>OY804605.1:13457718-14793500 GCA_963680895.1 Fragum sueziense | reverse complement strand
AGTCTGTTGTTGCCATTTTTCTAAAACCTCCCAAATACAGTTTGAATGAAACTGTAGTTATATTCTAATTTTTTTCGGAAGAAAGGGCGGAGCCTAGTAAACGGTTATTACATTGAAGATTGAGGAGAAACGGCGTTTTCAATTAGCGGTAAATCGTCGGTGTCATTGCAAATTATTGTAACTGCAGCTTGAATCAAGCTGTATTTACAAGGTTTTTTAATAACACGCTATACAATCGCACAGTCTTTCAATTTCGAAATGTTTTCATGCTCGTGCCGCACGTTTTTCCCTTATGTTAACCAAGGTATCGAGAAGTAAACTCGTCGAATAACCTTTTGGCTTAGCCACACCCTTTCAGGTGAATAAAAACGCAATATACAATGTTTAAGAATTACAAAGACGATAATTAATAATAATAATAATAATAATAATAATAATAATAATAATAATAATAATAATAATAATAATAATAATAATAATAATAATAATAATAATAATAATAATAATAAAAATAATAATAATAATAATAATAATAATAATAATAATAATAATAATAATAATAATAATAATAATAATAATAATAATAATAATAATAATAATAATAACAACAACAACAACAATAATAATAATAATAATAATAATAATAATAATAATAATAATAATAATAATAATAATAATAATAATAATAATAATAATAATAATAATATAATAATAATAATAATAATAATAATAATAATAATAATAATAATAATAATAATAATAATAATAATAATAATAATAATAATAATAATAATAATAATATTATAATAATAATAATAATAATAATAATAATAATAATAATAATAATAATAATAATAATAATAATAATAATAATAATAATAATAATAATAATAATAATAATAATAATAATATAATAATAATAATAATAATAATAATAATAATAATAATAATAATAATAATAATAATAATAATAACAATAATAATAATAACAATAATAATAATAATAATAATAATAATAATAATAATAATAATAATAATAATAATAATAATAATAATAATAATAATAATAATAATAATAATAATAATAATAATAATAATAAAAAAAAAATAATAATAATAATAATAATAATAATAATAATAATAATAATAATAATAATAATAATAATAATAATAATAATAAAAATAAAAATAATAATAATAATAATAATAATAATAATAATAATAATAATAATAATAATAATAATAATAATAAAAATAATAATAATAATAATAATAATAATAATAATAATAATAATAACAACAACAACAACAACAATAATAATAATAATAATAATAATAATAATAATAATAATAATAATAATAATAATAATAATAATAATAATAATAATAATAATAATAATAATAATAATAATAATAATAATAATAATAATAATAATAATAATAATAATAATAATAATAATAATAAAAATAAAAATAATAATAATAATAATAATAAAAATAATAATAAAAATAATAAAAATAATAATAATAATAATAATAATAATAATAATAATAATAATAATAATAATAATAATAATAATAATAATAATAATAATAATAATAATAATAATAATAACAATAATAATAATAATAATAATAATAATAATAATAATAATAATAATAATAATATTTATTACCTCGTTTGGTGCACATACTGTTTTATGGACACAATCTTCTGGATGTAGAACTTCGCTCTGTGCGTAGTTTCGTACACGACTATCACATGCGTAACATGTAGGTGCGTAGGGGATATTCCCTTGAAATAACGAATAACAAATCATTAACCCATCACCAGACCGCAAAATTATGGACTGTTCCAATCTGAAAAGTGTTGCAGACGACAATTCAAAGTTGATGCATTTTAAAAACTGTTTCCATTTTTAGTTAGAAAACATTGTGGAAAATGAAGAAATTGCTTGACGTAAGCATGTTCTTCAATTTCCACTGTGTTTTCCCAATCATTTTTTGTGAGGGAGTCGAAAGGCGTCACTGTGCAGTAATGGGTTAAAAGGCGAAATGGAAACTTAAAAATTTCTTAGTCAGATATGATTCACACGACAATTTCAATATAGATTCCAATATATATTTTTGTATCTTCATTGGTAGAAAACATGGAAAAATGAAGAAATTGTCACAGTGAATAGAAATGAATTAAATCTGTAATTTGTGATGCCTATGCAGTGTAATAAAATATGACACACATGTTTATGTTATTGCACAGAAAATATGAAAATAGAATTCGAAAATAGTGCGCATTTACCCTGTGACCTATTTTCTGCATTCAAATTCAGATAAAGATGTCGCACCACATCTTTCATTACATTACTTATTTACGTACAAAAGATGGATTAATAGCAACCATGAGAATAGCATCCATTAATGCATTCCTGCGTTCTGTTCGCAACTCGTGTATAATTTGAGGTTCTACTACAGTTCGAAGTGATTTTATGACAACTTGTAATTTGAAAATTTTGCGACTCGACAAGTTTAGTGTAACACACAGTGACCTTCATTGTGACCATTAACTCAGAACCATGGTAAAATAACGATATTCCACGGTAGAACTCGGATTATTTCTCAAATAATGTTTATAGTCTGCATTTTTCTCTATATTCATAACCCAATAAACACACATTGACGCTTTTTGACGCCAAACACGATAAAAGATTGGGAAAACATTGTGGAAAATGAAGAAATTGCTACTTCTTCATTTCCCAAATTGTTTTCCGTCCTGAACGACCAAAATATCAAAAATATCTTTCACTTTAAATTGTCATCTGCAACATATTTGAATTTGGATATGGCTCAAATTTTGTCGTCTGGTCATGGTATTTTACTGGAATTACCTGCTGGTATACCGCATAGGTTGATGTTACATTTGTCGCTATGGCAACAGCTGAAAAAGCAAATAAAGACGTCATTACTTTCAAATGCAGACCCCATATTAAATGACCTACCAATTTAGCCGTCAATCTCTCCGATTTATTTCGATATAAAGATTTCCTCTCAATGCAATGCCAAAGCTGAGAACTTTTCACTAAATATGTTTTCAGTAAATACAAGGCATTATCAGGGGCCGTTGGTAATAAAATAAATCTGAAAGTTTACTTGGTGTTACTTCGCCCGTTCTTTCGACAAGGGGAATTCTATAGTTATGTAAATGAGAATTTAAGAAAAATACATGTTTGTTCACAATGAATTCAAAACGGTCAAGTATTAACCAAATTATAGAAGATTTTCTGAAATTCGTGTATCAAGTGATTATCCACCGTGGCAACGCGTCTATGTATTTCAGACAACGACTCAAGTATTTATAAAACTTACTTAAAACATGATGTTATCGTCGATCGTTTTCGCCCTATCCCTGACACTATACTACCATGACTTCCATAAGCTTGACAAATCTGGAGAAAAAATAACACTAAGTACAGTGAACAGTAATGGTAGAAAGGTTGCCAAAGAAAATAAAAACGAATAAAACAACACTATGGTGTATCCTTACAAAATGACTGCAATGTACATAAATGGCTTAAACAAGTGTCTTTTGTACATCTAAATACAATGGAAATAACAATAAAAAACACAAGAAATGTGTTTTACAAAAAGACATCGAGAACATGTGTTACAAACAACAAAGTCAGTTTTTTGAAAAAAAAAAAAAAAAAGAAAAAAGAAAAACCACAACAACAACAAAAACCCTGATGGTGGACTATTATAAAAAGTAACGAGGAAAAAGGAGCACATCTTAGTCATCAGCATTTTTCTCTTTTGATCCCCTACATGTGCTTTCAAACGCATTCTCTTCTGAAGACTTCACAAGTATATTCGCTGTTTTTCAACAAAAAAAACCTTGTATCTACAGTTTGTTTAAAGCTGTAGATACGACGTTTTTGTTGAAAAGTGATGAATAATGTTTTTGTCGAGAGTAGGCTATTTGAACAAATTATTCAAACTGTTACTTGTCTTCCGATGATTTATGTTTGTTTAGAAAAGATGAAACACGGCAAGTCAATTAATACGCGCAATGCTTAATGTGTGTGTAATATAACAGATCTTGTCTAAAACTAATTTTTCGTTTCGGATATGAGTTCGTTCAATACGTACGATGCTCGATCGACAACCGGCGTTATAAACTGTCCTACCCGCATCCGTAACGGAACTCTCCATGTAACAATCCTAGAACAGAAAAAACAAAAGCATAATGTTGTAGACCATAGCATCTAACAAATTTACTGTGTGTAAATGATTTCCGTTTTCAATTGCTATGGTCATTTCGCGGGGGCTTGAACACCTAAGCAGGATTCCTCATATTTGTAAAGGAATCACTGAGTACGTGATTGACAAGCAGCGTTTCTTCGTTTCCCGTGGAATCAGATATGGAATTTTCCAAATAACATTACGTCGCTTTTCAACGAAACCCTCGTAACTGCAGCTTGTTTTAAGCTGCAGTTATGAGGTTTTCGTCGAAAAGCAGCGATCATGTAAGAATAATTCATATGTTAAGATACAGTTAAGTTTAATTTCACTTTTGTATGGGCTGCCAACAATCATGTGAATTTCACTCTTTGGTTAACACACATGTCATGGATATCATTAAACGCATACCCCTGTTTTTACGTCACATGTCACGGACGCACGCGCAGACAAATCAGCTGCATTCACTCACTTGTAACACTAACATTAGCAGCGATATCGTCGCCACAAACTTGATGATGGGTTTTGTTTAAAAAAAAGATCAAAATTCAAAAATGTTTCGGTTACAATATTGCAACTACTCTACAAGGTACTCCTGATAGAGGCTGATATTGAAAAATCGGTACACTATGTCTGTGTGGGTATATGCGTGCATGGAGCTTTCACTAAAAGCTTACCTGTATGCTTGCGTCGTATGTCACGGACGAACACTCGGACAGATCAGCAGCATTCACACACGTGTAACACTGTGTGGTGGTAACATTGTGGTGACGGCTGGTGAAACTGGCGATGTGTTTGTGTATGTACATTTGCGTGCGTTTGGAAATGGCGAGGGTATAGGGTAAGGAGGGGCAAAACGCCCAGGTTGGGTCAAACGCCCACCCCTATTATTTCGTCACTCTTTATGTCAATTGATATTTGTCTTGATTTTACACTTGAAGTATTCTTTTAGAAATATGCCCATGAAATTTTTACATCTAAACGTCATTCAATTATCAGTATGCGAATAATTGTTTATTTTGCATATATGTTTGATCTAATATTTGGGTAATGGGTTTTCTTGTGTATCTTATTTCAGTCCGAGTTTTCGATCAACCAAAATGCATTTTATATTTATATGTCCAATTGGTCGCCTACACAAAAAGATAAAAAGAAAACAATATCAACACATTTTTTTCTCTGGCCAAATTAAATCACCCACCCCCTTTGGGGCAAAACGCCTATGCTGCTCTGGGGCAAAACGCCCAGACTGGGCGTTTTGCCCCTTCCAAGGGCTAAATAGTGGGCGTTTTGCCCCTTGTTTGGATAAGTAGGTATTCAGAAGTACTAAAATTTTCCTTTAAACTCGAAGAATGACTAAGGTTGGTACATATGACGAAATCCATTTACATTTCGTTGTCTGCAAAAGAAAAACTGGCAAAAAAGACCGACTTTTCGCGAATATATCAAACTTTTATGTCACCTGATGGATCCATGTGGGGCAAAACGCCCATGAAACGTCGATTTTGTGTTAAAATGAGACAAGAAGACCATTTAATCTACTTTAAAGGGGCCTTATAAAGAACATAACATCAGTATGTTTTAATTTGACTGATATGAAGATGCTGCAGACAAAGGACAGTAACACGTAACCACTTTTATAGACAAGTAAATTATGCCCAAATATAGCCTTTACGCTTGATAAAAAATGTTGAAAATATGATAAAACCCATCCAAAATATATTTTTCCTAGTATATTAATTACAAACTAATTATATTCCTATTTTCCCCCAGATATTTTCAAAATATTTTTTTTTATTTTTCATATGGGGCATAAAGCCCAGTGGTTGGCTTCATACCCCACCCCAAAGGCGCTTTGCCCCGAGGTAGGGGCAAAAAGGCCAAATTTCGAAAAACATTGTTTTAACGACAGTCATTTTTTAAATCAAATGACAAAGCTGTTCTGTGTATAGACATTTGGGACAAAGGGCAAAGTTTAATTTCACGTTGAAACATTTACATTATTATACTTTGTTTGTTTTGTGCTATAGCGCTCTTTCCTTAAGGGGGGCGTTTTGCCCCTCCTTACCCTATATAAATATAAACATACCTTGTTTATAAAAAAAAACAGAATTGTAAACTTCTGCCATTTTATTGTCAGAATTGTAAACTCCTGATGAAGACTTGCATAGACGCCCATTCTCAATAAAACGGAACATTCGGTGTTCCATTGATTAAAATCTAACTGTCATGATATATCTGGAAGTATTTGTTATTAAAGGCAGCACACCCATTAGATGCGTCAAGCCAAATTCCATTTTTCATCTGATCTGCCTAAATTTCCTCATTTGGCGATCATTTTGATGCTAAAATGCAACATTCGTTACTGTCGCCATTCAAAATATTCAGTTTCCAATTCGTTCCCAGAAAATTCTACCGTTTTAAACACAGCTACATTGTATCTTTACCAAAGATTGACACTTGAGGTTTGTAAAAATATATGCGAAGTCGTACAAGCAAGTCCCCTTTCAATTTTATTCTATTTTATTCAATGTCGCCAAATTCTGAAAAGAATATTTTCCCTTCAATCAGATGTTATTTCTAACCTAAAAATCAAGAAGGAATACGATTTAAACCACTCGTTATGCTTTAAATCAGCGTAGTATATGATTATTATCAAGTTATTCACGTGGGCTTTCAATTCACAAATTCAAGTTTTAATAAAATATAGCTATTACTTGCTGGATCGTATTTAGTCATATCAAATTGAAACAAACGTTACCATGCTTTTATCCATAGCTATTAGAGACAATGTGGTCGTAGAATGTTCCCGTGTTTCACGATATAGACTATTTTAATTCACAATAGAAACGATTTCTTATGTTGAACAAGACATCGCTACCAACGCGTTTCAATACTGAACGAAACATACGTGATGAAACATACGTTACTTCTTAAGATATGTTTTATCTTTGAGACGACAGTGACATAGTCATGCATGCAAAATACCAATTCCTATAACTCTTGAGATGTCATGTGTTACCTCCTATAACCCGGGAGCCAGGCCTTGATGCCCTCAAAGGTCAAATTTTGTCAATGAAAATGTGAACACCAATAAAGCTTCATACGTATCAGGAAACCTGGTTCTTGTGAGATTATTTATGATATTTTATTCATGTACTATGTTTCTTTTAAGAAAAAAGTGGTTAATTATTGTTCATAAAGTAAATTTTTCGTACCAAATATATGTTATACTTTTATTGAAGCATACAATCACATGGAAACCTACGTTACAACATGTAACGTATGTTTCGAATGGTGGAAACATACAATTTGGGCAATTATAATATATCATATACGAGACAATGATCTGTAAATAACTTTGAATATTAATTCAAGAGTTTTTAACAAATGTTTCATATGCATAATCGTTCTTTTTACAGAATCAAAACGGAATATACACTGTCCCAGAATATACTTTTGTGAAACCTATTTAATCCAACTTTTTAACATTTCTGCAAGACTCTCTCGTTACATTGTGATTGCTGTTTGAAATGCTTTAATACCAAAACTGTATATCAAGCAATTTTTAACTGTGATGGGTCTATTTGTAAATGAGAAAGCTTATTTTAAGCTATGTCCATCTATTGAAAAAAGCTTCTCCGACCAAGTATGCGATTGCAAGTAAACTTAAAAGTATAAAGAAAAGACATAAAAGCTCTCGTACTAACTATTAAACGCCGTTGCTTCAATTGCATTATTTGGAAATTACATTATTGTTGTGAGGATCAAGAGCAGGTATATTTGACTAATACTAATCTTGGATATAGATAATGACACTGAATGGTTTGATTATAATGTTACTTTCATGCAGAAATGAAGTTTCTTTTCAGTGTTGAAGTAATGAGTAGTTGAGTACAGTGTGTGGCGAAAATATCACATAATGATCATTGAGGTCCCGAAACATTGCAAAGTGTATACTTGCAACATCCGAGGAATCGAAGTGGGTGTTCAAACTTAAGAAAGTAAAAAAAAAGTGATGTATAAGAGAAAGAAGAGTTCTTTCAATATATTTGAAACATGCGTTACTATGTTTTCGTTACATCATATGCAAATGCAAACGACGCAAATCAGTCAAATAAGCAATATTGTCAACTTGATAGGAAGGATTAGGCCATACTTAATAAATCTTTGACAGTTTACTAAGATGGTCTATATACTAAGCATTTTCTTTAAAATGAACTTGATCCAATTTTAATTACACCTATATCACATTTCACCAAAGCATGCACGGGATCAAAAATAATTGTTTCATTCAAAAATATTAGACGAAGTCCTATCAAAAATATTTTTTGAGAAAAGTCTTAATATCTATGTCTTTGATGCAAAACAAAATCATAATCAATGATCTAAAATGTGTTGGAAACATACGTTACCAGATGATGCTTGTTCAGAAACACATTTAGATTTATAAGTTTGATAAAAATCATGATGAAAATGCGTTAATTTTTTTGTGAGATTGTTTGTTTTGGCGTTAAAGTTGCGTCTCTAACTATAATAAGGAAAAAGATGCTGAAATCTTATTTAGAAATTTAGTGAGTGAAAGTTTTGACAAAAATTTTCCAGTACAACAAAATTCGTTTGACATAAATTTATATTTATTACAAAGTTAAAGCAAAGTTCTTTAATATTTTGGAATATTTTATTTCTCAGATAATTTTTCTACGAAGAAACTTGGTCCCTGCCTTTGTAGTCTTGGAAATTGGTTAACATTTTCTATGAGAAAGACATTACTATTGAAAGAAACATACGTTACCCTTAAAAACGGGTACCCTTAGTAAATGATGCTTTTTTCCGAAGCGATATTGATAATGTTCGCGGTATTTTGGGAAATCACTCAGCTTGGATGTACCTTTGAATTAGAGTGCATATTCAATGAAATTGAAATCATCGTTTTTTCGATTTTTCCTTTCCCCGAATGTTCCGTTTTATTGAGAATGGGCGAGAGTCAAAATTGGAATCCAATCGGGTTTAAATACATAATTTGAATCCTATGTATACTGTTTGAACATATTAGATTTTTCTCTTATCTATATATAAACATACCCTTATACTTGCATCGCATGTCACGGACGAACACTCAGACAAGTTAGCAACATTTACACATTTGTAAAACTGTAATGTGCTCCTTGTACGAGTATAGTGACTGGCGATGTGTTTGTGTATGTGCATTTGCATGTATTTTGAAAGAGTAAGACTATACATGTACATATCTATATAACATACCTCTATGCTTGCATCACATGTCACGGACGCACACTCGGATAAATCTACAGCATTCGCACATTTGTAAAACTGTAAAATACTCATTGTAGTGACATCTGGTGAAACTGGTGATGTGTTTGTGCAGGTACATTGGCATGTGTTTTGGAAGGGAGAGGGTATACATATAAACGTACCTCTGAACTTGCATGACATGTCACGGACGAACACTCGGACAAATTAGCAACATTTACATATTTGTAATACTGTAATGTACTCCTTGAAGTGATAACTGGTAAAACTGGTTATGTGTTTGTGCAGACCTGTGCATTTGCGTGTGTTTGGGAAGAGCGAGGATATACATAGAAACGTACATACCTCTGTACTTGCATCACATGTCACGGACGCACACTCGGACAAATCTACAGCATTCGCACATTTGTAAAACTGTAAAATACTCCTTGGAGTGACATCTGGTGAAACTGGTGATGTGTTTGTGTAGGTACATTGGCGTGTGTTTTGGAAGGGATAGGGTATGCATATAAACGTACCTCTATACTTGCGTCGCATGTCACGGACGAACACTCAGACAAGTTAGCAACATTTACACATTTGTAACACTACAATGTACTCCTTGGAGTGACAACTGGTGATGTGTTTGTGCATGTACATTTGCGAGAGCGAGGGTATACATATAAATATACCTCTATACTTGCATCGCATGTCACGGACGAACACTCGGACAAATCTACAGCATTCGAACATTTGTAACATTGCAACGTTGTGGCAGCTAATGAAACGTCTGCAAAATATTATTGTTAAAGTTATGTTTCTTGTCCAACTGCAATCTTGGAATCGCCAATTGAGGCTGAGCTAACAATTTTGCTCTATGTTGATTATACTTAACCCATAAAATTTTAGACTGGTCCAAATTGAAAGAAGTTGCAGACGACATTTTCAAGTTGATGAAATTTCTAAATTCTACAACTTTGTAGTTAGAAAACACTGTGAGAAATGAAAAAATTGCTTGTCACAAGCAATTTCTTCATTTTCCACAATATTTTCCAACGTCTTTTTCTTTTGGGGAGTCAAAAAGAGTTACTGTTTAGTAATGGATGAACTAGCTAAGAGCACATAAATCTGAAACTAACGCATCTATTGCCATAGCTTCAGATTAGAGAAAGCAAAACATTTCAAAATGCAATGTTTTGTTTATTGTTTATCAAACCCTATGTTGTGGGTACTCATTAGAATCGTCTCATCGAGACGATTCTAATGAGTGTCCATAACAAAGGGTTTGGATATGGAATAACAATGCCGTTACTTCCTCTTATCTGTTGCTTTGTATTGCGAAATTTGGAAACTCGCCTCGAAAAAGGACGTCAAATGTTACCACTCTGTCACAGAAAAAACGTAACAGGTATTAATTACTACAAGCATTTTATTTACATGAGCAGTAATCTGAAAAGAAAAAAGAAAAAAAATCCCTCGGCATCTATGACAAAGATGGGTCCAGTCTGAACAAATCCTATGTTGTTCCCCATGAACTACGTCATTAGACTTCCCATAGAAATCATTGGAAAACACACTGATCCCGGCCAGGCTCCACCTAGACAGAATTTGATCCGTTTCCATTAGAGATAAATTTAAAGTTAAAATTCTTTTTCCATATATAGTGTATCCAGCACTCGTTATTAAACAAAAATCTCGTAACTGCAGCTTGTTCAAGTTGCAGTTACGAGAATTTTGATGGAAAGCGACGATACACATGTATTCTTAATGGATTGATAAATAGACAAAACCTTTGCCAGAAGAATGGATAGTTTCTCATTATTATTCATGGAATTATAATTAATTTCATAAATAAAAATGACAACTTATGTACGACGAATATAAAATTGGTGTAAAACGTATTGATATGAAAGGGGGGATGGGCGCAAAATAATTTTATTCTTCTTTAGTGTTTTACAGAATTATGTTTCTTTACGAATGTAAACGTTTATTACATCACATGCATGATTGTTTTAGCATTATATAAACTACGAATTGTTTGGAAACACATATGTACAGAAAATATCTATTTTTATTAATATGCTATTGATTCTTTAAAATTGTATCAAAACCTCAATAAAACCATGTTAGCACAGACTCACATGTATACAAATGGAAAACGTAAATGATATAATAAATCTTAGGAATGTAATTATGTTATGGCTATAAAATATACTTACCAAAACTGAGACTTTGGACAAAAAGCGCAATACAAACTAAAAATTGAAAAGTAAAAAATAAACTTCAAACGTGATTGAACAATGTTTGTACATAAACGGTGAAAACAATAAATGTTTATAATTTCTCGTACTTTTAAAAATGTTATGATAGTTATCAAGTAAGACTGCAGTCTAAATACTCTTAACTCCGATTTTCGGACGCTAATTATGACAAAATGACTAAATGATTAATCATTTGGTATTTCACGAACAGTATAAACGACTTTTCGTCCGGTACCGGACCTATAGCCACTGCCTATTTATTGTTTAACCTTAGGTTTTCACTTTAATCTTATTACATGCAACAGGTCCAATTAAGTTTCTACATAAACAACGAATTTTAAAATATCTCACAGCTTTTCAACGAAACCTCGTAACTGCAGCTTAAATCAAGCTGCAGTTACGAGGTTTTTTTGAAAAGCGACGATTTCTTGTTCTTGATTGAAGTATGCCATTTAATTGCAACTGGCACTTTTAAAAACATTTTCATTGCTATTGTCCAACAAGATTAACCCGGGACATCTAAATATTCAATGACCTTTACTCGGTGTATTCCGATTTCCGAAGTGTTTTTATCTCTCGTCGATTATTTTATTAATTTTAATTTTCGCGTACGTAATCTATATGAAATATCGTGTATTTGTTACACACAAGGATTCTCAATGTAGAGGACCCGGGTTCGAATCACCACCAGGACATCTTTTTTACCCTTTTTCCTTTTTATATGTCCATGCATGATTTTTTTGGGTATTTCGTGCAATTCGATTTGCTTTATACCGGGTGATTTCAGTTTCTGTGTGCGTATTTGCGTCTAGGGTGTATTGACACTACTTGTCAATATGTCTTCTAAATACATTCGCTCTTCTGAAAAACGAAGAATCTTGTCCGCATATGACAGTTTCCAGGCCAACCCAGGAGGATCCATTGGATTGTCAATGAGAAAAACTATGGAAGCTGTGGGAGTTGGCCGCTCAACTATATACAGGCTTTTAAAGGAACGCAGAGAAAATGGAACATTAGCGTCGCCAACAAGGTCAAAGAGGGGACCGTACAAACCTATTGACGGATTCGACGAAACCGTGGTTAGGAACCACGTTCACCAATTCTATCAGCTTAAGGGGGAATGCTCCAGTTTTTCGGAACACTCGGTCATTACTGTAGTAAATTTAATGTTTCGTACCAATATGATTCGCTACAATATTTTCAATAATATAAGACATCATTACAATTTACCGTTTTCGACGGTAAAAATGTATTTATTTTGCGAAACTGATTTTCCCTAGGTGGAAATCGATTATTTAGAGCAAGACAGTCGTAAGTATGTATGGAGTTACCACTGTTTTGTGCCATTTTATTCATGTGTAGCTGATAAAAATTGCTGTAATTCACTAATAAGTGCGCTGACCTATACATTTTCTTTTTGAATTATTATCAGGACATGTTGCTTAATACAATGAGGGAGTTTTATCAAATTCTATTATGTAGAACTTGAAATATTTCCAAAAATATGCAAATTTTGACATAAAACAATACAGCTTCGTTGATCTAACCGAACACGTAAGCGTGCTGTTTTATGCATTTACGCGTTTATAATAGCACATATTTTGGGGTTACTGTTCTTATTAAATGTAAGACGTTACTTTAAATCCGTTTTCAGGACTAAACGATGAATATACAGCATTGTATTATCATTTTTGTGACCTTGGACAGGGGTAAGAAATTGTGCATTTTTTCGATGTAGGGGTATGTGATACGAATGCCTATAAAATTCAAACAAGATCGCTGACCATCCATTTTTATTTTATTTTTCAATTGGTAATAACATGTAATTTCAACATACAATATATAAATAAATTCTATTATTGGGAAAAAATTTAGGAAACTGGAGCATTCCCCCTTAAGAAACAGCTGCCAACGCTCAATAATCTGCACAAGTCTTTACGAAGAGAAATTGACTTCGCGGGAAGCAGGGAGACACTCCGCTTTATTCTTCATCGATTAGGATTCAAATGGAAAAAAACTGTGAACAATAGGAGAATTTTAACAGAGCGACCCGCCGTCGTAGAACAGAGATTTAAATTCTACGAACGAAAGAGACATCTTGAGGTGCAAGGTATCAACCTTGTCTATATTGACGAAACATGGATCGACACAGCTTACACCGCTAAAAGTTGCTGGCAAGGTCCTGGGGTAGCTGGAGTATGTCCCCCCTGTAATAGAGGACAGCGTTTAATAGAAGTTCATGCTGGCGGCAGGATGGGGTTTGTTGACGGGGCAAAACTTGTATACAAGGCATCGAGTAATAAGGGTGATTACCACAATGAAATGGATGGAACGCAGTTCCAGAAATGGCTGCAGGAAAAACTTTTACCTAATTTGACTGTAAAAAGTGCGATTGTAATGGACAATGCAAGCTACCATTCTATTAAGATAGACAAGCAACCCATAAGTTCATGGAAAAAGGAAGAAATCAAGGTACTCGTACATAAGGATGTTACAGTATCTAAGTAATGACCGTGGCGATCAATTTTTTCCAGCTCAGTAAATTGTCATGTCAAATGTAGCAGTGTTAAAAATTTTTTTTTCCAGCTCAGTAAAATGTCATGTCAAATGTAGCAAAAGTACAAAGAAATATTCTCGTACGCACTCACGCACGCACGCACACACACACACGCACACACACACATACACACACACACACACACACACACACACACACACACACACACACACACACACACACACACACACACACACACACACACACACACACACACACACACACACACACACACACACATACTTGTACAGCATACAATATAAGGACCTTGACTTTCCGCGTTATCCTGAGGACCCATGTTAAACGTTTGCGTATAAACGCAATTTTATGTCAGTTTCTTTTTGATTGCGTGGATAGCACAAAATTAATATTGTTTCCCCTTAACACTCAAAGTAAATCAGAGAAAACGTAGTGAGGACTTGTCACCTTTAGCCTAATTTATGAGGACCTTCAATATGAGGACCCTAATTTGCATATTTTACACAATACCTTTTATGGCCATAATTATGAGGACCTAACTTGAAAGTTGTGATGAGGACTTGCACAATTCTTTCGTTCACACTAAAAGAGGAGTGTAATTTTACGGAACATACACAAAAAAGGAAAAAGCAGACCAATAGACATAAATGAAAATTGGGACCATAGAATAAGAGTGAATTTGATTTCGTTTTAAATGAAAGCCTTATAATAACTCATTGAATTGTTATACAGGATTGTATGATATTCTCCATAGTTGAATAGCATGCGTGAATATTAGACTGTTTCATGTGAGTAATATTTTTAGGTATACACTCACTCAAACTTCTTTAAACGGCCACTTTAATTTTCAAGTTAAAACAAAACAAAACAATACAACAAACATGTAGGTACTACGAAACTATCTTGTTAATTTGGAATTTCGGTCAAATGGTTTAATTTTCGACAGAGAAAACATTTTGAGGACCCGTGTGCAAGTCCTCTAATTGTACCGCAGTCCTCTAATCGTCGGTGTGCGTTCAAGCCTGGGTCCTCAGTTTGAGCCCTATACAAACACGGTTAATATTTGGGGGCAAGAGACGGATTTTTTAAAACCTTAATTTTCTTAAAAGTGAAACAAGAATATGACACACCAATATGAAACTGCTACAGCAATGGTTTCTTTTTTCACAGTGTTTACATAGGCTAATTACGGTCTTTTGCTCTTTTAGATGACATTGTGATGTTTAGGCAGTTTTTAGTTATGATTTTTTCCGCTTTCGGTTCGGTTTATTCGCGATTTTGCATCGATTCAGAGGTTGCTTATCTGAGTTTCAGTACTTATGCAGTCTCAATAGCTCGGCGGGTAGCAATGTACATGCAAGCGGTCCCAGTTTGGAAGTGGTTCGAATCCCGGCTCGACCAACTTTCTTTTTGACGCTTGCTGAAAGTCACTGTGACCCGGTTCATTCATCTTAAATGGACTTTTTTAAGTGATAAAACAGTGGATATCTTGGAAAGAACGTTGTGCCGGTGAAGAAATACCATGATCGCATGGATGGGTACACCTGGAAAGAATGTTGTGTATGGTTTACGCGGATTATTTGTTGTTAATTAAAGGAAAGCATGTACCCGGTTTTATACGCTTAACCCATTCCCACACAATGTCTCTTTTTGACTCCCTACAAGATTATGGCTTTGGTAAACATCATGACAAGCAATTTCTTCATTTTCCACAATGTTTTCTACCCTTTTAGACAGAGATATGTAAAATTAAATTAACTTGAAATTGTCTTCTGCAACATCTTTCAAATTTGACAAGTCTAAAATCTTGCCGTCTGGTAATGGGTTAATACATACTTCTCATTACCGATGCATGTCGATAAAGAAGCTATAACTCGCCAGCAATGACTTTTTTCCAACGATGCTTGCAATAGCTCCTTTATTTTGAATTTCGGTCGAATGGTATAATTTTCGACTTAGCATATCAAAATCAGTTTTGCAAGTGTGCAAGTCCTCCAATTGTACAACTGTCCTCGAATCGTTGGAGTGCATTCAAGTCTGGGTCCTCAGTTTGATCTGTATACATGGATTTCCCCTTAAAGTGACATTTAATATTTTCTAAATGTAAAAAATATATTTTTAAATATTTTTTATTTTTTTAAAATTAAAGTAAAATTTATGTAAATAAATTTTACTTTAATTTTTATCTGAAAGAACATATTTTCTTATGAAAATTTCAAGCCAAAATACCGAACCGTTTACGAGAAATATATATTTTTGTGCTAATATCAAACAAATTGTTGTTGACAACAGTTCAGATTTACATGGATTTTTTTCATTTCTGTCTCAACTTTAAAGGCGTATTTTTCTCTTACAAATAACAACTTAAAAAAAAACTGATAGCATTTCTACGCATTAGAATAACAAATCCTTACATCAAGACATACCTTTAAAATATGAAATTGAAATGCTATGTCCTTTTAATATTTTGTACCCTATTCATGCGCAGTTCTTTCGTTTTGGACAAGTGGAATAACTTTTTCAATTTCACACAGTTAGGCCTACGAAATGTCCTTTTTCCATGCGATACATAGCCATCCTTTTAGAATGGTAGGTCATAAACTTTACTTAGATAGTCGTTTAATTTTACGTCTGAACCGCAACATCCAATTATCCCTTCCACAGACGACAAAAGTTTTGACCGGTCAAAATTCGAAGGTGTTGCAAACCACGCGGGGAATTATAGTTTATGGAGGCAAGTGACTTTCTGTGAATGGGGTTGATAGGAGACTGCTAGTCGCCAGCATCATCGCTTTTCAACACAAGAGCCGTCAGAGACTGACAATGCTCCCCGAATAAGGCATTGTCACAATAAATGTATGCCATGCAGAGCTAACATAAAGCTAGCAAATGTTAAGCCCCCTTTTTGCATGACATAATTTTTATAACCAAATTTCACATAGTTTATTGTCAAGGGCATCTGATTTACTACTCAAATATGAAATTTCATCAAATTCTGACCATTCCACTAGGAGAAATTAGAGAAAAACTATATTTTACCTTAAGTCCCCTTTTCCCATGACGAGGCCTCAAATCCAAAAACCAGGAAAAATACATCGGCATTATGTCATAGGGAGTTCACATGGTAAGTTTCAATTGATTTGGCCCAAGGGTTATGGAGAAATCACTTCGGACGGACGGTTGGACAAAGCGGCGACTATATGCTCTCTCTTCGGGGAGCATAAAAAACCTCGTAATTGCAGCTTACTTTAAGCTGCAGTTACAAGGGGTTTTTTTTGAAAAGCAGCGAGATGCTTGTTCTTTTTCTCAATGCGCTGTAAGGGACAACTGTTGTGGAAACCAATGAAGGGGACCAACATTTTCAAATGACGCGTCACAAAATTTACTTGGATAGCCCTTTAATTTTTACGTTTGAACGGTAGGGCCCAATTAACCCCGCTTACTGAACCGGCTAAAATATTGTTGCTTTTCTTCGAAAACCTGGTAACTACAGCTAAAATCAAGCTGTGGATACGCGTTCTTTTTTGTAAGAAAGGCAACGTCATTCACCACATTTAAAAAGTTATCATAATATTGTACGCTACGGAAATTGATGAATTGGCATTATTTAAATAGGTTCACATAAAATTATTGTGCAAAATTCGAAAACATTCAACATTCCTACAGCCCGATTAAAACATAAAATTTGGGCAAACATTGTACAAAAGAAGATGCTAATGATCAGCATTTTCACCTTTCTTACAATATTTTCTATAGATGATTCTTTATTCATATATCCCTTTTGTCATCTGCAGCTGTTTTAAGATTGGAACAGTCTCTCAAAGGATTTCTGGGTTATATCATAGTGGGTGCAGCATCTACCTATAGATTTTGGTTGTTTCTCTCACAAGTACTATCACAATATCCTACTCTAGCGTACAGCTACTCAACCACATATACTGACGTCAAATAAAAACGCCTCAGCACTAATAAATGTCCGATTATTCAGTAAATCTGATTTGAAATTACAAATACTGATTTCCACCTGTAAATTTGATTATCTGTTGTTGAAAAATGATGATAAAAAATTATCAAATTGTTACAGTTTACAAAAAACGGGACATTTAAACAGAGCGGTATCAGAATTTCCATTTGAAAAGCAGTAGCGCGTGGTTCAAACTTTACTTGCGACGACAAAAGATACCGCAAAACGTCTTATTTGGTGACCACAGTTAGTGAATACTAAAACAAACGTCGATTTTAACGTCTCAAGCCTGACACGCATATGACGTTAACGTAAGACAGCTTCTTGTATAACAGGCGTTACATGAGGTCTATCTGACTTTGGCCGATTTACAAATGCTTCTGTAACTCTTACTCGTCGACCAAGATGCCTAATCGTGCAGTGCAAGGCGTCAAAACGTCATGCGGCTTGTTCTTGATTTTCTCGTATTCGAAAATGGCTAATCTACGAGCTATATTTTCCAAGCAGTGTGTCTATTTCAAACGTTACTTGCAACAACAACAGTTGCCAGAAAAACACTTATTTGGCCACCACATTTACCGACTATTCGACAGAACGTCGATCAAAACGTCACAAATCTGAAACGTACATGACGTTAACGTGGAGAATTATCTTGCTTTACAGGCGTTACGTGAGGTCTAGTTGAGCGTGGCCGATAAATAAACGTTCGCAGAATTCTAACGCGTCGATCAAGACACCGAATCGAGAAACACAATATGTTAAACTGTCTCGCGACTTGTTTGTGCATTCGTCGCATTCAAAAATGGCTTTATTACGAGCTCCTGATTTAGAATTCAGTCTTATAATCCTTCAATTCGGATGTTTCATAAGAAAATCTTTGAATTCGTGGTTGCCTATCCACTAACACATGTTACTGTGTAAAATGTGACAAATTTCATCGCGTGATGTACATACACGAAGCGCACGTAGAAAACGTGACCAGTCACCGGAAATGGACATGTTGATGGATAGAAACGCATATTTTTTCATTTGCCGTAATTGTCGGTCAAAATGATGATATACAGTATACATTTCAACAACATTGTAATAGGGATAAGGAAAATAACGACAGATTTCATTGGAGCGTTTTTATTTGACGTCAGTATAGGTATAACAGTTATCCACCAATTAGTGGCAGACATAACAGGATATTAAGGTAGAATACCCATTATGTAGCCATTTAGAGATTCTTAAAACATCAGATTTTTCTGAGTGGAGTCGTTAATTAGACCAACCTATTGAGGCGCAGTCATAATCATAAACATTTGGCAGTGTAAGTTTGACCGCCGAATGTTTTCGACTTCGCCCGAATAATTCCAAAGTCATGCGAATCTCCTAAGGGTGGGCTAAAATTGGAACAGTCTGAATAGTGTCGGTTGTGTAAATCAGTGTAGTGCAACTCCTCTCTTAAAAGATTTCTTTGTCATATTCTTGCAGGTGGATCATCTACCTATAGATTTTGGTTGTTTCTCTCACAAGAACTATTACAACATCCTTTCTTAGCTACAGCTACTCAACCACATACGGTTTTACAGTTATCCACCAATTAGTGGCAGACAAAACAGGATATTCAGGTAGAATACCTGTAATGTAGCCATTTTTAGATTCTTAAAACATCAGATTTTTTCGAGCAGCATCGTAACGTAGACGAACCTATTCAGGTGCGGTCGTAAATATTCGGCGGAGGAAAGTTCCACTGCTGAATGTTTTCGACTTCGCTGGAATAATTCCTATGTCGCACAAATCTCATTAGGGTGGAGTACCTTAACCCTGGCTGGAGAGCTGGGACGTCATAATCGACTTAAAGCACTGGACCTCATAATTGAGTTTGATGCACTCTGTCATTTGTGAAAGGGCTATATGGAAGATATTGAGGGAAAATGAGAAAAATACTGGTTATCAGCATTATCTTTTCTCTCAATATTGTTTTTATAAATCTAGCTATAATACCGGTAGAACACTGATGCCATGAGTGACATTAGGACTTGATACAGCAGATTTGCTTTGGAAATTGATTGGGGTTAAACACTTCTTTCAACAGCGAAGTACTGTCATATCGCGGTCGCTGGTGCATCTAACCATGGGTTCCCATTTTTTCTCACACCAGTACTACCACATCCTTACCGAGCCTAAAGCTGTTCACCCAAATAGACTAACGATTATCAAACTATTGATGCGAGACAATTTCGCCAGAATCAATGTTTGCTTCGGCCAGGGATCATACCCAGGACTCCCGGAACTTCGTAAGTGAGAGTCTGGTGTGCTGCCAACTGGGCTATGGCCACTGCTTTTGGGAATGTATCATATTACTTTGCATAAAAGCAGGTCTGGATAACAGAACTGGTCACCGAATATTCATTTAATGTAGTTTTAATTATCAATATGTCCATGTACAGTATATTCACAATTCAATTTATGCATATACAGTTGACACTCTGGATGTATGCATGCCACAAGGGGCATCATAATACCTCAAAATATCAGAAGTGTGAGACACATGTGATTTTGCAGTGTTTTGAAAAATTGTGTATTAAGGTAGTCCACTCCTGATGAGATTCATGAAACCACACCCAGTGGTAAAGGTTGGCAAGATAACAAATGTTTATCACATCGCACAAAAATTTCGATGTCGCATGAATCTAATTAGGGGTGTACTACCTTAAGATTTTTCTTTGAACCAAACCCTTTCCCAAACAATTTTAAAATTTTAAGATGGTGCAATTCAAAAGCTGCTTGAGGTCACAAAATGAATGTAGAAAAAGATTGGATTTGTGTACACTCTTTATGTGTGCAAGCCAAAAGGATCATCACAGTAATAATGACATTACCTCGAAATATCGGAAGTGTGAGACACATCTGATTTTGCAGTATTTTGAAAATTTGTTTATTAAGGTAGTCCACCCCTGATGAGATTCATGCAACAACCCCGGAGCAGTGTAGGTTGGCTACATAAATGTTTATCGCATCGCAAAAAAAAATTCCGATGTCGCATGAATATCATTAGGGGGTGGACTACCTTAAGATTTTCTTTGAGCTAAACCCTTTCCCAAACAACAAAAGTTTAGGATGGTGCAATTCAAAAGCTGCTTAATTAAGGT
This sequence comes from Fragum sueziense, assembly GCA_963680895.1. Classification (NCBI taxonomy): domain Eukaryota; kingdom Metazoa; phylum Mollusca; class Bivalvia; order Cardiida; family Cardiidae; genus Fragum; species Fragum sueziense. The sequence goes on along the minus strand of OY804605.1, from coordinate 14,772,116 downwards.
CACAAATGGATGCAGAAAAAGATTGGATTTGTGTACACTCGTTATGTGTGCAAGCCACAAGGAACATTACATTGCCTCGATTTTTATATCGGAAGTGCTAGATACATCTGATTTTGAAGTGTTTTGATAAATTGTTTATTAAGGTAGTTTGACCCAGATAAGATTCATGCGACTTCACACGAGTTGTAACGGCCGGCTACGTAACAAATGTTAATCACATCACACAAAAAATTCCGACATAGCATGAAACTCATAAGGGATGGACTACCTTCCTTAAGATTTTTCGTTGAACTTTTCCCAAACAACAAAATTTTAGGATGATGCAATTTAAAACCTGCTTGAGATGACATAATGGATGTAGATTTGTGTACATATAACACAGGTGATATAAAGGCAAACGGAGAAGCTGCTGATCACCAGCATTTTCTTCTTTTGCTTCAATGCTTTCCCATGTATTTCACATTGTACTCTGTTGTTATATGATTTTTGCAAAATTATATGAATTTCAAGTGAGAATAACATAGATCTTCGTAAGTCTGTATGTATTTGCAGCCTAATAAAGGTCCATATCTTTCTCTTATCTAGGCTGATGAGGTGGAATGCTCATTATAATATGGCCATTTTGAGATTTATAGAACATCAGACTTTTTCGAGCAGTATTGTTAGGTATCGAACCTATTCGAGCTTAGTCGTAAACATTTGGTTGTGTAAAGTTCCACTACTGAATATTTTTGATGTCACCCGAATAATTCCAATGTCGTGCAAATCTCATAAGGAGTGGACTACCTTAAACTTTTCTAAAAGGCAAAAGTTCGGCCAGTGTACAAATCTATCGATGAGAGAGGGTAATAGCTTTTCTTGTTGCAAAATATATATCATAAATCGCCAAATTTTATGTAGTGGGTTCTCATTTGAATCCTCTTCTGAAAAAGATTCAATGTGACTGTGTACCCACAACAAAGGGTTTGGATTTGAAGTAAATTTAAAATCCTATTACCCTATTTTATCTTATCATTGCTGAGTATAAATTTGAAAAGAGGTGTCTAGATGTTAAAATGAACCCATGGTAGGTTGTCGGACAGGGGAACATGTTGAAAATATATTCAGATAATATAATATGAAATTGTCAACCTGCAAACCTACATTATTTCTGTCCAAGGAAATTTCAAATACAGTTCATTCAGTCCTTCTAAATCAAGTCTGTATTTAAATACCCTACCAGCACTTTATTATCATAGTAAGATTTGAGGGAAACTGGACCTTGATAGATAATGGAAAAACTTGGTTCCAGTGCTAAAATTTCTTTCCTTTTGGTCATAGATAATACAATCCACCACACAAGAATGCAAACTCTTACTGTCCCCATGTTGCTCTTATCCCTGAAGAACCTAGCATGTTCCCCTTTAACTAGTAAAAACACAACTTATAAAACTGCAAGAAAAAGCATTGACAGGAAGGAAGAAAATGTTTGTCATCAGCATTTACTTCTTTTCTCTAAAAAGATTTCCAAATGTCTTTCTCAAGAACAGATCCAGGTTAATTCGGGGGGGGGGGTGTTGGGATCAAAGCCTAAATGATGGCTTTAAAAGTGTTAATATGCAAAGTTAAACTAACATCGTAGTAAAAATTTTATTTTAGGCCAATGCCAGGGACGTCTGGATTCCAACCCCCACTCCCTCTAGATCCGCCCTTGTTTCTGAGGCATCTACACTTATTTGTGCACGCATTAAACACTTGTAAGGTAATGATCTGTCTGTAAAGGGAACAATGATCTACATGTTCTAAATGCATGTATTCATCCCTGGCACAAAACTTGTTTGCAGAAACATGCTCAATTGCATGATGTCTCGTTTGGGGTATGCGTTTGCTTTCCCTGCTTTTTAAAGTCGTTTCTCCTCATAAGAGCTTGTGGATGAAATATATTCATTGCATTATCTGCCATCCATCTTGCCAGGCCAAGTATGGTGAACTTTAAAAATGTTCTGCAACACTGGTCTTGAGTCTGAAAGCAAAATCATACAATTATTTGGCTATTTTGTAAATATGTATTTACAGCAATATCAAATCATGAATTGGGCATAATTCAATTGCTAATTTTATTTTCTGAATGTAGTATACCCGTAATGAGATTTGCGTGACGGCGGAATTATTCGGGCGCAGTCGAAAACATTCAGCGGTGGAACTTTCCACCACCCAATGTTTACGACCCCGCCCGAATAAGTTCAGATATGCAACGACGCCACTCGAAAACATCTGATGTTTTAGTTATCTCAAAATGGCCACATTACGGGTATTCTACATTAACCCTTTCCCAAACAACAAAATCTTGGACAGGTCCAATTTGAAAGCTGTTTTAGACGACAAAATAAATGATGATAAATGTAGTATTTGTGTGAAATAATGCACAGAAAATATTGAGACTAAAGGAGAAACTGCTGGTTATCAGCAGTTTCTTCTTTTGTTTCAATGTTTCCCAAGCCTTATCTACTATGGACGTCAAAACCAGGTTTTGTTTGGGAAAGGGTTAAGGTATAATATCCATGCAAATTTTTGAGAGATGAAGACAGCAATTCTGAATAAAGTTACATAAGTCTGTATGAGTTAAGGGTGGTCCAATTTGAAAGCTTCTGCCATCAAGAAAAGATTGAAGGCTTAATCAGCATAAATTTTATTCTTTTTACCCTAATATTTTCTGTGTTAGCAAGTATGTAATGAAAATTGTATTTACGAACCCCTTACCAAAGTACAAAATTTAGATGTGTCCAAATTCAAAGATGACGCAGATGACACATTTCAAATCTGTGAAATTTTATTAATTTTGGTCTTTCAGGGTGAAAACATTGTGGGAAATGAAGAAATTGCACAACAAGTCACAAGCAATTTCTTCGTTTACAATCTGTTTTCTCAGCCATTTTGCTTGAGAGGAATCTAAAAGCATCATTGTGTGATAATGGGTTAACATAGTCCACCTCTAATGAAATTCATAGGATTTCAGAATTTTACGTGCCACTTCATAAACATTTCTTATGTATCCGAACATATTTTGGCAAATTAGGAAAACATTCTTTGAAGGAATGTTCTACCGTCAAATGTTCATGACATTGCCTTAGAAATTATTCTGACATCGCATGAATCTCATTAGAGATAAATTGCCTTAACCTGTCCCATTTTCACTAAAATTTTGGACTGAAAATTTTATTTGAATTATTTTGTAGATGACAATTTCAAATTGATGAAGTTTTAGAAAAGTTTCTATTTTGGATTAGAAAACATAGTGGAAAATGAAGAAATTGCCTGTACATAACAAGCAATTTCTTCATTTTTCACAATGTTTTTCTAAGCCTTTTCTCGTTAGGGAGTCAAAAGGCATCAGTATGTGCAGTAAACAGGGTTTCCTCCGACTCTCAAATCTGGGGGAACAAACCATACTTTTACAGCATGCTTACAAGTACCCCCTCTACAGACATGGCGAAGAACAACAAATCATTGTCAGACATTCGGTCTGACAGTAATGACTTACCTGTCAGACCGAATAAAATTTTGTCAGTCCGAACTATCATTCTCTTGCTTACAGGTCAAAATCAATGTCAGACAGTGGGACTGACATTAGCAAAAATATTATCAGACCGAGGGAAATTTCGTGGGACATGTCTGCCGGTCTGACGGTCTCCGCCATGACTGCCTCTAGTAGAGACAAAGGTTTTAAAGATAAATTTTTTGTAAAATATGGCATAGAAAATATTGAGACAAAAGGAGAAACTGCTGGTTATCAGCAGTTTCTTCTTTTGTTTCAATGTTTTCCCAAGCCATATCTATTAGGGACGTCAAAACCAGGTCTTGTTTGGGAGAGGGTTAAACAACTTTTTTTATTCAAGACATTAATGAGATGCCTTTACCACTTGACAATATATTGGATTTGGTCTTTCGGATTTGACTTTATACCAAGCTTGTGTCTCAATATGATGGACAGTAGCTGTTGAGTGGAACTTAAATTCAATCAATCTATTTGCATGTTATTTGCATATTTGAAAGAGTTTTCAGTTTTACCTCCTCTTAAATTTGTTGTTGGGAATAATTTTAGCAAAAAAAACATTTGGAGGTTTTTGGACACCCTGGTAAAGGGTTAAAATGAGATATTGCCTGACCAATACTTAAGACGTGCAAATCCACTTACACACATCTAATAAGGTCATGCATCTATCATTTCTCACGCACAGCAAAAAAATTTACAAATCAAATGCAAAGAAACCTACCTGAATATTTCAGAACTTCACATTTGAACTTGACATTCCAAAGGAAAAATAGACACGTCTCTTGAGCTCTGTTTCAAGCATTCGTAGTCTCCAAGTTTCTTTCTTTCGAATAACACCAATGCAAGTTTCTCCATGTCTGAAAATAATGTTCACCATATTTAACCCTTTCCCACACATTGACGCTTGTGGACGCCCCACAAAATAAAGGCTTTGGAAAACATTTGTGGAAAATGAAGAAATTGCTTGTGACATTCAATTTCTTCGTTTCCCATAATGTTTTCGACAAAGAAAGACCAAACAATTTTAAATTTTGTTCAATGAAAATTGTCGTCTGCAACACCTATGAGTTTTAACTTGGCTAAAATTTTGTTGTTTGGTAATGGGTTAAGTTTATTCTCTGACAATGAACTTATCCCAGGAATAGCAAAGACCGTCGGACCGTCAGGCATGTCTGATGAAATTTCCCTCCGTTAACCCTTTCCCAAACGACAAAATTCTAGGGTGATCCACTTCAAAAACTGCCACAAATGACAAAATAGATGTTATTAAAGATAAGATTTGTGTAAAATATTATAGCACAGAAAATATTGAGACAAAAGGAGAAACTTCTGGTTACCAGCAGTTTCTTCTTTTGTTTCAATGTTTTCCCAAGCCTTTTCTATCAGGGACGTCAAAACCAGGTCTTGTTTGGGAAAGGGTTAAACATGTGCAATAATAGACCGCAATAGAAAGGTGCTATAGAAAAAATGGCAAATTTGATAAGTCCCGACATACACAGAAAAGATTTTTCAAAAAATGTATGAGGCCTTATAAATAGGACTACTTTGAATATGGACACATCTAAAATTTTGCTGTTTGTTAATGGGATACTAATTCGTGGTCGGGCACTCTAAATATTGAACAACAACAAATCAAAATGATTGAACAAACATAGAACAATATGATATCGATTATTTATAGATGTTCTTTTTCTTTTAATATCATCACTAATTACATAAATCATTGATATTTTTGGGCCTCTTTTGGGGGCCAGTTTTACCGATGGAAAATCGGCATTGGGTCCGGTTTCACGGATATGGGACCGGTTTCACAGTACAACTTGCCGCCCCCATGAGAATAAGGGTTAAGAAATCAATATGAAAAATAAAGCAAACTGCGGCATTTTTCATAACTCACTATGTCTTCTACCAAGAATCAATGTACATAACAAGTAATTCTTCATGCAGTAGCGGATCCGGGAGCGTTCGAACGAACCAACCTCTGTAGCCTGATTATATCAATGTGCAGAAAATATCCGGGCCAAAAAAAGATAATAATTATGTTGGTGGGGGGGGGCAATGCTACCAGTGTACATAGGCATAGAAAGGTTTATGATATGGGGGGGGGGGGGCAAATGTTTAAGTGAATGGAACCCGACGGTAGCGTTGCTAGGGGTCTGGGGGTCTTGCCCCCAGAAAATTTTGAATTCTAAAAAGCCATTTCCTGCAATCTGGGCACTTTCAGACAGCATTTTATACCTGCACCTTTCTAGAAGGAAAATATGGGTGAATTATTGGGGTCAAGGGATATGTAAGCCCCCCTTCTAAATTATTGGGGGACGCCCCCCCCCTCTCCCTACGCCAGTGTGTATTATTGGGAAGGCTATAGGATATGTTGGCCCACTTCTAAATTATTGCGGGTCCTGTCCCCCTTCCTACGTCAGTGTTATGTCCCAATGCTTTTAAATTTATCATCTTCTATCAAGGATATCAAACCCGGTCTTGTTTCGGTACCCGTCTTGTTTGGGAAATGGTTGTAGAATGTAAAATTCACCTTTTTGACTGTCGAAGCAAAGGTTTGACACCTCTCTTACGAATCCAGTGGGATGTTACATCGGGCATCGTCATCTGCCATGCCAATCTGACAAATTGATTTGTCATAATTTATGCTTTTTATTGTCCTTTCGAGGCGAAAACGACTTGTCAGAGTGAAAAAACACATTTTCGACGCCATGTTGTTTGTAAACTGGTACCCCGTCTTCTCTATGTATGAAGACGGGTTTGGGACAAATTTTCCTGTGATCTGATTGGTTGATTATATTTCCCATCATGCATTTCAATATCCGTCTGTATCCCGATTAAACTGGTGCCAAGTAAAATCTTACAACACCGGAAAAAATCCCATCATTCATTTCAATCAGACAACAAATATTTTGTCGTCTGCTGCAGCTTTCAATCTTGCTGAGTCGTGTGTAAAATAATGTCACGAATGCCACAAAGACTGCGTTGTGGATGGATGTAGGACGACGTTGGGCCTTATATAAATCGACTAATTGCCAATGTTTCTTTTTTCAATTCATTTTTCATAGATATAGGTCTAGTACATCACAGTTCATGTTTTTTTTTGTTTTTTTTTTTTTGTAGGCCTAAAGAAAAATGAAAAGAAATGACGGCCCTTTTCCGGGAACTTTATCAGATCTAGATTTTTTCTGTTTGGAAAAGGGGTTTAATCCATTATCGCACAACAACGCATTTCGGTGCCCCAAAAGAGAAAGACCGCGTAGAACATTTTGGAATTAAATTCTTCATTTCCGAAAATGTTTTCTACCCAGAAAGACAATTTTATGTTAAATAACACACATTTTACGCTTTTGATAGCAATGTAAATTTTCTTCTACAACTCCAGTGTGGAGTTTAGAAAGAGTCAAAATGTGGGAATGGGTTAAGGGCAATAAAATCGATCTGATCCTTTGTTATAGGCTACTATCCGTCTTTGATGTACTGTAACAGAGTGTGTCCAATTATTAGATAAACAATTAATTTTAAAAAGTAGTCTACCATAAGTTTATCCCTTAACACTGAATAGGCCTAGATCTACCACTGCCAGATAATTTTAATACAAATTAACTACCTATTATTCCCGACTCAGAATCTCGTGAAGTGATTCTTTTCTATACTGAAGCCAAACAATTTTGACGAAATTATGATTTAAAAAAAAAAGAAAAACATTTTTTTAGAATGGTTAAATAATGGGTTTTGATGCACAAAACTAGATCTATATGTTTTAGAAAAGGTAGAAACGACGAAGCACTTTTTCCATAATTTGAAAACGATAATTTGATATTAAAGTCTTATTCTTAGCTTTGAGGTTAAGACATGTAGGCCTATATGAATTAAAAAAAAAATACTTCTCATTTCCTCTCTCCTTTTAACAAGGAAGTTTTAATACCAAATTGCCATTAATAAGATATTTTTTACTTTTAATTGTGTCCTCAATATCGTCGATGTAGCCTAAATGCAAAACCTCTTTTGTCCATTTTTGCGATTTTCAAAGTAAAATTTTATATGTCCGATTTAGATGATTATTTCAGGTTTTAGGATATTTTGATTTAACAGTATTAATGCAGTGGCGGATCCAGGGGGGGTTCGGGGGGTTCAAACGAACCCCCCTCGATAGCCTGATTATTTAATTTTCATGCAGAAATTCAGTCAAAATTGTGTAATACTTGTAAAACGAACCCCCCTTTTTGTAAAAACGAACCCCCCTCACAGAAATCCTGGATCCGGCACTGTAATGGCATATTTTATGTGAACATTTTGTACGAATTTCAAGTAAAACCTTTCAGTTTCGGAAAAGTTATTAAAAATCTTTCTACCCCTTAAATCTTTCCAAGAAACGAGATACGAAATTTTGCATTAACACCGACGATATGCTTTTCCTCCTCCAAATCAGGAAAAAAGATCTAGACTGATCTAATTTCAAAGCTGCTGCAGAGACAAAACTGATGTTGATCTATGCTACAATTCGGTGTACAAAATAACATGGAAAACATTGAACCAAACGATAAAATGCTGATCATCGGCATTTTTTTTCTTTTTTTCCTCAGTGCTTTCCAAACCCCTTTCTTCTAGGGAAGCCAATACCACAAGTTGTTTGGGAAAGAGTTAACTCATTCTCTTTATTGCAGGTCCACGCATTCAACCGTATCAGCTTATCTAGCTTGAAATCGTCGTCTGCAAGTTTTCTCTAGCGTCTGCGAAACGCTTTACATATTTGCGGAAGTGATCATGGTTAGCAGACGATTATATACCATTTATTTTATACAATACCAGTCCCAATATGATCGATAGATCTAGTAGTCTGGTTCCCGTACCTGAAATCTACTACGAATTTAGGTACGGTTATAGCTAATCTCACGGTCGTGTACACGGCCTGGACAGGGGAAGCAACTCTGTAAACGACTTAGACTAGCGTAAGTAGTGTAAGTGACTTAGAGTAGCATCCCTTAGTAAAAGCGCGCCAAACCGTATTGTTTACACTTTTAGAACATGAGCTCTGATTGGTTGAATTCTTCGGACGGTCGTATCTATTGACTAATCATAGGACAGAATGCAGTAGCCATTCCCAGTCGTAGATTCAGTTATTTAAACGAATGGGTACCAGTCTATAGATCTAGGGGCTGGGTACCAGTCTATGTTGTTTGTAATCGCGATATGGGTAAAATAACCGGTTTTTTCGGTTGTGGTCGTCTCGAAAAATAAATTAAAAATCAACATACGAGAAAATGTATAAATGTAACATTCCCAAAACATTAAGGTTGTCAATTTCACGATGTTCTCAACTGTATAAGAAATATTGCTCAATATTTGTTTGGGAACAAAATCGTGATCAAAGTCTTCAAAATTATTCTTGAAGCACCCTTACCCATTTCAACACAATGACGTCTTTGATACCCGGCCTACATGATAAAAACTTTTGAAAACATTGTGGAAAATGAAGAAATTGCTTATGACAAACAATTTCTTCATTTCCCACATTATTTTCTACCTCAAATTATCAATAAATATAAAATGACATTTAAAAAGAGTTGTCGTCTGCAACATCTTAGAGGTTAGACCAGTCTAATACTGTCGTTTGGTAATGGGTTAAACCTTCAACTTTGATACAATCAATATAGCCTATTTTACGACTGAGTAGCCTGCCACCATTTGCTATAGGTTATAAATTTATATTTGATTAATTGTGTCTAACGAAAAAAAGATACGCATTATAAACTCGCACGGATTTGGGGACTTTTATCTTATTTTATTGTTTTTACCCTAAATTAACTGATTTAATATCTACGATTTCGTTTGTATTATTAATTAATAGCCTAATTCTCATGCTGAAATAACACTTTCACAAACAAGACCGGTTTTGACGTCCCTGAAGAATGTTTGCTTAAAAACCCCAAAGGGAAAATGCATTGCGTTGATGTTATAGCAAAACCTCGTAATTCCAGCTATATAATCAAGCTGGAGTTACGAGGTTTAGCAATAACACCGACTGTTTTCCTCTTTTCTCTCAAGGATTGAAAAGAAAACTCGCCAAAAATTATATAATTACAAATGTATTAGGAATCCACCTTATTAAGAATACACAGTGGCGTCACGTTAGGACAATCTCAACGTGTGCAAGTCCTCTAATTGTACCACAGTCCTCTAATCGATGGTGTGCGTTCAAGCCTGGGTCCTCAGTTTGATCCCTATACAAACACGGTTAATATCTGGGGGCAAGAGACGGATTTTTTAAAACCTTACTTTTCTTAAAAGTGAAACAAGAATATGACACACCAATGAAACTGCTACAGCAATGGTTTCTTTTTTCACAGTGTTTACATAGGCTAATTACGGTCTCCTGCTCTTTTTGATGACATTTTTATGTTTAGGCAGTTTTGAGTTATGATTTTTCCGCTTTTGGCTCGGTTTATTCGCAATTTCGCATCGATTCAGAGGTTGCTTATCTGAGTTTCAGTACTTATGCAGTCTCAATAGCTCAGTGGGTAGCGGATTTGGGGACATTTATCTTATTTTATTGTTTTGACCCTAAATTAACTGATTCAATATCCGCGATTTCGTTTGTATTATTAATAATTCTCATGCTAAAATAACACTTTCTCAAACAAAACCGGTTTTGACGTCCCTGAAGAATGTTTGCTTAAAAACCCCAAAGAGAAAAGGCATTGCATTTATGTTATAGCAAAACCTCGTTACTCCAGCTATATAATTAAGCTGGAGTTACGAGGTTTTGCAATACATGTAACACCGACTGTTTTCCTCTTTTCCCTCAAGGATTGAAAAGAAAATCCACCAAAAATTAATAGGAATCCACCTTATCAAGTATAATCTCAACGTGTGCAAGTCCTCTAATTGTACCGCAGTCCTCTAATCGTATGTGTGCGTTCAAGCCTGGGTCCTCAGTTTGATCCCTATACAAACACGATTGATATCTCGGGGCAAGAGACAGATTTTTTTTAAAACCTTACTTTTCTTCAAAGTGAAACAAGAATATGACACACCAATAAATCTGCTACAGCAATGGTTTCCTTTTTCACAGTGTTTACATAGGCTTAATACGGTCATCTGCTCTTTTAGACGACATTGTGATGTTTATGCAGTTTTCAGTTATGATTTTTCGGTTCGGTTTATTCGCGATTTTGCATCAATTCAGATGTTGCTTATCTGAGTTTCAGTACTTATACAGTCTCAATAGCTCAGTGGGTAGCAATTTCCATGCAAGCGGTCCCAGTTTGGAACTGGTTCGAATCCTGGCTCGGCCAACTTTCTTTTTGACGCCTGCTGAAAGTCACTGTGACCCGGTTCATTCGTCTTAAATGGACTTTGTAAGCGATAAAAACAGTGAGTATCTTGGAAAGAACGTAGGGCCGGTGAAGATATACCATGATCGCATGGATGGGTACACTTGGAGAGAATGTTGTGTATGGTTTCCGCGGAATATTTGTTGTAATTAAACAAAAGCATGTCGATAAAGAAGCTATAACTGGCAAGCAATGGCTTTTTTCCCACGATGCTTGCAATAGCTCCTTTATATTAAATTTCCGTCAAATGGTTTAATTTTCGATTTAGCATATCAAAATCAGTTGAATACAAAGAAAACATTTCAGGACCCGTGTGCAAGTCCTCCAATTGTACCGCAGTCCTCTAATCGTTGGTGTGCATTCTAGTCTGGGTCCTTAGTTTGATCTGTATACAAAAAAACGGTTAATGTCTAGGGACAAGAGACGGCTTATTTAAACCTGACTTTTCTTAAAAGTGAAACAAGAATAAGACACACCAATGAATGGTTATGATATGCCACGGTATAGTTTAGAAAACTAGTCAATTACTATCAATGCTATATTCAGAGCCTAGCCTAGTGCTAGTAGACAGGAAACACGAATAAGTGATCTATCGCCGTGATATAACTGAAAAATAGTTTTGTAAAAATTGGCTTAAAACACCAAACAAACGAAAACGTGTCGATAAAGAAGCTAGAACTATTGCGAGCATTACTTTATGCAAAATTTCAAAACTCTTAAGAGTTTTAGTTCTGGATAATTAATTTATGAGGACCCTAATTTGCATATTTTGCACAATACCTTTTATGTCCGTCATTACGAGGACCTAACAAGCACACTCTCAAGTCACGTGACAAGAGCAAAGTGTGCATGTTTTGTGCGTCCAGACTACTTTTTCACGTTTAAATGAGGACTCGATTATTTTTCAATTTTCTATAATAGTATATCAAAATCAGTTGAATACAATGAAAACATTTTGAGGACCCGTGTGCAAGTCCTCCAATTGTACCGCAGTCCTCTAATTGTAGGTGTGCGTTCAAGTCTGCGTCCTCTAATTGATAGCTATACAAACACACACACACACGCACACACACACATACACACACACACACACACACACACACACACACACACACACACACACACACACACACACGCACACACACACACACACATATTTGTTGACATATTTGTTCTATTTTTCAGAAATGGTTGCAGGATCACAAGATTGTGTTCGACGAGACAATGTTGAAACCAGCACTACTGGGTTTAGCCAAAGCTCACTTCAACAACCTAATCCCGACGTACACAGTGGACCAAATAATCAAAGACCATGGACATGAAGTGCTCAGACTGCCGCCGTACCATCCAGATTTCAACGCAATCGAATTAATATGGAGTCAACTGAAAGATAAAGTTCGACAGCGAAACGTTTCATTTAGGTAGGTATTATTAAAGCAATTGTTAATCTGTTGGTACATTTTAACAAATATCACCAAATCCTTTCTAATCTAGTCTGATCACAACAATTGGTGCAAATAAGTGATTTAAGCAATACTGTTGTAAATAGACAACATCCATAAAAGAAACTTAGAACAATTACACAAAAATACATTTTATTTTGTTCATCTCGATTTTTATATAATCTCTTTTTTCAGTATGGCTGAAGTTATGAAAATAACAGAAGAGGCATTTGAAGAAATTGGAGCAGACCGTTGGGCAAAGGCTTGTGACCACGTGGAGAAAGCAATAAGAGACATGAAATGCCAAGATAATTACACGGGAGAACGAGTGCCAAAAATGATTATACACGTAACGGGTAGTTCCGACGAGGGAACGGACACAGCCGACGAGGGAACGGATACAGCCGACGAGGGAACGGATACAGCCGACGAGGGCAGTGTAACTGCACCACTCAGTGATAGCGAAGTCGCCCTCTGACGTGACACATTGTAAATGTTCTTTTTCTATAATTTTGTATTTTATATGATTAATAAAACATAAAAAGAATAATAAAAAGAAAGGAAAAGAAGAACACACACAAAAAAGAAAAAAAATACAATCTTACTAATCGAAATAAAGTAAATATATCAAAAACACGTAAGACAAGAAAATGACGGAAAGAAGATAATTAAATGAATATGAATGAAAAAAATATTTCAATCGAACCAGTGGAAGCGCAGTTTCAAAGCTCTTACTTTACCCCTCGACCAATTTCTTCTACCTCTTACGCATAGCAAATTAATTAATATTGTTCTATATATTCATCTCGGAAATTGACGGAAATGACCGATTAAAGTTATCGGAAAATAATGTTGTCCCGGGTTAATCTTGTTGGACAATATCTGACCGCTTATTTTTTTAAAAGATAACAGTCAGGCCTACTTCGAGAAAAGTACCGAGTATAGCATTACTTATGACAAGACTTTAACCCTTTCCCAAACAAAACCTGGTTTTGAGATCCCTAATAGGAAAAGCTTTGCAAAACATTGAGACAAAAGAAGAAACTGCTGATAATCAGCAGTTTCTCCTTTTGTTTCAATATTTTTTTGTGTTATAATGTACACAAATACCTTCCTTTTTAACATCAATTGTGTTGTCTACAGAAGCTTTTATATAGGACCGCCCTAAAGTTTTGTCATTTTGGAAAGGGTTGAAATAATATAACGTTGATTTTCGTCTAAAATCTCGTAACTTCAGCTTCCATCAAGTTGTAGTTACGAGGTTTTTGTTGAAACGCGATGATAAATTGTACTTACCAATGAACATTATTACAAAGTCGTTTTTAACTTAAATTCGCACTGTAGTTAGATATTTCTAAAAATAAAAGAAATTGATAAGAACTTGTGCCACACTGCCTTTTCCTTAACAGTTAAAACAAACAAGATATGATTTGACGTCACCAAACAAACGGGCTTTTGAAAGGATTATGCAAAAATTATTGCCAAAATTCAGTATAAATGTATCTATTTTTCCTTATTACTTTCAATGCTATATGAAGCACAAAATTCATTCATATTAAACATTTACATTAGTTTGCGGGCTGTATCTCTTCAATCTGAACAAAGGGTCCAATCTTTGGAAAACGGTTTGTCAGAAATTTAAATACGTATAAGAAACATGTTTATTTTATTTCTTTGCTCATTTTGAACAAATTGGTGTGTTCTCAGTATTTCAGAATCCCGGCACTATAGAGTCCAGTTAACCAATTGACCAAACGCCAATCGACAGATCGCTCCGCCCTACGTAGAATTTAAGACAAACAATGGGGATGTGCCGGTTAATAGGGAAAGATTTTATCTAGTTAATGGTGACGTAAATTCGGACAAACAAAATAGTATTTCGTAGGTGTTGTTATAAAATCTCGTAACTACGGCTTGATTTAAGCCGTAGTTACGAGATTTTATTTCAACACCGACGGTTTATCAAAACTTAACAGTAAAGCTATTCTATTGTTAGCACAAAATTCTTTGCCTTTGGCGTGTCGATTGTTTTGAAAGTTAGTCGATAAAAAATCGATACACACGTGCAACGAAGAACAATTGGGGCATGCCATTTTTCTGATCGTCCATTGGCTAATCGATGTTTTTGATTGACAGTCGGCGTTTGGTCAATTACCACACAGTGACTCTTTTGACTCCCCTAAAGAAAAAAGCTTTGAAAAGCATTGTGAAGAATTAAGAAATTGCTTGTGACAAGCAATTTTTTCATTTTCCACAATGTTTTCTACGTAAAAAGACAAAAAAATTGCAAAATTTCATTCACTTGAAATTGTCGTTTGCATCATCTTTGAATTGAAAAAGTCCAAAATTTTGACGTTTGGTAATGGGTTAACGTTCAAAGCTCCTGCAGACTACATAACTGATGTATACCTAAATAGATATAATTAATGTATATTTACATTATAGGACAGAAAAAAAATGAAGCAAAACCTTTTAATTTAGTTTTCTTCTTTTGCATCAATGATTAACCAACAATATGTACGAGGTGCGTCTCAAAGCGTCATTTTTTAGGAAAGGGTTAAATGAAAAGTCGGACATTATATTTAAGAGTTTGGCATCGCGAAATTATTATAAAATATATCCCTTGTATTCGACAGGAAAAAAAATCTTACAGAAATTATTGTACTGAAACTCTTTCCCTAACGACACAATAATATCGTCGCTTTTGAACAGAAAACATCGCAACTGCAGCTTAAAACAACCTGCAGTTACGATGTTTTTGTTTAAAAGTGACGATTACACTCCTGATAAAGGACAAAAATCCATGGCCCCTTATCAGACAAATGGCCTACATATCAAGATTTGAATAAATGTCGTCAAATGAGTACCCACAATATAGGGGTTGAATTTGAAATTAAAAAGAAATAATAGAATGTCTTCAACCCCTCCAATCCGTTGTTCTGCGACACGTAGGATCTAATACCAAACAGCATTTCGTCGGCGTAAAGGCAAAACCTCGTATCTCGTTTTTGGAAAATTTTAGAAAAATATTTAATAACTTTTCCGAAACTGAAAGGTTTTACTTGAAATTCAGACATATTGTTCACAAATAATCTGTCATTGATAGTAACAAGTAAAAGTATCCCAAACCTGGGAGAATTTTGTTAACAGGACATATAAGTTTGTACTTTGAAAATCGCAAAAATCGTCATACTAGGCTATGCATTTTTATGCATTTACACCGATGATATTCAATTCGAAAATTATCTCAGAGCATGGGCGGATCTAGAGGGGGTATCGGGGGGGGGTCCGAACCCCCTGGCATTGACCGAAAATTAAGTTTTAACTATATAAATTTAGTGTAACGATACATTTTTATTACATTTTTAGCCATAATTTGAGCTTGGACCCCCCCCCCCCCCCCCCCCCCCCCTGGGAAAAATGTTGGGCTTGGACCCCCCTGAAAAAAATCCTGGATCCGCCCTTGTCAGAGTGTAAAGTTATTATCATAGTCAGGCTATGCAGTCGGCGAAAACTTATTGAGTTGATATTTTTTCTGACGTATGGTCATTGGTATCTATAGCTTGTCGGGCCGAATATTATAAAAAAAAAAGAAGATATATTCTGTAAGATGTAGGGTCATTTTATCTACGACATTCTTTTGCTTTTTGTGGAGCCCTTTATATCGCATCCACAATTGAGGAAATCTGAAAACCGACAATGGGAAGTTTTTGTGAGAACTATTTACACAGAAAATATAGTTTCCGTATATTGTAAACCCTTTTTATACTTTTTATAAAGAATAGATTGGTCCAACAAGTCAAAATGTATATGGAAACTACATGTGACGATTATCGGCCTCACGAAATTATGATAATCACGGTGGGGATTGTGCATGCTGGGATGGGTAAATCTACGGACAAATTTGCCTCGCTTCAGGTAAGACATTTTGCAATAACTTCCTTATTCTGCGTCAATTCAAAAACGGTTTGTTGCATGTACCCCGCCTTACTGAGCTCTTTCCTCCGATGTATGCTTTACACGAAACCTTTTGTACTTTTTGCGAAAAGTGATCCCAACCGACCAGAAAAACGACAAAAAATCTGATCGTTTTTCAGGTCAGTTGGGATCAATTTTTGGGAAAATATGGGGAGTTTTCAAATAAGTAATACACCTGAGGAAAGCGCTCAGTAAGGCGGGGTACATGCAACAAACCGCTTGAAAATTGACACAGAAATAAGAAAATTATTGCACAATTTCCTACCTGAAGCGTGGCTTATTTTGCCGTAGTCGTTATCATTTCGTTTTCTGGTCAGTTGGGATCAATATTTGGAAAAAATAAAAGGATACCACAAATAATCCATGTATCCGAGGAAAGAGATTTTCAAGGCGGGGTACATGCAACAGACCTTTTGAAAATCGACAAAGAAATAAAGGAGTTGTTGCAAAATATTTGACAAGATTCGAGATTATTTTTGTCCGTATTCGTTATCCATCCCAGCATGCACAATCCCCACCGTGATAATACAGTGGTCCCAAGATAATCTGATGTCTATAAACTAACTTTTAACCTATGAAAACATGTTATCAAAGAGAGTTAGAGACGCACGTGGAAATCTTCTCGTCAATATTACAAAAATACTGATTATTATCGATATGATTTCGTTTCGACCAGTATAATCTAAACTTTGTAAATGGATGTGGTCTTTATCGTTGGCGGGGATCAGTATATCGTGGGACCACTGTACATAACCCATTTGAAATTTTGTTTTGAAGCAGAGAAGGTGGGAAATAACGCGAGTGACTTGCTGAATGTGGTAAATCGTTGACCAAATCTAATAAAAATTATTGACGACAAGTAAAAATTGATTGTCATCAATAACTTTTTATCAGCTGATTTTTTTTATAAAATATCTTTCACATCTAGAAAACCCATGACGCATCTCCGCCTTCTCTGCATCAAGTCGTTTTCAAATTAGCCACGTATTAACAGAACTATTAAAGACTTTCGGTAATGTTTCACGTGATTCCTCAGTGTATAAACGGGGATTATCACGAATGATCAAGAACATTTAAGTCTCTGACTTTAAAGGGACATTTCACTTCAATTTCAATTTTTAAAGTACCGGTATGTCTTGATGTCAAGATTGGTTATTCTTTTGAGTATAAACAATTTCAGTTTTCTTTTTAATTTGTTGCTGATAAGGGAACACTACTTCTTTAAAGTTGAGACAGAAATGACAATCCCTAAACATCTACACCGCTGTTGACATCAATTTGTTTAATTATAACACAAATATATAATAACATTTCTCGTAAACGGCGCAACATTTTGGCTTGAATGTTCAAAACTTTCATAAGAAAATATGCTCTTCCAGATAAAATTTAAAGTAAAAATTTATGACAAAAAATGTCTGAAATGTAACTTGTAAAAAGACAGAAAATAAGTCTCGATAAAAAATCATGGATTCTGACAATAAAAATATTTTACAACCATAATTCTTTTAAAATACATTTCCTCATAGTGGTGCCTTTTAACGCGTAGCAAGATAAATGCTTTGCAAAATAATGTGAAAAATGAAGAAATTGATTGTGACAAACAATTCCTTCATTTTCAACAATATTTCCTACCCAGAAAGTAAACAGAAATATATTTCGTTCACTTGAAATTGTCGTCTGTAACACCTTTGAATTTGGACCAGTCTTACATTTTGCCGTCTGGTAATGGGTTAAGCTTTTCATCACTGTATCAAATTACACTGTCAGATAATACAATGATACAAACGCACACACAGACACAAGTTGTCTTTATCATTTACCCTTTCACAAACACGACGCCCCTATATAGCAAAAAGCCTGGAAAATTCTAAGACAAAAAAATACTATGCTATGTATCAGCTTTTTTGTCGTTTGTGTCAATAGTTTCTGTGCTAAAATGTTTAACAAATGCATTTTCATAAGAATCTATTGTGTTGTTTGCAGCTCCTTTCAATTTGATCATGCTAAACTATTGCAGTTTGGGAAAGGGTTATAGACACTTCATACACGTTTCTCATAAAATAATTTGTCATTGATGTTAACCATTTAAAGTTAAAATGGGTGCTTTACGTTTCACGTATTCGTGTTTGTCTTTCTGTCTGTTTTTCGGGAGATTTTCATGTTATAAGCCTATAGTTTTCATGCACGGGATTCTTGCCGCAGCGGATGAGGCCAACACTCTATTTAAATGGATTGAACAGGTTCGTTTCGTTTTGCTCTGCTTTTAACATTTTACTGATGGTACTCGCGACTATTGGGCCACATGACGATCTTTTAACAGTGGTCAACAGCGGAAGGCAGAGAAAAAGAAAAAGATGGGAGGACAACATCCAGGAATGGACCGGAATAGGCCAGGCAGAGTCCCAGAGAGCGACAGAGGACAGAGATAAGTGGAGAAGAGTTGTGGCAAGGTCTTCACGGGTGCCCCAACGATTGCGTCAATTACATTATTAATTGTATGCCATTCAGTTGACAAATACATTTTTCGGAGTGATTCTCATAAATTGGTTTAAAGATACGAACTATTTTAACGATCTAACGATTACTGTTTTAGTCATATCCGACCATACTCTCCAAAGCCGAGGTCTATTGATTAACCATCAAATATGACCTCTGTCGTTTTATATACACCAACAGCCTATTTGGTCGTCATAATCTAATTATAGCACATCGTTTGAATTATCGAATCAAAATCATTCAGTTTTATCTTGCATGATCATTACGTATACATTACGTCGCTTCTATTTTTGGCTGAAGCCGTTAACAATTGAATTATCGAATCAAAAATCATTCAGTTTTATCTTGTTTGATTACGTATACATTACGTCGCTTCTATTTTTGGCTGAAGCCGGTAATTTGAAGCGTCAGCCAATGAAAGTTTGTATCAGATTTTTAAATTCTTTTGTTGCGTATAGCCAACGATTGGATACCGAAATCCCGCCACGGCCCCGAGATTAGACGTGAAATGACCCCGCGAGAGCAGAGCATCATTCTATCATATTGGAATGAAGAGAGAATGTGCTCTGTTCTTAAGAGAGTAATCCGACCACTACGACGACTGCATTACCTATTCATGAAATATTGCAGAGCACGTTGAACTTCGTAACTACAGCTTGATTCAAGATGTATTTATGAGTTTTTTTTTTTAAAAAAAAGAAAAGCAGCCACATGTCCTTGTAGTTCTTAGACCACAGACGCGACGTCAAAAGTTGGGGTACAACAGCGTAACGTCACGTAACATCGATTTTTGTCATTTTAACACCTTTCGTGCGTGGTATACGAGTACTTATTGATAAACACAAGACTTCGCTTATCCATCTGTCAAATCTATTGTTAAAAATGAATAAAATTAAATGTGTATTATCCATAATTGAATGATTAAGCTAGACTTATCCTTTACTTCTTAAGGTTTACGAACTGAGAATGAAATGCAGAGCCAGAGGCAAAATTTGAAAATTGCCAATAATTCCTAAACTATGTTACATTTCCATTCCAAATACAAACGTAAGCATTTTGTATGGTATAGGATTTTGAATTAATGCATACTTGTGGAAATATTTGACAAAAATTTTCAAAATTACCTCCCTTGCATATGAATATAGAGTATAATGATATTTGTAAATTATTTTCTTCTTGAAACAATATCTTGAAATCCGGCACGGTTAATCAACTTATATGAAGTGTATTTACAAGTATGTGTAATTTGATGCATATCGTATGGCTAGAAAGTGGTGTTTTCATTCTCAGTTCGTAATCTAAGCCATTTATTTCCATGTAGATTTACGGCGATGTATATTTCTGTTTTACATGGGAAAAGCGGAAGTTCCTATAATTCATCTACATGTGACATCATTTCTTTGTTAAAATAGAAAATCATAATTTGAATGAACTCACTTGTGTTAAAATATCGTTGCCCGGAATTTGACGGATTTAAAGATATTGCTATAGAGAGGTGCATTATAAAGCATTTGTTTACGGGAAAACGTACTGATGTGGCCATGTCGGTTTTACCTGCGGGAGTTCAAAATAAATCCCGAAAACGATGTATTTGATTCTTTATTAGTAATTAAACTACAGTAACTGTTCATTTGATGAACTTAATTATGCATTTTATGTTACATATCAGCTTAAAATTGGGCGCATTTTTCATTTATTCACTGTCGAAATTCTGGACTTTCCATTGTTTCACGTCCATAGTAAAACTATATAGACCTACAGACAAATTAATAAATACAGAAACAATTTATAGCAAGAAAATGATTCTCCAATAGATACATGGGTATTACCCAGCGTATCGTTCATTGATGACCTTTTTTTCACGACTGATCGCAATTATTTAACGAGTGCGACATCACCTGCGAATGACGTTAACTCATTTTTTTCTAAATTGGGACATTTTTGAAACGCTGCTTAAAAGACAACCATTCATTGACTAAGCAGCCAGTCTACAATATTTCCAGTCTATTTTTTTTTATTTTCGGACTGACTCATTTGACGCATCACTTTATCCATTTTTGGATAAAAATCACTACGCGGTGCGCATAACTCCAAAATCCTGTCGCCAAAAAGTAGCAAGCAGAAAATTGCAACTACAAATACAGTTGCAACAAAATAAAGTTTGATTTTCGTCTCAATTTCATCTAATAAAATAATTAATTCAAATTAGATTATTCATTTTACCCTATGCAAGCATATGAAGCAAATATGCCGCGTGACAGGAAGTCATGAGGAAGTACCACGTGTATGCATTTTATGGGCGCTGACATCTTGAAAGTAGTTAACCCAGAATGCCCACCAGAGATAGATGGTAATCGACAGGTGGCGACATCTATTGGTAGATATTGGACAACCATTGCTTTATTTTACGCCAAATTATTACAAAACTTTGCATGTCGCAAATATGGCTCAGGTGTATTCTTATTACAAGCTACATTTGGATAATTCTAAATGCAAGGGCAAAACTCGCTGCTTTAAATAAACACTATCATCCGTATGCGAAGTCACCTGCAAGCGACGTTAACGTATTTTTTGTAAATTGGGACATTTTTGAAACGCTACTTGAAACACAGCCATTGCTTTATTTTACGCGCAATCATTACGAAATTTTGCATGTCGCAAATATGGCTCAGATGTATTTTTATTACAAGCTATATGTGGACAATTCTAAATGCAAGGCCAAAAGTCACTGCTTTAAAAAAAAACGCCATCATGTTTTCAGGCGAATGCGACGTCACCTGCAAATGACGTTAACGTATTTTTTCTAAATTGGGACATTTTTTGAAACACTGCTTCAAACACAACCATTGCTTTATTTTACGCGCAATCAATACGAAATTTTGCATGTCGCAAATTTTTTTTATATTGTCTCAGATGTAATTTTATTACAAGCTATTTTTGGACAATTCTGAATAGTCTACCTACCAATTCCGAAAAAGTGGCTAGAAAACATTTTCGTAGGCATTTTTTGAACATGGAGTTTTGATGTATTATTTGCAAAGTATAAGGCTTGCCTGATTTGCTTAGGCCGGTAGTCGCCTCCAGTCGGCCGTATTAAGGTCACAAAACAAGGCCAAAGGTCATTGGGTGCAAAATTCACCTAAGCCCACTTTAAATGCCTATAACTCTGTCAATTATATGTCTAAATGCACGAAAACGGTTTTAAATGAAAGCCAAATAAATTATCTTGCATATTAAATATAGTTAGTGATACTATTCTCATTTGCACATAAATTGATATTTGGCGAGATGTAAAAAAAAAAGCCAAAATTGTGCAAAATTTGAACGTTGTGCAAAGGGAAATCATGCTGCACATGAAATATTATTGCGATTTCAATTACACAAACGCACTGAAAAATTTCTATAAACCCTTAGCAAAACTTTAAAATCACGTTTGGTAGTAAAAAGTCACTATTTCTAAATATAGGTACAGCTCAAAGTCAGCTGGGGTCAATATTTGTAACGATCGTTGCTTTTATACAGTGTACAAGGCATTTCAACAGTATTGATGGAACTTATATGATATCTTTTCTTTTGTCTGGATGTTGACTCTAAATAGATCATATTAGTATATATCTGCGAAAATAACATTTAAAACAACGGCTTTCACGGTGTAAATGTTAAAAAAAAGTGAGTAAGAGTTACCCCACCCACTCAAATAACCTACGAAATTGGTACAATTTACTTTTTCGCCCAAAACATTTCAAGTAATGTAATGAATAAACATTAACGATCTAGAACAATTCGTTCATAGTATAAAAAGAAAATAAAACACTAGTTCGGAAATGGTTGACATGGTTACACGAAGAACACATAGGCCTATCTACACGTTTAGACTGACTACGCCTCGCCACCTATAAATTCTGATGGGTTACTGTACACTAATAGGCCTCGGATTGGAAAGACTGGGGGCATAACTACAATTAATTAGTCACAGAAAATCTTATTCAATAAATAAAAAAGGTGATTGACACGGTAAATTGTTACGTTCACGTCCGTAGGAACAGGGGTTTAGCCCCCCCCCCCCCAAAAAAAAAAAAAAAAAAAAAAAAAAAAAATTGGCAAAAAATGCCGATTTTCCTTATATTACACCGAAATTTTAGAGAAAATCAAATTTAGCCCCCTCCCCCAATATTCAGAAACAGGGGCTTCAGCCCCTCCAATATAAAATTGCTTCTTACGGGTCTGACGTGTACATGCAGAAGTAGCAACAGTGGCATTTTCTGTTTATTGAACATCGACTTTTGGTCAAACTAAACAATAATTTCTGTTTTCAAAGGAACTGAAAAAGTAAGGCAATTTCGACAACGTGATATGTGATTAACTACTTGTATCTTCATATTTTTGCTTAACTTCAAAGCGTGTATATAGATCTAAAGAACAGAGTGGGAGCAAACACCAAAATTTCAAAATATACAAGTGAGATCTTCAATATTTTAGGCAGGTTTCAGTGAAAAACAGTAGAAAAATGATATATTATAATTATGAAATCAGTACTGTTTAATGATACATTAAAGCAACATCCGACATTCAGTTATTTCTAGCATTGTGGTATCTTGAAACAGTGGAACAGGGGCACAGGGGAGAAAAATATAGAAACTGTTGGATTTTTCTCAATAAGTGGTATTTAACAAAATAAGTTTTGATTGCCGGGTCAAAATTAAGATTCAAAACAGATTTAAACTAGATGGGCCCGGGGCAATTCTTGTACTAGTAAATCCCACAATTCAATAACATAGTTTGATAAGATCCGAGTGGCTACCTTCGTTCAAACATCCTTCCATAGGCCTACACATTTCACAGGTGAAGGATAATCCAGACGATCGTCCTTTTATAATCAAGACACATCCGACAGCTGTTTTCACGAATAACCATTCTTTTAAAAGCAATATATAGTCTGTTTCTACGGAAAATTGATGGTAAGTACGTTCACAAGAACCATTGGAATTATTTGCCAAATGAGTTGAAGAGCAATTGCCAGTAGGCTATGACGAGTCCTCTTCCTTTTGCAACCATCATAGCCTGGGTGAAGACCTCCAGAGATGCGAGAGGGGGGGGGGTTAAAAAGATGAGAATTGATTAAATGACTGCTACTGTGGAGGACTTCTATAGATCAAGTATCACCAATTGGCAAAAGAGATGGAAAAATAGTATAGTATGGAGTTCGAAGAAGTCTAAGTGGAAACACAAAAAAGTTTTAATACAAATATCTGGTTCTGTCTATGTGAGGCTCTAAACGTTTTGACCCCCTCCTTAACACGCAACGGCAGAATCATGGTATATACTGTAGGTTACAGTGCATACACTTTGACGTGTTTTATTCTGTGAAAGCTATTGATAGCATTGTTTGAATATGTCTAAACGTGATACTGTATCATAAAAACGAGAAAGTAGGAACGGTTTTACTGGAACACCCGTTCTCGTAGTGTGACGAAAATGGTTCTTCAACTAAGTTTGATTCGCTAAACATGGGCACAGACTAGTCAATTTACACATTAAAACAGACCAGGCCCTGATTTCTCAAAAAAAACCTTAAGTACATACTCATGAGAACATGCTCAACTTCAAAAGAATACTCTCCAACGTTGAAGGGTATTCGATTAATTTCTCGTGGATTTCGTGTGATTTGAGCACGGTGCTCAGATTTGAGCATGACAACGTACTAAAGTTTTTCCGAGAAATCGGGGCCTGATGTAGTCTATGTACAGGTAGAACTTTGTGTGTAGCCTGGGTCTAGTCGTCGGTAATATACAATGCGATGGATATGATTCAAAGACATCGATATATGTAAAATTGTGGCACCTGTGAACAGGAATAGAGGAACAGCAAGACATTGTTAGACTAGAATCCAGGCTAAGTTGCATGGTGCACAGCATTATCTCGGGAGAATGCCCAGAGTCCATTTTAAAGATTTTAGAGATCATGAAACAAAACTGCCCTGCGATTCTAGATTTTTATCGTACTCTAACCCTTTCAAAAAAGAGGTCTCCCTAAAAGCGTTGTCAAATCTGGCAGATGATTGAGGTATTCCACCAATTATTAGATACCAAACACTTTGTGTAATTTTTCCTCCATCTTCAGCGTGTCCCGTTACAAAGCAAGTCGACAAGGGTATCCGGATTTTAAAGATCTGGATGTCCTTGTCAATTACCGATGCCACTGATGACGCCGAAGATGCACGATATATTTCGCATCTATTGACGAATGAAATATACCACAATAGTTTTTCGACGTAAATAGTTATCCAAGAATAACTGATATGATCAAGGACCTTCTGAAACAATACCTGTTGTTGAGTCTAGCTGTTGAGGGAATAGAAGGGCACGCTCATTTTTAAGTTCTTTCCAATGGGTGCATTCCCAGAAAAATTTGTAATTACGTCTCTGATTCTAGTCAATAAGTCCAGGGTTTTGTGCCCCACAACTTCATAAATGGATGTGTATGCTGAGAATCTCTTGCATCAAAAAATATTTAGATTTTCAAGTAAATGGACTCTGTGTGTGTTGTCATAGGATTAAGATATAATTTTTATATGAAAGAAAACAATTTCTGCACTATTGAAATACAAAAGCCATTTTTTTTACTTTTATTTATTTCGGCATGCACAAATACTGACCGATTAAGTAAACAAAAACACGACCCTGTTCGATTTTCTGAATTAAATCGCATGATCTGAGTAATGATGCCAAAAATGTCTGCGGCTTTTAACATATATATACGGATTCACGTTTTTCGTATGTTTTATGATAAGGTACAACAATACTCATATACAAATGAAAGATACACTTTTGATTACAACGAAAATTATTTTTGAATGAAGAGTTTTTAGTTATGTTACAAGTTGGTCAATGCCCAGAGATTAGTCAGGTATATTGTCGTAAGGATAGCTAAAAGCAACCACAGACGTATAGATTTTCCTTATTTATGCACAAATAGTTCCTTTGCGCCAACTCCACAACCCATTAGTTGTTAATTAACATGGTAAGAATTAGTAGACCTTGAGCCACCAATAACCCCTGCTCCCCCCCAGAGGGAATTTTGAAGGGTATGATTTTCTGAAAGCTTATAACAAATGCTACAAGATGAGCTTTGTTTGCACTCTGGCCGTTGGGGCTTTTGGCTGTAACCCTTATCTAAAACCCATAACCCTTTCAAATTTTTCATTTAAATATACAGACAATTATTTGGTCATATCTTGATTGAATTTTAATCTACATATGTCAAAATGGTATCAAATGAAAGCTTATGACTTGCTCTTCAATTTGTAGTTATTTTATGCAAATTAGCTCATTTGCATATTCATGAATATTAATGATTTTCCTTAAAATTGCTAATTTTTTATGAAAATTTGGTTAATACTTTCCAAATGAAGGCGTTTCTGTCCAGGAGGAATTTTGTAATCATGGTTTATCTTAAAGTACATTTTATTAGAAACATTTTGAGCATTGTTTGCACTCTGGCGGTTGGGGCTTTTCGCCGTAACCCTTATCCAAACCCTTAACCCTACCAAATTGTTCATTTAAATTTTGAAAATGACTTTGGTCATATCTTGATTGAATATTGACACACAGGTGTCAGAATGGTATCAAATGAAAGCTTATGACTTGCTCTTTCATTTTCAGTTATGTTATGCAAATTAGCTCATTTGCATATTCATGAATATTAATGATTTTCCCTAAAATTGCGATTTTCGACAAAAATGTGGTAAATACTTTCCAAAACAGAGCATTTTTGTGCAGGGGAATTATGTAAACATAGTAAATCTTTAAGAAATTTATATAAGAAACATTTTGAGCGATGTTTGCACTTTGACCATTTGGGCTTTTGGCCAAATCCCTTATCCAAACCCTTAACCATATAAAATTGTTCATTCATTTCAAAATGTTTTTGGTCATATCCTGGATGAATATTGACCTACAGATGTTAAAATGGTATCAAATGAAAGCTTATGACTTGCTTAATAATGTGCTATAAATTTTATGCAAATTAGCTCATTTGCATATTTATGAATATTAATGACATTACTTAAAACTGTGACCTTTTTTCCGAATATTTGGTAAACACTTTCGAAAACATTGTGTTTCTTCTCAGGGGGAATCATGTAAACATGGTTTAAATTAAAGAACAGTTTATAAGAAACATTTTGAGCAATGTTTGCACTCTGGCGATGGGGGCTTTTGGCGGTGACCCTTATCTAAACCCTTAACCTCATCAAATTGTTCATTCAAATTTTCAAAACGTTTTTGGTCATATCTTGATTATGCATTGACCTACTGGTATCAGAATGGTATCAAATTAAAGCTTATTGCTGGCTCTTCCATATGCTATTATTTTTCATGCATATTAGTTTAGTTGCATTGCCATATATATTAATGAATTTCCTTAAAATTGTGATTTTTCAGCGAAAATGTGTTAAATACTATCAAAAACAAGGTGTTTCTGTTCAAAGGCATTATGCAAACATAATTTATCTTAAAGAACATTACATGAATAACACTTTAAGCAATGTTCACACTGTGGCATTTGGGTCTTTTACCCAAACCCCTTATCTAAACCCTCAACCCTATCAAATTGTTTATTCAAATTTTCAAAACGTTTTTGGTCATATCTTGATTAAATATTGATCTACAAACGTCAAAATGGTATCAAATGAAAGCTAGTGAATTGGTTGTATATTTTATAATTACTTCATGTCGATTTGCTCATTTACATACTCATAAATACTATTGATTCTTAAATGTTTGGGACAAAAACACATTTATTGTGGAAAATCCATAAAATGTATTCCATTTGACAGTGCTATATGTTATATAGTAATCCTGTTATGTTATGTACATAGTAACCCAGTTGTGTTTAGTAATTGATCTATGTCGGTTTCCATCATGATAAACTTGCCCAACTCCCACAGTTTGAGTAATTCCAAGATTGCCACCAAGTGCGATGTGAATCATTTTTGGTCAAATTGTTCTAGAACAGTGCAATAAGTAAGTGTCTTAATATGGAATTTCACATGCTGATTTAAACCTGGTAGCATAGTTGTAGCATTTAAATATCAGGAAAATATTGATCTGAAGATATCTATGGCCATCGAATGCCATCCTGGAAAACATATGCCATATTGAAAGAGAGTGTGTATCGCAAGGGAACTATTTTCAATTTATTGTGAGGTGGTACTATGCTGAAAGCACATATAAGAAATATGTGTAGATAAGGAAGAATATGAATATACATTCAGCATGGGCTGTTGGTAGTATGGATCAGTTCACATCTGTTCTGATCTGATACAGATAAATAAATGCATCGTAATAAATGCAATAATCTTTTGATCACAACCAGTAATTGTCTGTACTCTAACTACATACATCGCGTACATCTCTTGATTTTATGTATCTGATACATAGGCTTTACATAATTATGGCACCCCAAGCTTAATTTATCTGAATTGAAAATGCCTTAATAGAGCATAAAGGAATGGTAACACCAGTATCCCTGATCTGTCAGCCACATATCAAATACACTTAAGGCCAACAAATTGACTTGTCTATGAGGAAAACATAAGGAAGTGCTCTCCAGATGGAGAAAAACCATGCTGTTTTCTCCATGTGAATGGCAAAAGTGAGGCCTTGATAATTGCTTAACAATGTTATTTTGCTGTATGTATGCAATTTGTCTACATTCCAGGATCTCTGTTCATCCATAAAACTTAAAAAAATAATTGGAATGATTAATTTTACATGTTTATTAGAATAAAGTCCCCCATTTTGTATCATTCTATGGATATGATAAAATGTTTATGTTTAAAGTCCTATTTTGCGTCAATTTTGGATTCATGTAGCAGTTTTACAAAGGATAACATTCTGTCAACTAAACTAGATATAAGCAAGAACACCAATACAATAAAAGAAATTAATTTAACTTATTTGCACTTAAAACAATAAAGATTAAAAAGATCAAATGGAAACTAAATACATACATCGAAAATAAGATTTATAGGAACAAAATATAATGGGCTGCACACTTTAAAATTACTGTTACTTCCAAACAAAACATCAAATAGATTTCAAACAAGGCTTATATGTTGTTAAAAGAGTGAACATGGATATTAAATGGTTGAAAACTCACGAGAAAGAAACAATCGGACCTTTTGGTACGTATTTAAAATAAAAAACCTTGCAAAACAATCAAAATTTTAGACAAATCATTAATATGCATGCTTATGCAAATGAGCTAATTTGCATAAAATATCTGCATATTAAAGAATAAATCATTGGCTTTCATTTGATACCATTCTTACATCAGTAGGTCAATATTCAATCAAGATATGACCAAGCATGTTTTGAAAATTTGAGTGAACAATTTTATAGGGTTAAGGGTTTGGATAAGGATTATGACCAAAGGCCCCAAGCGCCGGAGTGCAAATATCTCTCAAAATGTTTCTAATAAAATTTTCTTTAAGATAAACCATGTTTACATGATTCCCCCAGAACAGAAACACAATGTTTTTGAAACTATTTACCAAATATTAGCAAAAAGGTCACAATTTTAAGTAAAATCATTAATATTTATGAATATGCAAATGAGCTAATTTGCATAAAATTTATAGCAAATTATTGAGCGAGTCAAAAGCTTTCATTTGATACCATTATAACATCTATAAGTCAATATTCAACCAAGATATGACCAAAAACGTTTTTAAATGATTTAATAATTTATAGGGTTAAGGGTTTAGATAAGGGTTTTGGCCAAAAGCCCCAACGGACAAAGTGCAAACATCGCTCAAAATGTCTCTCGTATAATTTTCTTTAAGCTTTGCTATGTTTACATAATTCCCCTGCACAAAAACGCCTCATTTTGGAAAGTATTTACCACATTTTTATCGAAAATCGCAATTTTAGGAAAAATCATTAATATTCATGAATATGCAAATGAGCTAATTTGCATAACATAACTGAAAATGAAAGAGCAAGTCATAAGCTTTCATTTGATACCATTCTGACACCTGTGTGTCAATATTCAATCAAGATATGACCAAAGTCATTTTAAAAATTTAAATGAACAATTTGGTAGGGTTAAGGGTTTGGATAAGAGTTAGGGCGATTAGCCCCAACCGCCAGAGTGCAAACAAGGCTCAAAATGTTTCTAATAAAATATACTTTAAGATAAACCATGTTTACAAAATTCCCCCTGGACAGAAATGCCTTGTTTTAGAAGTTATTTATCAAATTTTCGCCCAAAAATGTAAATTTTAAGGGAAATCATTAATATTCATGCATATGCAAATGAGCTAATTTGCATAAAATAACTTCAAAATGAAGAGCAAGTCATAGGCTTTCATTTGATACCACTTTGACATATGTAGGTCAATATTTGATGAAAATATGACCAAATAAGTAATGTAATTTTTATAAAAAAAATGATAGGGTTAAGGGTTTTAGATAAGGGTTACAGCCAAAAGCCCCAACGGCCAGAGTGCAAACAACGCTCAAAATGTTTGTAAGATAATATACTTTAAGAAAAAACATGCCTACAAAATTCCCTCGGGGGGGGGGGGGGGGGGAGCAAACATGTTTCTAGCTCAGGGTCTATAGCTAGCGATCATTCTGTCTTTATAATTATATGATAATATTCACCAGTAACATATAGTACGGTGCGTTATGTCCATTTTTTTAGGTTCTGCTTGATGTAAGTGAAAGAGGTATCCATCATACGTTTTCATGATCTTAAGACATTGCTCTAATCATTTAACTTTGATGGACAGCTGTAAAATTAAAAATAATAGGAAAAATGGTGACTTAAATTTAAGAAATTTCGAACCCGTAATTTTACAAATGGGCATAACTTTTTTAATAATCATCATACCTTTACAAAATTTGACATATACATTTACAGGAATAGTACACATCGATTGCCATAATTATTTTTCGGCAATTTTTATATTTAGAGGTTGCTCTATAAGCAAAGCTCAAAAAGCTCTAATCCGAGTTTGAGCTCGAGATATTTCATTTGAAATAATTGAATTGTCACAGAATATTAGCCAAAGGCCGGACAATATAGAAAAACAAAAAATCGTGACATTGTGTATTGTACTAAGACTGCAATAGAGAGAAAAAGATTGGTGGGTGGGGAAATCGTGGTGTTTTATTCTATCAGACGAAAGAAATCCACGTAGAGCTCAAGATATTGCATTAATAATAATCTAGGTCCCACAAAATGTAAGACAAAGGCTAGACCTTGATGAAAAACTAAATCTCATGACATTAAAAATGCGAATGACCAAATCACAGAGGAAAAAAGGTGGTGGGTTGGGTAAATAATTGTTTTTTTTTAGTTTATATACTGGCCAAAAGTCCTAACCGGCCACTTTAAAAATGACTATAACTTTTTTAATAGCTATTACATTTCAATGAAATTTGATACGTAAATTTTTAAGCATAATGCCCGTGGATGTTTATGTTGATAATTTACCAAACATTGCAAATTTTGATGCGTAATAAAGCAAAAGCTCAAAAAGCTCTAAATCTTTATAGAGCTCGAGATCACACACATTCAACAATTTAAAAGTACACAAATCGTTAGCTGCAACCCAGACCAAGAAAAAAATGGAAAACATTGTCAATTTTGTGTGACGTTTGACTACAGAAGAAGCAGAAAGAATGGGAGGCATGGTAAAATGGTGTTTAAATTCAACCGGCAGAACATTTTATCAAGCGAATATGCTAAAATATGGTCTGGTGAGGAAAAATGATGCAACAAACTGATTTTTTTACACATATTCGACATTTTGTAGCTCACCGTGAACCATCAGTCTATATTTAAAGCATTTTCGAAGAAAACGTGTTTTAGATGTTGTCTTTAAGAACCGTTTTTCTGTATACATGACCTCTTTCATTTTCTTTTACGGCCATATGCCGCGCACAATTGCCAAACATTTTCATTTTTTTTCTTAGTCTATGTTGTGGCTAATGATCCATGAGACCAAAAACAAAACATCGACAATATTCTGAGCTCTGTGTGAATTTAGAGCTTTTTGAGCTTTTCTCACGTTGCGCTTTTATTTCAATAAGACAACAGTAACTTTTCGCCCAAATCATCTGGAAAGTTCCTTAAAAATGCACGTAGCTAATTTTATGAAAATCCAATCACTACAGAAAAAAATATCTTTGTTTTTTAAGTGGCCGGCTAGAAGTTTTGACTAGTATATAACGTTTGGCCATTATACTTATTCAATAAACTGAACTTTATGAATCAGAACATTAAACAGGTCAATGACAAAACATGCACAAACAATTCAGTAAAGTTTTGTTTTGATTGGTTTATATTTGAAGCTATTATAGTGAAAGAAAAGTAAAAAACGGCAATTTCACATTCTATATTAACTTTAGATGTTTGATCCTGATCAATAAAAAATGCACAAATGCAAGATTAGATGGTCCCCAACATCTTGTCAAAATTTTGTTGAAAGCGGCAATTTTGAAAAATTCAATGGCACATTACTCTAGACGTGACATTGCTATTCAGATGAAAATTTCACTGATGCAAGCTTTTATGGTCATCAACATAATG
Source organism: Fragum sueziense (assembly GCA_963680895.1). Lineage (NCBI taxonomy): Eukaryota > Metazoa > Mollusca > Bivalvia > Cardiida > Cardiidae > Fragum > Fragum sueziense. The sequence goes on along the minus strand of OY804605.1, from coordinate 14,739,729 downwards.
TATACGTTTTCTTTTTATCAGTCAATATTCGTGGCTGTTACACTGAAAAAAAATGCTGAAAATGCAATTTTGTAAAATTTCAAGAGCAAATTATTCTAATTTAAATGTTTGATTCCGATCAAGCTAACAATCGCCCTTACGCAAGCTTCCCATTTCTTATAAGTTTCATCTAAATTGGTAAATATTTGTGGCTCGAAAAGGCAATTTTGTCAAATTCAATGGCACATAACTCTAGCTGTGATGTTCCAATTAAGCTAAAGAATCACATGTTTGAAAGATCTTAAAGTTGAGTTTTATATAATTGACCAATATTTGTGGCTAAAATAAAGCCGTATATACAATTTTGTCTAAACCAAGGCACATAACGTTGAATGCTTGATTCCAATCAAGCTAAAAATCGCTCTTAAGCAAGATCCCACGGTCACAAATATTTCTTCCAAATTTCGTCTTAATTAGTCAATAGTGTTGGCTGTTATAGTAACAACAAGGCCGAAAAGCGAATTTAGTCAAATTCAAGTGTTTATAACTCAGGATGTTACGTTTCGATCAAGCTAAAAATCACACTGATGCAAGATCTTATAATACCCAAATTTCTGTCCAAAATTTCGCTCAATTCGTCCATAATTGTGGACAGAAGAGGCAACAGAAAGTTTAGACCTTTTATTTGATAAATTCAAGGGCACATAACTCCGACTGTTTGCGTCCGATCAAGCTAAATAAAATTACATATATAAAGTCTTAGAGTCAACAACATTTTGTTTAACCCTCTCCCAAACAAGACCTGGTTTTGACATCCCTAATAGAAATGGCTTGGGAAAACATTGAAACAAAAGAAGAAACTGCTGATAACCAGCAGTTTCTCCTTTTGTCTCAATATTTTCTGTGTCATATTTTACACAAATTCTATCTTTAACAACATCTATTTTGTCATTTTTTACAGTTTTTGAAGTGGATCACCCTAAAATTTTGTCATTTGGGAAAGGGTTAAGTTTTGTCATAATTGATCAATATTTATGGTAATTATAGAGGAAACATGGTTGAAAAGGAAATTTTGTCCAATTCCAGGGTCCATAACTATGGATGTAAGACTCCGATCAAGCTAAGTATTCCACTTATGCAAGGTCTTATAGTCACAAATGTTTTGTCCAAGTTTTGTTTCAATTGGTCAATATTTGTGGCTGAAAGAGGGAAAATAAAGTCAAAAATGGAAATTTTGTCGCACATAACTCGAGATCTAGAAATGAAATTGCAACTGAACAAAAAAATTATCTGAAGCAAAGTTCTACAGTCACCAACATTTTGTAAAAAAGTTTTGCTATAATTGGTCAACATTTGTTGCTATTATGGCGAAGATAGAGTGAAAAACGGTAGTTTTTGTCAATTTCAAGGGCACATAATTCTAGATGTGAGATTCAGATCAAGCTGAAAGATACATCCATGCAAGGTCTTGTCATGACCAATGTTTTATCAAGGTTTTGTCAAGATGTTTCAAAATTTGTAGATGTTATAGTGAACAAAAAGACAAAACACTTATTTTTTTTTTACATTCATGGGCAGATAACTCAGGATTTTCTGCTTCAATCAATCAACAAATATGTAATATGGGGAGATCAGATACGGACAACATATCATAAAATTTTCCATTGATGTGATAATTAGGTGAACACGAAATTATATGGGAAAACTAAAGAAGAACGCGTTAAATAAAAACGTAACTTTTATGACGTCATATATACTCGGCAAAACTGCTAACGCATCGCTCAGATCTTTGTTGATATTTTTTTAACGAATATACAGAAAACCTTCAAAATTTGCACATGCTGACTACCACCATTTGATAAGAGATCTATGAAATTTCATAGTAAATGTTACCGTATATTGTAAAATGTTGAACTTTTAATAAGGACACCCTTAATTCTAAAATTCATAAAGTCTGAAATTTGATTAAAATGGAAAATTCACGCATAACTTTCAAACCTTTTGTATAGGCTGAAAGAGTTTCTGTTTATAAAAGTTACCCTTCAAAAAACAAACCGACGGCTTTAACTTTTTTTATGGGCGCGTAATGTATTCCCACAGAGGCATTTTACATCACTAGTACCTTAGGTATCATTGATGGCGTCGACGGCGACGTAGGTTACGTAGACAAAAACGTATCGGTCTATATCTTATGAATTGTATAAGATGCAGTCTTGATATTTCACACATAGACAGGCCCCAGCAAGACCTTTCATCTGACACTATAAAATTTGACCTTGTGACCTTGACCTTGAAAAATTGACATTTTCTTTCAAAAAGGTGCGTCTATGCGAGCTACGTTGTCCCGGAACAGCCCTTGTTATGTAAGATAAAAAATTATTTTTTTCAGACTTTAATTTCGCAATAAAACAGCTTTCAAAATCAATTCAAACAACAATGATTGAAAATGATCACAAGTTACACGAGCCGAAAAACTGTTTTGGTCCCCTTTCATATGACACGGTCACATAAGAAAGAAAACTTAGAAATAGTTTTATGAATGAGTGCAAAAAACTTGTGGGATAAACATTTGCCAAATTATAAATCTAAATCTTTGACAATAAAGAAGTTATGCAATTTTAAAAAGTGATGCGTTAGCACTTTTGCTGAGTATATAAAGTTCATTTTAAGGCCCACGGCTGTCCATCAAACTTTTTTGGTGATGTCTACTTATCCTTTTTATGAATCTATTTGATTTAAACCTCTTTCATTTACATCAAACAGAATTACACAACGCACCGTACTAATAATGTAAGACGTTTTATTAAAGATTGAGTGATTTTCATAATTAGAGATACATACAGAATCATATTTAGTTCAATTTCTAAAACAATTAAAAGAGTATTGGTAAAGATTATTGGTTACAAAATCAGAGAGACCTAAAGACTGAATCTCCTGTTGTCCCTAATGAAAGCATGTACATATCTAAGTATATACATATATTGATTCCTTCATGGGCACTTACGACCTTCGTATATATCATAATCGTATACCAGAACTGCAATCAGACTTATGATTGTGATGTTATTTTTTCCATAGAATGGAATGATCCGTTCCTAATTACATTTTATATACATGTTTGAATGCTCTCGTAAGGCCACCCAAATCACGTAAACACCCAAATTGCAATAATGGAATTTAATGTTCGGTTTATAGAATGAAACTACACCATTTATTAATGAACGAAACATGTTGAAACATAAATACTTATAGCTCTAAGTTCATAACTCTAGTCTTGTATACAAACACTAAACACAAATATAGTTTTAATATTTACCAAACCATTTATCATGAGCTATACACGGGAATTTCCTAACTAGTTTATTCTCGAAGTATAGTTTTTGTGTTTTGGTCATTTTCAACAACAAGTAGTGAAGTGTTTGTATAGAAGTCTACAATTATAACCTATGAGTTATACCTTGAATGTCTTATGGTCGTAAGATAGTGAAATGACTACTTTCAGCTGCTGATTATGCTTAATTTCTGTTTTATTTTGAGTCTTGTTTTATTTATTTGCACTTTTTAATGACTAGGTATTCGTCAAAAGAGGCATAGATTTGACTTACTGATATTTATATAAGCTATATATAGTTCTAATGCTGTTTTATTCAAGCAATTTTTGCCAATATAATTCTTATTATATTTTAGGAAAATGCATCGAAAGCTATAAAAATTCATGAAAATGATATTTTAAAACAAGAATTTCCGATAAAACATCGTAAAAATATCGTAGAATATAATTTATGTGAATTTCGTATTGCTACACCAATGTTTGTATTTTTTGTATTTTTTGGAAAATTTACCCCACCCACTTTTAGCTACGGCTACAAGTGTAAGCATATGACTAATTCTATAAGCAAATATATATCAGTAAACAACAGATGTCTAGGCAATTTTTAAGTATAATGCCATTTATCAAAACATATCGTTGGTATTTTTTAGGATTTTTTTACTTTTCGAAACAAACTTATTTTTGTAATTTTTTGGCCATTTTTTGCTATATTTATCAAAATTTACAAATACACAAATTCGTAAACTTACATATTGCTGTTTTAAGTAACAGTACTAGTCGTCAGCTTTATTTCGGTACCAAAAGAATAGTTTTAGCTTCATAAATGTGTAAGTTATGTGGTATTTTAGGGGGCATGTGTGAAAAATGTACCGAATGACCTTTGACCTAGTTTATTTCAACCAATATCGTCTGCTAGAGGCGACTACCGGGCAAGCCGTACGTACCATGCCTTGAAGATATCATTGGACCTGGTAGTCGCCCATGTTCAGAGAATGCCTACGAAAGTCACATTTTTTGACTTTGTAGGCAGACTAGAATGCAAGGGCAAAAATCGCTGCTTTAAAAAAAACTACTATTGGGTTTTTATGCGTATTTAACGCGACTGGGACATTTATGAAACGCCGTAAAACAGTAAAATTACATGGGTTTCAATTAAATATCTTAAACAATATTTAAGTCGATTAAAATATAGTTGAAATGTATCTCGTCATTCAAATATCACGCAGATATCTTAAAAAAAATGTTAATTCAATCAATGCTTTAAAAATTGACCCTTGAAATTTATTTAAAAAGTTACAAAACTTAGCGGTGCCATTTTTCGCCACCACCTTGCTGCCGGTTAACACCATTAATGTGAAAATCGCACAATGTTTTGGCTAGCACCAGTGCTCTTCTGTGATGCAATTTCGCGCGTTTGTTATAAGAATTCGCAACACTCCTATATTTGTTCCTTTCGATGCAGAGCGTAAAGTGTTACAAGTTACAACGTCAATTTTGCTGTATTGTACATGCATTACATTAATAAAATGGCAGTTATGGTTGTCTCAGTTAGTCGAAAGCTATATGGTATAAAAGAACAAAATAACAGGATTCCGATGGTATGGAATTATTCTATATGTTTGTTGACAAAAAACAAATGTTTTCCGTTTAGTACACTGAGTAACGTTTTTTCACACGTGTACCCCAACTTTTGACGTCGCGTCACAGTCTTAATTTCAAACCTTTCAGTCACATCCAGGCACTTAGTTGCAATAATGTAACCGAAACCTTTTTTTAATTTTATCTGGGCACAAACCAATACCCATCATCAAGTTTGTGGCTACAATAGCGCAGGTACCCGGCACTAAGACGACAGCATTGCCCCTGTATGAAAACTTGCAGAGCACGGTCAATAATTATGATAAACATTCAAGAGGATGAAAACAAAGACTTAGTGAAATGATTTGAAAACATTTCATCAAGCTGTAGTTCCGATGCTTTTTAAAGAAAATCCACGATGATCTTTTTCTTATTATAATTTCCTCTCTTTCAGTCAAATCACTGATTAAGATAACATCATTACGCCTGTATGAAAACTTGCAAAGAACGGTCAATAAAAGATGGAACGCCAAGAAGATGTATACACGGTTGTTTTTTGTGAAAATAATATCTATACTTTCCATCAAAAACCTCGTAACCACATGTTTTTTCAAGCTGTAGTTACTAGGGTTTTGAAGGAAAGCGACGATATTTTAAATCCTTTTAGTTCTTTTACAATGATTTTAAAAATGTCGCCTCTTTCAGGCACATCCCGGTACTAAAACGACACCATTACCCCTGTATGGAAAAGCACGGCCAAGAAGATGTTACTGCAGCACATATTGATATCATAGACAAACACAGAGATGGAATTAATTTAATTTGTTATTCACTAGTCGGAAACATAAAGAAATGAACATGAATATGGAAAAAAGGTTCTTATGGCATTTTAGGACATCATGGACCTAGATCAGCCTGTGCATATGTACAGTCTGATTTATGTTCATGCTGTACTAAAATAGCTTTGTCACAGGTTATGTTTTATTTTGATATTCATTTTATCATTTCAAGTCACACCCGGGCACTAAGACGACAGCATTGCCCCTGTATGAAAACTTGGAAAGTACTGTCAATATGATGAAACAGCAGGAGGATGTTAACCAGGCTGTGATGGAAATTATGGAAGAACACCCAGATGGAATAAATCTAATTTGTTACTCACAAGGTATAAAAGGTTTTAACCCTTTCCCAAACAGCAAAATGTTATGGTGATCTACTTCAAAAACTGCCACAATTGACAAAATGGTTGCTATTAAAGATATGATTTGTGTAAAATATGGCACAGAAAATATTGAGACAAAAGGAGAAACTGCTGATTATCAGCAGTTTCTTCTTTTGTATCAATGCTTTTCCAAGCCTTATCTAGTAGGGACGTCAAAACCAGGTTTTGTTTGGGAAAGGGTTAAGATGTTCCATCCAGCTCTAGATGCAAAACATTTGGTGCAACTTCAACGTCAATCAAAATTGCACAGATTGTTTGGTCCCTAATGATGTGTAGAATACTTGACGCCGTCTTGAAGAAAGTAAAAATTACTATACGTCACTGCTACCCAATCCATATAGCTGGGTGGACTGAGAAGTTGACAATTACATGTAAGTGTCTTGCCCAAAGATACTTCTCTTCGAGAATGGCTCAAACTCGAGGGTTATAAGCCGAATGAGCTAACCACTGCGCTATTGAGGCTGCCGTATTGACCCCTTTCAATAATTGTTTTAGTCCGTACCCATGAGCCGCTTCCGGTGCCAAACAATGGGTTTATGGGAAATTAACATTGTATACACATAGACACGGTTCCAATTTGATACTAAATAGCAACTAAATAGCAACACATCAGCCGGTTTCTTTATGCCAGATCGAGACACTGACCCAATTCCGAGCAAAGCATCCCACGTGCAGTGGGAGCGAACGGTGATTGGCCATGATTGTCATCAAAGGACGACTTCCGGTGGTTGTTGCTGAAAGAAACGGGAGTGTAGTGCGCAATTGTTTCCACTTTTTCCCAATCTAAAAAAAGATTGATTTGAATAACAGTTTTGGTTTAACTTTTTTGACTAACAGTTGGTTTGTAATTGCGCAGTGTGTTGGAAAAAACAAACATAATTTAGAAACGTAGTTGTACATAACAATCTCTGCAAGTATACGTTTATTTGGCTTGCTGGTGGGTTGTTATTGCGAAGCGTGTTGGAAAAATTCAAACATAACTTGGAAACGTAGTTTTTTACATAACAATCTCTGCAATTATACGTTTATTTGGCTTGCTGGTGGGTTGTTATTGCGCAGCGTGTTGGAAAAAACAAACATAACTTAGAAACGTAGTTGTACATAACAATCTCTGCAATTATACGTTTATTTGGCTTGCTGGTGGGTTGTTATTGCGCAGCGTGTTGGAAAAAACAAACATAACTTAGAAACGTAGTTTTACATAACAATCTCTGCAATTATACGTTTATTTGGCTTGCTGGTGGGTTGTTATTGCGCAGCGTGTTGGAAAAAACAAACATAACTTAGAAACGTAGTTGTACATAACAATCTCTGCAATTATACGTTTATTTGGCTTGCTGGTGGGTTGTTATTGCGAAGCGTGTTGGAACAATTCAAACATAACTTGGAAACGTAGTTTTTTACATAACAATCTCTGCAATTATACGTTTATTTGGCCTGCTGGTGGGTTGTTATTGCGAAGCGTGTTGGAACAGTTCAAACATAACTTAGATACGTAGTTTTTTACATAACAATCTCTGCAATTATACGTTTATTTGGCTTGCTGGTGGGTTGTTATTGCGCAGCGTGTTGGAACAAACCAAACACAACTTAGAAACGTGCAGTAGTTACGGTATTTTTGAACTTGATCGATGATAGATTTCTATCAGAATCCTAGAAGTCTCTTTAATTGCAGGTACATGTATTATCTAACTTGCAGGTGGATTGCTGTGTCGAGGTGTGTTGGAACAAACCAAACATAACGTAGACACTTTCATATCGCTTAGTTCTCCACAGGCAGGCCAATTCGGGAGTAAGTATGCCTATCTGTTTAAACCTTAACCATAGTTCCATTTATATAAACGCCTCCATTTCCCAAAACGAACCACATTTTAAATGGCATTTTAAATAAAGCAAAGGGAAAAAACGGTTATTGTATTCTCATAAAATACCAATAATTAATCAAATCTCAGACAAATACGACTACTGACTTTTAGCGTTTCTTCTTTTCTTTTCAATGGCTTCTTAAACGGTGTGAGTTATGAACCAAATAAATACGTTGCATCCGTTAGTTTGTTTTTCTTCGAACCATTTCAGTGACGAAGTTTGATATATTCTTTCCAAATAAGACGAGAGATGAAGTCTATAAGTAAGTTTATTCTGTTACAGACTTTTACTTTTATATTTTTGTCCATACTTACTATTCCCAAATAAGACATGTGTTTGTAATTCCTAAAACGAATTGTTGAGAAAACATAGAAACAAACGAAGATCTTTCTGATAACCAGCTAATTAGTGCTAAATCGAATACATATTTCGTTATCAACTATAAACTATCATTTAGACCTCGATTTTTGATATGAATACAGTGTATCTGAAGACAAATTGTTTTAAAAAATGTTGTATCATGGACCGGTGACCTTTATATACAAAGTGCTAGTAATTGGGTTGAATTGTAAAATATTTATATAAGTTGTGTATCAAATTGTGATAATGGAAGAAGAAAGCACTGGTGATTTCAAATTAAACTTTTTCTCACAGTATTCCAAATGTTTTACTATTGCTTATTTGTCAGGATTGCTTACACAGAATTATTTCAAGACAAATTGTCAGTTGCAGATTATTGGAATGGTAAGCAGAACACTTAAGATTATCTTTCCTACACGCGTCCTTATTTTGACGTCCTTGAAAGAAAAGTCTGACTGAAACTTCGACACAAAAGAAGAAAATGCTCATAAGCAGCATTTTCTCCCCAACGTTTTCTTAACAATGAATTGCATGCATTACACAAACACAATAATTATGTTTTTTCAGCATTTTTTATTTTCTTGTCTCAGCAGCATTTAACATGGAAAGCCCTACAATGTTGTAATGTAGGAAAGCAGTAAAATTGGATTTCGGTGCGATGAGACCTACCAAAGAGTCACTCTTGAGATTATGTTTTAACTTCAGACAACCTTTCCAAGATCTGTATAATCCCGTTTATCTTTAGTAAAAACAACTTAAACACAAAATAGTTTACAATCCACCTCGAACATTAGACTATGTTTGTGTCTAATGTCTAGAAATGTTTGAAACAGTTTAGTCGGACGACACATTGGCACTTTGACCAGTACAAAATATTGATGTTTGAGAAACAGTTATTTGTCATCAAAATTTTCTAAAATGGTTTGACCACTTGTACTTCCTTACACTTTTTCATTGTATATTGCAGACCCTAAGCACCAATCATTATATAGAAAGGAATCAAAATATTTGGCAGTATTGAACAACGATACATACAATCCGAAAGCGGAAGGTAAGAGCAGTTTTAAAATGGACCAAAAACGTTCAATTGACGCTTTTTTCTCGTTTATTTATGCGTTGCCAAAATCCGTATTGTACATTTTTAGCTTTATATCGCCACAGAATAGACAAGCAAGGAAAGAACGTCATACACAAATGTTTCTTGATAATTACATCTAGAAGGAAATTAGAGTCGCAATGTTCGTACTTTTTTTTATTTAAGGAATGAATGCAATTTTATTTTTTTCATGCAGGTATGAAAAATAAAATCTAATCACACTGTATGAATTCGCGAAGCGGTTCATACAAAAGTGTGGTTAGATTTTATTTTTCATGCCTGCATGAAAAAAAATTAAATTGCATTCATTCCTTATAATTAAATATTCTGGAATTTAACAAAACACGATTTTTAACCCCATTTTGAGGTAAACACAAAAAAAATCCTTTTAATTTCCTATCTGATCTGAGCCTTTACATTGCGTATGAATACATGTTCTTTTGGGTATTTAGAAAAAAAAAATGGCCGCCATTTTGTTTGAATTTTGAAGCGAGCATAAAATGAAGCATAAAATTGGGCTTTGAATCGTCAAATGAGACCATAATATATGGGTAAAACGAAGTGAGTACAATTGAAATGTTCTAGTCTATCATTCCAAACGCCCAGTCTAAAGTCTAAACGAGGGAGATTACTGCAACTCTGACAGAAAAGAAAGAAAACAAACAAGCAAAAAAAAAAAAAAAAAAAAAAAAAAAAAAAAAAAAAAAAAAAAAAAAAAAAAGGAAACTAATGAATTGCAGGACTGCAGGTGTTGTAGGCACGGAGGATAATCGCCATTGATCGGGTCAATCTTTATCGTACTCTGTGATGTGTCTTTCGGTTGCTTTGACCAGACGGGAAAAATTACAGTCTGTGTCGAGTGACTTGATTATGTCTCTAGGTACAATTTCAACGTCTTCAGCAGTAAGATCTCATGCTCTCGTCAATGGATAATGGATGGAAATCATGAAAGAATAAGGTTAGTTCTCTGTTGATCGTTCATGTTTATCTTTTTTTGCAAAAAAACTGATTTGTAATGCATTTCTGAATTTATGCAGTGGGCAGGTTCCGGCAGCGAGTTCAACTGTTCAAGTGTATTCCATGCATGATTCATTCATGTTTTGTTGGTTCATTGGTTTTTGTTGTTTTTTTTGTTTTAAATTCTCATATCTGTGTATTTTTCTATAGCTGTTACATTAAGTAAAATCTGTTTTATATATACAAGGTTTCACTTTTAGACTTTTAGGACAGTAGGTGGTGTGTTTTACAGGAAAATAGTCCCGTCATTTTTTTTCATGGAGTTATGAAAAAAATCAACCAATCAGAACGCTCGGATTTCAACTAAATATTAATTTATTCATTTATTAACTTATTTTTATCACTCTTGCTTATTTAGTATAATAGACACAGAACTCAGAGAAAATACGCCCGTTCACGGAAGTCGCAATTTTGAGACAAACTAATCAGGCATTGTCTGAGAAAAGTTGGTACTGGCCCCTCATATCTATTCTCCAGTTAAATATCCAAACCATTTGTGATCATTTGTGGTGCAACAAATAGATTTACGTATAATAATATTATTTTATAATGTACTGCAGATGCTTTATTTGGAGATGATGCTTTCGCTAAGCGGCACCAATGGAAAGGCCGAATGTATGAATGAAATTAATATAAAAATGAACTGACATTTACGTGGATAGTTTTAATACACTGTAGCAGTGTAATAAGAATCTTAAAGTGGTATCCAATCCGTCTCTATTATTTCAGAATGGAAGTCGAACTTTCTTCGCCTCAACAAGCTGGTCCTGATCGGAGGACCAAACGATGGTGTGATATCTCCCTGGCAATCAAGGTATGAATGAATATCTAAAAATCTGTTCAAGCCAAACATACTATTGCCTTAAAATAGTATTAAAATAGTACTTTGTTCCTTAAAATCACTATTGCAAGATCAATCTGTTAGCCACCGACTACTTTTGGTCTATCTAATTTTTGGTTTCCATAGCAGTTTGCATCTAGAAGACAACACTCCATCCGAAATGAACAATTAAACTTTGTTTTGTAACCTACCAATAATGGTGACGCTTCAATCCTTGCCATTATTCAAAATATATTTTTGTCTTATATGTTTGCTTATACGAGGTCTGTTTTCTAACGGCCACCCTTTTCATTTCAGCCAATTTGGTTTCTACGACGAACACTTAGATATGAAAGATATGACGCAACAAGCAGTAAGTATAATTTTATAGATTCATCATCCACGTATTTCTTCAATCCGTCATTGAAAATATATATAGGTAACAGAAAGAAATGTGGCACAAGTGGTTCCAAAGATTGTATATTTCTAAGTATATGCTAAGTAGTGAATGATTCATGCCAAAGTGATAACGAAGATGAATTTTGCGACCATGCAACTTCATATGGGTTTGTCGTGACAAATTTACTCATTTTTGTGTCTTTCTTTCTGTTTTTTCTATCATTACAATTCAACGCTTTTCTTCAAAATTTTTGCAACTGTAGCATGAGATTTGGTGTTTTTTTGTTGAAAAGCGAATATATTTTTTTTATTTTAACTTTAGTTATTGTCCCTTTTTAACGAAAACCTCGTAACCGCAGCTTGTTTCAAGCTGCAGTTACGAGGTTTTCGATGAAAAGCAGCGATATTATTTATTTTCAGTTTTACAAGTATGACACATTTGGACTTCAAACCCTAAACAAGAGGCAGTCTATATACGTGTACACTGAACCTGGCGTTGTACATAACCGCTGGTATAGAACAAAAAGTGTGTTTGAAAAGTGCATTCTACCTCATTTGTCCTAATAATTTCCAAGACAAGATTTTAGAGTTTTAAGATACGTCAGAAAACGTTTCTATGACGGCGAAACGTTTTATAGGTCTATTCTCTATTGTTTTGGTATCATTTTTGTAATGATTTATTTAAATGTATTACAATAAATTATTGTCTGTTAAACGATGAAGTCTTTTGTCTTTACTTTGCTTAAAGGCATTTTATACCTAATGAGATTCGCACAACGTCGGTATTTTTCGGGAGCAGTCGAAAACACTCGGCGGTGGAATTTTCCACCGCCGAATGTTTACGACCGCGCCCGAACAGGTTCGGATACGTAACGTGGACGCTCGAAAAAACCCGACGTTTTGTGTATTTCAAAATGGCCACATTACAGGTACTCTGCCTTAAAATTTATTGAATTAGATGCAACATTACACATTTGGACCGGTAATCTAGCATGTTTAGTTTGTACCATGGCGTTTTTTGTATCGTTTAAGGTAATCCATCCATAATTCTCTACATTTAGTGCAATTTCGGGCGTCATCCTTGGCAACGGGAATTGACGAGGGTTTCCCTTGTTAATTACCGTTCCCACGGATGACACTCGAAAATTAAAGCGGGTATCCGGATATTAAATTGCGGATATCATCGTCCATCTCCGTTGTCATGGATGACGTCCGAAGTTGCGTGACGTGACTAGTATCTAATGATGGATGGAATACATATATCAAAAAGTCAAAGGTAGAAAATATGTTCGTTCCAGCAACTATGATGAATAAAGCTAAAAATTGCGTGTTATCAGCAAGGCTTAGTGTCTATTTCCCCTAAATGTTTCATAACATTTCTTTGGTGTGGGTGTCAGACCCAGGTCTCGTTTAGCGAACAGTTAATCTATTCTCTAGAAGTGAAAATATCCCAGAAATAAATGAGGAGAAAATGATGATAATCAGCATTTATTTCGTCAATGATTCAAAACTGATTTTAGATTGGGTCATGAAAATCAATTTTAATCTGAAAGTGTTATTTGTGCTATCAATTTAACCCCTTATTGTAATAACTTATAGTAACCGGGTGAATCAAGATAACATGATAAAATAATGTACTGATAGGACAACATCAACAATAAATCGTAGGCCACGTTCGAAAATGTCCAAACCTGTGGTTAGAACATTTTAGAAATAGCCAACGATATTCATTTAATATTGCTAAAAGTAACGACAAATTCCAGTAAAGCATGAGCTTTATAAACGTAGTTGAAACTTGGTCTGTTTTGTTGATTATCTACAGAGCAGAATAAAGTCTTCCGCGAAACATCATCCAAACTTCTTGAGCTTTAATGTCTATGTCTGTACTTTATGAATCTCCTTTTTAACTTTCGATATCCCCAAAAAGCAACATTTTGTCACGGTACGGTACATTTAATCCTTTCCCAAACGACAAAATTTTACGGTGATCCATTTCAAAAAAGTACAACAAATGACAAAATGGATGTTATTAAAGATAGAATTTGTGTAAAATATGGCATAGAAAATATTGAGACAAAAGGAGAAACTGCTGGTTATCAGCAGTTTCTTCTTTTGTTTCAATGTTTTCCCAAGCCATATCGATTAGGGACGTCAAAACCAGGTCTTGTTTGGGAAAGGGTTAAGTTCACACGCACAAACAAAAACACGGACAGATTGAACACATATACAGTGTAAAGTTGACAAGACGAAAAGACACAATTACACTGACGTACGGCATCACAATGGCTTCCTTACGTCTAGGAGCGTTGTTTTTATTTATCCTTTTCCACCAGTGTTTGTGTTATAAGCCGGTTGTTTACGTGCATGGGTTATTTGGTAATAGGTACGAAGCTGGCAGTATATTTAAGTGGATTGAAGAGGTTAGTGGTATTGTTTGATTCTCTCTTTCTTTTGGTCTCTTTATTTAGGTTTCAAACCTTCCATAAAAGACGTTGAATCGTTTTCAGTTTCAGATATGTATGTATTTGGATAAAGCTCTAATATTGCAGACATAAATCGTGATATATAGCTATGTTTTATTGATTCTATCTGCAGACCTATCTCGTTTCCCTTCAACATTCCATGACCCATGTCTTTCATACCTCAAGGGTTCCGCACTCCTTTACGAAATGAAAATGGATGAGAAAACACAAGAACAGTATCTTATAGAAGGCTAGAATTTTCCTATTAGCTAAAAAATATGTCATAAGAGTTTTTTTTTATTTTCATATAGAGTCATTTTGGTACGAAGACCTACTCCGTAGATCTTTACGAGAATCTCCGAAGTACAGAGGGTCTTGTTAAACAACAAGTCGACGTAAATGCCGAAGTTCAAGCCTACATGCAGAAACATTCTGAAGGGATACATCTGATTTGTTACTCACAAGGTTAGTACATCTATTACACTGAAAGATTAAGATAATCGACGAAGGTTTACGGAAAACTCCGAAGTACAGAAGTTCTCGTGAAACAACAGATCGACGTAAATGCCGAGGTACAAACATACGTGCAGAAACATCCCGAGGGAGTTCATCTGATTTGTTACTCATAAGGTTAGTACAACTAGTATCCGAACATTTACGATAATCGACAAAGGTTTACGGAAACCTCCGAAGTACAGAAGGTCTTGTAAAACAACAAGTCGACGTGAAAGCCGAGGTACGAACATACATGCAGCAACATCCCGAAGGGATACGTATTAGATAGAGGTTGTATAGTAGATTCTACGCGATATAAACGTTCAAAAGGCGCAGCCTTTGAACGTTAATGTCGCGTGGAATCTACTATACAAACTCTATCTGACTTAGTGTTCCTCAACAATGAAAACATACGCTTCTTAATCTACTGTCATTCTTTAAACCACGCCTCCGACCGGAGCTACTACATGTATCAAGCGGATCTTACTGGAACTACATCATTTTCCCAAAAATACATCATAAAATACATCATTTTCAAAAACATTACATCATTTTTCATAACTGCAAATGAAAAGGGGGCGTGGCTATGTATATCCGTGACATAAACTGACCGGCAGTGCGTTTATGTGAAATATAGCGCCGAAATTTTCAAATATGCTGCAATTTCATTGGTCCAAAAACTAGGATTAACACTTAATCTGATTTGTTACTCACAGGGTAAGCTACGCGACACTCAGATTCAAATCAGGTGTTAACTTACATTAGTGTTCGTCCTAGTTTTTGGACCAATGAAATTGCAGCATATTTGAAAATTTCGGCGCTATATTTCACATAAACGCACTGCCGGTCAGTTTATGTAACGGATATAGATAACCACGCCCCCGTTTCCTGTGCAGTTATGAAAAATGATGTAATTTTGGGGAAAATGGTGTAATTTGTGGGAAAATGATGTAATTCCAGTAAGATCCGCTCGATAGTATGTTTTTATTGGTTGACGAACACTAAGTCAGATAGAGTCTGTATAGTAGATTCTACGCGACATAAACGTTCAAAGGCTGCGCCTTTTGAACGTTTATAACGCGTAGAATCTACTATACAGACTCTATCTAATACGTAACATCTGACAGGCACTAGTAAGGGATCATCTTCTATGAAAATTTGAAATCGACTTTATCTACTCTTACTAATCAAATCTCTTGCTAAATTTAACTTTCCGTGACAAGCACGCGCAAACAGATGGTTCTGCACTGATATATGATTTTCTCGTGGGTGCCAGAATATTGACAGCGTTTATTTGATTGGACAGAAGAAGGTGACCCCTTAGTGGTCCCTTTCAAATATTACTACAATAACACCGGATTGCTACGCAATTACCATTATAGAAATAAATAAGTAATTAAGCAGTCAAATGACAAAGGCTAGATAATGGAGGTATCAAAACATTGTTAGGACAATCCGAGCGTGCGAAGTGTCCTGATACACCACACTACCTCTGTAGTTTCCTACAGGATCGTTATAATCGGTCATTTTATTTTACGAAATATTATATCTCTGCTTTTCAACGAAATCCTCGTAACTGCAGCTTAAAATAAGCTGCAGTTACGAGGTTTTCGCTGAAAAGTGACGAAATACAATATATCTCTCGTTTTTGTTGTAGGTGGATTGCTCTGTCGTGGTATTCTACAAGAGACCAAACACAATGTAGATACTTTTATAGCGATGAGCTCACCATTGGCCGGGCAATTTGGAAGTAAGTGTGAAGGTTTATATAAAACATCCATACAGAAAAATAAATAGCATTATGCTGATAATATGCACAGTTTCCTAGAATGGCCATGGGCGGATCTAGAGGGGGCTGGGTGGCATTGGCCGAAAATTGAAATTTGACTATTCAAATTTAGTGTAACTTTACATATTTACTACAATTTAAGCCATAATTTTGGCTTGGACCCCCCCCCCCCCCCCCCGGAACAAAATCCTGGATCCGCCGTTGATGTCTGTCACCTATCTATAAAATTACCAACAGATTTTAATTTTCAAAGATATGATGTCTAGAATATCATCTATCCCTAGTCACATGAGCAGTTAAATCCGTGGTATGATTGCTAAACACACACATGAGCAATTGTACCAGTCGAAAGGTACACTAAGATGGTTACGATCAATTTGGAACCAACGGTTAGCTGTAACCTTGACCATTGGCCTACCTGATTGAAAGCAATTGGAAATTTCTGGGTTATTAGCAACTTTTGAATAAAGTTGATATAGTTTCAGGGGTCAAGATAATAGGATTATTGTCGCCTTAGAACGTTGAAATCAAAAGTGTATGGATGGACGAAAGGACAAAAGGACTTGTGTGGTTGTGGATATATAGCGAACTTTTCCTTAATCATTTGTTTTCAACAGGCCTTGTATCTTAAAGCAGGAATACGCTTGTTGGTCGAATAAATCGAATTAAGGAAATGCTGATGCCAGTTACCGTTTTTTTGTCTATGTGCAATGGGGTTTGAAACAATACAAATATTTTGTTGTTTGTTTTTCAGCGACAACATTTGACTTTTTGTTCCCGAATACAACACGAGATGAAGTATACAGGTAAGAATGTTTTATCATTTTGATAAATTGAATATGGGTTTGACGCAAGGGACACAATCAATTAGGTATCTATGGTCATAATTAATGTTGCAATATAGAAACTTGCACCTTACAAAAGACATGTTACAACATAAAGACGATGTTACACCGGAGAGCGAGTTTTATGGAATCGTAAATACATTCCTTTCAAAAAGCGAGCTAAAAATGGCCTTCATAAAAGTGTATTTTTATTACAGCCAAAAATATTCTTTTGTTTACATATCTTATTAGATAAAACATATATCCATTTTACAGGATTGCATACACAGAAAAAGCGCAGGAAGACATATCAGTCGCAAACTACTGGAATGGTATTGTACAATGCTTGTTATTATCGACATATTCACACCGGAAACAAAAGAAATAATTATTGTTGTACTGATATTTTGTAGGAAAAGGAAAATATCGAATTTACCTTTCTGACTGGAGTCTCAGAGTCAATATTTCCGACGGCCATTGCTCTCTTTTCAATGATCATTCTTATCATGTGTAATGTTTTTTGGATGTGAACTAATCATCAAAGCAAAATCGAAATCTATCACGCAAATCTGCATCCACACGTGCCAAATCAGCAAAATGACGACAAGTGAGGCTTGCAATTTGACGTGACAATGATGTAATTTGTACGAAAAGAAAATGTAATATACGGTATATATCAAGCCAACAACCCAAGAGAATTGTAATAAATTATATATTCAAAAAAAAGTTGCCATTTAGAAGTTCGGTGAGTGATTTTTTACAAGAATAGATTACGTATTTTTTGCCAGATCCGAGACATCAAGACCTGTACAGAAAATTCAACACGTATCTTCCAGTACTAAACAACGACACATACAACCCAAAGGCCGCAGGTTTGTATCAGATTAAAGATAATTTTCTTAACGGAAAAAAATTAAGACTGATCAAAATCCAAAGACCTTACAGATGACATGCTTGACAGCAGTGCAAGAACAACAATCAATTCTAGCCAACAATCTGCTAACCCAACGTATGAATGATGCATGTAAAAATGGACAAGTTTCACCTAAGACCCCCACACTCCGGAAGTCGTCCTTAGAGGCAAAAGGCGAAATTTTTAATGACTTTAAATCCAATAACATAACCATCTTACCGGCTTTTAACGCATTCTATTAATTTCATAGTTTTTGTTCCACTTAAAAATTCGCTTTATCGCTGTATATTGAATGCACGTGCGCTTTATCGCTGTATATTGAATGCACGTGCTTCATCATTTTTTCTCCGCATTTTTGGGAGCCTCGTTTTGAGAATGTCGATTCGTTACTATTTTTAGTAACTTGCCTCTGGAAGTTAATCCGTGTCTTCTCTGATGAAAATTTGCTCTTTGATATTTGGATGTCGATATTTACATCAGAGCACTGTCAAATTCAAAAACAAAAGACAATTCCGAGACAGCGACGTAACGTTTGTCGGAATTTTCTTTTGCTTTTGAATGGAACAGCGCTCTTATGTAAATAGCGACATCCAAATATCAACGAGCGAATTTTCATCAGAGAAGACTCGGATTACCGAAAGTGTTCTGCGGGTTCGGACTAAAACATAAATGAAAAGAGCCTATTGACAATATAAAACCTATCCAGTGATTCGGGATAGCACAGTCTGTAATGTCGCAGTCTGTCTATCTAGGGTCAATTTGTCAATCCCTGGCCCGGACAATAGCTTTTCAGACATTTGACAAATCGAATTGTCTATCACCAACGGATGCAAATTGTCTAAAGCGAGAGGGTAGCTGAAATCTGGGAATAGGTGTTGTGTTTGTACTGGTTTAAATGATACAAGGAAAACATGATAACTTCTTCAAAACAGCTGCTGCCCTAAACGCCGTCAAATCGAGCGTTTACTAATCGAAAAATACATGAACGTTATAAATATTGCATAATGGAGGAGTGGAAACCTTTACCGACAACACAATGACATTGCTCAATATTTACATATATCTAAACTGAATTCAAGCTTAATTTCAAAATTAAAACATATACATTTTCACAAACAATGTCTAATATCACATTTAACTTTCAGAATGGAGAGAGAACTTTTTACGCCTCAATAAGATGGTCATTATCGGTGGACCTGATGACGAGGTCATTACTCCGTGGCAGTCAAGGTACATAGCAACCATTTGAGCCAGGATCTGGAAAAACGTCCCTTATAGCATTTTCAAAAATTGAGTTTGAAGATCAGCCTGTTGTCAAATGCAGTCCAATATGCATTCATGCTGCTCTCTTTAAGCTATTACAGGTCACGAAGAAGCTACTAGAGAACAACGTGGATCGTGATCTGACTGTGCGTATGCACAGGCTGATCTGGATCTATGTTGGGCTGAAAGGCCTTAAGGGACGTTTTTCCAGATCCTGGCTCATTTTTATTTGCAAAAGGATCAAATAGGCCATATTAGCCCTTCCTAAATAAAAACGTACTTCACTGCTGAAGATGACTTACTAAATGTTAATAATGGAAGGATATTTGTACAATTTAGCACATAAAATATTGAGACAAAAGATGAAAATGCTGGTTATCAACATTTTCTTCTTTTGCCTTGATATTTTCCAAGCTATCTCTACAAAGGACGTCAAAACCAGGTTTTGTTTGGGAGGATCTTAACTTTTTTACGCCTCAATAAAATGGCTCTTATTGGTGGGCCCGACGAAGAGGTCATTACTCCGTGGCAATCAAGGTACATAGCAATCATTCTTATTTGCAATAGGACCAATTAGACCTTATTAGCCATTCCTAAATAAAGACGTGTTTCACTGATGCATATGACAAACTAAATGTAAATAATGAAAGGCAATATGCATAAATTAGCACAGAAAATATTGATACAAAAGAAGAAAATATTAGTTATCAGCATTTTCTTCGTTTATCCCATTTTTTCCGAGCGATTTCTGCAAATGACGTCAAAACCAGGTCTTGTTTGCGAAATGGCCTTTAACCTTTAACGCCTCAATAAATTGGTTCTCATTGATGGACACGACGACAAGATCATTACTCCATTGCAATCAAGGTGAATAACGATATCGTTTCTTTCTTTTTTCACGTTTCTTCACAAAACTGTATTAGCTTTCTAAATAAAGACGTGTCTTTAAATGCTGCAGAGGACAAAATAAATGCTAATCAATAAAATGGTCAGATTTTGTATATGAGGCAAAAGGAGAAAATGCTGGTTATCAGCATTTTCTTCTCATTGTTTTCTGGAACTATCTCTACAAAGGACGTCAAAACCAGGTCTTATTTTAGAAACGGTCTACCTTTTTACGCCTCAATAAGATGGTCCTTATCGGTGGACCAGATGACGAGGTTATTACTCCGTGGCAGTCAAGGTACATAGCAAAATTTGTTTTTATTTGCAATAGGACCAATTAGACCTTATTAGTCCTTCCTAAATAAAGACGTGCTTCACTGCTGCAGATTACAAAATAAATGTAAAGAATGAAAGGCTATATGCACAAATTAGCACAGAAAATACTGAGACAAAAGAAGAAATTGCTAGTTATCAGCAGTTTCTTCGTTTGTCCCAATGTTTTTCCGAGCGATTTCTACAAATGACGTCAAAACCAGGTCTTGTTTGCGAAATGGTCTTTAACCTTTAAAGCCTCAATAAAATGATTCTCATTGATGCGCCCGACGACAAGATCATAACTCCATGGCAATCAAGGTACATAACCACGCAGGATAATCACGTGATACTACAATATTTTTTGAAAATCTTCAATAATTTTGTAAATACTGGACCGATTTGAATTCGGTTTGAAGCAGAGAATGTGGACAGACACTACGCATTAGATAGATGCGGTGGATTTGTGAAAAATCAACTGATAAAAAAGTTATTGAAGATCAACCAACATTTTGGTTGTTTTTCAATAACTTTTTATCAGTTGATTTTTCAAAAATCCACCATGTCCAGGTTATTCCTGACATAAAATGATCCTCCTTCTCTGCTTGAAAGCGAATTCAAATTGGTCAAATATTGACAAAGTTTTTGAAGATTATCGGAAATTCAAATTCACGTGATTATATGGTGATAGCGATATCGTTTCTTTTTACAATACTTAATTCGAGTTTAGCCTAGCTTTAATTGTATTTAAGCAATGACTTCAATTAGGGCCAGTGTATTACCGGTATTTGGTTAACCTGTATGGTATTCCAGTTTGGGATACCAGTGTATGAAGAATTGACTGACGCCTATTGTGTAATGCAGTGTTCTCCCCTGCCCAATAAGCTGTATAGGCCCCACTACAGCTTCATGTAAATCACTATGATGGCCCTACAGCTTCAAAATTACCCCTACAGCTTAATTGCTCCAAAATGGTCACTAAATAGAGACATTTAGAGGTATTTTGTTTCAAAAACTGATAAATGACAAATCTTAATATACATTAAAATGTAACAATTCTGTATAAAAAAAAACATAATGGGAAAAGAAGAAATTGCTCAAAATTGAGCAATTTCTTCTTTTCCCCTTATGTTTTATTCACTATTATTTGCACGGACACAGTTTTAATTTGCCACCACGACTTTAAATGATTCTGTGGAGAACCCTGTAATGTCTTGTTTTAATTAACTAGTTGGGTATTTCACTTCAGAAAAGCCGCTGCTAGCATCTGATCTTCATGTTGTATCATTTTTTGTGTCTTTTGCAGCCAATTTGGATTCTTTGATTCTAACCTTGATGTGTTCGACATGACCATGCAACCGGTGAGTTGTTTTATTTCTATTGAGTTCAGTCCTTTTATTAAAGTTCATTTTATATTTTTCAAAATAAATATAGATCGACAAACGCAATAAGTAAAATTCATCTGATTGCCGGTACCTCAATGAGACAAATTCATACCGCTGCTTTTCTTCGAAAACCTCGTATCTGCAGCTTAAAACAAGCTGCAGATACGAGGTTTTCGTAGAAAAGCGACGATATTTCAATGAACGCAATTTATTGACGGATATCCAAAGAGAAAAACGGCAATAAATATATAGAGTGTCATTTACACCGAGTTCTTAGTAACCATGAAAGTATCTATATGTGTGTTTTATATGTAAATCTAAGCTGATCTAAAATACTATAAGTCGCAATGATAAGCCTTTTAAAACCCAGCACATCGTCGTTATTAAAAAACAAAACAAAACAAAAAAAAAACTCATAGTTGTAGTTTGTTTTAAGCTGTGGTTATAATGTTCTTGTTGAAAAGCAGGGTCATTTTCCTTTACATTTTCGTTTTGTTTTTTTCAGTTTTACCAGTATGATTCATTCGGCCTACAAACGCTGGTAAAGAGAAACGCCGTCTATACGTACACACAGCCGAACGTGTTCCATAATAACTGGGTCACTACGAAAAGTGTCTTCGAGAAATATGTGCTACCTCATCTTACTTAGATATCGGTTAACAAAATATTGTCATAAAAAAAGAAAAAAAAAATCATATGTGATGAACAATTTTACGTGGCCTCTGTCACCATTGTCATATAATATTTAGTGCATGGCTATTATACACATGTAACTGTATTGTTAGAAGGATATTTTTTCTTGGAGAAATTTGTGTTACCTCATCTTACTTAGAAATTCAGGCGCACCTTTGGTATACCGGGCGCAATAAATGGTGTGCTTTATTTTGGGCATAATGATGGGGGACTGCCGTACCTCACACCCCTGCTCTTTTTTCTTGACAGGTTTTCAATTTAATCCCTAACCTAAACCAAATGTAATAGGATAGGACAGAACTTGCACCCGTTAAACCAGAGACTACCCGAAATTCATATTCGTTGATACTTATAGAGAGACTACTTCAGTTGGTAGTGGAGTCATTTTGTTTGTCGCTTTAGTCGACCAAGCAGTAGTTTAATGAAATGAATATTTATCATCATTGACAGTGAACATTGCAATTTTACATATACAATGCAACTACTAGCAACCTGACTTCATATCATGTAGCGTCCATATCAAGTCTACATCACAACCAGAAATATGCAGTCGGACTGACCATATTTGGACGTGTTCCAGCCGTGATTTGCATGTGGAATTGTGCATGTGTCCAGGTGTAAACAAACAAC
The DNA here is from genome assembly GCA_963680895.1 of Fragum sueziense. NCBI lineage: Eukaryota > Metazoa > Mollusca > Bivalvia > Cardiida > Cardiidae > Fragum > Fragum sueziense. The sequence continues at coordinate 14,716,410 of OY804605.1, read as the reverse complement.
GACACTTTGTACAAAATATTGTATTTATTTATCTACAATGAATTCCACTTTAAAAAGAAAGTATTATCTAAAATAAACGCCTATGGTAATACAGCAGATCATAGAAAACACGGCAGCAATGTTTGTGATAATCTTCCACGTTCTGTCTTCGCCGATGGGGATCATGTCGAATTTCTGGACCTGAAACGAATTGGTTTTAATCTTAATGTTAAGTTTAACGTTTTTTTTTTATATCCAAGCACAATGATATATTAGAATACATTTGGGAGAGCCTGTTATCATCATTCACCATTAACCCTTAAGAAATTCAGTCTATCATCATCTTCGCAAGCCAATGGTTACTACCTCCACTTTGTTCCTTACGAACCCTTGGCCGCTCGCCTCTATGGAAATCGAAAGTACCACCGTGCGATTTCATTGGACGCGATAACTTTCCCATTATCCAATCAAAACACACTAAACAAGCCCTCTTTGTCAAAACGAAAACGTCACGGCTGACGTCAAAATCGATATCCGTATTTGATGCATCGCCTAACACGTTTTAGTACGAGGCTTTTGATTGGCCAGAAATAGCAACTGCAAAGGGCCGCGACTCTTTATCGCCGAAAGGTGGCATGGTGGTACTTTCGATTTCAATAGAAGCGAGCGGCCAAGGGTTCGTAAGGAACAAAGTGGAGGTAGTAACCCTTGGCTTGCGAAGATGGTCTATCATATGCTGATTAAGTCCTAAGTATAAGGACAAGAGCTCCACGTTAGTTTCTTATTGTATTGTCTTTTATCATTATAAAAGTTTAAAACCTACAATATTCATGCATAGTTCAATCCATTTTAAATTTCATCAAAATATGAAAAGATCTAGCTTTTTCTTTTTTAAAAAGCTCACGTCGTCATCTCGACATCGGTTACTTTTACTGGTATAATATTTGTTGTCTGCAAATTAACCATTTCCCAAACAAGACCTGGTTTTGACGTCCTTGACAAATGGGGCTTCGGAAAACATTGGGACAAAAGAAGAAACTGCTGATAAACAGAGATATATTAGACACAGATATTATCTTTAGCAACTTTTTGACCTCTGCAGCTGCTTTTAATTTGGAGTGTCCTAAAATTTTGTTATTTGGAAAAGGGTTAAATCCTTCTAATATTTCTTTTCGTGTCGGAATGGGAGAAAGGGAACATAAAGAAAGCATACCTGACGTTTGTCTACTTTCGTTTTCTCAACATCTTCCATACCGCATATCCACCGGAACAACTTTGTATACCACGGATTTTCTGAAAAACAAATAAAAGAAAATGTGAATTTGAGTTTGAAAATGGAATTTGTACATTGTATTTAGTCCACGACGGAACCTTATTCTAGATGTATGTTGTTTCTCGTAGTTGTATCTCGCCTACGAATAGATCGTACTACTAGTACGTGTTCAAGCATATAGAATGAGTGGGTAGTGGTTCAGACTGAAGTATGCGATAGTGCTAATTAGAGAAATGTTGAAACTACTTATGTAACAAGAGGAAAACTGTCTAAACTGTCTTAGAACGGTAAAATTAATAGCTAAATGTATTCGCATGCTTATTTTGAAACCCCATATTTGATGAAGCACTCTGTTTACAGTGCCTTTATTACTATAAACTTCACCATCTGTAACGTTAACTTTGACGTCTATATTCTTTAAAAAAAAATAATTTTAATAAAAGAGGAGATTTCTCACCTGACGTAGACCTGTCAAAATCTTCTTGTTTTATACCATTTTGATGAAGAACACCATTGGCAGCGCCTTTACTATAATTTTCTCTAACTGTGTTTGATATTTGCATTGAATTGTCTTGGTTTGTGTCAAATAATTGTGTGGTAGGATTATCACCAGGATCGATAGGAATCCTTGTTTTGATATCTGTAAAAATAACAACTGGATTCAATACTTCATTTGACAACAAAGTAGTTGTTTACAAGAAAATGTCGCTATAACTAAACTGACGTCCAAAAGAAACGCTCCAATGAAAATTGTCGTTATTTTCCTTATTCTTATTACAATGTTAGTGAAATGTATACTGTATATTATCGTTTTGACCGACAATTACGGCAAATGAAAAAAATATGCGTTTCTATTCATTAACATGTCCATATCCGGTTACTGGTCACGTTTTCTACGTGCGCTACGTGTATGTTCATCACACGATGAAATTGGACACACTTTACACAGTAACATGTGTTAGTGAATATTCAACCACGAATTCAAAGATTTTCTTATGAAACATCCGAATTGAAGGATTCCGAGACTGAATTCTGAAAAAAGGAGCTCGTAATTTAGCCATTTTTGAATGCCACAAATGCACAAACAAGTCGCAGGACAGTTAAACATATTGTGTCTCTCGATTCGGTGACTTGATGGACGCGTTAGAATTCTGCGAACGTTAATTGACCGACCACGCTCAACTAGACCTCACGTAACGCCTGTAAAGCAAGATGATTCTCTACGTTAACGCCATGTACGTTTCAAGTTTGTGACGTTGGGATCGAAGTTCTGTTGAATAGTTGGTAAATGTGGTAGCCAAATAATAGTTTTCTAGCAACTGTTGTTGTTGCATGTAACGTTTAAAATAGACACACTGCTTGGAAAAAGAGGTCGTAGATTAGCCAATTTCGAAAACAGGAAAATCAAGAACAAACCGCCTGGCGTTTTGACGTCTTGTATTGCACGATTAGGAATCTTGGTCGACAAGTAAGAGTTACAGAAACATTTTCCAATCGGCCAAAGTCAGATAGACCTCATGTAATGCCTGTTATACAAGAAGCTGTCTTACATTAATGTCATATGCGTTTCAGGTTTGAGACGTTGAAATCGACGTCGGGTTCAGTATTCACTAACTGTGGTCACAAAAAAAACCGTTTTAAGGTATCTTTTGTCGTCGAAAGTAAAGTTTTAACCACGCGCTACTGATTTTCAAATGGAAATTCTGATGCCGCTCTGTTTAAATGTATCGTATTTTTCTTAACTTTAACAATTTGATAATTTCTTTATCATCATTTTTCAACAACACATAATCAAATTTACAAATGGAAATAAGTATTTGTAATTTCAAATCAGATTTACTGATTAATCGGACATTTATTAGGACTGAGGCGTTTCTTTTGGACGCCAGTATATATGGCTACATGTAAATGGTACGTGTTGCAACTGAATACTTGAATAGAGTTAATAAACGATTCATTCAATTTACCTAAGCTAACTTAGAGATGATACATCAATTACAAATAAATAAACCAAAGAGGTTATACTACTTAAAGCAAGACATGTCAGTATTCGCAAAGGATCGATTTACGACGTATATTTCACCAATTCTGTCTGCAGTATTTGAGCATTGGCTTTAATAGGCCGCTCTCATTTTCTAAGGTTGTAGAAATATATACAACCATCATAGTTTGTTAGGTTGTGGGATCTTTTCTGTTTTCTGAAATTAACTAAAAATTAGATTCAGCCAGTTTTTTCGAAGTACCTGAATAAGCAGTCAATTCCACATCTCTTTCTTCGGAACTTGGTAAATGTGGTATTTTCTCTTTTGTGTCAATGTCATAACGTGGCTGTTTACTATGCCGCGTCCAATAAGTTAAACGACGAATCTGAAAGAAAAGAAACAACATGCAATGAATGCATTTTGCAAAAAATGTAAGATTTTGATATCATTTAATACATTATGCAAATTTGACAGTAAATTGTTATCGAAATTGCACGTAGGTCTACAATTCAAAAGATCAAATGGACGAGGCATTGGATCAGTCACCGACTGACTCCTCAGCTTACAGCTCCATTCTCCAAATCCCATTCCATAAATGAATGTTCATCCTCTCTCAAACGGTCAAGATTAGGACTGTTCCAATTTGAAAACGGCTTAGACCACGAAATTGCAGTTGATAAAGATAGGTAAAGTATAAAAATAGTAGGGAAAACACTGAGACAAAAGGAGAAAATGCTGATCGTCAGAATTGTCTTCTTTTGTCTCAATGTTTGCCCAAGCATTTTATGGTGGGTACGTCAAAACATGGTATTATATGGGGAGACTTTAGTTGTGTTATACTTACACATTGTGGTTCTATAGGTTTTGTCAGCAATGAAACAACTATTGCAACAAGGCCCGTGACAACAAATAAGAACGATGAATAGTACAGGTAATGGAAATGTTTTATAAACCCGGGTGTTGGGTCCGGCTTGTCTTCGAAACAGTGTGGCACTTTGTAAGAATATTCTATAATGAACCGTAAAACACCCAACGTCATTCCGACCACCATACTCCAAAATGCTCCCTACAATTAAACAGAAGCAAAATGAAACAATAATACGTAAAATTCGCACAATATCATGACTGACAATTTAACTCCAGAAAGCACGATTACAGAAAATGTAATATGCAATTTGCATATGCTGCTGTTAGTATATAGGTCAAACTCAACAAAAGGACACGAACGGATGTTTAAAACATGGCAAATGAAAAAGAATTCTAAAAAGAACGAATTCCTCAATTTGTTTTTTTAATAATATTACGCAGATATCCGTATGATATTTGATCAGAAAACGATTTTTGACTTGCTGATTCTGAAGTCATTCTAGAACCCAGCCTAACAGTGATGAGAGCTACCAAATACCATGAATATGTGAATATCGTATTTGTATGTGACTGAAACATTATAAATACCTTCATATCTTATACAAATAGACAAATAAACCCACCTTTTCATTGAGCCTACTCCAGAACACTGCTAATAAGAACACACAACATATTGGTGGTTGTAGAAAACTTGAGACTTCTTGTATGTAAACATAGAGTTCTGCTCCTTGAGACAGTTTTAGCACTGGTACCCAGATAACACTGATGACGACTAGAACTACCACAAATAGTCTGAAATGGACAGCCATATCCAATACAAGTATGACCCGTCGCGCTAAAAGGGACCTTATCGGTTGTGTGAAAATTATTGACCCTAGTCAGTCTGCGCAGTCCGCGCAGCCAGACTAGGGCCGACACTTTTCACTTGTATTTACTTTTTTATATCTGGAATGTTTTTCCCTATCTTACTTTACGTTCATTTTTCGAATACAGTATCTGGTTGACCTGTGCTAAGCCTGACAAGTTTGTAAAAATTTGGATTTTTGGAGTTCGGATAAGGTCACTTTTAGCGTGACGGGTCACAAATAAACAAATAAAGAAAGTTAAGAACATCTTGTATGTAAACATAGAGTTCTGCACCCTGAGACAGTTTCAGCACGTGTACCCAGATAACACTGATGACGACTACAAACAGTCTCAAGTTAACAGACATAGTTAAATATAAATATTGCTTGTATTTTGATAAAAAAAGATTGTTTTGTAATATTGATAAGGACTTGCAGGGTATTGCTTCACATATTGCAGATTCATACAGACATGGAATTAGTTGTGTCTAAAACTACTTCAAAATGTCTGAAAATTGAAGCATTACCTTTAACGTTCCACACGATGGTTGAAACTATACTAATACATTGTGCCGATTTAAATTACACGAATCGGGCTCTGGAAGAGCGGGAGAAACCTATGATAATAACTTTATGTTCAAACATATTCTTTAGTATGTAATTTGTTATTGGATTACAAATATAAAAGTTCAACACATGACGTTGTATTAGTACATGTCTCCGTCTAAATGTCCAAATGAAGATTACACCCTTGTTGAAATTTACGTCATCAAGGCGCATTCATTCATACCTTCCAACGATCATGAGCTCCAGTTCTGACGCCTGTTTTCTGATATAGATCCAGATATCCATGGCGAATATCGTACTGCTGCTGTTGAATATTGACGTCAATGACGACATCAAAGCAGACAACATAACCGCTAACATCATTCCACGGGCACCTACAAGGTAGAAACATTTAAGCTGTAGTTACGAAGTCTTTGTTGAAAAGCAGCGATATGCTAAAATTGAATCACAATATTGTAATTGACCAAACGCCGACTGTCAGTCAAAAACATCGATTAGCCAATGGATGATCTCAAAAATGTCAAGCCCCAATTGTTCATCGTTGCACGTGGTTTTGTATCGATTAATCGACTCACAATCAAAACAATCGACATACCAATGGCAAAGAAATTTGTGCTAACAATAGACTAGGTTCAACGTTATGTTTTGATAATCCGTCGGTGTTGTTATAAAATCTCGTAACTACGGCTTAAATTAAGTCGTAGTTACGAGGTTTTATAACAACAACTGCGAAGTTCTATTTTGTTTGTCCGAATTTACGTCGCGATTAACTGGATAAAATCGTTCCCTATTAACGACCACATGTCCATTGTTTGCCTTAAATTCTATGTTGGGTGGAGCGATCTGTGGATTGGCGTTTGGTCAATTGTTAATTGCAAGAATTGTATTGCTGTTGTTAAATATTTACACCATTAATGACATCAAAACTGACAACATGACCGCTAAAATCATTCTACGGGCACCTGCAGGACACAATATGTACATTTACGTGCATAAAAGTCGTAACTACTGCTTTTTCAAGCTATAGTTACGACATGTTTGAGTGTGGCCGATGCTATCTTCACTTTAAAGCACACCTGAATATGGATATTTTCGTTGTTCATGGCACAAACCGCGCTGCTGCTTTTACATATAGCACGTGCGAGAAGGTCAGATGGAATATACACAATTGAGAGAAATAGCCGCCAATGACTACCTCAAAGAGAAAATACTTTGAAGCACCTAAAGTTATCATATTAATCACTAATTTAATTTTGATCTACATACTCGATATGTCTATATCATAAACTAAGGTTTTCTGTTTGGCACGAATACTAGTAAACTAGAGAGAAAAATAAACACTAAAATGACAGAAGAGATTACAATTTTTAGTAAATAATATTTTCATTGTAACCCAATTGATGATACCCAGTACGTGTAACTAAAATAAACGATAGACAAATTCATATGAGGCAATTCAAAATGCAATCGGTATATAGCTTACCATCTGGCATTAAATCAATGACTAGGGACGGGTAGGCAATGTTTGAACATCCAGTCGGAGTGCCACATACAGCTTTACACACTTCTGGGTCGGCACAGCCAACAGTCTCTGAGAATAAAAGATGTATGTTATTTATACAACCTGAACTGAATTAAATTTATTACATGTTGCTTTACTACGAAACTTAACATTCTTACCTATCCGAATCATTTTGATTGAACAACTTACTCTAAATCCAAAACACTGCTATTCCACAAAAGCAACAATGCAAATGCATGAAATTGAATGTGAACATAATCTTCCTATAGATTTAATCTGAACAGATGAGATGTTAATAATAGGAAATAAGAATTCGTATCCAAATTTGAAAGGTCAGTAATTAGATTTACTCGTATAAGCTGTCGATCAATTCTGAGTACTTGTCAAAATCTCAGACTGAATCTGAAACATAAAAGACCTACCAGTATACAAAATTCTAGCAATCATTCCTGGGAACACGAGTATGAACAATGGCAGTATTTTAATAAGCGAACACAATATAACACCAGCTTTGGCATGGCTGTAGTTTTTACCAGCAAGAGCTCGTTGAACAATCACCTAAAAGAAACAGATCCTATGTCAATAAGGTAATGAATTGAAGGCAACACCGTGTTTGACAAAAAAAAGACAAACAAGATATGAAACAGACATGTGTCATAAAATCAATGGATGATTTCCACCACCATTTTAAATGTAAATCAGTATATTCTAATTTTATCTATATAATATTCGAGCTTATGTCACCAATTCATGTGTCTACCAGTACTTTTTTCCATAGTTTGGCTTCTTGGCGAACACTATCTATCCGCGTGAAAAGATTGTGTTTCAAAATAAAATTCGAAATACCCATTTTAAATAAATGGATTTTAATTAGATTGCTTAATCGACTCACTGATATGTCTTGTATTGCCTTTATCCCAAAATTGCAACTAAATGTGTTCACGTGGATAGTAAGTGTACACCGAGAAGCCAAATAAGGAAAATTAGAATGTGTACGATCTTGTTTAGATTTATCAAAAAAAAAATTTACAATTAAGTCGAATATGCGAATCAAATATTTTCCACCAGATGGCTTATTTAAATATTTTGCAAACGATGTTTTGCTAAGTCTATTACTAATTCTAAAGACGATTACGTTTCGTACTCGAAAAAAAGTGAATTGTGTTGTAGAAACGTTTCCCATAATCTTATGTCTTTACAGAACTGATATTCGTGGGTATTATTGCAAAACTTCGTAACTACAGCTTTAATCAAGCTGTAGTTACGAGGTTGTTCATAAATACCGACGAATTTTACTTACTTGATCTGAACACCAGTACCAAATAGAGTTAATTGTGATCCCTATAAGCCCCGGCCATGGTATATCGGCCGTCACAGGGTCTCGAAAAAAGTTCATGTAATCGTCCCTTGGTTTACCGCAGGATTTGTTACTATACACAGAAAAGTTAGAAACTGCTTTGGGATATTTCTCAACCATAGCACTGAACCCTCCCACACGGATGAAAGCTGTAAAGATGAAAATAAAATGAAAAAAAAAATGTCTTGAAAGAACTTAAGAAAACAATTTCCATTAGGTTTGGAATATATCATATCATAAGGTCATAATAATTGCATACATAGGAGATACTTATACACTTAAAGACACTTCTAACGCAACACTTACCTTTTTGGTAATAACTTGAAATTTAATAAACCATTTTTCAGCAAATTTTCAGCAAATTTAGTTCCTTCATTATTGCAAAATATCTGTAATTTTCATAAAGAAACCTTGACTAGAAATGATTAAATTTGCAGTTCATAAAATATGACTAGAAAACAAAAAGTCGCAAAAAAGTTGTGCGTGCTGATAACGTAAATTCATGTTATTCATGTAACAGCAGTAAAGTTTATGACATTCCGCTAACATTCTGTGTGTCCGTCATGGACCTAAATGACACACAGACACCCCCTTCCAATTTATAAAGCAGATTTGATGATGAACCTTTGCGGGATCATTCTTAACTCGTCCATTTTAAGTCCCTGTTCCAGTGTTTGAAAATTTCTTGGAGCAAAAGCGCGAAAAACTAATGTCTGGCAACAAATTCGATGCTTTTGTGCAATGCTGACACGTACAAAACATTATTTCTTGAACAAAATAGGTGCAACTGAATTTTAGTATTGCTTAGCATATGAAAGCATGTTATCAAATCTTATGAAGTAGTGGTATGAGATGTGAGGTTGATTTGGTGACGCTGCTTTGATGCTATTGAATTCTGCAATTGCCTGGGGTTTTGTGACTTTTCATTTTTGAGTCTTAGTGAAAAACTTAAATATTTTTTAAGTTCGGATCAATCGATTTTGATGAAATTTACAGAAAACATGGAAACATAGTTGATTTATATTTGCTGAAAATTTCATAAAATATACTGCATTATTTATTTAATTAGGATGAAAAAAGTAAGTGTTGCGTTGGAAGTGTCTTTAAGTGTATATTTTAAGAACTTATCTCTCACATACCGGTATCTATCCGAACACAATCGACCAACATGTTTTATTAAGCGTTGTCAATGCAGCTAAAAGAATGTTTGAGTGAAGAAACGGGAAAACTGTTAGGACAATTCGCTGGTGGTCTTTTGAATTTTAATCAATCTATTTCTACTTGAAAATTTTTTTCATTTGCTCGCTTTACACTTTAAGTTTCATCGTGATTCAAAAAAAAGGCGAAAAAATATCGGAACCTGGGGCGGCTATGCATAGTATGCGATCCTACCTAAAATCATTAAGACTATGGCTCCAATCATCATGATAATAGTTTGCACGAAATCCGTCCAAATTACAGCCGTCAACCCACCTGCAAGAAAAGGAAAAAGATAACTTGAGGTCAAAATTTTGTAAAGCTAACTGACGGACAACAATATTAGGTAACTTTCAAGGGATTCTTCCAGACACGTAGACCTATAGCTCGGCAGAGAGCAACTAAGGATTAAGTTAGAATTATGGAAAAGTGAAAGAAGATTACATTTCGTTAAACATCTTAACATTATAAAATGTCTTTGTCCGTGTTGTATTGACAAACGAGAAAACATAACCTGCAATTGTGAATATAGCTGGAATTGTGAATACAGCAAGGAGCAGCAATAATGACCAAGTAAATATTCCAGTTTCAGATTTTTTCTATAGATAAAGCTTTGGCATACAAATCTGGGTGACAATAAAAGGAAAATGTGGTAAAGAAAAGTATTAAGGGTTAGAGAGATACGAATTAACATTACCTGCAATAGTGAAAATAGCGGCTACGGCAAGGAGCAGCAAGATGGCCAAATAAATATTCCAGTTTAATGCTTGTTCTATAAACACAGCTCCTGCATACAAATCTGCCTGACAATAAAACGAAAACTCATTAAGGTATACCATCCATCATTATCTACCAAATACTTCGCACAAATTCGGGTGTCATCCGTGACAACACAAATTGACGAGGATACCCGTCCCTAGTCAATTTCTGTTGCCACGGAAAACGCACGTAAATCTAACAGGATATCTGGATTTTAGATTTCTGGTACCATCGTCAATCTCATTTGCTACGTTTGACGCCCGAAGATGCACGAAGTATTTGGCATGTGTAATGATGGGTGGTAAAAATACTTTAATTAAGTGGAAAGCAATTTTACACTTTCAATAATTTCAAAACAACTTATCTTCATTGAGTAAAGTCATCTGTATAACTTGCTTCATTTGGGTGTCTCAACAAGGAAACAGCAGTGACAAACCCCCCATTTCTATATAGTTAAAATCTACATGTATGTATAATGCACTTATATTTAGTTTGAGATGTAGACCAGTTGCTCCAGACTGATGAAAATCATCTGTATCATAATCATTTAACCACCAATCCGCCATTTTAGATAATCCAGCATATCAAAAATCACAACAATTATTTTTTTACTTGACTTACCGATATTTTAGAAATGCCAGCATATCAAAAATTACAACAAGTATAAATTTATACTTGACTTACCGATATTTTAGTAAAGATGTAGACCAACAGTGCGAGTACAGCTAGATATATTTGTATTCTTTTACCACCGAAACGACATTTTAAATAATCTGGCATCGTAAAAACCTGCAAAAATAGAAATAATGAAATCGAATTAAATCATGTTCCTTTAATAAAAGAGTAATACACAACTTAAGCCATCAAAGGGCAATACACAACTGAAACCACTCTTACGAGCCGTCTGTGTCTAAACTTTGGGCCTAGTCGTACGTTGTACTCACTTGCAACGTACGTGCAAAGTACTTCTTTGGTGGACGCTAACACGACACAGAATGAACGTAGCGAAGAATTGACCAGACAATTCTTCCCCACGAACATTCTGCGTCTTTTAGCACGCCAGTGTCTCTCTTACAACCTGTCGTGCGTTATAAAGTCACGTGGGTTACCCATCGGGTTAAAAAGGGATGATTTTATGTTTAAAGGGGGAAGGTAACAGATGGTCTAATTGCAATAAAATGATTTTTTTGAAAAATGTGCAAAACTTTTGTGTTGGCCACCTCAGAATGGTTAATAATATGCGATTCAGACAGAGATTGAGCCGAAATTATTAGAGAGATAGCCGAATTTAGGGAGAATCCAAACCCCAATTCAACCCCGTCACAGATGCGGTTGAATTAATTTTCTAACTGTCACGCATGCGCATACAGCGCGGACCAAGATTCAAACGAGATTCATACTTGAATTTCAATATGACGTCATCATGTATGTTGTGACGTCATTAAGAAAGTCGCATGTCCTACTGTTTTTGACCTACTTTCGACATCGCTTCATGAATTTGGTATCAAATTGCGAAAAAATGAGTCGTTGCTTCAATAGTTTGTCGTAATGATTTAATCAGGTCATACAAAGCTTATAGAGTGTACATTTCGTTTGTTTTTGACAGATTCTGGGTCCAAATCTGGGAAATAGTGGCTTTAAAATGCAATTTCCTTCACCTTCCCACTCATCGATAGCCTACATTTCATAAAAATAGTCATATTTTGTGTTAGTATCATTTTAACACAATAAATGTTGCGGTTTGACTATTATGTTGTTATTTACGGCTATTGATTCGTTCCGTTTTTCTAACTGCAGAAATCGACTCTTGTTTGCAATTTAGGAATCTGAGATGATACGGTCATAAAATCTTAAAATGAATATTTCTTGCTAAAGGGAAGTGTATTGTAGGTTTTATAGGTTTTATTTTTTTTTATTTATTTGCTTATTTTCAATATTGACATAGCTTTCGTAAAAATAATGTATGAAATCACTTACCCCCGAAGCTATGTATACAGGAAGGAAAATATACCCCAGTATCATGAGTACATACATTGCCTGTAATAAAAGAGATCATATAATTCCAATGATTAAATAGAAAAAAACTACTTTTTTAAAAAGCCTATATATTTTTGATTAATTTTTAAAACACAAAAATATGTATTTTTTTGTAAACGGCGCAATATTTTGGCTTGAAATTTTCAGTATTTTCTTAAAAAAGGATGCTCTTACAGGTAAAAGTGAAAGTAAAATTTATTGAAAGAAATCTGTGAAATGTCACTTTAACGAATGCCTATTTCCCTTTATGACGATAAATTGTTTTGCATTATACAATAATAATAATGACCGATTTATCGCTACTCCAATGTATTGGAATGTTGTCAAACATCTTTTTAAAGTGACATTTCAGAATTATTTTTACATAAATTTTACTTTTATTCTACCTGAAAGAGCATATTTTCTTATGAAAATTCTGAAAATTTCAAGCCAAAATATTGAACCGTTTACGAGAAATATATATTTTTGTGATAAAATTAAACAAATTGTTGTGGACAACAGTTCAGATTTATATAGAATTTGTCATTTCTGTCTCAACTTTGAAGGCGTATTTTTCGTTTACAAAATAACAACTTAAAAAAAACTGATAGCATTTCTACGCATTAGAATAAACAATCTTTGCATCAAGACATAGTATTACTTTTAGAAAATGAAATAAATGTGAAATGTCACTTCAAGGTATATGACCCATCATTAAAATACCACTTTCTAGCCATACAAAATGCATCAAATTACACACACTTCTAAATACACTTCACATAAGTTGATTCACTGTGTCGGATTTCAAGATTATGCTTCAAGAAGAAAATGATTTACAAATATTGTCTCACTCTATATTCATATGCAAGGGATGTAATTTTGAACGTTTCTGTCAAATATTTCTATAAGTATGCATTAATTCAAAATTCTAAACCGTTCAAAATGCTTATGTTTATTCTTGGAATGGAAATGAAACACAGTTTAGGAATTACTGATACTTTTCAAATTTCGCCTCTGGCTCTTTAGTGCTAATGATGGGTAGTATACGTTGAAATTACTAGGACTCATTTTCACGGTGTATAATCACGTGACTTAGAATTTCCTATAATCTTCAGTAACTTTGTCAATACTTGACCAATTTTAAATTGGTTTGGAGCAAAGAAGGTGGAAAAACGTAAGGAATAATCTGGACGTAAAGAATTTCTAAAAAATCAACTGACAAAAAAGTTATTGAAGATCAACCAAAATTTTGGTTGGTCTTCAATAACTTTTTTGTCATATCTTTTTTACAAATCTGTCACATCTATCTAATGCGTCGCATCTGCCCACATTTTCTGCTTCAAACCGAATTCAAATCGGTCAAGTTTTGACAAATTATTGAAGATTTTCTGAATATATTGTATCACGTGATTATCCTTCGTGATATCCTTGTAGACTACAAAGCTTGGTTAATAGCTCACCATTACCTGTCATCTTTTAAAATAGAAAATATGTATCTAGAAATGTAGAAGTGCCCAAGACAAGTTATTATTGTGATCACTTTTGTCTATCGTCCGTCCGTTAGTCCCTCTGTTAGTCCCTACATCCGTACACTTGGAATTAGCTGGTTGTTGAATACCATCCTTGATTGTAATCATATTAAGTCAGCCGACAACTTACATTTAATTCATACAGTCCAATAGATATACCATTGGCAGCACCCGACCCAACCATTCCGACAAAGTGTAGACTGCCGATGTTGCTTGCAAACAGTGAAGCGCCAACCTGTAGAGAAGAAAAGGATGCATGTCGAAACAAAAGTAATTGAAATGTCGTAGTTATAATTTAAACTTGGCAAAGCCTAATTTAATGCATGTGTCAGCAATTTGCAAAATATAGACTCCCAACAGCAGCAGCAGCGCCCTTACCAACCAGCCCAAGGTAGTGTACGCAGCCAAAGTTGCTTGCAAACTTTGACGCGCCAGTCATGTTTTCTACTTGGCAAAGAGTAAGTCATCGGATGTTTTTAAACATGAAAATTCTGCGTATCTTAACATTGGTAGCACCAGAACCCATTAGTCCATCGAATTGTAGATTTTTGTTGCTTTCAAACAGTTAGGCAAAGATCAAAGGAGAGAGAACAATATATTTAAAAAGGTATTCAATCTAGAGAAATAATTAATTTTGATCTTTAACAAAGTAAAACTTATCATTCTCTTACCACACAGCAATTTTTCCATTTCCAACAATGTTTTCTACACAGAAAGACCAAAACATGCAAAGTTTCATGCACTTGGAATTAACAATAAATAAAATCTTGCCGTCTGGTAATGGGCTTATAATACATGTCTCCGCAATATTATGAAGGCTTGCAATTTGTTGACCAAAGAGGAAACACGAATGGCCGTTTTAACATTTTGTACACAACTTTAGAACACGTTGACAATTGAAATCGAGGAAATGGCGGGTGTCAGCATTTTGCTCTTCGACATAATTATTTTCTGAATGTTTCTTTAAAGTTTCTAAAAGCGTTCTCTAAAGGTCCCCGATAAGGATAAAGTTAAGTTGAATCAATTTTTGTTTGTTACATCGCCTTTAAGAGTAGAATTCAGTTCAGAGGCACTTACTGCCTTACTAAAAATATGGCGTTTTCTATGTCTTTTTCTGTGTCACTCCCTACATATGGGTTGCTCTATCTATTTATCTCTTCTTATCTGTATTTTACAATTTTCATGAGAACAACAAGCAGATGACCCAGTCTTCAACCAATTGATCATGTTTCAATAGTTGTGTCGTCTTTCTCAGGGTCAATCATTCCCTTTCCTTTATAATTCGCACAAAATGCACATATTGATTCGGATTGTAGCTTAGCTAAAGTCCTTTCTAACATTAGAAAAGAGGCACGTGCCTATCGATACTGTAAGACACGAACAATGTATATTTTGTTGTAAGCCACTTAAAAGCCACTGGAATTTTAAATAATTTCAAAATCACCTCATATCAATTTTAAAGAGACTTTCAGCATATGTAGTATACGTGGGAAGAGCACCTTAGGAACACATTCACACCTGGCTTGGACTGACTAAATGTTCATTTGTATTTTTGTATGGAAACACATTTGTAGGTACACTAGTCTCTACAGTATTTACGCAAGTAAATGTTGAACGCGACAATGAGCCCAACACAAGCAAATGAATTATCAACTTACCGGTATCCAGTGCATATTTCTTCCAGCCAGAAAGTAGCCACCGGCACTTCCTCGATTCTTTCTGGCCGACTGTAAAAGAAAGACACAGATGCAAAAAAAAAAAAAGAAAAAAAAGAAAAAAAAAATAGCCTGCATTATCGTCGGTCAAGTTAAAAAATGTCGTAACTACAACTGTTATAAGCTGTAGTTACAACACTTTGGACATGGCCGACGTTTTTAACGCCCAAGTAAGAGGCATAATTTGAAAACATTGGGGAATGGAGGAAAAGCTAACCACCAGCAGAGTCGGTGTTTTGGAAAAAATGTAGATGACACAAGTCGAGATATGACAAACAACGTTCGAGATCAGAATCTGTCCATGCACATTTAGATTCAGGTTTGTGATGTACTCTTAAAACTTCTTCGCTAAATACAGTAACTCTATGAAAGCATATTTTGATCCTAATCAGGCTGTACACAATTACATGTAGAAACTGATCAGGATCAATAGTGATAAAAAACAATGCCATAAGGGCCCTTTTCCATTTACCGGCTCAAAGATCTGCTTTTCGTCCAAACCCTCGTATCTGCTGCTTAGAAAAGGCTTTAGTTTACAAATTTGTTTGGTTTCTTGGAAAAGCGACGAACTATTATTATTTCGGCACAAACCATCTCGCGTTCGCAAAATCCTTTTAGCCGCAGTTAAAATGAAAAAGAAAATATAATTAGGTTGATGTTTATTTTTATAAAACAAATATGTATGTCCTTGTACTTATGGTTAATTATCTTTCTTTAATAACCTCGTAACTAGATCTGAAAACAATTCGTTTTAACAAAATACATCTTTTTAGAAAAGTGACGATATATATCTACCGTAAACATTATGTCTCATTTTCGAATTTCAGCAACTAAAAGAAATTTCCCTCTCAACTATTTAGGTGAAAAGAATTCTAGTGGTTTTCTTTTTTCTATAGAACTTTTGGGAAATGTTTCAGTAGGGAAAAATGTCGGTTGTCTATTTCTGGCATTCCGAAAATGTTTTAGTCCATATGACAACAATATAATTCATTATTTTGGACAGCAACTCTTTTGATTAATGGGTTGAATCCAGCGTCACTTCTCATTTAAAGATAATTTATCATAATGTACGTTTTCAGTAGAATTCGAAATATGATATCAGAGTAGCAACTTACTGAACAGAAAAATTCGTCGCTTTTGATCCAACACCTTGCAACTGCAGCTTGTTTTAAGCTGCAGCTACTAGGTTTTCGATGAAAAGCAGCAACATATTTTATCACACTTTTAGTCTACGTGTATTAATGCGTCGAAATCCTTTGGAACTGAGTCTTTTCGTCGTTTGCGAATCGAAGAGATGTAAGACTTGTCTCATCGTCGGAGCAAATCGTCGCTTTTCTACGAAAACCTCGTATCTGCAGCTTAAAACAAGCTGCAGATACGAGGTTTTCGAAAAAAAAAAGAAGGGAAATCCAAAAATGTCCCCCTGTGCAGATCTTTTTGGACTTGATGTGGATGTAGAGTTGTGTTATACTTTCCCAGTCAAGACCTGGATATGTCTAGGACGTTCAATTTGAACGGGTCTTCGGAAAACATTGATGCAAAATGAGAAAGGATGGGTTGCAATAAGGGGTCAAAAAATAGATTTTCTTTAAATTTTGTGGATTTATAGGGTTACATGATATCTTTAATTTGTATGTGTAAAAAATCTAGTTTCGGCTTATTTTCCGAGATATGGGTAAATGAAGTGGGTGGGGTAAGATGGACTGAAACACAGTAGGGGTAATTCTAAGTCACTTATCTTTCTTATTTTTAGCCCCAGATGCGTGAAAATTCGTATGTGTGTCTTGTGATATATGCTTTAAACATTTATGGGCTTACATTAGATATTCCATTTATATCTTTTCCGTAATATTCATTCTTCTTTCTTTCGCCAAAGGGGGTGTCTCAAATCTGCCCACGCATGAATTTTCTTTTAATTCTGCATGGTGATAGAGGACCATATACAAGCTATGAAAATGCATTTAGTTTCTTAGATAATCTAAACTGGATTCCAAAAAGCCACATTGACTTATTCCCACTATAGCATGAAACATGGCCCCCTTTTTATGTGTCGCAAAACTTTAGTTTTTTGTTTTTTCAAGATCTGTCAATTGAATTTGATCCGAGACACATAAGGCATTACATTCATACCAGAAAAGGTATTTGAGGAAATTATTATGAAAGTTTTTTATTGAATTAATCATGAAAAAATGCATATTTTTCAGCAAAATTTTGGAAAAGAGTAAAATTGAATTCCAAAGTTAAGTATGTTGGAGTCTTTGTCAAGATTCCATATCGTCACAAAAACATGCTACATATTTCCTCTTACTTTGAGCCAAGTTATATAGAAATCCAAAACCGGTAACAATGTCATATAATACATATTATTGATGAAGGTGATGTTTTGATCCAAAACTTGTATTCAGTAAAAATTTGATTGTGCTCCTAAAAACATTTTTATATTCAGTAAAATCAACTGTAGCATACAGTACAAACCTACAGCAATATTCATGCCAAAAAAACTCATTGGAAAAAAACATAGAATTAATATAAATATTACTTATATTTACAAAATTACATGTATGGAAGCCAAGATAGTCATACATATACACATTGCAAGTTTTCTTTACTATTTGGTCACATTGTCTATGCACCATTTTAGTGAGACTATGACATGCAATAAATGTCAAGCCAAATGTTATGAAATTGAAAAGACGCTTAGAACCGGTACGGTGAAGCATCAAAAGGTGCCCTTCCGGGTAACCAATACATAACCAAATATTTTTGCTCTAAGCGCCCCTAATGAACTAACATGGTTATGGAAGGCCCCCTTTGATTCAGTAAAAGACTGTTACAGCATTATATCTTTTCATTTACACAGTTGAAAATGTGCTTGTTTATATCAAAACGTGGCCCTATTGGGATAAAACAGGGTGCAACTATTTCCTCAAATTATTTTTTCTTACCATACCTTAACCTGGTTTGATACACAATTTATACACATTTCAATGATGTCATGTGATTAACATGTTGTTTAGCCATCAATAGCCCTTAATAGTCACATGGGAGCTGGATTATCTGTTTCTTATGCATCACATCAATATTTTCACTTTTGCATGATTGTCAAATGCCATCAGAGAATCGGTGCTTTTTCTTATTTGCTTTCTCATGTTTCAAAAGATCTATAGATATCTCTTGCTGTTAGCTTTCATGAGTCATGGCTGACTTGAATAATTTAAAATGATTTTTTTAAGACAATTTCCTCTCTTTTTTGTAAAGTAGGTACACCTGGGACAAGATCTAATGTGACCCTGGACAAAAATATTGTAACCAACTTTGAAGTCTATCCCTAAGCAAACTTACATACAAAATTTAAAACCTCATGGCTGTGTAAAGCTTTACAAAAAGAGCTTATTTTTATTATATGAAATGTTTCCCCTTTTATGCTGCCACAGCAACAAAAGTTTATGACAAAAAGAAATTCTAATACACAGAGTTGTACTCCTTTAACCCGAGGATACTTTTTATCAAGTTTCAAAAAGATTTACATATCAGATTGGGAGAAAAAAGAATTTTTGAGAAAATGCCAACAGACAGACAGACACACGGACAGATGACAGGAAATAACCGGAAAAATGCATTGCATCTTGATTTATCCTCAGGTAAACTAAAATAACCAAAAAAGTAAACAAAACAGTTGAAAAAAGTCGTTTTTAAAAAATCTTAATTTTGTCCATTCTTGGAAATGTGCACTATTCAAGGGGAAATTCCAAAAGCAACATTTTACCGGTTTTATTTTTTCTCGATATTTCACGATAATCATCAGTATATCTGTGCGCAACTTTTACATAATTTTCAAATCTTGACAAAAACTGGAACAAAGAAAATTTTTGAACAGAATTTGTTAAAAATATTTAAAAACAATGAATTTTTGGGTTACCGCCTTACACCAGTTGATATAAAACAATTTTTTGTACATAATTATATATATTTTTGTTTCATACAGGATCGCGGACTACTGGGCATTATTTTTAGAATAAATTACGCGATGAAACTAACAACCAGAACGCTTGCACACTGTTTTTATCAGGGTACCCTCTTTTTTCATGGTGAAAACTTAAAATTCCGAGAAATTTGTTTTCTGGAATGTTCGATTTGAAACATTTCATGAATATGAACCGTTATCTAGTGTACTAACTTCACGCCAAATTTCATTAAATTCCGAGCGTGGGCAGACTCCCATGTTATTTTTCCTATTCGTGAGACACCCCCTTTCGCTATTTTAACGACCAACTTTACCAAACTATCTCCACACGTTTTATTTGAAACATGATTTTTATGAAACTTTACAGCTGTATTATCCAGATATTAATGTAACTTTGTGTGAAATTTGAAAGAAAAGCGTTGGCCCGTTGTTGAGATATTTGACCTTGACCTTCAAAATAACATCAAATTCGGGAATGTCCGTTAAAACTACGCATTGTTGGGAAAATGGTTAGGGTTGAATGGCATGTGACAACCCATTCATAAAAGAATGCATTTCACACATGATTTGGGGTTTTATTGTATGATTTTACCGTTAAAATTGATATAATCAATATAATAAACTTGGTCACCTCTCAGAGTTACCCGGTCATTTCATCTATTGAAATCATTGATAGACAGATATTTGTTTAAGGCCTGTCTATTATACATTTAACATTATTTTCTCTTTGTTGATATTATATGACGTTATATAAATATTTAGCTCAAGTTAGTTAATTGTAAGCACACTTGGTCATTTAGTAAAATCATTCACAATGCGTCTTCTTTATAACCACACAAGAAATACAATCTGAAAATGATTAGTTTTCTCCTAGGAAATTGATAATAATTATTCTTGTCCATCATGAGATGAGTGAATGAATATAAACTCTTAGACAATTCAAGTTGCATATAAAGCTTTGGTAGTTCTAGCAATCTTAACATAATGCTAATATTTAATTTCACTCAGCTGTGGTAGTAATATTAATCACAGCCCTTTCCGCGTAGACATGTTCCATGTGCAATATTTAGTTTGATAAGAAAACTGAGAAGTAAAAAGAATTTCTTTTCTTTCCCATTCTTCCGAATGGGTTGTATGATACAGAAAAGTAAATATTGCTACGAAACTCATTAGGAACAATAAAAAGAAACCATGTTTCCAATCCTTATGAATAAAATTGGCGCTTTAACTATCACATTTTGGCATTTCCCGAGTTTTGAAGTCATTTTGAAGGTCAAGGTCGAATATCTCAACAACAGGCCAACGCTTTTCTTTCAAATTTCACACAAAGTTACATTCATATATGGACAATATATCCGTAAAGTTTCATAGAAATCGGGTTTCAAATAAAACGTGTGGAGATAGTTTGGTAAAGTTGGTCGTTAAAAAATAGCGAAATTCTTCGAAAGAAAGAAGAATGAATATTACGGAAAAGATATACATGGAATATCAAATATAAGCCCATAAATGTTTAACGCATATATCACAAAATATGCATACAATGCACGCGCATCTTGGGCTAAAAATAGGAAAGATATGCGACTTAGAATAACCCCTACTGTGTTTCAGTCCATCTTACCCCACCCACTTTATTTACCCATATCTCAAAAAATAAGCCGAAACCAGATTTTTTACACATACAAATTAAAGATATTATGTAACCCTATCAATCCACGAAATTTAAAGAAAATCTATTTTTTGGCCCCTTATTGCAACCCATCCTTTTACATGTTTTTTTTTCTTTAAACTTTTCCTTTTCCATCAAAATTGCATTTTCCATATCGTTAAGTAACTCTGTCTCCATAAATGTCCAGCTGTCGTCTGCAGCAACTCTCAAATGAACAGTTGAACTTTTTGTCGCTTTTGAAAGAGTTTCAAGATTTTATTATAATATCGATTTACGCTATACTCATGAATGACCGTATTTTGAATTCATATGCTATCTAAAAATCAATGATATCGGATTATAAACAAAGATAAACTCATTTTACACCTTTACCCTTTTTAAAATTTAAATGAAATATGAATTTAGCTTTACGGTGCATTTATTCTTTTCGAAGAGTAAATTCATGAGTTAACCCTTTCCCAAACAAGACCTGGTCTTCACGTCCCTTAAAAAATGGTTTGGGAAAACGTTGAGATCAAAGAAGAAACTGCTGATTACCAGCAGTTTCTCCTTTTATCTCAATATTTTCCATGCCATATTTCACACAATTTGCATCTTAAATAACTTCCATTTTGTCATTTATGGCAGTTTTAGAAGTGGACCATCCTAAAATGTTTTCGTTTGGGAAAGGGTTAAAAAGTGAAACTCAAAACATATGTTGACAATCATTTATAGCTACAGGCCTGGTTACATACATCATTTTACGTCCACACTATGGCTGGAGTACGTCTACAACAAGGGACCCGTGCAGAATAATTTGTACGTGATGTTGACGCAATATGGACGCGGAATCGTAAGAAACCGGACGTTAAAGCACTGGGGGAATCACGAGATACACCATTTTTGACATTTTTGATAAGCGATTACACCTGAACGTGCAAAAGAATAGACTACCATAATTTTCAACTTTCATATTTCTTTTTTAGAGCTCAAATTACTTTACTTGACGAGCAAAGCAAATTTCAACTTATGCTAGGCATTTTTGTTGATGTTGTTGTGACAAAAACTTTAACTTTTGATATTTATTTAAACATGCAAATATTCAAGGTGAAGAAGTAGACGCAAACAAATGTTCTATCTTATCATATTGACTCAGTTGAATAATACTTAAGACGCTTGATAAAGACTGATTACAAAGTATTCCGTAAGACCCCAGACGTAAACAGTTAACCAATTACCTGACAGCAAATTTTTAAACTGGTCCAATTTAAAAGATGTTTCAGACGACAATAATGATAATAATATGTTCTTACAAAGTAATCCGTAAGACCAAGACGTAAACAATTTAATTCTTTCGCAAACAAGGCATATGGTTTTGACATACGTAGTTGAATTGTTTGGAAAAAACATTGACAGAAAAGAAGAAATTGCTGATGATCATCAATTTCTCCTTGTCTGCAATGTTTTTGTACTATAAGATACAATAATTGTTGTGCTGCGTTTTATTTCAATTATATTCTAGTATACTAGCAAAATGGTGATCACCAGACTTCAACATTTTGGGTTGCTCCATATCGAAAGAAGTTGCAGGCGATAATTAAAAGTGAATGCAAACTATTGTTTGTGCTCATTTTAGCTATAAAAACTTTTGGAGATGAAGAAATTGCTTGTCTCTCTCATTTTCCACAATGTTTTCCGAAGCATTTATCCTTAGAGAAGTAAAAAAGAGTCAATGTTTGGAAATTTGTTAACAAAACGGTCAAAACTGAATGAAAAAAGCATTAATCTTTGGCAAGCTGATCTTAAACCTGAAAAAGTCTCATAAAAATGGGTTGAAAACATCTTCACCTTTGCAATGCTGATAGGTACCGGTAACATACTTTCCAAACAAGGCCTGGTTTTAGCGTTCCTATTAGAAAAAGGCGACGGGAAACATTGAGACAAAGGAAGAAATGACGTGCTGATAACTTAAATGTTCTTATTTTGCCTTGGGCCTAATATTTTAGGACGTTGACGCATACAAATCTTTCTCAACATACATTTTGTTGTCTGCAGCTGCTAGCAATTTGAATTGATATACGATTGCCTTTTTTGGTGGGTGGGGGGGGGGTGGTAAACTGACCATTGTTGTTGTGCAGAAGCCTTAGAATGCATTGATAGGGATCAGTCTGCATATTCATACAGGCTGATTTTTGTCCATGCCACATGTAAGTGTAAAGCTACTGTAAAACAGTAGGCTTGATGTTAACCGAAATAGCCACCAATAAGCAACGTTTACAGCGCTTACAAATTTACGACCGCGTTCAATGTATTTGTTCCCAAAATCAAAATACAAGTATTTAATTACATTTAGTCCAAAGTGCCAAAATTAATTTGCTGTGACTCAAAGGAAGATTGATAATTGTACTTTAATGAGTCGCACGACACGATCCTATAACTCTTTTCTAAACTGCAAAATGTTGTATCTTTTCAGTTTGAAAGCTGCTGGAGAGGTCGAAATAGTCGTTAATTAAAATATGGATTATGCATTATATTTTATCGTCTGAAAGCAGCGTATGCAGTTGTGCTATTATCCTAAATTTTAGCAGTTTCGAAAAGGTTTGAATAAATTGTTTTTTTTTTTTTTTTTTTCATCTTTATTTGTACTTTTACATACAACAAACATTATAGAAAAAATACAGTACATACTACAAACAATTGTGATGTTTAAATGTACATTTTGTTGCACTACAGGTGTGTTTTAGTTGCGTTCATTATTTAAAAAAGAACTAATTCGGGTATTATAAAAAGTGCAAAAAAAATGAAAGAAGGATAGGAATAAGTTAGGCCCTTCTGGGCAGAGTTTTTCTCTCCTCCCTCAACTTTTTTTCCATGTCTAATATAAATTTTATATTTCATATTTCGAAATTCTTTTATCGTTTTTTGTTTCATTTGACTGGTCTAAAGCTGTGCCTTTAGAGGGACCAAGTTTAAAAACCATCTTATTCACTGCTTGGATGGTCTGTAAATGCGGTATTATTGAGCGCAACTAAAACACAGAATTTATTTTTTGATAAGAGCTTATATATATTCCCTGCATGATATGAAACAAAGTAATTTGATTGAATCCAACTGTGAAGTACAATTAAAGATATATTGTGATAGGAAAAAAATAGTTTGAAAAGGAACAAGTATACAGTGTGCCACCGTTTCAAATTAAAGCTTTATGCTTATTTAATAGTATATGTTTCGTATTTCAATTCGTTTGATTATGACTCTGTACCAGCCTTTTTACAATTGCCCAGTTTTCTCTATCATGATCATTGCATTTTCTTGTCTCATTAATTTTCAGGATAAGTGACAGGTGTCTTATAAAACCATTGATAGACGGGACAGTTTTCTTATATTTGCAATTGTAAACATATCTTTTAAACTCAAGATTCAATGTGTCAACTTTAGGCTTATCATCGCATCCTAGAACAACATCAATACTTCGTTGATAATAATCTGTATAGAATTCCTGTATAATTAATTCGGTGTTTCTTAAAATAGGTTTTATTTTGCTACAATCAAAAAATATATGTGTCAGGGTTTCATCTGTAAGTTGGCAAAAATTGCATAAACTGTCATCCACTAGATTCATTTTCCTCAATAGTGAATTAGTTGGTAGTATTCTGTGAATTATACGTGTTTGAAGCCATTGTAGATATGTATCTTTTGTTAGATTGAAAACAGATGGATAAATTTTTCTCCATTGTCTATTAGTATTTGGATAAAGTAAAGTCCACTTTTCTTGACAAGTGGGAATTTCCTCATTTTCAATCAATAGTGAATAGACGTGTTTGTTGAAATTTTGTTTTGTAAGTATTGGTAATATACAATAGTTTACGGATGGGTTGTGATTCGTGAGTAGTGAGGTGTAGTCTATTTGGATATTTACTTTTTGAATAAAAGATTTAACCGCACTTCTAATACTATAATATTCTAAAAAATTCAATTCTCCATTAGTTAATTCTTTAAAAAAGTCAAAGGTTTTAAATGTACCATTTTCTGTCAGAATGTCTTTGATTAGTGTTATTCCCTTTTTATATAGTTTTTCATTGAAAATGTATTTTGAACCAATTGTAATAGAATTATTGTAAAATAAAGGTGTATTTAATATTTGATCCCCGTTTTCCAAAGTAATATTTTCAACATATGATACGTATGACTTTAGGACATCTTTCCAAAAACAATTTTTTAAATGCTTTATTATATTTTCACAATATACTTTTCCACTCTTTATTATCTTATTTATATCGAATAACATATTCGGTATTTTATAACAGGAACTATTGCGATTTGTCATCATGCTTTTAAGCCACTTAATTTTCATACTTTTAATAAAACTTTTGATGTCTGTTACTTTTAAACCTCCAGCTGTATAATCTTTAAAAACTATAGATGCTTTTATTTTTGCTCTGCCATCCCAGATAAATTTCATGAAAAGATCGTTGAATTTGTTTAAAATATCGTTTGAAGGTGTCGGTAGGCTTATAAATAAATGATTTAACATGGGTATTAGTAGGCTTTTAACGACAGCTATTCGACCTATTGGAGTTAACTTACGTCTTTTCCAAAACGAAATGGTTTTATTTATGTTTATCCATTTGTCATCAAAATTCAAATTTATCATTTTATTTAGGTTAACATCAAAGTGAATACCTAATAACTTAAATTTTGTGTCACCCCATGATAGTTTCCATCGCGTTTTTATTGCTCTAGTGCTATATTTCATTGATCCAATCCATATCAACTTAGTTTTGTCAAAATTGACATTTAAACCAGATATTTCAGAGAAATAGTTAAGTATATCTAACACCGAATTTAGAGATTGATCTGACCCATCTAGAAGAAGGGATGTGTCATCCGCGAACTGTGAAATAAAAAATTCTTCTCTTTGTATTTTGATACCCGTTATATTTTTACATGACTTTATCTTTAAGTTAAGTATTTGAGTGCAAAGAATAAAAATGTACGATGAGATTGGGTCTCCTTGTCTGCAGCCCCGTTTAACTTGGAAATATTCGGAGATAAACCCATTTAATTGAACGGACACTTGGGTATTGTAAAGAAATAACTGTATCCATTTTTTAATCATCTGTCCAAAATTGAAAAAAGAAAGGGTCTTTTCGATAAAATCAAAGGATAAAGAATCAAACGCTTTCTCAAAATCAATCAGCATTAAGAGTCCTGGAATGTTATTTTTCTCGCAGTATTGCATAATGTCATAGACGATTCTTGTATTCTCCCCAATATATCTGCCTTTTATGAAGCCAGTTTGGTCTTGTGATATAATGTGATCTAGAACGGATTTTAGACGATTAGCAATAGTACCAGAAGCTAATTTATAAATTACATTTAATAAAGTAATTGGTCTCCAATTTTTGAGGAACTGTTTAGGCTTATTTTCCTTCGGTATGCAAATAATATTTCCCAGCTTAATGTTTTTTGAGAATGTTCCGTTTGTGTAAGCATGGTTGAGACATCGAACGACAAAATGGCCGATTTTGGACCAGAACATTTTGAAAAAGTTTGATGTAAAACCGTCACATCCAGGGCTTTTATCATTTTTCATTTGCCTGAGAGTTTTAGTTACTTCATTATATGTTAGAAGACCCTCTAAAGACTGCGACTGTTGTATATCAAGTTTGTTATAATCGACATTTTGAAATTCAGAATCTAAATTGAAAGTTTTATTGTTACAACGTTCATCGTAAAGGTTTTCGTAAAAAAGTTTTGTTTCATTTAAAATTTTGTCTTGAGAATATATTCTGGATCCATCTTCTTTTTCAATGAAAGGTATAGTTTTGTTTACTTGATGCTGTTTTTCTAGGTTGCAAAAGAAGTTTGTTATTTTTTCACCTTCATCAATCCATTTTGATCTAGACCTGATAAAGGATCCTTCTAGTCTATTTTTCCTTATTTCATTTAATTCTGTTTGCAGGTTTAATAGTTCTTCTTTATTAGATTCATTTAAGTTAGTTTCTAAGATGATTATCTTTGACATTAGTTCTGTTTCACGTGTATTTAATTGTCTTTTCTTATAAGATGCATATGAGATTGTTTTACCCCTTATTTCCATTAGAAGTGTTTCTAAAAATAACTCATCATTTATACTAAATTGAATTTCCGATTTTTCAATGTTTAAAATGTTATTTTGATTATACACAGGTAGAGAGTATTGTATAATTATTTCGTTTATCTTTTTGTTAATGCAATCGACATATTCAATATCTCTCAATAAGGAATTATTAAATTTCCAATAACCTTTTCCATGTTGAAATTTTGAAAAATTTAGACTTAAAATTATAATTGAATGATCTGACCTATAACTAAGATCCACATCGCAATTTTGAACTAATTCCATCAAATTATTTGTAATGATATAGAAGTCTATTCGACCTTGTTGTAGAGGATTTAGTCTTTTCCATGTAAATTTTTCTGTATTTCCATGTATTGCTCTAAATGGATCATTTAAATCTCTTTCAGCTATTTGTGATTGTAAAAGTTTTCTACAATTTATATGGTGATCTACCTTTTTGTAATTTTTGTAATCGAGAAGCGGGTTTAAAACCAGGTTAAAGTCGCCACACATAACGAAGGAATCGCAGCTATTGCTTGAATCAATCATATCAAAAACATTTTGAAAAAATCTCGGGTCGTCAACATTAGGGGCGTATATATTTACGAGAAGGAATACTGAATCCAAGTATTTAAGTTCTAAAATAAGTATTTGTCCATTATTGTCTTTGTGTATGTTTGTTACTTGAATGCCAGATTCTTTTTTAATTAAAACACAAACCCCCCTCGCATTTGTTTTTCCGTGGCTGTAGTAGCAGTCTCCGTTCCATTCGGAATAAATATTTTTTTCAATATCGGGTGTAAAGTGGGTTTCTTGGAGACAAACAACATCAGACTTTTTTTGTTTAAACAGAGAAAATAAATCGAAACGTTTTTTGCTATTGTTCAAACCGCGGCAATTGTACGAGAGGATCTCTAGATTATTCATTTTTGACATTAATACTATTGAATTCGCTGAGCATTCGATGAAGAGGAAGGTACAGAGTCGTTACATAACGTACATACATGTAGCATTTATTATTATTAAAGTGGTAGCATACTGTATTGGAAAAAGGATAATGAAAAACAACAATTAAACAAAACATGATAAACACGAACGAACACACACACACACTGAGTAAACAATATTATGTAGAATATCTGTTAATATTTGGATTAAAGATTGGTTAAAGCAACTCTCGTGTTGCTGTCACGACTAAGTAAAAAGCAGCTGGGAGAGAATGCATACATAGACCCTTTGAGGAAAAAGGAGCAATTTTTCAAGCAAAATTTCTTCTTTTCCCTCACCGCGGTCTATGCTTTAGCATAATCAATCACATTTGATATCTTGATAATGAATTACTTTTCCCTCTGTATTTACGTTCAAATCCGAAATTGTTCAAATATTTGCCAGTTTGTAAAAGATTAAATGACGATCTGTTTTAATCTACCAATCGATGATGTGAAAACACAACATTCATTGGCTAATGAAAAGATCGTTCAATAGGACAAATAAGAAAATTCGTTTTTCATAATTTCATATTTCCTATTTATATGCTCTCATGCGCAAGAGGTGAATATCAAAATCTTTACATAAGATAAAGTATAATCAATAAAAGATAGAAATGTTGTTTCAAAAAGAGGAAAAATCTATTTTTGGTATCTCAAATGCATCATATAATTCCTTTTGTCTTTGTGTACTTCTTTGTCTGCAGTAATTCAAAATTTAAGACTAGTCTTCAATTTTCTAGTTTGGAAACGGTTTAAACTAAAAAATGCTGGGTTTTGATAGTGTGTACCCTATACTATTGTATTCTATATTTACCCTTTCCAAAACAAGACATTGCTTTATATTCATTGTAACATAATAATGACAATATAATATTTATAAATATCACTTTCGTTTCACTTCAAAATAATTATTAAAAGCATTTCAATAATAGGATTATATTGATAATACAAAATTCATAAATATAAGGCAATCGTTTCATTTCAATGCAATTATTCATAATTGAGAGAATCATCCAACTGGTTTTCAAATTTCTAATAATAGAACTTATCATCATGTTTCCTCTTCAGTGCAATACCACTGGTGATGAACTCGGACAACTATTTATTTCACACCCGAAAGTAGTAAACCAATCAAATCACCCCATTCGTACCACGTGAGTATACAATACCTAGAGCCGTATTGCACGCACGAGATAATTGCGTGGACGCACGGGATTCTCGATATTCCAAAGCGGCTAGATCGATATTGTACGATGCACCGGTTGAACCGTCCAAATATGCATTGCACTCATTTGAACCCTACAAATATCGATTGAACCGTACAAATATGGATTTTTCCCAAATCGAGGCTGCAGTACAAATTATCCATATTCGCATCGAAGAGAAATCTCCCTTTAATAGAGTTCTCGTTTGCAAAAGCAAAATTGTGCATTAGAGTTGAATGTTTGTTTCAACATGATATTTTGAATTCACTGTCCTAAACAAGACATAGCTTTGATTCTGTGATTGAAAAAACACATTGGCAATACATTAAGACAAAAGGAGAAAATGATTTTAAACATCACGAAAGAGATTATTTTCATTTCAAAACATTTCTGAATTGTAGCGCATTTAATTTGCAGCAATGATAAAAATCACACTTAACCCTTTCCCAAACAAGACCTGGATTTGATGTCCATTAAAAGGCTTGACAAAAAAGTTCTAAGAGAAAAGGAGATTTGCCGTTTATCAGCAATTTCTCCTTTTCTGTCAATGTTTACATTGTTGATTTACGCATGACATGATAGATAGTTTATATGACAAATTTCATGTACATTTCACACTATCATAATTTATGACGGTCTATTCAATCTTTTGAGACAAACATAAATCGATAAATATAGATTTAATGTCAGATGCCATGTATATATTTCACAGCGTTAGAAATGTACATGAGGCCTACATTTCTTTCATGACACAGGCCTATGTTGTTTTCTTCCTTTTTTCACATTGGAATTCTATTTAAAAGTAATTAGATCTAGATCTTAATTTAATACAAAATTAATCTTTGTCATGTTTTGTGTGAAAAAAATGATGTGAAATAAAGAGGTCATTTAACATGTCTTTGTACAATACCGAATTCTATTGGATTCATACTTTGCAGAACAAGTCTATATTTAGACTCGCCTATCGGCTCGTCCAAATATAGCCTCGTTCTGCAAAGTATTCATCCAATAGAATACAGTATTGTACAAAGACATGTTAAATAACCTCATAGAATACAGAATATTCAAAATTCTTACCCATAATCCAATAAAAAGCACAAATAAAAAGTAGACGACGATAACAACTAAATCTCCGACATGTAGGGCCGTTCCTTCAACCTTGCCTTCCATATTTGGTTTGGTAAGCGTTAATAAACAATACACCGACTACTCTATAGCTTAACATTTGCAGTTTCGGAAAGGGTTTAATAAACTTTAGTTAAGATATTTTGGTCATCAAAACGAGTTCTGGCAATATGTCGTCGTTTTTTCATGAAAAAAAACCTCCTAACTCAAGTTTGATTCAAGCCGTAGTTATTTCAGGAAAAACGGCGAAATATTGGAACAAGGTTTACAAAAAAAAAAAAAAAAAAAAAAAAAAAAAACAAATAAATATAAGAAACGCATTAAACGTTAGTGGGAGAGTAAAACCTCGTTACTACAGCTTGCAAAAGCTGAAGTTGCGAGTCTTTGATCTCCGACCAACATATAAAAATCATAATAAACCTAGAATGCTTACCCATAATCCAATAAAAAGCACAAATAAAAAGTAGACGACGATAACGACTAAATCGCCGACATGAAGCGCCGTTCCTTCAACCTTGCCTTCCATATTTGGTTTGGTAAGCGTTAATAAACAATACGCCGACTACTCTATAGCTTAAATATACCTTGACCTGGCCTTTGTTAATCTCAAACCTTTATCCGAAACGGCAAAGTTTAAGTGTGTGATGAAAAAAAAAAAAAAAAAAAAAAAAAAAAAAAAAAAAAAAAACGTTCATAAAGATACGATTTATGTACAACAATGCACAGAAAATATTAAGTCAAAAAGCGAAAATGCTGGTGACCAGCATTTTCGTCTTTTGTCTCAATATTTTCAAAGATCGGTTCAATGCGGTTCGTCAAGACAAGGTCTTCTTTGGAAAAGAGTTAAAACCCATTTCCTTAATGTGATAAACAGTGAGTATTAGAATACATGCGTTGGTCTGTTAGTTTGCTTTTCTGCCCCTCTAAGTGAGTTTAACATATGCTAAATACACCCGAATGGTCGTCTTATGATACGATGGAAGTCGTCCGTCCGTCCATCAGTGCGCAAAGTCCAATTACTGGAGCTACTTATAGTCCGGTAGCACTAATTTGGCACATGTTTACAATTTACCTATCGGGTGTGTCACAATCAGATGTGCAAACTATGTTTCACCAAGGGTGATTTTTCAAAGTCATTGAATACAAAAGAGACAACATTTTCCTGAAAGCTTAATAATAT
Organism: Fragum sueziense; assembly: GCA_963680895.1. Taxonomy (NCBI): domain Eukaryota; kingdom Metazoa; phylum Mollusca; class Bivalvia; order Cardiida; family Cardiidae; genus Fragum; species Fragum sueziense. The sequence goes on along the minus strand of OY804605.1, from coordinate 14,684,591 downwards.
ATCTTCATGAAAATAATAACATTTCTTTCACAGATTTAAGGATTTAAATTATTTTACATGTTAAACTTGGGATTTTAGAGAGAAAAAAGTAAGTTGCATATAATTTCTTACACATATTTGGAAATATCAATTTCATTTGAAATAGAGAAAACATTTTACATCATAACACTCACAGACTAAGCTTTCAAATGACATGCAAAACAAAGTGACCATGACTTATTTATTTTGAAAAAAATCTGATTTTCTCACATTTTGTCTAAATTAGGCATGAAATTGACATCTTTCAGTTTTCTGTTTTCATTCAGTATTGTCTGTACAGCCTTGAAAGTAATAAATATTGACAGGAATTTCAATTTTCTTTAAAATGATATATACATTTGTTATCCTAATACAAATACTTGCTGAAATAATGACTGTTGAAGTTGGTTGTATTTGCATTGAACACCGTCTACGGACTGGACATTTTAACAATGATTACAGTTCAACGGTATTAATATCATGTTTAATTGACAATAAACAACACCAAAACTTTTCATTTTTTAAGGGAATACACTTTAAACAAGAAAAGTACAAATTTCGAGCAGTTATTGAACTGTTGAATAGACATTCGGACAAACAGACAGACGACGGATATTGATAGCTCGCAATACCTTAATTAGAGCACTATAAGGTCAGATGAGCTACAAATACTTAGCTATTGCTTAAGACACAAGCATAAAAAATTCACCTATCACTTTAAACTTAAAAATACAGCATTAATTATCTTAATGAATATGAATGTTATCCATTTTCCGCCTGTACTAAAAGAGCATGGAAAAACATTATGACAAAAGAAGGAAGTGCTAGCAAAACAGATTATTTCTTATTTTTCATCAATATCTTCTTTGCTGTGTTTTTAAACAAGAATTCAAACTAAACGATCATATATCATATCGTCGTCTGCAGCAAAAAGTCAAAGTTGTGACATTTTGGGAAATTGTAAATAGAATAGCGTTTATGGGAGTTGGAATTTTAATGAGATATGGTAGAAAATACAGGGGGGGGGGAAGGAAGGAAACTGCTGGTAAATAATCTATTTAATATGCTATTTATTTGCCTTTGATGTTTCAAACCCTTTCTCCTTTTCTCTTTTAGAGACCTAAACATCAGGAAACATTTATCAATTTAGATAGTTTAATATTAAAAGTTTGATTTAATAAGATAGAAAAGGTTAAGAAAGCGAAATATGGTGTTTATCAGCATTAAGGACAGATCCTCCAGTTGTTACTGCGCAACTTACTGCGCATACCCTAAATAACGAAATAAAGCTGTTTCAATAATTGGCCTTTTTCAGCAAATGTATTCTTTTACATTTAGTTAATATTTGGTTGATAAATGGCAAGACCCTTTTCGGTTATTTCAATTTCAATTAAGGTGTAATAGTACTCGGATGGTACATTTTGCTTTTTGTTACGCGTTCAACATGTGGCGTTAGCGATAGGAAACGGAGCAACAAAAGCAAAATGGTGTCTTTATGAGCTAGTCCGCTTCAGATGGAAACAAAAGATGACACTTTTTATTATCTAAAGCTGGTAATAAGGAAGAAAATGGATAAAAGTAGTGAAACAATTTCGGACAGAGCTGCAAAAAGTAAACCAAATTTTACTTATAACTAAGAAAAACGCTTGGTTTGATCTATTTATCTTTTTTGTTTTTGTAGGTATGACCAAGCACTATTTCTATACCAAAAAAGACAAAATTCTTACCGCTGGAATATGTTGTATTATCAGAAACGTTGCAAAATAAGAGCAATTTCAGCTACTTTTGAAAGAATGTTTTCCTAAAAATTTCAAAATCACCGCTAAATTTTCCCAAATTGATACTCATTTAGACAGAATAAAACATATTGAACAAAATAAAGACTTATTTATGTAATCCTAGTCATTCCAAACACCTTTTTTGTGGGTATTAAAGTGATACCCCATTTTTGCAATTTTAGACAAGAGTAGTCTCCCTTGAAATCCAATAACTTTTTAATTCGCTTGGTGACCTATAGTTTTCAAGTCATTTTTTACTTCTCATATATTTGAATATCAGTACAGAAAAAATGAAAAAAATCTTACCGTAGGAAATAAATGGAGGATCTGTCCTTAAACTGTTCTTTATACCTCAATGTACAGTACCCAATTTGGAAAATGTTTCTAGGGAAGATTTTTTTTATTGATTTCGACTGTTGGAACCCAACAATAATGAAATACACATAAAAAATGACGATTAAAATGCGGCATGAGGTACTCATAATATCTGTTATGAAATTCTGTCTTGTCCGTAGACGCATTTATTTTTGCCCGTGCGCCACTATTTGACCTTACTTTCACTAAAAATACATTTCTTTCAAGGAAAAGCACAATTATTTAGCAGAAACATGTCTACAATATCAGCTAACAAAGACTGTGTCCATTTAAGAAGCTATTTTACACCTGTCTACGGACAAGACATTTTGTCTACGGACAAGACATTTCTATTATTGTACATAAAAAATAAAGTACTCATTACAATTTGACAAAATTTCACGCCATTCTAATTTTATAGATTTGCTAACAGCTAAAAAATCTTTTGTCACAATCTGTAGTGATATTACTTAAAAATCACTTTGTTAAAACGTGTCTACGGACAGGACATTTTAGGTCAACGAACTTCTTGCCGAAATAGCTTAGTTACCCTATGGTGCATTATGAACATTTCAATTTAAATTTTTATTTACATGTCTTTTTTCAAAAGAAAAATGAAAATGATGAAATTCTGTAAGTCATAAGTTAACTTTTCTTTGCACTATAAAATACCATCTACGAAAGTGAAATTATATAACGAAAGGGTGGTCTCGGTATTTTTGTAATAAATCAATCAATTCTTATCACATCTTCATAAAATAACCTGCAGATAAAAGCTGAATAATTTCTCTAACTGAATGCTGCATGCCGTGTAGAATAATAGAACAATTTCATACAAAATTATTAAGTGGAAAATAAGGAAAATTCAAATGAAACATCATTTTTTCATTTTTACCCCAATTTTTCAATATATTTATTGCAATAACTTTTTTACCGCTAATGCATTCTTCCTAAGATTTGGTACATAACATAACAATCATTTTGCGATTGATATCAGATCAAATTTATGTTGTTATATTGATTTGTATGTCAACTGGAATCCTATAACATGAGGCAGGTACAGGATGTACATCTGATTGTGACACACCCGTATGTTTACATTACAGTTTTGAAGTCCAAACTAGGATCGCACTGTCATTTAACATGACACGGTTAGAATCTTGTAGGAGTCTCACACCTGCATAATTTGAATTCATGCATGCACAATTGTATCGACAATTGAAAACGCATTTATTCCTTCTTGTTTACATTGGGAAAAATCGTAAACATGTGACACAATATCGTGACCGGACTATACATGTGCATAAACTATCGTCCAGTCGCAATACTATGCAACATCTTTACAAATAAGCGTTCAAAGTAAAAATACAATTTTGCATGCATGGGTTCGAATCTTGCATGTTTGAGACACCTGCAAGATGCGAAACATGACAAGCAAATTTGCTGTAATTTAGAGTTCGAAACTACGTGTTAGTTGTTCATGTGAAAGGACGTATGTTTTTCTGTCTCGCGAAAATTGGATTTTAAAGTATCAAAATGGATTAAAAGGATACATGTTACATGTGTTATATACCAAAATGTGGCTTATTCCTTGCTGCATCAGATGAGTACATTGCTATAAATAAGTTGACTTTTTATTAGAAGATATGGGTGTTTTTGCTGAAACAAAGGATAATTTGTGCCTTAGGGCAGACTTAACATTGTATAGTTGACAAGACGGTGATATGTTCTCATCGATTTAGGGATTAGTAGCGGTATGGACTTAACACTCTGATCTGCTACCCAATTAAAGTAACATGGATTCCAGTCTATATATGCAGGAAACCAGTACAATTGAACTGGAACCCCTTACATTAGACGAGAATACCGAAATAAAAGTTCCAGTGACTGTTATTAATAGAAGTCCTATTTCCCCCATGTTCGACTCCAACAAGCCAATATCTTGTGAACCCGAAACTAACAATGAACATTCATATAAGGATATTGTGGAATTTAACCGACTTCAAAGTCTTATTAAGTCATTACCTGGTGACATGTTCGTAGACCAAATACTGATAGACTACAAATATTGCAATGAAACATTAGAACAAACCAGATACATGTTATTTGAAATCCTGAAAGGTTCGAATGACTTTCCATATGGCGAAAACAGTGAACTAAAACGTCGAGTGATGACTAGATCGAAGCACGGCGACAGCGTAGCTGTGAAACTAGCTAACGACGTTTACACACTTCTACAAACTATTGAAGGCGGAGATATCACGCTAATTAAAGATCTTATTAGTACGTCAAAGAAATCCACAAAATCTATGTCAACGCCTCATACTTCAAGAATCTCAGTCCAATCCCAAAAATGCAATTGTAAAGCAGAGATAGCCATTTTGAAGGACGCAATTAACGGGTTAAAATCGGACATTCTACTTCTTAAACAGAGACAAGTGGCTTCCGAAAACACTCGCAAGAAAAGCATTGACTCTATGACAGAGGTTCTACAAAGCTATGATACGCAATTGGTCGAGTATCGTGATGAAACGAACAAGACTCTTAGCGAAATTAAAACAAAAACCATGAGCTTAGAGAACGATCTACAAAATAGCGATAAGGCTACAGAAAAAATGAACACATCTATCTATGAATGCAAAGAAAGTCTATCAGCTATGTACACAAATATATCGAGTCTCCAAGAATCCGTTTTAGCGATTGTATCAAGAGACAATGGAATACAAACCCCAACAAATCTCGGTGACTCTATCCAAACGCCAAATATTCAAACTGATTTTTCCCAGAACGCGCTCATAAACCATCAAGCCCAAGTATTTGAAGATCAAGGTCCTTCTCCAAATGACAACATTATTCCACAGGAAGAAGGGAGTTTACAAGTTCCCAATGCATGTATATCAGTGTCAGAATGTTTAAAAGTGAACGAGAATGAACAAATAGTGAAGAAAGTTGATTTTAATATGAATAATGACGACGACAAAATGGAGACTGATTCAACTTTTGGAAACATAAAAATTCCAATTGTAATAACAGATCGAGTAAAACCAAAGAGAAAAGACAAATCCTATCATCCGCATAAAAAACGTGGACAAACATATATAGGGAGAAAAATAAACTTTTCAATAATTAACAAGGAACTAGCAGAGAAAAAACAACAATCAAATGTTGAAAACCAACAACATAGGCCACGGGGTTATCAGCCCCCATCACACTTACTGACCGATGAGAACGAAGATGACGACTTCGAAAAACACATAAAACGAAAAACTGTGCCATTATTCGTAGGTGGATTCAAATCGTCAGTATCAGAAAAACACATTTCCGATTACATATCGGACCGAGGATTCCGCGTGTCCAGAGTTACGATATATCGTAACTACAAATACGATAGATCTACGATCCGTGTTAACGTAGAGGACGACGGTAACACGGACTATATAACCGATCACCCCTCCTTCTGGCCCTGGGGTGTCGTATGTCGGCCATGGCAACCAAACACGAGACGATACAATAACAAACACAGACGTGAAAATAGACTTATAACAGACAATTACGAGAACGGAAACTGGGTAAATGATGATGAAACCGATACTCAGAATCGTTATTCAGTGTTCAGTTTTGATAATCCAGATGTAGACTAACATTGCTATTAACCATATATATTAATAGTACTAATTTATCTGTGAGAAAGTACATACCAATATCTATAACATTATGGCTCATTACAAAAATATACAATTTGCAACATGGAATGCCACAGGCATAATGTCCAGTGCTAGCTACATAAGTGAACTGATAGACAAACATAATATAGACATTTGTGGAATAAGCGAGCATTGGTTGTTTAGTTATAATCTACATTTTTTAAGTTCGGTTCACACTAATTATGACTATCATGCAATGTCTGATCCGGACCTTGAAAGGTCTAGTAGTAGAAAAGTAGGCAAAGGTGGTCTATGCATATTATGGAAGAAAACATTATCTAGTTATATAGCCCCCTTGTCCATTGATAGCAAAAGTATTATAGGTATACAATATAAGAGCAATCCAGGTTGCTATTATTTTGTATTCCAGATTTATCTCCCTTGTACCAATCATTCATTGCATGAATACAGACAATGTCTTGAAGAGATAGAAAATACTGTCAATTACTATCAAAACTGTGGAACTGTGATTCTTATGGGCGACTTCAACACAGAACTGCCTTTACTGGATTCATCTAATTGTAGAAGCCAAAATACTAGGAGCAAATTACTCTGTCAACTTCTTGATAGACTAAAGTTGATCCCAGTAAATTGTCTCCCTTTTTGCAAAGGCCCAAAGTACAGTAATGTACCCTACAATAGCAATAGAGAAACATTGATAGACTTTATCATAGTTCCACAGGAAAAAGTACCATCGATAAACAATTGTGAAATACATGATGATAGTTGTATCAATGTATCTACACATCGACCGATAACATGTAGTATAAAACATCTTAAACAACATGAAACCGAACACAAACAACACAGGGGTATCATCTGGAAATGTGTGAAAACGCATAAAATTGAAAAGTACACAAAATATATGAATGAAGATGATACTCTAAAACAATTATCCCAAATGAAATTCGATAATTCTACAGATATCGATAATTGTTACAAACAGATTGTCATGGTGATAAAACGTGCCACCGACAAGTGTATCCCCAGGTCGTCGTTCAAACCACACATAAAACCATATTGGAATAAGAATCTAACAGAAATTGTAACAAAAGTTAGATCGTGTCGTCAAATATGGATATTAGAAAATAAACCTAAAAGCGAAACAAATCAGGCTTTCCTCAATTATAAGGCATCAAAACGCGAATACCGTAATGCGCACCGAAAGAATGTCAGCAAGTATTTAGACCAGTTAGAACAGGAGATCGACGATACTGCCGAAGCGGATAGCTGCGTGTTTTGGAAACTGGTAAACAAGCGCCGTAAAAGAGGTAAAAATCCAGTCTTTGAAATGGTGTTTGAAGGCGAACAATGCAACTCTGCCAAAGATATAAATCACGGATGGATGCGCTACTTTAAAAAATTATACAGTACCGACACATTCGATATCTCAGACGATATCAAAACAGAGTTAAACTCCATAAATCAAATGTGTGATAAAATAAACGCAATACCAATCAACGTCAACGTAAATGACGTCAATGCTGCGTTGAAATCGTGTAAAAGAAATAAAGCTTGCGGATTTGATGAGGTCTATTATGAAAATATCATCCACGGAGGACCGATCCTAATGCAAGTTTTGAGCAATGTTTTTTCAGCAATGGCACGCTTATCTTACTGCCCAATAGAAATGAAAAGGGGGGTAATAACTACCCTACACTAGGGAAGTAACAAATGTAAAACCGATCCCAATTCATACCGAGCTATATCACTCTGTTCTACAATACTTAAACTGTACGAAAAAGTGATCCTTAACCACATAAAGATCGATGACAAAATCAATAAATTGCAAGGCGGGTTTCAAAAGGGTCTCAACTGCGTTTTAACATCTTTTATGGTACGTGAAGCCATATACAGCGCGATCGAGAACCACTGTAAACTCTATGCCTGCTATTTAGATGTCAAACAAGCGTTTGACAATGTGAATCATACGCTATTACTTGTCAAGTTATATAAAACTGGTATAGATGTTTCAGTATTCAAAATAATCAGAAACCTACTGTCTGATATATATAGCTGCGTACGGTCGGACGATTTAACCTCCGATTGGTTCATGATACTAAAAGGCGCGCGACAAGGCCAAATTCTGAGCGCGGCGCTTTATCTCATTTATATCAATGATCTGATGAATGATCTGGATACCAGTACTGACTGTTATAAGTTAAACGATCAGAATTTCGGTTGTCCAACGGTAGCAGACGACATGATGCTCATGTCCTATACTAAAAACGGTCTTCAGCATCTCATGACAGCGTGTCATAACAATTCTCTCAAAAATGATTATACGTACAATTCATCGAAGTGTAAAGTTGTTGTCTACAATGAGAATCATACAGAATACCAAAAGCAAAACAGGACTTGGTATTTAGGGCCCAAAAATGTGGAAGAAGCAAGTAAATTTGTCCACATAGGCATTTTAAGCGACAAAAATATGAATCTGGATGACTCAGTACACGAGTGCTGTAATAAGCTACGACAAACATATTTCAGTCTTAACTCCTCCGGTATCAGTCGGGACTGTATGCACCCAATATCTCTTAAAAAGATATACGAAACGGTGGTATTATCTAAAGCATTGTACGGAAGCGAGTTATGGTCATCACTTACGAACACGCACGTTCAAACATTAGAGCGTGCTCACAGACAATGCATCAAACATATGCAGCATTTACCGAGTACAACATCAACAATAGTCGCTCTAGGCTGTATTGGAGTGTTGTCCATCGAACAATATATTGATAAACGGAAGCTTAATCTTTTAGGCCAATTGTGTAGGCTCCGTCCAGACATGCGAATTAAGCAGATGTTTAATTTTCGACTAGTTTCGTTCATAGAAAGTCCAAGAAATAAAGCTGGGTTCTTCCCAGATATCTACAGAATTTTGGGCAAATACGGCCTCACCAATATTTTATCCGATTACTTGCAAAATGCCACATTTCCGGGACCGAGTTTATGGAAGAAACATGTCAATGTTGCAATAAAAAGATACACAGAAAGTGTAACTTCAGTACAAATAGAAGCAGACCAGAGCTTGCAAGACTTCAAACAAATCCATGGTGATTTTTTGAAGCCTTGTTATCTTTGGTACTTCAGTAAACTTTATCGAAATCAGCTAACATTCTGTTTTTCTGCTATGCAATTGATTGCAAAATTGTTCTCAAGGAAGTTCAATACAATTTGCCATAATTGTAGAAAAACCGTTGACTGCATTGCTTCACATGTCATACTTTTCTGTTCTTCAACTGAAAGAATGAGAGAACAAATGTGGGCCGAACTGTCTGAAACCATAGGAGAAATTAACTATGTAAAATTTATTGGTTTTTCGCCTAATGATCAAATTTTGCAGTTGATCTCAGGTTGCACAGAACTTCGACTTACAGACGATGAGAGAGTGACCTGCTTCAAACTGTCGTTAAAGTATCTCCACAGATTTGCGGCAGGTCAATTCTCTATATAAATCAGTCTTGGATGATATATCGCTGCTCTTCGTCGAAAGCCACGTAACTGCAGCTTATAACAAGCTGTGGTTACGGGGTTTTCGTTGAAAAGCTTGAAACATATCAGATAGGTGTGAGAATGTAAAATCTTGTGTGTTCCGAAGATACATGTAAGTACATAATACTGTTAAATTGGTTTAGCTCTCACCATGCAAAATAGTCAAAGAGGTCTTGCGCAACCTTTTACGACATTGTAAAAGGGAGCACTGTTTTAAATCAAAGGCCATTAATTAACAATACGCTCGTGCCGGCAATTTGACCCTTTTTACCTTGTGTTTCGTTTCGATAAGTTAAATAACCTCTCTTCTTGCTGATACATATACCTCACGAGGAATGACCTGGCAGAGCATCCAAGCCTATTGACTAGGGCTGCTCTGCCAGTTCAATTATCGTGAGCTATACACGCACACACAAAAAAATCGTACTTGCGTGTTTGCAAATAAGTGAGCCAATAATAAGGCTTAATCATTACTTTTGGCTTGAATAATTAAGTCTAAATGTTAAATCAAATTTAACATGGCATGTGTACATACTGTGTATATAGTCCTATATATATATATGTGAGTGTAAATGTTTGTTTCTATAAAGTTGTGCATGTATGTATATGTATATATGTCTAGTTGTATGTCTGTCTGTATGTATTGTAATTGTTTCTATATGTTGTTTGTAACATGATTATCTTCTGTAAAGAAGGTAATAAAGAATATCTATCTATCTATCTACTATCGTGACAGGACTATGATATAGGCACGATGGAAAGACAATCTGAATGAATTCAGATGCATCTTATTTATTCTTATTTCATAATGTTACATCTGAGGATCACTCATTAGGGGTCATCTTCTGTGACCTTGGAAACTCCTTTTTTCTATTTTTACACCAACCAATCAAAACGCTCGTTGCAAACGCATGTTTGTTGTCCCTTACAACAACACCAAAATGGCTGCAGTTGATAGACATGCGCTTGACACCGAACAAAGAGCAAGGTCCGTTAATTTTGAGAGCAAAGATATGGCATAAATGAAGTAGATAGTTTTCGGTATATTTTTAACACTGTCAGTAACAGTTTTATACGATCATCGCGCTAACCCGAAATGAAGCGGTGTTTAAATATGAGCATATATTGACATTTTGATTACTTTCATAACCGGTTGTCTGATTAGCTCAGTGGTAGAGCTGTTGACTTGAATGCTAGAGGTTAGGGATTCGAATCCCACGCCGGTTGCATCTATTTCCACCTGTTTTTTAATATTATTATTTTTTAAACATTTTTTCACAGGAAACTATTCTAGAAATTGCAAAAACGTAAATAAAATACAGTTACCAATTATGCTTTTATTGCGTCTGCGATTTCTAGAATCGTTTAATTTGAAAAATGTAAAATACATAGTAGGAAAAAAAAACATGTTCACAAAGTGGGAATCGATCCGTGGTCGTCTGGAATACAGCTCTACCACTGAGTTAATCAGGCATCTATTTCATGTCGAATCAAAATGCCAATATATAGTTTATACGATCATAAGTTAACATCGCTTTATTTCGGGTTAGCGTGATGATCGTATAAAACTTTAACTGCTGGTGTTAAAAATATATCGAAAACCATCTTCTTCATAAATTCCATATCTTTGTTCTTAAAATTAAAGGACTTTGATCTTTGTCTTTGTAGTGAAATCACCGCACAGGAGGCGATTATGGCTACTAATCTTGTAATCGTTAGAAATGTTAGTGTAGTGCGCATGCCCGTGCGCATGCCAAATTTCTTTCAAATTTTCCAAAACTTTAATCTGATTGGTCCAAAGAAAGGTCACAGAAGATGACCCCTAACGGGTAGTCCTTAGATGTTACTTAAAGATAATATCTAAATTTATTTAGATTGGATGTAAAGAATACATTGTTTCCTTCGGCAGTCTGTCATTGAACGGTAGATATCATCTGCGAAGATTAATTAAACCTTTAGCAACTGTTAAATGAAACACAAAAATAAGGGTCAGTCGATCGACGATTTATTCTTTATTTATTTTGGTTTTGTTGGTTTTGTTGTTGTTGTTTCCTGGATTTTCATTTGGTTTTGTTGTTGTTGTTGTTTCCTGGATTTTCATTTGAGAGCAAAAGAATTATGGTTGACCCCATTTTGCTTGGATCGGTCGGGTCGTCGAAACCACATACATAATATTAAACTTCACCAAAATTAACCCGGGACAACTTAAATTTCGTGTGCCAAGTCCTTTAGTTGAGCGTCTAAACAAATCATTGTCGAAGTGGGGTCATTATTTATGCACATGTCCCGGGTTAATGTTGCTGGACTATACCATACTCGTTTTTGGCCATATCAGCATTTTCTTCTTATGCACAGTGTTGTCCAAATTTTTTTTAGGGTCATCAATAGCCTGTCCTGTTTGGAAATGGTTTAACGAGGAAGTTACATAACGTGTTGCCCCCTTTCAAGTAAGAGAAACAAGTTTTGGCAGATTAGACAAGTTCAAGGTACCAAAATAGACCTGTCATTTCCCATAGCGTTTTTTCCGCTTTCAACATTTGGTGGACGATTAATCCTTTCCCAAACACCCAAACAACACTTTTTTCAAACGGACCAAAAATAGAAATCTAATGAAAACGATAAACATGTTATGAACTGTTCTGTTTTAGGGAAGCAAATTTTGCAAAATTTGCTTTTCTTTGCAGCCGTGTTTCTCTGCACTTTACCATTCTCTGCATACCACACAACACCTCCCGGTCCTCCTCACTATAAATAGTTCTATCAAAAGCAAAGATCAATGACAAGAACAACCTTTCGAATATTCAATATTGAATATACATAAGATATTCAATTGTGTGACAGATGATGAAACATCATATTAAAGATGTGTTAAAAGAGGAGAAACGGTCACGTAGTAATTTGCTTTTATTACGGTTCAATAGCCAGTCCAATATCTTTCGTTGAAAATGGGTCAGTCAAGTTTACTGAACTATGAAATATGCGACCCACTTCAAGCGCTAAAAATGGGAACTAGGACACGTCTATTTTTAGAAACTTTATATGCCCAAATAAGATTCGGTTTTTTTGTTGAACGAATACGTCATCGTCACGCCTCACTGGTCTAAAAATAGATTGGGAATCCTCTATCGTACAAATATGGCTGTAAAACATCGGGAAATTTTTCCACGTTCAACTTGCTGAAGATGACGTTTTAAAGTGACATTTCACATTTATTTCAATTTTTAAAAGTATGTCTTGATGCAAAAATTGTTTATTCTAATGCGTAGAAATGCTATCAGTTTTTCGAAGTTGTTACTTATCAGCGAAAAATACACCTTTAAAGTTGATACAGAAATGACAAATTCTATATAAATCTGAACTGTTGTCCACAACAATTTGTTTAATTTTAGCACAAAAATATATATTTCTCGTAAACAGTTCAATATTTCGGCTTGAAATTTTCAGAATTTTCATTAGAAAAGAAGCTCTTTCAGATAGAATAAAAGTAAAATTTATGTAAAAATAATTGTGAAATGTCACTTTAAGAGCTGGATTGCCGTAATCATTTGTTGAGAAACATTATAATTCGGAGTTGAGAAGGTTGCTGCAATGTCGTGTGCTTTTTAAGATAGGTAACTATGAAATAACCATTTGACAAGTAATGTTTACACATACGGTCCTACCTTAGCTTCGTCGTGTCGCTCGTGCTACTCGTTTACCCTTTCCAAAACGACAAAATGTCATGTTGGGCCAAATTGAAAAAAGTCTGCAGACGACAAAACGGATGTGAATATTTTTAGTGTTTTATGTCAGAGAAAATATCGAGGCAAAAGTAAAATGATCATCAATATCCAAAGAAGTTATTCAATCTCATTTTGTCTGCTGTGCAGGTCTTTTTAATCTGATCGATCATCATTTTCTTCTTTTGCATCAATGTTTTCTCAAGAGTTTTCTGTTAGGGACGACAAAACCGGTCTTGTTTGGGAAATGATTAATCTAGAAAAAAACTAGAATTTGTCGCTGAATGTGATTTGTCATGATACCCCTACAGGCTTTCACTACAACAGAGGGCAATAACTCACAAAATAAGCAAGGTAGAGTTACGCTCCTTGTACGTTGCACTTCTCCTTGGTGAGATCTATCTACCCGCGAAGTTTCATGATCATAGCTACTTTACTTTCACACTTTTCGATGTTTTTTCTGGTTAAGCTGCTGAGGAATCTCAAGAAAAAACGTTTGTCATTTCTGGCCTGTCTCCGTATCTGGAATCAATGTTGCATATTGAATATGCGCAATGTTTCGTAGTTTTAGTTCCCGCCTACATTATCTACGATCGACTAATATCTCGCTTGAAAATGATAATTTTTCGCTAACACTGTTACGAAAAAATTGTCCGATTCATGACCGATAAACAAAATATTAGACTGGTACCCGGCAAACGTTGTTGAGGGATTTCCCATCAGAAATCTATTTTTAGCACACGAACGCGGGAAAATTATTCCTTATTCTTACACGTTTTAACGTACGAAACTAAACAATGATATTCGATAAACCATGCGTTTAATCGCGTTCACAATAATTGATTGATCAACTAAGGGGGTATTTTAAGTTAAATGACATAGACATCTTGTCTAATAGGCCTAGCTAGTATTTGCGTGTAGGCGTTTCAAAACGAAAGTAGAAATGTGGGAAACCAGAAAATGTGATGATATGCTCAAAATGCATAGAAATCAAAGTCTAGCAACCCTTTCACCATTCTGATTTAAAAACGATGTTTACTTTTTAATCTATAGATATAGATCTAGATGAATAGGCCTACATAGAATCAAATCAAATTTACATTGCTGGCATGTTAACCTTTTCCCAAATAGCAACATTTCAGAGTGGTCAAAATTGAAAAAAGCCGTATCAGACGACAAGATTGGTATATACTTAGATAAAATTAGAACTATTTGTACATAATACCAAAGACAATATCAAGGTTAAAGTAGAAAGTTCTGATTATCAGCAGTTTCTTCTTTCATATCAATATTCCCCCCAAGCATTTTCTTTACGTGCTGTCAAAACCCGGTCTTATTTGGGAAAGGGATAAAGCAGTGACGGACCACATGTTTTATCAAGTAAGACATGTAGTTTTAAGAGATCAAATGCATTCTAATTAGGGTATAGCATAGGCGTAGGAAGAGGGGGGTGGGGGCTGCCCCCCCCCAATAATTTGGAAAAGGGGCCTGGCCCCCTATGGCCCCATAAAACACCCATATTTCCATTTTCTTGAACGTTTGCCCCCCCCCCCCCCCCCCAATATTATAAACCTTCCTACGCCACTGTATAGGCTCCTTTCATTTACGTTTTAGTCCGTACCCACAGAACACATCCGGTAATCCGAGTCTTCTCTGATGAAAATTCGCTCGATGATATTTGGATGTCGCTATTTACAACGGAACGCTGTCCCATTCAAACACAAAAGAAAATTCCGACACAGCGACATAACTTGTGTCGGAATTTTCGTTTGTTTTTGAATGGGACAGCGTTCTGATTTTTGAGAAAAGTACAAGAAGTTTCCAGATAAGTAATACATCTGAGAAAAGGGCTCAGTAAGGCGGAGTACATGCAACAAACTGCATGAAAATTGACGCAGAAATAAGAAAGTTATTGCACAAATTCTTACATGAAGCGTGGTTAATTTGGCCGTAGTCGTTACCATTTCGCTTTATGGTCGGTTGGGACAATATTTTGGAAAAAGTACCACGAGTTATCTAATATGTCATACAACCGATGAAATACCTCGGTTAGGCGGGGTACATGCAACAAACCGCTTGAAAATTGACGCACAAATAAGGAAGTTGTTGCAAAAAAACTTACCAGAATCGAGATTATTTTGTCCGTATCTGTTATCCATCCCATCATGCACAATCCCAACCGTGATTATGGTGATGAAAAACGGACCCTTTAAGTGTGACAGGGGTCCGTTTTTCAGGTGTGCAATTTGTTTATATCAAACATTTTAATTCCCTATTTGTTTATGTCAAAGGGCGGTAAGTCACAAAATTGACAGATTAGACCTTTATTTTAGAGCTTGCTACAAGTGATAAGAGAGATTTTTTGTGGTTTTTTTTTGGCAACCCGGATATGACCAATTCCGAAAAAATAATGAATCGTTCCCCGCGCATATGTGGCATTAGATGAAATTAGCTGTAAACGCATTAAGGGCCGTAACTCTGGCATTAAAGGAGACAAGGCAATGAAATTTCGACAAAATGATTGCTGAATGCCTGGGAAATAACGTCAAAATATATTTCAGTCTTTGAGTTCGATACTTTTTCAGAAAGAAGAAATCTTGCAGTGTAAAGTTTTCTCTTTTGTTCAGTATATTTTGCTGATATTGAACAGACATTATGCTTTCATAATGTATTTTGAAACTTTCTACAGAATCAAATTCGACTAATTACATGTACTTTTATCCAACTCCGTGTAATTCATATTGCTAACAACTAGATTATCAACAAATTTGCTTCCTAGCAGTACTTTCAGTACTTTGATTATAATTCAAACCGTTGATGGAAAGGTGAAATGTATGGGTTTTGAAAATCTCGTCGCTTTTCAACGAACCTCGTAACTGCAGCTTGTTTTGAGCTGCAGTTACGGGGTTTTCGTTGAAAAGCGGCGATTTGCTTCTCTATTTTGCTCTTATGTTTTCCAAAGCATTAAGAATAAAATATGGGAATGCCAGAACCAAGAAATGTTTCGTTATGGGTTCAAGCTACTGACTGATAAAACATGTCAAAACACTAAATTATTAGTCAATAGTCAAGATTAGCCTACTTAATTACCCTCTCCCAAACGACAAAAAAATGAGGTGGTCCAATTTTTAGAGCTGCTGCAGACGCGACAATTAATCTTGATACTGATAGAATCTTTGTACAATGTCTCATAAACCACATTGAGGCAAAAAGAGAAAATGCAAGTTGCTGCCAAGTATAATTTTTGTTTCGATGTTTCAATTTCTTTTACGATAAGATACGCCAAAAAGTCCCTTTTATTTGGCAAGGGCTACGTACTTAATATGTTCAAATCAGCAAACTTCGTTATCGTTTATCAGTATAGATAGACAACGACCTGTGAATGATCAAAGATCAGCGAGTCTAAGTGAACGGGGGGAGAGGGATTTCGAATTATAGAAATATGTGACTCGAACCCGTCTCCCTGTGATATAAATCGACGAAGTACTATCTGGATACAGCTACTAAACTCACACGGCATCGCGGACAGTACACAATAACTGTCATTGTTCGCTTTTATTCAGTGGAAAAAAGGCACTCCTCCCTATTTACATGTATTAGAATATACCGTTACCTTTCGTCGAGGCTCACGACTCGATGTCCATTTATAGTGACGCGATTTTTAAGGTCAAGATACCAAAACAAAAACATAGTTCTTCACATTGTAAACCCTTTCCCAAAAACGCAAATTTATAGATCGGTCAAGACATTATGGCACATATTACAAAAGTTACATAATTATGTAAAACAACGCAATATTTAGTTTAACTCAAAAAAAAAAAAAAAAAAAAAATGAAGTCTTGCATGTGCTGGTTCGAATATGGCAAATGGCTCACACCTGAAAGATTCGAAACAACGCATGAAAAAGTATTGTAATGATAATTACGAACGATTTGCCTATGTTTACATGGGTATAGATTATAAACGTACACCATCACATCGTGACTTAGTGATATAAGTTATTAGATCTATTTGAAAGCTGCTGCAGACAATAAATGGATATTCATAGGCAGGGTTTATGTAAGATATAGTACAAACATGTTCAGACAAAAAAGGAACTACTGATTATCAGCATTTTCTTCTTTAATGTCCACGTTATCCAAATATTTTCCTATAAGGTCAACATTCAAAAACCAAACTATGGTTCTTGACCTTTTAAACAAGATGACAAGACCTGGTTTTGACGTCCCTAATAGAAAAGGCTTAGGAAAACATTGAAACAAAAGAAGAAACTGCTGATAACCAGCAGTTTCTCCTTTTGCCTCAATATTTTCTCTGGTATATTACACATAATTTTTTTTTATCAACATCCATTTTGTCATCTGCAGCAGCTTTGGAATTGGAACACCCAAAACTTTTGTCGTTTGGGGAAGGGTTAAACAAGATAGCCTGACACAGGTGTACTGTAAGTCACACATCGGTCATTGTGCAAAGTAAAGGGTTCAGGGGGAATGTTGGAACTGAGCAAGCCGATGCTTTTTTACGAAAACCTCGTAACTGCAGCTTGTTATAAGCTGCAGTTACGAGGTTTTCCTTGAAAAGCGACGAAATTACAATCACCTTCACCTTTACATATCCCGTGGCGGTTGCCATTGGGGCGCTGTGGATGACATAACAACCAGTTTTCTTCAACAATCTTTGTCTTTCGCCTATTTGACTGTCTTATTCATTTTTAGTCCAGCCCATTCTGTGATGTTATCTTCCCATCGCTTCTTCTGTATTCCTGTCTTTTTCCCCTCTTACCGTTCCTTGGAGTACTGTCTTCAGTTCCCTCTCCTCTGTTTACGTGACCAAACCATTTCAGTTTACGCCTTTTGATGGTAGTTAGCGGATCTTCGTATGGACCTATATATTGCCGTATTTTGTTTTTACTTCTTCGGTTGTTCTGTGAACTTTGCAACATATGACCAAGAGTCTTTAGTAGGATCTATTTTCTGTGCCTGAATCCTTTTCTCAATTTTGGTTGTAAGGTTCCATGTTTCCCAGGCATATAGGAATACAGAGTAGACAAGGGAGCGCATGAGTCTTATCTTGGAGCCGAGTTTGACGTATTTATCTTTCCAGATAGTGTAAAGCTTAGCTAAGGTTACAGCTGTCATAGCAATTCTGGCTGATACCGGTATTCAGGTTTGTATCCCTCATCTGATACTATTGCACCTATGTAGGCTACTTAAGTTCTTTATGGTTTCAAGTTTTTCTACGTATGCGATGATGTCTGTCTGAATTCCTGGAATGTTGTTTGTCATACGTTTGGGTTTGTTGGGGATGCATTCCAAACCGTATTCTGCAGAGAATCTGTCAAGTTGGCTGACCACATTTTCAAGATCTGCCAGTCTGCCTGTATCATCAGCAAATTGCAGGTTTTTGATCGTTCTGTCACCAATGCTTATTGTTCCTTTGTGGTTTTCAAGTGCGTCGGTCATAAAACTTTCAATGAAAATGTTGGAGAGCCTTGGCGAAACCTTACTCTTACTGGTGTTCTTAACCATTCTCCAATCGACCAAACGCCAATCGATAGATCGCTCCGCCCAACGTAGAATCTAATACAAACAATGGGGGCATTTGCATGTCGATTGTTGTGATTGTCAGTCGATAGATCGATACAATAGCACGTGCAACGAAGAATGTAAGACAAACAATGGTGATGCGGCATTTTTCTGATCGTCCATTGGCTTATCGATGATTTTGATTGACAGCCGGCGTTTTGGTCAATTCCTCCAATAAGGAAGACTGCACTGTGCTGTGGTTCTATCGTAGAGGGTTTGTATGACTTGGACGAGGTAAGCGTTGATGTTATACTGGTTCATAGTGGTCCAACATGCGACATGCTAATCAGAGTCTTCTCTGATGAAAATTCGCTCTTTGATATTTTGATGTCGCTATTTACTATAAATAACGACATCCAAATATCACAGCGCGAGTTTTCATCAGAGAAGACTCTGATTAGCGACACGCCAGACTGTCAAATACCTTTATGTAATCTATAAAATACATGATAAAGGTCTTGCTAATATAATACAATGTTATAGAATATCGAATAAAAAACAACTCAGTTCATTTCCTTGTATCTTTCGATGTACAAAATCGCCCAAAACCAACTTTACAACAAAAAGGTTATGAGCAATTCTAGTCTTTTGACAGTGATCAATCGATCGTTTACATACATTCATATCTTTAATCAAAAACATAAACTAGGGCAAACTTGC
Source organism: Fragum sueziense (assembly GCA_963680895.1). Taxonomy (NCBI): domain Eukaryota; kingdom Metazoa; phylum Mollusca; class Bivalvia; order Cardiida; family Cardiidae; genus Fragum; species Fragum sueziense. The sequence continues at coordinate 14,665,278 of OY804605.1, read as the reverse complement.
GATGATCATAAACTGTTATTTCTACATTTTGGTCGATCAACGGTGCGTTGTTTATGTTTATGTTTAATAAATCGGTTATCTGATATTGCAACCTTAATAGGCAGTATACATATTTCATTAAGATAAGCATTCTGACCACATTTCAGATTGACCATGCAAAATGTGGCCTCTAAAATGCATACAATGTTCTTCTAAGATTTGACCCTGTGACCTAATTTTTTACCCCAGTAGACCCAATTTCAAACTTTTCTGATATTTAATCAAGACAACCATTCTGACCAAATTTCAGGTTAATAGGAAAAAATAATGTTGCCTTTAGAAAGCATACAAGTTTTTTTAGATATGTGACCTAGTTTATGACCCAGTTGACCCAATTTTAAATATGTTCTAGATTTTATCAGACGACCATTCTGAAAGAATTTCCCGTTAATCGGACAACACATGTGGCATCTAGAGTGCATACAAGGTTTGAACTTGTGACCTAATATTTTTGACCCCAGTTGATCCAATGCGAACTCGTCTGCATTTTCAACAGGACAATTGAGTCCCTTCAATTATGTCCCAGCAAGCAATTTGTATGGGTCCCATATGGGTCCCTTATGGGCACCTTTATGGGTCCCATAAGGGCAACCCATATGGGACCCATTTAGGATGTGCAACCGGGGGCCATATGGGTCCTTTCTGGGCAGCCCATATACATGCAATCTGGGACCCATATGGGTCCCAAATGGGCAGACCCATAAAGACGACCCTGATCTAACCCATTTCTAATGGCTTTCGTTTGGTGTTGATCGAAGATGAAAACCTTCCAGAGCTTCTCGCTCAGAAGGGGTAATTATTCCCCATCATAGAGGATTAAGGTCTCGCCAGGTATGTCTGACGACCTTGACACATTTTCTAAGGTTTGATACCTAGGAATTTGGTCTTTACTGTCTTAACAATTTCGAGGCTTTGTATAACTATCTATATGTTTTTTGATATATTTTTATGTCTAGATTTATTTCTATCTTTTTTTGAAAATGTGTACACAATTTAATTTCTTTTAACAGATTCATATAGGATTATCAAGCCAAATGCTTTCTTTACACAAACGCTTTGTAAAAACATGATTTATTGTCAAGATTTTAAATTATTTCCCTTTAATATACATAAAACTCCTTGTAACACACTAATTGATAAGATTATGTTAGTGATTTGAACAGACTAATTACAGTTTAAACACCGTTAAAACGACAAAATAATTCGGATGATCCAACATGAAGCCCATGTTTAAAAAACGATATTGACAAAGAATGTACTTCTGTACAATATAGCGCAGAAAAAACTTATGCAAAAGAAGAAAATGCCGATTATCAACTTTTGCTAATATCTCTAGGCCTATGTTTTTTTGGCAATTTAGGCCTACCTTTCTATTAGAGAAGTCAATACCAGGTTTTGTTCGAGAAAGGATTAGACATGTCTTATTGATGTTGCCTTACTTGTCTTGCTGAATCTAATGTTGTTGTTTTTCAATTTGTATTGATTTGATGGTCATTAATTTTGATGGATATAAATAAGATCGTCGTTCAAATTGAAAACGTATAATTCTATAGGCTACATGATTCAGATTATGGATATTTTAGATATGCTCATGTATACATAATTATTATGTTGTACTTGAATGGGCGCAAGCCGATTATTGTAACTTGGACCCCCATAGTCAAAACAACATGGGCTTTCCTACATAGGTCCTATATGGGCATACCCATATGGGCTTGCCCATACACAGCCCATATGCTGGGAATATGGGACCAATCCGGGTCCCTTATGATCAAACCCACATGGGCTTACCTACATAGGTCCTATTTGGGTCCAATATGGGCCTACCCACATGGGCTTACCCATACACATCCCATATAGGACCCATATAAGCATGTTTGCTGGGGTTTTAGTCCGTACCCGCAGAACACTTCCGGTAATCCGAGTCTTCTCTGATGAAAATTCGCTCGTTGATATTTGGATGTCGCTATTTCCAAAAGAGTGCTGTCCCATTCAAAAAGAAAAGAAAAGTCCGACACAGCGACAGAACTTGTGTCGGAATTTTCTTTTGTTTTTGAACGGGACAGCGCTTTGATGTAAATAGCGACATCCAAATATCAAAGAGCGAATTTTCATCAGAGAATACTCGGATTAACTTCCGGAGGCAAACAACGGGTTTATGGGAAATTAACGTTGTATACATGAGAGTTGTTACTAAAAATAGTAACAAATCGACATTATCAAAACGAGGCTCCCAAAACATGCGGAGAAAACAAAGACGTCGCACGTGCATTCAATATACAGCGATAAAGCGCACGTGCATTCAATATACAGTAATAAAGCGAAGTTTTAAGTGGAACAAAAATAATAAAATTGAATGAATTCGTTAAAAGCCGGTAAGATGGTTATTTTATTGAATTTACAGTCAACTGTTCCCCGTTTAAAAATTTCGACTTTTGCCTCTAAGGACGACTTCCGGAGGCTGCCGTGTGTGTGTGTGTGTGTGTGTGTGTGTGTGTGTGTGTGTGTGTGTGTGTGTGTGTGTGTGGGTCGGTGGGGGGTGGGGGGGGGGTCTTAGAGGAAATAACCTAATTCTGACCAACTTTCAGATTGATCGGACAAAAAATCACACTGGTATGAGTTAACGTGCCTGACACCGTACACAACGTAGTGGGACCGGAACCGTAACGTGGATGGGACCGCGAAAAACATGGCGGAAAGTGACAGTGCAACACCAGTGAGTACATTAAAACATAACTAACTAAGTTCATCTCGTCTATTTTATAAGGAGACTGGTCTTACGGAGTGTGAGACATACTTGTTGATGTCTCCGTGCAAGTTGTTAGTCTGAAAGTCATCCCGTTTTCACGTTTAACTGAAAAAAAAGTTCGGCCCATGCCATGATTTCTGACAAAAACTCTTGATATTGGTCATAAATGCTTTCAAAATAGATGAAAGGCATGTTGTCATTTGCAAAGACCCTATCCTCACACCGTACAACCGGCTGCGTCGAAGACAGATGAGAGTCGTCGAAGACAGATTCGGCAACTGATGTCATGTGCACGGTAGGTCAAATTAATTAATTCTTATAAATCAACAAAAGGATCTATGGTATTGTATAGTTGATAAATACATGTGCAAATGTTCAATGCTTCTACAAAATAAAATCTTTCCACGTACCCCTCGCAAATAAGGCCACAGTCGTTGATTATTTCGGAGGTTTCCCACAAAAAGTTACGAAATTTGACTTCGTGCTCGAATACTTCGCATATCTCTCAATATGTACCAGTTTAACTTGTACACGATTACAGTTTAACCATCCAACGATATTTCTTCCAAATTTAAAGCCGTAATTCCAAACAATAAACGAACTGTGTGTCCTGAAAGACGACATGTAGTCCAAAAAATGTTGCCTCTCTGGACAGATTGCATTTTACAGAGTTGCTGGAGAAGACAGATAGGGAAATATTTGATTGTCGACGTCGACAGATCTGCATTGACTTATGCAATCGTTGCTAATTAGTTATAGGTGTATAAAATGGATTTAATGAATCGCCGCTACAGAGAAAGGATGCGTGAGACCCCTCTCCCCCATAAAAAAACAACAAACGAACAAACAGCAACAACAAACAAACAAAAAAACAAACATCAAATATTTGTTTATGTGAGAGATTTATACAATTTCCCGTTGATTAAATAAAACGCATTCTTTTGAATATTATAAACGAAATGAAAATATATCGTGGATTGACTGGCTCCACTGGGGCTTATGTCATGGCCCTGTGTCCGTCGTGCATGCGTCCGTCCGTACAACTTTTTCTTTAAACATCTTCTTCTCCAAAACTACTGGACCAATTTCAACCAACTTTCACAGGAATCTTCCTTGCATAAATCTATTCCAGGTTCCTTCCGTGTAGAACTTCAATTTCAATCAAATGAATTGATTCAAATTTTCGAAAAATCTTTGATAATCTTCTTCTCCCAAACTACTGGACCAATTTCAACCAAAGGATGGGTTGCAATAAGGGGTCAAAAAATAGATTTTCTTAAAATTTTGTGGATTTATAGAGTTACATAATATCTTTAATTTGTATGTGTAAAAAATCTGGTTTCGGTTTTTTTTCCGAGATATGGGTAAATAAAGTGGGTGGGGTAAGATAGACTGAAACACAGTAGGGGTCATTCTAAGTCGCTTATCTTTCTTATTTTTAGCCCCAGATGCGTGAAAATTTGTATGCGTGTCTTGTGATTTATGCGTTAAACATTTGTGGGCTTACCTTTGATATTCCATGTATATCATTTCCGTAATACTCATTCTTCTTTCTTTCGCAGAATTTCGCTATTTTTTAACGACTTACTTTACCAAACTATCTCCACACGTTTTATTTGATACACGATTTTCAGGAAACTTTACATATGTATTATCCAGATATTAATGTAACTTTGTGTGAAATTTGAAAGAAAAGCGTTGGCCCGTTGTTGAGATATTTGACCCTGACCTTCAAATTAACATCAAATTCGGGAATGTCTGTTAAAACTACGCATTGCTGGGAAAATGGTTAGGGTTGAATGGCATGTGACAGCCCATTCATAAAAAATACATTTCACACATGATTGGGTTTTTTATTGTATGATTTTACCGTTAAAATTGATATAGTCAATATTTTAAACTTGGTCACCTCTCAGAATTACCCGGCCATTTCATCTAATGAAATCATTGATAGACATATATTTGTTTGAGGCCTGTCTATAATTTTAACAATATTTTCTTTTTGTTGATATTATATAACGTTATATAAATAATTAGCTTAAGTTAATTAATTGTAAGCACATTTAGTCCTTTAGTAAAATCATTCACAATGCGTCTTCTTTATAACCATATAAGAAATACAATCTGAAAATGATTAGTTTTCTCCTAGCAAATTGATAATTCTTGTCCATCATGAGATGAGTGAATATAAACTCTTAGACAATTCAAGTTGCACATAAAGCTTTGGTAGTTCTAGCAATCTTAACATAATGCTAATATTTAATTTCACTCACCTGTGGTAGTAATATTAATCACAGCGCTTTCTGCGTAGACATGTTTCATGTGCAATATTTAGTTTGATAAGAAAACTGAGAAGTAAAAAGAATTTCTTTTCTTTTCCATTCTTCCGAATGGGTTGCACGATACAAAAAAGTAAATATTGCTACGAAACTCATTAGGAACAATAAGAAGAAGCCAATCCTTATGAATAAAATTGGCGCTTTAACCATCATATTTTGGCATTTCCCGAGTTTTGAAGTCATATTGAAGGTCAAGGTCAAATATCTCAACAACAGGCCACCACTTTTCTTTCAAATTTCACACAAAGTTACATAAATATCAGGACAATACATTTGTAAAGTTTCATAGAAATCGGGTTCCAAATAAAACGTGTGGAGATAGTTTGGTAAAGTTGGTCGTTAAAAAATAGCGAAATTCTTCGAAAGAAAGAAGAATGAGTATTACGGAAAAGATATACATGGAATATCAAATATAAGCCCAGAAATGTTTAACGCATATATAACAAGACACGCATACGAATTTTCACGCATCTTGGGCTAAAAATAAGAAAGATAAGCGACTTAGAATAACCCCTACTGTGTTTCAGTCTATCTTACCCCACCCACTTTATTTACCCATATCTCAAAAAATAAGCCGAAACCAGATTTTTTACACATACAAATTAAAGATATTATGTTACCCTATCAATCCACGAAATTTAAAGAAAATCTTTTTTTTGACCCCTTATTGCAACCCATCCTTTCACAGGAATCGTCCTTGCATGCATCTCTTCTAAATCTTTCCAAAAGTAAATTACGTTTAAAACTTAAATTTTAATTGAATTAATTAATTAATTTATTTTTTTTTTGAAAAATATCTCCAAAACTGTTGGACTAATTTCAACCAAATTTCACATGAATATTCCTTGCATTAATCTATTTCAAATTCCTTCCAAATGTAGTTTTCCATTAGATTTATTTAAAATAAATGATCGGGTGAAACAAATGTGCTTATTGTTTAGCTATATGAAACATAGTGTAATTTTAAGAAAAAAAAAATGAAAAAAAAAAAAAAAAAAAAAAAAAAAAAACATAACCACTTAGTGGATTTCATTGCGGTGAACATGATTCTTCTTAGGATAGAACTCTAATAGATTCCTTGAAGAATTTCATAGTTTACACGTCTATAGTCTAAAAGCTCCTGTCGATACCCTTACGTTCCCAGATAAACGATGGGGAACATAAGGAAGAACCCTGCAAATTTAGCCCGAATCACACAAATCTTACCTATTTAGTCTACAGAAATCTCATTTTCGTAGATATTTATTGATCAAAAGTTGAAAATACAATGACTGTAAAACGCACGGTAAATTCGTCATTTTTTGTAAAGTTGACCGGTTTTCGTGACCTTTCATATCTTTAGTGTTGAAGAGTATTTTTGTCCACCATGGCCTAAAAGGTAAGTAACATGCAAAATGGGGGACAACTTGGTTAATATAAATGGAATTAGTTTATAAATGCCGCTACGCACTAGCGATTTCTAACTCATTACCGTTGTCAATAACTTTTACCAGCTACTCTTTTTTAAATCCACTTCCAGCTAACTTCTGACGTATGTCCGCCTTTCCATCAAACTATTTTCTAATCGGTCAAGTATTACCATAATTATTGAACGATTAAAAATCTCGACACAAACACGATTATTTACAGTTTTTTCTTTAATTTCTATCCAACGTTTCACCCTTATGGGCTTCTTCAGTGATCATAATTATTGAAGAAATTCTTGAATTTTTGTGTCACGTGATACCATGCATTATTTCCTCTCAATGAATGATCAATTCCATTGTCAAAACGATCAAACAAAATACAAATACAATCTGTACACTTGGGCCCGATAGTAAAAAAAAACCTTGTGTTAGCACTGACAAAGAAATAAAACACATGTTATGGTTAGATATCCCTATAACAACAAAGTAAATTAACCAAAACAAGTATATAATCATTTGGTTAGCGCTAACCAATGTTTATAAACCAATGTTGTATAAATACAACCGGAATATTGAGTTGAGGGTTGAGGATTCAGACTAAAAAAAGTACCACAAATCACAGAAAAGTTTCACCCATTGTCCCAGATTCCATTGAAAAAATATGGTATGTACATGCATATATGTCAATCTACATTGTTTTCATATGTTATTTGGAATCCGACATTAGAAGTAACCATTTTTTCTGTGTATAAGTCAATGCAGATCCGTCGACGTCGACAATCAAATATTTCCCTATCTGTCTTCTCCAGCAACTCTGTAAAATGCAATCTGTCCAGAGAGGCAACATTTTTTGGACAACATGTCGTCTTTCAGGACACACAGTTCGTTTATTGTTTTGAATTACGGCTTTAAATTTGGAAGAAATATCGTTGGATGGTTAAACTGTAATCGTGTACAAGTTAAACTGGTACATATTGAGAGATATGCGAAGTATTCGAGCACGAAGTCGAATTTCGTAACTTTTTGTTGGAAACCTCCGAAATAATCAACGACTGTGGCCTTATTTGCGAGGGGTACGTGGAAAGGTTTATTTTGTAGAAGCATTGAACATTTGCACGTGTATTTATCAACTATACAATACCATAGATCCTTTCGTTGATTTATAAGAATTAATTAATTTGACCTACCGTGCACATGACATCAGTTGCCGAATCTGTCTTCGACGACTCTCATCTGTCTTCGACGCAGCCGGTTGTACGGTGTGATCCTCTAGACACGCGATTATGAATAAATAGTCAATCTGGTCAAAATCTGCTAAAATACGAATAAGGTCGGCAAAATCATGACAATTTTCTATTACAACGATCTCCGGTGCCATTTTCACTACAACGATAATGAGACCGTCCCCTTTTTATTCATTGAAGAAAACCTTTTTAGGCCATTTTTAAAATCGCTTTAAAACCAGTATGCTTACTTTAATGTAATCAACAATTATCCTTATATTTTCAGATGCATATCTGTGACGTATGCGGGAAAGCGCTGGCTTCGAGGTCCTCCCTTGCGAGGCACAAGAGTGCACTGCACTCGGGAAAGACAATATCGTGCGGAACTTGTGGGAAACTGTTCTTCATTGTTTCAAACGCAATTATTGTGCTAAACCAGTGTCATGTAACTACTTATACATATATGAATAGTTTTATAATTTTAAAATATGTTAAATAAAGCGTTAGTTTGAGGTTTACTAGAAATATTCAGATAAGTAATGACATTATTCCAACCATGAGCAATGTATGAAGAAACCTTTGTAGAGCTACACGTATACTTGAAATCTGATACACGTGCAACAAAATGTTTTTTGCAGTTGTGTTTATTTAGTGATCAAATTAGTTTTTGTTGTTTTATATATATTGTTATTATACGTTCAAAGTTAAACGAGAATGTTTTACGGTTGTTTTGGTTTATTTTTAGGTAGTACTATTACTTTTACCTATGTAAAATTAAAGCGAGAAAGCGGTAACTATTCTCGTTTAGTTGTGAATCTATTATAAACCGAAGTGACCGTGCGCTATGAATATTTATAAACAAACGTAATCGTCTGCAATATTGACAATAATGAGCGCAAGGTTATTATCTGACCACATTAAACTGATACTGATTAATTTTCGTGTGCAAAGTCCGTTAGTTGAGTGTCTTAACAAAACATTGCCGAAGTGGGGTCATTACATATGCAGATGTACCGGGTTAATCTTGCTGGACAATACTTCGGTTCAATAATAACTCATCGGCTCTAAAGGTGTAGTTGTATAGCGGACGATAATCGACCTGGCAGAGCAGCCCGTGCTAATCGAACGGAATGCTCTGCCAGGTGAATTCTCGTCCGCTATATACAAACACTTTACTCCTTGTTGTTGATAAATGGCCCAATATAAACACTTCCTCTTTTAGGAATAAAATAATTAGGACATTAATTCGCTCGTGTAGCTTACGATAAATGGTTTGGTAAATGTTAAAACTATGTATTTGGTTTTTAGTGTTTGTATACAACTCTACTTTTATAACCGATGAGTTATACTGTGATCTTTAACTCAAAGCAGGGAGCTTTGTCTATGTACTGTTATTACGGGTACAACCAACATTTAGACATCCGTAAATTGAAATACATTGTATGTCGTTTTCTATGTCCAGAGGGTGGAGGATTGGCTGTATTCAAACATGTCTACATAGATATTTTAGTTGCAGTATTGTGTTAAAAAAGTATCATACATGTATTGCTATCCATATTTAGTTGAAAATAAAGTTATATATTTCAATACAACAACGTCTGTCAACTTCGTCAAATGGGTGATTCCTGCAAAAAAAAATGCAACAGAAACTATAATGAGTTCAATCAAGAAATGCAATGCATATCATCGTCCATTATTCAAAGTACAATGTACGAGGGGCGTTCAATTAATTTTGGAACTGGGGTTCTATAAGCCATAGTTATGTCGCAATTCAATTTTAAGTTTCTTTAAACCTTCGAAGTAATCCTCTTTGACACCCACACACTTCTAAAGTTTTGAGATCCATTACTTACATGACCATAAATGGGTCTCTTTTGGCACACCCCGCAGACACTGGTAAATTGCAAGTGCATATGGAATATGAAGGCCTATACCGATGGCCAGAGGCTTTTTTCGTCATCATGGGGAACACAAAAATGCCACATGGGCTTAAGCCCGGCTATAAAGGTGGATGAATACGCTGTGCAGCACGTTTCTCTTTCAGGAAGTCTTGGACAAGAGGACACCCGTGGACAGCTCCGTTGTCATGGATTTGGTACATGCCTCTTTAGCCGGTCATAGACCTGCTCTTTTCGTGATATTTCTTTACTTTCGCCGACATACATTTCTTGTATGAATGACAGGCGAAAGTGGTACTATTTGAAACAGCAATTTGAACAATATACCCGTTACATTTGAAAATTACCGCGTGCAAAACTTTTGCCGCGCTTTTAATTTTTTGGGCTATTTCGGACCTTGTCTGATCTTTTTGCAACCATTGCTTGCTGATAACATGTCATTGGTGCTCATTATAGTAGATTATTGTTCAATCATATGTATAAAGCTCAGACAGCCCACATTTGTTGCTTTTATTGCATTATTTCAAAATATATTTTGCCACCTTTATAAGGGTGGCTTTCTGTCCTTTAGGCAGCAGGTTGGGGACCCAATGGGCATAAACCTTTCTGTGATTCAACCCTTTCGTCAAAATCGTATAACATGTCCCCGATGAAAGACCAACTTTATGTGCTATTTCTTGCACATTGAATCATACGTCTTGTTCGGTCATGTCGGAATCTGCAGCAACATTTGCTTTGGTACTAGCTCTATCCGGGTTGCTTGAGAGGGGGGCATCATTAAAGCCAGTTTTACCAATTTAGATTTTTACTAATTTCCTAAAAACTGACGTTTAACGTTCGAATGTCCATGAGTCTGATATAGTTCATTATATACATGTGATGCAGATATTTCAAAGCCTATGTGACCTTTGATGTAGAACCGTACATCCGACTTCAGTTCGTTTTCTATTTTGCACACAGCTATATAGCCAGTGTATATGACTGAACTAACTTAAAAGTTCAGTAACTTTTCGAAGAGTGAACGAATTTGTCTCAAATTTTGACCAAGTATAGACAGTAATTTTCCCGTTAAATAGCTACAAGCACTACGTATTAGATAGAGGCTGTATAGTAGATTCTACGCGAAATAAACGCTCAAAGGCGCAGCCTTTGGGCGTTTATTTCGTGTAGAATCTACTATACAGACTCTATCTGACTTAGTGTTCGACAACCAATCAACGCATACAATTAAACAATCCTTTTTCAAACCACGCCTCCAACCGGAGCTATAATTGATTGCATCAGACTGGAATTACATCATTTTTTCCAAAAATAGAAACAAGAAATTAATAGCACCATACCATAGGCTCGGACACTGAAACAACAATGCAAGCAATTCCCGCCAAAATAATTCCATCCGATAGAGACCTAAATAGTGTATTCACAGCTTGATTGTTACCATATACGATGTTTTGGACGTCAATATTGTTCCTTGACCTCGCTACATTATTGGCTCATAACACTAAAACAACAGCGGAAGTAATTCCCCGCCAAAAATTGTGCAAAGACCCGTGAAGTGCGTTCACATCACAATCATGGATGCAAGTTTCAATTTGGACGTTTTTTTGACGAAATAGGCGATTCAGATTTAATCACGTCAACCCAATTGTTAGAGGAAATATCGCTATAGCACGATACACACATGTCTTCTTATAACACTAAATTCGTGAGGATGGTTTAAAAGAAATCGTCTGTGAGCTATGAAAGTGTAAGTACAGGTTTGTTCTGTAGTTACGGTAATTTTGTCACCCACCGATGAAAGCAATTGAAATAATTTGGACTGAATAAACGTCAAAACACGATTTCTGCTATTATCCAGCAAGATTAACCCGGTACATCTGCATATGTTATGACCCTACTTCGGCAATGTTTTGTTAAGACTCTCAGCTAACGGACTGTGCACACGAAAATTAATCAGTATCAGTTTAATGTGGTTAAACAATAGATGAAATTACTCTGATAAAAACAGACGCATTTAGAATCTACCCTTTCCTTGACATTTCTTTGTTTTGATTTTCAAAGTAGAAATAACTTTTGAAAATATTGGGGCAATAGAAGAAAATACCGATTTCTAGCATTTTCTCCATTTGCCAAAATATTTTCTGTGTTGTTTGGTTTTATAGACAAACTCTTTTTTTATCAACATAATATTTTGTTATTTAGAAGCTTAGAAATGGGATCCCTATAGAAATTGATTGTTTGGAAAGGGTTAAAACAAAAGACTTGCGAAAGATCTGTCATGTATCGACAGATGGGCGGACCTAAAGATCACAGGAGACGGGGCGTGGCTATACATATAGGTCACGTAAACTGGCGGGCAGTGGTGTCTACGCGAAATAGAGCGCCGTTATATTTGAAAATACTGCAATTTCATTGGTCCAAAAACTAGGTTGAACACTAAAAGTTCTATAGAACCGTCAGGTATGGTGGACGATTAGTACCACTTTTAATTGAACGTCCCTCGTACATACGAAAACAAACTTATTGAGAAAACACTTTGCACTCGAAACAAGTATTAATTATTAACCAACTATGCGCGACTTTAAGTATTTGCATACACGAAATCAAAATATTTTCTACAGCCTAAGTTTCAATCCATGATACCATATTTGTAAATAACAGCATAATTAATCGTCCTAGGTAAACACGTATTCAACATAATTTTATAATTGTGTCACCCAAAGAAGTCATCATCATCATCTTTAATTCATAATCATCATCATTATTATCATTATTATTATTATTACGAACCATGGTAAAATGACATCTCCTGTACTACTGCAGACTCCTTGTTCCTCTGGGTCTGACATTTTCAGAAAATGAATAGAGAAAGATTTAGAATTTGAAAATAAAAAGAGAACGACTTAGATTTTTTCAAATATACAGAGAGCACTCAAAAAATGATCTGTGTTGTTACCATTATCGTTGTATACCAATCGTTAACAGTGTTTGTTGTAATAGCAATTGTGCCTTATCAGCCCTTTTTTGTCGGTATTGTTGTATTTTTTTCATTATATGTAAAATATGTTACGGACACTAACTTAAATGTTCTATCTTTCATCCAGATAGCCATGTTTATTGCTATTATGGTGTATTTTATATCATATTTACACCCAAACGCTTCGAAACCAACACCACGCACGTAACTTTTTTAACCATAACTTCAACATCCAGCAAATGTTCGTCAAACCAATTTACAGATTTATATATCAACATATGAGACATTCCGTAAGGCACATGGGCAATGTCTTTGTGGACGATAACATTTGGAAAAATCACGTTTATGTACTCACTGGTGTTGCACTGTCACTTTCCGCCATGTTTTTCGCGGTCCCATCCACGTTACGATTCCGGTCCCACTACGTTGTGTACGGTGTCAGGCACGTTAACTCATACCAGTGTGAAAATGTGGCCTCTAGAGTGCATACAAGAAAAAAATAACCGACGGACGCATGACGGACACAACACAATGACAATACATGTAGCTCGACTGGCCGCTAAAAACATGTAAATTAGACCTGTTTTCATTCAAAATACATGCAATGTATCTTGCGTAGGCTTAAAATTATTAAAATGTTAGGGTTCTTATACGGTTTGCCAAGTTTTGCCTAAATATACTCACCGTCATAAAAAAGTAGCCACTTTTCAAATAACCCTAAATTTCACAATTCTTAATGTCTTTTTGGTTTTACACATTCATTCGCATTCCCAATGCTCAGAGGAAATCGGGGATTGGTTGGGCTAAAATCAGAAACCCAAATTTTGTAAGGGTCTTGGGTTTAATGAAAATCCCTTTTTAGTCCATAATCATTTCGAATAAAAACAGTATCATAAACACATATCCTTATTCATTTTGGCCCGTTTTCGGCCCTACATATGACTGTGAATTTCAGTAGCGTATTCCGTATCAGTTACGGATTTCCTGGAACTACCACCAAGCTATCAAAGGTAATGGGGTAATTCGACTGTTTTCGATACTTTTACGAAAGCGGTTTAAATTGCCATGCTTCAATGTTTTGTATTTATTTCGGTACGTTTATGAATAATCCTAAAATTTGCGACCATTTACATTAGGCTAGTGGCTACTTTCTTATGAAGGGGGGTATAGTTTGCAATGACATTGGTGTCCGCATGTGCAGACCTATGTTATTTACATAATTTTATCATCATTCCAAATATAACCACATTGTATACTGAAAAGTCTTGAAGTTGGCTAATTTGGAAATTAGATTGATCTTACAATCCCAAATGTGAAATAGTATTAACAATAAATTCGTATCATTTTCCGAGCAAAAATTATAGCGAAAAGGCAAAATTAAGTCTAAACCCGACGCTTTGAATATCCGAGCTCTTATTCATAGCGTTTTATAACTTCTTCATAGCTGATCTCTCTTCTTCATAGTTTATTACGTTTTTTTTATTATTCTCTCTATCAGATAATCAGTCTTTGGATTTTAATGAATATATATATATAAAATAAGGCATTCGGAGCTTATGGGACCTGTATAGAAGGGAATTATAGTAGTATTTAAACCATAATTTTTCGATCAATTTTGACACATCTTCAAAATACAGCACTGTGATCGCATGACAAAGCAGTTTGAAGCAAACACGGTGAGACCATGCCGAGGAGACATACTCCAAAAGAAGTTTAAATACACTCACCATCGAATAGCATTCCCCGATTTTTGAAAATCAGCCAAAACTGGCAAAATCACCGATTTAAAGTAACAACGTGTGTTTACATTCACAAAATGGGTCCCGTTTCTTCATAGCCGAAAGTCCCTCTTCTGAGATTTCGCTCATAGCATTTTGCAATGAATGAGAGGGATTGGTTGCCGTGTTATGGTTTAAGAGATATATTGCGGACAAAAACGTGATTTCCTCTGGCTACGTCCCTGTAAATAAATCCGCAAATAAAAAAAGTTTCAAGACAACACATATACATGTATAAGAATATGCATTTAATTTGATACAAAATTATACATATCTCGTCTACATATAATTACACGAGGGCTAAGTACTACTTTTCTATACATCATAATTATGTTACTACCCGTCAAGCTAAATGGATACTCTGAGAAATCTAAAAATAGATCCAAAAAAAAAAGGAAAATGCAAGACAACATAATCACAATACATTTGAGCCAGGATCTGGAAAAACGTCCCTTATAGCATTTGGGACAGCCAGGTTTCAAGATCATGCTGTGTATAGATGCAGTCTAGCCAACAGCCATGTCACTCTCAAACGGTTGATACAGACCATGTGGAAGTTATTGGAGAACAACATGGTTCCTTGTCAGACTGCGTGTATAGATGAATTTACAACGCCTTTCGTTGGCAAGGAAGTATATCCCACAGTTCCACATTTTCGCGCATGCGCAACCCGCGTAAGTCAAAAAGAAAATAATTTGAAAGATATTTATCGAAATCGAACTATCTGTTTAGCTCTTTCTACATGTTTTAATCCAATATCATGCATGGTTTTATTCTCTCTCCCCCTATCCTTTCAACGTTTTTAAAAGTTTTTATTACGAAATGTCGTTAATGTAAAATTTTGAATAGAATACTTAGCTCTAGTTTGATTAAGGTAAACTGTCTCAGGGGTTGGTGAAAGCATTAAAATGAAAACATGAGAGATTGTACTTCAAAGAACGGAATTTATATCTTATTGTTTTATTCAAAATATAGCAAACAAATGTGTTCTTAACTTCTCAACAGACTAATTTCAATACATTACCCTTTTCCAAATGACAGGCGTTCTAAAGTTATCAAAAGATAGCATTGCAGACCATAAAATCACTAGCATTGAAGAAAGCTGAAAGTAGTTGCATATATGACAATGGAAAACGTGAAAATGCTGATGCTGCCATTTATTCTTTTCCTAATAAGTTTTCTGAAAGAATATTCAATGGGGGAAACCAGATCTTTGTTCAGAATTGTTAAAAGTGTTACGGCTTTTCTTATTTGAGATTCTTGATAAGTTGGTTTTATCCCTTTCTCAAGCTTAGATATTTTTTGCTGTCTGGAGAAGTGCTTCCGACAAAAATATTAACAATTACAGAAAATATCAATTCTGAAAGCATAGAAAACAAAATAGCCAACAAAACTTTTCAGTACTGTCTTCTTTTCTTAAAATATTTTGTAAAGATTGAAGTTATGGATGTCAAAACCGTGTAAATGTACATGTATTTATTGTCTGAGAAAGGATTCAATACAAAAGCATTTTTATTTTGGTTTCATTACAACCTTTATCAAATATGCACCAAATATTTTGTATAAGCAAACGAACAGAGAATAATCATAGAAGTCTCAATATTGCCATAATAGCCTGCTTTCATTATTGTTTATATAAAGAAATAATATTTTGTCAACAGGTAATGGGTTAATCCTTAAGTTTATCACAGTTAAAGACAAAATTAACAATCTTATCAAAAGCTGATCTTATCAAAAGTGTTAATCATTAAATTAGATCTAGTATTTTAATATATATTTCCGTCTCATTCATGCACATTACATACAACCATATACATGTCATGTAGGCCTACAAGATTCCCAATTTTTGCGTGAATGTACATGTGCTTGATCATTCTTTAAAGAATTATAAGAGACTTACGCTTAATAAAATTTATCATTTCTGTACAAAAAAGATCTAGTGTAAAATCTTAACTGTGGATTTTTTTCTATCTTTAAGTATAAAATGTGTGTAACTATTCAAAGGATAACGTATCTTGCAGTATTGCACCCCATTCTAACCATTTTCCAAAACGACAAAAAATCGGCTTGCTTTGATTTGAAATATAATGCTGACAATAATAAAAGGGCAGTGACGGATGCATAGGGGGTTCGTTGGGTTTGTAAAACTTCCTCTGTAGCCCGATTATTTCACTTTCATGCAGAAATTAAATCAAAAATGTGTAATGCTTGTAAAACGAACAGTGCATTTGGTAAAACGCGAACCCCGTCACAGAAGTGCTGGATCCGCCACAGAAGAGAACATCTTAAAACAAGTTTTATGCACTAAACTTTTGGGCAAAATTATGAACTGCAAAATACAGTCCTTATCCCTCTCCGTTAAGAAAATATTGAATAAAAGAGAAAATTATTATTATTAGTAATTTCATTTTCAGAATTACTGTCGGCCATTTCAATCATCAATCCAACCCAAGCTGCAAAGTAGCCTATCTAGTTTTAACTGGATCTACACAGTTCCGTGTTCAAACAAATGATCATCTAACAAGATATTTGAAAATCAAGACTTTAAATCTTTCTGTTGTACATTTGTTTTATGCCAAACGACAAAGTATTAAAATAAATGCTCTTAATATTTACTATCGTATATTGACTGTCGTTTTCTTTATCATTTACGCGACTTGCGCATGCGCGGGATTGCGTAACCGTAACCAAGGAAGTGGAAAAGTGTAAATTCATCTATACCTGTTTGTAAGTAAGACAACCTAGCATGGGTCCCTTTAAAGGTTTTATGAATCTTCCCTTTCATGTCAAATAAGATGATTTCATCTTAAAGAGAATTGTCTAAGAAAAAAAAAACATGGGCAAAAATTGCGTTGAAAAATTCAACCTCTAACCTGAGTTATAACACGATAAAGATACGTGATTTACAGGTGCGCGTGAAACGAAAGTGAAATTCACCTTCGGACCATTTATGGATGTTGACGTCATTTGTTCAATCCAATTATTTATCAGTTTTAAACTTACATGTATAAACGGTCAACTTAAAATTCAAATTACAGTGAGGTGGTAAAAGCAAAAATGTTAGATAAAAGTATTTTTATGGGGTTTTTCATTTGCCCATTAAGATAGAGAAAAAATACGACATTTTTTTCGTTAATTCGAACAGTAAAAAGCAGTTATATTTACATGGTGTGGTCCAAAAAACATCATTTGCTCATGTTTTATTAGACAATTCTCTTTAAAGGGGGACGAGAAAGGCTGTCGAAAATGCAAATGGCACAATAATTACAAACCAGAAATAACGTATGAAATTACCTACCTGAAGGGGTAGATCATTTATGTCCATTGTTAGCACTCCACGAGCTTTATTAAGTATTAAAATCCAAGTCAATTAATAACACGCTGGTCGTCCTTGTTTTTGTTTTGTAACGGCTACATATGCCCAACCTTCAAAAATCCATTACGTCAGCGTGATTTAACACACCGTACAACCGGCTGAGTAGAAAGTCAGCGAAGACAGATTCGGCATCTGATGTCATGTGCATGGTAGGTCAAATGAGTTTACTTTTATAAATAAACGAAAGGATCTTTGGTATTCTATAGTTGATAAATACGCGTATAAATGTTCAATGCTTGTACAAAATAAACCTTTTCACGTATTCCTCGCAAATACAGTCACAGTCATCGACACAGCCGGTTGAACGGTGTGTTAATACCACGGAGGTGTGTCTCGTTGACATTGACCTTGTCTTGTTTTGAAGTAAAAATAGATTGTGTAAACACGCTTGCAAAGGATTGATCTATAGCAAAGGAAAGATGGTTATTCGCCGAGATTGAGGTTTTATGCATTGCTAATTGTTTTTCCATGCACAAATATGAGTTCCCGAACAGTTCGGAAGCATAAAAACATAGAATGAGCCCCTTTAAGATGAACTCATCTTATTTGACATGAAAGCGAAGATTCATAAAACCTTAACCCTTTTACATACAAACAATAGATTTGGCGTCCTTAGATTACAAGGCCTTTAAAAAAGAGGACAAATGAATACACGCAGCACTAGTCGGCACACACTCACTAGTGGTGTTCTAAAACAATGTTCGCTGCAACAAGGTATAGATATTTTGCGTTTAAATGTGAGTTTATATATTTTTTTTCTAATGACAATGAACTTGTTTAAAAAAACAGACCGGGTTTACCGATATGTATTGACAAACCGTGTGTTGTTTTTTAAAAAATCTCGTAACTACGGCTTTATCGAAGCCGAAGTTACGATATTTTATAACAACACCGACGGAATACTATGATCACGCAAAAACGTCCCACGCTTTGGCAGAGTTCACCGCCACAGTCACTTTTAGAGTCATGTGTTACATTTCATCGACTTCGATTCACTGTCCTTCGATTCTTCTCTTGTATCTTGGATTAGAATTGTCCATCGCCCTTTTCTTCAGGTATTTGGAGAAGTAAGGAGGCCTGGGCATGCAACTGTGGAAAGATATGTGGATTCATTTAATCAATTACCAGGCAGCAAAATTTTGGACTGTTCCAGTTTGAAAGGTGCTGCGGATGGCAATATCACGTTGATATGAATTTAAAGATGTTTCCATTTTTGGTTAGAGAACGTTGTGGTAAATGAAGAAATTTCTATTCACAAGCAATTTTTTTTCATTTTTCCACAATGTTTTCCCAAGCATCTTCTTTTGCGGGAGTCAAAATGCGTCCCTGTTCAGTAATGGATTAAAACGGTATTTGAAAGGGTAATTGGAACATTTTGAGACCACAATAGATCCAAATCAGCCTGTGCATACATAATGTTTGATCAAGACCTATAATTATTTTCTGTCATGGTGTATAATTTAGGCACAGACTGGTCTGTGTCTTTGGAAGGCTAAAATGCCATGAGTAGAGTCATCAAATGTGTTACGAAATATTCCTTCTCTAAATAATTGAAAATAATTTAGTGTACATAACTGAAAGAATAAACCCTAAACGTGGCAATTTTAAATGGTATCCGAAATACTAGTGATGTCCGATTATATATCGTCTATTGAAAACCAGACAATAGTATCTCGTATTTTTTCAAAAAATCTTCTTTTACTTTATTTGGCGAAAAATGGTTAGATCCGTATCCTCTCGAAATTTCAAGCCTTTACCTTATATACTTTTTAAGATATTGAACAAAGATCAAACCGCGTATTGAGCACAAGTTCTAGAAAAAGAAGAATGTATTTTCAGATACGTTTATTTTTTTCGGTTTTAGCAACAAATTGTTCTGCCAAATAATGGCAACTGTGAATGCAGCATTATGGCTTTTACGAATTAATGATTTTTTCAAGGAAATGGCCAACCAGATTGTATCATATAGTGATACACTGTTATGGTTTTCACATGTCAAACACTTATTCCCCGTATATGTCTTGCCAGAACATTGTATCTAGCGATAATATTATGTTTGTCAGAGTTTTAATGTTAAATGGTCCAGACCATACTATATCACTTAGCTGTACGTGACTTTGGCTTTTTCATATTCTGTGATTGAAACTAGATTTTCTCCAAACCAGTCAATTTTATCTGTAAATAATATGTTTTTCATTCGGGATATTTCACCGCGGACAGCTAATTGGTGTTGATAACAATGTACCAGAGCACTGATGTAGCATGACATCAATTTATTTTCATGACCTTCTCCATGAAATGACAGCTGCATTTTCAACTAATATTACTGACATAGGGTCATTGCATGTAAACCATTTATGAAATATTTTCAATAACGAGTAAACATACATTTTACAGTCATTTAGTGAACAGGTATGCTATAGATAAAACAGAATTTTGAAGAAAAGGGAATTTGGTACAGTATATATTTTCAAAGAGAGGATCCATAGTTTTAAGGTAAATCTAACGTATAATACCTTTAATTTGATGTTTTCCTTTATTTATATAATAATTAGCAAAGCATTTTTTCCTTCTTTTTTTTTTGGGGGGGGGGGTCTTATAAGGAGATGTATAAATCTTACAACAAAATCCGTAACATTCTTATTTGATATATTACAAGATTGTAATAATTACATGTACTAAAGCAGTCTGTTTCGTTTCTTTTGAAAACCGCTAATCAGAAGCTATAATAGTTTCAACAAAACTTGTATAAAAATAAGCTAAATTTTCTTAATCTAATACATTTTTGTTATTTGTTTTAGAAACTTGTGACTTTAAGCTGTTTTAATTTGTAGATGTGGTCTGAGGAAGAAGACGGTGATTTTGTTAAAATAGCAACGCAAATTGAACAGAACATCCTTGAGACAGAACCAACCTTTTCACTGTCTAACAATTAATAATGCCTAGAGAATAAACGAAAACAAAATAGATATCGATGGAAAAAGGCATGTGCGACTTGTACATGACTTGGTTAGAGCAATTCTTGGAAAGGAAGATGATTTAAAATAAATCAGAGTAAAATGAATCAAAATCCAAAGAAGATATGGAAAATATGTGTGGCTTTCATAATACTTTAGAGAAAATGAAGGAATGGATACATATCAAAAACAATCGACAGTGAGGGAATGGATACTCTGCTTTGTGATGATGTTTTAGATACTGAAAATATAAACGATGTAGTTGATGTTGATATCTCTGAACAAAATGGAAATAAAACTGTTTCTAAGGAAACTTCTCTGAAGGAAGACAATACAAGAGTCCGTAGTGAAAAGAAGGATAATGTGACTGTTATTTCAGACGAATTACATACTACCAAAACTGTTCCTCACAGTACAAAACGTACAAAAAGGAAAGCACAAAAACACTCTGGTTCAAGTTCTGATGTTGATTATGATGATTATATACCTCTATGTGCTCTTGTGATTTACTGAACAAAGTTACGCATCTAGTTTCGAGGATGAAACATATAACCCAAATTCTAAAGAGCTTAATTTATCTGACTCGGAATACTTTTTTTCTGACCTGTCTGACAGTGCAAAAAGAATGGTGCGTTGAGACAGATGTGGACTGATTCCGTGTCTTAAGTGACACAAGAGATGTTTGTAAAAGATATATGCCCCCAAGGGCCTACATTTGATGTAGGTCAAAGTCCAAGGTCAAGTCAACAAGGTCATGGTCAAATATGAAAAGTCTTGGTAGGAGGCGTCTATGTGTGAAATATCAAGGCTGTATGTGAAAGTAAAATGAAATATAGGCCAAGTTAAAGTTTTTAAAAGTAGGCCAAATACCAAGGTCAAGGTCATGGTCAAATGTGAAAGGTCGTGGTTGGAGGTGTCCATGTGTGAATTATCAAGGTTGTAGGTGTAAAAGGACATTATATATATGCCTTGTTTAAGTTTTTTAAAAGTAGGTCAAACTCCAAGGTCAAGGTTGCAATATTCAAGGTCATGGTCAAATGTGAAAGGTCTTGGTAGGAGGTGTCTATGTGTGAAATATTAAGGCTGTAGGTGTAACAGGACATAAGATAAAGGCTAGGTTAAAGATTTCTAAAAGTATGTAAAAATCAAAGGTCAAGGTCACACAGGCCAAGGTCATGGTCAAATATAAAAGGCCTTGGTAGGAGGTGTCCATGTGTTAAATATCGAGACTGTATAGGTAACAGGACATGAGATATAGGCCTAGTTTAAGTTTTTTTAAAAGTAGGTCAAACTCCAAGGTCAAGGTCCAAGGTCATGGTCAAAAGTGAAATGTCTTGGTTGGAAGTGACCATGTGTGAAATATCAAGGCTGTATGTGTAAAATGACAGGAAATATAGGCCAGGTTAATGTATTATAATAGTAGGTCAAACACCAAGGTCAAGGTCACAAGGTACAAGGTCATAGTCAAATTTGAAAGGTCTTGGTCGGAGGTTTCCATGTGTCAAATATCAAGGCTGTATGTGAAAAAGGACATGATATATCGGCTAGGTTAAAGATCAAAGTCCAAGGTCAAGGTCAGAAGGTCCAAGGTCATGGTCAATTTTGATAGGTTTTGGTAGTGGGTGTCCATGTGTGAAATATCAAGGCTATATGTGTAATAGGTCATCAGATATATGCCCGGTTTAATTTTTTTTAAAGTAGGTCAAACTCCAAGGTCAAGGTCACAATGTCCAAGGTCATGGTCAAATGTGAAAGGTCTTGGTAGGATGTGTCCATGTGTGAAATATCAAGGCTGTATGTGTAATAGCACATGAGATATAGGCCCAATTTAATTCTTTTAAAAGTAGGTCAAACTCCAAGGTCAGAGTCACAAGGTCCAAAGTCATAGTCATATGTGATAGGTCTTGGTTGGAAGTTTCCATGTGTCAAATATCAAGGCTGTATGTGTAAAAGGACATGATCAATATCGGTCAGGTTAAAGTTTTTAAAAAGTAGGTCAAACTCAAAGGTCACAAGGTCCAAGGTCATGGTCAATTGTGATAGGTCTTGGTAGTGATTGTCCATGTGTGAAATATCAAGGCTGTGTGTGTAATAGGTCATGAGATATATGTCCGGTTCAATTTTTTTTAAAGTAGGTCAAACTCCAAGATCAAGGTCACAAGGTCCAAGGTCATGTTTAAATGTGAATGATGTTGCTAGGAGGTATCTATGTGTGAGATATCAAGGCTGTATGTGTAAAAAGACATGAGATATAGGCAAGGTTATGAATTAAGTGTAAAAATCAACAAAGGGAAATAACTCCAAAAATTTGATCCGCAAGGTTATGGTTCTTGTGCACTGCACCTCTCCATAATGAGATCTATCCACCTGTAAAGTTTCATGATTCTACCTTACATACTTTTTGAGTTATGCTCTGGACAGGAATCAAGTTATAAAATCAACAAAGGGCAATAACTCCAAAAATATGATTGGCAGAGTTACGGTTTTTGTGCACTGCACCTCTCCATAATGAGATCTATCCACCTGTAAAGTTTCATGATTCTACCTTTAATACTTTTCGAGTTATGCTCCGGACAAGGTTTGGTCTACGGACAGACCGACCGACCGACCGACCGACCGACCTACCGACTGACCGACATACCGACTGACCGACCGATACTCGCAAAACAATATACCCCCATTTTCCTCGAAAGGGGGCATAATTAAAAACACCAAGTATTTCATGTGACCAGCTTGCCACTGCGTCCACTGGACCGATCATGAGACCGCCAAAGATGAGCAAGAAATTGTTAGGCAAAAACAGATAAATTACCAAGAGGAAATTACCTGAAACACTCTGATAACGGAAAATAAATGCCCACTGAATAACATCTTGAATAAAGAAGGGCTATCCTAACCTAACAAAACCAGAGATCTTTCTTTAGCTTGCTGATGTAATGAATTACATTAATTCTTTTCCGACTGTTGAGTTACTTTACACAAGAAAGTCCATAAGCAGGCAGTATCTTGCTGCAAATCTGAATATCAAGAGGATGTATGAAGAATATGTATCACAATACCAACAAAAACAGGCATGACCAGTTAAGGAACCTTACAGACGAGTCTTTGATAAAGAACACAATCTGTCCTTACATGTACCAAAACGGATCAGTGTAATATTTGCAACAGATAAAACAGATAAAGCAAATTCAAAATCAGATTAAACTCTTGACGAAGCAACAAAAGAAGAGTATATCATTCACCAAAAAGAGAGAACAAACTGGCAAGGAAAAAATCCAAAAGTACACACATGAACAATCCATCTACAGTCGGTTCTTTACACTCTATGTTCATTGGTAAATGTTATGTATGAGAAAACTTAGCTGTTACAACGTGTAGGTGTACAGTGCAGGTGACAAACGTGATTCATGCTATCTATGGTCGGAAGTAGACGGTAAACGTTGACCAAATGAGATTGAATCTATATCTTGCTGGCCTTGATACAGAGACGGAACATGTTATACTGTATTCAGGCGTGTGTATAGGGCAAAATCGAAAACAGATCGTGGCTGCAACTCTTTTATACTCCTTGTCAGCAATTCAACATCTAAAGATAATCGATAATAAATTTCTTGAAAGTGGACACGCCCAGATGAAATGCGATTCTATGCCCTAAATTCGCAAAAACAAAAACGAAGATCTTCGTGCCTAGTCAATGGGAAACTTTGATTTTAATGTCGAGAAGGAAAATTCCCTACAACGTCATTTCCCTGAATATTATGATTTCAAAAACTTAAAGACGTTAAATCGAGCCTGACGACTACCAAAGCAGAGAGTAGGAAAAGGTTAGATTGACCAGCGTGAGGTGGATGAGATTTGTAAAAGAAGAACCAGAAATGTGCCTGTACAAATATGAACTTGACTACGATACAGATTTTCACAGATTGATATTTTTTTAAAGCAAGAACAGTATTGCTACATCTTCGTCCCTTTACAAAACAAAACTACAAATTTCAAGTGCAAAGAAGAAGGACTTAGTTCGATTGTGCAAACGAGGTGTTATTCCCACAGAATTTCATGAGCTTTACAAGGGACTACGATCCAGCCAGAACGTTAAAGGAAGGCTCCCAGAGCCAGACGTGGAAGAAAGTGAAAATGACACTGAAATTGGCTAAGAAATGTGTTAGATGGTTTTATATCGAGTATAGATACTTTACTTTATTTCTGTATTGGGTGATTATATAGGACTATTTTATGTACCAGATGATGCTAAATGTAGATACTCTATTGTTACTCATTTTAATTTTACCTTATTTGTTTGCTCTCAGATAAAAAGCCAAAAAACAGTAGCAACCTTTGCTCTTTGCCTTTGGAGTTAAACCTAAGCAAGGCAGTCGCCATTATTGCTGTGTACCTAACTCAATAACGTAGTATTAGACATTTACACATCTAGTTCGATTACGGTATTGGATACTCTCTTTTACGCCGCTCAAACGTTTATAGTACACATGTACTAAACGTAACGTCACGGCAAAGATGCTCCATATCAACACCAAAACTTCCGAGTGGCTTCCACAGGAATTTCAACATAGAGTATCCACACTTACCACCCGTGATCGTCTCCACAGGCGAACGGTTACTAGACGTTAACCATACGCTGTAATTTCCCTGACGCTACACCATGAACGCACCAGACTTGACTGGTATAGAGTCCTAAATGCTTTAAGCCAAATTAAGCGTATACAACATTGATGTACTCCCATTATCATACACTCCAATTATCATACCTTTCTTTCTGATTTGTCACCAATAAAGCACAAACGGTGCATTTAAGGAAGACGTGTGAGTGATCGTATTGACGCGAATGACGTTCAATCTTTTGATAAAATAGTGAATGTTGATACTGTGTCCAAACAATTAAATTGGATTAGAAATCGTTTCACTGCTGTTCTTGCTCGAAAATGGCCTCATAATTGATACCGAATTTTCTTGTAACTTTTTATTTTGACCCCTCACCTACGTCAAGACAACGTTTCTAACACAATATTTAACGTTACCACAAAGCGACCTTTGAATGTTGTGCGTAAATGCATATGCTAAAATGTATATTACTATTGTGAAATAAATTTCACAGAAAATCCATGTTTTCAATTAACAAAGTCAGTGTTGCTAAACTTTTTTTACATAGTAGTTCGATCCATGAACATACTGTACGCCTTCTGTGCATACGGTTAAGACTCAATACAGCTGCTCCGAGACCGGATAGCTTAGTTGGTAACATCGGGGTCTGTCAATCAAGGGGTCGTGAGTTCGAACCTGGCTCGGCATGTAGCCATTCTGACTCATTCATTTGTCTCTCACCAATGGGTGTTAATCATCTATACGAGAGAGCAGCTGGAGGGTTTGTTTGTATCTTTGGTAGTACGGGTGCGAGACATATCAGGAATCCATAGTAGGTGCTCCAGCCGCCGCAATATGACCATAACAATTGAAAACAGAGTGGAGTTTAAATCAAATCAATTTAGATGCGGTGGAAGCGTCTAACCAGCCAGTTTGAATCGGGTTCGCCCAATAATGAATGAAAAGTTGCGGTCAAAACACTCTGTATTTACGGACAGACGCATGCACGGACGAGTGCCATGATTGCACCTCTGATGCCTATCGATGAAGATAATTATGTTGTACGTCTATCATAGTTGGGTTTATATTAGAGTAAGATTTTTGGTGTGTATGTGAAGAAGGGGGTCTGTATTTTATGGGGGGGTCACAATTCTACGTGAGGGGTCACTTTTCTGCGTGTGGGTAGGTCATAATACAATGACCCCCCGGTCATAATATTATGACCGGGGGGTCAGTATTCTATATAAAATAGTGGCCGGGGGCTCAGTATTCTATGGGGGTCACTTTCCTTCGTTACGCCGGCCGAAAATGACAGTGACGTGGGCTAATGTTTACTACTTGACAACCAATCAACTCTGTTCGTATTTGTAACGGTGCAAATCAGACGAATTGATTGGTTTTGCAGCAGTAAACATCAGCCTACGTCACTGTCATTTTCGGCTGGGACTATTGTACAATAGTACTGGCCGAAAATGACAGTGACGTGGGCTAATGTTTACTACTTGACAACCAATCAACTCTGTTCTTATTTGTAACGGTGCAAACCAGACGAATTGATTGGTTTTGCAGCAGTAAACATCACTGTTATTTTCGGCTGGGACTATTGTATAATAGATTCACAATTAAACGAGAATAGATACGGTTGTCTTGCTTTAATTTTACGTAGGTATTGTTTAACCGAAGTAAACTTGCGCTCATTATTATCAATATTGCAGACGATTACGTTTGTTTATAAATATTCACAGCGCACGGTCACTTCGGTTTAACAATAAAGGTAGTATAACTCATCGGTTATAAAAGTAGAGTTGTATACAAACAATAAAAACCAAACATATAGTTTTAACATTTACCAAACCATTTATCGTAAGCTATACGAGCGAATTAATGTCCTAATTATTTTATTCCCAAAAGAGGAAGTGTTTGTGTTGGGCCATTTATCAACAACAAGGCGTAAAGTGTTTGTATACAACTACCACTTTATAGCCGATGAGTTATAGTTCTACCTAAAAATAAACCAAAACAACCGTAAACTATTCTCGTTTAACTTTGAATGTATTATAGACAATCCATATAGTAAACAATCAGATCTTTTGACTGCTATTTTATATGGATAGTTAGTCACGGATCAATGAACACACCAGTAGTTATAACACGTGCACGTGCTATTTCAAACTTTATTACAACTATAGGAGTACCAAATTAATACCGAAGATAGACTATGTCTATAGGGATGTCAGGTAATTGTTTTGAAATTGGGGTTTACGAACTGAGAATGAAATGCAGAGCCAGAGGCGAAATTTGAAAAGTGCCAGTAATTCCTAATATGTGTTACATTTCCATTCCAAATACAAATATAAGCATTTTTTATGGTTTATAATTTTGAATTAATGAATACTTGTGGAAATATTTGACAAAAATGTTTTAAATTACCTCCCTTGCATATGAAAATAGAGTAAAATAATATTTGTAAATGATTTTCTTTTTGAAACATAATCTTGAAATCCGGCCTGGTGAATCAACTTATGTGAAGTGTATTTACAAGTGTGTGTAATTTGATGCATTTCGTATGACTAGAAAGTGGTGTTTTCATTCTCAGTTCGTAAACCTTAAGCTAGTTTGGAGAGGGGTCACGTGACTTATAGATTTTGTGTTTATTCTGCGGTACCAAATGCCCATGCTACAATTTTCATCAATTTTTTACAGCGAAATTTCCCCTTGTTTGTAATTGGGAATATCAAATGAAGTATTTTGATGTTCTAAATGTAAACATCTGCCAGAAATTTTTAAATTTTTCTTGAAAATATTGATATTTTGTCATAATTAGGCTAAAACAGGGCTGTGGGGTAAGATAAAGTCAAATATCTTATTTGCGAGGAAAGGTGTGCTGATTTTTTGTGTAAAAATAGCTCTTGGTATTATCTTCAAAATATCCTAAAACAAAAAATATTCCTATGGTAATTTTTGGGCGAATTGAAAAACAGTTGCAAAATTTCTCCAAAAAATGAGATTTTTCAACTTGTCCCATAATTTTTTCCGGAAAATTATTTTAAAATATTTCTTTCAATCATTTCATCACATTTGTGCATATGTTAAGTCTCTAAATTGATAAATACTTGAAATTATCCATTCAGATTAAATTGATAAATGACCTTAAAAGAAAAGGGTAATTTTGCGAAAATGGTCATGACTAGTCAAGGGCAGATAACTCTGACACGAAAACGAATCAGGAAACCTGTCCTGGTATGGTTATATTTTGTTCAGGAAATGTTACTTTACAACATATGTACAAATTAAAAAAATTCATTTGGCGGATAAAAAGTAACCCCCGAGTCCAAACTTACCTTAAGATAGTGTAATATGATAAATTACTGATGTAAGACGATGTTTAAGACGATGTTCTGTTATTATTATTATTATTAGCCTATCTTGTTTATCTCTTTTGTCCACAAATTCGACGTGAAAATAGGGATAGATAGTGTGAGTATATTGTGCTAAATAGATCGGTTTGCATCTATTTAGATATAGATGTTAACCTTTCAAATTAGGATTGAAATAAATAACAAGGTGAGACCACATACGCTAAAATTGACCATGTGGGAAGTGTGAATGGTGTCGATCCTAATCTATCTGTGCGAATTGCACGGGATGATTAGGATCGAAACTTTTCAATCGAAGATATTTTTTGAATCTGGCCCTGGTAGTACATACTTATGAGTACATGCTCAACTCCAATGGAATACTCTCCATCGTTGAAGGGTATTCGATTGAAGTTCACGTGGATTGCTTGTAATTTGGGTGCGGTGCTCAGATTTGAGTCTGAGAACATACTTAACTTTTTTGGAGAAACCAGGACTGTTACGTTAATTTACCAAAACGGGACATCTTGTTTACCTCTGTTGGACCTAGTCCGTTTTATACGTTGGATTGAGAAACTTCTCAGATTGTACCTGTTAGCGTCACAAGTCACATTATATTATTCAAACCAAAGCCAATCTAGCATGAAGAGATCATCGAAAATAATAGATATCTGCCAAAGACCAGGACTTGTTTGTTAATAAATGTGAGTCCGAAGTCACTTGAGTAGGCATATTTCATTTTGCATTGAATTTAGCCAGACTTAGCATTTTGATCCGTGTGCATAATTTATCGCATATATCAACCTATTTCCAGAACGAACAATTCTTAGGGTTAGCCTCATTTAAAATCTCGCGCAGATGACAAAATCGATGTCGGGCTTAAAGAATTTGACTTCACAATAAGATATTGAGACAAAATGAGAAATGCTGATCATTAGCATTTTCCTACTTCGATTCAATGTTTTCTGAATAATTTTGTATTATGGAAGTAAAAGACAGGTTTTGTTTGGGAAATGGTTAACCCCATATAAAACAGCATTTATTTGAATTCTCTAATTTGAAAGCTGCAGCCAAACAATATTGGCGCTAATTGAGGAAAACGCTTATTTAAATATTTTTAAACTTGCAATCATGTCATTACTACCCATCAAAAAACCAGTTACTTTTGTAAGAACCCTCTGTATTCGGTTTTCCGCTTCAATAATCCTTATTCGGTTATCGATTAACGATAAAGATGACCGAATAAGGATTATTGTACTCTCCAAAGCCAAGATCTATTAATTAACCATCAAATATGACCTCTGCTGTTTTTGGTACACAAACAGCCTATTTGACCGTCATAATCTAATTATAGCACATCATTTGAATTATCGAATCAAAATCATTCAGTTTCATCTTGCATGATCATTACGAATACATTACGTCGCTTCTATTTTTGGCTGAAGACGGTAACATTTGAAATATCGAATCAAAGTCATTCAGTTTTATCTTGTTTGATTACGTATACATTACATCGCTTCTATTTTTGGCTGAAGCCGGTCATTTGAAGCGTCAGTCAATGAAAGTTTGTATCAGCTTTTTAAATTGTTTTGTTATGTGAAGCCAACGGTTGGATACCGAAATCCCACCAAGGCCCCGAAATTAGACGTGAAATGACCCCGCGGGAACAGAGCATCATTATATCACAATGGAATGAAAAGAGAATGTGCTCTGTTCTAAAGAGAGTAGGATTATTAAAGCGGAACACCGAATAAAGAGGGTTGTTACAAATGTAACCGTTTTATTGATGGGTAGTAGTGACATGATTGCAAGTTCAGTCATTTTAAAACGTATTTTAACGTATAATGATTTGAAATACTTGGAGAAACATTGATGTGAATGAGGAATTTTTTTTAAAAAAGGCAAATTCCTCAATTTGCGCCAATATTTTTTTGGCTGCAGCTTTGAAATAAGAAAAAAAATCAAATAAATGCTGTCTTGTAAGGGGTTAACCATTTCCCAAACAAAATCTGGCTTTGACTTCCCTAATACAAAATGATTCAGAAAACATCGGATTAAAGGAGGAAAATGCTAATGATCAGCATTTCTCCTTATGTCTCAATATCTTATTGTGAAATTAAATTCTTTCTACCTCGACACCCATTTTGTCATCTGCGCGAGATTTCAAATGAGGCCAACCCTTAGATTTGTTCGTTTGAGAAATAGGTTGATATGTACGATAAATTTATGCACATAAATCAAAGTGCTAAATCTGACTAAATTCAAAGCAAAATGAAATGAGCCTACGCAGGTGACTTCTGAATCACATTGATTAACAAACAAGTCCGGGTCTTTAGAAGATATATACACACAAGAAAAAGTTTAGTCAGTATTTTTGAAGGTCATTTTTTCGGCAAAAATATAACATCAGTGTAGAATTTCACACGACATTTGTTCAATCAACGCACTACAAAATCCTACCAGTACTGTTGCTACATTTAAGTTTTTATGTTCGCACTAAAAGGAATTTCAAAATGCGACAGGTGCACTTGCTTCAGTTAAGGCGTAAGTCATTTTCCTAAACTAATGTATGCAAACTATAGACAATAGCCCAGATACAAAAAGTCCACAATAAAATTGACACCAGCCTACATGGCTTTAGCACTCTGGCTTAATCAATTTTACCAAAACTGACAATTTTAGGGGCCATCTACCTAGCCTATAAACCCTGGCGGTCTCCTACAGTTTGAACTTCGTAAGCACTTACAGTTTGTAGCATTGGGGTAGTTGATGTCAAAAATGGGCACATGCGTGTGATTTTGATCATTGATACGTCTGAAAACAGCGTATCTGGAATTACTCTTTCTTGTGACGTCACCAAGTTACTTCACGTCCCATCTGACGCACAAGCGTTGAAAGTGACATTTCAGAATTTTTTGTCATAAATTTTACTTTTATTTTTATCTGAAAGACCATATTTCCTTAAGAAAATTCTGAAAATTTCAAGCCAAAATATTGCGCCGTTTACGAGAAATTTATATTTTTGTGTTAAAATTGAACAAATTGTTGTGGACAACAGTTCGGATTTATATGCAATTTATCTATTATGTCTCAACTTTAAATGCATGTTTCTCGCTTATTGGCAACAACTTAAAAAAACAAATAGTATTTATGCTCATAAGAATAACCAATATTGGCATCAAGACATTCTTTAAAAAATTGAAATTGGAATGAAATGTCCCTTTGAAAATCGACCACATTGTAACTAATTTATTCGATAAAGGTATGTAGTCAAAAAAGTTTGTCTTTTACTTGCCTGGCCATTTACTAGGATTTTAGCTTTTCGATCATTGGCTCTGCCAGATCTCGGCCATTGTTTGACAAACATTGAATGCCATCTAATTTTTCTAATTGTCTGTCTACAATAAATAACTTTGCCTAAGTGGTAACCCAGCTGCTGGTCCTGATAGAACGATTTCTTGAAAACACAGCAAAATGCTATGAGCAACAGGTTTGTGCCATAATTTACTGTGTATTCAATTAAAAAGGAGTTTCCTCGCTCAAAGTCAGCAAGGAGACTTCTATTTTAACAAGAAATGATACAAATGTCGATTTTTCATGTCAATTAATAGGTATTTAGAGTCTACAAAAAGTCACTACTGAAGCTGTGAATTTTCAATTTGACCCTATTTGAATTGAATTGTTGAAAATAAGGTTAAGTAAAACATGGATGCCACTGGAATTTCACCGACTTGTTTTAAATCGGTTGAAGATTGTTATTAGTAAAAATTTTGGCATTGTAAAACATTTTTGACGAAATTATTGGCCAGAAACTTTATACTGACTAAACTTTATCATCTCAATATATATATATATATATTATTTTCGATGATATCTTCATTTTTGTTTGGCTTTGGTTTGAATAATACAATGTGACTTGTGACGACAAAAGGTACCATATGAGAAGTTCCCCAATCCAACGTTTAAAACAGACTAGGCCCAACAGAGGTAAACAAGATGTCCCGTTTGTGGATTTAGCGTAATAGTCGAGATTCAGAAATTATCTTCGATTGAAAAGTTTCGATCCTAATCATCCCGTGCAATTCGCACAGATAGATTAGGATTGACACCATAAACACTTCCCACATGGTCAATTTTATCGTATGTGGTCGCACATTGTTATTTATTTCACTCCAAATTGAAAAGGTTAAAATATATATCTAAATAGATGCAAACCGATTTAGCACAATATCGTCTAGGAGGTAGATGAGGTTTAATTGCGGTAAAAGCACCATACAACTTTTAGACTGATTCTTGTAGCAAATTGTCTCAGGAGTTCGGAAATGCGCGTCTGACGCGCATCCGCCTAGATTATAAGGGGAGAAAATTGAGGTTAAAGTTGTCTGCCCTTGGATTTTTAAGCCAAAAATGTAAATCTTACTAGGCATTTCTTTTAAGGCATTGAGTTATTACAAATGGTTTAAAATTGGTAAATATATGCACATATCATCTCCATACATATTCTAATGATGTTCAATGAATGTTTTTGATCCATAAAAATCCAAGATGGCCACCAGAATGTCTATTTTTAGTAACAAAAAGGTGTTGTTTTTTTAAATAAGATTTTTTTGGGATGTATAATACCCTGATATGAATTTTTATGCATGTGTTTAATAAATAAAAACTAGGAAATTGTCTCAAGAGTTCGGAAATGCGCGACTGACGCGCATCCGCCTAGGTATAAGGGGAGAAAATTGAGGTTAAAGTTGTCTGCCCTTGGATTTTAAGCCAAAATGGAAATCTTACAAGGCATTACTTTTCAAGCATTTGTTTATTACAAATGGTTTTTAATTGGGAAATATATGCACAATTCATCTCCATACCAGTAGCGTAGGAAGGTTTGTAATATTGGGGGGGGGGGGGCAAACGTTCTAGTAAATGGAAAAATGGTTGTTTTATGGGGGGGCATAGGGGGGGCAGACCCCTTTTTCAAATTATTGGGGGGGCAGCCCCCTGGCCCCCCCTCTTCCTACGCCTATGCATACATATTTTAAAGATGTATTATAAAAGTTTTTGATTCATAAAAATCCAAGATGGCCGCCAGAATGTCTATTTTTAGTAACAAAAGGGTCTTTTTTGTAATAAGTTTTTATTTTTGGGACGTATTTACGTTGATATGAATTTTGTGCACGTATTTAATAAATATGTGACCCGTCGCGCTAAAAGGGACCTTATCGGGTGTGTGAAAAATATCGACCCTAGTCAGTCTGCGCAGTCCGCGCAGCCAGACTAGGGCCGACACTTTTCACTTTTATGTAATTTTCTAAATCCAGAATGATTTCCCTACCTTACTATATCTTCATTTCTCACATGTGGGATCTGGTTGACCTGTGCTGAATCTAATAAGTTTGTCAAAATTTGGATTTTTGGAGTTCGGATAAGGCCCCTTTTAGTATGATGGGTCACAATTATTAGCCAATTGAAACTTAGCACAATAGGAAAAGTAAGTTTTGGATAGTATTTGAAACAAATTTTTCAGCTAAAATTGCATTTTCATGTCCTGAGAATTTTGCATAAAGCGTTTCGATGCATTTCTTTTAGGGCATTGATTCATTTCAAAATTATGGTTTTTAGTTGGCAAAGATATGCACATATTATCTCTATACATATCTTAATGATGTTTAATGGATGTTTTGATCCATAAAAATCCAAAATGGCCGCCAGAATGTCTATTTTAGTAACAAAAAGGTGTTGTTTTTTTAAATAAGATTTTTTTCTGGACGCATATATATTATGTCAATATGAATCTTTAAGAATGTACATATATTTAGTTAATATTAACTTATTGGTACATAGAAAAGTAGGGAAAATAAGTTTCGGATAGTATTCTAAACAAATTCTTAGCTCTGATTGTATTTTCATAATCCTAAGAATTTTGCGAAAAGCTTTTCGATCGATAGATTAAAGGTATTTTCAAACAGATTTATTCTTTTCAAAATGCATGTGTACTATACATTGAATATGCATTTCGCATAATCAAATTATGTAAATGGATATTTATAACCACCCACAAAAATTTCTAAAGCCAATATGGATGCCAAGATGGCCACCATTTTGGTTAATTTAGAATAAGCTGATGAATTCTGTTGTAGAAATGGGCGAACTCATAGGAAGTTTTCCTAATCATACAAAATGGCTTTTTGTCGATTCAAGTCTGCATGTTAAATTGCTTCATATCTGGCTGAATCACAATCATAAATTACATATTACAAATTTGGAAAGCAATGAATCTGATGGAATTCTATTTTTGTTACACGGAAACTTAATATACACGGTATTACTTTTTCTGGGATGTGGCCCTTGTAAAGTTTTAAAATGTACGAGTTTCGTACACAGCATTATATAACCTTTATGATATTATATCGTTCTGTCTCCCAGGTACACAAAATAATTGATACAATGCTGCAAAATTTAAAGACAAAAAGGGGGTCAACATGTCAAGGAATTGTACTTTATATATTGGCAAAAACTTCTGGCCTGGGGAAGTGAAACCATTTGACGAAAATACCAGATTAAAAGCACAAACATGTGCGTCTGTTAGACTGTCCAGAGGTAGTTCTTACAAACATGCCTCGATTATTCTCCCAGACTCGTCACATCACATCAGTTACTACAGCAACTTCACTGCCATAAGGGATTCTACAGGACAATCTAACATTGTAGATGAGTCGAAATCATACACAATGCGCTATGATGTGCCAGAGAAAGCTAGTCCTTCTAGTTTTGATTTTGATCACAGCTCTATTGTAGAGACAACCTACTACTTAGGAGGTTTAGTCTTAAAGCAGCCCTATTATTTAACCCTTTCCTAAATGACAAAATTGTAGGGTGGTTAGGCTCTAGCAATTTTAAACTCTAAGGGTACCCTTTGACCATGTGTAAAGCACATTGAAGAATCTAATTAAATTTCCTGGGGGATTTGCTTGACATTTGGCAAGGGCTTCCACTGTTACAGGTTCAGGCAGATCCTTGAGGTTTTTCTCTAAATCCTTCACTAAACATCTCAAGTAGTAAATCAGGGCAACACTTACTGATTTTTACTCCAATACTGGTAACCTGTATTTGTTGAGCTTCATCATCCAAGAAGCTGATGTAAAGTTTGTGCAGAGATGCCAAGAATTCAGCCCCATTGCACTCTACTAGTGATTCCTGAATGAGATTCTTTAGTAAAATAACAGTATGATCATCAGCTGAAGGTGATTTGTCCATTAAATACTAGTAGGCTTCCTCAACCAGACCCTTTGGTGATACTTGACTTCTTTTGCTATCATGCTAATGTCACTGATTTTTGCTGTTAATTTTTATCACCTTTTATCACACCTAATTCATATATAATGACATTTGGTGCATCTTCAGTTTCACATTTCCCCGGATATTCCTTTTTGAACTGGCCTTTCAATTTCGCAGGGCAGTCACAAAATACACAGGTTGCAGGGAATATACCAGATGTACTCTATGGACCAGCTTTCCCTTGTTCATTAGATCAAATTGTGTATGATTTCGAGTCATCTACAGTATAAGGTTGTCCTGTAGAACCCCTTGTGGCAGTGAAGTCGCTGTAACAACAGACGTGATATCCCATGATATCATCAAACAAGTCTGGGAATTGAGAATTGAGACATGCTTAGAGGAACTACAGGATGTCAATCAAGTCTTCTAAAAATGGGAGTGTTAATTGGAATATTGTCCAAGAAAAACTGGAGCTTTTAGCCCATTTTGAGTTAAAATATAGAAGTTTAAGTAAAGTATTTTTGTCTCAAGCCTTCACATGGGCTTTCAAGCTATTATTGAATGTGGCGCAGCATTGAAAATGCCGATTCAAACAAGCGCAAAAGGTACAAGTGGGGGAGAGCACCTGAGAGACATCATCTCTGAACATAGGTGGATGAATGTCCTCCCCCAAGACAATTTTGACAATCTAAATGTCCTTAGAATCAATTTGAATACGCTCTGAGAGGCCGATTTTGGCTTTAAATCTCATTAAACAGTATGTATTATATATTAAGCCAAAGAAATATTACAACCATGGCCATAATTCCGCTGACAGCTTTGTGTTATACCCACAGGTCTTACCCAGTGTAGTTTGTTGTATGTTAATGCATTTGTGTTTAGCCTAGACAAGAAAGTCGAGATGGCCATATATCGCACAGCACTGAGGTTAAGAGGAGATTGTATGTATCAGATACCTTCTGCCTTATCCCAGACCAACAACTTCCAGCCAATTTTCATTACAGGCAAACATTTGTCAGAAGATTGTACAAGATTTCATTCTTGCCCTCCATATGTAATACAATATCCCTCAACAAAGGGCCAATTTTCATTGCACCACAAAACTTTCAAGTATTTTGATTAAAGACCATGTGACAATTATATGAACCAAATTTCAAAGCTGTAGGTAAAACATATAGGGAGTAGAAGATTGTCGAGGATTTGCTCCTCCATCTATATCTAGAAAATGATATTTAACAACATAGGACCCAATTTAATTGAAGCACAATAATTAAAAGCATTTTGGCAGAGGGCTTTCAGACAATTTAGCACTCCAAATTTGAAAGCCCTCGAAAGCCGGGGTGAAAATAAGCCTAGATTTTTTGTCTCTTTATGTAATCTAATACTACAACAAAGGGCCAATCTTCATTGTAACATAATGATTTGAAGTACTTTAGGGGTGCTATAAGACAATTCCATAGACCAAATTTCAAAGCCCTATCTCAAACGATTCAAGTGTAGAAGATTGTACATGATTTCCTTCTCTGTCTATATGAAATTTGATACAGGTCCCACAACATAGGGTTAAATTTCATTGTACCACAATCACTTTAAACATTCTGGTATTTATGGTATGGGAGGAGAGAACAGACAGGCGGATGACGGATGACGAGTGATCACGATACCTCACCCTCAGCACTTTATGCTAAGGTGAGCTAATAAAGTAATCTTTTCAGTTCAACAGTATCACAATCCAGAAAGTAGGCTTCTATACATCATATCATGATCCTCATCATCTGTGTTGGCACCTTAAAGGTATGTTTCCTATTCAATAACCTTGTAGGTAACCGAATCAGTGATGATGAACAGAAGAAAACACCAGAACATTATACAGTATGTTAATGCTATAATGGAAGACAGAAATTCTCTTACCTGAAAAATAAAGAAGCAAATAGCATCTTATCATTCATTGACAATAATTAAACCAAAAATGTAGGAAATATTTTCAAAATGTAGGAGAATTGCATATAGGAGTATACGAGGTACTTGAAAATATAGTACTTGTGCCCAAAATTCAGGAGTTTTTGAGGAAAATAGGAATCGGTTGACAGGCTTAAACTAGCTTTGGACTGTCTAATTGACACACATGTTTATGCTTTTAATCAGGTATTTTCATCAAAGGATTTCACTTCCCCAGGTCATTTTGGACAAGATGTAAGGTTTTAATTCTTGACGTGTTGACCTCCTTTTATGTCTTTCAAATTTTACAGCGTATAGTGTGTACCTGGGAAACAGAAAGAAATAATGTTATAATGGTTATAGGATACAGTGTACATTTTAAAACTTCATAAGGGCCACATCCTGGGAAAGGTAATATACCAAGGTTCTGTGTAACAAATACAGAATTCTATTAGACTCATTGCTTCTCGAATTTTTTGTTTCTAATTGTGATTCAGCCAGATAATGAAACAATAACATGTAGACCTGCATCAACAAAATGCGATTTTGTATGATTAGGAAAACTTCTCGTGAGTAAGCCCATTTATACAACAGAATTCATGAAATGGTGGCCATTTTGGAATTCATGTTGGCTTTACATAATTTCAGATCCTGGCAGATGGTAATAAGTATCCGTACTAAGTGATTATGTGAAATGCATATAACATGTATAATACACATGTATATTAAAAAGAATAACAAATAATGTTTGTAAATGTGTTTAATCTATGGCTCGAAAAACTTTTGGCAAAATCCTCAGGATTATGTAGATGCAATTTAAGCTTAAAACGTTGTTTAGAACACTATCCGAAACTTATTTTTCTACTATCCAAAACTTGTTTTCCTTACTTTTCTATGTTACAATTAGTCAATATGTATCAAATACATTCATAAAAATTCATATTAGCATATATATGTGTCTCAGAAAAAAATCTTATTTCAAAAAAAGACCTTTTTGTAACTAAAAATAGATATCATGGCGGCCATCTTGGATTTTTATGGATCAAAAACTTTCATTAGATATCATAGAAATACGAATGGGGATGATATGTGCATATTTTCGCAATTAAATGCCAGTTGTTATGAATCAATGCCTTAAAAGGAATGCATCGAAATGTTTTTCGCAAAATTCTCAGGACATGAAAATGCAATTTAAGCTTAAAATCTGTTTCAATACTATCCAAAACTTATTTTTTCTTATTTGCTAAGTTTCAATTGGTTAATATTTATTAAATACGTGTATAAAAATTCATATCAACGTACAAGCGTCCCAGAAAAAAAACTTATTACAAAAAAAGACCCTTTTGTTACTAAAAATAGACATTCTGGCGGCCATTTTGGATTTTTATGAATCAAAAACTTTTATAAAACATCTTTAAAATATGTATGGAGATGAATTGTGCATATATTTCCGATATTAAAAACCATTTGTAATAAACAAATGCTTTAAAAGTAATGCCTTGTAAGATTTCCATTTTGGCTTAAAATCCAAGGGCAGACAACTTTAACCTCAATTTTCCCCCCTTATACCTAGGCGGATGCGCGTCAGACGCGCATTTCCGAACTCCCGAGACAATTTCCTAGTTTTTATTTATTAAACACATGCATAAAAATTCATATCAGCGTATTATACATCCCAGAAAAAAATCTAATCTAAAAAACCCCACATTTTTGTTACTAAAAATAGACATTTTGGCGGCCATCTTGGATTTTTATGGATCAAAAACATTCATTAAACATCATTAAAATATGTATGGAGATGATATGTGCATATATTTACCAATTTTAAACCATTTGTAATAATTCAATGCCTTCAAAGAAATACCAAGTAAGATTTCCATTTTTGGCTTAAAATCCAAGGGCAGACAACTTTAACCTCAATTTTCTCCCCTTATATCTAGGCGGATGCGCGTCAGACGCGCATTTCCGAACTCCTGAGACAATTTGCTACAAGAACCAGTCTAAAAGTTGTATGGTGCTTTCACCGCAATTAAACCTCATCCACCTCCTAGACTAATATGGCCACAATATATCGGTAGTTTCACGCCGAATTTGTGGACAAAATAGATATTGTCCATCCAAATTAACCCGGGACTACGTAATTTTCGTGCGCTAAGTCCGTTAGTTGAGCATCTTAACAAAACACTGTCGAAGTGGGGTCATTACATATGCAGATGTCCCGGGTTAATCTTGCTGGACAATAAACAAGATAATTATAATAACACTAACAGATCATCGTCTTAAACATCGACTTACATTCATGTAACTTATCACATAACACGATTTTAATTTCAAATCAATTACCTGACATCCCTATGTACACATGTAATTGACCTTGCCTATTTTCGCCGTTCACTCCTTTTGGTACATCTATTCATATAGTGCAAAGGATGGATTATTGGAGTATTGGGGTTTTACACCGTTTTCAACTGCTATGATCATATCGCGGCCGCTGGAGCACCTAAACATGGATTCCTATCGTTTTTCATACCACAACACCCTAACCGAGCATCCAGCTGCTCCCCCACATAGGTTCACGATATCAAACCATTGATGGTTGACATTTGTGTCAGAATGGGTATTTGCTGCGGTCGGGTATTGGACCCAGGATCTCTCGAGTGAGACAGATGCGCTACCAACTGCGCTATGGCCCGGCCTATTGTGCAAAGGAACTAACCTGGAACATCTGTATACATGTATGTAATGACAGCACTTCGGCAATGTTTTAAGACTCAACTAACGGACTTCACAGCCGAGGATAACGATGACTCATGTTAATTTTGGTGGACTGTTCCCGGGTCAATAATCTTCTATAATTCGACAAATGGGAGTGACTGCTGTTTGCACAAGATTTTAGCACGTGGTTCCTTGCACGAAGAATGTTTGAACGGATAGTTGTTTTAAGAATGACTGTACCACGCTATAATATCTCTGTTTCTAAAACGATTCCCCTTAGAATAACATACATGTGTCTCCAGCATTAGTAACCGGACGGCTTCAAAGCCCAGACTTTTACAGCCCAAATTTTTAATATGGAAACGTCGCCGCCATAGCGCAATTGGTAGCGCATGGGTACCTTTACTCTTGAGGTCCCATAGGTGGCAAATATTCTTGTATCAATATAGTCTTCCAAAAAAGGTTTGATGATTGTTAACATACGCGGACGAGCAACTGGGACTAGGTAAGGATGTTGTGGTAGTACTAAGTTGAGAAATCACAGGAATTCATGTATTGGTGTTCCAGCCGCCTCGATATGACGATATGTAGTAAAACCCCAATATTCAAATAATCCATCCTTTGCACTATTTGAATAGATGTACCAAAAAGAGTGACCGGCAAAAATAGGCTAGGTCAATTACATAGGGATGTCAGGTAATAGATTTGAAAGAATGTACAACAATTAAAACATCTCGTCGGTGTTATCGTAAAAACCTCGTAACTACAGCTTGATTAAAGCTGTACTTTCGATAATTCACTATAGTACCGACGATTTACCGCCAATCGAAAAAGCTGTTTCTCCCAAAGCCTAAATGCAATGAACCATTCACTAGGCTCCACCCTGTCTCCCAAAAGAAAACAGAATATAACAGAGTTTTACAGCTCACTCAACAGCGAAAGTCATATGGAGACGAGATCTTGGTTGAAACTCATTCAACAGACTGTAGAGGTGGCTGATCGAACGACGTGTGACCCCTTAGTTGTCCAGCGCGTCACTGCTATCCCCCGTTAGAAATTGTGTATCAAATAATTTAATATCAGTTGAGTTCATTAAAATCCCAGCATTCTGATTGGTTAAAAATTATTTTTCATACCTCCATGAAAAAAATTGCCGGAACTACTTTTTCTTGACAAACATTGTATTACGCCGCATTATTAACCTATCATTTTTATTGAAAGTTAATAATGAAAAGTTGTGTTTTTATTGTTTTTTAGATCGCAGAAAGTAGTATAGGGGCTACTTTGGGGTCAAACAAAGATGACGTAATCGCCGCCATATTATTACCTTATATGGTAACTCATTAGCATATAAGGATATTTCTATTTTTAGAAGAGCGGCCATTTTGAATGACCTA
Source organism: Fragum sueziense (assembly GCA_963680895.1). Lineage (NCBI taxonomy): Eukaryota > Metazoa > Mollusca > Bivalvia > Cardiida > Cardiidae > Fragum > Fragum sueziense. Next base: position 14,623,262 of record OY804605.1, on the reverse strand, counting down.
CATTTTTGACAGTGTTAAAAATAGATATGACATAATTTCAATTTTTAAACGATCATTTGACCATCTATTTTTAGACAGCCATGACCCTTTTTTTATGAAAAATATGAATATTTAAAAACGATAAGGTTGCATGTTTACAACAAAGCTAAAATATACATAATGAAATCTACCTGTTATCCATTTAACGTCCTTCGTTGAAATGAAATTTTACGCGCATAATCTCACACAAAAGTACATGTTATCCCTTCAACGTCCAAACTGGAAATGAAAAAATGAATGTGCGCATGCGTCGAACTTTGTCCAGACACGTTCGCAACAGGTGCAATTGACGTCATAGCATTTTTAACGCGCGATGCACTCGATAATTGACAGCTGACCTAGTACATTTTATATAATACCGATGACAGATGAAGCACTGGGTAAATGACAGTTGACATCGTACAGTTGACGTCATAGTCTAGACATTTTTGACAGATGAAGCACTGGGTAAATGACAGTTGACATCATAAACAGTTGACGTCATAGTCTAGACATTTGTGACAGGCGAGGCACTCGCTAATTGACAGTTGACATCGTATAGTTGACATCATAGTCTAGACATTTTTGACAGGCGAGGCACTCGGTAATTGACGGCTGACCTGGTACAGTTTATATAATACGGGTGACGCAATGTCTGGCCAGCTGACAGGTGTACTATAACGACGCATATTTTACGGGCGACGTACTGTCTGATACTTTACATAAAGACCCTTATCCACATTTTTGACGTCACTTTTAAAATGTACAGTGCTCTAACATAGGCTGGTTATACAACGTGTATAGCCTCGTTTTGATGTATAATGACTAAAAATGTTACGGATTTAGTGATAAAATAAACCCGAAATTCCGTTTTTCGTCTTTTGTGCAACCGTTTACGATATCGATTTTGATATTTTTTGTTCCAGATGATAGCCCTTCTTAAACTCTTCAAAATTAACCCTAGGTTGTCGATTCGATTTTCGGCCGTTTCCGAGTTATGACGTAACAGAGATTTTTAAACTTTATTTTCAACTTCGAGATAACCGTATAAATTATATACCGTTGGAAAGGTCTCGGCTCGCTGATTCTAAAAATATATAAGTTTTATATACTTAAGTCTCTCCGTTTCCGAGTTATACGAGTTTATATAAAGTCACGTGACCTATAATAAAATCGAAAAAACGCGATTTCTCGCTTATTTACCAATCGATTTAAATAATTCCGGTACCGTTGGAACGGTATTGTTACAAGCTTTCTGATGAATAGGATGACGACACTGTTTTAACGATATCGAGTTTAGCACGTTTCTAATAAAGTTCAAATAACCAGTACAAATATCTCACAAAACGAAAAAATATAAATACCTGTTATCCCTTCAACGTCCTTCGTTGAAATGAAATTTTAAGCGCATGCTCTCACAAAAAAAACGTGTTATTCCTTCTACGTCCAAACTAGAAATGATTCAAAATACCAATTGCGCATGCGTCGATTCGTGTTCGGACAAGACACAGGTGCGATTGACGTAATAGCGAGGCGAGGCACTCGGAAATAGACAACTGACGTACTCGGTAACTGACAGATGACAGGTACAGTTTATATAACGATATATTGTTGTCTGGTGACGTACTGTCTGAGAATTGACAGATGCACTTTAACGATACATTGTTCAGTGGTGACGTACTGTCTGACAGGTGTAGTATAACAACGCATTATTGTATTCATGACAGGCGATACATTGACAGTTGACAGGTGTACCTATGTACTTTTGACCAATCAAATCGCGAATTGAAAACGAGGCTCGTCGTAAAGTATATAAGAGCAGGCTTGATCACTGGTCGTTATTCTGACTTCAGAACTCGAACCAGTAACATGGAAAATATTTCAGCTACTTTCGAGATGATGGTGAATAACATCACCGATGCCGGCGAACTTATGGACTTTGCGGCAACGATAGGGATACAAGATACCCCTACAATGAGATTCCGATTATTTCAATTAAGGAATCCTGAATACGGGAATGACTTTGTGATTGAACAATGCGATGCCATTTTGGAGCAATTGAACGATAGTGAAGATATCCAGATGATGGTGAATAATATCACCGATGCCGACGAGCTTATGGACTTTGCGGCAACGATGGGGATACAAGATTCCTCTATAGTTAGATTCCGGTTATTTCAATTAAGGAATCCGGAATATGGGAATTACTTTGTGAATGAACAATGCGATGCCATTTTGGAACAATTGAACGTCAGTGAAGAGATTGAGCGACAAAAAGAGATAGAAGAGTGTGTAAAGGCCTTACTGTTCGATGAAGAGGCGGAAGAAGCGACGCGTCAGTGTATAAAGGACGGGGAATGGAATCCTACTTCACCAATACAAGTAGGAGGTGGGGACGAACCTTAACCGGGACCCTCCGGACTCCAATATAACATAGCGAAAAAGGGAGAGAGGACTTACGCCAAAACTGCGGCCGTAGACACGACGTATAAGATCAAGATCGACGAAAGCCATAATGGCCAAAGATTAGAGATGGTCTTCATCACATGTTCCAGGACGTTTTGGAAGAGGTACGGGGCAATTTAGCGGGGAATGACTTGGGGCGCGTGGTCATACATCATCCAGGACTGCACGACCCTATCGTCGTTCCCCTTTAACCCTGGGATCAATTAACGGCGGAAATAGTGCTGGAGATTATCGAAAAAGTACTCAATAGCAATCAAGGGCTCTCTATAGACGAAGGTTTTGAGATACTCATAGGTACGATCGAGTTGCCGAAAGGGGGAGCAAGGCGAAGAATAACAAGATTGAAAGGACACAAGAATTCGCTTGATTTGAAAAAATCGATCGTGACGATAGAAAATTATGACAAGTTATGTATGGCGAGAGCCATTGGCGTCAGTTGGGCAAAATTTAACAAATGTACGACGGAGGAATGGCAAGATGTGATAAAGAATCGACATGGTAAAAGTAATTTGGACTTAGCGTTGGAATACCAGAAAGTATCTGACACTTATTACAAAAACCTTACCAAAAAGAATCGAAAGGAACAAGGACAATTGGCGATAGCCATAAGCCAATTAGCGGGAATACCTACGGACAGACCAGCCAGTTTGAATGACGTAGCGGCGTTCGAAGAACTCCTGGGTGTTCGCGTGATGGTGGTGAGTGCTCGTTTAGGCAACAAATTTATAACGGCACCGAGCAGCGATGATCGTCCATGCATCTACGTTTATTTAGTAGACGACGACCACTTTCACGCCATTACCAGCATCACGGGGTTCTTCAGCGCCAGTTACTTTTGCGATAAATGCCTCATACACTACAACAACAAAGAACGACACGAATGCGACGTAAAATGTTTAGTGTGTAAGCGAAACCTATGTTATGACGAGGAAGAAGTGAAATGTGACGACTGTAATATGACGTGCAGATCGTCGGAGTGTTACGCGGAGCATAAAAAAGAACCTGTATACCGAAACGGAAAAAAGAAAGGACAACCCAGAGGACCATCCGAGTGCGAGAAGTATTGGAAATGCCCTACATGTTATAAAGTGATAAGAACTGATTTGAGGAAAAAGGAGGAACACGAGTGCGGTGAATACAAATGTACATCTTGTCATAGATATGTTCAAGACGACCACAAATGTTTTCTAAGAGCAACACCCGCGAAAGAACATTATATTCCCAAGTTTATTTTTTTCGATTTCGAATGTTCTCAAGATGAAATAGCGGAGTGCGAGTTGGGATATGTTCCCGTTTCTAAATTGGATTGTAAAGACTGTCAATCGCGTGAGGTATGTAAATCTTGCTCTAAATGTCGACATTGTAAAACGTCGTGGTGCGGTAAAGCGACCCATCGTCCAAACTTTGTAGTCGCCCATTCAGTATGTCCAAAATGTATAGACGAAGAACTCAAACCAACATCAGTATGCAAAGGATGTGGTACTCGTTGCGAAGAATGCGACAAGACTGACCTGCTTGACAATGAAGATAAGGGGCCCTGTCCGGGAAAATGTGGTTTTCGTGAAACCATATTTCAAGGACAGGATACGGCAGAAAAGTTTGGACAATGGCTCTTTTCCGAACAACACGAATATTTCAAAGTCGTCGCTCATAACATGAAAGGGTATGACGGATATTTTCTACTAGAATATCTAATAGATCAATCCATCAGACCCGACAAAATCATATATAGCGGTTCGAAAATCATGTATATGACGGCGGAGAAAGATTTACATATCAAAGTGATTGACAGCCTCAACTTTTTACCTATGAAATTGTCAGCCCTACCCAAAGCGTTTGATTTGAAAGAATTGAAAAAGGGGCGGTTCCCGCATTACTTTAATACGCGAAAAAATCAAAATTATAAAGGACCTTATCCCGATGCAAAAGAGTATGGGTCTGATTTTATGAGTGAGAAAGAACGAGGGGAGTTGTGCGAATGGTTGAATGAGCGAAAGGAAAAGGACGAAGTCTTTGATTTTAGAAAAGAAATGTTGGAATACTGTAGAAGCGACGTAGATATTTTAAGGCAAGCTTGTATGAAATTTAGACATTTATTGATGAGCGCTACGGGTGTGCAAGAAGAGACAATCAATGAAAAAGGTAAAAAACAGAAAAGGTGGGTTGGGGCCGTGGATCCATTCGACTCGGTCACTATAGCCTCTGTGTGTATGAATGTTTTTAAAACGAAATTTTTAGAAGAAAAGTGGCGCGTGAAATTACGAGACAGCGATGATTGGTTACCCGCGAAAAAGACCGATGGTCAATTCTATGTACAAGTAGAAAATGAATGGGTCCACGAATCCAAGTGTAAGAAAGTGAGTGCAAGAGAGTTTGTAAGTACCCCTATAGCAAAGATTCCTCCTAGTGGTTACAACGATCAATACAGTAAAGCGTCGATACAATGGTTAGAGTGGAGGGCGCGTCAGGATAACGTTCGTATTCAACACGCATTAAATGAAGGGGAAAAATCTATTCCCGGGACGCGTTACAAGTTGGACGGATATTGTAGCGAGACTCACACGGCCTATGAATATCACGGATGTATATTTCATGGTTGCACCGTGTGTTTCTCAGACAAACGTGAAGAGACGTACCATCCACTCACCCGTCAGTCTTTAGACGAATTGTATGCGCTAACATTGAAAAAGAAAGCTCACCTCGAGAGTTTAGGCATGAACTACGTTTGTATTTGGGACCACGACTTCAAAAAACTACAAAATCAAAATCCCGAACTTAGGCAATTCATTTCTCAGTTAGACATAAAAGATAGATTAGACCCGAGAGATAGTTTCTTTGGGGGGCGCACCAATGCCAGTCAACTCTACTATAAAACGAAAGACCAAGAGCAAGTGAAGTACGTCGACTTTACGAGCTTGTACCCTTGGGTCAACAAGTATTGTAAGTATCCCGTAGGTCACCCCACAATCATTACAAAAGATTTTGGGGACATGAAAGACTATTTCGGTATTGCCAAGGTGAAGATCCTCCCACCGAAGGGTTTGTATCACCCGGTCCTTCCTTATAGGTCCAATGGCAAACTGAAGTTTTCTTTATGTCGGACCTGCGCGGATACTGAGAATCAAAAGCCGTGTACATGTTCGAACGAAGCGAGAGAGATTACTGGTACGTGGTGCTCTCCAGAAATAGAAACTGCGGTAAGGTTAGGATATCGAATTACAAAAATATACGAAGTATACCACTGGGAGGAAACTACTCAATATGACCCAACAACCAGAGACGGAGGGCTTTTTGCCAATTACATTAATACTTTTTTAAAATTTAAGCAAGAGGCAAGCGGTTCTCCCGACTGGGTTAAAACGAGCGAGGATAAGAGTAATGACATGAATAAGTACATATCTCAATATCTAGAGAAAGAGGGAGTTTCGTTGGATCGAACAAATATCGTGGAGAACCCGGGGTTGAGAGCTCTGGCTAAATTATGTCTCAATAGTTTTTGGGGTAAATTCGGACAGAGACTCAATATGCGTCAAACTGAATTCTTTCACGAATTACAAGTCAACCTCTTTTTCCAGTTGTTTTCCGATCCAATGAAACGACCGATAGATTTCCATATCCTATCCAATGACATGATACAAATCGAATGGCAATTTAAAGATGATTTTCAACCGGAAGACAACAAGACAAATATTTATTTGGCTACCTATACGACATGCTGGGCCAGACTTAAACTTTACAGCGTGCTCGAACAACTTGATAGACGTGTACTGTATTATGATACGGACAGTGTCATCTATGTGAGTCGCCCCGGAGAGTATGATCCGCCATTAGGAGATTACCTGGGTGAGCTCACGGATGAACTTAAACCGGGAGAGCACATTGTAGAGTTTGTGTCTGGCGGGCCTAAAAATTATGCTTACAAAACGAACAATAACAACGAAACATGTAAAGTGAGAGGCTTTTCTTTAAACTACAAAAATAGCGCATTGATTAACTTTGAAAGCGTAAAATGTCTCGTAACTAATAAAAACCAATCGTGTAGAGCAATAGTAAAGAGAAAATTGTACATCATAAAAGAAAACTCGGAACCGAAGAGCAAAAAAACTAAGAACCGTAGTAGGACAATTACGGTGACAAACCCCAGAAAAATTTGTAGAGATAAACTTAAACGAAAATTGTATAACAGAGAAGAAAACAAAGACTATCGAATGGTCTATACCAAACGTAGAAGGATAGCTAATTTCGACACTGTACCGTACGGATTTTAGGCAATGTATATTATGGCTGTATTGTATATTTGTCAATAGTTTGTATGTTTTCTGTCATATTTTGTCACACATGTTTGTTTTTGTCATACCCATTACAGTTTTTGTAACTCATGCAACTGTTTTTGTCATACCCGTTACAGTTTTTGTAACACTCGTAACTGTTTTTGTCATGCTCGTTACAGTTTTTTGCACATTTGCTCTTATTTTCATATAGGATTTTTATCAATTTTTGTCATACACGTAACTGTTTTTGTCATAGTCGTTCATATTTTTGTCATACGCGTAACAGTTTTTGTCACGCATGTAACTCTTTTTGTCATACAAGTAACTGTTTTTGTCATCGTTATATTTTGCAAATGTTGTATTACGCAAATAAAAGTTTGTAAGAATAAGTCAGTCTTGTGCATTCATTACGCTCCCAAGATCGTAAGAATATGAATACGAACGAAGATGTCACGCCCGAAAGGGAAACCTTCCTTCATTTACCGCACGACGAAGAGAACCGTTCTAACGGGGAAAAGTGGCATTTATTAGGTACACGAGTACCTCAGTCTGAAATTGTGTACTTTTGCCAGATGCTCATTGTCTACATCATTATAATTACTTCCATCGCAAACTTATCCCTACAAAACGGAAGTAGCGAACTGTGGATCAGTTTGTTGAGTAGCTGTATCGATTACGCCCTTCCCAGCCCTAAACTTAAGAAATAATGTCTTCTCTACCTTTCGAACCGTGCTCCAGTATATGTATCAGTGGACAGACAGGGAGCGGAAAAACGCAATGGGTCTATAGGTTTTCGAAACACATAGACGACATGTACACGAAAGACCCGCCATCGAGCATACTGTATTGCTACGGTATTCATCAGGATTTATTCGATGAGATGGAACGGACTATTCCTCGATTTTATAGTAAAGAAGGTCTCCCTAGCACCGATGAGTTAGATGACTTTACTCGCGATCGTAAGCACAAACTCATTATCATCGACGATCTGATGCACGAAGTTACGAAAAATAAAGAGATGGAGCTGTTATTCACCCGGGGTTGTCACCATAGAAAAGTATCGGTAATACTCATTACGCAAAACTTGTATCCCGGGGGTAAACACGCTAGAACGATTGCCCTCAATACGTGGTATATGGTACTCATGAAAAATCTAAGAGACGTCTCTCAAGTGGGTACTCTAGGTCGTCAACTCTACCCGGGAAAATCTAAAGGGTTTGTGAAAGCGTACGAAGACGCGTTAAGCACGAAGCACGGCTACTTTCTAGTGGACATGAGCCCCAATGCCGAAGACAAATACCGTCTAAGAACGCGGATCTTTCCCGGAGAAGATCCTATAGTGTATAAATTGACGTAAGAAGGAGAGAAAAACTTGTAAGAGCAACCATGGTCGCACTCATCAAACAGCAGCGTCACTTTTTACGCTTACTAATAGAGACAACGGCGACTCAAAGAAAAGCCCTCTTAAACACAGCCACGCGACTACAACTGAAAATACTGACACAAATTGCCTACAACGTTTTGAGGTCGACGATCGTCTTAACGTCCGCTGAAAAATCGCGCCTTAAACGACATAGACGATTTATTTACCTACTCGGAAATAAAAAGGTTGGCTTTGCAGAGAAAAAGAAATCTATCGTTAACAACCAAAGAACGATTTACAGCCTGGTGAAAATTGCGTCGGCGTATTTAAATCCCTTGCTCGAGTAATGGAGAAGTTTATCTTGGTTCCGTACGAAAAGTATCATCGGATGTTAAAAAACAATACGTATAAAGGACTCGGAGAAGAACCGACAATCGTTTCGCGTCCACCACCGGGAGAACGGGACAGGAAGAAGAACCCCAATAAAACTCGAGGTGTGAGGGACGGGAAAACGATGACTCATAGAGAAAAAGTTGAATCTATCAATTGGTTAATATAGAAAACAAAGACAGTGTTATTCTTTATATATTTATCGAATAAACGAGTAAAAATACATATCAGAGTTTGTTTACAATATCCCTTACATATACATCATTCCACGGTCTATTATATATATTAAAAGGCTCGACAATGTCTCTTAAAGACATTCCCGTACTTCGAGTCACAACATAATACACGCAATAGAGTCTGCAGACATTAGATTTAGAGTCTTGAATAGGCTCTGACATCATCCAATACTCGGTCTTTACTTCGAAGTTGTCGTCGTTCGGTTTTTTGCCCAAGGAATCGAAAAATTCGTACGGTCCTCGCCTCGGAAAGTAAAACGTCACCCAATGTTTTCCCGGTCCATCGCTCGTATCCGTATTGGCGATCACAAAATGTCCTTCTTTTACTCGAATTTGATCGGCCGCACACACAGTTACCGGATACCCTCTCAATAAGTCTTCTAGTTCGAAATTGTTCATTTCAAGTATACGGCTCTCGTTCGGTCAATATGCAATACCTCGGGGAAGATGGCGTACATGATCAGTGTGACGCTTTCAGGTAAGGCCTTCGCGAACTTGATTTCTAAACGACAGTGGCCCTTTCTTTTTGCGTTAAACGAATAATACGGGTCGATATTGAGGGCGTACAGACAGTAGCCGTTCTTATAATCTACCAAGGATATGTTTAAATCGTTCCTGTAGAGCATTAATGATCTGTAACAGTCCGTATACTGATCCGACTCGTAGTTAGGTAGCATCGGTTGGGAAGGTACGGATTGCCCGTCCACGTAGAGTCCCACAAAACTACAGTCGTAATGTTTAAAGTTGAACGGGTTCTGTCCGTAATCGCCATTAAATGCGGCGCTCGGTACCAGTCCTACGATTAACTTACTAGGCACGAGTCCTTGAAATATATCGTCCGCACTGTAACTGAATTAGCCGGAGGCAATAGCCGACGTTTTGATCTCTGTACGTAAATAAGGGCACATCGCCGGCGTGTCCTGTATGAGTCTTTCGTGCACTATCAATACGCTACTCGTGAGTCGTTGAATGCAGAGCTTGAAACAGGCGTCCACGATTCTGACACGAAAATCGGGACCTATAACATCAGTGATGAGTCTAAAGGGATCTCGGCTAGGGTGTAGTTTTATACCGATCGAGACTCCGTTTATAAGTAATTTCAACTGTTGAAACAAGTCAATGTGTAACGGCCCTTCCATCTCCGCAATCTTGCCACTTTTTGTACGAGTGTATCTCATAAAGAGACCGTTGTTGGGTCCAGTCTTTATATCATTTGATCCGATATCTTTATTGTCCTTATAGAAAAGTTGCGTCGCATTCAGAAGGTTCTCTTGCAAATCTCGATTAGACTGTAATATCGTGTCGATGTAAGCTTTGTAGGGATAGTTAATCCCCGTATGCGATAAAGGCGTTTGCTGTAGAGACATCCACTTGACCGAATATGGTATGGAACGGTAGATTGATAAGACTCACTTGTACGTCGTCGCTCACCGTCGACCCATCGCCTGTGACAATTTGCAATTTTAAATTCAGCAAACTTCTTTTTAAATCTATATAAGCCGAAGTCTGTCCCGGTATATTGAATTCGAGAGAAGACGTACTTGTCACTTGATTTACTGGACGATAAACGATCCATTCTCTCGATTTTAACGAGGAATCGGTGGGTGGGGGAACGAATAATGATAGTTCATCTAGATGGTAATCTTCCATATTTAGATTTGCAAATCGAAATTGCCAAAGTTGGACTTTTGTTGCTTAGGTGGCTTGTAGGTTGAAACGGACGTATTTTTACGCTTCTTACGCGTGTCGCTCTCTTCCGCTTTCTTACGTTCGACCTCCGATTCGGCCATTTCAACCGCTTGGGCTACGGGCGTTACCAACTTGAGTGTAGGTTGCTGTTTCATTTCAGCGAGTTTTCTGAGATGAGCTCCGCTGCCTACGATATATCGACCTTTGTGATCGGGTTTAACGTAACCGTCTCTCAAATCCTTGAAATGTTGATACCATTTTTCCGGGTCATCTACATAAGGGACCCATTTATGCTGTTTATAATCGTAAACCTCTATGGAACCCATACATTCTTAAAATGTAACACGCAATGAAAATCGTTGGACTTGAAATCGATCGGATTCAAGTCTTCGTCTCTAAGATACAGATGTATCGAGTTGAAGTAATTCACAGTCACTGGCACGTATACTGGACGCCCGTATTCGATGGTCTGAAGTTTCTTGTACCTCGCTCCTATTTCGATACTCCTTAATACTGACTGTAACGTATTTTTTACGTACGTTTGTTGTAACAAATCGCAGCACAGGTATAGTCTTTTACTTCTGGACGTAAAATCGCTAGTGAGAGCAATTTCTGTCACGGCGCACGACCAATGTCCTTCCAACGTATACGATATTGGGAATTGGATGTAAAAGTCTGCCGGGTTGTTGTTCTTACGTATGTTCTGGGAATCACGACTGTTGAGATAAAGGTAAAAGTCTGTCATTGCATCAGTATTTTCGCTTTTGTTCAATCTCCTAACTCCTTCTTACGCGTGTAAAGTTCCAATTCAATAATTGTTGGGTAAACCACATCATCGATTTGATCGGATTTCGTTATACCCGTAATCACCACTTTACCGGTATGAAAACAACAAAAGTGGACTCCGTCGCTTTTCAAATTCATGGAAGGAAATAACTCTGGTTCATAAACGACATTTCTATCCCGACTCAATGCATTCAAATCTAGTTCTTCGCTTAGAGCGTGACTGGCTGACACTGTTAGGATTCGAAATTGAGTCAATCGAACGTCGAATCCGTGTTTTTGGATTAGTCTCGCGTATTGACGCAATCGTTGTCGTCCCTCTTCTATAGTCGATGCTTTGCCGTTGGAATTGATCCCACCGTTGGGGAACACTAAACAATTTCCGCCGATAGTTCTATGCTGCCATATGAGCGCCGGGAATATTCTAGGATCATAACGAGCGTTAGTTATACGATAACATAAATCTCTCAAGTCAATAGGACCTTTTAGTTTGGCACTGCACACGACGTTTGTAATTATCATGATGCGAAGACTCCAACGCCTTTATCGTAAATGACGACCGGTAGGTGATTACTACTATATATAGACGTTTTAAAGCGATTTAAGAGAACTGTTTAACATTATTTTCTAAAATCCAACTGTCATATTTCTTGGGCCAGTGTAACCAACGAACCAACATTTCTCTTCTTTTGTTGCGTACTCTTTCTTTCAATATTTTTTCGATGTGATACTCCGTATTCTCGTCGACAGTAATCGGCTGTAATTCTTGCGTATAAAAAGTACCATCGATTACCTCTTCTTGGTCCCAATCGATTAAAGTATATACCGGTACGTTTTGTCTTCTAAACCGAGTTTTGATCTTAAATATCTCGCCGGTCCACTTCTGAGAATACTCGCGGTCAAAGACACTCCTTACGTGCGAAATTCGTACCGTCTGACCTATTTTAAACTTGTATTTTCTTTTAATAATTTTACGTGACGCGCCTTTAGTTCTAAGTAAATATTGCTGTAGTCTGCTTTCTCCTTCCTTTTGCCGAGTGACGTCTGCGGGTTTTTCTCCTAAGCTTCTATGGACGGTATGGTTGTAATTGTACGTCGTTTGCTGAAGAACGTTTACGTATGACTGCGTTCTCTGTTTCAACATGTATCTAAACAATCTGTGTTTTAGATTCTTGATCAAAATTTCGGAATAATTTGCCTTTGTTTCTGTATTTTGAGCGTAAAAATGGTGTATCCCCATACTTTTAAAGTATTTATTAACTTCTCTGCTTCGAAATTCCATCCCTTTGTCCGTTCTCACTGTATTCGGTTTCCTCTGACCAGAAAAGATTTTCTCTAAAGCTCGTACTATATCGACCCCTTTTTTAGACTTGATCGGTTGACAATGAGCGAAACGCGAGAATATATCTACGGTCACCAATACGTATTTGTAACCGTCATTATGCTTAGCCAAAGCAGCCATGTCCATGAGATCCATATCCCATTGACTGTCTATACCTTCTACGATCACGCGCGATCGCGGGAATTTTCGTCTGGCTCCCCGGGTTAAAGAATAAGAAGATTGGCTTTGTAACCATTTTCTTATTCTATGTCTCCCGATTCTAAATTTACCTTCGGACTTGACCAGTTGATATAATTTTTCGGGGCCTGCAAAGCTAGCGGAGGTTTTGGGATCAAAATACAAAGAAGACAAATATTGTTTCCAATCAAGCATATTTATTGACAATACATAGATACGAAAAAACATTCTTACAACAAATACATTTCAATACAATCAAATATATATACGCTGCGCGTGTATTATAATACGTTTACAAAAACAACATCGTCCTGCTCTACGAAATCGTTCGCCGCAACTCCAGCACAACGTATGCCCGCAAGGAATTAGCGCTTTCGATTTAGTCCCATTTACGCATATTGTACACATTAGTGTCTCATCCTTATCTTCGACCCACAAAAAGTCATAGTAAAATGCAACCAATATGCTAGCCATTTGTCTCTTTTTAGACACATTAACAAGTCGTTATTTTCTTAAAACTTTTCATGTAGGGATCTTTCGGTTCTCTTCCAGTCACCAGTTCATGAAATCGTTAGGGTTACACTCTGAGCACCGTAGCCATCCCGTTTGGTTCATGTGACAACTCTGTAGGTAACACGGTACAACTCCGTCCAGTTCCGGTAAATTGTTCCCGATTTCCGGTAACAATTTCTTCAACTGGTCATACTCCGAGGGTCTTAAACATAAGCCCTTTTTGGTTGGTACGACCTTTTCCTCTGGCTTCCAATATTGACGAATGTCAACACACACGCCGTTGGTGTTGCAATACACGTTACCACCAAGGTGACTTTCGTACATCTGCTTATCTTCTAACGCTTTGTCCGTACAGTCAAACTGGTCTACCAGATTCTTGAACCTCATCAACGATAAACTTATACCTTTTTTGGTCGGTTTATCGTCCTGCCATTCTCTAATGTCAACCCTTAGTTCTCCTTTCCATTCGCAAACTTGTACGAATCTACCGTTTCCCAAAGCGAGCTTACATCTGTAGTTTGCCATGTTGTTCGTTCGAGTTCTGAAATCAGAATGACAAACTGACTTTTTACACCCTCTTTTATACATCCAAGTCTCTTCTGATTGGTCAATTCAATCTCGCTTCTGATTGGCTATTTCGTTCTTGCATCTGATTGGCTGATGTGTCTCCTCCGATCGGTCAATCTTGCTCCCCTGGTTGTTACAGTATAGAATATGCCGTTACAACGAATATGCTCTTATTGGACCTTTTGTACACCAATTTTATTTTCCAACAAGGTTCTTCCCTATAACCCGAGAGTCCAATATGGTAAGGAAACGATTTTATCGCTTCGAATCGCTGTCCCGTTTTCTTCAACAACGAATCCGGATGATCCAAACACCTCTCTATACAATCGTACATGGTTTGTATGTCAAGAAAGATGGACGCGTTGAGGTAACCTCCATTCAGATGTTTGTCAATGGCGTGGTTGGATAGTTTAAAAAGTGTTGTCATGTTGAACGTTGATTGTAAATTGAACGTAGAGGGGACATTTTACTGACTATATATCGAACGAGTCGAGTACTGAAACGTGACGTTATGTAAACTCTACCTGTCAGACAGTACGTCACCACTGATTAATGTATCGTTAAAGTGCATCTGTCAATTCTCAGACAGTACGTCACCAGACAACAATGCATCCTTATATAAACTGTACCTGTCAGCTCTCAGACAGTATGTCAGCAGAGAACAATGCATCGTTGTAGTACATCTGTCAGTTCTCAGACAGTACGTCACCAGCCAAAAATGTATCGTTATATAAACTGTACCTGTCATCTGTCAGTTACCGAGTACATCAGTTGTCTATTTCCGAGTGCCTCGCCTCGCTATGACGTCAATCGCACCTGTGTCTTGTCCGAACACGAATCGACGCATGCGCAATTGGTATTTTGAATCATTTCTAGTTTGGACGTAGAAGGAATAACACGTTTTTTGTGAGAGCATGCGCTTAAAATTTCATTTCAATGAAGGACGTTGAAGGGATAATAGGTATTTATATTTTTTCGTTTTGTGAGATATTTGTACTGGTTATTTGAACTTTATTAGAAACGTGGTAAAACTCGATATCGTTAAAACAGTGTCGTCATCCTATTCATCAGAAAGCTTGTAACAATACCTTTCCAACGGTACCGGAATTATTTAAATCGGTTGGTAAATAAGCGAGAAATCGCGTTTTTCGATTTTATTACAGGTCACGTGACTTTATATAAACTCGTATAACTCGGAAACGGAGAGACTTAAGTATATAAAACTATATATTTTTAGAATCAGCGAGCCTAGACCTTTCCAACGGTATATAATTTATACGGTTATCTCAAAGTTGAAAATAAAGTTTAAAAATCTCTGTTACGTCATAACTCGGAAACGGCCGGAAATCGAATCGACAACCTAGGGTTAATTTTGAAGAGTTTAAGAAGGGCTATCATCTGGAACAAAAATTATCAAAATCGATATCGTAAACGGTTGCACAAAGACGAAAAACGGAATTTCGGGTTTATTTTATCACTAAATCCGTAACCTTTTTAGTCATTATACATCAAAACGAGGCTATACACGTTGTATAACCAGCCTATGTTAGAGCACTGTACATTTTAAAAGTGACGTCAAAAATGTGGATAAGGGTCTTTATGTAAAGTATCAGACAGTACGTCGCCCGTAAAATATGCGTCGTTATAGTACACCTGTCAGCTGGCCAGACATTGCGTCACCCGTATTATATAAACTGTACCAGGTCAGCCGTCAATTACCGAGTGCCTCGCCTGTCAAAAATGTCTAGACTATGATGTCAACTGTACGATGTCAACTGTCAATTAGCGAGTGCCTCGCCTGTCACAAATGTCTAGACTATGACGTCAACTGTATGATGTCAACTGTCATTTACCCAGTGCTTCATCTGTCAAAAATGTCTAGACTATGACGTCAACTGTACGATGTCAACTGTCATTTACCCAGTGCTTCATCTGTCATCGGTATTATATAAAATGTACTAGGTCAGCTGTCAATTATCGAGTGCATCGCGCGTTAAAAATGCTATGACGTCAATTGCACCTGTTGCGAACGTGTCTGGACATAGTTCGACGCATGCGCACATTCATTTTTAATCATTTCCAGTTTGGACGTTGAAGGGATAATATGTACTTTTGTGTGAGATTATGCGCGTAAAATTTCATTTCAACGAAGGACGTTAAATGGATAACAGGTAGATTTCATTATGTATATTTTAGCTTTGTTGTAAACATGCAACCTTATCGTTTTTAAATATTCATATTTTTTATAAAAAAAGGGTCATGGCTGTCTAAAAATAGATGGTCAAATGATCGTCTAAAAATAGAAATTATGTCATATCTATTTTTAACACTGTCAAAAATGTAGGTCATTCAAAATGGCCGCTGTTCTAAAAATTGAAATATCCTTATATGCTAATGAGTTACCATATAAGGTAATAATATGGCGGCGATTACGTCATCTTTGTTTGACCCCAAAGTAGCCCCTATACTACTGCAGAATATTAAATTATAAGAAATGAATGTAATTTTATTTTTTTCATGCAGGTATGAAAAATAAATTCTAATCACACTTTTGTATGAACCGCTTCGCGGATTCATACAGTGTGATTAGATTTTATTTTTCATACCCGCATGAAAAAAATAAAATAGCATTCATTCCTTAAATAATTACAGACAGAGAGACGATATCGTCGGTGTAAATGCAAAACCTTGTTTGTCGATTTTTGCGATTTTCAAAGTAAAACCATGTGTGTCCAGTAAAGACAATTATTGCAGGTTTTGAGATCATTCTACCGATCAGAAATAATCGACACATTACTTGTAAACAACATGTCCAAATTTCAAGTAAATCCTTTCAGTTTGGGAAAAATCATTACACTTATTCCATCCCCCTTTAAAAGTTTCCAAAAACGATGTACGAGGTTTTGCATTTACAACGAAGATATGGCAAAAAATAGGGAATATATCTAGGCTTCCAACAAGTCTTCTTGATATGCCGCTATCAACTCATCATTTTACATTTAACCTAAAACTGATTTAGTCGGATATCTTTAAATTTTGTTGTTCTATGTGATACCAATAATCATCTTGAATTCTAAGAAATCTACATTTTTTCTTATCCCACACACCATGTATTAGATAGAGACTGTATAGTAGATTCTATGCGATATAAACGTTCAGAAGGCGCAGCCTTTGAACGTTTATGTCGCATAGAATCTACTATACAGATTCTATCTGACTTAGTATTCGTCAACCAATGAAACATACGCTTCTACTGTCATTCTTCAAACCACGCCTCCGACCTGAGCTACTTTCGAGCAGATCTTACTGGAATTACATCATTTTCCCAAAAAATACACCATTTTCCGAAAAATTACATCATTTTTCAATGAATGCATTTTTCGTGTGTCCCTGTCCATCTACTGAACATCCACTTACAAGTAACATGAACAATCTTCCATACAACGATGCGTAGATGTTGTAAGTCTCTAACAGTGATGCGACCATATTCGTCGATAGAACGTCCCTTAAAATTAAGCCTCTCTTACAACCGGTCGTATGTGCTCCTGCGTGCGGTCTGCGTCTAAAACGTACGTTTAGTCGTGCGATGCACGCACGTGCAACGTACGATTTTTGTGGACGCAACCACGACGCAGACTGCACGCAGCAAAGAATTGACCGGACAATTCTTATGAGGCGCTCTTACAACCCGTTGTGCGTCTTTATAAATCGTGCGATTTTGCAGCGTTTAAAATGTACGATTTGAAAAGACGCACGACGGGTTGTAAGAGAGGCTTTAAAGATATTATTCTATTAATGACGGAAGGCAGCAATATCTCTCTTTACCCGTAGGTGAGGTCCTTATCTCCCTAAACTCATTGTGTTAGCGGTAGAAAAGTGCACACCTGCCTTTCTGTCCTTTACTGTTATCTTCCAAAAATGTTTTGTTTAAATTGGTGATTTTCTGGCATAAATAAATTTACAGAAAATTAGTCGTTCTGCCTTTGACAGCGTCGCCATAGAATGCATCGATAAAATGAAATTTTGTCACGGTGTCAAACATTTGAATCTAACGGGCAATTAAGGACATGATTCATAAATGATGTTAAATACGCTATCTCAAAGTCATGGATGGGCATCAGGGGAGCTACCTCGAAAATGTGTTAACGTACATTTGTTCCCACGCCACATCCGGGAATGTCGAGGTAGTGGAAATCCCCGTATTTTGACAAACGGACAAAGGTGAGCTCTTGTTTTTATTTGTTTTTTCTTTCAAGGAGCGCATTACTTAAAAATCTGGCGATGCAGTGCAATGCTACTATGTTTTAGCAATGCATGAAGACCGAAAACCCCGTTACATAGTGGAAAATACGAGCAGGACGACATTGATTCCAGGACTAGTGGATTGCATTTTTGCCATATGTTGACATATCGACAGGCATCTCGAGGCAGATTTTTAAGTAATGAGCTCTTTGAAAAAAAAAAAAATAAAAAAAAAGCGAGAGCTCACCTTTGTCCGTTTGTCAAAATACGTGGATTTCCACTACCTCGACATTCCCGGATGTGGCTTGGGAACAAATTTACGTTAACATATTTTCGAGGTAGCTCCCCTGATGCCCACCCGTGAAAGTTTCTTACGGAAATGGTGTATTTATACGAACATTATTAAAGGTACATTAGTATCCCCAGGCCTAAATCTCTACTGATCCTCAAAAGTTGGCTTTTGGCATGTTGTCACACCGTTCATAGACTTTATATCGGGCACCCAACAACATTCTAAACGGCAGCACCGAGAAGATACCAACGACAATGTTTCAAGAACTGTAAGTACTTCTGATTTTAACTCGCCTGTAAGACACACCTCTGATCAACCACGAATTAACGAATATCTCACGGGAATGAATTCATCTTCAGCTAGTAACCAGGAAAATGATAACCCTATTGACGCATCACAAACATTTAATATCGGATTATTAGTAGTAAAAGATATACAACAAAATATTAAACAACTCTGCAACAAAGTGGACAACATACAGGAGTCAATGGCAGATTTGAAAGAAGAAAATATCCATCTGAGAAATGAGAATAAAAAACTTGTAAATGGAATGAAACAGTTAAATGCTAAAGTTGAAAACTTAGAAGCCCAGTCGAGACGCCAAAACTTGAAATTCTACAATGTGCCTGAGAGTGACAAAGAAAATAAAATCAGACGGTTTGTAAGTGAGGACCTTGATATAGACGACTCTAATATAAGCATTGAACGCGCTCACAGGCTGCCGGGTAAATATAAACCAAGTCCCATAATAGTCAAGTTTTCTTTCTTTAAAGATAAGGAGATAATTTTACAGAGATTTTGAGAGATGAGGAAAGAAGCAGGCGAAAGAAGCATCCCGCGATCCAAGATCAATGTACGTGAAGACTTCCCACAACGTGTAAGTCAGATGAGACGTGCTCTCACACCCTTCATGTTAGATGCGATCCAGGACAAGAAAAGGGCTCAGTTAAGGTACGATGTTTTGATTATAGAGGGGAAACGGTATACCTACGATGAAGAAGCGAAAGACATCACTCCACTGATAACATAGGGGACAGGCCAAAGCCTTCACATTTACAATATGTTTGCAACCGATACGATATTATTGCGCTTTTAGAAACTTGGTGTACAAATGAAAGCAATTTTGAAAACTTTCTACCAGACTATCAGCAGTATCACTACATCAGAAAAATGACAGTTGGTGCACGTAGAGGATCTAGCGGCGTCTAATTTTTTGTTCGTGATACAGTATTCGACTTATTTAGTATTAAAAGAATCATTTGTGATAATAAGACACCGTGATACTACATATACAAACAAAGGAAAAAGAAAACTCTAGAGAAATTGTGTTTATATGTGCCTACGTCGCACCAGAAAATTCTAGTGTGTACACTCATAATGATGCAAATGGTATATTGCTGTTGATAACGTAATTTCTGACTATCCGAACGCATTGATACTGTTGGCTGGTGATCTGAATGCTCGGGCTGCATGCAGACTACCTAGATTATATTCCAGATGATGATCTGTCATATATATTTAACGACAACGCTTTGGACAATCCGTCTGATTCGTTTAGTTTACAGAGATGCTCAAAAGATAAGAAAATCAATACGTTTGGACAGTCTCTTCTTCAAATGTGTTGCTCATTTGACATGCACATATTAAACGGTAGACTGTTTAATGATAAAATAGGAAATTATACATATTTTTCAACGAATGGACAAAGCGTCGTCGATTATTTTATCTCTTCGAGTGATTTATTCTCGTATATAACCGATTTTGGTATTAGTGATGTAGATATGTCACGGTGGGTAACCCACGTGACTTTTTGGAAAGCGTCCACTCGAAAAAATCGTCCGCTTCAAGGTATATTTTGTTTAATTTCTCAGCTTCTACTCTAATGATTTTGATGAGATAAAGCGCACGGAACGCGCATTTGAGAGGGCTATTCCCGGCTCTAACTCACTCTGCTGCAAATCCAGTGGTTTCTTCAAACATTCGAGCCAAAATATTTTTAGGTGCAAAACGAAATTGGGAAGCGTACACATGCATCGGAATTTTTTTTCGCTTGAATGTTTGACGAAACTATGGGATTTGGAGCAGAGTGAGTTAGAGCCGGGAATAGCCCTCTCAAAGGCGCGTTCCGCGCACTTTATCTCGTCAAATTCAGTAGCGTATAAGCTGAGAAATTAAACAAAACATTCCCTGAAGCGGACGATTTTTCGGTGTGAACGCTTCCCAAAAGTCACGTGGGTTACCCACCGTGTATGTCTGATCATTAGCCTATTTACTGCAGTATTAACTTATTTAAAACATGCACAAGTCATGAAACTATAATCGAGAGCAGCAATGATCATCTTTCGAGCTGGAACAAGATAAAATGGAAACCTTATCTGAAAGATCAGTTCGTTTTAAAATTTTCTCGCCATTTCGAGACATTTTGCAATGATCTGGACTTATCAGGTACAAATATGATGAATTCTCTTCCACCATTTATAAAGGTTTTTCAGACAGCGGGATCGAGTATGCGTCCTTCGGAGCACACGCAACATACGACTACCCAGCCGGAATGGTGGAATGACGAATGTAATAAAGCAAAAGGTGATAAATATACGGCTTTACGTCAGTTTCGCGTGCTCGATTCCGACGATAGTCGAAAATCATATATCACTCAGCGCAATCGTTTTAAGGCCATCTGTAAGCGTAAAAAATCTTCACTATTACGACAGAAACGTAATAATCTATGTTTAGCGCGTAAAAATCCGAAGGAATTTTGGAAGATCTCAAACAAACAAGGTAATATATCACCAATCAATTGGCATCGTTATTTCAGCGATTTATTCAAAAAATAATTCACAGTGTAAATGAAATAAACAATAATCGATCTCCAGGACCAGATGGAATAAATATAGAAATGTTCAAAAGCACACTTACAATTATTTTGCCATACCTTAATAAGTTATTTAATACAGTTTTTGATACAGGAAACTTTCCCCCAGAGTGGGCGAAAAGTATCACTACCCCTATACATAAAAGTGGAAACATTGATGACCCAAACAATTATAGAGCAATTTCGCTAATTGACTCAATAAGTAAAATTTTTATGAGTATTCTCAATTCTCGTTTAAGCAACTGGTGCGAAGAAAATTGTTTAATTAATGAATCACAAGCAGGGTTCCGAAAAAACTATTCAACATGCGATATTTTCAATTTAATGGCTGTAGTACAAAAATATCTATAAAAAAGCGCGGGCGATTTTATTGTATTTTCATCGATTTTGAAAAAAGCTTTTGATAAAGTACAACATGACCAACTCTGGAAATCCTTAGAAAAGCTTAACATTAATGGGAAATTTCTTACTGTGTTAAAATCTGTATACAGAAGCACAAAGTATTGGTAAAAATAGATAATAAGCATACAAAATATTTTGACTGTCAGATCGGAACGCGTCAGGGTTGTATTTCAAGTCCAAAAATCTTCAAAATCTTTATTAATGATCTTAATGAAGTCCTCTGTAACACATGTGATCAAGGAATCTTCATTTCAAATGAAATAAATAAGCTATATGCTTTAATGTTTGCAGATAACATTTCTAGCTTTTCAGACACTACCCTACGCATGCAAAAACAAATTGATTGTATATCACAATATACTAAAGATAAGGGATTAACTAGAAAGACCTGAAGGTCTTGAGTCGCTCCACAGGCCTGAATTCTTTTAATATTAAATCCAAGTTTTGACTAGATTTTTGAATACTTGTGGGCTTGTGGTTCTTAAAGCATAAACAAAGTCAAAAGCAGCAATCATGTGGTCAATGCAAAAAGAAAGTAAATGATTGACTAATATTTTAGGGATGTTAGAGAGATAATAAAATTGAAAACTGTGATTTTGCCAAATTCAAGGACATATAATTCAGTATGTATATTCAAAATCAAATCAGAAATTAAGCACATGCAAGATCTTATGGGTCACTATCTTTCTGTTCAAATTTTGTCTATATTAGTCAATATTCGTGGCTTCAAGAGTGGAAAAAGTGTTGAAAACTGAAATTTTGTCAATTTCAAGGGCACAAAACTCAGATTGTAACAGTGTGATCATCTTGAAAATTACACATAAGCAAGATCTTGTTGTCAACAAGATTCTTTCCAAGTATCATCTTGATTGGTTGACATTTGTGGTTGTAAGAGTAAAAACAAAGTCGAAAATGGCAATTTTGTCAAATTCAAGGACAGGTAACTCATGATGTAAGATTCCGATCAAGCTGAAAATTACATCCAGGCAGCATATAATGCTTATATATATTCTGTCCAAGTTTTGTTTTGATTGGTCAATATTTGTAGATTTCAGAGTAAAATTAAAGTCGAAACAAGCAAAATAGAGCCGAAAATGACAATTTTTGGCAATTTCAAGGGCAAATAACTCACGCTATTAAATTCAAATCAAGCTGAAAATTTTAACAAGGCAAGATCTTATAGTCAGCATCATTCTGTCAAAGTTTTGTCTTGTTTAGTCAATATTTGTAGTTGCTAGAGTGAAAACAAAGTCAAAATACAGCCGAAAGAGGCAATTTTGTCAATTTCAAGGGCACATAATTCATGATGTAAAATTCAGATCAAGCTGAAAACTTTACCAAGGCAAGATCTTGTAGTCAGTATCATTCTGTCAAAGTTTTGTCTTGATTGTTCAATATTTCTAGATTTTAGTAGAAAACTAAAGTGAAAACCTGCTATTTTTGACATTCAAGGGCAGATAACTCAGGTTATTCTGGTTCAATCCAAATTCTTTGAAGAAATCTGAGAGAAGGTCACCCCAGGATCATTCCTGTGAAGTTTGGTTGAAATCCATCCAGTAGTTTTTGATAAAAAGATTTTTAAAGAAAAAGCTTACGGACGCACGGACGGACGCACGCACGCACACACGCACGCACGACGGACACACCGCCATGACAATAGCCCGCTGGCCTGAAGGCCAGTGGAGCTAAAAATTAATTTAGACAAGATGAAAATTTTAGTTTTTAGAAACGGTGGTATCGTTAAACAATCAGAACGTTGGCAACTTGATGGGCAACCAATAGAAATTGTGTCTTTCTACAAGTATTTCGGTGTTTACTTCACACCTAAACTGTCATGGTCTATTGCACATGATAAATTGTCCAAGCAAGCAATTAAAGCCAGTTACAGTATCTTTAGATACCAAAATAAGTTCGGTAATATAATGCCAAACGATATTTTTAAAATATTTGACGCTACTATTAAGCCTATCTTATGCTATGCTTCAAGTATTTGGGATCATACCTATAACAAATCTATTGAAAAGGTTCATATTCAACTCTGTAAAAGATACTGCTTATTATACTAAAAATGTCCTGATGCGCTTGCCTTGAGTGAATGTGGCAGATTGCCATTATGTATATTTTACATGCATAATTGTGTTAAATATTGGCTTATCGTCTGGTGCAGCACAGATATCCAAAGCAGTGCTATACAATGCTTATTAAACTTGACAACAGTGGTCGATACACATGGGCTTCATCCATAAAACAACTACTTTATAGCTTTTGTTTTGGATATGTGTGGCTCGCTCAAGAGGAGATGAAGCATTATTTTTATCAAAGTTTAAACAAAGGCTTATTGATTGCTATTCGCAAAAACTGCATCATGATATCGAGTCATCACCGAAAGGCATTCATTACCAATATTTTAAATCACAAATAAACGTTGAAACGTATTTAATATTAGAATTGAATTTCACTTTGAAAAAAACTTTGGCTAATTTTAGATGTTCTGGACATACTTTAATGATAGAAAAGGGCAGACATTTAACAATTAACAGAGATTTAAGATACTGTCCGTATTGTGTAACACAGAAAATTTATGTGATCGAAGATGAAATACATTTTTTCTTCCATTGTGCTCTTTACGAACCTATTCGAAAAGTATATTTCCTTTCAAAATGGCTCCAAAATAGAACACCATTTACATTTTATAAAATTCTATCAACTGATAATCATGAACACATTTATAGTATAGCTAGATATCTATCATCAGCATTTAGTTTTCGTCAAGAATTTTAGATAGTTCCAAAATTATCACCTAAACAATTTCAGAAAGTTCCAAAAACTAACACCTATCACTCTCTTATATAAATGTTTGTACAAATGTTATAATAGGCCGGTTTTTTATTTCACACCCGAAAATAGTAAACCAATCAAATCGCCACATTCGTACCACGTGAGTATACAATACCTAGGGCCGTACTGTACGCACGTGATAATTGCGTTGACGCACGGGATTCTCGATATTCCAAAGCGGCTAGATCGATATTGTACAATGCACCGGTTGAACCGTCCAAATATGCATTGCACTCACTTGAACCCTACAAATATCGATTGAACCGTACAAATATGGATTTTTTTTCCAAATCGAGGCTGTTATACAAAATACCGATATTTACATCAAAGAGTAATCTCCCTTAGTAGAGTTCTCGTCTGCAAAAGCAAAAATGTGCATTAGAGTTAAATGTTTGTTTCAACATGATATTTTGAAATCACTATCCTAAACAAGACCTAGATTTGATTCTTTGATTGAAAAAACCCATTGGGAAAACATTAAGGCAAAAGGAGAAAATGATTTTAAACATCATGAAAGAGATTATTTCATTTCAAAACATTTCTGAATTGTAGCGTATTTAATTTGCAGCAATGATAAAATCACACTTAACCCTTTCCCAAACAAGACCTGGATTTGATATCCATTAAAAGGCTTGACAAAAAAGTTCTAAGAGAAAACGAGATTTGCCGTTTATCAGCAATTTCTCCTTTTCTGTCAATATGTTCATTGTTGATTTACGCATGACATGATAGATAGTTTATATGACAATTTTCATGTACATTTCACACTATCACATGGCGATCTATTCAATCTTTTTAGACAAACATAAATCGATAAATATAGATATAATGTCAGATGCCATGTATATTTCACAGTGTTAGAAACGTACATGTAGCCTACATTTTTTCATGACATAGGCCTATGTGTTGTTTTTCTTCCTTTTTTATTTCACGTTGGAATTCTATTTAAAAGTAATTAGATCTAGATCTTTATTTCTATACAAAATTAATCTTTGTCATGTTTTGTGTGAAAAAAAATGATGTGAAATAAAGAGGTCATTTAACATGTCTTTGTACAATACCGAATTCTATTGAATTCGTACTTTGCAGAACCAGTCTATATTTAGACTCGCCTATCGGCTCGTCCAAATATAGCCTCGTTCTGCAAAGTACTCACCCAATAGAATTCAGTATTGTACAAAAACATGTTGAATAACCTCATAGTATTGTTGTATTGTATTGTATATGACATAATACAAGACTCGTACAGTAAATGACATAAATCGATAATCATGCAGCGGCGTAAAACTATGTAAAATATTTAAAGCTGGTAGATCGTGTTTACGAAATGATGTGATATGGGGTTTTATATCTGTCGTAATCTTAGTCAATACAGGTCAGACGAAGCTGAAATTTTGCACAGAGAAATATTAAAGGCCGTTTTTCAATCATGTACATTTATTTTTACAGAAAATTACCCCGAAAATAAGTAGGTAACTGTAAGCATGAATCTTTAAAAGATATTTCTTATTTGCGAGCCGTACGCCGGCCACATATTGGTTGTGTTGCTATGGTTACTTTTTGCAGCAACCCGATAATCCGATTTTTAAAAGTATACTTGCATTTAAGTCATTATGTTTTTAACTTTGTATAGACTTAAAATTAATAAGAAATTCGCAAAGATAATGATCAAATTATGTTTGTCTCAAAACTTTTCGAACTCTCGTAACTCAGGGTGTGATATTCTAATCAAACTGAAAATAATACCCTAAGAAATTTCTCATAGTCACAAACAATATTATCTGAGATTTGTCTTGCTGAGTCAATATTTGTGGTTGTAAGAGTGGTATTTAAGTAAAAAAGTCGATTTTACCGAATTCAAGAGCACATAACTCAAAACTTTCACAGCCTGACTAGATAACTGAAAGCCAAACTGATACAAAATCTTATGGTCATCATTTTGGTGTCCAAGTTTTGTTTTGATCGATGACTAATTGTTGTTTTAGAGTAAATAACAAAATCGAAAACAGCAATTATCACAATTTTAAGAGCAGATAAATCAGCAAATTCCACTATGATTATGCTGAAATTCTAGTTGATTGGTCAATTTACCTGGTTATTAGACTGAAAACAAATCAAAAATGGAAATTTTGTCAAATTCGATGGCAGAATACTCCGCAACTTCTGGGCCAATTATGCTGAATTTTGTATTCGTCTAAGATCTTATAATCACCAATGTTGTGACTATTTTTTGCCTTGGTTGGTCAATATTTGTGGTTTTTATAGTAAAACCTAAGTCGAAAACATTCATTCTATCAAATTCAAGCGCACAAAAATCACAACTTTATGATCCGACCTTTCTGAAATTCAAATTCATCTTAAGTCTTTTAATCACCAATATTGTGCTCAGGTTTCATTTAGATTGGTCAATGATTGCATATGCTAGAATGTAAACCAAGTCGAACATAGTCAAAAACGACATTTCCTCTAAATTCAAGTGCATATAACTCATGACGACTTTCTGTCCCGATCATTCTGAAAATTGTACTTATCCCAGATCCTATCGTCACCAAGATTGTGTGCAAGTTTCATTTGGATTTGTCAATAATTGTAGATGCTAAAGTTCAAACCAAGTGGAGAATAGTCGAAAACGGCAATTTTGTAAAATTCGAGGACATATACAACTCATGACTGACCGTCTTTATCATTTTGATAATTGTACTCATCATACATCTTATCGTCATCAAGATGGGGTAAAAGTGTCATCTGGATTGGTCAATAATTGTAGATGATAGAGTGTAAGCCAAGTCGAAAATAGTCGAAAATGGAAATTTTCTGAAATCAAAGGGCATATAACTCATGACTATCTTTTCTGATCATTCTGAAAAATGTACCCAACCGAGATATTATGGTCAACAAGATTATGTCGAAGTTTTATCTTGATTACTTATTAGTTGTATATACTTGAGTGTAAACCAAGTCCGAAATAGTAGAAAACGGCACTTTTGTCAAATTCAAGGGCATATAACTCACGATATTCTATTCGATCATTCTGAAAATTGTACCACTTTGAGATCTTACGATCAATAACATTGTGTCAAATTGCCATCTTGATTGGTCGATAGTTGCAGATACTAGTATGTAAATCATGTCCAAAATAGTCGAAAATGGCAATTTTGTCAAATTCAAGGGCATATAACTCACGACTTCCTGTTATGATCATTCTGAAAATTGTACTCCTCCGAGATCTTATAGTCTCCACAATTATGTCCAGGTGTCATCTTGATTGGTCAATAATTATAAATGCTAGAGTGTAAACAAAGTGGGAAATAGTAAGAATGACAATTTAGTCAAATTCAAGAACAAATAACTGGTTATTTTCTGGGCCGATCAGGCTGGAGATCAGAATCATCCAAGATCTTATAATCCCAGTCATAATGTATAAGTTTTATCATGATAAGTCAATAATTGTGGATGCTAGGTTGTAAATAAAGTCTTAACTAGCTATTTTTTATGTTCAAGGGCAGATAACTCACGACTTTTTAGTCCGATCTGGCCCATAATCGACCTCATGGAAGAACTTATTATAATACTTATTCTGATTAAGTTTGATCAAGACTGTTTTTACTTTTGCTAAACCTAGATTGAAAACATGTTTTGTCATAAAGCCTTTCTGTGAACATGTCCTTATTGGTGTAAAGAGTTGTCAGCCCCCAGAAAAACAAAACAAAAAAATTAAAAGAAAATTTGATGCAGCAGTCATCCTGGAACGAAACATAATTGAATTCAAAACATCCCTGAGGTGTCAAAACTTTTCTATCATCAAAGTTGAAAAAATGATATAGTTTTAAAAAAATCTTTATTATTTTTAGAGTGATTTTTCTATTTCGGTGAAATAGGACAATTACGGTCAATATGTCTATACGACTATTCTATTATTAATTACTTTTTGCTTAACATAATATTTCAGTAGAAAAATAAAATTATTGCTGGAAAAAAATAAAATTAAAGAAAAAAAAAAAAAGAATGATTGCAATTTCCATTCATGATTTGTCTATTTCATTTTCGGTGGGTTGAGTTATCTGCCCATAGAAAAAAACCGCACCACTTTCATTTCTGACATCCACTATAAAATGAAGCCCTAACCTACTGTACCATCGGAATCTTTCTACCCGTTTTGTCAAAAAGAAACCTCTACTACTTTCTAGGCCACTTTTTTTGGATTGGCCCTTAGACTTTTCCTTTTAGAGACATATGGTTAGCGAGTATCTCCATTACTCTAATGATAATCATGGCGTTTTTTTTTAAAATGGACTTGTCGAAAGGTTAAAGAACTTACTAGCAAAGGCCAAAGCTCATCACACAGTTTCCCATATATTTTTGAACAACACAGCTACCCGCACAAACGCCAAATGTTCTTATGCAGACGTTGGCTTTGGTTCCGATCAAAAGTAGATACACGCTTAAAACCACCAATTGTCGTCTGTAGTCCATCCTTTAACAAAAAAAATCAAACGGCATAATTTTGTACTGGTCCAAATTCGAAGATGTTGCAGACGAAAAATTTAAGCGAATGGAATTTTACGTCTATTGGTCTTTCTTGGTAGAAAACGTGGTGATGAATGACGAACCTGATTATCACAAGCAATTTCTTCATTTTCCACGATATTTTAAAAGCCTAACAGAGTCATTGTCTGTCAGAAGAGACAATGTCTAATGTGAAAGATGATGCAGACACCAGAATGGGTATTCTAAATTTATGCACTACTTGTATAATAACATAGATTGGAAATATTTAGGCAATAAACGATAATGGTTTCTTCCTTGGCATTTTCTTCTTCTTTCATGAACCCTTTCTCAAGACTTTCTAATTAGGACCGCCAATAATAATTTCCGTTTTGGAAATGGTTACTACAGAGTGTCCCAAAAAACGGAACCCTAATTCAAAGTCAAATATTTTAAAGCGTAAACAAGGAATCTAATTTTTGAATTTGCAGTACTAAAGATACATTATTTTTGCATTTATGTTCCAAATTTCACTTAAAAATATGCATCGATTCAAAAGTTATAAGCAAATTAATAATGACACTAAAAAGCCGATCTGACATGATATTGATTTTTGCGTCTTGTTTGTTCGTGAAAGCGCGCTAACGGTCAGCTGTTGAATTCTGTACAGTTGTACATGTTGTACCGATTTTCTCAAAATTTAATATATACAAGTGCTGTATGTGCACATTGAGTCCATAGGGTGGTTGTTTGAATTAATTTCAAATTATTATGTGATTCATTTTACATGGCGCAGTTTCAACTTTTATTTTCATAAATTGAAAGCTTGAGATGTTTACTAAAATTAGTCCAGTCATAATTTTCTTGTATAGTAAAGAATGAGTGTAATGAAAAGAACTTGTTCGATTCATGGAATGAATGATACAATAGGGCCAAATGTCTCCTTCCAGCAGGATATAGCCGCGATTTGATGCGCTCAAAATCTGTCGAATAAATTTTCTTGAAATTCTCAGCAACTCTTCGCGCAACCTCCATCTAGGTCTCCACGTAGTCATTTTTCTGGGAAAAATCTATTTGTTGGGTTATTCAAGTTGCAAAGTGCAGAATGCAACTGCACCTATTACCGGACTTGTATAGTTACCGATCGTATAGTTACCAATCGTGGATAAGTAAATAATTCGATTTACGGGCCTTTTCATTCAAAGAATTGCCCGGAAAACTGTTTAAATGCATACATTTGATCAAAAGAAGTAGATCTCTAATAGTATTTGTATTCTGAAAGCAAAAATTGGATATTTTATTGCTAAAAAGCGAATTACGAGCGGTAGCTACAGTTGTCGGATGTCGCTTTTTGTCATCCGTTCGTGCACTACAACTGTGTCACAAGTACCGCCCCCTGAAATTATTCTTTGTAACTTTGCTGAACTCTTACATAAACCATAGCCCAATGTATAATCAAAACCATATTTTCTCCATATTCTATGATTTACTGCGGAGGAAAAAGTATCTGGTCCACAGAAAAACAAACGAAATAAAAACCAAACATGAAACATAAGGCTGCATGAGTTGTCTGACAAAAAGCGGTGTTGCTAAGAAGGGTCGGACTTGATTGGACTTGCTCTGTTTTCACTTCACGAATTATGCTGCCCAAGCAAGCGTGTTTGGGTTCTGACCAAGATGATTATTGCAGAATGCACCATTACAAAATCGCTGAATAACATGCCAAATACATTTGTTTAGTTTCATCATTAAAAATCTGGCGTCTTTTCCGTTCTAAAAAGTATTCTGTGTCAACGGAGTAGCCCAATCAAGTTCGCCCTAAAGTTCGTTCAAGGTGAGTCAAACAGAAGTGTTATTTTTTCGCTGGAAAAAGAAATTTTCAAGTAAGAAAAAATTGTGTGGAGATGGTTTGATATTTTGGTTGACATTGAATTTATTGTGAGTTGCATTGATTAACTGCAGTGATAGAATAAGTGATTATTTGTGAAATGTCATGAGTTTTCGACCCCAATGCCATGATGCCAAAATTTGATGAATTTTGCTGAATGGTGAGATTCACTAGACTCTGATTGCAAATCTAAACGAACATAAGTTAGCAAGGTAAGTCATGTTTTATTTCGTTACTTTTTTGTGTCCCGTGCATAGTTACAATTTTTATGTGTCTTCAAAAAAGATAATGGAAATAAATTCTTGCCTTAACCCCCCCCCCCCCCGAAAAAAGCAGCCCCCTGATGTTTACAAGTAGAACAAAGCTGAAAATGACATTATTAATGATAATAAACATTATGGGATGTAAGCGTATCATGCTCAGGTTTCTTTTGAACCCACTGTCTGGATCCGCCAGTGTAAGAAATTACTACACATTTTTTATGGAATTTCTGCATGAAAATGATTTTACTAGGCTACAGAGGGGGATTCGTTTGAATCCACGAACCCCTCTGGATGCGCCACTGATGCATGTCCTGTATACTGTCAGTGTGAAGAAATTGTGGAGTTGGGGCCATTTTAATAGCCAACAATCCTTTGACTCATTTAGAATCATCCATGTGATAGATCATAGTGTCAGTATAAAACAAGATATAAACACTTTGTGAGCAGCAGGGGTTCGGGGGCGCAGCCCCCGACAGAAGACTTAACAAAGGCATTGGTCCTTTCCCAAACAACATTTTTTTCTGGTCTTAGGGCCAATTTAATCTAATAAATTCATTTTTGCATGTAAACAGGGTGTCCACGGTCAGGGAAAAAGTCAGGGAACAAAATATTTTTTCAAGGTCAGGGAATTTTGGAATTGGTCAGGGAATTTTACAGTTTAAGCAAAAGTCAGGGAAAAGTCAGGGAATTTTGAAAAAATTGGTGTATGAACGTTAAAAAGATAAAAAGAATAAAGGCTAAGGCAGTTTCTTCATGACTGGCTATAATGATAATACTGACTATAAAAATAACATTAATAATAATGTGATAAGTAGTATTCATTTTTCCAAATTGTTCTTTGAGAAGAAACTGAAGGGACTAGTGCGGAGGAGGAGGCCAACATTTTCATAAATTAACGTGCAAAATACGGTAAACATAAGTCAGGGAAATTTGATTTTAGTCAGGGAAAAGTCAGGGAATTTTGCTTTGCTCAAACTGTGGACACCCTGGTAAACAAAGAAGAGCCAAGAATCCTTTAGACTCGTTTAGAATTGTCCATTTGACAATGACAGTTTACGACAAGATACAAACACTTTGTAAAAAGTGAGGGTTTTTGGGGCGCCACCCCGACATAAGACGTAACAGTTACACATGCGTTAATCCTATCCCAAACAGAAACAGCAAAATTTTAGGATGGTCATATTCAAAAGCTGCTGCAGACCCAATCTCCGAGCAGAGTTGTCGTTCGTTACATCTCTGCAACGGGCTGGGCGGCTGAATGACAGAAATCTTGTCAAACCGAGGAAAACGTGTATTATTACTGTTTATCTGTTTCATAAAGTAGACAGAGAAATGATGATTCCGGTTACATTTGAAAGGCACTATAACTGATGAATTAACCCATATACAATGGAACTATTTTCCCAATGACAGGAATTTTGTGCTAAAAATAGACTAGGTTTATTGTTTTGTTTTGATAAATCGTCGGTGTTGTTATATAATATCGTATCTATGGCTTGAATCAAGTCGTAGTTGCGAGATTTTATAACAACCATTACGAAATACAATTGTTTGTCAGAAATACGCCACGGTTAGCTGGATAAAATTGTTCCCTATCAGAATGAAACATACAGAAAATTTGAATAAATGACATCAATATAAATAAAGTCAAATTATTATCGTTGGAAAATGATATTAAATTATAAGCAACGTGAAGTAGATCTATCATCTTATGGAAACTTTTGACAAAAATGTTGAAAAATTACCTCCCTTGCATATGACTATAGAGTTAAATAATATTTGTAAATTATTTTCTTCTTGATGCATAATCTTGAAATCCGGCACGATGAATCAACTTATTCGAAGTATATTTACAAGTGTGTGTAATTTGTTGCATTTGGTAAGGCTAGCAGGAAGTGGTGATTTTTTAGGGTCTGTAAACCTTAATATCGTCAAGAAAATATTGAGGCAAATGAATAAAATGCTGGTTTTCGGCAGAGAGAGAGAGAGAGAGAGAGACATAATATATTCGCAGTTAGAAGCTTTAGGAATCTGTCTATCATAGGGAGCGATTTTATCCGCCTAAGGGTGACGTAATTTCGGAAAAACAAATAGTATTTTGATTTTCATTGGTGTGTTATAAAAACTTGTAAGTACGGCTTGATTCAAGCGGTAGTTAAACCTTTCTCAAACAAGACTTGGTTTTGACGTGACGTCCCTATTAGGAAAGGCTTGGGAAAACTTTGAGACAAAAGAAGAAACCAGCAATTTTAACTTTTGTCTCAATATAATGTGTGCTATATTCCCCACTATTCCAATCTTTACTAATCTAAATTTTGTTGTCTGTAGCAACTTTAAAATTGTGCAACCCCAAAATTTTGTCATTTGGGAAAGGGTTAAGGGCTTTTATAAAAACACTGGCGGTTTATCCAAACAATTATGGTAAAGCCAGTCTATTTTAATACAAAATTCTTTGCTATTGTAGGAAAGTAATGTAAACACTATACACATTAAACAACAATTAATTACATATACATGTATGTTCTTAAAACGGTGCCATGGCGCAGTTGGTAGCGCATCTGCCTTTCATTCGAGAGGTCCCGGGTTCAATACCTGGCCGCGGCAAATACCCTTGCTGACAAAAAAGTCACTTGTCAATGGTTTGATATCGTGCACCTATGTGGGGGAGCAGCTGGAGGCTCGGTAAGGGTGTTGTGGTAGTACTGGTATGAGAAATGCCAGGAATCCATGGTTAGGTGCTCCAGCTGCCGGGATATGACATTAGTAGTTAAAAACGGTGTAAACCCCCAATAAATCAAATCTTAAGGACAGATCCTCCATTTATTTCCTACGGTAAGATTTTTTTTATTTTTTCTGTACTGATATTTAAATATATGAGAAGTAAAAAAATGACTTAAAAACTATAGGTCACCAAGCGAATTAAAAAGTTATTGGATTTCAAGGTAGACTACTCTTGTCTAAAATGACAAAAATGAAGTGTCACTTAAATACCCACAACTAAGATGTTCGAAATGACTAGGATTAGATAAATAAATCTTTATTGTGTTCAATATGTTTTATTCGGTCTAAAGGAGTATCAATTTGGGAAAATTTAGTGATGATTTTGAAATTTTTAGTAAAACATTCTTTGAAAAGTAGCTGAAATTGCTCTTTTTTCGCAACGTTTCTGATAATAAAAAATATTCCAGCGGTAAGAATTTTTTCTTTTTTTGTATAGACATAGTGCTTGGTCATACCTGCAAAAACAAAAAAAGAAAAATATATCAAACCAAGCGTTTTTCTTAGTTATAAGAAAAATTTTGTTTACTTTTTGCAGCTCTGTCCGAAATTGTTTCACTATTTTAATCCATTTCCTTCCTTATTACCAGCTTTAGATAATAAAAAGTGTCGCCTTTTGTGTCCATCTGAAGCGGACTAGCTCATAAAGACACCACCTTGCTTTTGTTGCTCCGTTTCCTATCACTAACGCCACATTTTGAACGCGTAACACAAAGCGAAATGTACCATCCGAGTACTCTTACACTTTAATTGACCAAACAGAGAAAATGAAAATAACCGAAAAGGGTCTTGTCATTTATCAACCAAACACCTAACTAAATGTAAAAAATACATTTGCTGAAAAGGCCAATTACTGAAACAGCTTTATTTCGTTATTTAGGATATGCGCAGTAAGTTGCGCAGTAACAACTGGAGGATCTGTCCTTAAAAGGGTTTTGCAATGACCTGTGGATATGCATTATGTATTATTCTTACAACCAAGGCAACACTTGTAAATGAAAATGAACACTGATAACTGGATATCATACACAGTATCAAAGCTCAAGGAGAACATTTTTCAGTTTAAATGTTAAAATGCCAGGGAAATTGTGAGTTCCGAGTATGAGTCTCGGCAAGAGTAAGATTGAGAGCTATTATGTTCATTGCCGTTTGATATCAATTGTTTACCAGTTTTTATTGATTTTAAGTTTTAACCCTTTCTCACAAAAGGACGTTTTTGATGCCCCACAATATAAAGGCATTTGAAAATATTATATGAAATGAACAAATTTTCTACAAAATAAGACCCAAAACTTTAAAATTGGCTTACAGTGTCTTCTGCAATTCCTTTTAATTTCGACCACTCACCAGTCGAAAATTTTACTATTTTGTAATTGGTTGATGTAATGATAGTTTTTGAAACTGAAGCATTTATTAAGGTAGTCCAACCCTCACAAGATCCATGTAACATTGTGATTACTTTTTGGTGACATTGTAAACTTTTGGTGGTGGTAAATGTCTTTTTTTCTAACTCATAATTGTGTGGACATAGATCAGATTTGTAACTAATGATTGCAATAACTCACAAAAAATCCGATGTCACATGAATTTCATTACATGAGTGGTCTACCTTAATTCAATATGTTAAAGTATATTCAGGTAAATGATGAAAGTTTTGAAAACTAGCATTTCTCTTTTCCCTTCAATCTTATAGGATAAGACTGGTGATGAAAAATAAGGAATAGTTTGTTAGATTCTACATATGTAACATAAGAAGCTTTTTACTCTGTCTCAAACAAGCCCTCGATTTGACATGTGGGGAATCACATGACACAATTTAACCAATTCAGAAAGTCTTCAATAACTATGATAATGAAGGGTTCTCCCCCTATATTCCTATTACATTTTATTATAACTACATTGTACTTTTATGTCCAAAATCTGGCGACAATGAGTTGGTGGAATCCAATGATACCCCTGCCATTTGAGCAGATAATACTTCATCCTTCGTGTAAATTGTTGCATGAACATGGAGGGGGACCAGAATCCATGGACATAGATGTATGTAGGAACATCTCTGTATTATTAACTTAACTAAAAATCTGAAAATTACTTTGGAAATAATATATGGTTTGCCATGATTAATCATAGGATTTACCTAGGCCATATGCCTGAGTGGTTTATTTAACACATCTGAACGTGCATCCGTGGTAAATCCTATGATTAACCATGGCGAAACATATATTATTTTCCTTCTAACATGTAATTACTTACCTTTGGGACAATTTTTAATCATTGTTAGTGAGGCAGTAAAAGAATTTTGTATTTGGAAAAGATAACAGTAAAAAGGCGTTATTCCATTTTTTCACAAGGATCTTGTGCCGTTTACAGACAGACACAGACTTGCAGAACACTGTAACACATTTGTTTTGTAGCTAAGATGTTCTTGTGGGTCCTGTCCGGTCCATAAAGATCTGTATTTGGAAGCTACCAAAAGCATGATTACTGGTTAGCTGTAGCTTCATGGTAAAAGGAGTAAGTGATCGTTGGTTAGGCCCGTGTGATGTGTCTAAAGTGCTCTTATTGTCACTGTAGTTGTGGGAACATACAATGTAGGTCAGAAAATATTGAGATTAAAGGAGAAATTGCTTGTAACCAGTTACTTCTCCTTTTTCCGTAATGTTTTCTATTAGACACATCCAACCTGGTCTTGATTGGGAACAAATTAACCCATTACCAAACAACAGAATTTTGGGCAGTTTAATTTGAAGATCCTGCAGAAGACAATTTCCATTGAATGGAATCTCCAGTTTTTTGGTCTTTTTGGAAAGAAAACATTGTGGAAAATGAAAAAAATTGCTTGACACAACCAATTTCTTCATTTTCCGCAATGTTTTCCATGACCATTGTTTTGTAGGGAGTCAAAAAGAGCCATTCTGTGGTAATGGGTTAAAGAGTGACGGAAAGCCAAATAACTATGAAAATGTCGAGATACGTTGTTCTTACATCTCCTGGATTAGAATGGACTAAAATAATAGTGCATGGAATTTGAATCACTGCCTAATCTGCAGAGATAAACCTTTCTTACATCTGCTGGTAGAGAATATGGACTGTCACATTTCAGCATGAATAATATGCAATAGGCAGCACTTGACTTCTCATTTGGAACTGAACAATTATCCATTTAGACAATTTGTCTGGTACCGGGTGCGAGTCCTGATAGCTAACACTGTACAGTTGGTGTCTATTGACAACCTATGGGCTGTTGATTCTAGACAGAAAACAGGCTATTTACTCAAATGTTTGCACATTTTACATGTAGGCCTATGCAACTGTTAACTAGTTATTTAACAACCTTGTATACATTGACGATATAATTAGTTGAAAGCCTCAGATGTACTTTGTGATAACCAGCTTTTCATTTCTTGTAGGAATGTGTCACATGATTGTGTGTGTTTTAGAATGGTATCACTGCTGCTGAATAGAAGCTACTGAAGAGGGGAATAGGATAAAAGCAGATTGGCATGCACTGCAGCAATTAGCTCAGTAAATATGGAGTGTTCCAGGGTTAAAAACAAGTTGCCCCATGAAGCTGGATTCCTAAGCTGGTTCTTCAATACAGGTTAACAAAATAGGAGCATTTTGATATTTAAATCTTTCCAAAAACTGCAGAAATTTAGAGTACTCAAATTTAGAAAGCTGCTGCATATAACAAAATGAGTGTTGATAAAGATGGGATTTTTGTGCAGTACGGAACAGAAAATACTGAGGAAAAAAGAGAAAATCTATGTTATCAGCATTCTCTTCATGTGTCTTTATATTTTCCCTTGCCTTTCTGATGCCAAAACCAGGCCTGGTTTAGGAAAGGGTTAATCAAAATGTATTGACCATATACATAGGCGTAGGAAGAGGGGGGGGGGGGCATGGGGAGCCTGGCCCCCCAATAATTTGAAAAAGGGGTCTAGCCCCCCCATATGCCCCCCCCCCCATAAAACAACTATTTTTCCATTTACTAGAACGTTTGCCCCCCCCCCCCGATATTACAAACCTTCCTACGCCACTGATATATACATGTACTGTACTCTATATAGCTGTACATGCACTGGGAATTCCTAGGGTGGTCCAAATTGATAGGTGCTGTAGATGACAAAATGGATTATTTTAAAGGTATGGTTTGTTATGTAGTACAGAAAATGTTGAGGGGAAAAAAGAAAATGTTGGTTGTAGACATCAAAACTAGATCTTGTTTGGGACAGAGTTAACTTGCTGTTTACTATTTCTTTGACAATTTTAACAATTTCAACAAGATTCCTTCAGCTTTGATTGGTAACAAACATTTGTCTGAAAGAGTTGACTTGTCCTACATTTACTGTCTTTATAATACACCTCTTCCCTAAATAAGACATAGTTTTGATGCCCCTTGTAGAAATACCGGTAGGTTGGAAAAAAGGATTAATAGAAAAGAACAGATTGCTGTACATAACTTTTGATATAAACAGCCATTTCTGCAGCAGCTCTCTGATTTGAACAGTCCAAATTTTTGCCCCTTTGAAAAGGGATACTAAAAATCAAATGCAAGTTTTTTTTGTTCATGGTGCTAAGGCATTATATTATATTCAGTGTTATATCAATGGTTAATAAAAGTTAATATTTTCTCAAACAAAAATAAATTTGGCTGGTCCTGTGGTCCAAATTGAAAGAAGCTGCAATCTGTACATAATTAATGCTTATTGTAGAAAATGTGTATGTTACTACATAGAAAATATTTAGAGCAAAGGAGAAATTGCTGATTATCAGAATTCTTCTTTTCTATCTATGTTTTCAAAAAAAACTGTAAGGGTTTAGTTTGAGATAGAGTTAATCACATTGTTTGTCTGTCTATTATACAGAATGATGAGGTCTCTCACTGTCAGTGATGATTGAGAAATGACAAGACACCTTTCATTGGTTGACAATGCCCAGATAGCTTTGCAGGCAACATCAGAGTCTATAAATCTAGGTGGTAGTTGATTTGAATCCAATTCTGTTGATCTTCTTTCTGATAGAAGTTGTCAATCATCTCTCCCTATGGAAAATGTGTTTCCTACACATTGACTCTTTTGACTCCCAAAAACATAAAGACTTTGAAAAACATGGTGGAAAATGAAGAAATTGCTTGTAACAAGCATTATCTTCATTTTCCACAATGTTTTCAACTCAAAAAGACCAAACAAATTCATCTGTAACATCTTTGAATTTTGACCAGTCAAAATTGTTGCTGTCTGGTAATGGTTTAAATGGGATGAGAAACTGGTGGCTGGGGTTGGATGTTTTTGTATTGGTGTAAGAAATGTCAGGAACTCATGGTTAGGTGCACCAGCTGCTGTAATAAAGTTGGAAATTCTTGAATGAGGTGTTAAATCCCAATCAGTCAATATTTATGTGGTGGAAAGAGAAGAAGTTTGAACTTATTTGTACATTAATGCAATAGTTTAAATCCACCTGACCCTTGTTTTTTTTCAACATTGGTTAAGTCGAATTGCTGCTTATGTCAAAGAGAAAAGCTGGTGCTATTCTTATAATTATAAAGTATGTGTTACTTTGAATTTCTCAAGGTATTTTGAAGAGCCAATGGACTTTGACATATAAAGTATTGAATTTAGTTATCTTTTTGTGTCTATGACACCTCTAGAAAGTTGAGATTTCAGATTTTTACAAACTCCTATAGCTCATTGATAGAGCGACTGGCATGCTGCTCTATTATGGCGTGATCCTGCAGATTCCAGGTTGGATTCCTGGTGGGTGTTATTGGCAGCTCTCTTGAGGTCAAAATGTAATACCATCACATTTATCTACTATGCAGTTGACACTTGTAACGTCAAAGTCACATGAGATATGAAAATACCATGAGATATCCGAAATTAAAACACATTCGTTTCTTTATTGAAAATCGACATATGGTTGACAAAGGAGAGAAATTGCCTTCATTAAGCAATTTATCATCTTTTTATGCTACATTTCTATGATGAAATTTTCTGTCTAAAGCTTAAAAAAACTTTTGTGAAAGGAGAGTCTCCTCTCTTTGAAGTATTTCTTGTTCTCCCATAAAGTTTCCATACATAATCATTTGAAAGACACTATACTATTAGGTCTCATGACTATTTATTAAGGTTTGATAGTTCCCATGCACTATTTTCAACCTAAAATTAAAGCCATTATCACAACATCCCTTTGCAAATCAGAGAAAAGGTCATAAAATTGAGAGAAAAGAAGATATTACGGAAATTCACCATGTTCTCCATTTCTATCAATGTTTTCTATATTATTACAAATATATTTTCCACTTTTGAAATCAAATATTTCCAACAAGTTGCAAGAATAAGTTCTATTCATTTCACTCATTCTTTTATGTGACATCCTTTAGGTGTCGCCGTTCTAGTATACATTTCTGTGGACTGTGATTTAATTCTTTTTGGTGAATTTGGTGTTATTTGTCTTAAATGAACATGTTTTGCATGAAGGGCAGTGTTAGGTCAAATGCAACCTGTAATATTTTTCATTTGAGCGCTGACCAGCATGTTGGTCAGAAATAAAATAAGTTCCTATGCTTATTATTCATGAGTCTGTGATGCACTTGGATATTTTGCTTGTATTCATTTTAGTTACATCGCAGCTCTTTTTTTATGCCCCCGATAGGGAGGCATCATAAATTTGACTTGTCCGTCCGTCCGTCCGTCTGTCCGTCTGTCTGTCCGTCTGTCCGTCATTCCGTCCAAAAACTTTAACATTGGCCATAACTTCCTTATTACTTAACATATTCGCTTCATACTTTACCACAACATTCCTTGGTACATTACCTTTCTGTAGGCACATACTTTGGTGACCTTGACCCCTGGATGACCTTGACCTTGAACATAGATTGGCCATAATTTAAAATCAAAGCGGTGTCGGGGGCATTGTCATCTTACAGTGACAGCTCTTGTTATCAGTTTATTTATTATTTTTATTAGCAAAAAAGCACTTTTGTGAATACAATGTTTCAAAACCAATTTTGTATTGTATTGAATATATTAACCAATTGTGAAGCATTAATTAATTCAATGAGTGTAGGCGCGATCTGCAAAACGAAAAAATCGATATCGTGTTAAAATGGTTTTCAGGGTGCATTCATTTGAATGCATATATTTAAAAAAGTGATCGTTATTTTGCAACCAAATTTTAACTGATTATAGAAAACTGTCGTTGCAATGGCATATGTAAATTTGGTGGAGAAATATTACTTGATACATGAGGAATGCACTTTCAAAAATGGGTTCCGTTTTTTTTGGGACACTCTGTATATCTTTATGAATACCTTGTAGCATTTCAAACAGCCATGTTTCTATATCAGTCTGTGTTTAACTGCAGTCTGACCTTAACCCTTGTTGTTGAATTACGGTTGCCACAGGTCATTAAGAATTTAACTGAGAACAACATGGTTCCTGATCAGACTGTGTATATACGCAGTCTGATCTGATGTCATGCTGATCTCAAAAACTTTAAACCAAATCCTTGTTCGTCTATACTTGAACATTTCTATGCAATTAAGGTATTCCCATAATGAGATTCGCGCGACGTCGAAAACATTCTGCGGTGGAATTTTCCGTCGCTGATTGTTTACAACCGCGCCCGATTAGGATTGGATACGTAATGACGACGCTCGAAGAAATCCGATGTTTTATGAATCTCAAAATAGCCACATTTCGGGTATTCTACCTCAATTAAGATGAAATTATAAATGAACAGTAAGTAGAGGAAAGAAGAAACGCAACCACAATTTTTTGTGATATCTCTTGAATCTTTTGTGTTATTTAATCCATTTTTTTCTGGTTGTTGCTGACAACTTTTCCTTGATACTGATGTTAAATTTTACGGTAAAATTAGTCAAACGTGTCCGATAACGTCGAAAAAGACGTTTACACGATTTCCACGTGCAAAGCTCACATAACCAAATTTTACGTAAATCTCATAACGGTTGTGTGGATTCACGTCGACTTCACAAAAAGCAATGTGTTTCGTTTTGATTCAATACACGGTGTATAATCACGTGACTCAGAATTTCCGATAATCTTCAATATCTTTTTTAATACTTTACCAATTTGAATTCGGTTTGGAGCAGAGAAGGTAGGAAAATGCCAGGAATAATCTGGACGTGTTGGATTTTTGAAAAATCAACAGGTAAAAAAGTTATTGATGATGAACCAAAAGTTTGGTTTATCTTCAATAACTTTTTTATCAGTTGTTTTTTTTCAAAAATCAACCACGCCTATCTAATGCGTGACATCTGTCCACATTCTCTGCTTTAAACCGAATTCATATCGGTCCAGGAATTACAAAATTATAGAAGATTTTCTGAAAATATTGTATCACGTAATTATCCACCGTGTCAATATCCAATATCATACATCGACGAATTCAAAGACGGCGTCCGGCATCAAGTGTGATGTGAACTAATGGAAAAAGTCAAAATCGCGGTTGCTGCTGACTTTAATGCACATCCGCCGCAAAAGTTTTGTTTGAAGTAACGTCTTAAATCCGATAGAACAACTGACGACCGTCCGAATAACGCCGGTACATGCGTAATGTCACGACGTCAGGACCGATACGTTAGCTTAATTAACCTATGGAACAATATCCGTTTACCGAGATAGATTGCCCAGACTATTTTTTTAAAGAACAAAAATCAAATTTCAGCTAATGATCGTTTGCATTGGTATGGATTGGTGCGAGACACTGACTCAGATAAATGTTTATTGACGTTAACGGACAAACGATCACATTTAAGTGCATATTGACGGTACGTACCCATAATGTGACCGCAATGAAATTTTGACACATGAAAGTACAATAATGAAGTTTTACAATGCATTAGAGTAATATATTACGGATATTTGACCTGACACTGACCTTTATTCAAAATGTGTTCATATTTCGCATATAGTGTAACCTTCTTCAAAAAGACTTGTGTCATGGTACACAGATATAACATGTACACAAGAAAATATTACTGAATTGCACATTTTAAAAAGCACGGGTGTGTAATTTATGACCATAAAAGTTAAAGATGCGCCATGTGAAATGAAATTTGTAATACTCATCAAAAAAAAGGTTAAGGACCACATATTCAAAATAATATATTCTACGATTCTTTAAATAAATTAATTCATAAATTACTGTACATAATGAATGGCAATCTTTCCTCCATAATAAATCATCGGGAGATTGTAAAAATTGCAGAAATTAAATTTGTAAGCGAACTTGACATTGCACTACCCCTCAAAATGCATGATTTTACATGTAGTGGGTGGGGTAGAATTTTAAAGAAAAGGTCAATGTTTCTAAAATTGTCCTCTGAATATTGAGGTGCATAACCTGAGTGACCATCTTATACATATATCACTTGAAATCAACTTCCGTTTCCTGCATGAAGGGATCTAAACCATGCATATATCGGGGCCCGTTTAAAAGCTTCCGGTATGTCTGTGTGTACATTATGGGAAGGAATTCTTCTGCGATGACAGTCCCATACATCTTTAATGAATTTCATGTAAGGAAAACTTGTTAACTTTTCGGTTCCTTCTTGAGAACAAAGCTAGACAAGTGAAGACGAACGTTATCGTCCATCAAATTACACCAGAGATCAACAGTGCAAACTGTTTATGTTCAAACAACAAAAAGCACATCTGAGCTGATAAATTATGTGCATGGAAGCTTTCTGTGAGCCCCACTTTGGCCACACAGACCGGACGATTTTGCATTGACTTTCGACGTCCACAATGCAACTTTTACCTCGCAGATTTGAGGTCTATTTTGTGGGATGCGAGCTGTCAGAATTGTGACAGAATGCCAAAGTCGGAAAAGTCGTAGTGTTTCTTCAGAAAAAATTGGTGTTTTAAAGACGTTGTGGTGTAAAAGACAATAAAGGAAATAGACCATTTGTGCTTAAGTCGGGTGAGTATGTTAAGATGGTTCTACGGAACCTGGCATCAAATCCTTACAGATCGCTGACCGGTGATCGATAAAGAGATGTGGTTTTCCTTAGATAATCTTATATCATTCGGTGGCGCTATTGTTCCTAAATTTATTTAAAGGGACGATAACGACCGTCCACACATGGTAAGAATTGCAACTGAGTCTTTTTAAAGATAGAATAATGTAACCTATGCAATGGACAGTACACTCTCCTTACTTGAATCCTGTTGCAAATGTATGGGACCATCGTCACAGAAAGGATCTCTACTCATACTGTTCCATAAGTGATGCTGGAAGCTCTCTACTCTTCAAGGCCGAGGTCTATTGATTAACCCATCAAATATGACCTCTGCCGTTTTTGATACACCAACAGCCTATTTGGTTGTCATAATCTAGTTATAGCACAGCATTTGAATTATGGAATCAAAATTATTCAGTTTTATCTTGTTTATTCATTACGTATACATTACGTCGCTTCTATTTTTGGCTGAAGCCGGTAATATTTGAATTATCGAATCAAAATCATTCAGTTTTATCTTGTATGATTACGTATATATTACGTCGCCTCTATTTTTGGCTGAAGGCGGTAATTTGAAGCGTCAGCCAATGAAATTTTGTATCAGATTTTTCAAATGTTTTGATGTTTAGAGCCAACGATTGGATACCGAAATCC
Organism: Fragum sueziense; assembly: GCA_963680895.1. Lineage (NCBI taxonomy): Eukaryota > Metazoa > Mollusca > Bivalvia > Cardiida > Cardiidae > Fragum > Fragum sueziense. The sequence continues at coordinate 14,578,745 of OY804605.1, read as the reverse complement.
CGCAATGCCCCGAGATTAGACGTAAAATGACCACGTGGGAACAGAGTATCATTTTATCGAAATGGAATGAAGAGATAATGGGCTCTGTTTTAACAGAGCAGAAGCTCTCATATGGGCGATGGTAGAGGCATAGTGTAAACCCCTCATACAGTGTACCAGAAGTTAATAAATAACTTCTACTTTTCTCGCAAATTTAGTTAATAGAGGTTAAAGATACTAAAACTGGCCATATGTGTGATTTTTCAAAAGAAAATCCTTGGGAAAGGGGCTATTTCTGAAAGTTGCCATTCCACCCACTACATGCGAAAACAAGCATGTTAAAGAGTAGTGTTATGTCCTTTTTTCCTACAGTTTTTACTCCGGCTAACTTTCCAATCTAATGACCAACTGGTTATGAAGAAAGGATACTAGTCATCATGCAACAAACTATAAATAGGTTCATATAAGGATTCACAAAATATCGCACTTTGAATGTGTGGTCCTTAACTTTTTTGAGGAGTATAAAAATTAAAGGGATTTTGTGAAAAACGGGTGATCAAAATGGTTGTTGCGTTTCTTTTTTTTTCTTCAATATATATCCATTATCAGTCTATGAAATAACTCGCCCATTCTGAGGAACGATTTTCAATTCTCGCAAATCCAATTACCAATTGTAAACCGTTTTCCAAAATACTTTAATTATTCATTACTATTAAAAAAAAGCTGCTGGAGTCGAGGGTAATAATGGCTATAAAGGTAGAATATGCAGTATACTTATCAAAAGTTCTAATCGGTCACTTTTAAAATTGCAATATCTCGATTATTAATCAACCAATCAGTGTAAAATTTTACATGTGTTATTTTCTGCCCATATCATTGACTATGCGTATCTTTGAGAGCGCTGAAACATTGAGGGGTGGTTAAGATGTCCATGTACATCATTTTCCCGATTTGCACGTGAAAAGTTTTCGTGCAACAAAAGCCACGATCCAGTTTATACACGTGAGGTCTCTATCGACTGTATAGTCAGAAAAACACATAACATGACCAGAATGACACACGAAGTGCGAGGCAGGGCCGTCGAAATGCTACAACGGGGCCTTAAGCTTCGTTTACGACTGGCAAAATTTAGTTGCAGAAAAAACCGGAAGTAGGTGGCAATCGAGGCTTGTTTTCTTTTATGCAGTTTTGATCATTCGTTTCCATCCATTTCAAGTCGCCAGAACGGTTACGTAGGCCTATTTTAACCATCAAGGCCTTACACATGGAATTTCAGGCCACCGGAAGTGCTGCAGTTCGCCATCAGAAACGGAGACGACGAGTTACCATACATCGCCAGGACCATTATTTCCCTTTGTCATATGAAAGGAACAGATTCCTCCTGGCTTCAATCACTTCAGGTTGACTGCGGGGTCTACATGAAGGCAACATTACACCACAGACTGTGCACAGTAGGCTTTAAGGTGTTGGAATTCGTTGAAAGTAGCCACTCAGGTGTTGTTATCTGTAGACGTCATCGTAATGTCCGTCTAGTTTTGGTGCGACGTTACCTTCTCTTTACCAGGGCTGCCTTGGCCAACGTCTTCTTAACATTTTTGACCACAACTTAGCATCAGTTTTCCGACGGACGTGTGCTCTTTTATCGCTGTCACGGTGAGTTTCAGAGTGACGAATTTGATTGTGATTGACTTTCTTAACATTATCCTTCCCACGACAAACTAGTGTGTAGCTGTTATTGAAGCTATCGGTGACCACACACGTTACTAACACTGCTCTTTTTGATTTGTGAATTTTGAAATCGAGGGTACCTCTTTAAGAACTGTTGTTAGATCTTACTAAAAAGTCTTAGAATAATCCAATTACAACAGTCATGTTGGAAATTGATTTCTTCGACAGTGTTCCAGAAAGAAATGTTTGGAATCGTTTGTTTATTGATTTTATGGCGCAAAGTATAAGGTGACCGATTAGAACTTTTGCTGAGTTTAATTTCAGACAAACAAAATCACTCCGTGGGTGCTTTTATAAAATCTCGTAACTACGGCTTTATTCAAGCCGAAGTTACGAGCTTTTGTAACAACACCGTCGGGTCCTCAAAACATAACGGTAAACCCTGTCTTTTTTAGCAAAGAAATAATCGCAATTGGTCTACAAATTATAAGATTCAATATCAGGGAAACAAAAGAAAATTCTGGTTATCTTTTTTTGTTCTTTTGCATTGGCCCAAATATGCCAATAAGCGAAGGCAAAACTAGATTTTGTACGGAAAGATTTATATTACTACAATGTAGATCTAGTTTCTTAGATCTTGCCCGAAAACGAATCATGAAAGACTCGTCATTTTTTAACAGAGAATTTTGATTACTCATTGACCACATAAGGATTAAAGACAAAAATAAGTAATAAGGGAAACTTGCCTATAAAACTAAATGAAATCAGCTTCCAATGAGTATACGCCACCAAAAATTTATGTCATCAGCATTTAACCCTTTCCGGAACAACAATCAGCATTTCCATCGATATTTTGTTCTACGATATGCGCACATTTCAATTTTAATTAGCGTACGTCAATGATTTTGTCTGCAGCAGCTAACAAGTTGGACCACCCTAAAACATGTCGTTTGGGGAAGGGTTAACCCATTACCAAACAGCAAAAGTTTGGGCTATTCCAAATTGAATGGTGCTGCAGGCGACAATTTCAAGTTGATGACAATTTAGATATCTTTCCATTTTGGGTTAGAAAATATTTTGGAAAATTAAGAAATTGCTTGTCTCAAGCAATTTCTTCATTTTTCACAATGCTTTTTACAGAAACTTAATTTTTCGAATTTGACGATTTGATATTTTTTGTTCACGGTTATCGATTACATTGTCTATAAAAAAGTAATTAAGTAAACTTACCTCAAAACGAAATTAAGCCAGCATCAAAAGAATCCAGGCAGTAAAATGGCATCAGTATATCATATTTGTAGGCCAAATGAATCATATCGCTTCTTTTCAACGAAAACCTCGTAACTGCAGCTTAAAAAAGCTGCAGTTACTAGATTTTTTGTCGAAAAGTGACGATATTAACCCTTTTCCAAACACACCCCGTTTTGATGTCCCTTACGCGTTTCTTAATTCGAAAACAATGATTTTTTTTGCAAAATTTTTAATTGATTTAATTGGCTTAGTGCAATTTGACCCTTTGAAATAGAATAACACATCATATTGTGGGTGGATATTTTGTTTATTTTATTAACATTTATATTTTCCTGCAAGCTTTATCCCCATGATAAAGAAAGTATCTGATGAGGGGTTGGTGAAAACGTTATTTTGAGTCACTGACTGGGAATGGTTATAAGTCCTTTATATGGTTTAAGAGAGCTTAACCCATTTTCATACCGTTCATTTCAGATTTCCCTTTTGGACGAAGCTTTTGTATGCAGTGTAGACTAAGATCAATCTGCACAGACGTGCGATGTGATTCTTGCATACACTGTATGCTTTTTACTCACTTATTGTAACAAAGACTTGGCACAGGCTGATAAATAGCTAATGTCTCTTAAGAGGACATTTTTCAACTTTTTCCAAAGAAGACCTGGTTTTGCCGTTCCTAATAAGAATGGTTTTGGAGAACATTGAAAGGAAAGAAGAAAATGCTTATTTCCAGCATTTTCTTCTTTTGCCTCAATATTTTTGAGCCATTCTCTCCACAAAGCTATACTTTATCAACACCCATTTTGTCCTTGTTAGAGACTTTGAAATTTAGCAGCCTTTTTATGGCTATTTGGTAATGGGTAAAACAGAATATAAAGTCATCATCATCATTTTTTTTTGCTTCAATGTTTTCTAAAGCTTTTCCTAGCAGGGCTTTTGGGGGAAAATGCCAAAAAAGGGTGCGCACTCACCGAATGTCTGTTTGATAAACTGACACGATTTAAAAACGCAAAAGACATTTTCATTAACCATTCCTTTCCTGCAGCCTCAATCGGTACCATATCTGGAGACATTCATAAGTTAATGTAGGCCTATACCCTTCACATCCCACAAATTTTGTCGGCTTCTCTCTGTAAACTATGCGGACATCTTAACCGCCCATCCCAAAACGCTGATGTGTCTCGTGCATTCAGAGAACGTCTTAAATCACTAAGATTTTTGTGAGCGAATTGCCACATTGATTTACTCATCGTAAACACACAACGACTACGGATAATTTTCGTATGTAAAATGCTAGTGCTAACTTTGGCACAATGGAACCGAGTTTTGGGGCTTTTGGTCAGCGATGCTTTGCAAATGGAGGTAGCTAGACGCTTTAATGAAGCCGACTCGACAGTTCCAAGGTTAGTGAGACGTGTAAACAACACGGGAACGCATGCAGACCACATTCGTCCATGTCAGCTGCGTGTAACAACTGTGCATTAAGACAGTTTTATACGTTAACGTCACTTACGTAACAGATTTACGACGGCTCAGTTTACAGCAAATGCTATTGTTGGTTATCGCGAGCGGCCTATACATCATGACACGGTGATAAATCGTCTGTGAGAACACGGGTTCGCTGTCGTCCTCCTTCTCGATGCCAGGCTCTCACTAAACGTCATCGCCTTGAGAGGCAGCGCATAAACGGACGTCCACTCCGAAATTATTCATGACATGTCATTTTATTCCCTGTTATGTCTACAATTGTTACATTACAATTACACAAGGCTATGCATCGGTTATGTCGTTGATATCATCTGTTTACGTACTTCTTGCGTTCTCAAATCGTGTCACTTTATTATAATAAAGTGATATGAAGGTGGGCACCTTTCGTGCGTTGTTGTTTGTGCCCAAGACATTAGTCTATACATTTTACACAATGCAAATGGTGTATTGTCTCTGGAAATACTCCGAACTGCTCGAAATATGAAAGCAAAAATTTCAAATATACTGACCCAAAGAGCTAACAAAACACAAACTTCAAATACATACATGTCATTTATTTTTCACAGATGTAAATCAAATTTGCATCGAATGCAGAATGGGGTATGCAAAAGGTATACCACAATTGATTTGCCTCGTTTTGAAAGTGAGAGTGTCAAAATGAAATCTGGCGTAAAACGGTAGTCCTTGTAAAAACAAAATCAGTTCAATATCTTGTATGGCCCCCAGCTGCACGAATGACAGCACGCCATCTGCGGTTCTTTGATCGTATATCTAGATGAATGATCATCCACTCTTGAATCAATGTGTTACCATATTAAAGTAATGTATGTGGCTGGACAGGACGTCGTGGAACACGTCTATCAGGGTCGTCCCAGACGTGCTCAATCGGGGATGAATCCGGTCAATAATCAGGCCAGTGTTGGTTGCCAACAATACAATCTGTATTTTAAACTGTACCACGTGTTGCACGTGCCGTACGGAATGTCATACATGACCAGGAGATAATGCAAACACTGTAAGAGGGATTAAGCATTTGGAAGGATAAAGATACCCTTACTTTCAAAATTTAAGAATTAGATCTAACTAAAGCAAAAAATAAATTAAAATTTCTGGTTTCGTTCGCTCTTTGGATCAGTATATTCACTGGTGGTGAACTCGGCAAAAGCGTGGGACGTTTTTTCGCGATCATTGTATTCCGTCGGCGTTGTTACAAAATATCGTAACTACGGCTTCAATAAAGCCGTAGTTACAATATTTTATAACAACACCGACGGTTTGTCAATACATATCGGTAAACCCGGTCTACGAGGGACGTTCAATTAATTTTGGAACTGGGGTTCTATAAGCCATAGTTTATGTCGCAATTCAATTTTAAGTTTCTTCAATCCTTCGAAGTAATCCTCTTTGACACCTACACGCTTCTGAAGTTTTGAGATCCATTATTTATATGCCAATGAATGGGCCTCTTTTGGCACACCCCTCAGACACTGGTAAATTGCACTTCATATGAAACATGAAGGCCTATACCGACGGCCAGAGGCTTTTTCCGTCATCATGTGGAAGACAAAAAATCCATACGGGCTTAAGCTCGGCTATAGGGGTGGATGAAGACGCTGTGCAGCATGTGTCTCTTTCAGGAAATCTTGGACAAGAGGACACCTGATGACAGCTTCGTTGTCATGGATTTGGCACATGCCTCTTTAGCCGGTCCTAGACCTGCTCTTTTCATATTTCTTTACTTTCGCCGACATACATTTCTTGAATGAATGACCGGCGATAGTGGTACTACTTGAAACAACAATTTGAACAATACACCCGTTACATTTGAAAATTACCGCCTACAAAACTTTTGCCGCGCTTTTAATTTTTTGGCTATTACGGACCTTGTCTTATCTTTTAGCAACCATTGCTTGCTAAGGACATACCATTGGTGCTCATAATAGTAGATTATCGTTCAATCATATGTATAAAGCTCAGAAAGCCCACATTTGTTGCATCTATTTCATTATTTTAAAATATATTTTGCCACCTTCACACGGGTGGCTTTCTGTCCTTTAGGTAGCAGATGGGGGTCCCAATGGGCATAAACTTTTTCGTGTTTCAACCCTTTCGTCAAAATCGTATAACATGTCCCCGATGAAAGACCAACTTTATCTGCTATTTCTTGTACATTGAACCATACGTCTTGTTCGGTCATGTCGGATTTAACAGCAACATTTGCTTTGGTACTAGCTCTACCCGGGTTGCTTGAGACGGGGGCATCATTCAGGCCAGTTTTACAAATTTTAATTTTTATTAATTTCCTAAAAACTGACGTATATTCAACGTTCGAATGTCCAAGAATCTGATATAGTTCATTTTATACATGTGATGCATATATTTCAAAGCCTATGCGACCCTGAATGTAGACCCGAACATCCTACTTCAGTTCGTCTTCCATTTTTGCGCACAGCTAAATAGCCAGTGTATATGACTGAACTAACTTAAAAGTTCAATAACTTTTGAAAGAGTGAACGAATTTGTCTCAAATTTTGACCAAGTATAGACGGTAATTTGCCCGTCAAATAGCCACAAATACTACTAGTTCTATAGAACCGTGAGGTATGGCGGACGATTAGTACCACTTTTAATTGAACGTCCCTCGTATTTTAGAACAAATTCATTGTTATTAGAAAACTATTCAATCAGATCTTTAAACTCACATTTAAACGCAAAATATCTACCTTGCTGTAGTGAAAAACGTCCATCGCTTTGGCCGAGTTCACCACCAGTGATATTAATTAGGCCTACACCAGAAAAACAGATACGGGGATGTGAAGATATAGATAGATAACGACCTGTGAATGATCGAAGATCAGCGAGTCTAAATTGACGGGGGAAGAGGGATTTCGAGTTATAAAAATATGTCACTCGAACCCATGTCCCTGTAATAAATCGACGAAGTATTATCTGGATACAGCTACTGAACCCACAAGGCATCTTGGACAGCAAGCAATAAATGTCATTGTTCGCTTTTATTCAGTGGAAAATAGGCACTCCTCCCTATTTACATGTACTGGAATATACCGTTACCTTTCGTCGCGGCTCACGTCTCGATGTCCATTTATAGTCATAATTTGTTATTTTAAATACAAACCCTTTGTGTGTGTACCAACTTCAATCGTCTCGTAATAATGAGTACCCACAGCAAAAGGTTTGGCCAACAATTAATTTTTTTTTTTAATTCTTAACCCATTACCACACAATGACTCTTTTTGACTCCCTTAAAGAATCGTGGAAAGTGAAGAAATTGCTTGTGACAAGCAATTTCTTCATTTCCCGCAATGTTTTCTAAACAAAATGATCAAACAAGTTTAAAATTCATGGACTTGAAATTGTCGTCTACAACGTCTTTGAAGTTGGACCAGTCTAAAATTTTGTTGTTTTTTTAATGGGTTAAAATGCCATTTCCCCTCTTGTAAGTAGTTTTGTGTGACTAAATAACGATACGAAATGATGAATCTTGAAGTAGCCTTTAACCAATTACCAGACGACAAAATTTTGGAATAGTCCAAATTCAAAGATGATGCAGACGACATTTTTAAGTGAACTAAATTTTACAATTTATGTCTTTTTACATAGAAAACATTGTGGAAAATGAAGAAATTGCTTGTCACAAGCAATTTCTTCATTTTTCACGATGTATTCCAAAGCCATTATCTTGTGGGGAGTCAAAAAGGGTCACTGTGTGGTAATTGATTAAGTAGATGTTCATGACATTACTCATCTACATAAGGACATTTAAACGACTTTTCGCCCTTGTTTTTCAAGACAATTTGGCGTCACAAAAATGTACATTGGAAAAAATGGCGTTACAAAAATGGACATTAAAAATATGGCGTCATTAAAATGAAGATTGTAAAAAGGAAAGAATGGTGTCACAAAAATGAACATTGATAAATGAAAGAATGCAGCTACATGTAATTAGTATTTACAGTCGACACTTTTTTGTGTCGAAGTCAGAGGGGTCGTCAAAATACCTCCACATATCCGGAGTTCGTCTCATCCAATTTTGTTCGGCTTCGAGAAAGTTCATATAAGACAATTATTGAAACTTATCAAGTACGATTATTATTGAAATATAGAAGGAAAAGGAAAGGGTTTGCTCGTGTCGAGCAACTACTATCCCAAAATAGCCTATATATATGTTTATTGATGAGGACGGGACCATATTTGAACTTCGACTTAAGCGAATATCCGACTTATCCGATGTCGACATAACGATTAGCTGCTTTTCTTCAAAAACCTCGTAACTGCAGCTTGAACAAGACAACGTGACATAAAATAACGCTTTTTCAGAGCTCATACCTTTCGCGACGTTTTCCGAACTGTATTGGCATTAACTGGATTTATTTGAAGGTGTTGTGGGGCCACCATGGTTGTTTGACCTGGTGGAGAATACACAAGACATCCTATTAACCCTTTCCCAAACAAGACCTGGTTTTGACGTCCCTGATAGAAATGGCTTGGGAAAACATTGAGACAAAAGAAGAAACTGCTGATAACCAGCAGTTTCTCCTTTTGTCTCGATATTTTCTATGCCATATTTTACACAAATCGTTTCTTTAATAACGTCCATTTTGTCCTTTGTGGCAGTTTTTGAAGGGGATTACCCTTAAATTTTGCCGTTTGGGAAAGGGTTAAAGCAACAATCTAAAAAAACAAAAACAATACGTCCTACTATTGATACATATATAAGAGGAAAGAAGTAACGCAACAACTGTTTTTGTTATTTCTCTGAATTTTTCAATGTTATTGAGTCAAAATTGTTACTGATTATTATAGGGTACTGTATATTGATATTGAATTGCGTGTTTACGTTAAAACCTGTCTTACCTGTGAGATAACGTCAAAATAGACGTTTACACGTTTCTCACGTACAAACCTTTAAATGTCCGAACTTAACATAATTTTTTTTAATTTGTGTAGTTGCACGTCGACTCGACAAAAGGCAATGACTTTCGTTTGGATTTAATCCCTCATGTCATTTTGCCACCAATTCAAAGACGTCGTCCAGTTGCAATTGTGATGTTTACAAATGGAACATCTCAACTCGCAGTTGCTGTTAACTTTGGTGTTTATCGGTTGACAAAATATTGCTTTAGATAACGTACTAGAACCGACGGAACAACTGACGGTCGCCCGAAAAGCGGGATTCAATGTCAAACGGCACGACGTCAGGACCATAATGTTTGCTTATTTTATCTGCGGAAACAAATTCTCTTATCGAGAAAAACTGTTGGTGGTATTCATGGACAGTATAGCAATCAATAGGAATCGTAAACGTCTCTTTAGATTACGTGCAAGAACGCATTTAACGTTGACGCCAATCCGCTCTCATTTAAACGCATATCGATGGCACATGCAACCTGTGACCTTGTTGAAATTTCGATACTAGAAAGTCAAATGAAGAGGTTTTATTATGCATTAAAAAAAGTACTCGGATTTGGGTGATTTTGAGAAAAACAAAAAACAAAACATATGATCAAATTATTTTTGTTGCGTTTCTTTTTTCCCTTAGTATATGCACACGGGAATACACACGTATAAGTAGGCTTTGTCGAAGTATGACTGAAACAAAAGAATAAAAACAACAGATACAAACAAAATAGTTATTTATATGAAAACATCTCAACATTTTCTGTGACATCATTATAATAATTTGATATTTGTACCCTGATTTTGTGATTTCAACAAGTTATACTTCGGAGCATAATTTTTTTGTACTTTGAGAAAGTTTGAGTTTGGGTTTATTGGGGCTTTACGCCGTTTTCAACTGCCAGGGTCATATCGCGGCGGTTGGAGCACCTAACCATGGATTCCTGTTGTTTCTCAAACCAGTACTACCACAATGCCCTTACCGAGCCTCCAGCTGCTCGTCCACTAAGATTAACGATTTCGAAACTTTGAGAAAGGAATAAATAATATATCCGACTGGGCGGATTGACAACTCTTGCTGATGACGACCAATTTGCCCCTTTCAATTATCGTTTTAATCCGTACCCGCAGAATACTTCCGGTGGCAAACAATGGGTTTATGGGAAATTAACTTTGTATACACGGTTCCAATGTGTTACTAAAAATAGCAACACAAGATCGAGGCTTTGACCCAAATTCGAGCAAAGCATCCAACTTGCAATGGCAACGAACGGGGATTGGCCATAATTGAGTCATATCAAAGGACGACTTCTGGTAGCTGGTGTGTGTGTGTGTGTGTGTGTGTGTGTGTGTGTGTGTGTGTGTGTGTGTGTGTGTGTGTGTGTGTGTGTGTGTGTGTGTGTGTGTGTGTGTGTGTGTGTGTGTGTGTGTGTGTGTGTGTGTGTGTGTGTGTGTGTGTGTGTGTGTGTGTGTGTGTGTGTGTGTGTGTGTGTGTGTGTGTGTGTGTGTGTGTGTGTGTGTGTGTGTGTGTGTGTGTGTGTGTGTGTGTGTGTGTGTGTGTGTGTGTGTGTGTGTGTGTGTGTGTGTGTGTGTGTGTGTGTGTGTGTGTGTGTGTGTGTGTGTGTGTGTGTGTGTGTGTGTGTGTGTGTGTGTGTGTGTGTGTGTGTGTGTGTGTGTGTGTGTGTGTGTGTGTGTGTGTGTGTGTGTGTGTGTGTGTGTGTGTGTGTGTGTGTGTGTGTGTGTGTGTGTGTGTGTGTGTGTGTGTGTGTGTGTGTGTGTGTGTGTGTGTGTGTGTGTGTGTGTGTGTGTGTGTGTGTGTGTGTGTGTGTGTGTGTGTGTGTGTGTGTGTGTGTGTGTGTGTGTGTGTGTGTGTGTGTGTGTGTGTGTGTGTGTGTGTGTGTGTGTGTGTGTGTGTGTGTGTGTGTGTGTGTGTGTGTGTGTGTGTGTGTGTGTGTGTGTGTGTGTGTGTGTGTGTGTGTGTGTGTGTGTGTGTGTGTGTGTGTGTGTGTGTGTGTGTGTGTGTGTGTGTGTGTGTGTGTGTGTGTGTGTGTGTGTGTGTGTGTGTGTGTGTGTGTGTGTGTTTGTATAGCTATCAATTAGAGGACGCAGACTTGAACGCACACCTACAATTAGAGGACTGCGGTACAATTGGAGGACTTGCACACGGGTCCTCAAAATGTTTTCATTGTATTCAACTGATTTTGATATACTATTATAGAAAATTGAAAAATAATCGAGTCCTCATTTAAACGTGAAAAAGTAGTCTGGACGCACAAAACATGCACACTTTGCTCTTGTCATGTGACTTGAGAGTGTGCTGGTTAGGTCCTCGTAATGACGGACATAAAAGGTATTGTGCAAAATATGCAAATTAGGGTCCTCATAAATTAGTTATCCAGAACTAAAACTCTTAAGAGTTTTGAAATTTTGCATAAAGTAATGCTCGCAAGAGTTCTAGCTTCTTTATCGACACGTTTTCGTTTGTTTGGTGTTTTAAGCCAATTTTTACCAAACAATTTTTCAGTTATATCACGGCGATATATCACTTATTCGTGTTTCCTGTCTACTAGCACTAGGCTAGGCTCTGAATATAGCATTGATAGTAATTGACTAGTTTTCTAAACTATACCGTGGCATATCATAACCATTCATTGGTGTGTCTTATTCTTGTTTCACTTTTAAGAAAAGTCAGGTTTAAATAAACCGTCTCTTGTGCCTAGACATTAACCGTTTTTTGTATACAGATCAAACTAAGGACCAAGACTAGAATGCAATCCAACGATTAGAGGACTGTGGTACAATTGGAGGACTTGCACACGGGTCCTGAAATGTTTTCTTTGTATTCAACTGATTTTGATATGCTAAATCGAAAATTAAACCATTTGACGGAAATTTAATATAAAGGAGCTATTGCAAGCATCGTGGGAAAAAAGCCATTGCTTGCCAGTTATAGCTTCTTTATCGAAATGTTTTTGTTTAATTACAACAAATATTCCGCGGAAACCATACACAACATTCTTTCCAAGTGTACCCATCCATGCGGTCATGGTATATCTTCACCGGCACTACGTTCTTTCCAAGATACTCACTGTTTTTGTCGCTTACAAAGTCCATTTAAGACGAATGAACCGGGTCACAGTGACTTTCAGCAGGCGTCAAAAAGAAAGTTGGCCGAGCCAGGATTCGAACCAGTTCCAAACTGGGACCGCTTGCATGGAAATTGCTAACCACTGAGCTATTGAGACTGTATAAGTACTGAAACTCAGATAAGCAACATCTGAATTGATGCAAAATCGCGAATAAACCGAACCGAAAAATCAGAACTAAAAACTGCCTAAACATCACAATGTCGTCTAAAAGAGCAGATGACCGTATTAAGCCTATGTAAACACTGTGAAAAAGGAAACCATTGCTGTAGCAGATTTTATTGGTGTGTCATATTCTTGTTTCACTTTTAAGAAAATAAGGTTTAAAAGAAATCTGTCTTTTTGCCCCCAGATATTAACCGTGTTTGTATAGGGATCAAACTGAGGTCCCAGACTTGAACGCACACCAACGATTAGAGGACTGCGGAACAATTAGAGGACTTGCACGCGTTGAGGTCATACTTGATAAAGTGGATTCCTAATAATTTTTGGTAGGTTTTCTTTTCAATACTTGAGAGAAAAGAGGAAAACAGTCGGTGTTATTGCAAAACCTCGTAACTCCAGCTTAATTATATAGCTGGAGTAACGAGGTTTTGCTATAACATAAATGCAATTAGAGGACTTGCACACGTTGAGATTATACTTGATAAAGTGGATTCCTAATAATATTTGGTGGGTTTTCTTTTTAATCATTGAGAGAAAAGAGGAATACAGTCGGTGTTATTGCAAAACCTCGTAACTCCAGCTTAATTATATAGCTGGAGTAACGAGGTTTTGCTATAACATAAATGCAATGCCTTTTCCCTTTGGGGTTTTTAAGCAAACATTCTTCAGGGACGTCAAAACCGGTCTTGTTTGTGAAAGTGTTATTTTAGCATGAGAATTATTAATAATACAAAGAAATCGCGGATATCAAATCAGTTAATTTAGGGTAAAAACAATAAAATAAGATAAAAGTCCCCAAATCCGCTACCCACTGAGCTACTGAGACTGCATCAGTACTGAAACTCAGATAAGCAACCTCTGAATCGATGCGAAATCGCGAATAAACCGAACCGAAAGCGGAAAAATCATAACTAAAAACTGCCGAAACATCTCAATATCATCTAAAAGAGCAGGAGACCGTAATTAGCCTTCATAAACAATGTGAAAAAGGAAACCATTGCTGTAGCAGTTTCACTGGTGTGTCTTATTCTTGTTTCACTTTTAAGAAAAGCACGGTTTTAAAAAAAACCTTTCTCTTGTTTTATGCTGCAAATTATTGTGTCTAAATCTTGTACAATTCAGTCTAAAATTTTGAAAAAATCATTATGCTAAAAGTTAACAACATTATTAAACAGTTGATCAAAGTCATGTTACAAAAGCATTTTCCAGCCGTAGGGAGAGCTTAATTATTTTGACAGCTAAATGCCTATAGTTCTTTGAGATCTTTTGTTGGCCGGAAACCAAATCAAACTTTCTTTGAAAGAATTATTACATTGTTTAGCCAGAGGCGTTTGTCCGATTGTTTAAGGAAACAGCCATCGGCTTAATCTATCTGTTTGACGCCGACAAAAATATGGCACTTTTACACCTTTTTGACATAACAAAGCTTACCGCCTTTTGATCTTCGGCAATTTTCATTGGTTGGATCGGTGTGGAGATGGATCCTGATTGGTCAGTGGTTTCTGACTAAGATCGGATATAATCTGCGATTTCGCATAGTAATTTCAAAATGCAAGCGAACTCGTAGAATTAAACACTATGACCAACAGGAATCATCTTTGTTCTTTTTAGGTAAGCCAGAATTTATGTTTAATTTTATTTTGCAATTTTGATTTAACTTTTAATTATCGTTCAACTTTTTGTTAAAATTGAAAAACATAATTTTAGAAACAATACTACAATTTCCATCATTTCTAAACAATATTTGTATAATGAATTAGTCATATCTTTTTATGTCTGTGTTATAGTATGCCATTCTGTGTTTGACAATTTTGTGTACATTCTTATAATTTGTAAATATGTTTAAAAAAAATGCAAGCGAACTCGTAGAATTAAACACTATGACCAACAGGAATCATCTTTGTTCTTTTTAGATCTTGAGAGCGATTCTCAAATATTACAACAACAACAACAACCCGTAAGCAAACGGCTGTACTCTACAAGAGAGAGAAAATTTTCCGCAGTACACTTGCCCCAAGATATCAATCGTGTTTGTATAAGGATCAAACTGAGGACCCAGGCTTGAACGCACACATACGATTAGAGGACTGCGGTACAATTAGAGGACTTGCACACGTTGAGATTATACTTGATAAAGTGGATTCCTAATAATTTTTGGTGGGTTTTCTTTTCAATCCTTGAGAGAAAAGAGGAAAACAGTCGGTGTTATTGCAAAACCTCGTAACTCCAGCTTAATTATATAGCTGGAGTAACGAGGTTTTGCTATAACATAAATGCAATGCCTTTTCCCTTTGGGGTTATTAAGCAAACATTCTTCAGGAACGTCAAAACCGGTCTTGTTTGTGAAAGTGTTATTTTAGCATGAGAATTATTAATAATACAAACGAAATCGCGGATATTAAATCAGTTAATTTAGGGTAAAAACAATAAAATAAGATAAAAGTCCCCAAATCCGCTACCCACTGAGCTATTGAGACTGCATAAGTACTGAAACTCAGATAAGCAACCTCTGAATCGATGCGAAATCGCGAATAAACCGAGCCAAAAGCGGAAAATCATAACTCAAAACTGCCTAAACATAAAAATGTCATCAAAAAGAGCAGGAGACCGTAATTAGTCTATGTAAACACTGTGAAAAAAGAAACCATTGCTGTAGCAGTTTCATTGGTGTGTCATATTCTTGTTTCACTTTTAAGAAAAGTAAGGTTTTAAAAAATCCGTCTCTTGCCCCCAGATATTAACCGTGTTTGTATAGGTATCAAACTGAGGACCCAGGCTTGAACGCACACCGACGATTAGAGGACTGTGGTACAATTAGAGGACTTGCACGCGTTGAGATTGTCCTAACGTGACGCCACTGTATTCTTAATAGGGTGGATTCCTAATACATTTGTAATTATATAATTTTTGGCGAGTTTTCTTTTCAATCCCTGAGAGAAAAGAGGAAAACAGTCGGTGTTATTGCTAAACCTCGTAACTCCAGCTTAATTATATAGCTGGAGTTACGAGGTTTTGGCATTACGTCAACGCAATGCATTTTCCCTTTGGGGTTTTTAAGCAAACATTTTTCAGGGACGTCAAAACCGGTCTTGTTTGTGAAAGTGTTATTTTAGCATGAGAATTATTAATAATACAAACGAAATCGTAGATATCAAATCGGTTAATTTAGGGTAAAGACAACAAAATAAGATAAAAGTCCCCAAATCCGTGCGAGTTTATAAGGCGTATCTTTTTTTTTCGTTAGACACAATTAATCAAATATAAATTTATAACCTATAGCAAATGGTGGCAGGCTACTCAGTCGTAAAATATATTGATTGTATTAAAGTTGAAGGTTTAACCCATTACCAAACGACAGTATTAGACTGGTCTAACCTCTAAGATGTTGCAGACGACAACTCTTTTTGAATGTCATTTTGCATTTATTGATAATTTGAGGTAGAAAATAATGTGGGAAATGAAGAAATTATTTGTCATAAGCAATTTCTTCATTTTCCACAATGTCTTCAAAAGTTTTTATCATGTAGGGTATCAAAGACGTCATTGTGTTGAAATGGGTAAGGGTGCTTCAAGAATAATTTTGAAGACTTTGATCACGATTTTGTTCCCAAACAGATATTGAGCAATATTTCTTATACAGTTGAGAACATCGTGAAATTGACAACCTGAATGTTTTGGGAATGTTAAATTTATACATTTTCTCGTATGTTGATTTTTAATTTATTTTTCGAGACGACCACAACCGAAAAAGCCGGTTATTTTACCCATATCGCGATTACAAACAACATAGCGTCGAAAATGTGTTTTTTCACTTTGACAAGTCGTTTTCGCCTCGAAAGGACAATAAAAAGCATAAATTATGACAAATCAATTTGTCAGATTGGCATGGCAGATGACGATGCCCGATGTAACATCCCATTGGATTCGTAAGAGAGGTGTCAAACCTTTGCTTCGACAGTCAAAAAGGTGAATTTTACTTTCTACAACCATTTCCCAAACAAGACGGGTACCGAAACAAGACCGGGTTTGATATCCTTGATAGAAGATGATAAATTTAAAAGCATTGGGACATAACACTGATGTAGGAAGGGGGACAGGACCCGCAATAATATAGAAGTGGGCCAACATATCCTATAGCCTTCCCAATAATACACACTGGCGTAGGGAGAGGGGGGCGTCCCCCCCCCCCCAATAATTTAGAAGGGGGGGGGGGGCTTACATATCCCTTGACCCCAATAATTCACCCATATTTTCCTTCAAGAAAGGTGCAGGTATAAAATGCTGTCTGAAAGTGCCCAGATAGCAGGAAATGGCTTTTTAGAATTCAAAATTTTCTGGGGGCAAGACCCCAGACCCCCTAGCAACGCTACCGTCGGTCGGGTTCCATTCACTTAAACATTTGCCCCCCCCCCCCAATATCATAAACCTTTCTATGCATATGTACACTGGTAGCATTGCCCCCCCCCCCCCAATATAATTATTATCTTTTTTTGGCCTGGATATTTTCTGCACATTGATATAATCAGGCTACAGAGGTTGGTTCGTTCGAACCCTCCCGGATCCGCTACTGCATGAGGAATTACTTGTTATGTACATTGATTCTTGGTAGAAGACATCGTGAGTAATGAAAAATGCCGCAGTTTGCTTCATTTTTCATATTGATTTCTTAACCCTTATTCTCATGGGGGCGGCAAGTTGTACTGTGAAATCGGTCCCATATCCGTAAAACCGGACCCAATGCCGATTTTCCATCGGTAAAACTGGCCCCCAAAAAAGGCCCCAAAATATCAATGATTTTAGTCCGTGGGCTGGCTACACCCTAGGTCCCCCCCTACCGGGATTTTATGACACCTATATCATTGTAAAGCTTAATGAATTCCCTTTCAAATGCAACTTGTTGTTTGATATATAAGTGCTGGATAAGCATATGCGGAACGATTGATTATCTCCCCTTGAATTACAAAAAATACTTGTTTATAACTCACCATATACACATTCATGGGATCCAAAATAACCCAAATTTATGTGCAAATGACCAAAATGCTTATAGATTTTATCAATTCACATCGTTAAATAGTAAAAGATGATTTCACACCAAAATTAGCACGAATTATGCCCCTTGAACACGTAAAATAAGAGAAAAATAGTATAGATATTGCCTTTGTTTATATTTACTTTGCATTTGGAAATCATTTCCACTGCGAATAATTGCTAGAATTTGTATTAAAGTGTTTATTAGATGCATTGTAATAAAAATCAAAGTGTTGACTATCGACATTCTAGGATATACTCGACATTTCAAATGATTTTCAAGATGGCCGCCGCAAAATGACCACTTGACTTAATATCGAAATATCACTGCTCTATAATTTGTTATCATGTTCTGTATGTAAATTAGACCATTTCTTAGGAAAATTGAGTACATTAAATCTAAAAGAGTGCTGCCATGCTTATAATAGGTTTTGTTGTCATTTTTTCTAATTTTCAAAATGGCCGCCAAAATTTCAAATATGCAAAAATGATGTAAATGTTTTTCATTTCTGCAAATCTTCTGCACTTAATATTGTATTTTCAAATGTATTTCAATTTCTTATTAAAACTACATGATTCAACAAGTAAATAAATGACATAACCTTGAAAATATATATTTCTAGAACGGCCCCAATTACCGTATAAATGGTAATACATCCCCATTCCCATAGATTAAGTACTGAAAAAATCCAAATTGATTATTTTCTAGGAGAGACAAGTATTTCCCCTCTTTGACAGAAACCATGTTCCTGATTCTTTGATAATGAATCCACATTGGAGTACGCCATTGGCATCTTTTTGCATGAAGGTTTCAAGTCTTACATGGACAAGGGACGCTTTGGATAATACGTGTTATAGAGGGTATAAAGACCTTAAGGCTTAGTTTGGTCATACAGCGTCTAAGCTCTTTTTTGTGGGGTGGTTATGTTGATTACAAAACACCAATATCAACAATTTTGCCACGCTAAAAATGGCTTCACCACTGTTAATTTACATGACATATAATACAATACAATAATAATATGTATTTTATGTAATCTGCCTAAATGCTCAAATGCGAGCATGGGTCAATGAATAACTGACTTAACCTTTTTTATGTTAAGTTCGACATCTTTTCTCTTGAAATACTTTCCATCCAGGCCTATGCGCTTTGACCAAACGATATGACCATAGCAGTTGAAAAAGGAGTTAAACTTAAATTAATCAACATTAAAGGTGGTCAAGTGACATCTGTCCAGAAGTAAAGCAGTCCGAGAACTTTCCAAAGAACCATTCCTAAACTGCATCAATAACTTTTTTCCATGAGACTTAAAATTGCAACCATTCATGTCCTTTTTAGAAAAGAAGTCGATAGCAACAAGGTCATGTGGATAGGAAAGGTGTGATCTAAATTAATACCCATTTTTCTCGACAGCATCCATTGTACTTTGGCAATTGTGTACTAATGTAATTTCCTGTTGCAAGCAGTGGTCACATTTTGAGCGTTTGCCGCAACGTTTCTCACGCATGGTCTGCTTCAGATTGTCTAGCAATTTGGCATAGTATGCTTCGTTAATTGTACCTTTCTTGGATAATATGTCCAACAAAATATATTATTGCAACCACCAATTGTCCAAAAACATTGAATACTGAAACTTGTCTATAATATATTGAATAATTTTCTTGGTCTTTGGGATTGCTCGTTCATAAGAATCAACAATTACGGGTAATCTCTTTGTCATTTGCTTATCGCTGAGGAATTTTAGACCCAACAGTCTGTAAGTTTGTACATCCTTTTGCGATCAAGCAATAGCTTGAAAAAGATAATGCATGGACAATTTCTTACTTTAATTCGCTCATCAAATATACCAGATCTGTGAATTTATGACACCTACCATCGACAGTGGTTGCACTTTTGCCTTCAGACCGAGCATCATCTTCTTAAGTTTCTCTGTCGCGTTATAACCACCCCCAACCACAATATTTTACTAGAGGATAAGATGGTACAGAAGACCAGTAAACTCATCAGGCATGTTTTACCTTCATTCCCTTTTCAATACAAGTGTCCAACCATAGCAGGCTCTCCCCTTTTTGTGAAAAGGCTTTCCAATAACCGTATATTTAGACAATTTTTTGCACATATAATGACATATAAATCGCAGATTCCTTGGTTGGAAATTGCTTATATGTGTTATTCATAGCTAGCCCTTGTGTTTTATGGATTTTACCTCATCCTGATGCTAGCTCGTTGTCTTCCACAAAAGTTAGAATTCCAAAAACTAATTTGTGGTGAAGATGTTTGAAATGAATTAAGAAATGCACGGGTATATCTAAAAACTGATAACACAACAAAGGATTTCAAATCTTCGGTCAACGACATATTACAACACGACAAGTTGGAATATGATGTGTTTCCCTCTCATCTAATCAACAGAAATTGCAAATTGCGTTTGCTATTTAAACGAAATCTTTCAAAACAACATTTTGTTACACGAATACGAGGATTCCTCACAAATCAAGTGTCTTCGAAGTACTGGTATCCAATAAGGTACATAATTATGTACAATCTATAACTGTTTATATTATCACATATAAGTATGCTGAATTATAAAGGTGTAAAACTATATCACTTGAATGCAATTTGATAAAGAAATGAATAATTCAGTTGCTATTATAGGCACTTTTAAATCATCAATTAATGCACATGACAGTGCAAATATGAAATTGTCCAGTTTCAACTATCGCTTATTAGAATATATTATTTGGTAAACTGTGTTCCTGTAACATAGCATTCCAATTAATAGAAGTGGTTGGGAAGATTTCTCTTCTGCACAGCATGTCTCCAATAGTATTGTTAAGTTTGAACTTGGAGCAAATCGTCGGTGTAAATGCAAAACCTTGTATGTCGATTCTGGTGATTTTCAAAGTACACACTTGTATGCCCACTTTAGACAATTCACACAGGTTTTGGGATAATTCTACTGATCATTAAAGACACATTATTTGTCAACAATATGTCCGAATTTCAAGTAAAACCCTTCAGTTTCGGAAAAGTTATTAAACTATCCCCCCCTCTAAAATTTTCCAAAAAACGAGATACGAGGTTTTGTATTTACACCGACGAAATGTAAAAAAACATGCATTACAAGGCAAAAATGGTATAAATCAAAGGTGACCATACATGTACTCCAATGGGAATTAATTATTTAAAACGCTTTACAATTTTTTTAGTACTTAACTTTAACAAAATAAAGTTTCTTGTATAAAAGAAAACTGTATTTCACATAGAAAAAAAATCAAAGAAAGTAGGTAAAAATTTTCAGCATGTCATTTGCGCTTAATGGAATTTTATTGCCATTTATACGGTAATTTTTCAGAGCATAATTATATTGTTAAGAATCTCCCTTTTAATTGGTAAATGATGAAATTTTAGTTTTCAAACACAACAAGTACACAATTTAGGGAAAAAGATGCAAAAATGAAAGTCGTTAACATAATTAGAGAATATTTGGCCATTTAGAGAAAAGTGTGCAAATAATTGTGAATGCGAAAAAGCCCGTTTTCGCTTGTTCTGTGTAGCTGATGAATGGTTTATGAACTAATTTTTGATCTATTAGTGTTTTATCCATTTGAAACATTAAACATTTTAAAAACGAAATGCCTCAGCATATTTATTCCCTAGAAAAGCCTTTTTAGCTAATTAAACGCACATTTCTACTTTCTCATTAATATTCATGAATATGCAAATTAGCTAAATAAAAATGATTTCAAGAAAATGTCTATTTGAAATTTTAAAACTAGTCTTATGTTTTATTACCAAAAATAAGTATAGATCTATATCTTAACTAAGTATTTTAAAGTATTTTATTGCAATTAATTGATCCAAGTACTGAAACGTAGGAAAATGAGCAGTTGCCATGGTAACAGACCTGCCATTTGCTTATCCAGCACTTTTAAATCAAACAAGAACCTGAATTCATTAACATGTTTCCTGTGCTTCAAGAAAATATAGGTCTTAAAAAATCCCACATGGTGGGGAGGGTTTCTATTCTAGTAAATTAGTAAAGTCGTCTTTTTGCAAATTAAACACATATTTTCCACAATCTCATTAATATTCATGAGTATGCAAATTAGCAAATTTTCTGAAAAATATCTTGGTTGTGAGAGAAATGTGATGACAACATGTTAAAACTAGCCTCAATGTTTTCTGACCAAAATAAGTAATTTTA
This sequence comes from Fragum sueziense, assembly GCA_963680895.1. Taxonomy (NCBI): domain Eukaryota; kingdom Metazoa; phylum Mollusca; class Bivalvia; order Cardiida; family Cardiidae; genus Fragum; species Fragum sueziense. The sequence goes on along the minus strand of OY804605.1, from coordinate 14,556,895 downwards.
TTGCTATTAATTGATCCAAGCGCCGAAACGAAAGAAAATGGGTGGTTACCATGGTAACAAGCCAACTACTTGCTGATCCAGCATTTTTAAATCAAATAACAACGTGAATGTATTAAAATACATCATAAGCTTCAAGAAAATATAGATCCTCAAAAATCCTACCTGATAGGGAGGTTAAAATTCACTAGTAAAGTCTTGTTTTTAGCAAATTAAGCACATTTTTCTACTTTCTCATTAATATTCATGAATATGCAAATTAGCAAATTTTCCAAAAAATATCTATATTGTGGGAGAAATATCTTGGTAATAATTTGAAACTATTTTTGAAGATTTATGACAAAAATAAGTATTTTTATTGCAATTATTTGATCCAAGCGCTGGAATGTAGAAAAATGGATGGTTGCCATGGTAACGAGCCCGCCATTTGCTTATCCAGCACTTTCAAATTGAACAACAACCTGAATCCATTACAATACATAATAAGCTTCAAGAAAATATAGGTCTTCAAAAATCCCACTAGGGGGGGAGGGTTTCGGTTATGGGCCCATGGACTATTTATGTAATCGGTGATGATTTTAAAAGAAAAAGAACATCTATAAATAATCGATATCATATTGTTCTTTGTTTGTTCAATTATTTTGATTTGTTGTTGTTCAATATTTAGAGTGCCCGACCACGAATTAGTATCCCATTAACAAACAGCAAAAATTTAGATTTTTCCATATTCAAAGTAGTCCTATTTATAAGGCCTCACACATTTTTTGAAAAATATTTTCTGTGTATGTGGGGACTTATCAAATTTGCCATTTTTTCTATAGCACCTTTCTATTGCGGTCTATTATTGCACATGTTTAACCCTTTCCCAAACAAGACCTGGTTTTGACGTCCCTGATAGAAAAGGCTTGGGAAAACATTGAAACAAAAGAAGAAACTGCTGGTAACCAGCAGTTTCTCCTTTTGTCTCAATATTTTCTGTGCTATAATATTTTACACAAATCTTATCATTAATAACATCTATTTTGTCATTTGTGGCAGTTTTTGAAGTGGATCACCCTGGAATTTTGTCGTTTGGGAAAGGGTTAACGGAGGAAAATTTCATCAGACATGCCTGACGGTCCGACGGTCTTTGCTATTCCTGGGATAACTTCATTGTCAGAGAATAAACTTAACCCATTACCAAACAACAAAATTTTAGCCTAGTTAAAACTCATAGGTGTTGCAGACGACAATTTTCATTGAACAAAATTTAAAATTGTTTGGTCTTTCTTTGTCGAAAACATTATGGGAAATGAAGAAATTGAATGTCACAAGCAATTTCTTCATTTTCCACAAATGTTTTCCAAAGCCTTTATTTTGTGGGGCGTACACAAGCGTCAATGTGTGGGAAAGGGTTAAATATGGTGAACATTATTTTCAGACATGGAGAAACTTGCATTGGTTTTATTCGAAAGAAAGAAACTTGGAGACTACGAATGCTTGAAACAGAGCTCATTAGAGACGTGTCTATTTTTCCTTTGGAATGTCAAGTTCAAATGTGAAGTTCTGAAATATTCAGGTAGGTTTCTTTGCATTTGATTTGTAAATTTTTTTGCTGTGCGTGAGAAATGATAGATGCCAGGGTCAGACACTAACTTTTTAAGCAGGTGTCCCGAATGCAGCGAATGTAGCAAAATCAGGGACACTTCACTCTGTAAAATGCAGAATTTCAGGGGTCCCTCCTTAAATTTTGGTGTCCTCGGGATCCCGGGACACTGTTAGTGTCGACCCCTGGATGCATGACCTTATTAGATGTGTGTAAGTGGATTTGCACGTCTTAAGTATTGGTCAGGCAATATCTCATTTTAACCCTTTACCAGGGTGTCTAAAAACCTCCAAATGGTTTTTTTTACCTCCAGAATAAATTTTGTACCCCCAGTTTTTGCAAGCAGGCTTCTTTGTCTCTACTAGAGGGGGGTACTTGTAAGCATGCTGTAAAAGTATGGTTTGTTCCCCCAGATTTGAGAGTCGGAGGAAACCCTGTTTACTGCACATACTGATGCCTTTTGACTCCCTAACGAGAAAAGGCTTAGAAAAACATTGTGAAAAATGAAGATAATTGCTTGTCATGTACAGGCAATTTCTTCATTTTCCACTATGTTTTCTAATCCAAAATAGAAACTTTTCTAAAACTTCATCAATTTGAAATTGTCATCTACAAAATAATTCAAATAAAATTTTCAGTCCAAAATTTTAGTGAAAATGGGACAGGTTAAGGCAATTTACCTCTAATGAGATTCATGCAATGTCAGAATAATTTCTAAGGCAATGTCATGAACATTTGACGGTAGAACACTCCTTCAAAGAATGTTTTCCTAATTTGCCAAAATATGTTCGGATACATAAGAAATGTTTATGAAGTGGCACAAAAATTCTGAAATCCTATGAATTTCATTAGAGGTGGACTATGTTAACCCATTATCACACAATGATGCTTTTAGATTCCTCTCAAGAAAAATGGCTGAGAAAACAGATTGTAAGTGAAGAAATTGCTTGTGACTTGTTATGCAATTTCTTCATTTCCCACAATGTTTTCACCCTGAAAGACCAAAATTAATAAAATTTCACAGATTTGAAATGTGTCATCTGCGTCATCTTTGAATTTGGACACATCTAAATTTTGTACTTTGGTAATGGGTTCGTAAATACAATTTTCATTACATACTTGCTAACACAGAAAATATTAGGGTAAAAAGAATAAAATTTATGCTGATTAAGCCTTCAATCTTTTCTTGATGGCAGAAGCTTTCAAATTGGACCACCCTTAACTCATACAGACTTATGTAACTTTATTCAGAATTGCTGTCTTTATCTCTCAAAAATTTGCATGGATATTATACCTTAACCCTTTCGCAAACAAAACCTGGTTTTGATGTCCATAGTAGATAAGGCTTGGGAAAACATTGAAACAAAAGAAGAAACTGCTGATAACCAGCAGTTTCTCCTTTAGTCTCAATATTTTCTGTGCATTATTTCACACAAATACTACATTTATCATCATTTACTTTGTCGTCTAAAACAGCTTTCAAATTGGACCTGTCCAAGATTTTGTTGTTTGGGAAAGGGTTAATGTAGAATACCCGTAATGTGGCCATTTTGAGATAACTAAAACATCAGATGTTTTCGAGTGGCATCGTTGCATATCTGAACTTATTTGGGCGCGGTCGTAAACATTGGGTGGTGGAAAGTTCCACCGCTGAATGTTTTCGACTGCGCCCGAATAATTCCGACATCACGCAAATCTCATTACGGGTATACTACATTCAGAAAATAAAATTAGCAATTGAATTATGCCCAATTCATGATTTGATATTGCTGTAAATACATATTTACAAAATAGCCAAATAATTGTATCATTTTGCTTTCAGACTCAAGACCAGTGTTGCAGAACATTTTTAAAGTTCACCATACTTGGCCTGGCAAGATGGATGGCAGATAATGCAATGATTATATTTCATCCACAAGCTCTTATGGGGAGAAACAACTTTAAAAAGCAGGGAAAGCAAACGCATACCTCAAACGAGACATCATGCAATTGAGCATGTTTCTGCAAACAAGTTTTGTGCCAGGGATGAATACATGCACTTAGAACATGTAGACCATTGTTCCCTTTACAGACAGATCATTACCTTACAAGTATTTAATGAGTGCACAAATAAGTGTAGATGCCTCAGAAACAAGGGCGGATCTAGAGGGAGTGGGGGTTGGAATCCAGACGTCCCTGGCATTGGCCTAAAATAAAATTTTGACTACGATGTTAGTTTAACTTTGCATATTAACACTTTTAACCCTTTCCCAAACAAGACCTGGTTTTGACGTCCCTAAGAGAATATGCTTGAGAAAACATTGGAACAAAAGAAGAAACCACTGATAACCAACAGTTTCTCCTTTTGTCCCAATATTTTCTGTGCTATATTTTACACAAATTATAGCTATATCAGCATCGATTTGATTGTCTGCAGCCACTTTCATATTGGACCACCACAAAATTTTGATGTTTGGTAAAGCCATCATTTAGGCTTTGATCCCAACACTCCCCCCCCCCCCCCGAATTAACCTGGATCTGTTCATGAGAAAGACATTTGGAAATCTTTTTAGAGAAAAGAAGTAAATGCTGATGACAAACATTTTCTTCCTTCCTGTCAATGCTTTTTCTTGCAGTTTTATAAGTTGTGTTTTTACTAGTTAAAGGGGAACATGCTAGGTTCTTCAGGGATAAGAGCAACATGGGGACAGTAAGAGTTTGCATTCTTGTGTGGTGGATTGCATTATCTAGGACCAAAAGGAAAGAAATTTTAGCACTGGAACCAAGTTTTTCCATTTTCTATCAAGGTCCAGTTTCCCTCAAATCTTACTATGATAATAAAGTGCTGGTAGGGTATTTAAATACAGACTTGATTTAGAAGGACTGAATGAACTGTATAATGTAGGTTTGCAGGTTGACAATTTCATATTATATTATCTGAATATATTTTTAACATGTTCCCCTGTCCGACAACCTACCATGGGTTCATTTTAACATCTAGACACCTCTTTTCAAATTCATACTCAGCAATGATAAGATAAAATAGGGTAATAGGATTTTAAATTTACTTCAAATCCAAACCCTTTGTTGTGGGTACACAGTCACATTGAATCTTTTTGAGAAGAGGATTCAAATGAGAACCCACTACATAAAATTTGGCGATTTATGATATATATTTTGCAACAGGAAAAGCTATTACCCTCTCTCATCAATAGATTTGTACACTGGCCAAACTTTTGCCTTTTAGAAAAGTTTAAGGTAGTCCACTCCTTATGAGATTTGCACGACATTGGAATTATTCGGGTGACATCAAAAATATTCAGTAGTGGAACTTTACACAACCAAATGTTTACGACTATGCTCGAATCGGTTCGATACCTAACAATACTGCTCGAAAAAGTCTGATGTTTTATAAATCTCAAAATGGCCATATTATAATGAGCATTCCACCTCATCAGCCTAGATAAGAGAAAGACATGGTCCTTTATTAGGCTGCAAATACATACAGACTTATGAAGATCTATGTTATTCTCAATTGAAATTCATATAATTTTGCAAAAATCATATAACAACAGAGTACAATGTGAAATACATGGGAAAGCATTGAAGCAAAAGAAGAAAATGCTGATGATCAGCAGCTTCTCCTTTTGTCTTTATATCACCTGTGTTATATGTACACAAATCTACATCCATTATGGCATCTCAAGCAGGTTTTAAATTGCATCATCCTAAAATTTTGTTGTTTGGGAAAAGTTCAACGAAAAATCTTAAGGAAGGTAGTCCACCCCTTATGAGTTTCATGCTATGTCGGAATTTTTTGTGTGATGTGATTAACATTTGTTACGTAGCCGGCCGTTACAACTCGTGTGAAGTCGCATGAATCTTATCTGGGTCAAACTACCTTAATAAACAATTTATCAAAACACTTCAAAATCAGATGTATCTAGCACTTACGATATAAAAATCGAGGCAATGTAATGTTCCTTGTGGCTTGCACACATAACGAGTGTACACAAATCCAATCTTTTTCTGCATCCATTTGTGACCTAAAGCAGCTTTTGAATTGCACCATCCTAAACTTTTGTTGTTTGGGAAAGGGTTTAGCTCAAAGAAAATCTTAAGGTAGTCCACCCCCTAATGATATTCATGCGACATCGGAATTTTTTGTGCGATGTGATAAACATTTATGTAGCCAACCTACACTGCTCCGGGGTTGTTGCATGAATCTCATCAGGGGTGGACTACCTTAATAAACAAATTTTCAAAATACTGCAAAATCAGATGTGTCTCACACTTCCGATATTTCGAGGTAATGTCATTATTACTGTGATGTTCCTTTTGGCTTGCACACATAAAGAGTGTACACAAATCCAATCTTTTTCTACATTCATTTTGTGACCTCAAGCAGCTTTTGAATTGCACCATCTTAAAATTTTGTTGTTTGGGAAAGGGTTTGGTTCAAAGAAAAATCTTAAGGTTGTACACCCCTAATTAGATTCATGCGACATCGAAATTTTTGTGTGATGTGATAAACATTTGTTATCTTGCCAACCTTTACCACTGGGTGTGGTTTCATGAATCTCATCAGGAGTGGACTACCTTAATACACAATTTTTCAAAACACTGCAAAATTACATGTGTCTCACACTTCTGATATTTTGAGGTATTATGATGCCCCTTGTGGCATGCATACATCCAGAGTGTCAACTGTATATGCATAAATTGAATTGTGAATATACTGTACATGGACATATTGATAATTAAAACTACATTAAATGAATATTCGGTGACCAGTTCTCTTATCCAGACCTGCTTTTATGCAAAGTTATATGATACATTCCCAAAAGCAGTGGCCATAGCCCAGTTGGCAGCTCACCAGACTCTCACTTACGAAGTTTCGGGAGTCCTGGGTATGATCCCTGGCCGAAGCAAACATTGATTCTGGCAAAATTGTCTCGCACCAATAGTTTGATAATCGTTAGTCTATTTGGGTGAACAGCTTTAGGCTCGGTAAGGATGTGGTAGTACTGGTGTGAGAAAAAATGGGAACCCACGGTTAGATGCACCAGCGACCGCGATATGACAGTACTTCGCTGTTTAAAGAAGTGTTTAACCCCAAGCAATTTCCAAAGCAAATATGCTGTATCAAGGCCTAATGTCACTCATGGCATCAGTGTTCTATTATAGCTAGATTTATAAAAACAATATTGAGAGAAAAGATAATGCTGATAACCAGTATTTTTCTCATTTTCCCTCAATATTTTCCATATAGCCCTTTCACAAATGACAGAGTGTATCAAACTTAATTATGAGGTCCAGTGCTTTAAGTCGATTATGACGTCCCAGCTCTCCAGCCAGGGTTAAGGTAGTCCATCCCTAATGAGATTCGTGCGTCATAGGAATTATTCCAGCGAAGTCGAAAACATTCAGCAGTGGAACTTTCCTCCGCCGAATATTTACGACCGCACCTGAATAGGTTCGTCTACGTTACGATGCTGCTCGAAAAAATCTGATGTTTTAAGAATCTAAAAATGGCTACATTACAGGTATTCTACCTGAATATCCTGTTTTGTCTGCCACTAATTGGTGGATAACTGTAAAACCGTATGTGCTTGAGTAGCTGTAGCTAAGAAAGGATGTTGTAATAGTTCTTGTGAGAGAAACAACCAAAATCTATAGGTAGATGATCCACCTGCAAGAATATGACAAAGAAATCTTTTAAGAGAGGAGTTGCACTACACTGATTTACACAACCGACACTATTCAGACTGTTCCAATTTTAGTCCACCCTTAGGAGATTCGCATGACTTTGGTATTATTCCATCTTCGCTAGCCAATGTTGAACCCACCTACGTTTGTATTCACCCTTGGCAGATTTAGTCCGATTTTCTTGAAATCGCAAAGCGCCGCCTCGCGGTTGTTCTGATGGTTGTTTACGTCCATTATTGTTGACGTCATTAACGCGCATTATCTTTCGCGTCATACGTCATGCGGATTATGTAAAAGTTAGCTGCTTTTATGGTCGAATGGTCGAAAGTATAATAATTCGTCAATTAAAGTTAGGAAATTCCTGTCTATTGCAGTGAAATTCTTAGGAAAAATCGCCCATCTTCGCGTTTGTGAGTTGCAAATGCAATGCTTTTTCCCGCCCGTTGTCATGATTTGGTTACACATAACAAATGTATCAGTCGACAATCTGATTGGTTCCAGCGAGACCTCGCTGGAACCAATGAAAACGCTTTCCAGGAGGCCAAGAAAATCGGACTAAATACGCCAAGGGTGAATACAGAAACGACGTTACGTCGTAGATGTCACCCTTGGCTTGCGAAGATGATATTATTCGGGCGAAGTCGAAAACATTCGGCGGTCAAACTTACACTGCCAAATGTTTATGATTATGACTGCGCCTCAATAGGTTGGTCTAATTAACGACTCCGCTCAGAAAAATCTGATGTTTTAAGAATCTCTAAATGGCTACATAATGGGTATTCTACCTTAATATCCTGTTATGTCTGCCACTAATTGGTGGATAACTGTTATACCTATGTGGTTGAGTAGCTGTACGCTAGAGTAGGATATTGTGATAGTACTTGTGAGAGAAACAACCAAAATCTACAGGTAGATGCTGCACCCACTATGATATAACCCAGAAATCCTTTGAGAGACGGTTCCAATCTTAAAACAGCTGCAGATGACAAAAGGGATATATGAATAAAGAATCATCTATAGAAAATATTGTAAGAAAGGTGAAAATGCTGTTCATTAGCATCTTCTTTTGTACAATGTTTGCCCAAATTTTATGTTTTAATCGGGCTGTAGGAATGTTGAATGTTTTCGAATTTTGCACAATAATTTTATGTGAACCTATTTAAATAATGCCAATTCATCAATTTCCGTAGCGTACAATTTTATGATAACTTTTTAAATGTGGCGAATGACGTTGCCTTTCTTACAAAAAAGAACGCGTATCCACAGCTTGATTTTAGCTGTAGTTACCAGGTTTTCGAAGAAAAGCAACAATATTCTAGCCGGTTCAGTAAGCGGGGTTAATTGGACCCTACCGTTCAAACGTAAAAATTAAAGGGCTATCCAAGTAAATTTTGTGACGCGTCATTTGAAAATGTTGGTCCCCTTCATTGGTTTCCACAACAGTTGTCCCTTACAGCGCATTGAGAGAAAGAACAAGCATCTCACTGCTTTTCAACAAAAAAACTTGTAACTGCAGCTTAAAACAAGCTGCAATTACGAGGTTTTTTATGCTCCCCGAAGGGAGAGCATATAGTCGCCGCTTTGTCCGTCCGTCCGTCCGTCCGAAGTGATTTCTCCATAACCCTTGGGCCAAATCAATTGAAACTTGCCATGTGAACTCCCTATGGCATAATGCCGATATATTTTTCCTGGTTTTTGGATTTGAGGCCTCGTCATGGGAAAAGGGGACTTAAGGTAAAATATAGTTTTTCTCTTATTTCTCCTAGTCGAATGGTCAGAATTTGATGAAATTTCATATTTGAGTAGTAAATCAGATGCCCTTGACAATAAACTATGTGAAATTTGGTTATAAAAATTATGTCATGCAAAAAGGGGGCTTAACATTTGCTAGCTTTATGTTAGCTCTGCATGGCATACATTTATTGTGACAATGCCTTATTCGGGGAGCATTGTCCGTCTCTGACGGCTCTTGTGTTGAAAAGCGATGATGCTGGCGACTAGCAGTCTCCTATCAACCCCATTCACAGAAAGTCACTTGCCTCCATAAACTATAATTCCCCGTGTGGTTTGCAAAACCTTCGAATTTTGACCGGTCAAAACTTTTGTCGTCTATGGAAGGGATAATTGGATGTTGCGGTTCAGACGTAAAATTAAACGACTATCTAAGTAGTTCATGACCTACCATTCTAAAAGGATGGCTATGTATCGCATGGAAAAAGGACATTTCGTAGGCCTAACTGTGTGAAATTGAAAAATGTTATTCCACTTGTCCAAAACGAAAGAACTGCGCGTGAATAGGGTACAAAATATTAAAAGGACATAGCATTTCAATTTCATATTTCAAAGGTATGTCTTGATGTAAGGATTTGTTATTCTAATGCGTAGAAATGCTATCAGTTTTTTTTTAAGTTGTTATTTGTAAGAGAAAAATACGCCTTTAAAGTTGAGACAGAAATGAAAAAAAATTCATGTAAATCTGAACTGTTGTCAACAACAATTTGTTTGATTTTAGCACAAAAATATATATTTCTCGTAAACGGTTCGGTATTTTGGCTTGAAATTTTCATAAGAAAATATGTTCTTTCAGATAAAAATTAAAGTAAAATTTATTTACATAAATTTTACTTTAATTTTAAAAAATTAAAAAATATTTAAAAAATGTATTTTTTACATTTAAAAAATATTAAAGTGACATTTCAGAAATTTTTGTAATAAATTTTACTTTTATTATTATCTGAAAGAGCATATTTCCTTATGAAAATTCTGAAAATTTCAAGCCAAAATATCGCGCCGTTTACGAGAAATTCATATTTTTGTGTTAAAATTGAACAAATTGTTGTGGACAACAGTTCGGATTTATATGCAATTTATCGATTATGTCTCAACGTTGAATGCGTGTTTCTCGCTTATTGGCAACAACTTATAAAAACTAATAGTATTTATACTCATTAGAATAACCAATCTTGGCATCAAGACATACTTTAAAAAATTGAAATCGGAATGAAATGTCCCTTTAAATGTCACTTTAAGGGGAAATCCATGTATACAGATCAAACTGAGGACCCAGACTTGAATGCACTCCAACGATTAGAGGACAGTTGTACAATTGGAGGACTTGCACACTTGCAAAACTGATTTTGATATGCTAAGTCGAAAATTATACCATTCGACCGAAATTCAAAATAAAGGAGCTATTGCAAGCATCGTGGGAAAAAGTCATTGCTGGCGAGTTATAGCTTCTTTATCGACATGCATCGGTAATGAGAAGTATGTATTAACCCATTACCAGACGGCAAGATTTTAGAATTGTCAAATTTGAAAGATGTTGCAGAAGACAATTTCAAGTTAATTAAATTTTACATATCTCTGTCTAAAAGGGTAGAAAACATTGTGGAAAATGAAGAAATTGCTTGTCATGATGTTTACCAAAGCCATAATCTTGTGGGGAGTCAAAAAAGAGTCATTGTGTGGGAATGGGTTAAGCGTATAAAACCGGGTACATGCTTTCCTTTAATTAACAACAAATAATCCGCATAAACCATACACAACATTCTTTCCAGGTGTACCCATCCATGCGATCATGGTATTTCTTCACCGGCACAACGTTCTTTCCAAGATATTCACTGTTTTATCACTTAAAAAAGTCCATTTAAGACGAATGAACCGGGTCACAGTGACTTTCAGCAAGCGTCAAAAAGAAAGTTGGCCGAGCCGGGATTCGAACCACTTCCAAACGGGGACCGCTTGCATGTACATTGCTACCCACCGAGCTATTGAGACTGCATAAGTACTGAAACTCAGATAAGCAACCTCTGAATCGATGCAAAATCGCGAATAAACCGAACCGAAAGCGGAAAAAATCATAACTAAAAACTGCCTAAACATCACAATGTCATCTAAAAGAGCAAAAGACCGTAATTAGCCTTTGTAAACACTGCGAAAAAAGAAACCATTGCTGTAGCAGTTTCATATTGGTGTGTCATATTCTTGTTTCACTTTTAAGAAAATTAAGGTTTTAAAAAATCCGTCTCTTGCCCCCAAATATTAACCGTGTTTGTATAGGGCTCAAACTGAGGACCCAGGCTTGAACGCAAACCGACGATTATAGGACTGCGGTACAATTAGAGGATTTGCACACGGGTCCTCAAAATGTTTTCTCTGTCGAAAATTAAACCATTTGACCGAAATTCCAAATTAACAAGATAGTTTCGTAGTACCTACATGTTTTTGTATTGTTTTGTTTTGTTTTAACTTGAAAATTAAAGTGGCCGTTTAAAGAAGTTTGAGTGAGTGTATACCTAAAAATATTACTCACATGAAACAGTCTAATATTCACGCATGCTATTCAACTATGGAGAATATCATACAATCCTGTATAACAATTCAATGAGTTATTATAAGGCTTTCATTAAAACAAAATCAAATTCACTCTTATTCTATGGTCCCAATTTTCATTTATGTCTATTGGTCTGCTTTTTCCTTTTTTTTGTATGTTCCGTAAAATTACACTCCGCTTTTAGTGTGAACGAAAGAATTGTGCAAGTCCTCATCACAACTTTCAAGTTAGGTCCTCATAATTATGGCCATAAAAGGTATTGTGTAAAATATGCAAATTAGGGTCCTCATATTGAAGGTCCTCATAAATTAGGCTAAAGGTGACAAGTCCTCACTACGTTTTCTCTGATTTACTTTGAGTGTTAAGGGGAAACAATATTAATTTTGTGCTATCCACGCAATCAAAAAGAAACTGACATAAAATTGCGTTTATACGCAAACGTTTAACATGGGTCCTCAGGATAACGCGGAAAGTCAAGGTCCTTATATTGTATGCTGTACAAGTATGTGTGTGTGTGTGTGTGTGTGTGTGTGTGTGTGTGTGTGTGTGTGAGGGGGTGTCTTAGCGGAAATAGGCTAATTTCTTCATCTCCCACTTTGTTATATACTCGGAAAGACCCCAAGATGTAAAATTTTATTAATTTGAAATTAGGTTATCGCCTGCTACATCTTTGAATGTGGACAAACCAAGAAAATTTTCGTCTGGCAATGGGTTAAATATCCGGCTGTGCGATGTCCTCGCACATGTCTGACGTAGACGTTCTCTCACCTTGACGATTAAACAAATCTTCTCTCTTACGTTAACCCATTACCAAATGGTAAATTTTTGGACGATTTCAATTTGAAAGGCGTTCAGACGACACTTTCAAGTTGATTTTATTTTATAATTCTTTCTGTTTTGAGTTTTAAAACATTGTGGAAAATGTAGAAAGTGCTTGTAATAAGCAATTTCTTCATTATCAACAATGTTTTCCCAAGCCTTTTCTTGTGAAGGAGTCAAAAGGCGTCACCGTGTAGTAATGGGTTCAGCAACATCTTTTACAATGTAATTATCGTTGTGTGTTCTCGAATCTTAGATATAATGTCAATCTCGTCAGGAGTTTCTACAGTTTCCACAATATAAACTGAGAGGCAAAAATAAGTATACACCCTAGATCTTCCATGTTTTCTTAGAAAAAGATAAATCCATTATATACAATTTGTAATCGCCACTGAATGTGGTCGTTTATTGATGTAACCTTCTCCGCCTATCCGTCTATCCGGTCTTCCTTCTGTTGCAAAGGTGTTTTCATAGCATACAGCGTCATCGACAAGGGGGGTTTAATCAATTTATTAATGCAATCATTCACGTTGACACAACCTCTACATTTATGAACGAATTGAGATAAAATATTGACGGAGAGTGCTTAGTCATCTTTGACAACGCGAACGTAGTTATTGCTTTTCCGTATTTTAATGTGTCATGACAAAAGGGGGCATGATGCAAACTAGATATATGATATTACTCCTTCTAAATTCATTGACGGATTTCGATAAAATTTGCGCAAAATGTCCAAAGCCACCTGACTCAGTGTATATGTTGTGAACCGTTTTAGAACTTGAACAGTTTTAAAACTGGGTAAACGGAACTTTGCTCAGTTTCAAAACTGCATGAGCAGTTTCGAAACTGGTCATGCAGTTTAAAAACTGCTTATGCATGAGTTCTGCATGTTATGCAGAACCATTCAGGCTGTTTATTTTCACTGAATTATTGATATTTAAATCAAACAACGACCTGAAAGGACTTTTTACGATTAAATTTCGATTTTTGATCGATTCACTTCTGACAAAGACATAATAATAACAACAGAGATTGGAAACTCAGCGAAATAACTTGGAGTCTCGTAAGCCGATATTTTATTGCGCACATGATTATCTATCTACCTGGCGTTACGTTGCTAGGCAATGATCTCCAAGTCAGGATTGTTTGTTGATGAGATGGCTCGGAAAAAGTTAATCATCGTAGAAAATGAAGGAATTACTTCCGACCATGAGCATTTTCTTTATTTCTCACGATGATTTCTGTTCGAAAAGACAATATTTTTGTTCACTTAAATATTTTGATCTAGATTTTTTATAATTTAAAACACGTTAGCCTAAATTGTCAAATTTCAATTGTAGCGGGATCGGGGGACAAAAATTCAGACGAAATTTTGTAGGCCCCAGTAATGGATCCAAAGTGGGTTCGGGGAACATTTTATTTCAATTTCATGTAAAAATTCAGTAAAATTTGTGTGATATTAGGAAAACAAACCTCCCCTCCTATTTGAAGGCCTATGTTCGAACCCCCTCCACAGAAACCCTGGATCCGCCACTGGGTCCAGATCTACCTAGGCCCATTTGTTTGCGTATACTGACCAACATTATAGGGTAAATGAATTTGTTCCACTAAGTTGTTCGCGTACAGTGACTGACATTATAGGGTGTGTGAATAAGATCTACCGACTTGTCCCCGTATGATGACCGACATTATAGGATGAATGAATAAGATCTACCAAGTTGTTCGCGTATACTGACTGACATTATAGGGTGAATGAATTTGATATACTGACTTGTTCGCGTATACTGACCGACATTATAGGGTGAATGAATTTGATCTACCAACTTGTTCGCGTATACTGACCGACATTATAGTGTGAATGAATTTGATATACCGACTTGTTCGCGTATACTGACCGACATTATATGGTGATTGAATTTGATTTACCAACTTGTTCGCGTATACTGACCGCCATTATAGGGTGAATGAATTTGCTTGCATATACTGACCCACATTACAGGGTGAATAAATTTGGTCTTCCGACTTGTTCGCGTATACTGACCAACATTATAGGGTGAATGAATTTGATCTACCAATTTGTTCGCGTATACTGACCGACATTATAGGGTGAATGAATTTGATCTACCGACTTGTTCGCTTATACTGACCGACATTATAGGGTGAATAAATTTGATATACTGACTTGTTCTCGTATACTGACCGACATTATAGGGTGAATTAGTTAGACCTACCGATTTGTTCGCGTATACTGACCGACATTATAGGGAGAATGAATTTGGTCTTTCGACTTGTTCGTGTATACTGACCGACATTATAGGGTGAATGAATTTGATCTACCAACTTGTTCGCGTATACTGACTGACATTATAGGATGAATGAATTTGTTCGCGTATACCTACCAACATTATAGTGCGAATGAATTTGGTCTTCCGACTTGTTCGCGTATACTGACCGACATTTTAGGGTGAATGAATTTGATCTACCAATTTGTTCGCGTATACTGACCGACATTATAGGGTGAATGAATTTGATCTCCCGACTTGTTCGGGTATACTGACCGACATTGTCGCATTTGTACATTCAATTAGATCTACCAAATAAATATCAACTAAGATTAAGCATTTTAATTTCGATGGTTAGAAAAAACGATAATAATAAATGATTAAGTATAATTATAGTTCAAAACAAAATATACCAGGCAATATTAAAAATATCGGGTCCATTGAAAAAACTGTAAATTGTGATGCAAAATGGAATAGCACGAATAACTTCAACCTTATCGAAAATAATTAATCAGAATCGAGTAACCATATCACTATTGTGACAATATTGCCTATAAATTGGACGATATGTCTTTTTTGTTCATGTAAACGAACTGGTAAAGTCAAGGTACGAAATTTCTAGGGTACGAATCATTTTCGGTAGAACGGAAGTTGTAAGGATTGGGGTTTCGGTTCGGCGCAGAACTTGAGCTGTTCGGTACCGAACAGGTATTCAAATAAAAACAGCCTAATATGATTTGTTTTGTTTTTTATTAAGTTCCCTTCCCAAAAGAAATATGTTTAAGATGGGTTCGGGCGGCACGAAAAAAACGGAAAACAAATGTTTCTTAACAATGTAGGCCTAATATCGTCGGTGTTAGCCTACTGCAAAACGTGATCAGTTTCTCAACATTTTGATTTTTAGATATTCGCTAAGGTCTCTTTAAGCGTGACAGGTCACAGTGTTAAGGACACATTTCCGCATTGTAGCCTAGCCCCAGATTATTATGTGTCATACACGGATCCAATTTTTTTCCCTGTGTTTTCTGAGTGGCCGACTGCCTTGGAGCAAGAAAATCACAAATTCTCAAATTCTAGGGAAACGCAACATTGGCTCCACGTATTCACAGTGTAGGAGCGGAAGTGTGTGAAAACTTGTCTTTGAGTGATAGCTTGTGTGTCTGTACATCGAGGAAATGCAACTTGGTAAACATCAACAGTTGACATAGGTAAGAAAAAGTTTATGATTGATAATTATTTCGACATATATTTTATATTTTGTTGTAATGTCGTAATCTTGAATAAACATGGAAGGCATCGTCCTAATATGCGCCAGGTCTGAGCTGTTTAAACCATACAAAATGCTTTGATCATTTGGATGGGAAAATCAGAGCATGATTTTCACCACATAAAATTGCAATTTTTATCGCTTTTTTAACATTCATCGTATTTTTTATTTCCAAAATTAAATGCCTTTATGTATGTATTTTTTCACTAAGAACATGATTCAGACGAAATGATGTCCATTCCAATAAAATTCCCGATTTAAGTGTCCGCATTTTGACAGTTTTTGTGTACAATCGTTTGGCTTATGACGATTTCCTTATGAATTCATTGTAAAATCGCTTACAAGCAGTTTGTAATGTCACTTGCCTTTATTTCACACGGATTACAATATCAACACAAACACGAAATTTCGGTTTATCTTCTTTAATTTGTTAGCCAATGTTCCACAGGATAGGCTTCTTTCTTTACCTATATTTCAAAATTCATTTTAGAGTAATGAATGAGTTTATATAATAGCAACGAATTTTGTGCTAAACGTGTGGAATTCAACGTTATGTTTTGATAAACCGTCGGTGCTTTTTTGAAAACTCTTGACTACGGCTAGAATCAAGCCGTAGTTACGAGATTTTGTAACAACACATTCGAAATAATATTGTTTGTCCGAAATTATGTCACTGTTTACTAAATATAATTGTGCCATATTCTACATCGAACCATGTGCCGTGACGAAATGTTACTGTATATTCCAAAATATGTAAATTGGCAGAGAAGCATAATTCTTACTGAAAGATTGCGAATAATGACACATTTGCTGTCCGCAGTGGCCGTGACAGTACAGTAGCTGTCTACAGATAGTATCACGTCGATTTATTTAAGGATAGTAGGTTCGAAACACATATTTCTATAAATCGAAACCCCTCTTTTCCTCGCCAATTTAGACTCGCTATTTTTTTATCATTCACAGGTCGTTGTCATATTTCAACACAAAAGACACTATTAACTCAGCTTGCTGTCCATGGAAAATGTCCCGTCACTATACCGCGTGTATACTCAACGGATTTGGTGGGATAAAGTGTACAGTAAGCGCATTTGATTGTGCCATTCGCCATGCTACGCACTTTTAACAAGAGGGCCAAGATGGCCCTGCATCGCTCACCTGAGAGGACTTTGAAACAAACAGCTTGCAAACTTCAAACTCGCATGACCCACTTTTTACATGACCTAGACATTATCAAGATAAACATTCAGAACAATTTTCACAATGATGAGTAAATATTTTGGTTCTTAGAGCAAAAAACAAGATTTGACCTTTTGACCTAGTTTTTTACCTAACATTAGCCACTTTCTACATGACCCATTTATCATCAAGATAAGCAATTCTGAACTATTTTCACAATGATGAATAAATATTTTGATTTTATTGGGCAAAAACAAAATTTGACCTAGGTTTTGACCGCCCATGACCCACTTTATACATGCCCCAGATATTGTGAAAATAAACATTCTGAACAATTTTCACAATGATAAAGTAAATATTTTGGTTCTTAGAGCAAAAACAAAATTTGACCTAGTGACCTAGTTTTAGACCTCCCATGACCCACTTTTCACATCACCAAGATATCATCAGGATAAACATTCTGGAAATTTTCACAATGATAAAGTAAATATTTTTGGTTCTTAGAGCAAAATCAAAATTTGACCTAGTGACCTAGATTTTGACCCTACACCGCCCCCTTTTAACATTGACATGATATCATCAAGATAAATATTCTGAACAATCTTCACAACGATAAAGTAAATATTTTGGTTTCTACAGCAAAAACAAGATTTGACCAAATGACCTAATTTTAGACCTCGCATGACCCACTTTTCACATCACCAAGATATCATCAGGATAAACATTCTGAACAATTTTCACAATCATAAAGTAAATATTTTGGTTCTTAGAGCAAAATTAAAATTTGAACTAGTGACCTAGTTTTTAACCTCGAATGACCTGCTATTCATATCACCAAGATAAACTTTCTGAATTTTCACAATGATTGAGTAAATATTTTGGTTCTTAGAGGATAAACAAAATGTGACCTAGTGACTTAGTTTCTGACCTCACATGACCCAATTGTAAAATGACCCAGATTTCGTCAAGATAAAAATTCTGAACAATTTTCACAATAATAAAGTAAATATTTTGGTTCTTAGAGCAAAAAACAAGATTTGACCTTTTGACCTAGTTTTTGACCTCACAAGACCCACATTTAAATGACCTAAATTTCGTCAAGATAAACATCCTGAACAATTTTCACAATGATAAGGTGAATATTTTGGTTCTAAGAGCAAAAACAAAATTTGACATAGTGACCTAGTTTTAGACCTCGCATGACCCACTTTTCACATCACCAAGGAATCGTCAGGATAAACATTCTGGAAGTTTTCACAATGATATAGTAAATATTTTGGTTCTTAGAGCAAAATCAAACTTTGACCTAGTGACCTAGTTTTTAACCTCAAATGACCTGCTATTCATATCACCAAGATATAATCAAGATAAACATTCTGAATTTTCACAATGATTGAGTAAATATTTTGGTTTTTAGAGGAAAAACAAAATTTGACCTAGTGACCTAGTTTCTGACCTCACATGACCCACTTTTAAAATGACCCAGATTTTGTCAAGATAAACATTCTGAACAATTTTCACAATGTTTAAGTATATATTTCCGTTCTTAAAGCAAAACCAAGATTTGACCCAATGACCTAGTTTTTGACCTCACATGACCCACACTTTGTACATAACCTAGATATCAAGATAAGTATTTAGGATAGTTTTGACAAAGTTTTGTTGCATCTCTAGAGCAAAAGAAAGGGTCTGTAATATTTGACCTTGTGACATAGTTTTTGACCTTGCATGACCCTCCTTTGATCATGACACAGATATCATAACGATAAACATTTAGAACAATTTTGACAAAGTTTGGACCAAAATTGCCACTTCCAGAGCAAAAGGAAGGATTTCACAAGATTTGACCTCATGACCTAGTTAATGACCTGGAATGACTCACTTCTTGACATAGCCTAGATATCATCAAGATAAACATTCAGGACAATTTTGACAAAGTTTGTGCAAAAATTGGCACTTATAGAGTAAAAAGATGGATTTTACAATATTTGACCTAGTGACCTAGTTTTTTACCTGGCTTGACCTTTTTGTTATCATGATCTAGATATTATCAAGACAAATATTCTGAATAATTTTCACAATGATTGAGCAACAAATGTGGCCCCTAGAGCAAAAAGAAGATTTGACCTAGTGACCTACTTTTTGACCCCATTATGGCCCCGATTCAAATTCTTTGAAGTATTTTGAAAAAGCATGACCCATAGATCATATGTGTGAAATTTGATTGAATTCTGCCAAGTACTTAAGGAGGAGAAGATTTTTTTCTGAAAAGTTGACGGATGGACAGATAGACAGATAGACAGATGGACAGATGGGCAGACAGACGCCGGACAACAGACCGGTCACAATACCTCACCTCGAGCACTACGTGCTCAGGTGAGCTAAAAACCGTTAGGCATGCCTCGTTGAAATCACATTTCAGTGCAAAATCGTCTGTTTACAATTGTGTTTTGTAAAATTACATATAACAGGAGATCCAAACAGGAGATCTGTTTGATTACAGTAAAAATAATCTATTTTGGATTTCCCAGGGTCATGGATGATGACTATTACAGTTGGCGTCATATCGTATAGACGTCGCGCACGGTATTGGGGAACTAAATGTAACGTCAAACTAGCGAACGTCATTATTTTAATAATTGCGGAACGTTGAAGTTTTTACGTAGACGGTTGTGTTTTGCTTTTAATGCTTACTCTCTTTACAAACTAATGTGATTTAAAAGACAATACCATGTTTTAAGAAAATCTCCACTATTTCTGTCTTTTGCACTTTTAAGCTTTAACGCCACTTTGATTCGTTTTATTTTCGTCTTAAAATGCGCCAAATAGATACTTTTAATGCTACGCCAATTAAAAAAAGTTTACGTTTATAAAATTTCTGTCCACACGAACAAATTTGAACATCTTTTTTTACGTTTTATTGTTTTGCGTTGAAATTTTGATATGACAAACAAGAAAAAAATGATATTTCCATATTGAAATTAAATTGTTGTATGAATAAGGGAACCGGTATTTTTTTAAAGTCTAAAGGGTAAAAAAGGTAGAGATTTCAACGACCTGAAACAATTTCTGTCCACACGCATTTTATAACATTAATGCTTCGTTTATTATGCTAATTAATTTTTTTGTATATATTATAGAAACAAAGAAAAATAATATTTCTTGTATCAAGTTTTGTTGCATTTCAGTCATTAATTCACAAAATATCAAACGAAATTTTTATGTTTTCTGCGACGTAATTCTAATTGTTACACTGCGATTTTTGGTGAACAATCTGGGCTTATTCGCGTAATCGACATCGAAATTTGATTTCCGTTCGGCAAAACATTCTACAGCATTTCCACTGTCATATAATATACTTGTCAATGTGTTTGACGTTACTTAATCGCAAAGTTGTTCATAAATATCCGTCGCCGTTGAAAATTTATGTTACATGTTACACGCGTTTGTTTCGCCGATTTTACGAACAAAAAGTCTTAACAGAAAATTTTAACACACTAACAACCTGAGAAGAGTATGTCATTGAAAAAGATCATGGTTTTACGGTTATTTTGATATATAACAAAGTTTTAGGAAGAAAACGGTTCTTGCAAAATTCAGTTATGAATAGCAGAGGGTAGCGTTTTTTGAAAAGTTCCCCAATAGCGTGCGCGACGTCATAGCACAATTTTTATATTTTTTTCAAATGTAATTGAACGTTAAACAAAACATAAACACGTGCCATAGGATGTGGCGCCAACTGTAATTGGTCCCTGTCAAATGTTGATATCGGTTAAAGGCGGATTTTAAATAACAGATTGACAAAGATTGAGACTTCAATTATACTTTTGTTTAGTATTTCGTCGGTGTAAATCAAATATTAGGTTAGTTATGGAAGATTTTATAAAATTATGTCACGTGATTCTCCTTCATGCAAAAATTTCTTATTTTCCCGATATGTTTTCTCTGTATCTTTTACAGGCGAGCATAATATCATGAAAATATCAGTCGAATATAATGCAAAAAGAGGTAAAGACGCATTTATTGCGATTAATATGTCACATATGCTATTCAAGCCGTTGTACAAAAGTAAATATTTATTGTCAGGCTATTGTACAGGACTTGACAAACGATTGTACAAAAAAAATATTTTTTTAAACGGCAAAAATGGGAAGTTTTAGACGGTTTCCTAACCAAATAATTACATAAATCTCAACACACACATAATTATGAACGAGCTTTGAATGAAAATTTTGCCGCGAAATACCCTACAGTATGCATCTATTCGAATGAAAACTGCGATTCGTAACAGCTAAATCACCCGTTTTAGTTCATGCCCAAGTGAATCGGGCCTAACATGACTTAAATCTAGAACTAATGGCTCCGATTGCTCTAAAAATATTACAGGGAATAATAAATAAAGAGATTGGTACAATGATCTGACAAAAGTGTTGTGTTTATCCAGAAAAAACATAAATACCAATGTCAACCGCTGATGTTTACCAAGTTGCATTTCCTCGATGTACAGACACACAAGTTATCACTCAAAGACAAGTGTTCACACACTTCCGCTTCTACACTGTGGTATTGGTGTAAATTATAAAAGCTGTGACAAATTACTCTAATACAGGTTGAGAAGTTTGTGATATCATCGTTACAACAGTTAATCCGATTATTGTCAGAATAATTTAACTCCCCCCCCCCCAAAAAAAAAACAGTTTTATATGCCTTACAGAAAACAACAACAACAACAACAACAATAAAAAGACAACAACAATAAAAAGACAACCTTTGAGACAAGAGACGAAAATGCTGATAACCGGCATTTTCATATTTTGCTTCAATATTGCCTTCGTTATTATAATCAGGGTTCACTCTGGCTCTCAAAAAGTTGGGGCCATCACTTTCGCCAAATGAAAAAAGTTGGGGCCAACGTGGTGAAAGTTGGGGCCACATTTCAGGTGTCTGGGCCGGTACTAGTTGACAGAATTTTCGACATTTTGCAACCAACTCTTTTCCTAATAAGCTGTTTTCCCAATAATATACATTTCAGAAAACATTGAGGCAAAAGAAACGAATAATGAATACCATCATTTTCTCCTTTTTCCATTTTGTTTGTCTAAGACTTAACTCATTGCATGTATGCCTATGTAGACTTCCATAATTAGATTGTTGAATATGCTAGTATACGTGTGGCTGTTCAGGCAACCATGCTGCAAGCATATTCATAAATGTTCAGTTGTCTATTGAATAAAGAATAAAGAAAAACAAGGTTAGAAATGCATACGGCATGCCTACACTCTTCACAAAGAAAACCCTCGACAAAAGACAACGACCGATCAAGGGATAGAAATGAACGTAATACAACAAAAAATGCGATTGATCAATACACAATGTCTAGTTTTTTTATTGCAAAATAAAAAAAATCGGCAGACACTGTAAGAATTCCTACTTTGCTCAGGACATTTCTAGAACTGTAGTAATAGATCTAATTCCACAATAATTTAATTAAATGTGGAAAAAATATTTTCCACAAATACAGTACAGCTCGCGCGTTTTTTGCCTATTTCCGCGCATCGCCGCGATTGAATTTCGGATGGATTCGGATGGAAAAACGCGGCGGCCGCGGCGAGAGAGTTTTACCACCCGAAATCGCGGGAATCGCCGCGATTTTTTCGCCGCGATTCGCGGTGATTTGCGCGGACAGGTAAGCCTGCATTTTCTTGCTGAATTGTCATAATTTTGGGGTTTCATATAAAAAAAATGACCATTTCGCCTTCCTTTCAACGTATCCGAAGTTATTTTTCTTTTATCTTTGCTGCACGGCCTTCATGCATATAGATTACAAAATAATTGCAGATACTAAGCGCGATGAAAGTTGCACAAAATTAGTTTACTTGGAAGTGCATGTAATTATAGAATAACACATACATTCTGAAATTTCCTCTCCTTTTGTTATGCAGAAAATTAAAAAGAATGCGATTTATTGGTGCCAAAATGTGGTTATAATTGCTTTCATTGTCTAAACAATTTCTTCATTTTCCCAGTACGTTTTCTGTGCTATATCATCCACAGCTTTACCTTCGGTACCATGCATTTTGTTGTTTGTGACAGCTTTCCAATTGAGAAATAAGAAGAAATTGGCGATGATCAACAATTCCTCCTTTTCCGTTGATATATTTGATTAACCACTTCCCAAACGACAAAATCTAAACATGGTTCACTCCAAAAACTGGCACAAAAGACAAAATTGATGTAAGAAAAGATAGGATTTGTGTAAAATATGGCACAGAAAATTTTCGACACTACGGACAACACCCAGAAAATTATGAGGATATTTCTTGTTAACTTTAATTTTCAAGTATGAATTAGGTAGATACGTAATGCGTTTTGTATCTTAGGATGGTTTGTAATCATTTATCCTTTTCTAAAAACAATATGTGGTTTTGTCGCTAAAACAGAAAAGGCTTGGGAACAAAATGAGACAAAAGAAGAAAATATTGATGATCAGCATTTTCCCCTATTACCGTACTATTTTCTATGCTACCTGTACACGGTGGGGATTGTGCTTGATGGGATGAATAACGAAAAAGAAGTATACGGATAAATTTGTCCTCGCTTCAGGTAAGAAATTGTGCAATATTTTTTTTTCTTATTTCTGCTCCAATTTTCAAGCGGTTTGTCGCATGTACCCCGCATTAGTGAGCTCTTTCCTCGGATATATGACTTGTTTGTAGAATCTTTGTACTTTGTACAAAAATTGATCCCAACCGACCAGAAAAACGACAAAAAATTCAGGCCTTTTTTCTAGTCGGTTGGGATCGTTTTTTTTAGAAAAGTACAGGGAAGTTCCAGATAAATAATACATCTGAGAAAAGGGCTCAGTAAGACAGAGTACATGCAACAAACCGCATGAAAAGTGGCGCAGAAATAAGAAAGTTATTGCACAAATTCTTACTTGAAGCGTGGTTAATTTGGCCGTAGTCGTTACCATTTTGCTTTCTGGTCGGTTGGGACAATATTTCGGAAAAAGTATCATGAGTTATCTACATCCGATGAAAGAGCTCGATAAGGCGGGGTACATGCAGCAAACCGCTTGAAAATTGATACAGAAATAACAGAGTTATTGCAAAATGTCTTACCTGAAGCGAGGCGAGTTGGCATCAAATTTTGTGCAAAAAATAGACTGAGTTTAACGTTATGTTTTGATAAACCGTCGGTGTTGTTATAACATCTCGTAACTACGGTTTGATTCAAGCCGTAGTTACGAGATTTTATAACAACACCAACGAAATACTATTTATTTGTCCGAAATTACGTCACGGTTTACTTGATAAAATTGTTCGCTATTGTCGGTAGTCGTTATCCATCCCATCATGCACAATCCCCATCGTGCTGTATATTGTAAACAAATCTTTATCGATATATTCTGATCTGTTGTCTGCAGTGTTCAGCTTTGTTATTGATCCCCGGAAATTCTTTCCTTCGAGAGAGTGAACGGCAATCGTAGAAATAATTTGAAATTATTGAGATAATTGAACATGCTGATTACCACCCTGGTCTTCTTGTGTCTCAATATTTAGCTCCCTTTGTTGCGATATATCGTTAACACTCCTGTCTTTAGCAACATACATCTTATCGTATGAGTAGATTTTTAATAGGACGTGCCAAATCATAGCAA
The DNA here is from genome assembly GCA_963680895.1 of Fragum sueziense. NCBI lineage: Eukaryota > Metazoa > Mollusca > Bivalvia > Cardiida > Cardiidae > Fragum > Fragum sueziense. The sequence goes on along the minus strand of OY804605.1, from coordinate 14,532,085 downwards.
TTTCAGAAAGGGCGTAACTAAGAATGTAGCGTCATGCATAAAACATTGAAGTTTTTTTTAAACATGTATGCAAGTTCCAACATGGTAAAAATGAACGGTTACATCCCAGTTGGTCTAATCCCATTTCGTCTAATATGTAAAAATATTGGATTAGACGAAAAATTCCCATTTCGTCTAATATTTTTCAGATCTTGTTTCATGTGCTAAATTACTTAAATAAAAAGAATTTGTTAAACAATATAGATCTATAGGCCTAATACATGCATACATAAATATATATTAGACAAACTGAGGAAATGCTTTTAGAAGAAAATGGGAATTTCTTAAAATAATTGTTTTAGACGAAATGGGAAATCTGAATTTTAGACCAAATGGGATTAGACCAACTGGGATGTCCCCAAATGAACCTTAAATATATCTCGCAGATTTAGTAGTATTTAGTCAAATACTAATGCGCATTACTTTGATATGTAACTCAAGCAGAGAAACTCTTCGAATTTATGACCTAGAGGACAACGTGCAGTTTACGATTTCATGTACATGTATCTGCACAAAAAACAACAGAATATTATATAAACTGTTAATTGAATTTAATCAAGCATAACAAAATATAGTGTACAAAGAAGCGGAAAAAATCTGTTCGATATCATTTAGCCTAGATAAATATATATTTTAATTTATAACCGGACTTCATAGAACTTTATAGAAAACGTTTGTATTTAATATAACATTCGTTTTATTCCTGAAATAGATCTATAAATCGATTTAAAAACACAGTCAGGATGAAAATAATATAAACTGTACAAAAACGCATTTCATGTTGAACGCTGTTGGATAATATTGGCCTTACCTGGCATTTCCATCCGAACGCGGCGATCGCCGCGATCGCGGCGATCGCCGCGATTTTCCCCCCATCGCGGCGATTCGCGGTGATGGACGAAACTTTCGAGTGGAAAAACGCGGTGGCCGCGATGGCAAATCGCCGCGATTTTCCACCCAAATTGTTTTTTGACCGCGGTGGCCGAGCGTTTTAGGCAAAAAACGCGCGAGCTGTACTGTAGGCCTACAGAACATAATAATCATATAAATTTCGGGAATACGTTCGAAATAATCGCATTAATTAGATTTGGGTAGATTTGGGTAAGATTTGGGTAGATTTGGGTAAGATTTGGGTAAAATTTGGGTAGATTTGGGTAAGATTTGGGTAGATTCGGGTAGATTTGAGAGTTTCGTGCTGCCGATGGGTTCTGCATTGAGAGTGCGCCGTTCTACATCCAAATAACAATATAAACGCTACATTAAGCAGTTTCAAAACTGCTCAAAATGAGTTCCGTAACATTTGTACTGTTTAAAAACTGTTCAGTTTCAAGATTGCTTCCGACATATATAGTGTAACGTTTCTTTCATATCATGCTGCGTCGTAGAAAAATGGGTCTTGTTGCAAAAAAGTGGCATTTTGATCGATTTCTACCTGCCATCAAAAATTGTGATTATGATGTAAGAGAAATTTTGACGCTGTGATTTGTTGTGATAAAGAATAAAGAAATCCGATCCTCCCTACCATGCTAGCCAGAACTAGTGACCGACCCAGTCGAATAAGCCAATCCTTCCCACCATGCTAGCCAGAACAAGCCACCCACCCAGCAGAACAAACCGATCCTTCCCATCCTGCTGGCCAGAACTAGCGACCAAACCAGCCAAACAAACCGATCCTTCCCACCGTGCTGGCCAGAACTAGCGACCAAACCAGCCAAACAAACCGATCCTTCCCACCGTGCTGGCCAAAACAAGCAACCGAACCAGCCAAACAAGCCGAACCTTTCCACCATGCTGGCCAGAACTAGCGACCGACCCAGCCGAACAAGCCAATCCTTCCCACTGTGCTGGCAAGAACAAGCAACCGACCCAGCCGAACAAGCCGATCCTTTCCATCCTGCTGGCCAGAACAAGCGACCAACCCAGCCAAACAAACCGATCCTTCCCACCGTGCTTGCCAGAACTAGCGACGAACCCAGCCAAACAAACCGATCCTTTCCACCGTGCTGGCAAGAACTAGCGACCGACCCAGTCGAAAAAGCCAATCGTTCCCACCGTGCTGGCCAGAACTAGCGACCGACCCAGTCGAACAAGCCGTTCATTCCCATCGTGCTGGCCAGAACTAGCGACCGACCCAGCCGAACAAGCCGATCATTCCCACCGTGCTGACCGACTCAGCCAAACAAACCGATCCTTTCCACCGTGCTGGCCAGAACCAGCGACCGACCCAGTCGAAAAAGCCGATCGTTCCCACCGTGCTGGCCAGAACTAGCGACCGACCCTGTCGAACAAGCCGATCGTTCCCACTGTGCTGGCCAGAACTAGCGACCGACCCAGCCGAACAAGCCGATCCTTCCAACCGTGCTGACCAGAACTAGTGACCGACTCAGCCGAACAAACGGATCCTTCCCACCATGCTGGCCAGAAATAGTAACCAACTGAGCCAATCCATCCCACCGTGCTGGCCAGAACTAGCGACCTACCCAGTCGAACCAGCCGATCCTTCCGACCGTGCTGGCCAGAAGTAGCGACCGACCCAGTCAAACAAGCTAATCCTCCCAACCGTGCTGGCCAGAACTAGCGACAGGCCCAGCCGAACAAGCCGATCCTTTCCACCCTGCCGGCCAGAACTAGCAACCAACTCTGCCAAACCAGCCGATTCCCACGTGCTGGCCAGAAAAAGCTACCAACCCAGCCAAACAAACCGATCCTTCCCACCGTGCTGGCCAGAACTAGTGACCAACCCAGCCAAACAAACCAATCCTTCCCACCGTGCTGGCCAGAACTAGCGACCGACCCAGTCGAACAAGCCGATCGTTTCCACCGTGCTGGCAAGAACTAGCGACCAACATAGACAAACTAATTGATCCCATGAAACCAGAAATGCCTAGTCCTAGTGTAAATGACCAAAAAAGGCCCAGTTCAAAAAGGCCCACTTTTTAAATTGATAAAAAATACCCCCAAAAGTGTATATTGCATTTGAAATTAAAAATGATTTGTGAGAGATTAATGATTGGTAAATTGTTGATTTAATGCCGACTTAAATGCATTGGAACAATAATGATAATAAAATCAGAGCGAGAAATAGATCTTATACTATTATAATAATTCTAATAAGTACGCATGATTCCGCTTACAGTACGACCTCGCAACGTCATGATGACATCATTTATCCTGTGACCTAATTCTATCGGAAAATTCAGATAAAATGTTGCCGTATTTCTTTCTCGCATGTGGATAAATATCTATACACCAGGAGACAGGTTTCGTTTATCCATGAATGGCACTGTACTTTCGTTTCAAAATAGACTGGATTTTGATATCGACTGGGACCCGCAGATGAAGTTTTTACATTCTGGTGTACACGTTTACAATGCAGTGGCGTATCCAATGGGTAGAGAAGTTTTCGAGGTTCAAAGGAAACCCCTCTCATTGGCGGATCCAGACTTTGTAAGGAGGTTCGGAATAACAAATAGGTGGTTCGTTCTCTTATTATTACAGAATTCTGACTGAATTTTTACATAAAATGGAAATAATTAGGATTCAGAGGAGGTTCGTTTGACTCCCGCACCCCCTCTGGATCTGCCACTGTCTCCACAGCCTGATTATTTCATTTGAATGCAGAAATTCAGTCAAAATTGTGTAATACGTGGAAAACGAACCTCTCTATTTGTAAATTCGAACCCTATCACAGGAATCCTGGATCCGCGGCAGCAACGAGTACGTAGGAAGTATCACAAATCAAAGTAAACCGTAAAATAATCATTATGTCGTTGTTCGATTCATTACTTATAAATCGGTGAGGGAAAAAAACGAGAATAAATCGACAGAAATAGTTCTGCATGACAGTTTCGCAGTAAACCGTAAATAATATTAACATTTCGGGCGTTGTATATCTACAGAAATAGTTCTGCATGACACACGGAACTTATTGAATCATAATTTCGAAAATGGATGACCAATTTCGAAAATGGGCAAAGTTCCGTGCCCATCCATTTTCGAAATTGGGCAAGAATCTTAATTTCGGCACAACATATATATATATATATATATATGCGTGTAAAGACATATGGGACCAGAGAGATGTAGCAGAACCCCCCACGGAAATCTTAATAGAACTCCTAACCCTAATTTTGAAATGCAACAATTTCGAATTTAACGGCAAACACTACCTCCAAATACAAGGTACAGCAATGGGTACAAAGATGGCACCATCTTATGCCAACATATTCATGGGACGTCTTGAAGGACAGCTCTTACAAATGGTCCCACTGAAGCCCTTTTCTTGGCTACGCTTCATTGATGATGTTGACATGAAATGGTGCCATGGCCAACAAAACCTGGACACTTTCCTAGCCTTAGCGAATGATTTCCATCCATCAATTAAATTTACTAGTGAAGTGTCCAATGAACAGCACGTGTTCCTTGATACTGTTTCACGGATCGAGGAGAACAAACTGGTGATTGATCTGTACACTAAAGAAACAGACATGCACCAGTATCTCCTACCTTCCAGTTGCCACCCCAGGCATTGCTGTAGAAACATCCCCTACAGCCTTGCGCTGCGAATCCGTAGAATATGTACTCAAGAGAGTGACTTTATTTTACGGACAAATGAACTGTCACAACACTTAGCAAAGAGAGGCTACAAAAGTGACAGAATCACTGAGGCAATTTCAAGGGCTAATGCTGTTCAAAGAGACACTTTACTCTCAACAGATCAAATTCCCAAATGCGAAACCAAACATATCCCTTTCGTACTGACATATCACCCAGACCTTCCTAATGTAAGAAGCATTTTAGATCACCATTGGTCCAAGATCGATGCATCCAACAAACTGAAAAAGATATTCCCTGAGAAACCAATTGTGGCCTACAGGAGACCAAAAAGTCTCAGGGACATTCTGGTTAGGGCTAAACTCCCTTCAGTAACAGATGGTGAACTTGGAAAATCAAATCCCTGCAATGCTTCCAGATGCCAAACATGTAAACTCATGCGTCCAACCCAGACGTTCAAATCAAAGTCTGGTGCCATTTCTGCAATTACGGGCGATCATAATTGCAAAACTGCCAACGCTGTGTACCTCATCACATGCACAATCTGTCAAAAGCAGTATGTCGGTGAGACGAAGATGGCCATAAGTAAACGCATGAACTTGCACAGGTCTGATTGGAAAACACGGAAATTCAATAGATCTCCTGTCGCAGAACATTTCAGTGCCGCTGACCACTCTTTTCAGCACGTTGAATTGTGCTGCATTGAAACCAATGCATTGTGGTCAGACAAGCAACGTAGAGCACGGGAGACCTACTGGATTAGACGTCTTCTCACAATTCAACCATTTGGAATAAATAAAAATGACATCTAGTCACTTCCAACCTTTCTAATGTGACACAATTTTACCTACAACCATTATCTGAAAAAAAGGTTAAATATTGACCGTTGACCTAATTTCGGACGTATAACGCTTACAGTACGCTTACAGTACCTGATAAGCCAAGCCATGTGACCTACTTATTGTCAGAATTGTAAACTGCTGCCATTTTATCGTCAGAATTGCAAAATTCTGCCATTTTATTGTCAGAATTGTTAACTCCTGATGAAGACTTGCATAGAGTCGAAATTGGATTCCAATCGGGTTTAAATATATAATTTGAATCCTTTTATACCGTTTGAACATATTTAATTTTTCTCACATCTATATATATATATATATATATATATATATATATATATATATATATATATATATATATATATATATATATATATATATATATATATATATATATATATATATATATATATATATATATATATATATATATATATATATATATATATATATATATATATATATATATATATATATATATATATATATATATATATATTCTATGTTTTCTACATTTCTATTATTATATATCTGTCCTACATTTTCTACATTTTTCTTAATTTCGTTCAGTAAATGTTCTTTCTTTTTGTAACAAGCAATTTCTTCATTTTCCACAATGTATTCTACACAAAAAGACCACACAATGTAAAACTCCATTGACCAGAAATTGTCGTCTGCAAGGTTTTAGAATTCAGACTAGCCTAAACCTTTGCTCTCTGGTAATAGTTAGATTATATCATATTTTCTTGTTAGTCACAAAAATTTTCAAAACACAATAATTGCCTTTACTGTGAACCACTCTTTTTAAGTTATTACCCTTTGGGGACACTCTCTGAACTTCTCGGTACACCCCTAAATACCCTCTAAGAGATAAATACTGCAACCAGTAACCCTTTCACCTATTTCACACTTTACTTATAAGCTGGCTGAGTTTATGCAATATAAATGAGCATATATAACTCATGCAGTAAACTTCCAATCAAGCTGAAATATATACACTCATACAAAATCTAACAGTCGCCAATATTCTGTCAAAGTTTTCTCTTGATTGTTTAATATCTGTTGTTGGATTGAAATCCATCCAGTAGTTTCTAGTCTACAATCACTGTTATAATCCATTTTTATTCACCTCATAGGGTGTGGCTAAGCGAAGAGGTTAATCGACGAGTTTACTTCTCGATATCTTGGTTGATATAAGAGAAAAACGTGCGGCACGAGCATGAACACATTTCGAAATTGAAAGAACGCTCTATTGTAAAATGAGTCGCTATAAAAACTCGTAACTACAGCCTGATTCACGCTGTAGTTATAATGTTTTGCAATAATACCGACGATGTACCGCTAAGCGAGAAGGCTGTTTCTCCTCAAGCTTAAATGTAATGAACCGTTTACTAGGCTCCGCCCTATCTCCCGAAAAAAATCAGAATATAGACAGTTTTTAATTATATTCCTGTGCACCTGGTATGACAATCAATGTTAACAAAACTAAAATTCTCAGTTTCATATAAATAATGAAGCATTAGAAATAGTCGATTTATTTTTCGATTTATTCTGTGAATTTTTGGTTCAGGACGAAAGTACTACATTTAAAGTAATTAGTAACGTTAACATGAACATTTCGATGCACATAGAAATACTCGATATCGTCTGCCATAAATCTATTGTCTCAATAAAATGTCCTCGCTGTAACAAGCACACTTTCTTTCAGAAATTCGATTTGAAATTTAAGATTATTTCAATGTATGTTTTTTTAAGAATAAGAAGCCAAACTGGAGTACTAATGTTCAAGTCGATTTTCAACAAGAGCCGTCAGAGACGGACAATGCTCCCCGATTAAGGCATTGTCACAATAAATGTATGCCATGCAGAGCTAAGATTAAGCTAACAAACGTTAAGCCCCCTTTTTCCACGACATACTTTTTATACGCAAATTTCAAGTAGTTTATTGTCAAGGGCATCTGATTTGCTACTCAAATATGAAATTTCATCAAATTCTGACCATTAGACTAGGAGAAATTAGAGAAAAACTGTATTTTACCCTAAGTCCCCTTTTCCCATGACGAGGCCTCAAATCCAAAAACTGGGAAAAGTACATCGGCATTTTGTCATTGGGAGTTCACATGGTAAGTTTCATTTGATTTGGCCCAAGGGTTATAGAGAAATCACTTCGGACGGACGGACGGACGGACGGACGGACGGACGGAATGACGGACGGACAGGACGGACGGACGGACGGACGGACGGACAGACAAAGCGGCGACTATATGCTCTCCCTTCGGGGAGCATAAAAATGGTTTGTTTGGCTTTTTTTCAATTTTGTATTGTATTTTCGTAATTCAATTGATAATTCTGTCTGTTTCAAATGTAATAAAGCTTCTATCCAAGACAAGAGCCGTCAGAGACGGACAATGCTCCCCGATTAAGGCATTGTCACAATAAATGTATGCCATGCAGAGCTAAGATTAAGCTAACAAACGTTAAGCCCCCTTTTTCCATGACATACTTTTTATACGCAAATTTAAAGTAGTTTATTGTCAAGGGCATCTAATTTGCTACTCAAATATGAAATTTCATCAAATTCTGACCATTAGACAATGAGAAATTAGAGAAAAAGAGTATTTGACCTTAAGTCCCCTTTTCCCATGACGAGGCCTCAAATCCAAAAACTGGAAAAAGTACATCGGCATTATGTCGTATGTAGTTCACATGGTAAGTTTCATTTGATTTGGCCCAAGGGTTATAGAGAAATAGCTTCGGACGGACGGACGGACGGAATGACGGACGGACGGACAGACGAAGCGGCGACTATTTGCTCTCCCTTTGGGGAGCATAAAAAATAAATGAACATGTCCTTTAGACACTAGTAAATGTTATTCTCTTTGTATTTTAGACACAAAAAAGTTAGCAAAACACCTTTTTGTGAAATAATTTGTTAAAAGTGAATCGTTACATCGAGGACATATTAGTTATCGCAAGGACAATGTGCGCTATTTTAGGAAATAAATAGAAAGAAATTAATTTCACCCTTTTATTCAAACCTCAAATAATTAGGTTAAAAAACATACCAATTTTACTATCAAAACACATAATTTTTGTTGTATCATTCTGCAGTTTGTAATAAAAAAGTCTTTGTTATTGAAATGACATTTACCATTACTGCGAGGATTTATATCTAAATATCTTTCCATTTCTTACATTGTATTGACCTATATATGGTCATTAAGCATTAAAATCAATACAAATGTACAAAATATATACATTTAAATGTAAAAGTAACTTTACTAAACCCTTTCAAAAACGGTAAAATTGTATGCTTTGTTACAACTGCTGATCAAGTCAAATCGATCGCATTGACTGCTCAAATTCGCCTATTATTCCCGATGTAATGACTTTTTCTCGATCTCTACTTGATCAACCCGACTTCTACATTCTATTCGATCAAGTGAACAAATAAATCCTTGATCGAGTCGATCGAGACGTGGTTGGAGCCACTTGAGCAAAAGTCGATATAAAGATGTTAATCCGATCACACTCGATCTCCAGACTTGATTGATTCCTGATCTGGTCGATCGCCTACCCGATCAATATACGATCGCTTTTCGATCATCTTTCTACTAAATCTTGCACAAATATTTCTTGATATTTAGACAAATCGAGAAAGATGCCAAAGTAGTGCGGATAGAAATCGATTACCACGACCATTCCCGATCACGACCATTCCTGTACTCGATCGCTTGATCCGGCTTGGTCAATTTGATCGGCAGTGGGAAACTAGCATAAAGATTATACAACTTGAAAGCTGTTGGAGATTACAAAATGAACTAAATGAAAATTTAATTTGTGAACAATATAGATGAATGAATATCATGGTAAACATAGTCAGAGCTGGAAATCAGTATTTAATTATCTTACCTTAATGTTGTCCCAAGACATTTGTAAATTAGGAAGTCAAAACCAAGTCCTCTTTGAGAAAAAAATGTGAAGACATGAAGAAAGTTAAGCAATTACAAATATGACGAAAAAAGATAAAATATGGAATTCTTAAACATTTTTGGTAAACCATAAAATATCACATTGAGAAAATGATAACATGTGAAAATTCAAGTAGAAAATCATTCAAGGTATACCAAATCGTTTAGAAAGGAAACATCTTGATCAGAGTCTGACTGCATAGTCTTGCATACTGAATGAGTTCGATCCTTTTCGCAATACGCATATGATTTGTTGTTGTTGTAGGGGTTTTTTTGCGAGATGGCTCACATAATAACTTAGATACACGGTTGCAAGACTTTGAGTGTCATTGAACTGATTGTCCCAAAAACAACAACAACAACAACAACAACAACAACAACAAAAAAGAAATAAAATGATTTGAAAAGGTTTTATCTTAATTTCTTGTTTACCTATACAGGATAATATTTGACAAAAACCGTTACATCTTTTTATTCGGGAATAAATGCTGTGATTACAAGATTAACTGCACGACTCAAATTAATACATGTAAATAGCATTGAAAATTTTAAACAAAATCTGCTTGTCTTTTCACAGCATCCCTAAAGCATCAGGAACTCCTTTACCATGACCACTCTCGGCAAATGATCAAGTAGTATCATTAAAACCCATGGAACAAAGATATACAGATTGACATCTTAAAAAGAAATAGTGTATAATGTCTCTCAAATATTGAGGAAAGGTCATTTAAGTAACGATCATTTAGAATTGATCTTGTCAATCAAACTAGAATCATATCCTTCATACAACATTACAAGGTAATTGGCGAAATATTTGAATTAAATTGGTGATAAAATTTGTTCATTTGTGGCACCAAGAACCAAAAAATGTGTAAGGAATCCTTGCAATAACGATTCAAAGTCCGCTCCGTAACAACTGATCAGTATACATGTTTGGCAAAAGTAACTGTACTTTTTCAGCTGAAATACTTTGCTTTTCGATTATAGTTTAAGACGATATTTCGTCAAGACCTTTGCCTCTTTGGTGACATGTTCATATTACACAAGAAAACTAATTTTGTCCCTGCGATAACGATTTTCGTACTCCCAGTAACAAAACTGTCGTTATTGCGAGGACAGTTATTGCGAGGAATTCCGCGACCATTATCTCCAAATTGCACACAAGACTAACTAGGGAGAAAAAATGTTGCATGCTGAAAACTACATGATTTTACATCTGAATAAGTAAAGCTATACAATTTTAAGATCTGAGCAATGTATTCTGGTTGATCGCGTTGCATAGAACTCGAAAAATTAAGTACACGCAGCCAATGGCCCACCTAATTTGCCTCGAAACTTCGAACCCAAGTATTGCTTTGTCTTTATTTAAACATCATGGCTTTGATGAGTGTTTCTACCTCCGTTTGGGTTGTGTTTAAAGAAAAAATAACCAAAACGAATTTAATTACGCACATGTAAGTTATTGCGAGGACATTTCTTTTAAAAAATCCAGGGAGAGACCTATAAGGCCAAAAATCTTCGTCGTAATTATATTCTCTTAAAAAGGGCTGCCACTATTAATAATGTAAGATATAAAACATTAATAAAATGAAGAAAAATCCTATTTGTACCGATTATTTTATATAGAAAATCAAGTTGGACATTGAAAATTTTATCCAGGGACAAGAGAAAATGGTCATTTTCCGGTACAAAAGTGTAATATTTTCAGAAACATTCCATCTGCCAGACCAAGTAAACTGTCTCTATTGTTGGTAGTGATGGTTGTTACACGATGTACCTAAAATAACATGTTTATGAAAAGTCATTTCTGAGAAATTGAGCCAGGACAGCGATTTCCACGAAATAAGATATTGGCTCATATCAAGTTTTGTAAAATAATTCAACTCAATTACAATATCAAAAAACGAGATAGTCTATACAAAATGCACACGTAGCACGTTATACCCTTTTTCTCTTTTTGGTATTCATTTTTTCTAATTATTTCACTTTGCTAATTTCAAACCAATTTATTTTTACCTTTATTTGCATTTAATCAGTTGTCTATTGTATAAAAGCATGTTTGTATCTCATGTCTATCTATTTATAAAAGCATATAATGATAAATCAACAATCATTTTATTAAAAAATAGTTTTGAAAAATAGAAATGCTCAACCCTTTCCCAAGCAACGTTTTTTTTAATACAAGTCCAATTCAATATCTCCTGCATATGAAAAAGTCGACAATTTAGCAAAAAAAGGGAAAAACTGATGGACAGCACTTCGTCACTATTCAACACGAATTTTGTAGCTGCTGCATAAAACAGTTGGCAGTTCCGAGTTTTGTTCTATTTTTTTCAAATATAACGATTTGTCCATTTGGAAATCATAATTGACTAGGGACGTCAAACGAAAGTCATGCTTGGGAAAGGATTGGAACATTCAAGGTTATTGTACTATACAGTCAACACTCTTTAAATTAAATCAGTTTTTTTTCTTTGATTTTGCACTTCAAACCTAATGCAATTTGGAAATATAGAATGGAAAAGAAAGAGTGTCAACTGTATGGTATGCTTTATTCAAATTGTAATTGTCTATAAATGCTATGTTTGTTTCTGAATGCATGTGTAACTTAGAATGTGAATAAAGGTTGAAAAAAAAGTTTTGTAAAATAATATTTGGGGTAGGACAGCTATCAACAACAGTAGCAGTTCTTGGTGAATTGGGAAGATTCCCTCTATCGGTGTTATGTGCTGAACGATAACTAAAATATTGGTTAAAGATTAAGTGTAATCCAACATCCACTATACATTCTATTTTTACCGAACAATGTAACGTTATACACAATGCGAACACTTTCTGGTCTACAAAAATAAAGCTTTATTTAGAAAAGATTGGATACGGTTACTTATGGTATGAGAATTTTATCCCACAAAACTTCTTCACTGTACTTCAACGAAGAATACGCGAAATTCATATTCAAGATTGGAACACCGCTATCAATTCTTCACCCAAGCTTCAATACTACTGTAAATTTAAAACAGATTATATCTATGAACAATATTTGAGAAATATTCGAAATGAAAAAATAAGAAAACAATTAGCACGTTTTCGTATTTCCTCCCACAATTTAGCGATAGAAACTGGTAGATATCATGATATTCATAGAGAAGATAGAATTTGTCAATGTTGCTCACAAAATGTCGTCGAATCTGAATATCATTTTCTACTCGTTTGTCCATACTATAGTATTATCCGACGAAGTTTTTTGTCCATTAATTGGCATTCTATTAATAAGTTTAATAAAATACTCAGCTCTAGTAACAAAACTTTACAATTCAAATGATCAAAATACATAAATGAAGCACTTGAATTACGAAAAATAACAATCAACCAAAATGTAAATAACTAATACATTAAATGATTTATAAACTTGTATCTGTCTATAATTGGATTACTTCCAAAATTGCGAAAACAATTTGCACGAAACGTGTTTGTATTGTATCTTTTAAATAAACAGAATTATACTTGATTTTTTCGGATTAGTTTGTCTTTTCATTTCTATATACTTTTTACACTTTGAATGTTTTTGTAATTATTATATCATATGCACCATTGCGCCATATTTTTTCATTATTGTAAATGGCCAATGGCAATTTATATTGCCGACTGGTCAAATAAAGAAGTTGAATTGAAATTGAGTTTCTGAGAAGATTTTTTTTTTCAAAAAAATTGAAAACCAGAAAGACGGATGGACGCTCACACGCACTCACGACGGACACAGCGCCATGACAATATTGCCTGAAGGACAGTGAAGCTACAAATGAGAAAGAAGTCGCTTTTCTTTGAAAGCCTTATAACTGCTGCTTGTTTCAGCTGCAATTACGATGTTGAAGGAAAAAAAACCCAAAATGTTGGCTAATATTATTTTTTCTTCTGCCTTAATGTTTTTAAGATGCCTTTTATATGAGGGACATCAAAGGCAAAACCAGACTAATTGATTGGTAAAATAATTCTGCTGTTAAGGTTTACGAACTGAGAATGAAATGGAGAGCCAGAGGTGAAAATTGAAAAGTGCCAGTAATTCCTAATCTGTGTTACATTTCCATTCCAAATACAAATATAAGTATTTTTTATGGTTTGGAATTTTGAATTAATGCATACTTATGGAAATATTTGACAAAAATGTTCAAAATTACCTCCCTTGCATATGAAAATAGAATAAAATAATATTTGTAAATTATTTTCTTCTTGAAGCATAATCTTGAAATCCGGCCTGGTGAATCAACTTATATGGAGTGTATTTACAGGTGTGTGTAATTTGATGCATTTCGTATGGCTAGAAAGTGGTATGTTCATTCTCAGTTTGTAAACCTTAAAGGCAGCTGTTAAAGTAAACAAGAGGGCCAAGATGGCCCTGTATCGCTCCACTGGCTTTTAGACATTTAGACTACGAACTTCTTGAAGGAATACAATAGAGGTCTATTCAAAGAAGATTCATGCTACACCAGAATGAAATCCAATATGTGATTAAGGAGCAGAAATGTTTATAAAATATTCTTAAAAATTACACTGTTTCATATAGCAAAAAAAGCCTAGCCCACAACGGCCAAGCTTTTCGTCCGATCATGAAGGAATTTGGAAGAGATTCATGCAAGGAAGATTCCTGTGAAGTTTGGTTAAAATTGGTCCTGTAGTTTTGGAGAAGAAGATTGTTTAACATTTTTTTCGAAAATTCAATTTAATTAAATTTTATTTAAATTTAAGTTCTACACGGAAATTATTTTTTTAAGGAATTTAGAGGAGATAAATGCAAGGATGATTCGTGTGAAGCTTGGTTAAAATTGGTCCAGTAGTTTTGGAAAAAAAGATTTTTTCGAAAATTTAATTTAATTTAATTAATCAAAATTTAAGTTCTACAGAGAATTTATTTTATTTTTTTTAAGGAATTAAGAAGAGATTAATCCAAGGATCATTTCTGTAAAGTTTAGTTGAAATTGGTCCATTAATTTTGGAGAAGAAGAATTTTTAAAGATTTTTCGAAAATTTAATTTAATTAAATCAATTAAAATTTAAATTCTATATAGAATTTATTTTTTGAAGGAATTATGAAGAGATTAATGCAAGAAACATTTCTGTAAAGTTTGGTTGAAATTGGTCCAGTTGTTTTGGAGAAGAATTTTTTTTAAAGATTTTTCGAAAATTTAAATCAATTAAATTATTTAAAATTCAAGTTCTCCACGGATTATATTCTTTTAAAGGAATTTAGTAGAGATTCATGCAAGGAAGATTTCGGTGAAGTTTGGTTGAAATTGGTCCAGTAGTTTTGGAGAAGAAAATTTTTTAAAGATTTTTCGAAAATTCAATTCAATTAAATTAATTAAAATTCAAGTTCTCCACGGATTTTATTCTTTTAGAGGAATTTAGTAGAGATTCATGCAAGGATGATTCGTGTGAAGTTTGGTTGAAATTGGTCCAGTAGTTTTGGAGAAGAAGAATTTTTAAAGATTTTTCGAAAATTTAAATCAATTAAATTAATTAAAATTCAAGTTCTGCGCGGATTTTAATCTTTTGAAGGAATTTGGTAGAGATTCATGCAAGGAAGATTTCTGTGAAGTTTGGTTGAAATTGGTCCAGTAGTTTTGGAGAAGAAGAATTTTTAAAGATTTTTTGAAAATTTAAACTTAAATTAATTAAAATTCAAGTTCTGCAAGGATTTTATTTCTTTGAAGAAATGTGGAAGAGATTCATGCAAGGATGATTCTGGTGAAGTTTGGTTGAAATTGGTCCAGTAGTTTTGGAGAAGAAGATGTTTGAAAATTGTTTACGCACGGACGGACGGACGCACGGACGGACGGACGCACGGACGCACGACGGACACAGGGCCATGACATAAGCCCCGCTGGCCTTCGGCCAGTGGAGCTAAAAAACCTCAAGTTGAAGCACTACATTTAATCACAGAATAATCATTAACAAAACTAGATAATGGCAATATTCTTCTAGTACGAAGTTTAGAAAGAAACTTAAGTCTTGAGTTTACAAAAGTAGTGACAATATTATATCTGGAAACTTTTTTTAAGGACAGATCCTCCATCTATTTCCCACGGTAAGATTTTTTTTTTATTTTTTCTGTACTGATATTTAAATATATGAGAAGTAAATAAATGACTTAAAAACTATAGGTCACCAAGCGAATTAAAAAGTTATTGGATTTCAAGGGAGACTACTCTTGTCTAAAATTGCAGAAATGAGGTGTCACTTAAATACCCACAAAAAATGTGTTCGAAATGACTAGGATTACATAAATGAGTCTTTATTGTGTTCGATATGTTTTATTCTGTCCAAATGAGTATCAATTTTGGAAAATGTAGTGATTATTCTGAAATTTTTAGGAAAACATTCTCTCAAAGGTAGCTGAAATTGCTCTTTTTTTGCAACGTTTCTGATAATAAAAAATATTCCAGCGGTAAGAATGTTTTCTTTTTTGGTATAGACATAGTGCTTGGTCATACCTACGAGAGACGTTCAATTAATTTTTGAACTAGGGTTCTATAAGCCATAGTTATGTCGCAATTCAATTGTAAGTTTCTTCAATCCTTCGAAGTAGTCCTCTTTGACACCCACACACTTCTGAAGTTTTGAGATCCGTTACTTTTATGCCAATAAATGGGCCTTTTTTGGAACACCCCGCAGACACTGGTAAATTGCACTGCATATGGAACATGAAGACCTATACCAACGATCAGAGGCTTTTTTCGTCATCATGGGGATTACAAAAAAGTCACACGGGCTTAAGCCATGCTATAAGGGTGGATGAATACGCTGTGCAGCATGTGTCTCTTTCAGAGAGTCTTGGACAAGATGACATCTGTGGACAGCTCCGTTGTCATGGATTTGATACATGCATCTTTAGCCGGTCCTAGATCTGCTCTTTACGTTATATTTCTTTACTGTCCCCGACATACAATTCTTGTATGAATGACCGGCGATAGTGGTGCTATTTGAAACAGTAATTTTAACAATACACCCGTTACATTTGAAAATTACCGCGTACAAAACTTTTCCCGCGCTTTTATTTTTCTTGGCTATAACGGACCTTGCCTGATCTTTTCGCAACCATCGCTTGCTAATTCCACGCCATTGGTCCTCATAATCGTAGATTATTGTTCAATAATATGAATAAAGCTCAAAAAGCCCACATTTGTTGCATTTATTGCATTATTTCAAAATATATTTTGCACGGGGTGCTCTCTGTCCTTTAGGCAGAAGGTGGGGGACCCAATTGGCATAAACCTTTCTGTGTTTCAACAATTTCGTCAAAATCGAATAACATGTCCCCGATGAAAAACCAACTATATCTGCTATTTCTTGCACATTTAACCATGCGTCTTGTTTAGTCATGTCGGAATCTACAGCAACATTTGTTTTGGTACTAGCTCTACCCGGATTGCCTGAGAGGGGGCATCATTCAGGCCAGTTTAACCAATTTTATTTTTTATCATCATCATAAAAACTGACGTATATTCAACGTTCGGATGTCCACGATTCTGATATAGTTCATTATATACATGTGATGCAGATATTTTACAGCTTATGCGACCTTTAATGTAGACCCGTACATCCTACTTCAGTTCGTTTTACATTTTGCGCACAGCGAAATAGCCAGTGTATATGACTGAACCAACTTAAAAGTTTAATAACTTTTGAAAGAGTCAACGAATTTGTCTCAAATTTTGACCAAGTATAGACAGTAATTTTCCCGTCAAATAGCCACAAGACCCACTAGTTCTATAGAACCGTCATGTAAGGTGGACAATTAGTACCACTTTTAATTGAACGCCCCTCGTACAAAAACAAAAAAAGAAAAACATATCAAACCAAGCGTTTTTCTTAGTTATAGGTAAAATTTGGTTTACTTTTTGCAGCTCTGTCCGAAATTGTTTCACTTCTTTTATTCATTTTCTTCCTTATTACCAGCTTTAGATAATAAAAAGTGTCATCTTTTGTGTCCATCTGAAGCGGACTAGCTGATAGAGACACAACTTTGCTTTTGTTGCACCGTTTCCTATCGCGAATGCCACATGTTGAACGCATAACAGAAAGCGAAATGTAACATCCGAGTACTATTATACTTTAATTGACCAAACACAGAAAATTGAAATAAACACAAAGGGTCTTGTCATTTATCAACCAAACATTAACTAAACGTAAAAATATATTTGCTGAAAAGGCCAATTTCCGAGACAGCTTTATTACGTTATTTATGATATGCGCAGTAAGATGCGCAGAAACAACTGGAGGATCTGTCCTTAAGAACAAAAGTTCCGTGCTTAACCACATACCAAAAGATACAAAGTACAAGTATATACAAGTGCATTAAAAATCTTTAAGATTAAATATAAGATAACACATCTAAAGATGATTCAATTTAACGAAAACATATTAAATTAGAAAAGTCTTTATTTTATGCCCTTAATCACAATGATAAGCACCCGTGACTTTAATCGAAACTATTTTACGCTTTAAAAAAGTTAGACTCTAACCCTTCAAGACACTAGTGATTATATATCTATATTTTTTTATAAAGTTAAATATTTTGAAGTATGAAATAATAACTCATGTCTTGACAAAAGGACACCGCAATGAAAAATACCAAAGCAAAGTTAGTCGGGTGAAAAAAGATATCAAAGCTGTCGTTAGGTATTGATATAAACAATCTAACAATCTCTTTAAGTACCATCGTCAGTATACTTGGACAATTTCTTGGAAATATTTCGTTAGTGGGGGGTCAAAACCTCGTAACTACAGCTTGAAAAAGCTGGAGTTACGAGGTTTTGACTTCCCACCGACGATATGAGCCAGAATATGAAAACAGGTCCCTCAAGACGTTTGAGCCTAACATCGTTCCAGATCAGCCTGCTTGTACACGCAGTCTGATCCGGAATCATGTTGTTCTCAAATATCTTCTTCAGGACTGGCAGCAGCAATAAAAAAGCTGCATGGGTCTTTGCCAGTCTCCATTTGGGAACTGGCTGACCTTGAAATATGTTTCAAAAGCTATAAGGGGCCTTTTTCAAGATCCGCGATCGAATGTTCGATTTCTATCCTTGTAGGCGGTCTATTGCAGAGTCTTTGGAAACCTTAAGAGACAACGCACCACAAATGTTGTGCTATTATATAAAATCATAAGTCTTCGCAAACATTCATTATCCAAAGTAGACGGCCAATCCGATACAACAGATCATGGACAATATGGCGGCCACGTTCGAACACATCTGCCAACGTCTGTTCTCCTTGATGGATATCATGTCCTCTTTCTCCATCTGAAGAAAAAATAAACATTACAAAACAAGATAACTAGAATGATCCTAAGTCGCTCTCTTGGCTTATTATCCAAAAATTGACGGCTAGTCCGATACCACAGATCATGGACAATATGGCGGCCATGCTCGAACACATCTGCCAACGTCTGTTCTCCTTGATGGAAATCATGTCATCTTTCTCCATCTAAAACAAAAACAATAAACATTATAAAACAAGATGGTTAGAATGGTCATAGGTCGCTCTCTTGGCTTATTGTCCTAAATAGACGGCTAATAATCCGATACAACAGATCATGGACAATATGGCGGCCATGTGCGTTTACATCTACCAACGTCTATCCTCCTCAATGGATATCATGTCCTCTTTCTCCATCTTAAACAGATAAACTAGGATTATCATACAACAAGAGGACAAGAATGGTCCTAGACCGCTCATTTGATAATAGGCTTTTGTGATAAAATTGATACCTGTGCCCGAAGAATACGTTTTATGTTTCAAATTAAAAATTTAACCATTATGTCGTAAATTCAATTATATATATATATATATATCTAAAAGGAAAAAGACTTAATCATTGTGTTGTTACTTGCATTAAAAGGAACTTACCTGTTTCTTTGCGATATCTGTTTCACCCATATTCTCTATACCACACATATAGTTAAGCAACACTCTGTAACAGGGTACCGAACCTGGAAAAAAATTCAGGATGATACAAAATCCCATTCAGGACATTCAGGATTTGCTATCTATATTTCTTTTGTCTACAATCACAGTTCGCGCTTAGATACAGATCACTTAAAACATCTCAAGAATTTTCACCGTAGTGTTCTCTCCAGCCCAATGAGCTGTATTCGCCCCACTACAACTTCAAGTAAATCAGGGTAATGTCCATTCAGCTTCAGAAAAGCCCCACAGCTTAATTTCTTCAAATTTGTCTCTAAATAATGGCGTTTTGAGGTATTTCATGCCAAAAACTGTTTTAAAAACTTCATTTTAGCATCGTAAATGTAATACAAGAGGGCCAGAATGGCCCCATATCGCTCACCTGAAAGAAGTTTAAAGACACACCCACTTTTTTGACGAATCGAAAATTTGCAAACAAATTTTGAAAAGGGTCACTCAAGGAACATTGTTGCCAAATTCGTTTCAAATTGACCCAATGCTTGATTTTTAAAGAATTTCCTTATGATTTCTCTTAGTCAGATAAGCCACTCCCTGTCACGGCCACTTTTTTTGTCCAAAACAAAATTTGCAAACACTGTAAGTCTGATAAGCTACGCCCACTTTTTCTGACGAATAAAAAAATTGAGAACAAATTTTGAAAAGAGTCACCCAAAGAACATTTCTGCCAAGTGTGGTTCAAATTGGGCCAATGGTTGATTTCTAAAGAATTTCCTTAGAATTTTTCTAAGTCAGATAAGTCACGCCTTGCCACACCCACTTTTTCAGACGAAACAAAAATTCACATTTTTTTTAAAGAGTCACCAAAGGAACATTTCTGCCAAGTTTGGTTCAAATTGGGCCAATGATTGACTTTTAAAGAATTTTCTTATGATTTCTCCAAGTCCGATAGGTGCTGACCTGCCAAGCCCACAATTTTGGATGAATAAAAAATCCGCTAACAAATCTTAAGAAGGGTCACCTAAGGGACTTTCCTGCCAAATTTGGTATTAATTGGCCCAATGGTTAAGGAGAAGAAAACTTTTTGAAGAATTTTTTAACAATTTCTCTTGGTTTGATAAGCCCTGTCATACCACACCCACATTTTTTGACGAAACTTTAAATTTATGAACAAATGTTGAAAAGGGTCACTCAAGGAACAATTCTGCCAAGTTTGGTTCAAATTGGCCCATTGGTTGATTTTTAAAGAATTTTCTTAGGATTTTTCTGAGGCCGAAAAGCCCCTTCCTCCCTGCCACGCCCTCATTTTTTGACAAATGTAATTTGTGAACAAATTTTAAAAAGATTGGCTTAAGGCACATCCCTACAAAGTCTGGTTCAAATTGGCCCAATGGTTGATTTTTAAAGAATTTTCTTATGATTTCTCTAAGTCTGACAAGCCCCTTTCTCCCTGCCACGGCCATGTTTTTTTGACGAATCAAAAATCTGCGAATAGGTTTTGAGAAGGGTCACTCAAGGAACAATTCTGCTTAGTTTGGTTCAAATTGGCCCAATGGTTGATTTTTAAAGAATTTTCTTATGATTTTTCTAAGTCTGATAAGCCCGTTTCTCCCTGCCACGGCCACGTTTTTTGACGAATCAAAAATCTGCGAACAAGTTTTGAGAAGGGTCACTCAAGGAACAATTCTGCCAAGTCTGGTTCAAATTGGCCCAATGGTTGATTTGTAAAGAATTTTCTTAGGATTTCTCTAAGTCCGATAAGCCAGGCCCTGCCACGCCCACATTTTTTGACGAATCAAAAATCCACGAACATGTTTTAAGAAGGGTCACTCAAGGAACATTCCTGCTAAGTTTGGTCAAAATTGGCCTGTAGGTTTTGGAGAAGAAGATGTTTGAAGAAATTGTTGACGGACGGACGGACAGACAGACAGACGGACGACGGACGGTGAGTGACCACAATAGCTCACCTCGAGCACTTTGTGCTCAGGTGAGCTAAAAAGTAATAAGAAAAGAAGAAATTGCATGAGAAATCTCTTCTTTTTCCATTATGATTTTACTCACAATTATTTGCATAAACTTAGCGTTTCAAGGTTTACAGATCCTTACAAAGTTTACCACTTCAGCTTCAAAATATTCTGTGGAGAACTCTGATAGTATGCACCACAACAAGGAAGGCATAGATAGCGCAAATTTTGATATTGGTCTCAAAGATGAAAAACAACAAAAAAATCAAACATTCATTCTCGTACAGTCCAGCAAGATTTACCCGGAACATCTGCATATGTAATAACCCCACTTCGGCATTTTTTTCTTAAGACGCTCAACTAACGGACTTAGTCGACGAAAATTAAGCTGTCCCGGACTATAAAATTTTGTTTCCACAGAAACAAATATACATCTATATCGGTGTTGAAAATTCCTCGCTGTTTTATTGGTATATCTATCGTTACTTTAAACAACATCTTCAATCGAACTGTCCTGCTGAATCACTTCAAAAGTATTAGAAGGTAACGACAAGAAAATGTGACCCATCAAGCTTAAATGAAGTAGGAACAATATCGACCATTGTCAGTCTGCGCAGTCCACGCAGCCAGACTAGGGCCGACACTTTTCATTTTTATATAATTTTCTAAATTTAGAATGTTTCTCTATCTTATTATATGTTCATTTTTCGCATACAGTATCTGGTTGTTCCGTACTGAGTCTGACAAGATAGTCATCCTTTTTAGTGTGACGGGTCACAAATATTTGCTTTAGAAAGGGTTGATCCATCTCTCGCACTGACTGTTTTTAATTCGCTAGAATATAAAGGTCCAAGAAAGCATCGTTGAATTGCTTGTCACTATCAATCTTTTCATTTCTCGTGCAGTGTAGTCTACCCAAATAGACCAAACCGTTTGAAATTTCATGTGAAATTGTCGTTGGCAACGTCTTTGAATCTAGACCAGTCTAAAGATTATCCGTTTGGTAAGGAATTAAGACAAAACGGAATACCTTTATTCGTTTTGACTGGCTCCTGTATCATTACTTCAGGCACATCTTTTTCTTCTGTCTCCTCAATCAAGCTGGCGGCCAGTTCGTTCTTCTCTTTACACATACCACCATTACCGACTTTTTCTGTATAAAAATGTTTCAAACATACGTTACTCACTTTGGCTGAATTATCTATAAAACGATATATTATCAGACTTTTTACAGAGTGCTAGAGAAGACAAAATTCATGTGGATAAAAATATAGTGTGTGTACATGACAGCTTGAAAAACAATAAATCAAAAGTAAATAAAGCTGATTGTCAACATTTATCTCTTTTGCTTCAATGTTTTTCTGACCATTTTCAATAAGGAGCCTAAAGAAAATGGAACCAGATCTCGTTTAGGATAGGGTGTAAATCATAAGTATACTCATTTTCATTTCTTTTCTCACCTTAACCAAACTTTCCCCAAGTCCCCAAAAAGAAGCACAAAACAACATTCGAAGAAATTTACAAATGTTAAAAGACTTACATGCAAGTACCCAGTATATTTTACTTTAGTACCTTCATTTATTTAAAACTACCCGATAATCCAATTTCTAACGGCTCGTAATTTATTATTGATTAATAAGTACTAATCAGACACACAGAAAAAGAAAAGCAATGCAGAAGAAAACAAAATTGGTTATGCTTTTATAAAATTTAGAGAAAGAGAAAAGATCAAATCTATGATTTTTGGCAGTCAGTCGGTTAGGCTGCTTCTATTGGTAACCAAATATACCGAAGATAAATCAAAATGAACACAAACATTTTTTTTTCTATCACCAGTGTGACTTTATCACACTTAACTTATGACATTTAATGAACATTTCAGAAGGACACTGAACATCGTAGAATGCAAAAAATGTTGACCAATCCTAAAATCAGTCTTAAATTATCCAGACAAAAGCAAATTCAAAACTCTAAAGATACAGGCAAATATATTTCATATATAAATAATGATATAGGACTGTTTATGTTTTTTTTTCATTCAATAAGTATGCCATTGATAAAAAGAAAACTAAAAATATATATTTATAGTTTTCTTTTTATGAATGGCATACTTATTGAATGAAAAAAAGCATAAATACGCAATCGAGTACCTGGATGTCTAAATCAATTGACTGACCAATCCATTTTCATTGGGGGCTAATTAGCCAATTTGGCAAATTCTGAACGCTTTGTAGTACAATATCTATACCATTGAATCTTATAATCGAATCAAAGCAAATGCCGGTATATCTGATCCTTTAAACACCACGCAGTATTTTTTTCAAAATAAACCATGCAAATAATGTAAGACCAAGCAAACTGCCAGTCGTCAAAAGAACAGAGAAAAAATACCTTTGAGCCAGGATATGGAAAAACGTCCCTTTAAGCAATTGAGAACACCATGGTTCCAGATCAGCCTGCGTGTACACGCAGTCTGACCAGGAACCATGTTTTTCTCCAATAGCTTCCTCATGGTCTGTAGCAACCATTTGAGAGTAACACGGATGCTGGGTAGACTGCATCAAGGCACAGCCTGATCTTGAAACCTGGCTGTCTCAAATGCTATAAAGGACGTTTTTTCCAGGTCCCGGCTCATATTCAGGTGTAAATGTAATGAGATAGAAAGCAGACATGTATGATTCTGATATCTCAGTCACCAAATCATGCATTTGGAACACCACGGACAACTCAGTCGAATCATACCTTGGGTGCAAGTCGTAGAACTACTTTCAGACTATGAATAGAATAGAATAGAACAACAATTCAAAACGTTCGTCTATGACTAATGTCAACAATGAAGCAACAATGATACCGAAATGCATTGTTTGCAGTTCGGGACAGTGTCCTCTCTTTTTAGAATAATTACAACCTGCAAGTCCTGCATGTTGTCATGGTTGTTCATTTGGATTACCTCGAAAACTGCTTTATGAAGCGTAGCTACTTCCGGCTAAGAATTGCGATTTTTTAACATTTCTTCATACATATACTTCCGAGTCGATGATTCGATCTTTGATGGAATTATCCGAGGTGTTTCAAATGCAAATCATGGTCGGTCAGTCAGTTACTCAGCTTGTCAGTCACACGGTAAAAGTCCAATCAAAATAGGCCTAAGTCAAAGTCTCTTTGTGTGTATGTTGTTGTCAGATAATGCATCTTGGGCGAACATGGTCACCTTTGATTTTACACATGCACAAATACTGAAAATGATTTTACGATACAGGAAATATGTTTGATGCAAAAACACAAACACAGACAAGAGATAAAACTTCGAGTCTTTAAAATCTTCATTTGGTTGTGAATAAGCAACTATGAATAAATGGAAGGTATTTGAACCATAAGGGTAAGGTTATGATGTCTTAATTACAAGCATGTTTGTTTCATTAATTTGTAAATATGATAATCGTCATATACTCACCTTTTCTCAAATACAATTACAATACAAAAAACTGTCCCGAGTTAGCTTATTTAACCTTTGTGCTTAGGAATACAGAGAATCCGGAGACATTTTGTAACACACACACACACATACATGAGAGTGCAGCATTATCGAGCTAATCGCAAGTAGACATGATACATCTACTTATGTAAGACCTTTCTGTGTGTTTGATATGTATCAGAAGATAGTTAAGGCTAGATTACAACAAGAGTTGTCCGAAGACAGCGCGCTCGACTTTCTAAGTTGCTTAGTATAAAGGGGGCATAACTCCAAATAAAGTGAGGCCAGGGTCATGGTAGTAAGGTAGAGGGTGTAATGGTGAAAAAGTATTCCAAGTTTGGGTTGAATCCCTTTGATAGTATAGAAGTTATTGATGTTTGAAAAAAAATTAACCTTGGTTGCAACGCCGACGCCGACGCCAACGCCAACGCCGACTCCGACGCCCGGGTGACAGTATAAGCTCTCATTTTCTTCGAAAAGTCGAGCTAAAAATAATACACATAGGACATCCGTTGGCCTTTGGTCGCTCACCCGATAAATATTTACTTTTTAGAGTGGGTAACTATTAGAATGGGGAACTATTTGTAAATGGCCCTTTTCCATGTACAAGGTTTCATTTTCAATCTTTTAAACGATTTTGCAAAGAATCATTTTATAAAATATACCCTAATTTCCCTACCTTTTGACCGTATTGTTTAAGACGGGTTGTTCGTGTCCTTCTTCTCTCTATTACTACCAAAATAAATTGTTCTAAATATGTGACTTGGCTATTGAGATGGAGATATTTTAAGAAATCCTAGATGGACATACATCATAACACCGACATAGAGATAACGGACAATAGATTGATCACATATACCTATCCTTGCTGAGTAGAGTTAAAAAAAACTTAAACAGCTTTAATATCATTTCTTTCATTTATAACGTGATACAATAAACTGAATTCAAAGCTGTTTATACTCACATAGTGCAGGGTTTTTAGACAAATAAATCCCCACAGTATCTCCTTCACGCGTTGAATATCCGACTGACGGATATAATTATATCGACAGATTTACATTTTGCTGAAAAGATGTCAGTACTAGATTCCGTGGGTCACCTGGCAACACTGACTTGATAGGGGGAAACCAGCACTCAGTCATATTTGTTACTCTTTTGTTTATATATCATATATTTAAGACAATTTTGTGCTATTTCATTCATCTTGCATACACCTTTTACAAACACAAAAACCACTATCAAAGCTTCATTAATCTTCTTGATTTTTTTAATTGATCTGACTATTAAGCAACACACAGGCAACTATCAAATGCCCATTTTGTTCCCCATCCCTGGTTTTGCAGAGTGATGCATATTTTAAAACATCTAAACAAATTATTTCATATAAGTTAAATTTCAGACTGTTACAAATAAAAGTTGACACATCTTCGTATCGAAAAGTTGCAAGCAAGCTGTTATAACATTAGGATTAAGGCATAGTTATGTTCGTGTTAGGAAATTTCATTATATACGAAAATCTTCCAAAGCATCTTCAAACATTATTGCCACATGACGCAAAAATACAGATTTGGTTGGAACACAATTGACTGAGTGCCAATAATAAGTCAGTGTTGATCCGAGGAATTTCATTTTTTCCACTGTAACGGAAGGTTCGTCATTAGATCTTGTATTATTGGCACTATATGTACACATTTTCATGAATAACCTAAATAAAGAACAAATAGAAATATGACCATCGAAGTGGTTAAAGACTGCTAAAATGATATAATTGACGGATTGCACCTGACTACATTTTCCTTAAAGGCCTCTCTTTCTACAAAGTTTCAAATTAATTGAAATATACTTAGTGTTATGCTATCCAAGAACAAGATACAATATAACTTCATATCTATCATTTAGCAGTCTTTGAACATGTTGAGGCTGACAACATTGATTATCGAATAAAATTCATTAGTGAATAGTTCAAAAGAATTCGTTCTTCGAAATAATTCCGAAAGTTGACAGAAAGAAGACAACACTATTACAGATTTTCTCAATGGTATATACAAATTCAAAAATATTTTCTCCGTTTTAAAATGAAAATATAGTGCCAATAAATGTCAAAATAATTTGTGCATTTACTTTGTAAACAGGCATTGAACCTGCGAATATTACAAAGTTAATGCTCCAATAAGAAGTTCAAAACCTGTACTGACAATTCCATTGAAATCTTTAGATAACATAATTAAGTTGATTACTAAAACATGTCACTTGATTTACCTAATAGTCAATAAGAAATCATTCTTTACTGACTATTATTTATGCTTGTGTGTTTAAGCCTTAAGTTCATCAGATTAATACACAATATTTTGTTGACGAATGTTTTCGATATATCCTATTGATCTTTAATTTAATTTTTGAAAATAACGCGTTTTAATGTCTACTCTTTATTGTTACATATTAAAAGAAAAAAAAAATGCTATATTCAAATTCAATTTCACCAGTTTATCATAAAATCATAACTTTTAATAATACTTTAACTATGAGTGGCAGTTTTAAATATAAAATTGGCAAGGGGTTTACTACATACATGTATCTACATATATTAAATTGGACCTCAAAAGTATATCATACCTTTCACCAATATTTAACGATTTGCAAGTCATATCAATACTTTGTAAAAATGTTTGTACATTAAATAATTTTGGTTTTCTAATTTCATGTAAATTGTACTAGTATTTCTTATGCCAATTTCCTTACCAAATACAAACAACTTAACCATATCATGTTAGATGCTAATAATCATTCTGTTAGTCAACGGTTTTATCCAAGCATCAACGGCAAATAAACAGATCGTTGACAATTCAAAGCAAACGAATGCATTTTTTATTTCATTTCCATTGTTATCATTTTCTGAATATTCAAATTCATGCTGGCAAACTTCGATTATTTTGTTTTCATTATTGTAAGACATAGCTCTACATGTATGTCTGAATTTTATATATATATTAATATTTAAATCTAGATACGTGTATTCTAATGTATTATTGCAGTTAGTTAAACTTTTATGGAAAATGCGTTAAAAACTTTCTGATATTCTCAGTTTAGATAATTTTCTTTTAGGCATTAAAGACATTTCAAAGGTTGATAGAATTATTTTTTTTAATATTTATCAATTTCTTTCAAAAGGTTTAAGTTTGTTAAGTTCTGAGGTAAAAGTAATTGCAATTGTCCTGATGTTTTTTGGCTTTGAGTATAAATAATAAGAATTTCGGACTTTAATTCTAAATTTTAAATAACAGTTGAATCAGCAATTACTCAGATCAAATAGCAAAAAAAGAAATTAGAATCATATTTCCCCTTTTCCAAACTAAATGATGAAGCATAATACACAGATATTTCATTTACCAAACCGAGTAACAATAATCAACATTCTGTATTAGAACATTAGAGAGTATATCTGTTTACTTTACATAAGAAAAATTATAGTTTTGATTTAAATTATTGACTGTCATTTACAATATGCTCAGAGTCCAAAGATAGCAAAGATTCACTACAAAAAAAGATCGTCAAGAAATTTAAATAACATAATTTTGCTTTTTCTTTCATTCATTTTACCAATGTGAATAACAGTTTTATCCAGAGAAAAATTCTTAAAAGAAGACAATGTTTCAAAAACGGCGTACACAGAAATTCGTATAATTGAAAATGTTATTAGCATCAAAAACATATTTGTGGAAAAGCGCATACACACACTACGGAGCTAATCAGTGTTTCAGAATTGAGGAACAAATGTGGGATTCAAAAATAAGCATCAGTACAACTTTGCATCAGAAGATGAACGTTGGTTTGTATTAGGTTTCATGGACGACCAGGGCTGTAAAATAATAGACAATTGTACTACACTGTATATCATTGAGAATAATCTATTATAGAAACTATAATCTATTAAATTCTACATTACATGTGCTAAGATTTTCATTCAAATAAAGTTGTTCTGTACAATTTCCTTTATTTCCAATTAACCTTTCAGTGTGATTTTCGAGCATACATACCAGTTTTGAATTCTGTCTCGTTTACTTGTTCAGAAACGTCGCTTACTGTACCATACGATGTCTCCGATTCATCAATGTCATATCTCGGATCTTTACTGTGTCTTGACCAGAATGTTAGCCTTACCAACTGAAATGGCAAAGGTTTTCTTAACAAAGTAGAAAATACAAATTAGAATAGGCATTGCCATGATAACTACACTGTATAATCTCCTATACAAACGAATAAATACAGGAAGCTGCAACTTTCAAGTCCGCATGTATCAGTGGGAAGAGACGGAATAGATTCCTTACTTTTAATGTATCAAATGTTTTTAATGAATGTCAAATTGTCTTTTGTGCCTACAAAGGTTCCGGCTTCACAATCCCTGATGGAAGAATCTTCAATATTATTACATGCTGATAAAAAAATCCGGTGTTTTTATTTTTATAATTTCTCTGATCAGTAACAGCACTAAATGGGATCATTTGAGTCTTTCAAAACGCCGTTTGGGCTGACTAATGCCTCTCAAAACTTTCCAATATTGAGAAAGCCCATTAATGTGTTAAGTTAGCGTAAAAATTTTCATTTTAATTCATCGCATTTTGAAATTGTCTCAGTTTAAAGCGAAGATAAGAACAATCATAATCACTCTGCAGAAGTCGAATAACTTCGAACAAATTAAACTTTAAGAAAATACGTCTATTACAGAAACCCGACGACATACAATATGACCTACACATTTTGGATTGATTGGCTTAGTGAGTAGAGAGACAACAGCGGCGATAATTCCCGTTAGAACAAACAGAAAGGTAGAGAAGTACAGGTAGTGGAAGTTCTTAACAATGCTCGGTGTTGGGTCTGGCTCAGTATCTGTACAGGCTGGTACAGGGTATGAGTATTCTAGCGCAAACCTGACCAGACCGACTATCATGCCCATCACCAGTCCCACAAACGCTCCCTGAAACATATGAAGAATTTGATATACGAAATGGAGCAATCATTGACAATCGAACGAACGCATTAATAGGGAGATGTCATGATATTTCCTAGAACACAAATTTGGTTTTCAGGGCTGGATAGTACTTGCATATCCTCCTTAATACATCAAAATATGTCAATGTAATGTGAAAAGTGATTGTAAATGTGCAAGAAAAGGGCATTTCTGATGACTACAAAAGAAACTAAATAGAAAACCACATATATTTTTAAATAGCCCCTATTTTCTTATCATTTAAATTCCATTTAAAACTTTTTCTCTGTTACATTTCTCAACCAAAGTTATATCGATAGGAGACAGTTGAGACCTTTTGTCTTTAAACATGGGAAAATTAATTGGAAAAGGGCCATCATTTTCTTAAAAGGATTAATATGCTGCTACATTTAAATTTGATATCATTTTTGTTGTCTAGAACTCATTTCAATATAGACTAATACTAGAACTGTCGCAAAGCGAACGAATACCCCCACTAGGGCCTTGTCACTGAAAAAGTGCTATCGGTCAAAATGTTCTTGACTTAGAGCATGGAAACGCATTTTAAACAAAGTCCAACTGTGACCTTGACCTTTGACCTTGGTGACCCCAAAACAATAGGGCACCTCCATTGGCAACAACTGTGTAAAGTTTCATGATCCTAGGTCAAATGGTTCTCAAGTTAGAACACAGACACGAAATTGTAAATTTTGACTATTTCCCCCCCTCATTAAAAACTTCAAAGTGGCATAACTCTGAAACTAATGACTGGATCAAGATGAAAATTACAGGTGCACAACTTCATATGATAGAAAACATCCTGATAAAATTTCAGAAAAATTGGTCATAAACTGTGAGAGAAGAAGAGGACACAAGATTATGTCCACCCGCCCCCCTTAAAAACTTCAAAGTGGCATAACTCTGAAACTAATGACTGGATCAACATGAAAATTGCAGGTGCACAACTTCATATGATAGGGAACATCCTGATACAATTTTAGAAAAATTGGTCAAAAACTGTAGGAGGAGAAGAGGACACAAGATTATGTCCACGGACGGACGGACAGACGGACAGACGGACAGACGGACGGACAGACGGACAACCTGATTCCAGTATACCCCCCCATAACTTTGTTGTGGGGGGTATAATAAGATTATTGGTAAAGTGGCTACTTAAGTATTTTGGGTATATGTAAATTAAGCAATCAAACTAACCTTTTCATTCAGTCTTTCCCAGAATAGTGCCATCAAGAAGATACAACAAATTGGAGGCTGAAGGAAACTTGACACCTGCTGTATGTACACATAGAGCTCCGAAGATGCATTTCGCAGGACAGGCACCCAAATTATACTGATGACCACCAGAACTACAACAAATACCCTGTCATAAAATCAACCAACAATTTGTGTTTTAATTGTACATAAAATATATGTTACATTTTTCGAATAGTCTAAAATTATTGTAGTTTCTTTTTAAAACTTGAGTAGAATAACTATTGAAGCAAAAAAAAACTCTTACTTTATTATACTTTACATGTTAAAACATAGTTATCATAGTTACATAGGTATCAGTTAACCCTTTCCTAAACGACAAAATTTTCGGGTGATCAAATTTGAAAGCTGCTGCAGACGACAAATTTGATGATAGAGAAGACATTATTTGTGATAAATATGGCACAGAAAATATTGAGACAAAAGGAGAAACTGCTGGTTATCAGCAGTTTCTTCTTTTGTTTCAATGTTTTCCCAAGCCTTTTCTATTAGGGACGTCAAAACCAGGTCTTGTTTGGGAAAGGGTTCAAAGGTATAATATAATGTTGTTCGGGTAGTTACCGTTCTAGAAATAAGCTTCTGAACAAAACTCTACATCTGGACGTTGTGGCAAGCTAAATATGCCTGTTGAAAATCTCTTTTAACCCCATAACTGTTTGAATTTGAGGTAGTTGTAACACACTTTCCCTCTCTATGCGATATCATTCACGTAACACGTATGATTACTGATTGGTTGTTAAATCCTACTTAACCCTTTCCAAAACAAGACCTGGTTTTGACGTGTCTATTAGGCAAATATTTAGAAAACATTGCGGTAAAAGAAGAAAATGCTAATAATCGGCATTTTCTTCTTTTGCCTAAATATTTTCTACACAATAATGTATCGATATTCTGTTTTAATGTCAACCCATTTTGTTGTCTGCAACAACTTTCAATAGGACCACTCTAAGATTGTGTCGTTTGGGAAAGAAATGGGGCATTTAAGTAACATAATCTTAAAATCTTTTAAGGTAAACCAAATTGATTATTTTCCGTCACACCGACCACCGACCTTCCAACAATCATCAGCTCAAGTTCAGATGCTCGCTTGCGCATGTAGACCCAGACATCCATGGCAAAGATCGTGGCCGCACTGTTAAATATTGACGTCAGGGATGACATCAGGGCCGACAGCATTACAGCCAACATTAAACCTCGTGCTCCTGAAAAAAGCAAGTGGCAAGTGTCACACTTCTATTAAGGGGAAAGCAATGACCAGACAATTTGAATCATTTAGAATGACAAACGATTTAAGACAAATAAGCTGATTTATTCCGACAGGCAATATTCTCAAGGTAGTAGTAAATTGGTGTCAAGCTAAAAAGCCTGATAAACAATTCATTGACAGGTATTGGCACTAGATCTATATGTTTTAGTTTTCAATTACAACTTTACATGTTTACCCATAAAGCATCCATGCACTTGTAATGGACATAAATGGCTGGAGAAATGGACGATAATTTTTGTGAGATTCTAAGAGGCAATGTTTTAATGAAAATTAATTGATTCTCACATATGCAATAGAAACAACACTCCGGGCGACTGCCTATGGCGCAAGGAGCAGAATCTTACCTGGTGGCATGAGATCTATGACGAGAGAGGGATACGCTATATTGTAGAAGCCTGATTCACTTCCACACACTTCCAGACATACTTGTGGATCAAGTAGCAAGCACTAACCTGGTGGCATGAGATCTATGACGAGAGAGGGATACGCTATATTGTAGCAGCCTGATGCACTTCCACACACCTCCATACACACTTGGGGATCTGCGCAGGCTACAGTCTCTGTAAATATGAAATTGAATATATAGGCATTATATGAAGACAAGAACGATGTGGAGCAAACAGAAAACAACGGCTACTTAACACATGATAAGACATTGTGACGTTTAAAGGGAGGTTACACGGCGGCTAATATGCTAATGAGATTCCATGGCCAGAAAAGAACGTGAAAAAGTTGGTTCTCATAAAGAAACACCAGTCCATTTAGGGTTGAGGATCGTTTTCACTGAAAGAACTGGTTCTTGTCTCTATGTAGCCATGCTGTTCGGAATGTTACATTTGGTGGCAGCGGTCGGATAATGTTGACTGCCTAAACGGAGTTGCCTTACCCATGTGTTTCCAGGCCAAGTTTCGGGTCAAAACTTCTCTGAGTGGGGAATAATGTAATGTTCGTGGAACGTTGTAGTGCAATGTGCAAATGAGGTAGACCGTCGAATTTAGGTAGGATGGTTTGTTATAGTATATACCGGGAAATTAACACCTCTCGGTGTGAGCTTAAGCTTTGCATCGACGGGGTTTGATTCTTGCCTTGAGCCTCGGCATGTTACACTTTATGATGAAGGGTTATAAAGGGAAAACCTCCAATATGACCTTATAATTAAGGGACCGTATAATAACATTCCTTTGATAACTTAGGAAAACATTTCAGCAGACGCAGAAAGTGTTGAGTATTGACATCATTTCTTCTATTTGTCTTGACTCTGTTTTCGTTTTACTAAAATGTTTTCGTTTTACTAAAATGCACCCAAATCTGACTTTCAGTAACATTCGCTTTACCATACGCAGAACCTTTCAAATTAAGACAATATAACTCTTTGTTGTTTGACAAAAATGTTCTGATACAATCTTTACGAATGCTAACAAATGGTATAATATTGATGTAATTGTTTTTACAAAGGAGGCTTATCTTCCTTACCTGGATACAAAATCCGTGCGATCATTCCAGGCATCACCAACATAAACAAAGGTAATATTTTGACGAAGGCACACAAAATAGTTCCTGCTTTTGCGTGGTCATAGGTCTTTCCTGCAAGGGCTCTTTGAACTATAACCTGCAACAATAAGGTCACAATTTCTTAATTATCATAGTGTTATGAATACTTTAAGGTCACCGGAAATCATATAACATAAAGCCTTAAGAAGAAATGAGTAAGTATTATATCAATATCTCTGTGTTTGTACACTCCTTGCGAAAACATCAGTGATATTTTAGTGCAACCTTTACATGCATCAATATACGAATTTGAAATGTATATCTAGTCAAAGCAAAAGAATTGACTATAAACACCAGGTAATGAGTAGACTCTTTCACTCTTTCTAGCAATGGGGCAAGGAAATGCAGGTTTGCTAATTTCGAAACTTTTTTGGTCATACAATAGAAGAATTCACAAAATGACACACAACAAACAATCAATCCTGATATGCGTTCTTTAGAGCGAGATTTCTTGAGATATCTTGAGATTTCTCAAGATATTTTAGGATAAAGCGTTCTTTAGAGCAAGCTTTTTCAGACGATCAGTGGGAGGCGCCATTACCCTATACTTCATGCGGAACCCCTCGGTCAACTCTGTACAAACAGTATAAAAGAGGCTTGACCGAGTTGTTCCGAACATTCTATAATTCATAAACCGCGGTGTTCCGAATGCTCCATAATTTATACAAATGACGTCATGATGACGTCATTTGTATAAATATTGAGCATTCGGAACAGCTCGGTCAAAGTCTCGGTCTTAAAATCGCTTCATCCAAAACACCTTAAGAAATCTTAAAAAAAATATCGCTCTAAAGAACGCGCCTAAGATGTTATGACAAGTATCTCTTTAGCTAGCCAGTAAGCACAAGAATGCGCTAATTTGGAAACTCTCGTGATCAATACAACGAACGAATTCCATAGACTGACAAACAACAAATAATGAATCCGTATGAAACTTTACCTGGTCAGAACACCAGTACCAAATAGAATTGATGGTAATGCCAACGAGACCTGGCCAAGGGAGGTCACCTTTGATGGGGTCCCTAAACAAATGCATGTAGTCAGATCGAGGCTCCCCACAGGAGTTGTTGGTGTATAAAGAGTAATTGGACAGGGCCTTGGGGTACCTCTCTACCATCTGGTAAAATCCTCCAACCTTGATGAAAGCTAGAATATAAAGAAATTTATGATGCTTGTGCAATGAAAGACTAATCTCATATAGAAAATATTATGGAAATCGCATCAATTGCCATTGTAACCCTCTAGTTATAGGAAAAATCCACACTTATGGTTAGCAATTCTGACAATTGTGACCTTAATAGAGTTATGATAAGTGTTGCTATGTACAACTTCTGGCTTTCTTTAGGAAAATAGCTAAGCTGAAGAAAGAAATAGCTGTTCTAATTTAGAAAAAGATGACTGAAGCTTTGATACATGATGATAATAGAACTATCAAAAATATATACGTACCTAGCACCATGAGAACCATAGCCCCAACCAACATAATGATGGTCTGTATAAAATCTGTCCATATCACTGCAGTAAGCCCACCTGAATAGAAACAAGAGTGCCTGAAAGGCACTGATATCGCTCACCTGAGTTCTTCGTGTATTTGATTGTGTACAATATAGGTTTTGTTGTAAACAAATATATATGTCAGTATTATGTCATATTGAATTATTGTAAACTAGAATATCACTGAAAGTGATCATACCCCCAAACAGCACTGTTTTTGTGCATTTTGAGAAGTACATTTCATTTGAACTGTGATCTGATCAATTGGGAAAAAGAGCAAACAAAAAATCAACAGACCAAACAACACATGTAAATGTTGCGAAAAATACCAATTTTCAACAAAAGGACATAACTCATTTAAAAATTAACAAGGTTTGGTTCAACTTAGCCCTATAATTACTTTTTTAAAGAATTTTCTCATGAATTTGTTAAGTCCAATAAGCCCTGCCCCGCCAAGACCACATTTTTTGACGAATAAAAAATTCTCAAACAGATATTGTAACGAGTCACCAAATGATAATTTCTGCCAAGTTTGGTAACGAATTGCCTGATGGTTAAGGATAAGAAGATTTTGGAAGAATTATCTAACAATTTCTTGAAGTCCGGTAAGCCCCATCCTGTAAGCCGATGTTTTTCACCCAATCAAAAATTCATGAAAATGTGTTGAATACAGTCTCTCAAGGGACATTCCTGCTAAGTTTGGTTCAAATTGACCAAATAATTGATTTTTAAAGATTTTTCACATGATTTCTCTAAGTCCGATAAGCTCCGCCCTGCCACGCCCACAATTTTTGACAAATCAAAAATTCACGAACAAGTTTTGGAAAGGGTCACCCAAGGAACATTCCTTTCAAGTTTGGTAATAATTAGCCCAGTGGTTAAGGAGGAGAAAATTTTTGAATAATTATCTTTCGATTTCTCGAAGTCTGATAAGCCCCGCCCTGCCACGCCCACAATTTTTGACGAATCAAAAATTCATGAGCATGTGTTGAAAACAGTCACTCAAGGGACATTTCTGCCAAGCTTGGTTCAAATTGGCCTGATAATTGATATTTAAAGATTTTTCACACGATTTCTCTAAGTCCGATAAGCCCCGCCCTGCCACGCCCACAATTTTTGACGAATCAAAAATTTACGAACAAGTTTTGAAAAGGGTCAAACAATAAACATTTCTGCCAAGTTTGGAAAGAATTGGCCAAGTGGTTGAGGAGAAGAAGATTTTTGAATAATAATCTTACGATTTCTCGAAGTCTTATAAGCCCCGCCCTGCCACGCCCACATTCATGAGCATGTGTTGAATACAGTCAATCAAGGAACATTTCTGCCAAGCTTGATTAAAATTGGCCTGATAATTGATTTTTAAAGATTTTTCACATGATTTCTCTAAGTCCGATAAGCCTCGCCCTGCCACGCCCACAATTTTTGACGAATCAAAATTTCACGGACAAGTTTTGAAAAGGGTTACCCAAGGAACATTCCTTTCCAGTTTGGTTATAATTAGCCCAGTGGCAAGATTTTTGAATAATTATCTTTCGATTTCTCGAAGTCTGATAAGCCCCGCCCTGCCACGCCCACAATTTTTGATGAATCAAAAATTCATGGACAAATTTTGAAAAGGGTCACCCAAGGAACATTTCTGCCAGGTTTGGAAAGAATTGGCCCAGTGGTTGAGGAGGAGAAGATTTTTGAAGAATTTCCTAATGATTTCTTTAAGTCTGATAAGCCCCGCCCTGCCACGCCCACAATTTTTGACGAATCAAAAATTCACGAACAAGTTTTGAAAAGGGTCACCCAAGGAACATTTCTGCCAAGTTTGGAAAGAATTTGCCCAGTAGTTGAGGAGGAGAATATGTTTAAAACAATTGTTGACGACGACCGACGCACGACACACGACGCACGCCGGACACAGGGTGATCACAAAAGCTCACCTTGAGCATGTTGCTCAGGTGAGCTAAAAAGATATGTGACACGTCACACTGACAGGGACCTTTTCAGAAATCCAAATTTTGACAAACTGATCGGCTTTAGCAAAGTTCAATAAGATCCCGCATGTTAAAAATGAACACATAGTAATATAACGGCAACATTCCATATTAAGAAAACTGCATAAAAGTGAAAAGAATCGGCCCTAGTCTGGTTGCGTGGACTGCGCAGACTGACTAGGGCCGATATTTTTTTTACACATCCTATAAAGTACCTTTTAGCGTGACGGGTCACATATACGCTAATAATAATCAATACCCACATGAAGGTCATGAATTAAATCCAGTACATGTGCTTTTGAATTCATATTTTGAACATTTTCAGAATAATCAGACGAGTTTGTAAGTATATTTTCCTTTTCCAGTGTTGAAACAAATAAAACACATTAGATATATTTCATATAAAGTGTGTTTTCAGTCCGCTATCAGCATTGGATAACGAGAACAAATCGGTCCGATATCGTGAAAACCGGTCGTTAATCGGTAAATTCTGGTGAGATATCGGACTGGTTTTGCACTCAAATATCCTCGATCGGGGGTTTGTTTTGAGTGATTCAGAAAATTGAAAATAAAGCCGAATTTTTGTCATTCCCCTTTTCCACGATGTAAAATCTTGGAAGACCTCCTTTACATCTTCCCATTGTAATCATATCTGATGACGTCATATAGCCTAGTGACGTAGTTTTCTTGGATTCAAAAAGTAAACAGGAGGGCAGCTGAGTGAGCTGACGGATTTTAAACCAAAAGTGGATTTTGTTGACGGAAAAGGATAGAGATTAGAGTTTAGTGGTTGTTTATCATATTGTAAGCCTATGTGTTTCTTGTTTAAGTTGCTGCAATTTTTCCTTTTCAACTTTGTTTTTTTATTGAAATGGACGAATGTCCGAAACGAACCAAAGATCTACCTCGGGAGTTCCAATCTTTTTTTTTTTTATTTCTCGCACTGAAATGAACGTTGGGATATCCA
The DNA here is from genome assembly GCA_963680895.1 of Fragum sueziense. Classification (NCBI taxonomy): domain Eukaryota; kingdom Metazoa; phylum Mollusca; class Bivalvia; order Cardiida; family Cardiidae; genus Fragum; species Fragum sueziense. Next base: position 14,493,805 of record OY804605.1, on the reverse strand, counting down.
GAGTTTGTTTCCAAAAGAAAACCTAGTCGATTTGTTACAATTTCGCCTACTAAAAAGAAGATTATGTCAGTAAAAATGCGTTAAAACTTGACTGCATAGCTCACTACAAGATGAAAAGCTAACGGCCCGTGTAATGGTTATCGTACACACGCGATATATGTCTTGTCAAATGACGGGAAATGCGGTATTTGTTGATTTAAATGTGGCTCTATTTTCACAAATTATTTTAGTTTTATTACATTTCTTTGCAAAGTTTTCATATGTTATGCAATAATAGCGTCAATTCACGTTTTTTTTCGGTCGTTAACATTCTCAGCGGCCCACAAAGTGTGTTATCGCAGGCGATAACTCATTTGTTGGACCTCTGAGAATGTTAACGACATCAAAAACGTGAAATAACCCTATAACAGTCTGAACTGATCAATCGATTGCTTCAACAGCTAATACCATCAGCGATAAAGGCAGAGACTTTTAGAAACTTGTAAAAATTGACAATACAATAGCATTGGCCGATATAAAGGGCATTGAACAATCGTTACGATGATGATTTATCAATATGTGATTGTCTGAAAATATGTAAGTCTACCGGTAGATCAGGAATGCAAAGACAAAAGGGTAGAAATATCTTTCTTGTGCAATTCATATAGGTATTTTGTTAAAGAAATGCACAATGATAACAATTTAAATGCCTTCCAAAGAGTAAATATTGAACAAAGGGATATAAATGGTAGGAAGATTTTTTTTAAATGTTATCTCCCTTTCTAGAATGCAGGATCACTTTTAGAATTAAAAGAATGTACTAAAATTCTGCACAAAACGATAGTTTTTGTTTGACAAACAATCAATTAAGAAAATTTGAAATAATTAGCTTTGTAGAGCTGCACATATACATGTCTGGGATTTCTTACAAGTAGACAGAAGATTTCGTGTTTATTACAATTCAAGAGTCGATAATTCAATTACAAAATGAATGATATGATCAAAACATAGAAATGCAGGTGAATGACAGACCACATACATACATTGATCTCATCCTCGAATTTGTAATATTTAGCTTACCAGAACGATTTGTTTGGAAATTTTCATTTGCCAATGCATGATCGGAAATTACGGGACCTCTCTGGAAATAATGTCTGGATCTACGCATGACCCTAGACTAGATTTCCAGTCGATCTGTTATTGTTTGAGATTTTTATTCCTTTTACAAGAAGATTCGTGTTACCAAATTTCTAAAATTATATTGATACCCCTCTTTGCTTAACTCTTCCCTAAACAAGGCCTAGAATTGTTTTGATGTTGTTAAAAAGAAAATGTTTTCGAAACAATTACGCAAAAGAATAGAATAATGACAACTAGCATTTCTCGTTTTGCATTAATAACTTCTGAGCTATACTTGGAAAATCCTTCCTTTACCTTATCAACATGCAATTTGTGGTCTGCAGCTGCTTTCAAATTTGAGCAGAATCAAAAACTCAACCTCCGAACAGTGATTAAGTAATGAAAAAGTAATCCTGATTCAAGGCAGATAAATGCAAAGGAGATTGTCAAAAACTATGTTGTTTTGGAAAGGGTAATGATGATATAAGGTATAAAATGCCAAAAGCTAAAGAACAACATGCTTGACCTGTAGCAGCATAATTGACCAAACGTCAATCGACAGATCGCTCCGCCCAACATAGAATATAAGACAAACAATGGGGATGTGATCGTTAATAGGGAACGATTTTATACAGTTAATCGTGAAGTTAATTCGGACAAACAAAATAGTATTTCGTAGGTGTTGTTATAGAATCTCGTAACTACGGCTTGAATCAAGCCGTAGTTACGAGATTTTATAACAACACCGACGGTTTATCAAAACATAGCGGTAAACATAGTCTATTGTTAGCACAAAATTCTTTGCCATTGGCATGTCGATTGTTTTGATTGTCAGTCGATAAATCGATACAAGAACACGTGCAACGAAGAACAATTGGGGCATGACATTTTTCAGATCGTCCATTGGCTAATCGATGTTTCTGATTGACGGTCGGCGTTTGGTCAATTATGTGCAGTTATCCCGTTTTCCTCATTCGATCTTCGAAAGAAGGTCAACCTTTAGATACTCATCTGTCTATATTTTTACTTTAATAAAGAATTTCCGTATAGTTTTTATAATAAAGGAAAAGGGTGATATTAGGAACAGCAGGTAATAGACAAAAATTCTATAAAAATTCCAGGGGTGGTTTTCTATTAACACAGACAAGTATCATGTAGTTAATAGACCTAAATACTTATTGTGTAATAATCTACTCTTGAATACATTTGCTCTTTCCAACAATATATCCTTACATAATTAACTAATTGTTTTTTCCCTCTTGTACTGTGTATCATCAAGTAAACGAACAATTCCATCCAAATACAAAGATATTGCACACGAGAATTTGACGTAAATGAAAGTTTTATATTTTAAGATCTTTCAAACATTTTCTTGATTTTCCCCTATGTTTTCCAAAGCCTTTATTTTGAAGGGCGTGAAAAAGCGCCATTGTTTGAGAATGGGTTAAAGGCCCCATTTTAAGATTCCAGCCGACCAAATTTTCAAACGTAGTCCATGATAATTATCTTACAGTTCAAAGATCTTTATCGTCGCCGTAAATGCAAAACCTCACAAATCCTTTTTTGAAAGTTTTAAACAAGGTGGGGATTGTGCATGCTGGGATGGATAACGAATACGGACAAAAATAATCTCGAATCTTGTCAAATATTTTGCAATAACTCCTTTATTTCTTTGTCGATTTTCAGAAGGTCTGTTGCATGTACCCCGCCTTGAAAATCTCTTTCCTTAGATACATGGATTATTTGTGGTATCCTTTTAATTGTTCCAAAAATTGATCCCAACTGACCAGAAAACGAAATGATAACGACTACGGCAAAATAAGCCACGCTTCAGGTAGGAAATTGTGCAATAAGTTTCTTATTTCTGTGTCAATTTTCAAGCGGTTTGTTGCATGTACCCCGCCTTACTGAGCGCTTTCATCGGGTGTATTACTTATTTGAAAACTCCCCATATTTTCCCCCCAAAAAAAATGATCCCAACTGACCTGAAAGACGATCAGATTTTTTGTCGTTTTTCTGGTCGGTTGGGATCACTTTTCGCAAAAAGTACAAAAAGGTTTCGTGTAAAGCATACATCAGAGGGAAGAGCTCAGTAAGACGGGGTACATGCAACAAACCGTTTTTAAATTGACGCAGAAATAAGGAAGTTATTGCAAAATGTCTTACCTGAAGCGAGGCAAATTTGTCCGTAGATTTACCCATCCCAGCATGCACAATCCCCACCGTGTTAAAGGGGAATGAAAAAAGTGTAGTAACTGTTCTCAAACTAAAAGTTTAACATGAAATTCGGACATATCGTTCACAAATAATGTGTCATCAATACTGATATTAAGCAAATATATCTCTAAACCTGCAAGAATTATCTTAACTGGACACACAATACTTTACTTTGAAAATCGCAAAAATCGACATACGAGGTTTGGCATTTACACCAACAATATAGACTACATAATACTTGAACTCTATACTGCTATATAGACTGACTGTCTGGCTGCTTATCCTTTCTAAATTTACAAGTTTTTTCTGTTTATACATGTATATATCGATTAATATTTTACCAAACAAGACCAGGTTGTGACGTCCCTAAGAGAAAATGCTTGGGAAAACATTAAAACAAAAGAAGAAACTACTGATTACCAGCAGTTTCTCCTTTTGTTTCAATATTTTCTTTGCCATATTTTACACAAATTCTATCTTTAATAACTTTTGTCATTTTTGGCAGTTTATGAAGTGGATCAGCGTAAAATTTTGCCGTTTGGGAAAGGGTTAAGTTTCACATGGATTACATGTGGCAATTATTTAGACTACATATTCTCAAACTGAAACATCAATATTGTATTGTTTTTGGCCTTGAAGAGGCCAAATTTAGCATGTCATTTTTCTCAGGGCGTGCTGAATTTTTATCTTGTGAAAACGTTGAACGCAGATATATAGTGTTCTTGCGCGATGAAAAGTAAATCGGAACTGGACTAGATTTATACTACTTTATGCAGATTTTGTAAATTTCGACCCATGTACATTACAAAAGAAGTAAATACATACGTTGATAGCAGTAAAGGCATTTAAAATCGTAAAATATTTACAATCAAGAAATCGATTGCAACATAATATTATGCGCGGATCCATTCGCCTTCATATATAACCTACTCTATGTCACACGTTGTTCAACAAGTTTAGTGGTCGAGCGGTAATGGCGAAGTCTCAGAACTCTGGGGACCGACGTTCAACTCCAGCCATCAGCGTATAATTTTTATTTTTTTTTTACGAAATACTCGATGTGCAATAAATATCTTAGATCGTTCATTTGTATTTTACCTTACCTAAAACCTTTCCAAACAAAATTTTAGATTGTTCCAAATTAATTACGTAAAAGTGCAAACATAATTATTTGAAATAAATCTAGCTCGATTATCGGCCTGTCCGATCAGACCCGATGTGTCCGAAATAACCTGTCGTTGATGACTAATTTTGTTTTCCTCCTACCCGGTTTTATACGCTTAATACTTCTCATTAGGCCTACCGATGCCGGGGAAAAGGCTTAGAATTTTCTGATTGTGACATAAGATACAGTTTTTGTCTTCACCTATCTAAATAATGGCTGACGATCACTTAACTGTCCGAAAGTACCATACGTTCCTCTAATATTTAAAGAAACTCGTTCATTGCAAAATTTTCCGTAAATGTTCGTTTTCCCCCGCGAAAGAACTATTGGGTCCATAGAAATACCGGAACACCATGGAACGCATAGTAATTACCGGAACACACGGAACGCGTCAGTGATTACCGATACACACTTGAAATATTTGGTTTTCCAATACCGTAGGTAATAGTAACGATTTGTTATTCTTTAATCTGTTTTAAAAATTTGTTATTTATATATCTATGTATTTGTATGTGTTAGATAGTTATGTTTTAATAGGCAGATTTATGATTTAATAAGGTTCTAAATGATATATTGTGAAGATATATAGAAATAACATCACGATTTGTCGGCAATGCTTTAACTTCATTTAATAAATCGTTATTCAATCCATTACTTCATCTTGATTGTTTGAACAAGATATAAAATATGGAATTTACCATTATCTCACCCATTCCAAAATGTAAAAACTTTTGACTTGTCAAATTCCAAAGCTAATGCAGACGACATAATGGGCATTAATAAATTTGGAAATTGTGCTCAATATAGCACACACACAAAAAAAATACTGAGCAGAACGTACATTTTCTAATTATGCCGCATTGTTATCCAAAAAACATATTTTACCAGAGGTGTAAAGAAATATTACAAGATATACAGTTGATCTATTGTCAAGGTCATCTCCAATCTTTCTCTAGAAACAGGTATTGTCCCCAAAGATTAGAGAAGTAAAACAGTAGCACCCGTCTATAAAAAGCTGTCCAAAGTATAAATCCAGCAAGTATAGGCCAATCTCTTTAATCTGCAAAGCATCAACAATTATGGCGCGCATCCTGATAACAAACATCATGGGTCACTTTGATAAGAATAATCTACTTAGCCAGTACCAGCATGGCTTCAGAGCAAAACATACCTGTGAATCTCAATCGATTAGCCTTACCCAAGAAGCATACGACAATCTTGAAAATGGTCAACAAGCGGATATATACTTGAAATGGATTTTAGTAAGGCATTTGATTTGGAACCACCTCCCTATAGCCGTCTCAGATGCTACTACGCTCAGGGGCTCAGGGTCGCCCTACCACAGCATTCTGCGGCCCTACCCAGTAGCAAGTAACCGGTTGATGGGTGTACATAGTTTTAACTGTACCGTATAGACTTTTAGCTATACATAACCAATGGAAGAGGTGATTGTCTCATCCCATCGTAGGTCAAATATACATTCTATGAAGAACCCTGACCTAAACCTGAAGAAGAAGAAGGTTGATCACAGCAATTAAATATCCAAATTGAATAAGCTGGGTGTCCTTCCACTGATCTCAAGATGGATATAATCCTTCTAAAAGGATCGTTCTCAAAGAGTAGGTATTGATGATCACTCATCAACTACTCTACCAGTTCTCTTAGGCGTCCCTCAGGGTTCAGTGCTCTGTCCATGTCTTTTCTTAGTCTATATAAATGACCTACCAAACTGTATCCAATCCAAGACCAGACTATACTTGTCTGTAGAATCGGAAACTCAGGTGAGCGATATAGGGCCATCATGGCCCTCTTGTATATAATTAGTTTTGCTCGCATATTTTTATATAATGTCAAGATAATTTGCTATTGTGTTTCCATGATATTTCATGTTCTCTTATATGTTTTGACCTGCATGTTATAATTGAAATTTAACCAAAACATGTCTTTTTCAACATAAGAAAATGCCCACAAAGGGAAATTTAAAAAAAAAACTTCTAGCTTCAGCAGCAAAATAATAACAGATTTATTAACCCATTCCCACATAATGACTGTTTTTGACTCCCCTAGAGATAATGGGTTTGAAAAAAACATTGTGAAAAAATGTGAAATTATATTTAGTAATTACTTGAAATTGTCGTCTGCAACATCTTTGAATTTGGTCAAGTCTAAAATTTTGCCGTTTGGTAATGGAATGATAAAGGGTTTAAAGAACGACATGCACTTATTTTTTATATAATGTTCTGATAATATGCTATTGTGTTTCGATGATTTATTAACCAGGGGGCAGGGCCCAAATTATTCATGGTCTTAAGACCGCTTTTGGTCGCAGATTTATTGTTAACACAATTTGGACAGGAATTGATCATGCAATAAATAAAAAGGATAGATCTGCAATCGAAATCCTTCTTACCTGATCCTTGATAATTTGGCCCCCATGATTCTAGTGGTCATCCAGTACAGATGATTTCTGTTCATTTTACTTTTGTTTCATACCATACAGATGATTTCTGTTCATTTTACTTTTGTTTTATACCAAAAATCTGCATGTGTTCAAATTTGTTCGAAACTTCTTCAAAAGAAAATAAAAGATTAAAATGTTACTCTTGTTATTTTTCGTACACTTTCCAGGCCTTCAGCACTTTCAGCGCTTTGATTATTGCTGAAGTTGAAGAATATTTAAACTTTCTCATACCAATAATCTGCATGTGTTCAAATTCTTCAAGGCCTTCAGCGCTTTCAGCGCTTTGATTTCTGTTTGTTTGTGGTTGGTTCAGTAAGTTACATCTGAGTCTATCAATCCAGGGTTCGAACCCCATCTCAGCAAATGGGGGCTCCAATTACATATTGTGGAAGTACTAGTGACAGAAATCCCGGGAATCCATAGTTAGGTTATCCCGCTGCCACGATATGGCCATAGCATGTGAAAGAGTTGTCTTACCCAAATCAATCAATTAGCTTATTTCCACTAAGATCCCCGCACACACAACAACCACCGGAAGATGACAATTATGGCCAATCACCGTTCGTTGTCATTATTTGTGGGATGCTTTGCTCGGAATTGGGTCAGAGCCTCGATCTGGCATAAAGAAACCGGCTGGTGTGTTGCTATTTTTAGTAACAAATTGGAAACGTGTCTGTGTGTATACAATGTTAATTTCCCATGAACCCATTGTTTGCCAACGGAAGCGGTTCATAGATACGGACTTAAACGATAATTGAAAAGGGTCAAGCGTTGATAGCAGTTTCTTTCAATATGCACCAGTTCAAAAAATGATCAAAAAATGATTGTTGGGTAAAGCGTTGATTTAAGTATGCACTCTAAAATGCATTAGTGTAATCTCACAGATTACAAAGCTATGTGCTATGAAAGACGGCCTTAATTCTTTTCCCAATTTGTTATCATCATATTCTAAGAAAAATCTATTACAATGTAGCAACAATAGTTCATACCAACTTTTAGTTTGTATTAGACTAATTACTTTAAGATGCAATCTAAACTACATTTGTGACCGACCACGTTAAAAAGGTCAACCCAAGAAATCATTTCAGATAGATAATATGAAACAGAAATCAACCAGTTTTTGCAATTTAAAATTAAATGTTATAATAGTATAGTGGAGTGAAAAAACGTTCTAGATCCTGAAAATCAACTCTAAGTGATGGGTTTTTGACCCTATGTACATGTAATGTAGCCGGCTCAATCTGCCGTAGTGATAAGGGTCAATATATTTCAGACTTCCCAAATGGCCCCTTTTTGTCAAGGCAAGTCACATTGATCTAAACGTACAGATCAAAGAGCTATACTCTAATAGACTACCAGACGACCCTTTCTTACTAATTACACGCTATTCTAACATACACAACCTATTACAAGGCAACGAAAATATAGGCGTAGCAACCCGTGGGCACAAACGCAATTGCATACGCATCGCATTTTTTAATGTGGATTTTTGTTTTTGTTTCCATTGAAATAAACACCTGAATTATCATTAGAATGCATAACAAATACCCACCTGGAGCCACGAATGACCATGGTATTTGTTATGTATTTCATAAGCATCTACATAAAATTTTCAAAATATTTCTTGGACATGCCCACAAGACCCATCCCAGCAGTATGTTCAAAGCCCGCCATCAAACCTCCCCTGATATATATACATTAGGCGTGCGTTTTGTATACACTTTATTTTCTGCTAGCTACGACAGTGGATAATATCAAACCTTTACTACTTTTAGTTTGGATTAGACCAAAATTGTGTTGTTTAAAAATGGGTTAACGCTTTCCCGAAAGGTGGTTCACTATAAAAGCTGCTATAGCCAACAACATGGATGGCACTGTATAGGTAGAAATTGTAAATGTTATAGTATTTACATGTATGTAAATGGTCATCAGCATTTTCTCCTTTTTTCTGAATGTTTCCCAAGTGTGTCTTATATGTAGGCCTATATCAAACTCTTTCCCATTTGGGAAACGGTTAAGGTAAGTATGCACTCTAAAACACATCAATGTAATCTTGCAGATCAAAGAGTTATGTTCTAATAGATTGTATACCTACATTTTTCTCATTATACCATCCTCTTACAACATAATATTATCAACCTATTACAATAGGGAACGGTGTACACAGCATAGTCTCCTGTTTAGATCAACCTTAATTGTGTTTTTTGTGTAAAAAGCTTAATATTAACGTGATCTCAAAAATCGAAACGCTATGCTCTAAAGGAATTTCTGCTAGGACAAAAAAGACATTTTGTGTACATCATCGCAAACATTTTCAAAATACCAGTCACCAGCCGCCAACCAAATATAGAAAATTCTTTTTGATAAATCATCAATTGGCGACAGAAAACATCTTTTGTCAGTAGTTACTAAGATAAATGTAAGAAAAGTACAAGACAAAATTTTGATGCAAAGCATCCAATGTTGCCGACATTTTTTGGTGAAGCATCAATTCAAATAATATCTAGTATTACAGATTTCATTTCACATGGCGCAGCTAGCTTGAGCATAAATAACACGCCTGTCTTATTTTAAATAACGAATAAGTTATGTTTTCTTGTATACCTGTTATTTCTGTGTACCATGATACAAGTATTTTTGAAGATTGTTACGCTAAATATGCGAAATATGAACACATTTTGAATAAAGGTCGGTGTCAGGTCAAATGAAATCCGTAATACCTACTGGTGTCGCTGTTAACCAAGATTACTCTCCAAAGTCGAGGTCTATTGATTAACCATCATATATGACCTCTGCCGTTTTTGGTACACAGACAGCCTATTTGGTTGTCATAATCTAATTATAGCACATCATTTGAATTATCGAGTCAAAATCATTCAGTTTTATCTTGCATGATCATTACGTATACATTACGTCGCTTCTATTTTTGGCTGAAGCCGGTAACATTTGAATTATCGAATCAAAATCATTCAGTTTTATCTTGTTTGATGACGTATACATTACGTCGCTTCTATTTTTGGCTGAAGCCGGTAATTTGAAGCGTCAGCCAATGAAAGTTTGTATCAGTTTTTTTAATTGATTTGTTGTGTAAAGCCAACGATTGGATATCGAAATCCCGCCAAGACCCTGAGATTAGACGTGAAATGACCCCGCGGGAACAGAGCATCATTATATCATAATGGAATGAAGAGAGAATGTGCTCTGTTCTTAAGAGAGTAACCAAGATTAGCTATACAATTCACTCCTGTAACATAGTAAAATTTAGTTTCACAGTCTTAAATGGACATTAGTATCCCCAGGCCTAAATCACTAATGATCCAAAGAAGTTGGCTCTTATAGAAAGTTGTCACACCGTTTATAGACTTTATATGATAGAATACAAGATTCACACAGTTAATGACACAAATCGATAAGCAAGCAGCGGTGTAAAACTATACTCAGTTCCAAAAAAGTGTGCAGTTTCGCGTTTTGCTTTTACCTTAACTTTCACAAAGTTTATGGAAATTTCGGGAGTAAAAGAGATATCATTCTTCAGATTAGACCCTAAAGAAAATTGGCACCAAAACAGAATGTCGATAGAATTGCTCATACTGCATACACACAGTCAGATCCTTATGTCATTAATGGTGTTGAGATTTACACGCTTTACAGCTTCATTTGTGGAAAGAGTTACATGCTTATATGTCGTTGTAGGGTTTGACTAGGCCTTCCAAGCCATTTCCACGCTAAAGTTTGAACTTTCCTGTAGACGTTAAGTGTACGTCAACGTTAGTAATCGCTACGTAAGTAGTCCAGTAAAATGCCGTCGAACGTTCTCCAACAAATTTGTATGCCTTTAAGATGCCATACAAACGGAAACTTGCTATTAGAACATAAATACCGTACAAACTCAGATTCGTTGACGCCTTTTGTTTTCACCAGGTTCGGTCTTGTTCAACAACGTTAATTGTAATTGGTTTCACGCTAATGCACTATGTACAAATGTAATGAAAATGTGATTTTATGCTTAGGTTTGGCAAAAGGATTGCAGTGAGTATAATTTCTGATCGATAACTCATCCAACACGTGAGGCATACGTAAAACACTAAAAATGCAAAATCGCAATCAAGCCTAAAATGTGTGCGTGTTAGGTGATTTCTTAGTCAAAAAATCGTTTTGCAATAGTCTTGAGATGTGTCGTGCAAAATTTCAAACGTTAGACGGTATACTTTTTGAGATATTCAAAACTTAAAAGTGCACACTTTCTTTTGGAACTGAGTATACGTAAAATTAAAATACATTCAGCGGTGCGGTCGTATTTACGAAATGATGTGGTATTGGGTTTAAAATCTGTCGTAATCTAAGCCAATACAGGTCAGGCAGAGCTGAAATTTTGCACAGAGAAAAATTAAAGGTCATTTTTTAATTATGCACAGTTATTTTTTACAGCAAATTACCTCGAAAATTAGTAAGTATGTATTTTTAAGTGTATGTTAGGGCTAAACCTTTTAGCAAATGGCAAGAATCCGATAGTTTTAATTTCAATGGGGCTTGGACGAAGAAAGTAATCCATGACAAAGTGTGTGTTATAGTATACAAATATTGATAAAGAATAAGACCTTTCTAAATAGATCTAGATTTTTTGAGATATTACATACAAGTATTTTCTCACAATCGTTTCCCTTACTTTACTAATTAGGGGTGTCAATGTGAGGTCTTGTTTGGGGCAATGTTAGCCTTTGTAATCATTTAAGGAATGAATGCATTTTTTTCTTCGTGCAGGTATGAAAAATAAAATCTTATCACACTGTATGAACCCGCGAAGCTAATATCAGCTGAATGGTTAATATTCGAAATGAATACCGGTCTACCGGTAATTTATCGCTAGACCGTTAATCGAAATAGCTGTCTACCCTTATTTTATGGGTAGACCGATATTTTTATCGGTAGATCGCTAAAAATATAAGGGTAGACCGGTATTTTAGCGGTCTACCCCTATTTTAATTATAGGTCTAGCGCTATATTGACTTTAGAACCTATTCGCGCGCCATACTGTACCACGTTGACGCTTAACATAACATATTATATAACAACATTTAAACCAAATGGATTCGTCCGTAGAAATACCAATATACACTAGTAAAATTAAAAAAAAGTAAAGCGTACCGGAAGAATTCATGATAACTTTATCATTGATTTAAAATGTACAAAAAAAAAAAAAAAAGAATCAAGTGTAGGTGGGTTTCGAACCCACGAAACAATAGAGCAAACAGCTCACTACATCAACTACCATACCCATTAGACCACTGCACCTACTAGCGTATCTTGCGCTAAAATAAAATCCAAACCATGGTATTATTTAAACGATAAGACTGGTTACCGCCCCTGAAATCAGTCTGTAGAAATACCGAAATTCATTAGTTAATACCAAAACACATTCACAGTATCGATTTTAGAACGGATTAGTTCATAGCGAATATATATTACCGTTAATTATTCAATACTTCATACAAAATTCTATTCTTGTTATTATTAAGCATATACAACAATAGTTGATATGGTGCGTTTCAGTTCTTCGTGTGTTTCGGTATTTCTATGGACCGATCCAGTCACGTGATTGAGCGGTTAGTAATTCGCATTTGGAGGAAATTCAAATGATATACAAATGCATGTTTTTTGCATTTTATGTTCTCGTAAAATGTGTCAGCATGTAAAAGAAACATGCTTTTAATGTAACAATTATTATCAACATACAATTGAACCAGTTTCAACCAATAGGTCGAACATTGTGTACAATAATCGCCTCCCAAACTCCCAATGGCGATATCACAAAAGCGTTACAGTGGTTGCCGATCTCAAGATCGGCAACCAATAATTATAACAATGGCATTGAAGTTTGTGATTTAAATAGCCTTGGTTTATAGTTATGTCTAGATAAACCATCGGTGTTTTTATAAAATCTCGTAACTACGGCTTGAACTAAGCCGTAGTTACGCGATTTTATAACAACACCTGTTAAATACTATTTGTTTGTCCGAAATTACGTCACGGATAACTGGATAAAAATCGTTCCCTATAATCACAAACACAACATTTTCAAAATACCAGTCACCAGCCGCAAACCAAATATAGAAAATTCTATTTGTAGAATCACCAATTGGTGATAGAAAAAAATATTTTGTGAGTAATTATACCTCAAGATAAATGACCTGGCAGAGCAGCCAATGCTAATCGAACGGAATGCTCTGCCAGGTCAATTCTCGTCCTCTATACTAGATATCCAGTGTAACAAAGGTATAACAGTGTTAAAGACGATCTGATATGTTACAAGAATTCATGTCTGACAGGTATCTAGACTTTGGCCTACAAACCTAGAGACCAGGTAGCCTAGTAAAATATTGTTGTTTTTCTTCGAAAACCTCGTAACTGCAGCTAGAATTAGCTGCAGTTACTATGTTTTCAAAGAAAGGCAGCTATATACTGTATCATTCTTACTAATCATGACAAAATAATTATAAAGTTCCTATTTCCGAGCAATTTGCATCTCTCAGCTGAGTGATCGATTGATTTGAGTTAAGCGCCTCTTTCAACAGTTATTGTCAAATTGCAGCGGCTGGATCACATAACCGTGAGTTTCTGGTATTTCCCTTACCAATACTACCACAATATCCAAACCAAGCCTCCAACGGCTCTTTCACATAGATGATTAACATGAACTGGTGAGGGTCTAATGCCTTTTGTCAAATGTCAAAACTGACACTGGCCGATCTGGGGTTCGAACTCACGAACTGTGTTTCTCGAGAAATAAGAGCTTCGTCGTTTCGCACAAAATGTACTCACTAAAGCCACTTCAAAAATCTATGCAATTATTGTTGGTGCAAGATCGTGTGGCACATGTTTACATTTTGTCCAAATGTAAACAAAACAGTTTTGTATGAAAGATGAATAAATTCTGTATAAGTAATGACGTAGGCATGTTGAAAATTGAGGTACAGTGATATCTAGAGCGGTCTGTTCACTGTTCAGATTTTTCTGCGTTTTATCGAACAATGTTTTTTTTTACATTTGAACAAAACATAAACATGTGCCATACGATCTTGCGCCAACAATACCAGGTTTGAATTGTCTAAAATTACGTTGTTTGAAAAAGAGTAAATGCTTGAACTAAATCAACGTTATGCTGAACTAACGTTCTGTTAAAATTGGCAAGATATAAATTATTCATTTCTGCATTCTTTCTCATTTAACCCTTTCTCAAACAAAAAAAAATAACGGTGGTCGAATTTGAAAAGCAGCCACAGACGACAAAATCGATGTTTTTTTAAACGTAAGATTTATGAGTGATGTAGCATAGATAACACTGAGGCAAAATGGGAAAATGATGATTTTCAGCATTAATTGTCTTCTTTTGTCTCAATGTTTTCATGTGCATATTATTTCAGCGACGTAAAAACTAGGTCTAATACTTTCCTGGACAAGATCGATTTGATGTTACTAACTAAAAATGCTCAAGAAAAAAGTGTTGAGACAAAAGAAGAAAATGATGATAGTCATCATTTTCTACTTTTGCTTATATATTTTTTGTGAAATATTGACACAAATCTAATTTTTGTATAAACGAATTACTTGAATTAGTTTGCTTTTAAAATTGTACGTTTCATCTTTTTATGGGAAAGTGTTAAATGCAGTGAAGCACCACGTGTATTTTATACCTGAAAGGTGTCCAAGTGCGAATGTTAGAGTGTTATCCACCTTTTTAAATATGCAGACAAATCCATTAAGCTGCGGAATTTGAACTACATTTGTTCGCCTATTTTACCTGCACTTAAAATCCCTTGACTTGAATCCATTACATTCATTTTATTTTAGAAATGTTAACAGGATTGTTGAGGTAGCAATGTTATACTCATCAGCCAAATTATCCCGGGGCAGCTTAAATTTCGAGTGCAAAGTCCGTTAGTTGAGCGGCTTAGCAAAACATTGCCGAAGTGGGGTCAATACATATGCAGATGTCCCGGGTTAATGTTGCTGGACTATATGTACACCAGCTGTTTATATTCATTAATTATAACATGACAAATCTTAAGACTGGTGACTGGTCCAAATTCTTAGAAGTTGGTCCAAATTCATAGAAATTGCATACAACAATTTCATGCCAATGAAATGTTTACCTTCTTTATCTTTCTTAATGTGGAAAATGAAGAAATTGCTTGTCACAAGTAATTTCTTCATTTCTCGCAATATGTCCGAAAGCTTTTATCTTTCATGCATCAAAATGCGTCATTTAATTATGGGAATGAATTTAAATAAAGTGTCCCATTTCTGCAAACTTATGGAAATATTTGACAAAAATGTTCAAAATTACCTCCCTTGCATATGAAAATAGTGTAAAATTATTATAAATTATTTTCTTCCTGAAGCATAATCTTGAAGTCCGGCACTGTGAATCAACTTATGTGAAGTGTATTTTCAAGTGGGTGTAATCTGATGCATTTCGTATGGCTAGAAAGTGGTGTTTTTAATGAGGGTCTGTAAACCGCAATTGCCATCTTGGAAGTGGTAAAGGCAAATCTGACTTAAAATTAGCACTCTTGCTAGAAGAGAAAGTTTTGAAAGCATTGACACTGGTGGTAAGGCGGAAGTACGTAACTAATTACATTTACCCGGCATCTGTCAGATTGTGTCCACTGAAAGTCCGCACATAAACAAGGATCAAGGTGAGTTCTGATTGGTCAATAATGTAATAATTTAGAATTATTTCTTTATTCATAAAATTTGATATTTTGTCAAACAATTGCAGTATTTTTTAAGAATTTAGTACATTTTGGCCGTCCAAGAGCTATTTTTAGATATAGATGCATATTATGAAAAGGCCAGTCCAAATGACTGTTCAAGGAGGGTCATGTCAAAAAGGGCCCAAAATGTAAGTGATAAAAGAAATCATGCCATATCAAATTGCTTGTTTTGGATGTATGAAGGATTGTTCTTGAATTTGAGGTAAGGCATAACACTGTTGCAAACTCATGGATTGAGCTATAAGCCAAAACGTTATAATGGTCGGAAATGGGAAATGTAATACGTCCATCTAACCTGGTGGTGAACTTAGCCAAAGCGAAGAACGTTTTTAGCTACAACAATGTGAGTTAAAAGATCAGGTTTTCTAATAGCAATGAATTTGTTCTAAAAATAGACCGAGTTTACCAATATGTATTGACAAACCGTCGGTGTTGTTATAAAATCTCGTATCTACGGCTTTATCGAAGCCGTAGTTACGAGATTTTATAACAACACCGACGGAATACATTGTTCGTAAAAAACGTCCCTCGCCTTAGCCGAGTTCACCACCAGTGATTGAAGGAAATGTGAAAGTGATGATGATCAGCCCCTCCTTCTTTTCTCTAAATATTCTCATTCTTTTTAATGAAATCTTCATCTTTTATCTAATATTTGCAGGTATACTTTCAAATTGAAACAATAATTTTATCGTTTGGGGAAAGGGTTAAAACATGAATTAGATGAATCTGCCTTTCATCATTTTGAGATGTAAATATCACTTCGATGCAGACAGCTGACGACAAAATTGAAGTGCTTCATTAAGAAAACAATTTGATAGTGGTGGGGGTGTCAAAACCCCGTAATTCCAGCTTTTTAAGCTGCAGTTAAGAGGTTTAGAACCCCCAACGAGGAATTACTCTATCATATAATTGAATAATAGGGGACGATTTTATTTAGTTAACTATGACGTAATTTCGGACAAACAAATGATATATCGTGGGTGGTGTAATAAAATCTCGCAACTACGGCTTGATTTAAGCCGTAGTTACGAGATTTAATAACAACACCGACGGTTTATCGAAACATGATCGTAAACCCAGTCTATTTTTATCGCAAAATTCATTCTCATTTCCTGATAATACTTAAGAACTCTTTCAAACAGCTCTTTAAAGCCCCTTTCCTGAATAGTTAACAGGAAAAAATGTGAAAAGATTTAAGCAATTCACGAGAAAATGTGCAAAATCTTGCTGTTGCAGCCTAGAAAATCTTGGAAAAAAGGAGAATTAGGTTGGTTATCAGCATTGTAAATGTTTCAATGCATTGGAGCCCTAAAAAGATCACTGTTTGGGAAAAAAGTAACAGCAAACAAATCTTTATATTTCATATACATGGGATAATTTTGTAAATTTTACCATGATATTTCTATCTAGAGCATATCATTTCACTGTTGGCCATCTGTATGGGTCATTAATTTCATACCAGTAAAATTCCCATTTTTAAAATCAATTCATCGCCTTTTCCAAACTATCAAATACATGTATTTTAGGCTAAACAAAATTGAAAAGGGTCAGTCATGTAACGCTGGACCTGTAACACATGGATTGCAGGTTCAATCCCTTGCCTCCCCTGTCTTCGGGGTGAGACTGTAAACCGAGGTCACGTCTCCATATAACCTCAGCTATTCAGTGGGACGTAAAACACCATTAAACAATAAAAATTGATTAGAGTACTTCTTGTATATCATCGCTTTTCAGCAAAACCTCGTAACTGCAGCTTGAAACAATGAGAAAGCATTTTGAAAAATTCATAAGTTGCTTATTAATTTGCTTATTAATGAGTCGAGATCTAAGAAAAAACGTCATTTTAGGCATTAGAGAACAACATGAATCCTGATCAGCATGTACGTACGCACAGTCTGATCAGGATCCATGCAGTTCGTTAATAGCTTCTTCATGAGATGTAATACCTTGAAGATAGCATCATGGATCCAGTTTTTTAAAAATGATATTTATAAGGGCCCCTTTTCTAGACCCTGGCTCATGTATATTCATTCGCTCATCATACTATAATTTGAGCAACGTTTGTCTGTTTGTCCGTTTGTTCCCCTACTCCTCCCAGGTCCTTGGGCCGATCTTCACCAAACTTGGAGGGAAGGTGGAGGGCGGCCCCGGATATTAGCTTGAGGGGTTCATTTTTTGAAAGGTCAAGGTCATCGAGGTCAAAGGTCAAATTTATCGTTTTTACGGGTTACGGGACGGGATTGCTTACGGGTTACGGGACGGGATTAGGTGGAGGGCAGCCCCGGATAGGTCAAGGTCATCGAGGTCAAATGTCAGCCCCGGATAGGTCAAGGTCATCGAGGTCAAAGGTCAAAATTCGAGACGGGTAAAATTGCTAGTAAAATAAAATGTCAGGTGCCTGAAACGAGTACACATGCATTTCCCATGGGTATTTTATAAAATTGTCATTACACGGGTACAAATTTGATATTTGTTTGTCTTTTAGGGTAAAAGACATTGTGGAAAGTTAGGATGTCAGGCCCGTAGGAAGCAATTTGATTTTGGGTGTGCTAAAGCCCCAGTGTCTGAATATTGGGGGAGGGGGGGGGGGTTGCTAAATTGGATGTTTTTTAAAAACTTTCAGTTTGAAATGAGGAAAATGCGGCATTTTTGGCCAACTTTAGGGGGGGGGCTCCCCCCTTTTCCTGCGGGCCTGAATGTTGCATGTCACAAACAATGTCTTCATTTTCCACATTGCTTTCCAAAGCCTTTATTATGTTGAGCATCAAAAGCATATAAATGAAGGTATGCATTAACACTTTCCCAAACAAGACCTGGTTTTGACGTCCCCACTAAGAAAGGCTCGGGAAACATTGAGAAAAAAGAAGAAAATGCTGATAATCAGCATTTTCTCCTTTTGCCTCAATATTTTCCTGGCTATTTTACACAGAGACCAAATCTTAATTATCATTAATTTTGTCATCTTCAGCAGCTTTCAAAGGGGGGTCTCACCCTATTAGAAATTCCCATAGGGTTGTGCCCACGCTCGGAATTTCATGAAATTTGGTATGAAGTTAGTATTCTTTATTACGGCGTTATTCCCGAAGTATCTTTTAAAAATCTATTCTGGAAAATAATTTTCTAAGAATTTTAAGATTTTTGCTTAAAAATGAGGGGTATCATAACTTAAAGAGGCCATATACATCCAGCTTTGTTTTATTCGAGCCAAATTGTCCCCAAAAATAATATCTAATAATTTCTCATCATGTATAAACCAGAATAGTATATATTACTCTACAAAAAACAATTTTCTAAAAGATTTTGTATGACCTCATCTCCAAATTTTTTAGTTTTTAAATATTTCGACCAAATTCAGGTCTTAGTTTCACCTAGTTCTAGTTTTTGTCAACCTATGAAATTTACATTAAAATTGCCCTTATATATGCCCATGCTTATGGTAAAATATGAAGAAAAAATAAAACCGGTAACAGTGTTGTTTTTGAATTTAAGTGTAAAGGGTCCAGATTGCTAAGAATGTAAAATCTAAGATGTTACTTAATCATTTTCATATACATTTGTAAATAGCTCATTATGCTTTGTTGTGTCTTTATTTAACATAACCAACTTATACATGGCATTAATTTTAGCTTTTTTCACACAAAAACATGATTTTAAAGAATAATGGCCACATTGCCGTACCCCACCCACCAATAATATAATGGAAGAATAAATCCCAAACAGCGTAGTAAATTATAAAATGTGGGGATGAAAAATAAAGGAGATGCATAATGTTACATATTTAATCTATTATATCACCCTTTTTAACTTTCCTTTGTGGCTTATCAGCACTTAGACTACTTTTTTCTTCTTCCGGTTTCAGTTTTGGGCCCTTATAAGAGCATTTTCGCACAATTATTTAAAATACAAACATTTTTTTCTTTACCACACTGCTCAAGATAATAAAAAACACAAAAACAGTTTTTATTGTACATAAATTTTGCCTTTCAATGCAAAATTGATAATATTTCTATTGTTATGATGAACTAGCCACTGCTTTGTTGACATATTCACTTTTTGATAGTCTCAGATTTGAGAAGAAAATGCATCATTTTCGCATGTTTGTATCAACAAAATTGATACAAAAACGTTCTAAGATGACTCCTCTTGCTATTCTGATTTAAAATTGGGGACTGATATCAATACTATGTAGGCAATCCTGAGCTTTTGCTAGATGGGTACCATTAAAATCCGGGAGCATTTTAAGGTGCCGTTGTTCACAATTCTCATTATTTGACAATGTTACCGGTTTCAAATTTTTACCAAATTCTGCATACGACTAGGAGACATATATGGCTAACCTTTTTATCAATTTCATAGGT
Organism: Fragum sueziense; assembly: GCA_963680895.1. Taxonomy (NCBI): domain Eukaryota; kingdom Metazoa; phylum Mollusca; class Bivalvia; order Cardiida; family Cardiidae; genus Fragum; species Fragum sueziense. The sequence goes on along the minus strand of OY804605.1, from coordinate 14,473,732 downwards.
TGACAAAGACAGGAACATTCAAATAAAATTATTTGAATTGAAGGTTTTGAAAATTTCTCGGCTGTTTTTCTGACAATTCCTGACCAAATAAATTTCTGAGAATTTTTTTTGCATGTTGGCATCAATATTGTTGGTACCAAAATGTTCTTCAATGACCCCTCTTGCTATTTTGATTTCAAATTTGGGACTGATAAGCAAATAGATAAGCAAAATTGGGCTTTTGCTAGACGGATACCATTGAAATCCGGGAGCATTTTAAGGTGCTGTTGTTCACAATTTCTATAATTTGACAATGTTACCGGTTTCAAATTTTCAACAAATTTTGCATGCAAAGAGGGAACATATATGGCAAATTTTCTTATTAATTGCATAGGTTGACAGAGACGGGAACATACAAAAAAGTTTGATTGAATGTTAGGTTTCATATAATTTTCTTGGTTGTTTTTGTGTCAATTTCTGACTAAATAGATTTCTGAGAAATTATGTGACATGTTGCTATAAAAAATATTGGTCTGAAATTGTTCTACATATTCTACAATAACTCTTCTTGCTATTCTGATGTAAAATTTGGGACTGATATCAAAACTAGGCAAGCAACATTGGGCTTTTGCTAGACGGGAACCACTGAAATCCGAGAGCATCTTTTGGTGCCATTTTTCACAATTCTCATTATTTGACAACTTTACCAGTTTCAAATTTTCACCAAATTTTGCTTACAAACAGGGGACATATTTGGCAAATTTTCTTTTCGATTTCATGGGTTGACAAAGACGGGAACATACAAAAAATGATGGAATTTTAGGTTTTGAAAATTTCTAGGCCATTTTTCTGAATAAATAAATTTCTGAGAACTTTTTTGTTCATGTTGGTATCCACAATGTTGGTACCAAAATGCTCGACAATAACTCCTCTTGCTACGCTGATTTAGCATTTGGGACTGATAACAAAACTAGGTAAGAAAAATTGGATTTTTGCTAGACGGGAACCATTAAAATCCGGGAGCATCTTATGGTGTCGTTGTTCACAATTCTCATTATTTGACAACGTTACCGGTATCAAATTTTCACCAAATTTTGCATGCAAACAGGGGACATATATGGCAAATTTTATTATCGATTTCATAGGTTGACAAAGACGGGAACACACAAAAAAAGTTATAGAATTTTAGGTTTTGAAAATTTCTTGATTATTTTTCTGACAATTTCTGACTAAATATATTTCTAAGAATTTTTTTGTTCATGTTGATATCAACAATATTGGTACTAAAATGTTCTACGGCAACTCCTCTTGCTATTCTAATTTAAAATTTGGGACTGATATCAAAACTATGTAAGCAAAGTTGGGCTTTTGCTAGACAGGTACCATTGAAATCCGGGAGCATCTTGAGGTGCCGTTGTTCACAATTCTAATTATTTGACAATGTTACCGGTTTCAAATTTTCACCAAATTTTGCATACAAACAGGGAACATATATGGCCAACTTTTCTATCAATTTCATAGGTTGACAAAGACGGGAACATACCAAAAACGATTGATAGAATTTTAGGTTTTGAAAATTTCTCGGCTATTTTTCTGACAATATCTGACTAAATTAATTTCTAAGAATTTTTTGCGCATGTTGGTACCAACAGTATTGGTATCAAAAGTTTTTACAATGACTCCTCTTGCTTATTTGAATTAAAACTTGTGGATTTATACCAAAACTAGATAGCCAACATTGAGTTTTTGTAAGACGGGTATCAACGAAAACCGGGAACACTTTAAGGTGCCGCGTATAGGCCTATATGCACTCTTTGAGTAAAACGAATATATTTTTGTTGTTCATAGGTCAGAGGCATTCTATGAGTAAAGTTACAAGAAAATCTGTGCATGGGCGCAAATGAGACCCCCCTTTTCAAATTTGACCACCTTACAATTCTGTCGTTGTAGAAAGGGCTAATATTATTATTTAAGAAAGGGTTAACATAATTTGACACCTGCTACATTATATAGATTTTTCCACAATACTTTATGATGTACTGTTATATCCTCGAGGAAAACATTACAAATCAAAAATCTAATAAAAGGGGTTTTGATGAAAGTTGAGACAAACATGAATCTTGATCAGCCTGTGTGATCACAAAGTCTGATCAAGATCCGTGTTGTTCTCTAATATTTCTTTTCATGAGTAGAAGCTGCGAAAAAGCAGAATAAATCGTGATTAGACTGTAATGGTGCAACAATTGATCTTGATCCATGCTTCGTTTTGTGTTTTCAAATGATATATAGGTCATATAACATAAAATGAGATCATAGGTCTAGTCTTGACTCATATCTATTTTAATACTATGTCATGCTGTTTTCAGACAGTCTAACAGTGATAGGCTTTTTCCTAAACAAGATCTGCAGGTCTCGGTGTCCCTAATAGAAAAAGCCTGGGAAATGTTGACAGAAAAGAAGAAACGACTTGTAATCAATAATATTATCTTTCCCTTCAGGGGGAATGCTCCAGTTTCCCAATTTTTCCCAATAACAGAATTTGTTAATATTTTGTATTTTTAAAGTTCATGTTATTACCAATGGAAAAATAAAATAATAATATATGGTCATCGATCTTGTTTAAATTTTATAGGCACTCGTATCACATACCCCTGCAGCGAAAAAAATACACAATTTCTTGCACCTGTCCAAGGTCACTAAAATGCTAAAAAATGCTATATAATCATCGTTTAGTCCTGAAAACGGATTTAAAGTATCAGAAAACCCAAAATATATGCTATTATAAACGCGTAAATGTATGAAACAGCAAGCTCAAGTGCTCAGTTAGATCAACGAAGCTGAAGTATTTAATGTCAAAATTTGCATATTTTTGAAAATATTTCAAGATCTACATAAAAAAATGCTTCCGAACTGTTCGGGAACTCATATTTGTGCATGGAAAAACAATTGAATAAAAACCTCAATCACGCCGAATAACCGTCTTTCCTATATAGATCGATCATTTACAAGCTTGCGTGTTTACAGATTTTATTTTTACTTCAAATCGAGACAAGGTCAAGGTCAACGAGACACAATCCCGCGGTATTAATACACAACCGGCTGCGTCGATGACTGTGACCTTATATGCGAGGGATGTGTGGAAAGGTTTATTTTGTACAAGCACTGAACATTTATACACGTATTTATCAGCTATAGAATACCAAAGATCCTTTCGTTTATTTATAAAAGTAAATTCATTTGAACTACCATGCACCTGACATCAGATGCCGAATCTGTCTTCGCTGACTTTCGACTCAGCCGGTTGTACGGTGTGTTGAATCTCGCTGAGCACAGATGACGTACCTCTGACGAATTGATTTTTGAAGGTTGGGCATATTTAACCGTTACAAAACAAAAACAAGGACAATGTGAAACGGACCCGCACGTTATTAATTGACTTGGATTTTAAAACTTATAGTTAGGCGGATATGGCATATGATCATTAACTGTTACAAAATAAAAACTAGAAGACCTGAAGGTCTTGAATCGCTCCACAGGCCTGAGATTCTTTTAAGATTATGTGAAAGTTTCATGTTGATTGGTAGATATTTATGGTTGTTTGAGTAACAATAAGGTCAAAAGTGGTCATTTTGTCAATTTCAAGGGGACCGAACTCATGATGTAAAATTCAGATTAAGCTGAAAATTACACTCTGGCAAGATCTTACGGTCACCAATAATTGACTTTATGTTCTGTCTTGATTGGTCAATATTTGTAGTCGCTAAAGTGAAAACAAAGTCATAATAAAGCCAAAAATGACAATTTTGTCAATTTCAAGGGCACATAACTCATGATATAAAATTCAGATCAAGCTAAAAATCATACCAGGGCAAGATCTTATAGTCAATGACATTCTGTTAAAGTGTTGTCTTGATTGGTCAATAATTGTAGTTGCTAGAGTGTAACAAAATCAAAATTAAGCCGAAAAATGACAACTTTGTAAAAATGAAGGGCACATGACTCATGATGTAAAATTCTGATCAAGCTGAAAATTGCATCCAGGCAAAACCTTATTGTCACCAACATTTTGACCAAGTTTTGTCATGATTGGTCGATATTTCTAATTGCTAGTGAAAACAAAATCAATACAGCCATTTTTTAATTCAAGGGCAGATAATTCAATACTTTCTGGTTCAATCAGAATTAATTGAAGGAATCTGATAGAGGACCACTTAAGGATCATTTCTGTGAAGTTTGAACGAAATCCATCCAGTAGTTTCTGAGGAGAAGATTTTTAAAGAAAAAGTTGACGACCGGACGGACGGACTGACGGACGAACGCACGACGGACACAGCGCCATGACAATAGCCCGCTGGCCTGAAGGCCATTGGAGCTAACAAGGACAATACAAAACGGACCTGCATGTTAATCACTGACTTGGATTTTAATACTTAATAAAGCTCGATGAGTGCTAACAATGGACATAAATGATCTACCCCTTCTGGTTGGTAATTTCATACGGTATTTCTGGTTTGTAATTATTTGCCATTTGTATTTTCGACAGCCTAGCAGCCCCCCTTCAAGCAACATGTCCTGGTAATAATTCAAAAAGAAATGTAAAGGTCATTGCACTTATTAGTTAATTACAGCAATGTTCATCGGCTACACATGAATAAAATGATGCAAGGCAATGGTAACTGCATAAACACTTACAACTGTCTAGCTATTCGATTTCCATCGTGAAGAAATCAGTTTCGCATAATAAATTATCTTTCACTGTCGAAAATGGTAAATTGTAATGACGTGATATATTATTGAAATTATGGTAGCGAAATATATATGGTACGAAACACTTAATTTTCTACAGTAATGACCGAGTGTTCCGAAAAACTGGAGCATCCCCCCTTAATATTGTTTAAATGTTATTAAATACATGAATTGTTTTCATGAATAAATCATACTATAAATTAAGACCAACTCACCAGCAATAGTGAAAATAGCTGCAACTGCTAGAAGAAACAAGATCGCCCCGTATATATTCCACTTTAAAGATTGTTCTATAAATATGGCTCCTGCATATAAATCTGCCTGAAAGAGGAAAATGAATCTTGAATACTAAAATGACTTCAAAAATAATAGCAAAACTTTCCATGCTAAAGGATGGAATGATAACTGCATTGATAAATAAACTTTCAGTTTGGCACATGATATATCATAATTAGTTGTTATATAGCATACCTATGATTATGTAACATAATTATGAGCTGTTATTAGAGTTCTAAGTAATGACCACAGAAGTTGTGGCAAAATGGAAAGCATTTACATGAAATTGGACCATTATACATGTAATTGATATTCATCTTGAAGAACATTTTGTTGCAGAGAACTGCTTTTAAAATATATCTTAGATGGACAGGTAGACTAGCCCTCGACGTTTCTGTTTGCATTATTTGTACAGGGGTGCATTATTCTGTTTGACACTTGCCTCTATAATTTAAGTCCAGACTAGGATGCCATTTAAAAAGAGTCTTTACACCATAACCTACATATTAGTGCCTGGGCTGGAGGGTAGGGCTAGACAGACAGATAAGCAGACATGGCAAAACACAGCAAGAGATGAGAGGGGTTAAAGCCTAGGCTTTCTAAATTTCTTATTTCTGATCCAAATCCTAAGTTGTTGGGACTCATTCGAATTGTCTCGACGAGACAATTCGAATGAGTACCAACAACATAGGGTTTCATAAGCTCTAGGGGAGGCATCATAAAATAAAATTTTCACTTACTAATATCTTTGTAAATATGTAGACTAGGAGAGCCAAAACTGTAAGATAGTGACAAATTTGATGGGATAACGCCACTCGAAATTTGTTACTTCTGATCCAAACCCTATGCTGTGGGTACTCATTTGAAACGCCTCGACGAAACGATTCCAATGAGTACCAATAACATAGGATTGGTGTGCTTTGGGAGAGGTATCATAAAAATAAAGTATTCACTTACTGAGATCTTTGTAAAGATTAGAAGAGCCAAAACTTCGAGGTAGTGACAAATTTGATGGGGATAAAGCCACTAGAAATTTGTTACTTCTGATCCAAACCCTATGTTGTGGGTACTCATTTGAATCGCCTCGAAGAGACGATTCGAATGAGTACCAACAACATAGGATTTCATTAGCTCTTTTGGGAAGATATCATTAAAATAAAGTATTCACTTACTGAGATCTTTGTAAAGATTAGAAGAGCCAAAACTGCGAGGTAGTGACAAATTTGATGAGGATAAAGGCTGGCTAAATTTGTTATATCTGCTCCAACCCTATGTTGTGGGTACTCATTTGAATCGCCTCGATGAGACGATTCCAATGAGTACCAACAACATATGGTTGCAAAAGCTCTAAGGGAGATATCATAAAAGTAAAGTTTTAACTTACTGAGATCTTTGTAAAAATGTAGACTAGGAGAGCCAAAACTGCGAGGTAGATTTGTATCCTTTTCCCACCAAATCTCAGTTTTAAATACTCTGGCATTGTGTAAACCTGAAAATAATTGATTAATTGATTGATTGGTTGGTTGGTTGATTGATTTATTGATTGATTGAAAAGAAAGGTTAAATAAAATGTCATTTTAGAAGAGTCAAGACTATATCTATTGTGGTGGCTGGAGCACATAACCACGCGTCGGGAATTTCCGGTACTTCTCAATAACACCACAAAATCCTTAATGAGCCCCAAGTTGCTCATGCCACGTACAGATTTATGCTTATCCATTTATTTGCAAAGGACCCTAATTGGCAAAGCAGTGGGTCAAATTGCGGACCCCATGACTGTCTAATGTACAATCAACTGTGCTATGGTTGAGAACAGATTTCAAAGGATTCAGCTCAATAATTTTTACGGTGGGTGGCATTCACTTACACAAGGTAGACAATCACGTGATACAATATTTTCAGAAAATCTTCAATAATTTTGTAAATACTGGACCGATTTGAATTCGGTTTGAAGCAGAGAATGTCAACAGACATCACGCATTAGATTGACGTGGTTGATTTTTGAAAAATTAACTGATTAAAAAGTTATTGAAGATAAACCAAACTTTTGGTTTATCTTCAATAACTTTTTTATCAGTTATATTTTTCAAAAATCCAACACGTCCAGCTTATTTCTGGCATTTTCCCACATTCTCTGCTTCAAACTGAATTCAAATTGGTCAAGTATGAAAAACGATATTGAAGATTATCGGAAATTCTGAGTCATGTGATTATACACCGTGTTAAATATACATGTACTTTTCTTATTCAGACTGGACATTGATCAATCCTTTACCAAGCAACATAAATGTAGGCTTATTTCTTTTTTTTTATGTTCCTTTGTACATTATAGTGATCCCATTTGTATTGTGCTCTTAAAAGAAGAAAAACAGATGTTGATAATGACTGAAATCGTATACAATATAAGTAAGGAAATTGTGAGAGGGAAATGCTGGTGATCATTATTTTCTTCTTTTGTCTCAATATGTTCACAAGCTAATAATATATAAGGCAGGCCCGTAGGAAAAGGAGGGCTAGGGGGGGCTAAGCCCCCCCCCCCAAAGTTGGCAAAAATGCCGCTTCTTTTAAATTCTACAATGAAAATTTCGGGAAGATTCAAGTTAGCCCCCCCAATACATAGAACAAGCGCTTTAGCCCCCCCCCCCCCCCCTATGAAATTGCTTCCTACGGGCCTGTAAGGGACATCAAAACTGAGTCTGATGTTCGTAAAAATCAAAACTGAGTCTGATGTTCGTAAAATGGCTAGGATACTTACCCCTGATGCTATGTAGACTGGCAAAAACACATAGGCAAGAATTAACAACACATACATGGCCTGCAAGCAGAATTGAAGATTAAATTTACTTATCCATTGCCAAAACCTTTCAAATACAACGAAATTGTCAGAAATGAAGGGAACTCAGAAATTCAGATTCCCTAAGCAGTGTCCCTTACTCAAAAAGACAATCTTTCGAAAAAATAGATATTTACTGGTGTAAATTATATTCATGTTAATTCAAATAAATAAGTTCAATATTAGGCTACAATGTCAAAGAATTTATAAGCCAATAAGAATTTGTACCAAAGGGTTAAACAGAGAGTGTAGGCTAATGTCAGACCCACATTATGCTCATACAAAGCTATAATAGCTACACACCACTTACTGCTCTAGACACAACCAGAAGTGCGTTCTTTAGAGCGAGATTTTTAAAGATTTCTTAAGGTGTTTTTGATACAGTGTTTTTGAGATCGATATTTTAAGCGAGGTGTTCCGAATGTTCTATACTTCATACAAATGACGTCATCATGACGTCATTTGTATGATGTATGAAGCATTCGGAACTCCGCGGTTTATGAATCATGGAGCATTCGGAACAACTCGGTCAATTCTATCCCATATAGATTCTACAGAATTTACCGAGGGGTTCCGAAAGAAGTATTATATAGAGCAATGGCGGCTCCCAGTGATCGTCATAAAAAATCTTGCTCAAAAGAGCGCTTTATCCTAAAACATCTTAAGAAATCTCAAGACATCTCAAGAAATCTCGCTCTAAAGAACGCGCCTCAGATTTACAACAGCTTTCAAATTTAAACAAAACTGTTTGGAAAGAACTAAACGGGGTTGGTGTTTAATATGTAGTGTAGTGTGACTAGAGTATACCTCACGATAAATGACCTGGCAGAGCAGCCCATGGTAATCGAATGGAATGCTCTGCCATGTCAATTCTCGTCCGCTATAAGAATAGACTAGCCTGGGTCCAGTCGTCAATATACAATTTGGTCAATTTGGACCGGAGAAAGTAAAAGAGGGAAAAATGATCGGTCTGGAACCCAGTCTAAGAATAGACTTACATTAAGCTCATACAAGGCTATTGCTATGCCGCTAGCTGCTCCTGACCCTACCATACCCACAAAATGGAGACTTCCAATGTTGCTGGCAAATAAAGATGCCCCAACCTGTAATAATAAGGGGAAATTAGAATAATACACATCTCTTATAGCAAACATTGATTTGAATAATCAATGGACAAAGTCAAAAATAAGGTTTTGGATATACCATACTAGGCCGCCCCCGACCCTACCATACCCACAAAATGAAGACTTCCTATAGTGCTGGAGAATAAAGATGCCCCAACCTGTAATAGGGGAATTAGATTGGAATTCACGGGTGATTATTCCATTTTCATACAGAAATTAAGGGGGAATGCTCCAGTTTTTCGGAACACTCGGTAATTACTGTAGAAAATTAAACGTTTCGTACCATATATGTTTCGCTACCATATTTTCAATAATATAACATTTTCGACGGTAAAAGCAAATTTATAATGCCAAAATGATTTCCTCAAGATGGAAAACGATTATATAGAGCAAGGCGGTTGTAAGTGTGTACGCAGTTACCACTGTTTTGCATCATTTTATTCGTGTGTAGCTGATAAAAAATGCTGTAATTCACTAATAAGTGCGCTGACCTTTACATTTTATTTTTGAATTATTACCAGGACATGTTGCTTGATACAATGGTGGAGTTTTATAAAATTCTATTACGTAGAACTTGAAATATTTCCAAAAATATGCAAATTTTGACATAAAACACTTCAGCTTCGTTAATCGAACTGAACACGTGAGCATGCTGTTTTATACATTTGCGCGTTTATAATAGCACATATTTTGGGGTTTCTGTTCTTATTTTATGAAATACGTTATTTTAAATCCGTTTTCGGGACTAAACAATAATTATACAGCATTTTTTAAGCATTTTAGTGACCTTGGATAGGTGCAAGAAATTGTGCATCTTTTCGCTGTATGGGCATGTGATACGAATGCCTATAAAATTCAAACAAGATCGCTGGCCATCCATTTTCATTTTATTTTTCAATTGGTAATAACATGTAATTTCAACACACAAAATATAAATACATTCTATTATTGGGGAATATTTTAGGAAACTAGAGCGTCCCCCCTTAAGCCAACATTAAATGTAATACTAGGAAAACGAACTTCTGTATTTGTGTATGTTTGAGCCCACTTCATAAAAACCCTGAGTCCGCCGCAGGAAAATGTTAATGCTATTTTTCATGACTTTTCAAAAAAAAAAAAAAAAAAAAAAAAAAAAAAATTGGCTCGATGTTTTCAAAAGTCTTTTCTTCATGGGTTGCAACACCAAAACTAGGTCTTGTTTGAGAAGTTGTTGATTAAACCCTTCCAGTTCCTTTCATTTAATAACTCTTTTCATTTTCAAACCAGTCTAAATTCTTGATCTTAAAGTATGCAAAATTAATATGCCTATAATTTACCCAATTTTCTTTTCATAACTCAACTAAGTTTTTAAAAGCGAAAAAAAAAAAAAATACACACACACACACACACACACACAAATCCACACACACACACACACACACACAAATCCACACACACAAAAAAAAGACCCACAAAATAATGATAATATTAAACAAAAAATAATAAAAAGATACATACTGGTATCCAGTTCATATTTCTACCAGCCAGAAAATAGCCACCAGCACTTCCACGGTTCTTTCTGGATGTCTGAAAAATAGCAACAAGAAATTATATCATATATATGGAAATAGATCTAGATATACATATAGATATATATGTAGATCTTAGAGTCCTTAGATATTCTAAGCTGTAGTCATGAGATGATATAACGACACCGATGATTTATCCTTATACATGTAAACTCTTTTTTATTTTAGTACGAACAAATCATGCCTTTTATTAAAAACTTTATGGCAAAAAGGCACGCAAGAAAATCAAGAGGGGCAATACATCTAGATGTAATGGCCCTAATTGATATTCTGGGAATCTGGGATTGCAGTCTATAAAATGTGTTAGATACGGATCATAAAAATAGCATACAGATATGTGTGTATAAAGACATTCTTACTTGTTTCTTTCAAGTAAAAAAAAACAACTAATACACGATTCAAATGAATACCTATAACATACGGGTTGATACTTAAAATAAGTTATATATTGCTCTTTTAAAAATCTTATACCATCGCTGCTTTTCTACGAAAACCTCGTAACTGCAGCTTAAAACAAGCTGCAGTTACGAGGTTTTCGTAGAAAAGCGATAATATGTACATGTAGCTCTGTGCCTATTTTACGAGATAGCAAATAGCGTACTTTTCAAGTCATTGTGAAATAGAAGATCCTAAATCGATACAGCGCAGTAGGCCAAGCAGGGAATGTTTGAATATAGAAATACTCTAGATCTATTTAACCCTTTCCAAAACAAGACCTGCTTTTGACGTCCCTATTAGAAAAGGCTTGGGAAACATTGAGGCAAAAGAAGAAACTGCTGATAACCAGCAGTTTCTCCTTTTGCCTCAATATTTTCTGTTCTACATTGTACAGAAATCCTATCTTTAATAACACCCATTGTGTCATTTGTGGCAGTTTTTGATGTGGATCACTCTAAACTTTTGTCGTTTGGGAAAGGGTTAAAGAGAATGGAAATTGTTGTCAAGATCTAGTACACTTTAATCGCACATTAGGGCTACACATTAGATTCTAATGATCCTTTTTCATTGCTGCAATGTTTTCCGAAGTTCCTGCTCCATCCGTTAAAAAGCGGACAAAGAGAAAGAAAGTGTTGGGACCGCCAAAATGCACGAGATATTTTAGATTTCCCGCCTTTGTCGGAGAAATTTCTTGGTACCCTGCGCATCATCGAGGTATCACAAGTACCATAATTCCGAGAACACTCTACCCAAGCGTGACTAACATTCAACTGAGTTGTGCAAAATGCGTGATCTAGGTTCGAGAATTTTTTTACCGCTTAAACATTATGTTTGATGTTATGGTTGCAAAGGTTAGATCTAGATCTGGATGTCGTAAAATGCAATATAATAATAGGGAACGATTTTATCCAGTTAACCGTGACGTAATTTCGGATAATCAATAGTATTTCGTAGGTTTTGTTATAAAATCTCGTAACTACGGCTTGATTGAAGCCGTAGTTACGAGATTTTATAGATCGACACCGACAGTTTATCAAAACATTAACGGTGAACCAAGTCTATTTCTAAAACAAAATTAAACGCTATTCGTTTTGATGTGTTATCATAGCCGTACTTGATTTTAAAATATTAGAATAACTTAGCTTTTCAATGAAATCTTCGCAAATGCAGCTAGTTCTAAGCTGCATTTACCAGGCAGGCCCGTAGGAAGCAATTTAATATGGGGGAGGGGGGGGGGGGGCTAAGGCCCTAGTCCTGAATATTTGGGAGGCTAATTTGGATTTTCCCAAAATTTTCAGTGAAAATTAACAAAATTCGGCATTTATGGCCTATTTTGGGTAGAGGGGGGTGGGCTTAGCCCCCCCTCCTTTTAGCCCCCCTGTTCCTACGGGCCTGCCATGTTTTCTTTGAAAAGCAGCGATATACTTACCCATAATCCAACAAATAGAACAAATGCAAAATAAACGGAAATCACAATCAAGTCTCCCACATGCAGCGCGGTACCAGCCACGGTCGACATATTTTATATTCGATTAAAATTCCTTGCAAAGTTAGTTCTAAAATTCACAATTTATGCATTAACCCTTTCCCAAACAAGACCTGCTTTTGACGTCCCTAATAGAAAATGCTTGTGAAAACATTGAAACAAAAGAAGAAACTGCTGATAACCAGCAGTTTCTCCTTTTGTTTCAATATTTTCTGTGCCATATTTTACACAAATCCTATCTTTAATAACATCTATTTTGTCATTTGTGGCAGTTTTTTAAAGTGGATCACCCTTAAATGCTGCCATTTGGGAAAGGGTTAAAACTTCCGTGCAAAAATTGCACTAAATAAATTCACAATTAATGCATTTACTGTAATAGATCTAGACAGATATTTAATAAACACTTGAGTATAGATCTAGCAGTGTTGTTACTAATTTTGTATACTGACGCGGAATATTCCACTGCGCGCGCATATATATTGTAGGGAATTTTCCGAAATGGGTTTATCGACCAGCGGGAGAGAACTTTCTCGAGTAACGGACCAATGACGCGCCGGTATTCACGTGACGGGGCGTGACACCTCGCTGCAGACGAACTTTTAGTCTAATTCTACGTCATAACCTTTGACAAGGTGTGTTCGTTTTTTCACCCCACGAATATTAATCGTCCCAGATATGAAAATAAATCATCTTTAATCAACGTTAACTTAATAATAAGTTTGACTTCAATTAATATTTTGCGAACTTTTGAATATAAAAATAAAAAATGGCTTTTCTAAGCGTATTTTTAGCTATCATAGATGCTTCGCTGCAGACAAATGTGTTACCGAAGATGCCTGAATAAAAAATGTTCTTGTTACACCTGGCAAAAGGAGACACTCTAAAACGGGAAAATGCTTCCGGGTCGTAGTATACAAACATAGTTCTGTCAAAAATGGATTCGCTCCTTTTATTGCATTGATTCTGTGTCTATAGTCTTAGAATAGGCAGATGCATGAAATGTGTTTCTGCAAACTGGCAGACCACCAGTGTACTGCTAGGATGTGTTTTAACGAAGTTCTCGGGAACTATACTGAGAGGCAAAAATAAGTATACACCCTAGTTCTTTCACGTTTTCCGATAAAACGATTAATAGAAGTATTTACGATTTAAAACGCCACCGAAAGTGATCGTTTATTGACGTAACCTCCGCCTATCAATCTGTTTGTCATTCCTTCCGTTGCGAATGTGTTTTCATATCAAACAGCGCCATCGAAAACGGGGACTTAATCAATTAAATAATGCAAATATTCACATTGACACAACCCCTACATTTCTGAACGGATATTGATAGAATTTTCACGGAAAGTGTCCAGTCACCTTGGACCATGCGTTAATTGTTAGTGCTTTTCCACCTGACAATGCGTCATGGCAAAAGGTGACTTGATGTAAACAAGTTATCCGACATAACCCCTTCTAAATTTGTAGACGGATTTTGACCAAATTTGCACAGAATGTTCCTAGCTACATGACTAAGGGTTTGTAGTGTCACGTTTCTTTCATAGTAAACTGTGTCATATAAAAATGGGCCCAAATGCCAAAAAGTAGACTATTGATCGATTTCTTCCAGCCACCGAGAATTATGTTATAATGTTAGAGAAAATTTAAGTTTGTGATTTGTTGTGATAACAAATAAAGAAATCAAATAGCAATTGAACGGCAATATTTGATGCTCCACTAACTCGCGCGTGCAAAGTTTGCAAAATCAGCATGTAGCAAGAGTATGGATAGTCAAGCAATTTCATGTGAAATTTATCGACACCATATTATTAGTTAATGGGTAGAAATAAATTTTACAAAATTTTGAGTCGATATGATGAAAATTAAGAGAGATATTGACAAACGAAAACTGTATACTTTCTTTTGCCTTTCAGTATAGTTTCTTGCGCGGTCATGACCTTTCATGGGGGTGTGTCACATACAGATCCCGAAAGAGATGGCAAATTGCAAGGGTGGCTGTGTTCACGGGTGCGTGATTTTAGCTGATGCTGCTATTGATACCACTTTCTTGGTAGTAAATCAAAGACCAAGGAAGGATCTATCAGGCAGACTAAGTGAAAGGTGCCACAAAGACTTCTGAGAGAAGCTAGAAGCTGCCAAATTGACCCATTTTACTATATATTTAATAGGCCCGTTTCGTTGAGGAGTGTCACCAAAAGGTATACAGTCGTATGTAGGTGTTACCCTGGCGTAAATTTTCCCTTCTTTAGCCTATGTTTAAATGGTCAACTTACCGCTATCACAGCACCTTCCACAACATTTGCGGATACTCGCGACTTGGGTTGCTTGATCTACTGCCTCTTTATTCTCTGTTTAATGGTGGTTTCAATATAGGTTGATAAGGAAAATCTGAAAATATCCAACAAAGAGCAGGACCACTATTTACTTTCACTTTAGAATAGCTGTTTTCAGTCCAACTGCATCTACATTTTTGGGAAGTATCCGCAGAAAGTAGTCCTGCAAATAATGCAAAAACTAGCTATATAGCCAAAGTGCAGATGCAAAAATACTAAATTATCAAAGAAACAGTATCTAAACTATTGTTTAACACTCCCTACAGCGCTCTCCGTGCACAGACAACAATTTTTTGGACTATTTTCTACAACGACCCGGAAGCATTTAAGTTGACTGGGGTCACTCCATAAATATTAATATGGTAACAACTTTTGAAAAAAAAATGTTCAAAGCTTTATAGCTACGCGCACTGACAAATTGCAGAAATTATTTTTTTTTAAAGAAATGCAGAACTTTTGTGATGGTCACCTTTTGGTTAATGACAGAACGCGGTTCAGCAAAAGAACGAACCGAAAATAGGACATTTATTATCGAATTTTAAGGTTAAACCTCGGTCAAAATGAAAAGCGTTTATCGACAACTAAAATCTCATGATTACAGCGTGCATTTTCAGAATTGTGCTTGATTTCTGTTAGAGGACCATTCCTGGTCAATTTATATCACAAGTACATGGAAACAGTTTGACCGCACCCCGGTATAGCTACGTAGTGTTGAGAATGAAAGGAATAATAACATCGGTCCAGAATCTATTTATTTCATTTGTCTCGAGGTGATGCAGTGCATTGTTCACGAACGATCGGACTGAACCGACATGAACGTGTGTAGAATTAAAAGGAACTGTCTTTAAAAAAACTCAGATAGTTGTCGAGCATGCAACGGTTGACCTGCTTTTTGACCTCGTTTCGATAATTTTGCATCAATTCGCAATTAAGATTGTATGATTTCGGTCTTTAATGTCTGACTTACATAATTTAATTGGTTCAAATGCAATCTGAAAATGATAATATTTTGGTTTCTTTTTTTACGAAATGTGGGTCCAAATCGGAGTTATATTAGTTTTAATTGACCAAACGCCGACTGTCAATCAAAAACTGTATAGCCAAGGGACGATCAGAAAAATGTCATGAATGCCCCAATTGTTCTTCGTTGCACGTGTTATATTGTATCGATTTATCGACTGACTATCAAAACAATCGACATGCCAATGGCAAAGAATTTTGTGCTAACAATAGACTAGGTTCAAGGTTATGTTTTGATAAACCGTCGGTGTTGTTATAAAATCTTGTAACTACGGCTTAAATCAAGCCGTAGTTACGAGATTTTATAGCAACACCTACGAAATACTATTTTGTTTGTCCAAATTTACGTCACGATTAACTGGATAAAATTGTTCCCAATTAACGATCACATTCCCATTGTTTGTCTTAAATTCTATGTTGGGCGGAGCGATCTGTCGATTGGCGTTTGGTCAATTATGTTAAAGTGACCTGTCACATACATTTTTTTCATAAATTTTCCTTTATTTTTTATTTCATAAAGAGTTTATTTTCATAAATTCTGAAAATTTCAAGACAAAATATTGCGCTATTTACGAGAAATATATATATATTGTGTTAAAATTAAACAAATTGGTGTGGACTCTGGACAGCAGCACACATGTACATGTATATGGAATTTGCCAATAGTCTGTGTCTACTGTAAACGCGTGGTTTTCGCTTATCAGATACAATTTAGAAAAAAACTTACACAGCACCTAAACCAGAACAACATCCTATATGACTTGCAGCATGGCTTTAGGGAAAAGAGATCTTATTATCAGTTATCCAGCTTGTTGAAGACCTGGACAGACAACTTGTAGACGGTAAGCAGGTAGACCTTGTCCTGCTAGACTTAAGTAAGGCATTCAACAAGGTCAATCATGCAAAACTTCTCTGCAAGCTAGCCCAATATGGCGTGACTGGAAATACCCTGAAGTGGATCAGAGCCTTCCTGGTTGGTCGAACCCAGGCTGTGGTGCTGGAGGGGGAGAGCTCATCGGAGGTCCCTGTGACATCTGGAGTGACTCAGGGATCTGTTCTCGGGCCGCTCTACATCAACGACCTGTCGCAAAACATCCGGTACGAAGTCAGACTCTTTGCAGATGACACGGCCGTCTACCTGACAGTTGATTCCCTTGAAGATAGTAACACCCTCCAGACTGATCTAGATACCCTGCAGATATGGGAACGATCTTATGATATGGAGTTCAACCCGAGCAAATGTCAGGTGCTCAATATCATAAGATCAAAGAACCCCATTCTCACCCAGTATTCTATATATGGCCAAGTACTTCAGTCTACAGACAATGCTAAGTATCAGGGTGTTACTATCTCCATGGCCCTCAGCTCGAATGACCACATCACTGCAATTACCAACAAAGCAAACATGACACTAGGATTTGTCAAAAGAAATGTGCGAACTAAGAACGAAAAGGTAAAAGATCTAGCATACAAATCACTAGTACGTCCTCAAGTGGAATACGCCTCCTCAGTCTGGTACCCACACACCAAATGCAACAAAGTCAAAAAAATTGAAATGGCTCAAAGACGAGCAGCCAGGTGGGTAAAGGGCAAATGCTGCTATTATGATAGCGTGTCCGACACTATCTGTGTGTATGGTTGGAGATCACTGGAAAACAGAAGAATGGATGCCCGCCTGATAATGTTCTTCAAGATAGTCAATGGTTTTGTTGCCATCCAAACACCGCCATAGGCCTACTTTGAGAAACCCTTGAGATACATCCGCCATATGCATTCCCTTGCCTTCAGACAAATCCACAGGTGGACTACAGCCAACTACTACCAAAACTCCTTTTACCCAGCATCTGTATAGTCATCTGGAACAGACTCCCTCCTGGACTAGTGATACTCCAAAATCTCAACTCCTTCAAAAACGGGGTCTGCAAGATCAACCATGTGACACCCTAAAACAAAACACGCTGTTTTAACCCACTTTTAACTTCACTCTTCTGCACTAACATTTAAAGCTTTTATCTTAAATTATCATTTTTCACTTCTCACTTTTATCTGATTCTTTCTTTCATCTTGGCACAGACAGTGCGACTGCACTTAATACTTGGAAGAGGGTACTGCAGTATAAAGAGATAGATAGATATATAGGCCTATCCCAAAAGAATTTTAAGCATTCACTTGAAATTGTAGTCTGCGACACCTTTAAATTTGGAAGACTCTAAGATTAAAATTCTGTCGTTTGATAATGGGTTAAAAATTATTACATTTTTTTATTGGTGAAAACTTGAATTTGCCGATAATGACCAAAAACTGAATCCGTAAAATTTATGCGATTTCATTGCCATGTATTCCAGTCAAAGGACGGGAAAGGTATCAAGTCTATATGTACTTAACTTCCTGTGGAAAAACCCACGTACTTTCGTTTTCACAAAGCTGACATCACGTCGACACTTTGAAAAGATTCAAGGTAGAAAGCCTACTAAATGGCAGTGTTCTTACCGTGACTCGTTCTTGTCTTTGTATTAAAGAAGACATAGATACAATGGGGAACAAATTAAGTTGTATACCGAAGAAAAAGGAGAAATACAAGAAGCCTGAACAAGTGGTTGAGAATGAAGATAGAGGACCAACAGTTGTAACAAACCAGGGACGATCAGAAAAATGTCATGAATGCCCCAATTGTTCTTCGTTGCACGTGTTATATTGTATCGATTTATCGACTGACTATCAAAACAATCGACATGCCAATGGCAAAGAATTTTGTGCTAACAATAGACTAGGTTCAAGGTTATGTTTTGATAAACCGTCGGTGTTGTTATAAAATCTTGTAACTACGGCTTAAATCAAGCCGTAGTTACGAGATTTTATAGCAACACCTACGAAATACTATTTTGTTTGTCCAAATTTACGTCACGATTAACTGGATAAAATTGTTCCCAATTAACGATCACATTCCCATTGTTTGTCTTAAATTCTATGTTGGGCGGAGCGATCTGTCGATTGGCGTTTGGTCAATTATGTTAAAGTGACCTGTCACATACATTTTTTTCATAAATTTTCCTTTATTTTTTATTTCATAAAGAGTTTATTTTCATAAATTCTGAAAATTTCAAGACAAAATATTGCGCTATTTACGAGAAATATATATATATTGTGTTAAAATTAAACAAATTGGTGTGGACTCTGGACAGCAGCACACATGTACATGTATATGGAATTTGCCAATAGTCTGTGTCTACTGTAAACGCGTGGTTTTCGCTTATCAGATACAATTTAGAAAAAAACTTACACAGCACCTAAACCAGAACAACATCCTATATGACTTGCAGCATGGCTTTAGGGAAAAGAGATCTTATTATCAGTTATCCAGCTTGTTGAAGACCTGGACAGACAACTTGTAGACGGTAAGCAGGTAGACCTTGTCCTGCTAGACTTAAGTAAGGCATTCAACAAGGTCAATCATGCAAAACTTCTCTGCAAGCTAGCCCAATATGGCGTGACTGGAAATACCCTGAAGTGGATCAGAGCCTTCCTGGTTGGTCGAACCCAGGCTGTGGTGCTGGAGGGGGAGAGCTCATCGGAGGTCCCTGTGACATCTGGAGTGACTCAGGGATCTGTTCTCGGGCCGCTCTACATCAACGACCTGTCGCAAAACATCCGGTACGAAGTCAGACTCTTTGCAGATGACACGGCCGTCTACCTGACAGTTGATTCCCTTGAAGATAGTAACACCCTCCAGACTGATCTAGATACCCTGCAGATATGGGAACGATCTTATGATATGGAGTTCAACCCGAGCAAATGTCAGGTGCTCAATATCATAAGATCAAAGAACCCTATTCTCACCCAGTATTCTCTACATGGCTAAGTACTTCAGTCTACAGACAATGCTAAGTATCAGGGTGTTACTATCTCCATGGCCCTCAGCTCGAATGACCACATCACTGCAATTACCAACAAAGCAAACATGACACTAGGATTTGTCAAAAGAAATGTGCGAACTAAGAACGAAAAGGTAAAAGATCTAGCATACAAATCACTAGTACGTCCTCAAGTGGAATACGCCTCCTCAGTCTGGTACCCACACACCAAATGCAACAAAGTCAAAAAAAATTGAAATGGTTCAAAGACGAGCAGCCAGGTGGGTAAAGGGCAAATGCTGCTATTATGATAGCGTGTCCGACACTATCTGTGAGTATGGTTGGAGATCACTGGAAAACAGAAGAATGGATGCCCGCCTGATAATGTTCTTCAAGATAGTCAATGGTTTTGTTGCCATCCAAACACCGCCATAGGCCTACTTTGAGAAACCCCTGAGATACATCCGCCATATGCATTCCCTTGCCTTCAGACAAATCCACACTACAGCCAACTACTACCAAAACTCCTTTTACCCAGCATCTATAGTCATCTGGAACAGACTCCCTCCTGGACTAGTGATAGCCTACTCCAAAATCTCAACTCCTTCAAAAACGGAGTCTGCAAGATCAACCATGTGACACTCTAAAACAAAACACGCTGTTTTAACCCACTTTTAACTTCACTCTTCTGCACTAACATTTAAAGCTTTTATCTTAAATTATCATTTTTCACTTCTCACTTTTATCTGATTCTTTCTTTCATCTTGGCACAGACAGTGCGACTGCACTTAATACTTGGAAGAGGGTACTGCAGTATAAAGAGATAGATAGATATATAGGCCTATCCCAAAAGAATTTTAAGCATTCACTTGAAATTGTAGTCTGCGACACATTTAAATTTGGAAGACTCTAAGATTAAAATTCTGTCGTTTGATAATGGGTTAAAAATTATTACATTTTTTTATTGGTGAAAACTTGAATTTGCCGATATTGACCAAAAACTGAATCCGTAAAATTTATGCGATTTCATTGTCATGTATTCCAGTCAAAGGACGGGAAAAGTATCAAGTCTATATGTACTTAACTTCCTGTGGAAAAACCCACGTACTTTCGTTTTCACAAAGCTGACATCACGTCGACACTTTGAAAAGATTCAAGGTAGAAAGCCTACTAAATGGCAGTGTTCTTACCGTGACTCGTTCTTGTCTTTGTATTAAAGAAGACATAGATACAATGGGGAACAAATTAAGTTGTATACCGAAGAAAAAGGAGAAATACAAGAAGCCTGAACAAGTGGTTGAGAATGAAGATAGAGGACCAACAGTTGTAACAAACCAGGGAAACTCGAAGGACGTGCCTTCTGCAACTACGGAATATGGAAACAAAAGAAATGAAAATGGGAGAATTGATTCAAGTGAATGTAGGGGTCAAAATTCAACAAATGGGACTAAGGTACAGTACTGTACTTTTTAACTTTTTAAGTTTTTGTTTGTTATTTATATTCATGATTCTTTGTAGATCTTTAAACGACAAGGACAGACATTTCTATTTGTAATTAACCCTTTCCCAAACAAGACCTGGTTTTGACGTCTCTAAGAGAATAGGCTTGTGAAAACATTGAGACAAAAGAAGAAAGTGCTGATAATCAGCACTTTCTCCTTTTGTCTCAATATTTTCTGAGCTAAATTGTACACAAATCCAACCTTAATTAACATCCATATTGTCGTCTACAGCAGCTTTTAAATTGGATCACCCTAATTTTTTGTCGTTTGGGAAAGGGTTAAGTAGTCTGACTCTATGTCTGTTGATAAACTGTGCTATGATATAAAAACTTATCAATTATTTCTAAATATAGAGCTTACACCATTTTTTACTCTTTACCCTTTTCCTTAAAAGAAAGTTTTTAAACCCGAATGTGTAAATAGTCATTGTATACAAAAACTTACAATTCTAATCATGTGTGGATTTAGAGTAAAAATAATCAGATAAAGAAAAGCTGTAGATAATAAAATTTAAACAATAAAACTGCATTTAAGTTCCTGCCTATTTAATTCATTTGTTTGAATGGGGTTTCACCCATTCCCACACATAAGACACATTGCAGGGGTCTTGCTACCAATTTTTGATTGGTGCAAGGGACCAGTGAAATTGGGAAAATAGCGACGATTTTACCTAAATTGGGAAAAACTAAAACAAGTTTGTATTCATACTGTCACTAAGTTTCAGCTGCAAATTAGACTGTAGTGATATAAAATGCATTTGTACAAAACTCTTGTTTAAGAATCTACTCTAAAACTGTCTTCAAAATGTTTGTAAATGAAGATGAAGTCTTAACATGGGGAATTCTGGGTCCTCATTGGGAATTTTCACCAGATAATTGAGAAAAAAAGATACTTTTTGCCATTGGGAATTGGGCCCATTAACGGCCCGAAATTTTGGCAAACAAGACCCCTGCATTGACACTTTTTGACGCCCCTCTAGATAAAGGCTTTTGAAAGCATTGTGGATAATGAAGAATATGCTTGTGACAAGCACTTTCTTCATTTTCCATAATGTTTCTACCCAAAACGACAAAAATCTGATTAACCCGGTCCTGACATTATTTTATGTCATATCTGCAAAAGTCTGAATAAAGAACAGCCTAAAAGTGTGCCCTTTGTAAACCCTTTTCTAAACAAGACCTAGTTTTGAAGTCTTTAAGAGTAAAGGTTTGGGAAAACATTGAGACAAAAGAAGAAAATTCTAATAACAAGGATTTTCTCCTTTTGCCTCAATATTTTTTAGTTATTTTGCATGTAAATTCAGTCTTTCTCAACATACATTTTGTGGTCTGTAACAGCTTTCAATTTGTACCATCTCAATATTATTTCATATGGGAAAGGGTTAAAAGGCTAACAAGTGCTAGGCAAACTTCTTTTCCTATCCTTTACAGAGAAATAAGAAGCAAGCTGACACAGATTCAGAGAGCTCAGATACATCTAACAGTTCAACAGCTTCAGATTCCTCAGGTAGTTGTACAAAGAGCCATTATATGCCTTTCATTTAATCCATTCCCACACATTGACGCCTTTTGACACGCTGTTACATTGTGAGTTTGGAAAACATTGTGGAAAATGAAGAAATTGCTTGTGACAAGCAATTTCTTCATTTCCCACAATGTTTTCTACATAAAAAGACCAAAAAATGTTAAATTTCATTCACTTGAAATTGTCGTCTGCAACATCTTTGAATTTGGACCAGCCTAAAATTTTGCCGTTTGGTAATGGGTTAACCCTTTCCCAATCTGCAAAAAATTAGGATGTTCCAATTTGAAAGATCCAGCAGATCACAAAATGATTGTTGGTTGGATTTGTTAGTGATTGTTGAAAATTATAGATCTATATGAAGACATTGCTTCTTAAAATTAATATCTTGATTTCCTTCTATGTTTTTGACCAAGAAAGACCAAAAAGTGTATTCATTTCCATTCATTTGAAATTGTCATCTAAATAATCTTTTAAGTAATGGGTTAGATGGAGCTTTTATATAGCAATTAAGATACAGAAAGTTACTGAAAAAGTTCTTTTTTCTCTATTTATGTAGATCTAGAAATAATTACTGTTGGCCATTCACCATATTATTGCTTTTGTTCAAAATGATGCTACTGCAGTTTATTCAATTTAAAGTTACTTAGAACATTATTATGAAGTATGAAGTTGGTTCAAACAAACAAATGGCAGGGGGGGGGGGTGTCCTAGCGTTACACATTTGATTGAATTTCTATATGAAACTAAAAAAAAAATAAATATTGTACCCCCTGAAACCTATATGGATCTTTCACTGACATATATCACGGTGGGGATTGTGCATGATGGGATGGATAACGAATACGGACAAATTTGCCTCGCTTCAGGTAAGAAATTGTGCAATAGTTTTCTTATTTCTGCGTCATTTTTCAAGCAGATTGTTGCATGTTTCCCGCATTACTGAGCTCTTTCCTCAGATATATGACTTGTTTGTAGAATCCTTGTACTTTGTCCAACAATTTATCCCAACAGACCAGAAAAATGACAAAAAAAATCCAGGTCATTTTTCTAGTCGGTTGGGATCGATTTTTGAGAAAAGTACAAGGGCTCAGTAAGGCGGAGTACATGCAACAAACTGCATGAAAATTGACACAGAAATAAGAAAGTTATTGCACAAATTCTTACCTGAAGCCTAGTTAATTTGGCCGTAGTCTTTACCATTTTGCTTTCTGGTCGGTTGGGAAATATTTTGGAAAAAGTACCACGAGTTATCTAATATTTCATACATCCGATGAAAGAGCTCGGTAAGGCGGGGTACATGCAACAAACCTTTTGAAAATTGACTCACAAATAAGTAAGTTATTACAAAAAATCTTACCAGAATCGAAATTATTTTGTCCGTATTTGTTATCCATCCCATCATGCACAATCCCCACCGTGTATATGTTCAAAGGTACATGTAACCAACACTGTTTTTATCTATATATCGCTGCTTTGCAACAAAAACGCCTGAACTGCAGCTTATTTTAAATAAACATAATTACAAGATTTGTTGAAAAGTGACAATTTGTTACAAAATTCTTATTGGTCTATTTATAGACAATACTGGATATCAAAAAAGCAGTACAAAAGCCTACAAAAACAAGCATGGAGGGACAACACTAGTTAGTAAGAAGATCATAGTTGGCGGGAACTATACCAAAATATCTGGAGATGGGGCGACAAATATGGTATTAAATTTCAACAATGGCCCATCAGTAAAGCAGAAAAAAGAGGAGAGAAAACCTGGTACGTTTCATTGGTAATCTGCGCTTAAAATATCTAGGATTTGATCATTGTTTCAAGTTTAATCTTTTCTCAAATAACACATGGCTTTGACGTACCTAAGTGAAGAGGGTTGCCAAAACATTTAAGTTAAAGAGGAAAATTATAATATTTAAAAAAAAAAATGGTCGAGATAGGCATAAATAGTAAGATTAAAACGAATGCTGTCCTCTAATAACAATTATATACATAACTTATCTGCATCAATAGATATCGTAATGTGTTTTTAAAACCAAATTCTAAATGACACAATCACGTGTATAGCAATGGTGAATCAAGAGAGGGTTCTGGGGTTCATTCTGATGCATGATTATTATGCCTTCTTTCGAGGAAGATAGGGGTATATTGTTTTGCAAGTGTCTGTTGGTCGAAAGTTAGGTCTGTCGGACTGTCTGATGGTCAGTCCCTAGACAAAACCTTGTCCGGAGCATAAGTCGGAAAGTTTTTAGGTAGAATTATGATAACTCTCAGTTGAATAGATCTGATTATCGAGAAGTGAGTGCATTGCACACAAAACATTACATCATTAGATAAAATGTTTGGAGATATTGTCCTTTATTGATTTTAATACCTAACTTTTGTCTGGAGCATAATTCAATATCTAGATCTATGTTAGGTAGAATTATGAAACTTTTTAGATAGAAGGAACTTATTATGGAACACTAAATACAGTTAGGGGTTTCAAGTCCTTATATCTTGGAGTAGATATCACAGACTTTACACTTTAACCCACGAGTTTCAAGCCGGCTGTTAACACGCGGTGCCTACGGCTAGCCACAGCGCATTGGCTTTTACTCTCACCTGTACCAATTCATACTCTTTTGCTCAGAAAAAATCCCATGGCACCGACAGGATTTGAACTCAGGACCCTTCGATCCCGAAACTCACGTCTTACCCTTAGACCAAGGGGGACCCAGACCAAGGCGCCCAACTTGTTTTTGAGTTATTACCATTTGCAGGATTTTCATACTAAATCTAGTGTCATGGCTTAAGTTTGAAGCTGCATAACAGCACAAATGACTTACACGTACCTACATTGTAATTTATTGGTAGCTGATCTTGAGATCGGCTACCTTTGTTTTAATTTTAAAATATTAACATGGGGAGTTTGGGAGGCGATTATTGTAAATAAATGTTCGACATATTGGTTGAAACTGGTTAAATTGCACGTTGATGATAATTGTTACATTATCAACATGTTTGTTTTACATGCTTACACCATTTACGAGGAAATACAATGCATTAACATGCATTTGTATATTATTTTATTTTCCTCCAGATGCGAATTACTAACCGCTCAATCACGTGACCAGATCGGTCCATAGAAATACCGATATACACGAAGAACTGAAACGCATCATATTAACTATTGTTTTCTATGCTCAATAATAGCAAGAAGAAATTTTTGTATGAAATGTTGAATGAATAACGGTAATATATATACGCTATGAACTGATCCGTTTTAAAATCGATTCTGTGAATGTGTTTTGGTATTTACTAACGCGTTTCGGTATTTCTACAGACCCACATTTCAGGGGCGGTAACTAGTCTAATCTGATGATAGATACTACTTTATATGTAATATTACTAACACCACTCATTTGCAGAAAGCTCTGTGGCCAAATGGATAGGTCGGAATTCCCAGATACCTTTTTGTTTATTGTTACGTGGGTTCGATACCCTAGACTGGTACCCAGCCCCTAGATCTATCGATCATATTGGGACTGGTATTGTATAAAATAAATGGTATATAATCGTCTGCTAACCATGATCACTTCCGCAAATATGTAAAGCGTTTCGCAGACGCTAAAGAAAACTTGCAGACGACGATTTCAAGCTAGATAAGCTGATACGGTTGAATGCGTGGACCTGCAATAAAGAGAATGAGTTAACTCTTTCCCAAACAACTTGTGGTATTGGCTTCTCTAGAAGAAAGGGGTTTGGAAAGCATTGAGGAAAAAAAAGAAGAAAAAAATGATGATGATCAGCATTTTATCGTTTGGTTCAATGATATCCATGTTATTTTGTACACCGAATTGTAGCATAGATCAACACCAGTTTTGTCTCTGCAGCACCTTTGAAATTAGATCAGTCTATCTTTTTTTTCTGGTTTGGGAGAGGAAAAGCATATCGTCGGTGTTAATGCAAAACCTCGTATCTCGTTTCTTGGAAAGTTTTAAGGGGTAGAAAGATTTTTAATAACTTTTCCGAAACTGAAAGGTTTTCCTTGAAATTCGTACAAAATGTTCACATAAAATATGTCATTAATACTGTTAAATCAAAATATCCTAAAACCTGAAAGAATCATCTAAATCGGACATATAAAATTTTACTTTGAAAATCCCAAAAATGGACAAACGAGGTTTTGCATTTAGGCTACATCGACGATATTGAGGACACAATTAAAAGTAAAAAATATCTTAATTAATGGCAATTTGGTATCAAAATTTCCTTGTTAAAAGGAGAGAGGAAATGAGAAGTATTTTTTTTTAATTCATATAGGCCTACATGTCTTAACCTGACCTCAAAGCTAAGAATAAGACTTTAATATCAAATTATCGTTTTCAAATTATGGAAAAAAGTGCTTTGTCGTTTCTACCTTTTCTAAAAAATATAGTTTTGTGCATCAAAACCCATTAGATCTATTTAACCATTCTAAAAAAAAGTTTTTTTTCTCTTTTTTTTTAATCATAATTTCATCAGAATTGTTTGGCTTCAGTATAGAAAAGAATCACTACACGAGATTCTGAGTCGGGAATAATAGGTAGTTAATTTGTATTAAAATTATCTCGCAGTGGTATTCAGTGTTAAGGGATAAACATGTATATGGTAGAC
This sequence comes from Fragum sueziense, assembly GCA_963680895.1. Taxonomy (NCBI): domain Eukaryota; kingdom Metazoa; phylum Mollusca; class Bivalvia; order Cardiida; family Cardiidae; genus Fragum; species Fragum sueziense. The sequence goes on along the minus strand of OY804605.1, from coordinate 14,446,414 downwards.
TACTTTTTAAAATTAATTGTTTATCTAATAATTGGACACACTCTGTTACAGTACATCAAAGACGGATAGTAGCCTATAACAAAGGATCAGATCGATTTTATTGCCCTTAACCCATTCCCACATTTTGACTCTTTCTAAACTCCACACTGGAGTTGCAGACGAAAAGTTACATTGCTATCAAAAGCGTAAAATGAGTGATATATAACATAAAATTGTCTTTCTGGGTAGAAAACATTTTCGGAAATGAAGAAATTAATTCCAAAATGTTCTACGCTGTCTTTCTCTTTTTGGGCAACGAAATGCGTTGTTGTGCGATAATGGATTAAACCCTTTTCCAAACAGAAAAATTCTAGATCTGATAAAGTTCCCGGAAAAGGGCCGTCATTTCTTTTCATTTTTCTTTATGCCTACAAAAAATAAAAAAAATGAACTGTAATATACTAGATCTATATCTATGAAATATGAATTGAAAAAAGAAACATTGGCAATTAGTCGATTTATATAAGGCCCAACGTCGTCATACATCCATCCACAACGCAGTCTTTGTGGCATTCTTGACATTATTTTACACACGACTCAACAAGATTGAAAGTTGCAGCAGATGACAAAATATTTGTTGTCTTATTGAAATGAATGATGGGATTTTTTCCGGTGTTGTAAGATTTTACTTGGCACCAGTTTAATCGGGATACAGACGGATATTGAAATGCATGATGGGAAATCTAATCAACCAATCAGATCACAGGAAAATATGTCCCCGACCCGTCTCCATACATAGAGGAGACGGGATACCAGTTTATTCGATACCCATCCACGCTTGATTTTTTCTTCTTTTTCACCCTTTTTGTACTTTTTGTACATCAATAAGAAATTTATCATACATATTCTCTCTGTGCGCTTTACTTTTTATGCCCCCTTTCGAAGAAAATGGGGGTATATTGTTTTGCAAGTGTCGGTCGGTCGGTCGGTCGGAAGGTCGGTCGGTCGGTCAGTCCGTAGGTCGGTCGGTCTGTCCGTAGACCAAACCTTGTCCGGAGCATAACTCGAAAAGTATTAAAGGTAGAATCATGAAACTTCACATGTGGATAGATCTCATTATGGAGAGGTGCAGTGCACAAGAACCGTAACTCTGCCGATCAAATTTTTTGAGTTATTGCCCTTTGTTGATTTAATAACTTGATTCTTGTCCGGAGCATAACTCAAAAAGTGTGTAAGGTAGAATCATGAAACTTCACAGGTGGATAGATCTCATTAAGGAGAGGTGCAGTGCACAAGAACCGTAACTCTGCCGATCAAATTTTTTGAGTTATTGCCATTTGTTGATTTTATAACTTGATTCTTGTCCGGAGCATAACTCAAAAAGTATGTAAGGTAGAATCATGAAACTTCACAGGTGGATAGATCTTATTAAGGAGAGGTGCAGTGCACAAGAACCGTAACTCTGCCGATCAAATTTTTTGAGTTATTGCCCTTTGTTGATTTTATAACTTGATTCTTGTCCGGAGCATAACTCAAAAAGTATGTAAGGTACAATCATGAAACTTAAAAGGTGGATAGATCTCATTAAGGAGAGGTGCAGTGCACAAGAACCATAACTCTGCTGATCAATTTTTTTGAGTTATTGCCCTTTGTTGATTTTCAAACTTGATTATTGTCCGGAGCATAACTCAAAAAGTATGTAAGGTAGAATCATGAAACTTTACAGGTGGATAGATCTCATTATGAAGAGGTGCAGTGCACAAGAACCGTAACTCTTCCGATCAAATTTTTTGAGTTATTGCCCTTTGTTGGTTTTATAACTTGATTCTTGTCCGGATCACAACTCAAAAAATATGTAAGGTAGAATCATGAAACTTTACAGGTGAATAGATTTCATTATGGAGAGGTGCAGTGCACAAGAACCGTAACTCTTCCGATCAATTTTTTTGAGTTATTGCCCTTTGTTGATTTTACTCTTAATTCTTAATCTTGCCTATATCTCCTGTCCTTTTACACATACAGCCTTGATATCTCACACATAGATACCTCCTATCAACATCGTTCACATTTTACCATGACCTTTGACCTTGTGACCTTGACCTTGGAGTTTGACCTACTTTAAAAAAAATTTAAACTTGGCCTATATCTCATGACTTTTTACAAATACAGCCTTGATATTTCACACATGGACACATCTTACCAAGACCTTTCACAATTGACCATGACCTTGGACATTGTGACCTTGACCTTGGAGTTTGACCTACTTTTAAAAAACTTTAACCTGGCCGATATATCATGTCCTTTTACACATACAGCCTTGATATTTGACACATAGAATCTTCTGACCAAGACCTATCACATACGACTATGACCTTGGACCATGTGGCCTTGACCTTGAAGTTTGACCTACTTTAAAAAAAATTAAACTGGGCCTATATCTCATGTGCTATTTCACATACAGCCTTGATATTTCACACATGGACACATCCTACCAAGACCTTTCACATTTGACCATGACCTCAGACCTTGTGACCTTTACCTTGGACTTTGACCTACTTTTAAAAAAAACTTTAACCTAGCCAATATATCATGTCCTTTTACACATACAGCCTTGATATTTGACACATGGACACCTACGACCAAGACCTTTCACATTTGACCATGACCTTGGACCTTGTGACCTTGACCTTGGTGTTTGACCTACTTTAATAATACATTAACCTGGGCTATATTTCATGTCATTTTACATATACAGCCTTGATATTTCACACATGGTCACTTCCAACCAAGATATTTCACTTTTGACCATGACCTTGGACCTTGACCTTGGAGTTTGACCTACCTTTAAAAAACTTAAACTAGGCCTATACCTCATGTCCTGTTACCTATACAGTCTCAATATTTTACACATGGACACCGCCTACCAAGACCTTTCACATTTGACCATGACCTTGGCCTGTGTGACCTTGACCTTTGATTTTTACATACTTTTAGAAATCTTTAACCTAGCCTTTATCTTATATCCTATTACACCTACAGCCTTGATATTTCACACATAGACACCTCCTACCAAGACCTTTCACATTTGACTATGACCTTGAATATTGCAACCTTGACCTTGGAGTTTGACCTACTTTTAAAATGACTGAAACCAGGCATATATATCATGTCCTTTTGGTGTTACAGCCTTGATATTTCACACATGGACACCTCCAACCAAGACCTTTCACATTTGACCATGACCTTAACCTTGGCATTTGGCCTACTTTTAAAAACTTTAACCTGGCCTATGTTTCATTTTACTTTTACATATACAGATTTGATATTTCACACATAGACACCTCCTACCAAGACCTTTCATATTTGACCATGATCTTGGACCTTGTTAACTTGACCTCGGACTTTGACCTACATCAAATGTAGGCCCTTGAGGGGGCATATATGTTTTACAAACATCTCTTGTTTACTATTGCGTTTGGGTATTTCCAAGGAACAACTGGCTGATTTCAGGGACGTTTACCAATCTAATCTGATAAATACTTGTATATTTTTTTATCTTATTTACACCAATTATTTGGATGTGTCACAGTGGCCTAATGGATAGAGATGAACGCTGACACCCTTTTTGTGTTTTTGTTATGTGGGTTCGAAACCCATCCACGCATGTTTTTTTTTCTTTTTTCCTCTTTTTGTACATTTAAAAATCAATAAGACAGAACTTTATCATATATTCTATCTGCACGCTTTACCTTTTTTTATTAAAATATTCTATGAAAAATACTTTAAATTGTTTTCAACCGGATTGACCAATAGTTTAAATTGTTTTTAACCCGATTGACCAATCAAGTGTAACCACGCGACGCTTTAATCTGGTACCCATCATATCAAAATCGAACTACCACGTATTGGTATCGGAGATGAAAACCAGCCTAGACCCGCTTCTAACCGATTGACCAATCAGGTGACACTTGGACTGCGTTCAGTAAGACAAAACGTTAGCCGTTTCATTCGGAATACTCGGTCAATTTTGTCAATTTTGTGTCAAAGAAGTTGCGACTGTTGCTAACGTTAGGGAACGTTTTGTCTTACTGAACGCAGTGCTGGATTGACCAATCACATCAAACATAAAGGCACACGCCCTCGCCATTTCGACATTTGACGACGTGACAGCAACGGAGCAACATGGTAAGAAGTGTTCTAGGGAATTTCCATCAGGGATGCAATATATTTGCTCCATATAACGGCTTACAATGCACAACCATGTCATTTGTGGCTTTATTGGCATTTTCCATTTTAATAATGAGCCTGTTAATGAGCAGCTGAGATTATTCACTGCACACGACATTGACGATGTTTTGTTTCAGGGAAATGCGCTGTATGCACGTGATGTAGAGCAAATTCATATTCCAAGATATTTGTCGCATAACGAACTGCCGAATTCGTACAGTTTTCGTGGCCGTTCTTACGAGATAGAATATTTTACCGATCAATTTTTTGGGTCCATAAAATGTTTGACGAATCAAGATTTCCAACAAACGGCATTTCTTGACGCAATCTCGCAAGCTGTTTTATTGTCACCACTGAATATTTTAACGTTTAATGACCTTACAATGGCGCTATACATACAGCAAGAAACTAGCCTTTTTCTCATTTTTGATTCTCACCAAAGAAATAGTCTCGGGCAATATAGTCGATATGGTATGTCTGTATTGTTGGTTTTTGACGATTTAGACGAGTTGGTTGACAACTTGAACAGTCAATACTCGGGTAATTTATATGAATTAACCCCTGTCACATTTCAATTAAGTTCAAATGAAGTGGCTGATAGTGTGCTGAATTATGTAAGACCTGGTAGCACAAGTTTTGCCTCCACATTTCACCAGACAATTGATTCTAAAAGTATTGACACTGAACAACCCAAAACTACCATGCATGCATATGCAGCAAATGGTTCCATGTTGGAACAATCAACCCATTCAGTTATTTCAAACCAAATGTCAGAATATCCGACTGACCCGATTGTTCCATATGTATCTAAGGATCATATCTATAGTAGAAAAAAACTATCAAGAAGCGTAGAAGGTCAAGAAGGCGAAAAACTTCAATTATAAGCGTGACAAATGACACTGATACTGTCTCCGCTGTAAACTCTGTATATGACATGTTGGGTGTGGGATATGTATGCAATGTATCATCAACTGTCGATTTGACGTTCATAGATTATGAATTGAGCAGCGAGCATTGTTCAATTTGTGAGAAGAATATAAGAATGAAGCCAGAGCATAAATGTGAATGCTGTTTTCGAATATTGTATGCAGACCAAGTACGTTATATAAAGAAAGAAAATACAGTTACACAGCTGTTAAAAATTAAAATTTCAGATGACTGCTGTTCTACATTTTTCAAATACCAAGCATATCCTTCACATACAATAATCTTGATCTAGGATTGATTGCTGAAGAACTGTTAGGTCTTTCATATGTTAAGAAGCGTCTGATTATCAATGTGTTTATGTCAGTAATACTGTTGCCCGGTGGCCAATATGCTGAAAAGGGCTTGATTTTAAATTTGCCTGCACACACTAGAGATATTATTCATAAATTACCCTTCAATGATGATGTTTCACATATAACAGTTGCATTTGAAAACACAGCATTGCACCCTAAAGCTGTGAATATAGTCATACAGTTTCAGTGTTTAAACTTAAACGTGCTTTGCAATGGCTATTAGAAAACAATCCTCTGTATTGCAACGTAAGCCTAAATTTAGATGACAACAGTGATATATGTTCAAATCTACACAATGAACAGGATATTTTGAATCACGAAATAGAAGAATGTGTTATGGTGCCTGTGAATCCATCTAGAAACTGTGTCCTGAATGATGTATTGAGTAATCAGCATACCAATATCACCCCCAATACCAATTCTACTATTAATGTTTTGGAAACATGCAGCGGTGAGGAAATGGCTTTTCCTTGACTTTTCTCTTTAGGACGTAATGGTTTTAAGGTTAATCCTGAAAGGCCTCTAAAATTAAATCCTAATATGTACTTCAGGACAAGACTGTACAATTATGACTCAAGATTTCGAAAAAATATCACATATCTTTTACATACATCTGTTGCATATGATTTATCCTGCTTAAAGTCAGCTATTAATAGTCGTATGAAAATAACTCATTCACACAATAACTGTTCTAAACCAGTTTCTCTTGGGAATTTAAGGAATTTAAATGAGAATCAAAAACTTCTTGAGAATTCATATATACTCACCGTCATAAAAAAGTAGCCACTTTTCAAATAATCGTAATTTTCATAATTCTTTCGGTATTTTTGTTTTGTCAATTTTGTTCGTATTCCTTATGACCCTTATGACCCCTTTATAGACCTCAATGATAAAATGTTTTAAATATGCCCGGAAACATGTTGGGTTGCAATATGGGCATTAATACAGTACTTTGGGATAAAGCGTGAAGTTTTGTTTACTTTTAGCTGTCAATTTCTGCGTAAATTTACACTATTGAAACACAAACAAAAGTCCCATTTCAATTTTGCAGACATTCATTCCGTTGGAATGTTAGAGATCTATGAAAAATTACCACTTCCAGTTTTGCATGTCACAATATCAAACATTTGATAAAAACCGGAACTGGTTGAGGGGTAAAGTGAAGGAAATCAATTTCTTAATTAGAAACTTGCTAAAGACCAACCAGGAACAAAATTTCAATGAATAGAGCATCTGGGAAGAAAATGGACTTGTTTGGGCTAAAACCGGAAATTGTCATTTAGCAAGGGTCTTGGGTGTAATGGAAAGCACTTTTCAGTCACTAAGCATCTCGTATAGAAACAGCATTATGAACACACATTCTTATTCATTTTGCCCCCTTTTCTAGCCCTATATACGGCTGTGAATTTTAGTAGTGTGTTCCGTATCAGTTACGGATTTCCTGGAACTAACAAAAACCTACCATAGCTAATGAGGTATTTTGATTGTTTTGATACTTCCGGTGAAGTATGTTAACTTATCATGCTGGAATGTTTTGTATTTATTTCGGTTTGTTTTTGAATAATCCTAAAATTGCCGACTATTGGCATAAGATAGGTGGCTACTTATTTATGACGGGGAGTATATGTTTATGAAAAAACTTTAAGGGACTGTTGCATATTTCAAAAATATGTTGTATGACTTACTGTCCATGTTTCGGTGTTTAAGTCCTCCTACTCTGTTTTTGACTTTATCTGCTGATGACTTGCATTGGCCAGAATAAGGCATGACTTTGGAAGGTTTGACCTTTGATGATGCTTTCGGAAAAACATTTTAGGTCAATGCGAAATGACCCAGTTCTTACTGCTTCACATTTTTAGAGGAGATTTCGATTTTTGATGAAAATTGTTATTCTCTCAGACTCCAAACCTCTTGGCGAAATAGTGGACTAGTTTGCTCGCGTTGAGTTTTAGAATAGGGACAGTCCGCACATCCACATGTTTTCATGGGTGGCCAATGTTCTGCTTGTGATAAATTGGTATTAAGGTTCATGTGTTAAATCCCCGATCAGGAGAAATTTACCAAATATGAAATAATACCCAAAATGTGTCCAGATCAGTGTGTATAGCAGCTCATTGCAGTAAGGTCTAGATCTATATTGCTCTTTAACTGACTACAATTGGGAAGAAGCTGCAAGTGAAGCATGTATCTTGATCAGACTATACATTTGTAGGAGCTGATCAGTATCCTTGTATGATCACAACGTTCATTGTTTTCCTATATCATATTGGCAACAAGTGAATATTTTATTTGCTCATATCACCATGTTGACACGCAGATACACTTTTAATTGATGCTAACCAAACTATTGTCGGCTACTTTGATGCTATGCATCACAAATTTGTCTTGTTATGACTTTGGAACTGTTTTGCAGCGACACGATATGAACCCTATCCAAAATTAAGAAGAATTTCCAGCGTTGGAGGAACGACTGGAGACAAGAAAGCTCTGCAGAAAGTTTCCTTTATCTCAGCAAGGCTTGTGGTGGTAGATTGGAAGGGGCACACATGTTTTACAAGCATCTTTTTATTATGAATGCAAAAAAATATGTAATTTTTTAGCGAGCCGGGACTTTATGTCCGGGGAGCTAATGTCACAGCCCTAGTGTCAGCGTCGGCGTCGCGTCCCTTCTCGCTTGAAAAACTTTAACCTGGTCTATATCTCAGGTACTATTAGAGATACAGCCTTTATATTTCATACGTCTCGACAAGACCTTTCATTTGGGACCATGACATTTGACCTAGTGACCTTGACCTTGAAGTTTGACCTACTTTTGAAAAACTTTAACATGGCCTATATCTCATGCACTTTTATTGATAGAGCCTTGATATTTCACATGTGGATACATCTCGACAAGACCTTTCAGTTTGGACCTTGACCTTGTGACCTTGACCTTGGAGTTTGACCTGCTTTTTAAAAATTAGCTGTTTTTGTGACTTGCTCCCGTATAGGCGAGCTACGTTGTCCGCGGCCAACTCTTGTTATGACTATGACACTCTATTGTATCATTATATCTTTGCAGCTACAAGATATGAACCCTATACAGCCAAAACCAAGAAGAATTTCCAGCGCTGGAGGAATGACTGGATACAGGACACCACAGCAGGAAACTTCCTTTATCTCAACGAGGCTTCTGGTGGTCGATTGGAAGGAGTGGATGTTGGTGAATTGAAACAAAGATGGCAGGGTTCTGTCTGCCATATTATATACCCTGGAGGGAGTGCCAGCGGATTTAGGATTGGTCCATCCGATAAAAACTACATCTGCACGGCAAGACACGTCGTTACAGAAATAATAGGCTCTGGAGGTATGTTATGCCTCACGATAAATGACCTGGCAGAGCATCCCATCCTATTGGCTAGGGCTGCTGTGCCAGGTCAATTATCGTGAGCTATATTTAAGTGTAATATACAGAAAATAATAAAGCTGTGATCTCCAAAAGGTCCTTGCGGGATTTCGAGATAACCATAAAACAATTTCATCTTGCTACGAAGTTCTCTTTTTGTCTTATTGACGCCATACATTGTTCATTATACCCCCACAAAACGAATGTTTTCGGGGGTATACTGGAATCAACCTGTCTGTCTGTCTGTATGTCTGTCTGTCTGTCCGTGTACAAAATACTTCTCCAGAGCGTGTCTTCTAAACCATAATGCTAGCAACTTCAAACTTCGTATACTTATAGATCTCATTGTGAGGAAGTATCATGTACAAGAATTGTTACTCTGCCACGCCCACTTTTTGGGTTATTGCTCTTTGTTGTTTGTACTCTTGCATTTTTGTCTGGACCATATCTTCTAAATCATAAGTGCTAGCAATTTCAAATTTGGTACACTTATACATACTCTGCCATTCCCACTTTTTAAGTTTTGCCCTTTGTTGTTTGTACCTTTAATGTCAGGACCAATATCTTCTAAACCATAAATTTTACCAACTTCAAACTTCGTACACTTATAGATCTCATTTCAGGGTAGTGTCATATACAAGAATTGTTACTCTGCCACACCCACTTTTGAGTTATTGCCCTCTGTTGTTTGTACCCTTGAATTTTTGTGTGGACCATATCTTCAAAACCATAAGTGCTAGCAACTTCAAAATTGATACACTTATACATCTCATTCTGGGGAAGTGTCATGTGCAAGAACCGTTACTCTAAAATGCCCACTATTTCAGTTATTGCACTTGGTTGTTTGTACCCTTGGATTTGTGTCCTGAACATATCTTCTAAACCGTCAGTGCTACAAACTTCAAAATTGGTACACTTATACATCTTATTGTTGGAAAGTGTCTGGTAAAAGAACTGTTACTCTGCCACGGCCAATTTTTCAGTTATTGCCATTTGTTGTTTGTACCCTTGCATTATTGTCAGGACCATATCTTCTGAAGCATAACTGCTAACAACTTCAAACTTTGGACACTTCTTAATCTCATTGTGGCAAAGTGTCATGTACAAGAATCGTTACTCTGGCACACCCACTTTTTGGGTTGTTTGCCCTTTGTTGTTTGTACTCTTGCATTTTTGTGTGGACCATATTTTCAAAACCATAAGTGTTAGCAACTTCAAACTTGATACACTTATTGCCCTTTGTTGTAGCGAAAGCTTATGCCGGGGGTATCAAGTCACATTCTGTGACAGTTCTAGTTGATCATACATGTAGTATGGCTTTAATCCCTTCTAGTCCGGCAGATATCCACTTATACCTTGCAGTGGAGTTTAAAGTTTTTTTCTTTGCTGATTCTTGAAGTAGACATCCTACTGTTAAAGATTCCGACGGGTGCCATCGTGTCACCCTTTAGCATTTTGAGAAATTCAAGATGGCCACCAAGATGGCGGAAATTAGTTAAATAATCAATGTAAGGGTTTTAAATTCATATTAGAACTGATATATCTTAGGTAAAACATCTTTAATACACTTACTGTTGCTCTAGGAATGGAAAACAATAAAGATAAGACATATTTCTATCATTTCAGTTGATATTTTTGTGTAATTTACGTTACATTATGGGAAAATTGCTTCATTTATTCACTTATCCCCTATGATTTTGACATACGTTATTAAAACACAACAGTGAGTGGTTTTGTTATCAATTCATTCACTTTAATCTTTTGGTGAGAGCAAAATAAGAGCTGTATAAATGTATTATGTAGTTTACGTTACCTTGATATTAGCATATTAGCTTCATTCATTCACTTATCCTGTATTATTTGACCATACGTCGTTTAAACACGACAGTGTATGGTCTGGTTATCAATTCATTCCCTTTAATGCTTTTTGTAATAGCAAAACAGCAGGTTGTATGAATGTATTATGTATTTTACGTTACCTTGATATTAGCATATCAGCTTCATTTATTAATTTATCTACTAATATTTAGCCATAATTCGTGAAAAACAATAGCAAATATTTTGACTTCCAACATTTTAACTTAAGGCTTTTGGTAAGAGCAAAACAACAGTTGTATTAATGAATCGTGTAATTGACGTCACCTTTATTTCGTGTACTGTTACATATTCATAAAAAGATAATAATCATGAATTGAACAGAATATCCCCAATAGCTGGTTACAGTGGGATAAAATAGAGTTAACAATAAGTTTAACAAGATACACCGGTAGTCTCTGATTCACAAACCTATCATGTTCCAGACACAAAAGAATAGTGAATTGAACGTATCCAATTAGGACACAATTACTAGTATTTGCAAATGAAAATCCTTTGACTAGCATAAAAAGAAGTGCATAGTGACCTGCTTTTGGTGCATGACAAATCTTGCCTGATTCATGACTCATCCATATACTACATTCTGTGTCTCTAAGTCAAACAGCTTGAGAAATGGAATGGAAAGGTTTCTCAATGTTAAGCACAAAAAGTAGTTCACTCTATCCTGATTTTGGTACATGGCATAGCTTTTAGTCATTGCACATTTGCACATTAGGTATCTCTAGATCAGACAGCACATGAATTATGAAACAGAAGGGAACTTCAAAATAAGAAAATTTGACTCAAAGTGAAAAGAAGGTCACACTGCAGTGACATCGTTTTGGTACATAATGCTTCTGTTGGTCATGGCGCGTCTTATATTCAATTTGGTTTCTCTAGGTAAAATACTGCAGGAGAAATAGAGCGAAACAGAAACGTTCGCAGGCTTCCCGACCGCCTGACAAAGAGAATACGATAATTCCGCAGCATTTTTTCTTGACGACTTAAAGAAACTAAATAATTGCGCAAGATTAGATATCAATTCCTAACAGCTGATCAAAATTATTTTTTTTTTGTAAATGGTGTGTATGATGTGTAAGGTATTTCTCTACGTTGTTCCATTAGTCAAGGGTTCGATCCCCGGTTGCGGCAAATATCTTTTCAGAAAAAAATGTCTCCCACCAATGGTTGTTATAGTTCACCTATGTGGGCAAGCATCTGGAGGCTTGGATAGGTTTTTGTGATAGTACTGGTACGAGGAAACGACAGGAGTCCATGGTTATGCGCTCCAATCGTCGGGATATGACCATAGCAGTTGAAAATGGCGTTAAACCGCAAAGAACAAGACCAAGCCAATGAAAAGATGATACATCTATTTTCTCCGTCAAAGTCTTGTATTATACCCGTGGTACATTGCTAAGGGGCCAAAACGTGCATGCATGTTCTATATAAAACAATAGATTTCATTGTTTATTCGTATTTCTGCCGAGCCCGGATAGCTCAGTCGGTTACGTCGGAGTCTGTCAAACCAGGGGTTTAGAGTTGGAACCCCGGCTCGGCCAGTATCCATTCTGACATTTGACAAAAGTCAATTGTCTCTCACCAATGGGTGTGAATCATCTACGTGAGAGAGCAGCTGGAGGCTCGGTTTGGATATTGTGGTTGTACTGGTGCGAGAAATACCAGGAACCCACGGTTAGGTGCTCCAGCCGCCGCGATATGACCATAGAAGTTGAAAACAGCGTAAAACCCCAATAAAATCAAAATATTCGTATTTCTGGGTTTTTATGCTATCATTGTTATATAGCACTGCTCCTTGGCATTTACTAAGCAATGCACATAATAATAATAAAGACGTTGCAATTGTTTCTAGCATATCACAACTACATCTAGATGAAGAATATGGTCCGTCACTTCCTCACTGCCATTTTGTCATTTTCGAGAAATCGTTATTTCCTTGAGCTACACACTCGGCTTGGGGAGAATCAGTTGTACTAGCAATTGATGCCTTGATCCCACGTCTAGTTGATCTTATGTAAGAGTGTGTTTCCAATTTTGTGCTTGATTCCTTTTATCATTGTATTACAACGCTTGTATCTGGAGAGAATGATACTAGCTTTTGACATGCTACCAACTAAGTACTGCATGCAACGTGACAAAACAGCTTAAGTAGCCTACTAGTATCACTGATTGACCTCGTAGTTGAAGGTATAGCTCTTCAAAATGATAAAATGTCAGCATGGAAGAGATGGACCTAGTTTATTCTACTAAATGCAGTTGTGCTAAGGCTAGAATGGCATGTTACAAAGCACATGCCGAGGAGGTGTGCTGTGTAACACTGAATACTGTAGGAAATCAGAAATACACTATATGGAAAGCAAACGTTTTTACCTCTAAGAAATGTACGGTGGGTTAAACATATAAGGCGTAATTAACCAAACGCCAATCGATAAATCGCTCCGCCCAACGAAGGATTTAAGACAAACAATGGGTGTGTGGCATTTTTCTAATCGTCCATGGGTTTATCGATGGTTTTGATTGACAGCTGGCGTTTGGTCCATTGGCGGGGCGTAAGGTTGCCGGGTCCGTCCGCTTCTATTCTGCTCCATATATCGTACACAATTTGACCTACAGAGACCAATATTTTGATGTGTGTCCGATACCAAAAACAGATTGCTGTCACCTTCTTTTCACTTTGGTTGCTCTTAAATAGAAATTTTCTTCCACTCAATAGCTCATGTACTGTTTAATGTAAGGAACGTCAAATTTGTTGTGTACATGCGCCATGACCCAAAGTTTTGTCGTGTATCATTGTACCAAAACCAGATCGTTGTGACCTACTTTTTACAATTGTGTGCACTTAGTTCACTACTCTGCTCTGTATAAAACATAATGTGTGTGCATCAGTGGCTACATGTGTGTCTTGTTTCATATACTTTACCTGTACCGGTATTTGACTCTACTTACACTAATCAGCTAAGTTGCATTTCCTTCGTGTTACGGTATTCTTACGTACATGAAATTAAGGTAACGTAAGCTACATAATACATTTATACAACCTGTTGTTTTGCTCTTGACATAATCTTCTAGTAAAACAATTGATAAGCAAACTATTCACTGCTGTGTTTAAATGATTTATGGCAGATTTGTAGCCACATAATGATAGATAAATAAATAAACGAACGTAATTTGCTAATATTAAGGTAACGTAAATTACATAATACATGTATAAAACCTTGGATTTGCTGTTGAAAAAAGCCTCCAGTAAAGGTATTGATCGACAAACCATTTGTCGTTGTGTTTAAAAGACTAATGATCAAATGGTAGTATTCTAGTGAATACACGAAGCCAATTATGCCACAATGTAACGTAAGTTACACAAAATAATCAACTGATATACATTCATACAACCATTATTTGGCTCTCACCAAAAATGAAGTGAATGAATTGATAACAAGACCATGCGCTGTTGTGTTTGACTGACTTATGACCAAATAATAGTGGATAAGGGAATAAATGAAGCAATTTTCCCATAATGTAACGTAAATTACACAAAAATGTCAACTGAAATGATAGAAATATGTCTTACCTTTACTGTTTTCCATTCCTAGAGCAACAGTAAGTGTATTAAAGATGTTTTACCTAAGATATATCAGTTCTAATATGAATTTAAAACCCTTACATTGATTATTTAACTAATTTCCGCCATCTTGGCAGCCATCTTGAATTTCTCAAAATGCTAAAGGGTGACACGATGGCACCCTTCGGAATCTTTAACAGTAGGATGTCTACTTCAAGAATCAGCAAAGAAAAAAACTTTATACTCCACTGCAAGGTTCAGCTAAAAATGGGGAATATCTGCCGGACTATTCCTCATTGAGCTCTGCTATTTGGTGCGACTAATTGTAGAATATGGGGGCTAATCTGAATACATGGCTGTAGGCATTGGTGTCAGAGTAACTCTTTGGTGCAACTGTCATTATCTCGGTTTCTATAAATGTCTTTGCATTGAAACTTTGCATATGTTTTTGTGGCCATTATATCATTTTATAGGCAAAGATTTGATACTCTGATTAGGGCCCCTCTGATTATTAATTTGGTAGAATTTTTACCCTTTTCGGATGTGGAATCTCTCGTCAAAATTTGTACATGCAACTGCCGTGTATCTGTGATAAGTTTGTTTCTGTATGGGCTATTGCTTTCAAACTTTGCGCATGCTTCTGTGACCATGATATCAGCCTCTAGGCTAAGATTCGTCTCTCTGATCATTAAATAGGTGGGATTTCAACCTTTTTCAGACAGAAATTCATGGTTAAGCTTTTACGTGCAACTGTCATATATCTGTGATAAATTGTTTTCTACTTGTTTATTTTTAGCTCCACTGGCCTTTCAGGCCAGCGGGCTATTGTCATGGCGGTGTGTTCGTCGTGCGTGCGTGCGTGTGTGCGTGCGTCCGTAAACTTTTTCTTTAAAAATCTTCTTCTCAAAGACTACTGGATGGATTTCAACTAAACTTCACAGGAATGATCCTTGGGTGACCCTCTCTCAGATTCCTTCAAAGAATATGGTTTGAACCAGAATTACATGAGTTATCTGCCCTTGAATGTCAAAAATAGAAGGTTTTGACTTTAGTTTTCTTCTAAAATCTACAAATATTGAACAATCAAGACAAAACTTTGTCAGAATTATGCTGACTACAAGATCTTACATTGGTAAAATTTTCAGCTTGATCTGAATATTACGTCATGAGTTATGTGCCCTTGAATTTGACAGAATTGCCATTTTCTGCTGTATTTTGACTTTTGTTTTCACTCTAGCAACTACAAATATTGACTAAACAAGGCAAAACTTTGACGGAATGATGCTGACTATAAGATCTTGCCTTGGTAAAATTTTCAGCTTGATCTGAATTTTAAAGCATGAGTTATGTGCCCTTGAAATTGCCGAAAATTGCCATTTTCGGCTCTATTTTGCTAGTTTTGACTTTATTTTTACTCTAAAATCTATAAATATTGACCAATCAAGACAAAACTTAAACAGAATATATATAAGCATTACATGATGCCTGGGTGTAATTTTCACATTTGACAAAATTGCCATTTTTGACTTTGTTTTCCCTCTAACAACCACAAATGTTAACCAATCAAGATGATACTTGGGAAGAATCTTGTTGACAACAAGATCTTGTTTATGTGTAATTTTCAACATGATCACACTGTTACAATTTGAGTTATGTGCCCTTGAAATTGACAAAATTTCAGTTTTCGACATTTTTTCCACTCTTGAAGCCACGAATATTGACTAATATAGACAAAATTTGAACAGAATGATAGTGACCATAAGATCTTGCATGTGTTTAATTTTCGATTTGATTTTAAATATACATACGGAATTTTGTGTCCTTGAATTTGGCAAAATCACAGTTTTTGATTTTATTATCGCTCTAACATCCCTATTAGTTATTAGTTAATCATTTACTTTCTTTTTGCATTGACCACATGATTGCTGCTTTTTACTTTGTTTTTGCTGTAAGAAGCTTAAGTATTCAAAAATCTAGTCAAATTTGGATTTAATATTAAAAAAATTCAGGTCTGTGGAGCGACTCAAGACCTTCAGGTCTTTCTAGTTTTACATGAAACTATAATGATATTAAATCTGTGATAACAGAACATTTTTCAGATACAAGGAAGGAAAACCAACATAATTATATATGAATTCTATTTTTAAAGGGTAAAATGTATTACCTACACACTTAGGTCATCAGATGCGCGTTCTTTAGAGCGAGATTTTAAAAGATTTCTTAAGATGTTTTAAATAAAGCGTTTTTAAGACATATATTCTGACAATTGGATCACCAAGGACAACTCTATCGAATCATACCTTGGATGCATCTCGTAGAACTACTTTCAGACTATGAATAGAATAGAATAGAACAACAATTCAAAACGTTCGTCTGCGACTAATGTCAACAATGACGCGACAATGATACTGAAATACATTGTTTGCAGTCCCAGTGTCCTCATTTTTTAGAATGATTACAACCTGCAAGTCCCGCAAGTTGCCATGGTTGTGCATTTGGTTGACCTCGAAAACTACTTTATGAAGCGTAGCTACTTCCGGCTAAGAAATCGGATTTTTTTCAATATTTCTTCATACACACACTTCCGAGTCGATGATTCGATCTTTGACCGACATTATCCGAGGATATCCGAACGATATTCTGATTGAGGGGTTCCGAATGCTCCATACTTCATACAAATGACGTCATGATGACGTCATTTGTATGAAGTATGAATCATTCGGAACAACTCGGTCAATCCTGTCTTTTATTGTTTCTACAGAGTTGACCAAGGGGTTCCGCACGAAGTATAGGGTAACGGCGCCTCCTATTGAGCGTCTGAAAAATCTTAAAGAACGCTTTATCCAAAAATATCTTAAGAAATCTCAAGATATCTCAAGAAATCTCGCTCTAATAAAGAACGCACCTCAGGTCAATGGTATTTGCAGAAACGGCCTTCTTCCTTTAGCAAGCAGGGGTTGGCTGCTTATTTTACAGTCTTGTGTCGTTAGCGTTGGCGTTATCTATATCTTATGAACTCTATGAAAAATAATATTGATCTTCCGCACGTGCCACGCTTGCAGTTTTGGATCATGATCTTTACCCTTGTGATCTTGGCCTTTGAGCTTGACAGCTTTTGTGACAAGCTTTCATTAAGGCCAACTACATTGTCCACGAACAAGTTGCTAGAATCCAATATATCGTCGTTTTATCAACAAAAACCTCGTAAATGAGGCGTGTTTTAAGCTGCAGTTGTGAGGTTGTGTGGATAAACGACGATATAGTAACCTGGTTGACATTGTGTTAGTTTTATATAACGTGACCTTTGTTTCCATTTTATTTTTAGGATCCATTTTTGACAGACCAACAATTAGCATTACAAGCCACCTTGGCAAACATTCAGTTTTCTGTGTCTTCAATCATACGATTGATAACTATTCGCCGACAAACCAAGACAAGTTTTATTTCAAAGAGATAATACATTTCGATGATGAAGAAACCGATACAGCTATTCTAGAGCTCAAAGACAGTGAAGTTGGAAGTCGTCTCCCAGAACCATTCACAAGATTTAATATTCCAGACCCTACGGAACAGTTCCATTTGATTGGACACCCGGGTGGGGGAAAGAAGAAATACTGCAAGAGCGAAAATATCATCGATATGGTTTGTCCAAACACTTCTAACCATGTAAATAAGGTCCGGCGCTGGTGTGCAGACAATTATTTTGCTTTTGAGCCTTCACAACATAATAGGCTGGATAACCCTGCTCGATGGCTCTTCCATGTAGCTTCCGGGTTCACAAAAGGGGCGTCAGGCTGTCCAGGACTGGTCATTAGGCCACCATATGATGTAATGGTTGTAACTGTGCTTTTAAGAGGATATCCAGATGGTTACTATGACAACAATTTGGCTCCTGATGTGAGATATCGCGTACCTAAAGACTTTTTAGTAGAACAAGGTGCAAATATGGAATTTGTTGTGAAAAACATGTATGCGAAAGTCCCACTACTTTGTGCTGAAATATTTAACTTTCCTGTGCAATAAATATACCTTTTGTATGGTCTCTGCTTTAATTCTAAAATATGTTACATGTATATTGATAGAATACCTAATATTAAGCTTTATTTCATCCTTATTATACCCCCCACAACAAAGTTATGGGGGTGTATACTGGAATCAGGTTGTCCGTCTGTCCGTCCGTCTGTCCGTCCGTCTGTCCGTCCGTCCGTGGACATAATCTTGTGTCCTCTCCTCCTCCCACAGTTTTAGACCAATTTTTTTGAAATTTTATCAGGATGTTTCCTATCATATGAAGTTGTGCACCTGCAATTTTCATCTTGATCCAGTCATCAGTTTCAGAGTTATGCCACTTTGAAGTTTTTAATGAGGAGGGGGCGGGAGTAGTCAAAATTTACAATTTCGTTTCCGTGTTCTAACTTGAGAACCGTTTGACCTAGGATCATGAAACTTTACACAATTGTTGCCCATGACCAATGGAGGTGACCTATTGTTTTGGGGTCAATAAGGTCAAAGGTCAAGGTCACAGTTGGACTTTGTTTAAAATCCGTTTCCATGCTCTAAGTCAAGAACATTTTGACCGATAGCACTTTTTCAGTGACAAGGCCCTAGTGGGGGGTATTCGTCCGCTTTGCGACAGTTCTAGTTTAACATGACAAATTGAAACTGAGTCGCCCATATATAAGCTCAATGTTAAGAACATGTGATAGAAAGATGACGTCATAAACTTGTTTTTTTCTCGAGAATATGAGAAGTAACAGATAAGCCGGGTATGATTTTAACCCTTTCCCAAACAAGACCTGGTTTTCACGCCCCTGATAGAAAAGGCTTGAGAAAACATTGAGACAAAAGAAGAAACTGCTGTTAACCAGCAGTTTCTCCTTTTGTCTCAATATTTTCCTTTCTATATTACACATAAATTTCATCTTCCACAGCATTTGTTTTGTCGTCTGCAGCAACTATTGAATTGGACCACCCTAAATTTTTCCCCTTTTTGGAAAGGGTTAAGATAGAGTACTCGTAATGTTTTCAACAGGGTGGGCTAGGCGGGGCATTGCGCCCCAAGGTTGGCCAAAAATGCCGACTTTTCCTTATTTTACACTGAAACTTTAGAGAAATTCTAATTTAGCGCCTGCAATATTCAGACACATGGCTTTAGCCTCCTCCCCTCCTATAAAATTGCTTCAAGAAAATGTTTGGGAAAACACCGTGGAAAATAAAGAGATGCTGGTAACAAGCAATTTCTTAATTTTCTAAACTGTTTTCCAACCCAAAGATGTAATATTTTCCCATTTTCATCAATTTGATAATGTTGTCTGCAACACCTTTCAATTTGGAACAGTCCATAATTCTGTTGTTTGTGAAGTGGTTAAAGCTGTTGAAGATGACAAAGTACGTGTAGATTGATATAAAAGGAGAAAATGCTGGTAATTAGCGTTTTCTTCTTTTGTTTCAATGTTTTCTAAAACATTTTTTTTCTATTAGGGAGGTCAAACGTCTTGTTTGGTAGAGGGATTAAAACCTGCTTGATACAATCTTATCAATTCTGGAAAAAAAGAATGCCAACACAAATTCATAATTACAAATAATTTCCCTCGAGTTTTCAAAAGCTTGAAATAAATAACAATTGTTTGTGAAAATATTTAGGCTACTTTTCGAAAAAGTGTTGCTCATTCTCTAGTCTATAGTTATTAGGCCAATATATGTATGTAGATATATTTAGCAGATGAAAAGCTTCATAATAAGTCTTGTTTGCTTTAAAAGAACAATTTCTAAAATGCTGATATTTAACTTAGTGAAAACATTTTAATTTCGGTGGCTAGAAAGCCCAAAGCAATGGATCTAATTCAGGCTCCGAAATAATATGGAACTGCAACTTTTTCAAAAAATAAATGGAATCGAGTGTAGATATGATTTTTATGGCAATACTATCTATAAATCTGATGTATTGCTGAATGTGTAAACGAATTGATAAAAGCAGTGACATACACCTGTTTATGATCTATGTCTCTGATAAAAGATAAGGTGCGAAATGCTTAGGGTACGAATCAACTTTCGCGCAAACGGAAGTGAAAGTTCCGTATTTTCTGTTCGGTACGGAACTCTAGCTGTTCGGTACCGAACTTTTATTTGGATATAAACTGCTTAAAATGACTTTGAAAGTGCTAACTGTGATACCTTCCTAAAAAGGACATTTTGAAGATGAGTTCTGCACAGAAAATGGCCCGATATACCGTAAAATAATTATAAATAAGCTATTTCGCCGAGTTTCGAAATTAGGCAAATGAGTTCTGCACGGATTTGCCTAATTTCGAAAATAGGCAAAAACGAAAATCGGCACAATATATACATGCTACATGTACAATGCATGCTGTTTGATATTTGCAATTTTTTTTTATAAAAACAGTTTTTTTGTTAAATTATTTAACTTTGTGAGAAAAAGCGTTTGAATAGACACTGTGTGTTTGTGATTGATTGTTCTCTGTTGTATCAAGATCATTCAAGAAATGTGAAATTGTTAAAGACGGTGTTATTTGTCTATAGTCTAATTAATTATTGAATAAACTATGATTACACGAGTATTTGTATTTTTTGGTTTAGAGAGCACTGTCTAATCTGGCTTATTTAGATTGATAATTGTTTATCATCACTGTTCAACAAAAACTACCGTTTGTTTGACCCATTCACAAAAGGAAATTTTCAAGGGGTAGTCACTGATTTAACCCTTTCTCAAAAGACAAATTTTTAGGGTCATCTTATACAAAGCTGCTACTAGCAATAAAAGAAATATTGATAAGGATATGCTTCACGCATAAAAGAGCTAGGAAAATATTGAGGCACAAGGAGAAAATGCTGATTTTCAGCATTTTCTCCTTTTGCCTCAATGTTTTACCAAGCCAATTTTCATTAGGTATTGTTTGGGAAAGGGTTGAAGGATTTGTAGTAGAGATAACAAAAGATTTATTTTGAAAAAGGATAATGTGTAAAATGAAGAAGGCTTAGTAAATATTTAGGTGAAAGGAGAAAATGCACCAGCGTTCTCTTTTTTTGTCTGAAAGTTTTTCCAAGTCTTTTCTTACGAAGGGAACGTCAAAACCGGGTCTTCCTTGGGAAATGGTTAACCCATTACCTCACAATCATTCTTTTTGACCCCCAACAAGATAATGGCTTTTGAAAACATTGTGGAATATGAAGAAATTGCTTGTGACAAGAAATTTCTTCATTTTCCACAATGTTTTCTGAAAAAAACGTCAAAAACATTTTAAATTTCATTAATTTTAAATTGTTGTCTGCAACATCTTTGACCAAGGACCAGTCCAGAATTTGTCGTTTGGAAAATACTTCAAGCTGTATAAACGGCGTTTCGAAAGAAAAGCATTGATTGATCTATTTATTTTACAAAAATTCAAATTGTGCGTGAAATGGGCGAATTGCCCTACCTAAGGGGAAACGTGATAAAATTCTATTTGCAATATTTTGTTTCTGTATCCATCATTACAAAGCAAATTACCACAAATATGCCTGGTCAGGCAAACTTAACCCTTTCCCAAACAAAAAATTAACAGTGATCCACTTCAAAAACTGCCACAAATGATAAAATGGATGTTGTAAAATATAGGATTTGTGTAAAATTTGGTTCAGAAAATATTAAGACAAAAGGAGAAACTGCTGGTTATCAGCAGTTTCTTCTTTTGTTTCAATGTTTTACCAGTCCTCATCTATTAGGGATCTATCAGGGTGTCAAAACCAGGTATTGTTTGGGAAAGAGTTAACCAGTTTGAGGACATTTTGGTTCGGCTGAAACGAGTTCACGGCGATTGCCCACGGGTAGGGTACAATATCACGGTGTATAATCACGTGATTCAACAATTTCAGAAAATCTTCAATAGTTTTGTTAATATGCAACCGATTTAACAACGTCTTATTTGGGAAAGGATTAAGTACGAAACACCGCGGCTAAAGCGCAGTTGATAACGCACCGAGAGGCCCTGGGTTCGATGCCCCGCGGCGACAAACATTCTTTTTGACTTTTGTATCCAACCCATAATCGTAAGCATTGTTGTATTTTCTTTTTTTCAAAAAATGCCTGATAAAAAATTATCAACGAGGATCTAGTTAGAAAATAGAAATCTGTTTTGCAACTTATATTATCCCTTTTAGATAAACAGACATCACTTTTGGTAGCAGAGGTTGTCTTAAGAATTAAGTGGTGACAATATTTTAATAATGTAAGATTTTGGAAACAATTCTCATCTCATTGATGAGAAGTTATTGGATAATTTAACCTTTATGCATGTATAAATTGATTTCATTAGAATCCGAGCAATCTGGTTGGTTGAGGAATTTTTTTTTTCATAGCTCCAGTTGTGTTTTGTCGTGCTTTTTTTAATTCAAACTGTTAAATTATAAGAAATGAGTGTAATTTAATTTTTTCATTAAGGTATGAAAAAGAAAATCTAATCACACTATCGTATGAACCGTTTGTGGATTCATACGTTGTGATTTGATTTTCGTTTTCATACCTACATCAAAAGATAAAATTGCACTCATTCCTTCTTTTATCAAGCTGCCAGAAAGATTGCACGTGCACATGTTATTCAAGAGTTCCTTACACATTGTAAAAGTAATTTTATAATCAAGGGCGGATCTAGGATTTTTTTCCAGGGGGGTCCAAGCCCAAGATATTTTTCGAGTGGGGGGGGGGTCCAAGCCCAAATTATGGCTTAAAGTGTAGTAAATATGTAACATTACACTAAATTTATATGGTCAAAATACAAATTTTGGCCAATGCCAGGTAGGGGTCTGGACCCCCTGACCCTCCCCCCTATAGATCCGCCCATGTTATAATTATACGAGTATTTAATGTAACATAGTCACGTCTTCTTTATTGTATTTTTATGCTCCCCGAAAAAAATTCGGGGGAGCATATAGTCGCCACGCTGTCCGTCCGTCCGTCCGTGTGTCCGTGTGTCCGTCCGTCCACAGCCATATCTCAGCAACCCTTGGACCAAATTCAATGAAACTTCACATGTGATCTCTCTGGGTCAATGCCTAGGGATCTTTTTCTCCGTTTGTAAATTTAAGGCTGCGTCATGGAAAGAGGGGCCTTAGTGTAAAAATTAGTTTTTATCTTATCTTATCTGCGTCATGGAAAAATGCGCCTTAGCGTAAAAATTAGTTTTTATCTTATAAATTTCTCTTCATCTAATGGGCAGAATTAATGGGCAGAAATTTCGTGCTCATGTAATAAATAGGATGTTCTAGACCATATTCTATAAATAATGTGTGTACAAAAAAGCTGTCATGGGAAAAGGGGGCTTAATGTATGATAGTTTTTATTTTGTGACAAGCACTTATTCGGGGAGCATGATCCGTCTGTGACGGCTCTTGTTTCTATATGGACCAGATGCCTTTGTACTTTTATAAAAGAATTGAATTAGATCTAATTTCGTAGTTGACCAGGTCCTATTTTGAAGCTGACCGCGTATTATAAAATGACCATCCATTTGTTTACGCCATCTTAAATATTATAATAACATGTGCTATAGGTATAACAATATTAACCATTCCTTCATGACAAAATGTTTGACTATCAGAATTAAAAAGGAGTTGCAGAAAAAACGCGTGACATTTGATTAAGGGATTATTCATTATTTGTGAAAAATGAAGCACGCAAAGCATTGGGAGAAAAGAAGAAAATACTGATAGTTAGCATTTTCTTCTTTTCTCTCAATGCTTTCCAAAGTATTTCTTTTCTCTGAATGCCTTTTAATGAAATGTAGTAGGAAACATCAGACCTTAACTCGTTTCTGAAAAGGTTGAACAATATATATAAGCAAAGAAATCGTCGGTGTAAATGCAAAACCTCGTATGTCGATTTTTGCGATTTTCAAAGTACAAACTTGTGTGCCCAGTTAAGACAAATTTTGCGGGTTTTGGGATATTTTTACTAGTCAGTATTGATGACACATTACATGTATTTGTGAACAGTATGTTCAAATTTCAAGTGAAACTTTTCACTCTGGGAAAAGTTATTACAATTTTTCCCTCCCCTTTGATTTTTTTTTCAAAATCGAGAAACGAGGTTTTGCATTTACAACGACGAAATTCTACTTTTGTATTTATCTGAAAGAACATATATTCTTAAGAAAATTCTGAAAATTTCAAGCCAAGATAATAGGCCGTTTAATAAAAAATGAGCCAGGATCTGGAAAAACGTCCATTATAGCATTTGAGACAGCCAGGTTTCAAGATCTGTCTGAGTCTAGATCTATGCAGTCAAGCCAACATCCATGTTACTCTCAAATGGTTGCTACTTACCACGCGGAAGCTATTGGAAAACAACATGGTTCCTGGTCAGACTGCGAGTATACGCAGGCTGATCTGGAACCATGTTGGTCTCAAATGGTATAAGGAACGTTTTACCTGATTCTGGCTATTATATTTTTGTACTAAAATTAAGCAAATTGATGTCCAAAACAGTTCAGATTTATCAGGAATATATCATTTCTGTCTCAACTTTAAAGGCGTATATTTCGCAACAACTGATAGCATTTATACCCATTAGAATATCCAATCTTTACATCAAGTCATACTTTGAAAAAGTCAAATTGGAACGTTATTTCACTTTTTTCAGAGCTTCAGATAATGGGGGGGGGGGGGGGGGTGTGATGGCAATTTTGCTTTTATCATTCTTAAATACCCAATGTTGTTGGTACTCACTTGAATCGTCACGTCGAGTACCTACAATATATGAGTACCCACAATATATGGTTTGGATTTAGATTTAAGAAAAGAATTTTGGAGTGCCTTCATCCGTCTTATCTATTGCTATGATTTATAGTTGATTCTATAGTTGATTCTATACTTAACGGCATTAAAAACGCTCCACATTTTGAAGCACGAAACTCTGCAAATATTGTAAATTTAATCTTTTTGAAGATAATTACACTGTATCATTTTTCTAATTATATTTTACTTTAAAAATTTTTATTTGGGTTTACGGAATATTTTTCACTTGTAATAAGTTTAAAGATGGACCCATTGTTTTTTGAATCGTGATTATGTGAAATGGCAGAAAAGGATTTCTTATTATTTTTTTGCATGGAGTCAATAAGAACCCCATCTTTTTTACTTGAATTAAGTAATGATTAGCTTGATTTAAATGTCATACTTTTATTTCAACCCGTTACCAAACAGCAAATTTTCGACCTGCTGCAAATCGAAAGAAGTTGCAGTCTAATAGGCCTACAATTTAAAGTAGAATATTTTATTTATCTTTTTTGATAGAGAACAATGTGGGAAATTATGAAATGGCTTGTCACAAATGATATCTTCATTTTCATAATGTTTTAAAAAATAACTCCTCTTATCTACGGTGTATAATCACGTGACTCAGAATTTCCAATACTCTTCAATATCTGTTTTAATACTTGACCAATTTGAATTCGGTTTGAATCAGAGAATGTGGGAAAATGCCAGGAATAAGCTGGACGTGTTGGATTTTTGAAAAATCGACTGATAAAAAGTCATTGAAGATAAACCAAAATTTTGGTTTATCTTCAATAACTTTTTTATCCGACGATTTTTCAAAAATCCAACACGTCCATCTAGTGCGTGACGTCTGTCCACATTCTCTGCTTCAAACCGAATTCAAATCGGTCGCATATTAACAAAATAATTGAAGGTTTTCTGAAATTGGTGTATCACGTGATTATCCACCGTGTTATCTGTAGCTCTGGGACTATTTGAGCCGGTATCTGGAAAAACGTCCCTTAAAGCATTTTTAAAAATTGTATTTCAAGAACAGCCTGTTGTCAAAGGCACTCTAATATGCATCCATACTGCTCTCTTTAAGTCGCTACACGTCACAAAGAATCTATTAGAGAACAGCATGGATCCTGATCAGACTGTGCGTATGCGCAGGCTGATCTGGATCTATGTTGGGCTCAAAAGCCTTAAGGGACGTTTTTCTATATCCTGGCTCATTTTTACTTTTTTATCATGACCACAGCTTTATCTGGCGACGTTGCCCAAGAAGTCAATGCTACCACCATGGCACCTACAACAAACGTGACCCTAGCTGATGACGGTAATTCCACGACGGTGGCAGACAATTCTACGACCACGACGATGCTCCCTACGACCACAGAACAAGAATGCTCATGCTGCAATCAACTCAGACGATTCCGTCGTTTTCGTCGCTGCTGTAGGAACGGTTATGACGCCGATTTGAGGTGCGATTGCTGCCCGCCCATTGAGTGTTCATGCTGCGAACTTCCGGGACGACGTCAACGTCGTTGTTGTAGGTTCGCAAGGCGTACCGGACGTGATTGCGATTGTTGCTCCGAGGCCGACGGACGAGGGGAAGACGACGAAGACGAGGAAGATGAAGATTAGACCAGGATCAGTTTTCATAAACAATTCTTCTATATTTTGAAGAATGCATTGATGACAAAAACAACAACAACAACAACAACAACAGCAACAAATACAACTACAGATAATTAGTCGCATTTCAATGAAAACATCTTAAATGCAGCTTAATATACGCTGCAGTTACGAGGTTTTGTTGAAAAGCAGCGAAATACGCTACATTTTCTCCTTTTCTATATCTCACGACAAATACTTTTAGGAAGAGATGCTGTGCTAGGTCATTTATCGCGGCCTATTTCAGTATCTTAGAACTATCATTTAACTTACAATTCAATACCTTGATAAGATTTTGATCAGTCAATAAAGTTTTCGAGTGTGAAATGATTAAAAACCTGAATACCTGCATTACTTCCGTTTTCGTTGAGTGTTTTATAGCCATATCTTGTAGTTATATATTCGTCGTTGTAAATGCAAAACCTCGTATCTCGTTTTTGGAAAATTTCAAAGAGGAGGGAAAAAAGTGTAATAACTTTTCCCCAACTGAAATGATTTACGTGAAATTTGGACACATTGTTCACAAATGATTTGTCATCAATACTGATCAGTTAAATATCTGAAAACTTGCAATCTTGAATTGTCTGTAACTTGGCACACAATTTTGTACTTCGAAAATCGCAAGAATCGCAATACGAGGTTTTGCATTTACACCGACGATATATCGATGTTTGTCAACAGAAATCACGTTGAAATCACGCTTGTTTGAAGCTGCAGTTACAAGGTTTTATTGAAAAACGACGATATACTATTTCGATCCAGCATTTGGACCGTGTTTGTCATTTTTTCTCAAAACGTGTTGGTGAGTTCCGATAGGAATGAGTTCCCTCTAACACGGTTGGTGTTCTATTCAATTCAGTTAACCCTTTCCCAAACAAGACCTGGTTTTGACGTCCCTAATTGAAATGGCTCGGGAAAACATTGAAACAAAAGAAGAAACTGCTGATAACCAGCAGTTTCTCCTTTTGTCTCAATATTTTCTTAGCTATATTGTACAAAAATCCTTACTTTTTCAATGTCCATTTTGTCGTCTGCGGGAACTTTAAATTGAACCATCCTAAATTTTTGTCGTTTGGGAAAGGGTTAAATGTTTTGTTTGGGAAATAAATTTTCTGTTAATCTGTGAAATGCTGGAACATAAAAAATCCAACTACACTGAAAGACTCGATTTATTATGACAAAACTGACTACAAAACATATGATGTCTTTTAATTTCATTTCAAACACCAATGGGGAAGAAACAATACTAACGCTATTTGCATGGTCCGATATCCTAAAACTATTATTTAATTCTAGAAATGATCGGCTACATTTAAAATGCCTAACTGTAGCTTATGTAAGCCCAGTATTATCAAACGTGTTCAACGCAGTTTTGTTCATATTGCTGTTGTTGTATGCTATATAATAGTCTAGCGCAAAACTATTCAGACCACGTTCTTTAAAAAGATGCGTTGCACAATACTTTGTATCCCATGAAAATGTTCACTCCAATTCCAACCATAAAAGCCAGGGCCCTTGAGGGCTGGGGGACGGCATTAACATACACGAACGTGTGAATAAAACGTGCACCGGCGAACAAGCGGAAAACCAGCGTGGCGGTGGCTACTTCCGGTTTCGTCAAAACGTAGAGTAATCCGATCAGTGCGAATGGTATCACATTTTCAAGGTCGTTTTGATGACATCTGCAAAAGAAAAAAAAACGACTAGATTCTACACCACGAAAAATCAGAAGAAAAAGAAAGACAAGGGGATCGTTATTGGACCATACAAATTCTAGGATTCAGTTGATCTGCCTATAGAACTTTTGTCATTGCTATTCAACAAAATCCTCGTAACTGCAGCTTTGTTTTAAGCTTCAGTTATTAGGTTTCTGTTGAAAAGCAACGACATCTAGTGCCATGGCTTGGTCCGTCGCGCCAAGTATACTCCGGATTTTAAAGAAAAGTTTTTTTTCAAAATTCAATAAATGGAACATACTTCTGCCTAAATGCGCACAATACTTTGCTTTAAGGTATACGACCCATCAATGGTATCATAAAGATACACAAGTGACTATATATATTTAAAATCAGCATGGTATCCCGCATCTAATTGCCATTTTTTCATCAACTTTGATCGTTTCGTTAGTGAAATTTTGATTAATTTATATTTTGCATCAGGGTCATACAAAATCATGAAATGCCAAACACCCGAAATGAGCTTTTAAACACAAAAACTGCATGATTAAAAGCAATAAACACAAGTGTTTGCATCTAATCAATAGCTTATATGATCCCCAACAATGGACTAACAAGTAAATAAATAAAAACCAGGAGCAAAATATTTGTTTTTGCTTTTGTAATACATGGCTACCATACTTTCGACAGGCTTTTCGGACGAATGTGAAACAATAGTCAATTTCAAATAACATAAATTCCAATGATATATCAAAATGCATGGCACAAAGGAAGATCATAATTTTCCTATGTGTATATTCTTTCAAAAAAAGTAAAAATAAACAGTTTCGCCGTACACAAATTCAAAAAAATCACTTTGACTAATACACCCCCTTTTTACCACCGCCCAATGGTTTTCAGGAAAATAGCACTCTATGTTCATTATACTTGAATAAATTGTTCCATACGAATTTTACAGGTTTTTTATTGGTTGTATTGGAATATATATACATGTATAATAGTAAATGTTACTATTATAATCGATTCACAATTAAACGAGAATAGATACGGTTGTCTTGCTTTAATTTTACGTAGGTAAAGGTAGTAGTTCTACCTAAAAATAAACCAAAACAACCGTAAAATATTCTCGTTTAACTTTAAACGTATAATGAAAACACATATATAAACAAAAATGTTTATAAATCAAGAGTTGTCAGTGGACAGGATAGCTCAACGAAAAAGTGTTGGATTGTGAACTTTTATAGGATGAAAAGAATAAAAAGTCTACTCAAATAGAAATTTGAAAGGGTAAAGAATCTTTACCCAGTCTTTATCCTTAATAAGGAATATATACATGTCTGACCACAAGCATGTGTGCAAAGTTTCAATACTTTAACAATGGTAGAAACAAAAATGTTACAAGTATATAATATCTGCATGTAAATTGTTAGTCAAACATGTCTATGTCGAAAATTTGTTAAAATGCCCCAGAAATTTGTGTGTCTGAGTGTGAGTTGAGGACGGTATTATCATCACAAGAAACAGTTTGAAAAAATAAAGCCAGGACTGTTGTAGAAAGATAGGTCTCTGCCAAAACTAGGTCTTGTTTGGGAAAGGGTTAGGTGAACAAGCAACTTTTGAATATCAGTTTTCTGATGTCATGTTTGAATCATGATGCTGCCTTATTAGTAGCTAAAGGGATGGAAAAGACGAGACAGGAACACAAAACTATAAAATCAATTATAAATTCTACAGAGAAAATGAATACAACTGGTTGTATCAGTATTTGCTTCCTTTTTCTCATTGGTTTCTTCGCGCAAACCTAGCGTAGAGAAAGCATCAGTTGATCTTATCTTGTGTCTAATCTTTTGGGAAAGGGTTAAACAGAAAGAAATGGCAAAGATCAAGCTTACCTTTTCCTAAAGAAAAAGCCCAAATTACGGTAAACAAAGTGACCAGTTATGGAACGAAATATTTATGGTGCGAATCAACCTCCAAACAGTGACATATTCCGGATTTTCGTAATTCCGTCGTGACAGAGTTGTCTTTCATGCGGGACGGTATGCCGTCTTCCGGTGTCAATGTAAATAAGCGCTATCAGTGGGAAAGAACCGCTACTGCATTTATGAATTTCATAATTTTGCGGATAGAATTGGAAATTTTGAACTGCACAAACTTTATTGAAAGAGGCAAACACAAGACGAGCTTGGATTCGTGTAATAAGTCGCAAGAAACATCGTATCTGGCCTAGGCCTACCCGAGTCTGAGAGACAGTACTCTAAAGGCTATTTGCCGAAACGCGTAGATCGTTGGGAGATTCCGACAGACAAATTACAGAGGAACCTCAGCGGAGAGAAGAAAGAGAAATCCCATCGCAACATATTCAGAACACACTAAATGCTTACATATATCAAAGTAGATCTAGTCTATTGAGACAGAAGGAGAAACTGCTGGTTATCAGGATGTTCTTAAATTTTGCCAAAATGTTTCCCAAATTATTTTCTCTTAAGTAATATTCATCAAAACCAGGCCTTGTTTGGGAATGCTTTAACAAACAAACAATGAATTACTTAGATCTACTTGAACGAAATAGCAAAGTTTTGAGAGAAAAGAAAAACATGCTGACTTTGATTTTCCCTCAATATTTCTTATTCTACAATCTACAACAAACCGTTCTTCTTAGTAGATAGATCTACGTATCAAAGTCTACAGCCTGCTTCAAATTTGGATTAAATTTGAAATGATGGTTTATTATGTTAACCTTTTCCTAACCAATATTCTTTGTCTTGATGCCCACAGCAAAACCAGAATCATTCTGACAATTAGCATGACTTAATTTGGAAAGAACCATATTTTTCGGCACATTTAATAACGAATTCTTCAAATCTTTTAATCTTTTTCTTAATATTAATGTCCGGTAGGCCTATTTGACCTCAGTAGATTGTTGAAAAAACATTGAGAAAAAGGGAGCAATTTCAGTGATGATAGATCTAGTCAGAAATATCGCCTCTTACCTCAATATTTTCTGTGCTTTAACATTCATTTATTCTGTTTTCGATATTAATCGTTTTCCGACAGTGAAAAACCGTGTGAAGCGGAATGTTCTTACAAAATATATTCGTTTGGAAAAACTCGCCACAGCGTACATGTATGTACATGTATCTTTTTCCCCAAAGTTGCCTCTCTTTTTATTTCTATGACGTCATTTTACTAGAGTAAGAAACGCAAAGTCATGACGTCACAAATCGACACTGGCCTGATTTGAGGCACGTCACGGGGGAAAATATTTTCAATGATAACTTATCATCGGATTATGGGAGATTTCTTTTGTTATAGATCTCTGAATGGTTTAAAAATTATGGAAGGTGCAGAGGTATTATTAGGTTCCATTATTAAGTTACAATAAAAATCATTTTCATTTAATTACTCATTGGTTTGATGAAAATATTAAAGTTGCCGCTTGTCCTACAGGCAAATGGAAGTAAACATATACCGTCCCGCAGGAACCACAACTCTGTATTACCTGAATTACGAAAAGACCCAATTACGTCAGAGGTACGTAATTCTGATTCGGGGAGATCACTGGGTGCGCTGCAGTTGTTGTTGTTGCAAAGGGAGGTCATTCTAACTGCCAAAATATTTTGATTTTTTCGTCTTTTGCTGTTTCATTTGACGTTTTTATAAATTCATCTGCTGGGATTCGTTGTAGAAACTGTACGTACTGTACGTACAAATTCAAATCTAATGTAGAAGCGTTTTTACAAAAAAATGTTTTAAAAAATCTCCGTAAATCCGAACATGCTCGATTATTTCCGTTGTTGCGGAAACAGCCGACATTACACGAATAGTTTAGAGCTAATGATAGGTCGTATTCCTTAAATCAGTTGTTATGGTGCCACCATATAAGTTTATGCATTTTCTAGATAATCTAGGACCATGCATGATACACTTAATTTTTATCAAAAATGTATACTGACAAAGGCTGTTTTATAAGTTCAGTGATATCTTTTGTCCAATTGCGACAGAAGTAACCCGGGACATCTGAACAAAAACGTAATGACCCCAATTCGACACTGTATTTTTACGGTTTCCATCCATCATTCATTTCAAAGCGCTTAGTGAAATTTCGCCCCTATGATCACCGTTTTCCACGACAACGGAAACAATAAAGCAGGCTTAACTGGATTTTAAAAAATCCGGCTAGCCTTGTCTATCTCCGTTTCCACTGATGACGCAAAACTTACAATTAGTGTTTGGTATATGTATCTAATGGTGGATGGAATACCTTAACCCTTTCTCAAACAAGACCTGGTTTTGATGTCCCTAATAGAAAGGGATTAGTAAAACATTGAGACAAAAGAATAAACTGTTGATAACCAGCAGTTTCTCCTTTTGTCTCAATATTTTCTTTGCTATGTTATTGCCAAATTCTATGTCTAACAACATCCATTTTGTTGTTTGTGTCAGCTATCAAATTGGACTTCCCTAAACTGTTGTCATTTGGGAAAGGGTTAAAACGATGAACTAACGGACTTTGGTTTTATAGGTTGTCTCCAATTAAGGTTAGGTAGTCAACCATTTTGAGATTCAAGCGACGTCGAAACTTTTCGTTCGGCTCGTAAACATTCGTTACGTATCCGACCCTATTCGGGCGACGTCGTAATCATTCGGCGGTGGTACATGCCACCGCCGAATGATTACGACGTCACCCGAATAATTCTGACGTCATGTGAATCCCATAAGGGCTAGACTACCTTAATTCTGGTGGATTATAACACGCTTCTACTTACCTACGCACTCTTTCAACATCCGGGTCGGTTGTGAAAGTTGCTTCTTTTCCCGCCCCTTTGTAGTCTTCTGCGTTCATAAATACCTACAAGATGGGATACAGTAGAATTGTGTTAATTTTTTAGGCCTACACGTAGCGCGTTTGACTTGTCACAAACGGATTACGGGTTCGATCTCCGGCGCTTAACCCTTTCCCAAACGGCAAAACTTTAGGCTGATCCACTTCAAAAAACCACAGGTAAAAGTACCTACTGAAAACACGATGGAAAAAGGACATTAGATAGATTAATTGACAAGGTTGATTAGATTGGAAATACCGGAGGAGAAAGATGTGGTGACAATTTCATTCCTCAAAATGTATTCAAATCGATAAAATAAACTTAAAAAACGGAGAGAAAACGTTCAATCGCAAATGCGATACGTAAATTAAATCATTTCACATCAGAACCAAGTCACTTACATTGACCAAATACGCTTTACTGACTGTATCTACGCATTTTCAATCTAATTGAAATATAGATCCTATCTTTCAGTAGGATCTAACGACGACCCGTTGAGGGTCATCTTCTGTGACCTTTCTTTGGACCAATCAGATTTTACTTTGGAAAAGTTGAAAGATTTTTCGCATGCGCACGGGCATGCGCACTACCGTGCACACTACACTTCCGTTTCTAACGATAACTAGTAGCCATGGAC
Organism: Fragum sueziense; assembly: GCA_963680895.1. Taxonomy (NCBI): domain Eukaryota; kingdom Metazoa; phylum Mollusca; class Bivalvia; order Cardiida; family Cardiidae; genus Fragum; species Fragum sueziense. Next base: position 14,412,544 of record OY804605.1, on the reverse strand, counting down.
GCCTCCATTGTGGTGATTTCACTACAAAGACAAAGACCAAAGTCCGTTAATTTTGAGAGCAAAGACATGGCATTTATGAAGCTGATAGTCTTCTGCATGGCAGCAACAGTGCAACACGATCATCACGCCAACCCGAAACAAAGCGATGTTAACTTTGGGGAGTTAAAACCTCGTAACTCCAGCTTTTTCAAGCTGTAGTTACGGGGTTTTGACTGCCCATCCACGATAAACTATATATTGGCAATTTCAATCAGCATAAATAGATTCCCAATTAGCTCAGTCGGTAGAGCGTCCGACCCATGAACCTGATAAGCAGGGATCGACTCCCACCTTGGCTTCATATTTTTTTCCTACTATGTATTTTATATTTTTCAAACTAAAAGTTTCTAGAAATCACGGATATAAAAACATAATTGGTAATTGTATTTTTAATTCGTTTTTGCAATTTCTAGAATAATTTGGTATGGTAAAATGTAATAAAGATGATAAAAAAATAGGGGGACAAAACGATGAAGTTGGCGCGAGGTTCGATCCTCTAATCTACGGTTCCCAAGTCGGCAGCTCTACCAACTGAGCTAAGCTGACTATTGCTGAACTTGTATACCAATTGTCATAATATAGTTTATTTATGTTCAAAATTACACACCGCTCTACTTCGGGTTAGCACAATGATCGCACAAAACTGGCACTTAGTACAGTGCCAAAAATATACCAAAACCTATCCACTTCATTGATAAATGCCATATCTTTGCTCTCAAAACTAACGGACTTTGCTCTTTGCTCGGCGTCAAGCGCGTGTCTATCGACCGCAGCCACTTTGGTGTTGTTGTCAGGGACAACAGACCTGCGTTTGCAACGAGCGTTTTGATTGGTTGGTGTAAAAATAGAAAAAAAATGGAAATTCCCAGGTCACAGAAGATTACCCCTAATGCGCGATCTTCAGATGTAACATTATGAAATTATGTTATCTGGATTCATTCAGATTGTACGCATTTTTATCACAACATTGCTGTCAATCGTTTTTACACCGCCATGAATCTTCATCGATGACAATCGAAGTATTCCGAAGCGTTTTGTAAGGAAGCATTTCATTGGTCGTTTTTCAATGACATCGATGAGTCATAGGTTCATTGGGATTTCTGCTTCAATTTCTATTGCGACATGTCTTAAATGAATGACGGCAAACATCTGCGGTCTCACTGATCAAACATAACGTTTCGTTTAATGGTTTGGAATTTGATTGCGTTCATATTGCAAGACGCGTTCCACGTCCTGCAAATTCTTTAACTGGACACTAAATTTTGCGAAACTCAGGCTGTAGAGATGTTCGGCCCTACACCACACTCAGGACTAATTTTCACGTGTCCCTTGCCGATGACGACGTGCCTAATGCAAACGTAACGTGAGATTTAGTCATCATGATAATGTGACAAACATATGGTCTCAAATCTCTTATGAGCCGTCTATCTGGCTTCGTCGATTTCAAATATTGCTTACATATGCTTGCTTTACTGAAAAGCCATTAATTGTGTAGTTTTGAAACGTTGACGTTAGGGCGTCAACGTCATGTAACGATCTTGTCTAGTCATTGCTGCATTCAGGATATCAGACCGAAGCCTATCAAAAATGTATCCTTTGTTTTAGAAACATGATTGCAAATGCATACTTTCAGAACAATGACATTTAAACGACAACGAAACGTTTTACGCCGGTTCAAGAAACTGGCAAAACTAACGTGTAAAATCTGCTGTGTTTACTGTGACGTAGCATCTTTTACTATTCAGAATTTTGACATTTTATGTTTAATTTAGCTTTTGTACCCTTTGAATACAGATTTTAGACAATAAAGTTTATTATGAAACGTTTGTTTTGATAACCACGTGCAAAAAGATGCTAAGAACGTTTTGCAATATGCCAGACAATTTTATCATCCAAAGTTGCTTCCAATGTCAATAGACGTGAGAAAGTTGACAGCTTAACTCTGTGTAGAAGTTTGGTGTAGTTAGTTGCAGTGGTTACGTAGATATTTAAAGTAGAAGTATGCACACTTTCTTTTTTGACTCAGTATATAATAAAATCTTCATAAACGTTTTCCTTTGAATTTATTTGAAATTGTGATTTTAAGGGGAAAATGGTCATTTGGTGATCTCGGCCCCTTTAAATATTTTTTATTTGGGGCTCCGTGTACTTGACACGATGACGAAATGGAGGTGTGTTTCAATTAGCCAATGAAAAATCGCGACACTAAACATCATTCGGATAACCTCTAATCCAGGCAAGATGGAAGACTTTGGAAAATAAACTGTGCACTGTGCTCTTCAATATCGATTAATACAGACGCCTACTGAAAAAGGTAAACATAAAAGGCTTCTAAACAAACAAACAAACATTGTACTTACCATTAATGCTTATTTATTAGTGATGATCGCGAATATTTCGGCGAAATCGTCATTTAAATTCGGTTTTACAAAAACAAATTGTCACCACATCTTTCTCCTGTAAACTGTTTTATGCATTTTTCCCTGTCATTTCGAAAGTATAAGGCCGGCGACAACGAAATTTCGCATACGTGAAGTCATTAATATGAACTTCAAAGAAACGTTTAAGTTTTTAGTTGAGATACTTGCAATTGCTCAAAAAATTATCCGAAAAATAGAGTGGATTTCAATCTAATCAACCTTGTCAATTAATCTATCTAATGTCCTTTTTCCATCGTGTTTTCAGTAGATACTTTTACCTGTGCAAAAAACTACCAAAAATGACGAAATGGAAGTTATCAAAGATAGAATTTGTGTAAAATATGGCATGGAAAATATTGAGACAAAAGGAGAAGGTGCTGGTTATCAGCAGTTTCTTCTTTTGTTTCAATGTTTTCGAACACATTTTCTATTAGGGACGTCAAAAGCATAGGCCCTTGGATCCAGGAATAATAACAACTTACATATAGTCCTAAATAATATAAATATGAGAAGGTTGGACTGTAGCCATTTTTCTGAAGTAACGGAAGTCCAGCTCGAAAATGCGCTTGATTTTTTATACTGGTTCCGATCATACGTGCGCAAAATCGGGCCGGGTACCTCGCGTTTTTCCCATCAAAGTACCAAAAGTACGCGATCCACGTCGGCACCTTTTTCGCTTGTTTACAATCGACGTTTTGAAAGAAAACAACGTAATGGATGTCACTGAATGGTAAGAACATTTCCACATTTTATTTTTATAATGATTACTGAAAAAATTAGAACATGACATTCGGTAGTAGACCTACAATCAGCTAGTAACGAAAAGTGTCGGACCAAAGTCAATTCGTACATAAATTTTTGTAGACTGGAAACCCAAACCCTAACCCATTTGGAAAAAATGACCCATTTGGAAAAAATGGTTCTTTCGTTTTTTTCTTTGAGGGTTTCGTTATTTATCAATTATGGAATGTTAAAATGGTACTATCTAAAATAAATCAGCTGTTATATGATGTTACCACCTATCAATTTAGAGAAACGATGACCTGTGGGAAAAATCGGCCAATGGCGAACTCGGCCTATTGAACTCGACCTTACCATATGATATATGTATATAATAATATTATAGATATTGAAATAAAATCAAATTCTATGGTGTAAAAAATGAAAGAAAAGAATATCAGATGTTTTAAATGTATGATATTGTAATGACCTTTTCTTTTGCGAAGAAACAAGGTTCCTAACCATAAAAACGGCCTTAACCGAAATCTTGCTGAAATTTTATTATTTGAACACGTTCATCACTATATTTGAAAAAAAAATGTAGTCACAAAACAATAATATGGAAAAATGGCTAACATTGAGCAAGACGGCCAAATGCAACGGTTTTGTCGTCAATTTACATTACTACTAGACTGAGGAAAGAATCGGCGAATGTCAGTTTCTGACATTGAAAGGTCCACTGCTATCATATACGGTACCAAAACAATTAGATTATCCAGTTCATTTTTCGAAAAATGTTAGGCCGATTTTATGGGTTAGTGAACTTGTCGTAAGCAGTTTTGAATCTAAGCAGTTTTAAAACTGCTCAAATGTTACGGAACTCAATTAGAGCAGTTTTGAAACTGCAACAATCGTAAATCATTTTATCAATTGACAGGTTAGTTAATTGCATCATTTCCTTATATACGACTCTTAATATTCAGCATTGTCAATCGAAACGTCAATCGAAAGTAATTTAATTTAAAATTTAACGATTTTCATCGATTATCATTTATCAATAATCATAAATCAATCAATTAATAATCCATTAAATTATTGGTTCTTGGTATTTATAAATCAATTGATAATCTATTACGTTACTGATCTTTGGCAAAATTATTAATCAATTATTGATAATCAATTATATAACTGACTATTGACAAGTACAAATTAATTGATACTCAATTAAATAACTGATTATTGGCACATATTTATCAAATGATAATCGATTAAATAAATTATGATTGGCAATCATTAATCAATTGATAATCGATTAAATTACTGGTTACTGGTCAAATTATTAATCAATTGATAATCGATTAAATTACTGATTATTGGCCAAATCATTATCCAATTGACAATCGATTATATAACTGACTATTGGCAAGAAAAAAAATCTGTTTCGTTCAATTTGGTCCGATATTTGACTGTTGTAAAGTCAAAACGAGTTATTAGTGGTCTCCGTTGCAGTCTTAAACCTACCACGTAGGTGGGTTAACGTGATTATTCGGTCCTGCCTTGACGTCATATCTCTTGCACGTCCGCCTCGTGCTCAATCGGTTGTGGTCCAATTGAAAGCCAACAACGTATACGGTCACAAATGTGTCGATTTTCTGCCCCATCAATGTCTTACGACAACATTTTGAACCTTTTCCACCAACAATATCTGTACTGCAGTTAGGCGCTGCTTTTTGGCCTAGCCTTTCTATGCGTAGCGTAGTGAAAAGTGTGTGAACGCTTTGGCGTCTTCTTTGTCTATGTTCTAGCTTGTGTTTAATGAAAATTCGTTTTGATAGTAGTCATCTAGAAAACACGGCAGGGGATAATCATTTTTTAACAATTTACCATGTATCTCGTGATGAATGTACGACATCTGAAGAAAATGGCACTGTTTTTATGCGTATGGGTGCAGGTATATTAAAAATGTACTCAACAGCCATTAAAAACATATTTCGTCGAAAATATTATGAAAAATTTGGGGTTGCGTATCTTTTTTGTCTTAGTTTATATAATAAATATAACCTAAAATTACAACTTATTTCCATGGTGAAAGAAGATGAATTTTCTATTGTGTTGCTACGGTATGTACATTTTGAATACATTTTCCATTTTTATCAATTAATCCATAACGAAGTGGACATATCTAGGAATCTTCCAAATTCAAAGAACCACGACTCGGCCAGTATCCATTCTGACAATTGACAAAAGTAATTTGTCTCTCACCAATGGGGGTGAATCATCTATGTGAGAGAGCAGCTGGAGGCTCGGATTGGATATTGTGGTGGTACTGGTGAGAGAAATACCAGGAACCCACGGTTAGGTGCTCCAGTCGTCGCAATATGACCATAGAAAGTTGAAAACGGCTTAAAACCCCAATAAACAAACTCCTAATTCAAAGATGTTGCAGTCGACAATTTCAAATGAATGCAATTATTTTTTCCCTGTCTTTTCAGGTAGCAAACAGTGTGGGTATTAAAAATTGCTTGTCACAACCAACTTCTTAATTCCCCACAAAGTTTTTCCAATTCAGTTTTCTTTTGTGGAGTCAAAAACATTCAATATGTGGTAATGGGCTAATTCTTTTTACGGACATTGTTATGCGATAATACGGCAATAAACTAGCCCACATATTATATAACAGCTGATTTATTTTAGATAGTACCATTTTAACATTCCATAATTGATAAATAACGAAACCCTCAAAGAAAAAAACGAAAGAACCATTTTTTCCAAATGGGTCATTTTTTCCAAATGGGTTAGGGTTTGGGTTTCCAGTCTACAAAAATTTATGTACGAATTGACTTTGGTCCGACACTTTTCGTTACTAGCTGATTGTAGGTCTACTACCGAATGTCATGTTCTAATTTTTTCAGTAATCATTATAAAAATAAAATGTGGAAATGTTCTTACCATTCAGTGACATCCATTACGTTGTTTTCTTTCAAAACGTCGATTGTAAACAAGCGAAAAAGGTGCCGACGTGGATCGCGTACTTTTGGTACTTTGATGGGAAAAACGCGAGGTACCCGGCCCGATTTTGCGCACGTATGATCGGAACCAGTATAAAAAATCAAGCGCATTTGTCGAGCTGGACTTCCGTTACTTCAGAAAAATGGCTACAGTCCAACCTTCTCATATTTATATTATTTAGGACTATATGTAAGTTGTTATTATTCCTGGATCCAAGTGTGTTGACTTGTACAACGACAAACCCAAAGCTTAAGGTAAGAACCCTTCATTATTCACCACCCAAAACACTTCATTGGCGACGAGGATTTTTGAAACGAACCCATTTGTAATTTGACAGTTTGGCCACGTGACTTGGTCTTTTCTAAAGAAATTTGGTTTCTAAGTTTTTGTTGAGAGCTCTTTAAAGCAGAATATTTCTGTTTTAAGTAAGTATCTTGAGAGTAAAATTGCATTTATTTTGCTTTCTTGTCAGTTATCTTGAAAGAAGAATTTGTTTTTCTTTCATGTCAGTACCTTGAAAGAATTCATTTTTTCTTTCATGCCAGCTCCAGTAAATTCTGTTAATTCAGTTTTACTGTAAGTTCAAGGTCATTTGTGTCCTTGTAAGTAATTTTGGTAAAATTAACTTTTTACTTTGTTAGTCAGAGTTTTACTCTGTAAGTGTGAGGTCAAATTAGATTTGTCCTTTAAGGTATTTAATTCTGTAAATTATCTGTCAATTTTTGTCAGGTTCAGAATTAAATTTGGGGTTTTGAACGTGCAAGGTCAAAGGAAGCACATGGTCATTGAAGGTCAGTACCCCACCCACCATTGACCTTGTGTTCTGCTTGATAAATAATTCATTATTTATTATTAATTGATTTTGCTTTTGATTTTTCAGGGGTTTTCTGATATATCTGTTTTTTGCAGGTTTAACAGAATTTGTTACATTTCAGCCGCAATAAGATTGTGTTTTACACGTCTGTTGTGTCAAGGTTAAGAGAAAGTCAGAAACTCAGGACTGTATAAGTTGTGTTTTACACATTTATACTGACAGGTTTGAATTTGTTTAGCCCTATATTGTCATAATGGCTTCTAACATTATTCGCATAAATAGTGCATCTTTTGATGAGCTTCAGGCTATTAAGGGCATAGGTCCCAAAAAAGCACATGCCATCATTCTCCACAGAGAAAAGTATGGTCAAGTAAAGAAGGAATCTTTGTCCCTTTTGCTTATGGAGGATGTGCCAGCGAGTCTATGGGAGTTGATTGATTTTGGGATGGAGGAAAATGCTGATAAAGTTAGTGCGCAGCAGGACGAATTAGATGCTTTGACGGCAAAGGTAAAGGAGGCAAAATTGTCTTTAGACCGAACTAAATTTACGGTCCAGAAAATGCTGAAAGAAAAGATGACAAAAAGCGATTCAAGTGTCATAAGCGAATTGTTAACTTATTTGCCACAGACCCCAAGTGCAAACAAGCCATTGTTGGACAGTGCACCAATTGTGAGCAAGCCATTGCTGTCTAATGCACCTGTGCATCCACCTGCCCTAAAAATGGAGAGTAAGGTAAGAGTCCCTTTAGTTAATTCTACTCCTGCTCCTCACCATGATGTGGTTTTTAATCCAAGTGTGAGGAGCAGTGAGAAGAAAATTATGTTTGATTCTTTGGGTAAGCTGCAAAAACAAACAAATCATGAAATTGCCCAATTAAAGCAGCAACTTAGAGAGAAAAGGGAAATGAGAAAGCTAGTGGAGCATAAGATAAGCCAGAGGACTCCGGCTTTTAGTCGGGCCTCTGAAATGAGAGCACCTTCAAGTATGGATGATGATTCAGACATGGGGTCATTGTTCAGTGATGTATGCAGACAGGACATTCCCCACCCAGTTGCACCCAGACCAACCCCTCGACGTTCTCATTCTGGATTTTATCCGAATGAGAATGAGGCTGGCTTGGGAGCGCATCCAGTGCGGGAGCAGGCATATGTTGCAAATGACATTTCTCACCGGGTTGCGTCTGGACCAGCCCTTAGACATTCTCATTCTGGATTTTATCCGAATGAGAATGAGGCTGGCTTGGGAGCACACCCAATGGATAGGCAGGTATGTGCTGCAGATGAGATGGTGGACATGCGTAGGGGCAATCCCAGTAAGAAACCAAAGAATTTACGGTTTAACGGCAAGACCAACTGGTTATCTTTTAAAAGTATTTTTGAAAGCTACCGGTCGGTATTGCGATGGGGTGAGCAGGAAAGTAAGGACTATCTCATCTGGAGCATGGAAGATAAGGCCATGGATTATGTCGCTGTTGCCATGGGAATGGGTGAGCATTGCTCTTATTACTCCTTAATGCAGAAGCTAGAAACAAGATTTGGTACTGGGGAATTGGTAGAGACTGCAAGGGTCAATTTTCATCAAGCATTCCAACGTTCCGACGAGTCACTCGATGATTGGGCTGATCGAGTAATGACAATGGCAACGTCAGCCTATAGGGACTTGCCGGAACATTATAGAATTTCTGAGGCGGTCGCTAGATTCTGCCAGGGCTGTGCAGACAAGGAAGCTGCAAAGCATGCTTGTCTGGAGCGCCCTCGCAGTATCCAGGAAGCATTAAATTCGGTGAAACATCATAACTATATTTCACAGGCAGTCGATGGACAGAAAGCACGCCGCAAGCCTAGAGAGGAAATGTCCGTTAATGCAATCACGTTAGAGGACGTCAAAAAAGTTGTAGCAGAAGCTCTTGCAGCCGCCATACCAAAATCTGCCCCCAAAAGCCCCCAGAAAAATGGTGAGGGTAAAGAAAATGATAATTGTTTCTTTTGTAAAGTTCCAGGTCATTGGAAGAGAGATTGTAGGCGTTTTAAAGCTTTTATTGAGAAGATGGACAAGAAAAATCAAAAAGCTTTAAACGATTAAAGACTGAGGTTGCTGACCACAAACCTCGGTCTATTGCAAAAGTATCAGATGGTCAGGCAAAAGGAGAAGGTGTAGTATCAGAGGTAACTTTTAGTTCTGACAAGGGGTGTTCCGATAGTTTAGCGGCTTTTAGTCATAACGAGGGATGTTCCAATGTTTCAGGGATATCAAAGAACCCATCAGCGGCTTTTAGTCATGAGGGTCGTTCCAAAAGTTCGGTAACACCAACCTCTGAGGGTCGTCCCTTACGTACAGCGGCTTTTAGTCCAGGTGAGGGTCGTCCCAAAAGTCCGGAAATTTCAAGCTCCATAGAATGCACAAACGACACAGTGGCTTTTAGTCCGAATGAGGGTCGTTCATATTGTTCTACAGATCCTGTAGCTTTTAGTTCAGGTGAGGAACAATTAATCAATCCTTTGAACGAAAGTAAAGATGAAAATCTTAGTATACACCAAGTATGTGCAGGCTCCTCTTTCATTTATCTGAAAGTGGGGGGGAAAGATGTGAGAGCGAGGATTGATTCGGGAGCTGAAATTACAATTTTGTCATCACAAGTTTACAATGAGTTAAGTCAAAAGCCCGGCAAAGTGAGAGATGTTGTTATGCAAATGGCAGACAAAGATAATATCCTGAAAGGGTTTGTTACCAAGCCAGTACAACTACATCTTGGTTCACAGGTATTTAAAGAAAGACTTTACGTGGCTCCAATTTCGGACGATATGTTGTTGGGACATGATTTGATGCATCACTTTGGTGCCTTACACGACATGCAGTCTGATACACTCATTGTAAACGGTGAGCGAATCCCCATTACTACACATTTCCAAGGTAAAAAGCCTACAATAGCTAGAGTTTCTTTGGCCAAGAAAGTGGTTATTCCACCAAATTCTGTAGTTAGGGTGCAAGGTAAGATGGATTGTGCATTGGAAAATTATTTTGTCGAACCTGAAGAAGTTGTCTACAAAAAACAGGTGCTAATGCCTCACACCATAAGGTCTTCAGGAACCAAGCCAGTGATTTGTCTAGTCAATCCATCCAATAATTTCAAGAGTTTCAGAAAAAATGACATCATAGCTACAGCACGCACTTTTGACCAAGTTCTTGACCATAGCACTACCTCTCACTCAGATGGGGATCAAATATCCAATCCCGATCTTATTTCTGGTATGGTTTTTAATCTGTCAGAAGGTAAGATTGAACTACCAAATCACATTCAAGGTATGTTCGAAGCGTCCTCCAAGGAGCTCAGTGGAGAGCAAGCACATCAGCTGGCCTGCGTTTTACGCGACTATTCTGATGTGTTCGCCGAAACTGACTTTGATTTGGGAAATTTTACTGCCATAGAGCATGAAATCGATACAGGCGACGCTAAGCCAATTAAACAGAAAATGCGTCGTACACCAGCCTGTTTCGTTAATGAAGAAGAAGCTCATCTTAAGAAAATGATTGAAGCTGGTGTGATACAAGAGTCTATATCGGAGTGGGCATCGTCCCCGGTCTTGATCCGGAAACGGGATGGTTCAGTCCGATGGTGTATAGACTACAGGGCTTTAAACGATGTGACCCGTAAGGATACTTTCCCTTTACCGTTAGTAGAAGATTGTTTAGATACCCTTTCAGGAAATAACTGGTTTTCTAAATTAGATGCTAATTCGGCCTATTGGCAAGTTAAAGTCAAGGAAGAAGATAGGAAGAAAACTGCTTTTTTAACGAAATTTGGCTTATTTGAACATATTAAAATGGGCTTTGGTCTTACGAACGCCCCAGCAACCTTTTCAAGGGTAGTAAGCTTCATTTTGAAGGGACTAACATGGAAAATAGTGCTCGCCTTCCTTGATGACATTTTGGTATTGGGAAAGACCTTTGAGGACCACCTGGAAAACATTTCTGAAGTGCTACAACGATTCAGGACACATGGTATGAAGCTTAAGCCTAGAAAATGTATTTTCTTTCAGAACGAAGTAGAGTTTTTGGGCAGAAATGTAAGTAAGAATAGCCTTTCTCTTACTCAGAAGGACATCCAAACAGTCTTGGACTGGCCGGTCCCAAAATCCTCCAAGGATGTTCAAAGATTTCTAGGTTTGGCTAATTACCATAGGTCATTTGTGAAAGATTTTGCAAATTTGGCACTATCGTTGTATCGGCTAACAGGTGGAGAACCATTCACATGGGGAAATGATGAGCAGAATGCTTTTGAAGAACTTAAAGCGGCTTTGACCACTGCGCCAGTCTTGGCTCTGCCCAATACAGAAGATCCCTTCATTCTTGATGTGGACGCTTCTCATTCAGCAATCGGAGCAGAACTCATTCAAGTGCAGGACGGGGTAGAAAAGGTAATTGCTTTTAGCAGCTTTTCATTAACCCCAGAGCAAAAGAATTATTGCACTACTCGCAAAGAATTACTGGCAATAGTGAGATTTACGAGACAGTTCAGATACTATTTACTTGGTAAGATTTTCACTGTCCGTACAGATCATTCCAGTCTAACATGGCTCTTAAGATTTAAAGAGCCACAAGGTCAATTGGCTCGATGGATAGAGGAACTATCCCAGTATCACATGATAGTTAAACATCGAGCTGGGAATAAACATGGAAATGCGGACGCGCTATCGAGGATTCCGGACCCTCTAAGTCCATGTTCAGAATTTGTAGCTGGTCTACAACCCACAGATCTGCCTTGTGGGGGTTGCAAATACTGCATGAGGGCTCACACGCAATGGGCCAGGTTCACTGAAGATGTGGACGAAGCAGTCAGTTTGGTGCCTAAGAAAGTTGCAACCATGACAATGAGCCACCATGTTAGACAAGGTAAGCCGCCTGAAGAGCATAGCCGTCTTTTAGACGCAACACTCAATTCCCCGGAGCATAGCTGTCTTTTAGACACGATGCTCAATGTATCAGAGGATAGCCGTCTTTTAGACGCGACACCCAATGTAGTCAGGCAAGATTGTCTTTTAGACGCAATGCCTGATCAGTCTGAGCAAAACTGTCTTTTAGACGTGAGCTCAAAGTGGACGAATTTGGAACTTTCGGATTTTCCATTCGGAAGTATCGACGAGCTGGGTCCTTCAGAGAGTCACTTTGATATTGTAAGTAACAGTAGGGACAGGATAATAACCTGCTGTCAAGTTAAGGACCCAGATACCCGCACAAACCACGAATATCCGTCTTGTTGGGGATTTTCTTACACTGAACTAAGTGAAAGTCAGCATAAGGATGAAAATTTAGCTATGCTTTTAGCATGGTTAGAGAGAAAGGTAGAACCTTCAGAACAACAATTGTTCAGCGAAAGTCCAGAGGTAAAAAATCATTGGCTGAATAAAGAGCTTTTTAAGCTAGAAAAGGGGGTTCTATTTAGGCAGAAACCAGTTGCAGAAGGAGGGGAATGGCTTTTAGTCATCCCCAAAAGTCTAAAGGAAATGGTTCTCTCGCTGCACCACGATATCCCGTCTTCGGGTCATCAGGGTGTAGCGAGAACCAAGTTCAAAATAAAAGAGAAATTTTTCTGGTTTCGTTTGTCTAAAGATGTTGAAGATTATGTCACAACATGTGATGTCTGTAGTAAGAATAAAAAGAACAAGACTTATGGCAAGGTCCCTTTAACTGAATATCAAGCGGGTGCTCCATTAGAACGTGTTCATCTCGATTTTATCGGGCCATTACCTAAAACTGCTAGAGGAAATGAACATTGTCTAATGATAGTAGATCAATTTACAAAGTGGGTTGAGTGTGTCCCTTTGCCAACTCAGCAAGCCGAAGAAACAGCCAGAGCTGCCATAGACAGCTTCTTTTCACGTTTTGGTTTCCCTCTTCAGATTTTCTCTGATCAGGGAAGAAATTTTGACAGTCGGCTTTTTGAAGCTCTATGCAAAGCTTTACATATTCACAAAGCTCGCACGACATCTTATCGGCCGTCTGCTAACGGTCAGGTTGAACGTTTCAACCGCACCCTTATGGATGCTGTTAGGTGTTTTTTAGGAAAGTCTCAGGATAAATGGGATTTAAATGTTCAGCAAATAGCAATGGCCATTCGAGCCTCTGTAAATAGGAGTACTGGTTTCACTCCCAATATGCTTATGCTGGGCCGAGAGGTAAACACTCCCGCCCAATTGATGTTCCCATGTGCACAGAACAAATCCGGAGACTATGGTGAGTATGTATCTGAGTTGGTTAAAGGCATTGGTAAGGCACACGATATAGCACGGTCATGTCTCAAAACTTCGCTCAAACGTATGAAGCGAAATTATGATCTTAAGGTGTTGCTAAGACCCTACAAGGAAGACGACATTGTGTATCTTTTAGATACAGCAGTCACAAAGGGTAAGTCCAAAAAACTATGCTCACCTTGGAAAGGGCCTGCCATTATAGTTAAAAAGTTATCCCCATACCTTTACAGGGTCAAGCTGAACAAATCGGTATTCGTGGTGAATCATGACCGTATGATGCCTTGCAGGGATAGGAACCTACCAAACTGGATCAAGAAGTTTAGGGAAGAAACTAACATGACATCTTCCTTTCAGAACATTCCAGGCAGTAATGATGAGAATGAAAAGAGATATTGTCTTTGCAGAGAGCCCTGGAATGGAAAGTTTATGATCCAGTGTGATTACTGTGACGAATGGTACCATGGTTCCTGTATCAATGTCAGTGCATCTGATGCACTTGACATTGATAAATTCAAATGTAATCCCTGCAAGAGGAAGTAAATGTTTCGGTCAAGTTTGAGTTGCTAATTATGTTTTATGTCTCTTTGCAGTATGTCTGAAAGCAAAAACACCAACTCCTCTCCATTGCCCAAGGCGGCTTTTAGCCCTGAGGACGTCGACCCGGAAATCACCACGGACCTGGCCGAGGACACAGCTTTGAGTATGACCTCGAGCCAGGAAGATACCCTACTAGATTTCGCGGATATGGAGGTGGAGACAACTCAAACACCGGCCGAAACGACTGAAACACTGCGACGGTCACCGCGCATTAAGGCCCAGCGCGGTGCTACTTCGACTGCGGTAAGACCTAAATCAAAAATCCCTGTTCCAACCAAAAAGAAGCAGCCGGAGGTTGAGAAAGGAGCAGCAGTTAGCTGCAAAATCACGCGCGAGGTAGCGGCCGGCTCAGGGGTGGATTTGCAGATCACTGCACGGGCAACCTGCACAGGCGAGCTTGGTAAGCGACCAGCTAGTACCCCTCTCTCCCTATCCGCAGCTAGTCTTGCGAAACAATCCAAAGTAAGTGACCTCGTGCAAAATGTCATTGAGGCCAGGGAGATGAAGGTAGTAAGATCACGCTTTTGTTCCGTCCCTGGGTGTAGTAATGGAGAAACGAGATTCATGAAACCGCACGCGTTTAATGAACACATCCCTACAATATTCAAGGAGTCGTTGCCTCAATCGACCAGTCTGAATGCAATGCGCGTTAAGGCTTTGGAACAGGCGGCTAGGTGGCTGTTGGGCAGACCGGCGACGGTCTTCGACCTTCTTGTTTTCTTGCAAATACAGAATCTAAGTTTAGCTGTAGGAGATAGTAAAATCTCACCCCCGCAGCAAGAAGCGATGCAGGGACTTTGTGGCTATCTCAAAATCCCTGCACCGAGTCGTTTCAGTTTGTCCACAGCAAATTCTCCGGGTATTTTGGTCCACTGGAAAGTTGTTTTATTGATTGTTTCCACCCTGAGTGCGGAAGAGCGGGAGTACTGGAGAAAGACTTTCCAGGAAAGTGTGCAGCCGGAGCAGGGGGTCAGCAATACGAACCAGCCAACTGCTCCGGTCTATCCTTTAGCAATAGACACTCACTTCCATTTGGACCGTCTCATTACCAGACTTAGATTGCCCGCCAATGGAAGTCTAAAGGATGTATTGGACGCTACTCCAGTGAGCCGGAATAACCGTATCACCTTGATTGGCTCTGTGGCTGTGTTTTGCGACCCGGATACGTATCCTTCTGAGGAGCGTCTTTTAGACACCAATGGGGATATGTTGTTCGCGGTCGGTCTGCATCCAAGGCATGCATCCCAATTTTCAAATACAAAAATGGAGGCTAGTCTAAGAGCTTTGTCGACTCTTGTTCAACACCCAAAAGTAGTAGCCTTGGGGGAAATTGGAATAGATAGGACAGAGCCGATCCAAGGATGGTCTAAGCAGCTTATCCTGCTAGAGAGAACTTTACCAATGCTGAAGAGGAGACACGTCCTGGTGTTGCATTGTAGGGGGATGAAGGGTGATGATGGTACGGAGGCCTACTTGCAACTTCTTGCATTTGCAAAGTTGTTTGTATGGTCTCAGCAACGCATCCACCTGCACTGCTTCACTGGGGAGGTGTGTGTTGTTCAGCGTTGGCTAGCAGCTTTCCCGAACACTTATTTCGGGTTCACCAACATGGTCAAGAGTTTTGATAAAAAGCAGGAAGAAGCACTCAGAATGTTGGCTGAGGATCGTCTGCTGCTGGAGAGTGATGCCCCTTATTTCCCTGCACGGGGACATAGGGTTGCCTCCCCCGCACAGCTGTCTGCTGTCGCGGGAGAGGTGGCTCGATGTCGCGGAATGACAACGGAAAGAGTGTATGAGGTAACTCGCACCAATGCGAGGCGGGTGTATTGGGGGGATTAGTCTCCAGCAAGCTGATCAGAGCTGCTATGTTTGTCATCTGTTACTCTTTAGCTAGGGTTTGTCATCTGCTATGCTTAGATAAGAAAAGCGTGCGTATTAGACGGCTTTTAGTCGCAAATTAACATCTAGCGTACAAGACGGCTTTTAGTCGCGAATTAACATCTAGTGCATTAGTCGGCTTTTAGTCGCAAATTAACATCTAGCGTAATAGACGGCTTTTAGTCGCAAATTTACGTCGAGCACTCATGATGATAAGCACGAACCCAGTCGAAGTAGCAATCCGGTCAAGTAGTAATCCAAACAAGAAGTAATCCGGTTAAGTAATCCGATCAAGAAGTAATCCGGTCGAGATGTAATCCGGTTAAGATTTATCCAATCTAGAGCTTTTAGCTCTGTCAGAGAAAATGATATTCTTTAGGATGGCTTTTAGCCAGATAAATGGACTATTTAAAGTGAAGTAGTTAAGACTTTTCATTAAGATTTCAGTGAAGAAAAGAGAAACATGGACTTAAATGCTAATGTACATTTTGGATGAACTCTAAAAAATTTAAGTTGGAGAACAGAATAAGGAAAGTGCTAATGTACATTTTGGATTAACTTTTTAAAGTCTGTGTCCATCGGCTTTTAGTCGCAAGGACTATCAAGTGTGTGAAAACAGTTCCCAGTGATCAGTCATAGCTGGCTTTTAGTCAGAGATTACGAAAACCGTCGCGAGATTACGAAAACCGTCGTCAACATATAGTCACTGATGGCTTTTAGTCGCAGCGACTACCACGCGCCTCCAGTGTTTCAGTCAAAAGCGAGCTTCAAGGTTCGAATTGGACTCTGGCGGCTTTTAGTCACAGTGTCAGAAAAGTTTGGCGGCTTTTAGTCGCATTACAGAAAATTCCGGCGGCTTTTAGTCGCATTATAGAAAATCAGGCGGCTTTTAGTCGCATTATAGAAAATTTCGCATTATTGAACATTCCGGTGGCTTTTAGTCACATTATAGAGAATTCCGCATTTTAGAAAATTCCGGCGGCTTTTAGTCGCATTGTGATAAAAATTTAGTTTGATTCAGTTTAGAAACTTTCATTGGCTTTTAGCCACAAACACAGTTCCTGCTAGACGACTTTTAGTCGCTATGAGAAATGATCACGGACGCATCTGCTCATCAATGCTAAGTGTCTTTTAGACCAAAGTAACTTTTTGACTTCTTACGAGTGAAATGGGCCTTTTCAAATAAAGTCGGGGGGAATGTTGTGACGCTGCTTAGACCGGAAGTAGCGAAACTCGTTGGTACGGATCTGCCTCAGTAGCGAACCTTGTTGGGGCGAATCCTACCGAAGTCGATGAGCGGAACCAGCTTGCTGGTGAATCACTCTCTCAGCTTTTCCCGAGCAGTAAACAACTCGCTCTAAGTTGTAAACCTCATTCTACAAGAAGATTCTGGTGCCACGTGGACCCCTCAACTGTAACTGTATTGATCTACATTGTGTGTTGACTTGTACAACGACAAACCCAAAGCTTAAGGTAAGAACCCTTCATTATTCACCACCCAAAACACTTCAGGCCTATGGTCAAAAGCAGGCATTGTTAGGGAAATGGTTAAACTTGTAACGGTCTTATTTGTTAATGTTTATAAAAAGATAGCAGTCATTTGGCTAGCGGTTGGTCATTTATTGGTAATGATTCCGCGCTGAATTTCAGACCAGGCCCCGGTTTCTCGAAAAAACTTAATTACGTTCTCGTGCTCAAATCTGAGCACCGTTCTCATATCGCACGAAATCCGCGTGAACTTCAATCGAATACCATTCAACGTTGGAGAGTAGGCCTATTCCTTTGAAGTTGAGCATGTTCTCATGAGTTTATACTTAAGTTTTTTTTCGAGAAACCGGGGCCTGGCCTGAGAAAGTGACTACTCTTTTACTTAGAACCACGTGGAACAGTCTATTTTTTTTTGTAAATCGGGAAAGGTTTATTTAAATTGGCATGATCAACTATCACAAGGTATACAGACCCAGGGCTACAATTACTGTACGCTCTCTTTTACGAAAAGTCTAAATATAGAACGAAACTCAATTTGTTCAAAAAGGCCCAGAACTGTCTAAATTGTGCTGTACGTAGGGGTAGAATGGTTATGGTTTGCGTTGTCACCGATCGGCTATTTATTCGCAATATTTTTTATATGATCAATTGGTCATTATTTCGCACGCTTGCTATCCAAATCTAAAAT
Organism: Fragum sueziense; assembly: GCA_963680895.1. Classification (NCBI taxonomy): domain Eukaryota; kingdom Metazoa; phylum Mollusca; class Bivalvia; order Cardiida; family Cardiidae; genus Fragum; species Fragum sueziense. The sequence continues at coordinate 14,394,642 of OY804605.1, read as the reverse complement.
CTAGAACGACACTGGATAATGTTTTAAATAGACGAAAATTGCTAAAACAAACAAAATAAAATATCTTACTTTTCTTGGTAGTCTAAAGCGTGCAGTCCATAAGCTCATAGCAACAGTTTTCAACAAAACTGCCCCAGAATAGAAGGCGAATTTTGCAAAGACTTCATTTTCTAAACTTAGCAAACCCGCCATTTTGTCACCTTGACACGATCCCAGATTATGACCCAACTAAACGAGGTGCAATACCTGATAATGTGTCTGCTTTTCTTCGAAAACCGTGTAACTGCAGCTTAAGATAAGATGTAGTTACGAGGTTTTTGTAGAAAAGCGACGATATTGTGATAATATTTGCACAGGGTAAAGATTACCCTTTCTTCAATATATAGGCCTACCTGCTTTGACGGCTTAAGCTGATACTATGATTTTATTAAAATTGAAATTAAACCGTTTTGTAACCCCTATCCCCACCCACACGAAAAAGGATTACATCATTCAATGTTTAGTCGTATGTTTTATACTGTGTTCTCATAAACAAATTAAGTTTTCATTTACATATCTATTCTAATAAATGACCTGGCCGACCTGGGCTACTTTGCTAGTCACGACGCTGGCTCATAGTCCGGTTTCAATATTTAGTCTGTGATAATCGGTAATCCTTGTGCATTTGAGTATTAAGAATGCCAACAACGCAAATCAGAGAAACAATTCCTTGGTAATGATGAAACTGCTTGTTGGCATATCTATAGACGCGTCGTTTTCATGTGACGTCACGTCAAAAACAACCATAATAAACAACAAAATTGAGATAAACAGTCGATTACAGGGATATTGTACAGAAAGAGTATAAGAAAATAACTCAAATCTTTTGACATAATTGTTTTAAAGAAAACGCATCATTTTTTAAAACCTGTTAAATGCGTTTTAGTATTCAGACGTCACATTGACGTCAAATTACAAAAATACATGTTTATTGCTTATATGAATGGTTTTAACAATATTTTGTACATGATCACACACAATGAAGGTAACACACTGAAAATATTATATTTAGAGTCACAACTTATGATTACGTCAAAAGATAAATAACGTCGATGATAGGTCAATTTTATTTGATACATATATCCACTGTATTACGATTGAAAAGTGAATAACAAGCCTTATAAGTTTAAACTTTTTAATGTTCCATTATGTGATTTCCCTTCGATATTTTTGCTCTTACGCCTTAACGTCAACAACGTCATTGTAACGTCGTTACTAATAATCATAAAATTTACATACAAACATCCTGATGATTAATATTTGTGAAATCAGTACATGAACATTAAAAAGTTTAATTTTATAAGGCTTGTTATTCACTTTTCAAGTTTGATTTAGGTATTTACCGTAATGTAGAATATTTATTCCACTTAACACTATTTCATTTTTTTAGTTGATTTTCCTTTATAAGTTTAAAGTTGTGTGGGAAAATGTAATATACTTTATTTCAAGAGCCGTTTCTCTACTTGTTAGTGCTTTTCCAAAGAAAGAATTATCCTAATACTATATACTAGTCTAGTAGGTTTCGATTATGTTAAGGTTGAAGTTTAAGTTTTCTGGCGTAAATGAATTGTGAGGTATAACTATGAATAAAAATAGAATACTCATCGAGTAAGAAGAGATTAGACAACGATTCTTAAAAGAAATTAAAGTATGATAAAATATACGGTGTACAAATCGAAACTTATAAAGGCAGCCTACACCATAATTAGCTGAAGTACGGTAGAAGACTGAAAACATTTATCAATCTGTTAATTGTTCTGGATTCAAACAAGCATCTTTGTCCGCTCCTTTTTACCAGTATAGACCAGCCGTTTGACTTAGATGTACGCCTTGATAGCCGACACATTGTCTTGATACAAGTTCCCAGAGTGCATATCTGTCAAATGTGTAAGGAACCTCTTTGAATCAAATTTCGACTGTGTTACAGATACAAAGTGTTAAGGTTGATCTCTGCCTGATTGAATGATTCTAGTTTTTTAAGGCACTGCAACAAAATCATTGCATCAAGCACTATAATTTCTCTGTTTCAATGTCAAAAAGACACCAGTGCAATGCTTGATATTGCCTTTTCTCTAAGTATGGCCGTGAGTAGTGTTCCATGACGTTTCTATGATCGTTCTTTCATAGTCTTTTTTGTAGCACCACTGTATTACTGTCTTTATTCTTTTGACATAAATAACTGTCATCAAACATGCTGAAACGTGAGCACTTTCAGGTTTTGTCCCCATACTGGGACATGATATCTACACCTAGAGTTCGATCTAGAACTTGACATTATACAATGGCTCCATTGGGTAGATATCCTTGGCTTCTTCGACAGATAATCTGCTCGGCATTATATTTACTATACAAACAAATTTTGCAAAATTTGCTTCCAAAAACTAATGCACATGGGTATAAATATCACCCACAATAATCTACGAAATACACGTCTTTGTACAGCAACCATGTAGTTGTAAATTATTTTGTATATATTCACGTAACGTCAAAAGTTGCGGACCAACCCAAGATTGGCTATGCACTTCTGTTTAAAGCCGCATATTTGTTATTTTTATTTGAGAAACACACATGTATTTGGTATCATATAAAAGATATTGAATTGTAATTTATTAATATATGTCGAATTTCAATATTGTTTGAATACAGACAATTTGAAAAACAAAATAAATAAACTCTGACGCAGAAAATGACGGCGTCACGTGTAACAGAAATTACCAAACAAACTCGCGAGAATCCCAATAGAATAAAAAGTAAGACTTTTTAAAGCGCACAAACTTTGGCAAATTACGTCAGTGATGTCACAGAAGATATAGCGTAAATCTTACGGCAGTTGGATGGCGTAAACAAACAATGTCAGAATGGAAAGAAAGAGATAAGTAGCGTCACGCTGTTAAAAAAACGTCATTTTTTCGGTATGTCTAATTTTTAAATCTAATTTATTTTTCCAATAGCGATTAGAAATCAATATAAAAAATTTTGGGGCATACATCTGAGCTCTAGTTTTTGTAGATAATTTTTTGTCTTGATTGGAGTTGAAGAAAATCATTATTCTATTGTGTTTGTAGCGTCTTAAAAATGTCACATTTTCACTAAAACGGTCCCAAATGCAAGGGTGATTTTTTCATATGTAGCTTTTTTTCTAAGAAAATCAAAATATTTTGAATTTGAATTGATTTTCGACATACATCTCGGATAAAATTTGAAAAAATAAATGCATTTGTCAATATCTCTTCAACTAGCGAAGATATAGAGTGTGATGTAGCGTCTTAAAAATGTCACAAAAACGCGTTTTTGATGATTTGACGTCATGTTGATTCGTGAAGAACTATTCATGGCGTTTTACGATCATGTATCGATGCTCTAGATCCACTTGTTTTATTGTTGTTTGTTTGACTATCTTGCTATTTGTGGTCTACGCAACTAAAGGTTAAAATTTGAGACCCGTAACAGGAAAAGGAAAGAAAAGCATTGACCAAGGCATAAGAAAACGATGAGATAATAGCAGACATTTTTTTTAAGTAAAGCATTTCATTGATTTCATCTAATATGCTGCAGCATTTAGTCTCGGAGTTTAATTTTTTCCTACATATAATGCATTTGTTGAAGACCCCATTTAAAAGAATATTCTATCTTTTGTCTGCTAACGAGTAAACTTGAAGACGATTATCTAGTGAGCATTTTCACATTTTTTTTTATTTGTTTATTTATTTCTATTTTTTACATTTGCGCAAGTAGAAATGTCTTAATAACAAAAATATGCATACTTGACAACTTATATTTAGCGTATGAAACGGCTCCATTTCTCCTACAGGTGTAAAATATTCACTTTCAATATTCATTAGAGCTTGATTTTTCAATACTTACGAAATAATTCTGTTGTTTATTTATTGATAGTTGAGATTATTAATTTTGTACGGTGCTATTTTCATGTATGCATGTATTGGTATTATTGTGAAAATGTTTTCTTTTGGCCAACATTGAAAATTTGTCATTTCTCATGTTTTGGGGAAAGTTATAACTTTCTTTACACCTTCGCGTAACGTTAACGTCGGAAAACGGTCGATATGCGTGTTACAACGTTGGTCCGCAACTTTTGACGTCACGTCTTTAAGAACTAAATACTTATGTAATTGAATACTAAATGTACAAAAATATAAACTAGATACACACTATTTGGGATTCAATACACGTACGCTCGCATGAGGACAGTTTCGACTGCCAAAATTACAATATATACTGGTCTTCTCAGAAAATGATTGAAATATGCCCTCGTGATTCCCGAGACACAACATTACACAATATGTTCACAATTCTTTTTATTGTGTTAATTTATTGCTCAAAAAGGAATGCGACAATTGTCAATAAAAAGGAGACCGTTTGGAAAATTAAAACACCATGATTTTCCCCACCCACCACTCTTCCCTTTTTGCTGCACTCATCAGCAATACAAGCGTGCCATTCATATTTCTGTTTTTCTCCATTGATTAGGTTCTGCTAAAAATCCATGTGACTTAAAACCATTATAAATGCATTATCTGAAGCTCTACGACGATTTAGTGCTTTTTAAGCTTTAATCATATAACATCCTTACATTCAATGATAACTGACAACAAATCGTGCAAAATAATCTAATTGGTACTTATTAATTCACATATAAAATTTTATAATGATATGATAATTATTTGAATAGTTATAGTCATTTGTAATTTGGCGCTCTAGAACTTTCGATCAGTATACCACACACGCGTGGGCCAAGTGCATGTACGGCTCGTAAAATCTATGAAATCGATATTTATCTACCCGATATATCGTCGAAGACGTCCGATCAATAAGGTTATAACCACTACAACACCCGCACGATTAAACTTAAATGTCAAGATAGATGCCAAGTAGTGCAAAAGTATAGAACGTTGAATACGTCAATATTTGTCTCAATATTGTTAACGACGGCATGTCGATGCATCATACGGGGTATACGTATATCTATATCCATATATTTGTTAACAGAAACCCATATAAACAAAAAAACAATCTCAGTTTCATAAGTTTTACTAAACTCGGTTTGCAATTAAGCAAATTGACAACGTTACGTAATCGGCGGAAAACGACGTAATGACGCGTTTCCAGATATGCCAACAAGTGGATCATTAAAGTTGAGATATTGATGCACACAACTGCAGTTGTTGGCATGCTTAATACTCTAATGCATACGGGACGTGATTTCCGGACATACCATCACAGACTAATTATTGGTCATTGTCTGTAACACATTCTACCCTTGAAAGGTAGGAAAGATCGTTCATTTTCAATGAAATTTTGCGTGTGTTGATTTTAATCTTGCAGGTGTAAGACACAATGACATACCATACCATACCATGAATGCAAACCAAAAGGATTATCAACAAACGGGATTTTAAGGTTTACAGACCCTAAAAAATCTCCACTTTCTAGCCGTACGAAATGCATCAAATTACACACACTCGTAAATATACTTCACATAAATTGATTCGCCTTGCCGGATTTCAAGATTATGCTTCAAGAAAAAAATAATTTACAAACATTATCTTACTCTATATTCATATGCAAGGGAGGTAATTTTGAACATGTAAACTTGTCAAATATCTCCATAAATATGCATTAATTCAAAATTCTAAACCGTATAAAATGCTTATGTTTGTATTTGGAGTGGAAATGTAACACAGTTTAGGAATTACTGGTACTTTTCAAATTTCACATCAGGTTCTTTGGTGCGAATGAGAGGTTGTATACCTTAAGACTTTTCTCCAATTGAGGTTCTTGATTTTCCAGGGGTCAAATTGGAATCGAGGCATGTAAAAATGATAAAGTTTATTCTGATGAGCCTTTTTTAAAACAAATTCTAGAGGCTGGTCCGGACCCACTTGACCGTATGATCAAATGATTTTGTGTGATAGTTTTTATGGCAGAGCTCGGTCCAACCTCAACCGTCATCTCCGAACCACCATCGCCACCGCCTCAGAATAATGCCTTGCAAAAAGGCGCGAATCCGCTATTGAACACGTCATCTACACGGTGGATAATCGCGTGATACAATATTTTCAGAAAATATTCAATAGTTTTGTAAATACTGGACCGATTTGAATTCGATTTAAGGACAGATCCTCCATTTATTTCCTACGGTAAGATTTTTTTTTATTTTTTCTGTACTGATATCTAAATATATGAGAAGTAAAAAAATGATTTAAAAACTATAGGTCACCTAGCGAATTAAAAAGTTATTGGATTTCAAGGGAGACTATTCTTGTCTAAAATTGCAAAAACGGGGTGTCACTTAAATACCCACAAAAAAGGTGTTTGGAATGACTATGATTACATAAATAAGTCTTTATTGTGTTCGATATGTTTTATTCTGTCTAAATGAGTATCAATTTGGGAAAATTTAGTGATGATTTTGAATTTTTTAGGAAAACATTCTTTCAAAAGAAGCTGAAATTGCTCTTATTTCGCAACGTTTCTGATAATAAAAAAATTCCAGCGGTTAGAATTTTTTTTCTTTTTTGGTATAGACATAGTGCTTGGTCATACCTACAAAAACAAAAAAAGACAAATATATCAAACCAAGCGTTTTTCTTAGTTATAAGTAAAATTTGGTTTACTTTTTGCAGCTCTGTCCGAAATTGTTTCACTACTTTTATCCATTTTCTTCCTTATTACCAGCTTTAGATAATAAAAAGTGTCATCTATTGTGTCCATCTGAAGCGGACTAGCTCATAAAGACACCATTTAGCTTTTCACACCGTTCATCCAGATACAAAATACACGGATTGGTCTTCCAAACGCGGATGTAAACAATTTTATTTTGAACGGCGGGAAAAAAGAGTGAGTATTTATTATCTTTAATTACAAAGAATATCGGCCGAGTTGATTTATGTGTTACATATGATGAAAACGTACATAACATTGCCAATGTTTACCTAAAATCCTGTCTCATAAAATCTGTTAGTAAGAGAAATATACGCTACTGAATCTGACTTTGATGCACGAAAAGAGAAAAATCTTGGTAAGAATGTCTGTAAATCATTATTAAAGCACATAATTATTGTCAAATTGATGTTTCAAGGAGGATCGGGGATCGCTTTAAGTGTTTTCTTTACAAGAACCCATAAAAAAAGTAGAGAAAAAGAACAAGAACTATTTGAAATTGGGTACTGTCAGTTGCTATGGTGCAACATACCACGGTGCAAATTCCCCAGCAGGTAAAACAAACTCGGACCCATCGATACAACCGACACGGATAATAAAAAACAAATTCCGGTCTTTTTTTAAGGAAAATTGGCTTCATCATTGTTAAAACCAATTTTATATCGTTTAGAGTCAATAGATGTTTGGTTTAAGACCAATTATGGCTTATTTTGGCTTACTAAAACTAAAAGTCTTGTGGATGAGCACTTTCGACGGTAAAGACATTAGTAAACAATGTTTACATGTTTTATAAAGAGATAGGCGAATATCAGCTGCATATTAACAGATAAGTTGTCCGTGTCTTTGTTTTCAATCTTTAAATTCTAGGATTAAAACCCTCATTATCATCTTGTTTCATTGCAGTTTGATAGTTAGCTCCAAAAGGTTTTCATCTTTGATATTCAAACACCAACTCTATTACGCATGTCTGTCAATTATTACATGTAAACATACGGTATATGGGTGCAATTCTTTCATGAAGATATTGCCAAGAATATTTATCATGATTGTCTCTCTTACTCTTTAGTGTGGGTTGAAGTGAAAGTCTTTATGAAAGGCCCTCTACGACAGCATGTAAAACAAACTATTGAACCTTTTTTATGGGAAAAACATATCATTTGAAGGGATTTCTTGCATTTATTTTATTGGTTTTATCCAATAGTCTACATTTGTTTCTAGAAAGGTAGATTATTTACGAAAAAGAAATTATTTTCTGTAATTTTTGTCACCAACAATATTTTCCTTTTAAATAAAAACGTTCTACCTGCCTTTCTGGCATTTTAATGATAATGCAACAATCATCATGAAACGTTGAGAAACACATATAAATTAGCATATTTTTTATACTCAATACTTGTCTAATATTCCTTTGCTTGATAGATTTTTTTGAAGGTTGAAATTCGGATACTCATGTACTGTCCGGATACTCTTCCTTTTGTACTTTCAGTTTCGTGTTTATGGTGTCACTCCTCAACGAAACAGGCCTATTAAATATATAGTAAAATGGGTCAATTTGGCAGCTTCTAGCTCCTCTCAGAAGTCTTTGTGGCACCTTTTACTTAGTCTGCCTGACAGACCATTTCTTTGTCTTTAATTTACTACCAAGAAAGTGGTATCAATAGCACCATCAGCTAAAATCACGCACCCGTGAACACAGCCACCCTTGAAATTTGCCATCTATTTCGGGATCTGCATGTGACACACCCCCATGAAAGGTCACGACCGCGCAAGAAACTAGTTCCCAACAAATTCATTAAAACACATCCTAGCAGTACACTGATGGTCTGCCAGTGTACAGAACCACATTTCATGCATCTGCCTATTCTATAGACACAGAATCAATGCAACAAAAGGAGCGAATCCATTTTTGACGGAACTATGTTTGTATACTACGACCCGGAAGCATTTCCCGTTGTGGAGTGTCTCCTATATAATGAAGGATTTTACAAAAAATTTACCAAATCTGTCTCAGGTCAGTGCTTTATGGTGTTTCCAAAGAGAAAACATAAAAAGAGTCTAAAATTTGTCTCTAAATAACAACCAAGTGGCATTTTAAAAAGGGCCCCCCTAACTGCAAAACGATGTCTTTAATGCAATTCTGAGTTGAGACCCCCCTAGCTTACTTGAATTGGAATAAATCAGGAATTTATGGTCAGATTTCCAAAAAATAAAAAGATACTTACTCTGTCGTCCTTAAGCTTTCACAGTAAGATGCATTTCTTGAAAATATTGCATAAAACAATGCGGAAAAAGGGACTATTTTAAGACAAATGTCCCTTTTCAGGCTGAAATCCTATTTTTATCATTTATATACATTTTAATCTGTAAAAACTAACCTCGAATTTTGTAAAAGTAATACTTTAGTGCAGATATATATTTTTACAATAAAATGAATAAAAACAAAGACTGTTTTGGGACAGGAAATGGCCACTACTGGCCAATTAAGCCTCTTAAATCCGATTATGACCAAAGTAAGTACCGGGGAGAGTTAAGGGTTTTTCGCCTTTTCCTACGATGTTTTGAATGTGGAAATACAGCAAATCGTTACTATGCAATTAGTAACACTATTTAAAACAAAACTCGTAACTCCTGTGACAAATTAGCAGAAACAGGGCACGTAAAAAGGGGCCAAAATGACAAAATTATCGATTTTTCTACTAAAATTCATTATTTTGTGGACCTAAAAAATCTTAAAAACGATTGAAATATTTTACACAAGATTCTTCGTGCTATTTCCCGTCTTCAGATATTCAAGTTAACTGAAAACCGTGTCTTTGAGAAGGAAAAACAAAGGTTTTAAAGACAATACAAATGTGGAAAACACACGAAACAGAAATCAATAGTAACATAAGTTTTTATAGGATAAAGGGTTTCTGCAGTCTATTTTCATTTAAAAATGCTTTCAAAATATCTTTTAAATTCATCATTACTGCATACGTGTTTCTCCTACTTGAAAATGATTTTGTATTGGAAATAGAAGGAAATCGCGAAGGGGGGGGGGGGGCATACAAAAATGGGGGGGGGGCTAAATGTTAAACATTAAAAAGTCATTTTCTCTTATTGAAATGGTTAAATATGTATTAAATCGATTTAAAATCCAGAATTTTGTAATAATTTGCGTTATCTATTGTGCGATAAGCAAAAGAAAGGGCATTTTGTGCAAAAAAGGTTCATTTCAAATCAAATTTATCGAAAAAATCATGTCACGCACCTTTTTAAATTTAGGCGGGGTGTTTCTGGGATAAAGGGTTTTTCGCCTTTCCAACGATATTTTTAAGCTAGTTTTGCCTTGAACTAGTACTAAACGGAATTACCTATCCAAAAATACACAGGAAACGACAACACAAGCAATCGATCCCATTTGATGTGGTTTCTAACGTTGTCTTTGTTCTTTTTAACATTTTTTAATGTTTTTAAATTCAAGTTAAAATATGACGTAAATTTCGAAAATATGGTCTATTTTTCACAAATTCTTTACTTTCAGATCAATTGAAGCAACTTCAAACACAAAAATGTGGCCAAAGTTGAAATTTCGTAATTTTCACTTCTGGCTCATATAGGTGTCACTCCTCAACGAAACAGGCCTATTAAATATATAGTAAAATGGGTCAATTTGGCAGCTTCTAGCTCCTCTCAGAAGTCTTTGTGGCACCTTTTACTTAGTCTGCCTGACAGACCATTTCTTTGTCTTTAATTTACTACCAAGAAAGTGGTATCAATAGCACCATCAGCTAAAATCACGCACCCGTGAACACAGCCACCCTTGAAATTTGCCATCTATTTCGGGATCTGCATGTGACACACCCCCATGAAAGGTCACGACCGCGCAAGAAACTAGTTCCCAACAAATTCATTAAAACACATCCTAGCAGTACACTGATGGTCTGCCAGTGTACAGAACCACATTTCATGCATCTGCCTATTCTATAGACACAGAATCAATGCAACAAAAGGAGCGAATCCATTTTTGACGGAACTATGTTTGTATACTACGACCCGGAAGCATTTCCCGTTGTGGAGTGTCTCCTATATAATGAAGGATTTTACAAAAAATTTACCAAATCTGTCTCAGGTCAGTGCTTTATGGTGTTTCCAAAGAGAAAACATAAAAAGAGTCTAAAATTTGTCTCTAAATAACAACCAAGTGGCATTTTAAAAAGGGCCCCCCTAACTGCAAAACGATGTCTTTAATGCAATTCTGAGTTGAGACCCCCCTAGCTTACTTGAATTGGAATAAATCAGGAATTTATGGTCAGATTTCCAAAAAATAAAAAGATACTTACTCTGTCGTCCTTAAGCTTTCACAGTAAGATGCATTTCTTGAAAATATTGCATAAAACAATGCGGAAAAAGGGACTATTTTAAGACAAATGTCCCTTTTCAGGCTGAAATCCTATTTTTATCATTTATATACATTTTAATCTGTAAAAACTAACCTCGAATTTTGTAAAAGTAATACTTTAGTGCAGATATATATTTTTACAATAAAATGAATAAAAACAAAGACTGTTTTGGGACAGGAAATGGCCACTACTGGCCAATTAAGCCTCTTAAATCCGATTATGACCAAAGTAAGTACCGGGGAGAGTTAAGGGTTTTTCGCCTTTTCCTACGATGTTTTGAATGTGGAAATACAGCAAATCGTTACTATGCAATTAGTAACACTATTTAAAACAAAACTCGTAACTCCTGTGACAAATTAGCAGAAACAGGGCACGTAAAAAGGGGCCAAAATGACAAAATTATCGATTTTTCTACTAAAATTCATTATTTTGTGGACCTAAAAAATCTTAAAAACGATTGAAATATTTTACACAAGATTCTTCGTGCTATTTCCCGTCTTCAGATATTCAAGTTAACTGAAAACCGTGTCTTTGAGAAGGAAAAACAAAGGTTTTAAAGACAATACAAATGTGGAAAACACACGAAACAGAAATCAATAGTAACATAAGTTTTTATAGGATAAAGGGTTTCTGCAGTCTATTTTCATTTAAAAATGCTTTCAAAATATCTTTTAAATTCATCATTACTGCATACGTGTTTCTCCTACTTGAAAATGATTTTGTATTGGAAATAGAAGGAAATCGCGAAGGGGGGGGGGGCATACAAAAATGGGGGGGGGGGGGGGGGGGCTAAATGTTAAACATTAAAAAGTCATTTTCTCTTATTGAAATGGTTAAATATGTATTAAATCGATTTAAAATCCAGAATTTTGTAATAATTTGCGTTATCTATTGTGCGATAAGCAAAAGAAAGGGCATTTTGTGCAAAAAAGGTTCATTTCAAATCAAATTTATCGAAAAAATCATGTCACGCACCTTTTTAAATTTAGGCGGGGTGTTTCTGGGATAAAGGGTTTTTCGCCTTTCCAACGATATTTTTAAGCTAGTTTTGCCTTGAACTAGTACTAAACGGAATTACCTATCCAAAAATACACAGGAAACGACAACACAAGCAATCGATCCCATTTGATGTGGTTTCTAACGTTGTCTTTGTTCTTTTTAACATTTTTTAATGTTTTTAAATTCAAGTTAAAATATGACGTAAATTTCGAAAATATGGTCTATTTTTCACAAATTCTTTACTTTCAGATCAATTGAAGCAACTTCAAACACAAAAATGTGGCCAAAGTTGAAATTTCGTAATTTTCACTTCTGGCTCATATAGGTGTCACTCCTCAACGAAACAGGCCTATTAAATATATAGTAAAATGGGTCAATTTGGCAGCTTCTAGCTCCTCTCAGAAGTCTTTGTGGCACCTTTTACTTAGTCTGCCTGACAGACCATTTCTTTGTCTTTAATTTACTACCAAGAAAGTGGTATCAATAGCACCATCAGCTAAAATCACGCACCCGTGAACACAGCCACCCTTGAAATTTGCCATCTATTTCGGGATCTGCATGTGACACACCCCCATGAAAGGTCACGACCGCGCAAGAAACTAGTTCCCAACAAATTCATTAAAACACATCCTAGCAGTACACTGATGGTCTGCCAGTGTACAGAACCACATTTCATGCATCTGCCTATTCTATAGACACAGAATCAATGCAACAAAAGGAGCGAATCCATTTTTGACGGAACTATGTTTGTATACTACGACCCGGAAGCATTTCCCGTTGTGGAGTGTCTCCTTATAGGAATGATTTCGGTAGTTACCAAATGTGTAAATACGTAAAAACCAATTTATAGTGGATATTGAGTATTAGAAATTGTCAATAGAATCTTTTTCTATTGTTTCAACACTTTTAAACCCTTTCCCAAATGGCAAAATTCTAGGTAGGTCGACTTCAAAAGCTGCTACATGCGTCCAAATGGTAATTAAATTTACGATTTGTATATATTATAGCAGAGAAAATATTGAGGCATAGGAGAAAATACTGGTATCAGCATTTTCCTCTTTTGTCTCAATGTTTTCACAAACCCCTTTTTTCAGGGACGTCAAAACCAGGTCTTGTTTGGGAAAGGGTTAAAAGAGTCTGGGTGTCCAATGGAAAAAGTTCAGACTAATGGCCTACAGGCCTAGCCGACGGCTTTTGAGACATCCGTGAGTCAAGATCAGAAATGAAGCCTTATCAGGATCAATCAAATGTAATGAAACAGATTTTAATAATAACACTGATCCAAATCAGACAGCGTAGGTTCATGCTGGACAAGCGCGGATCCAGGCATTTTCCTAAAGGGAACAAGCGTTTTATAAGAATGTTTTACAAAATTGAGAGGGTGCCCGGATCCACAAGGACACGTCTTCTCATTTCAAACAGAAAAGGAGTTTGATCATGAAACGGATCCCTGGTGGCTTTTGAAAACACCATGGATAAAGATCAGCGCGCAAAATATCCAATACGTGAATCTGTTGCTTATCAAATATTTCTACCATATTTGCGTATCTGGATGGATAACGGTCGATCTGGGAATCAAACTCGAGCTAAACTATTACTTTAATCACTTAGATTGATGGACTCCAATAGTCTACCTAAATCTCACCCAAAATGTGACTTGTGTAGGAACTTTTTGTTAATGCTCGACCTCCATGCTTAAATGAAACTTCGATATGTATGGAAGATCACTAGGGTGGAGGTCACTTGATGGAGGTCATTTTAAGGTCACTACAAGGTCAAAGGTCAACTAAGTGCAAAAAATCAATGATATAGCTAGAAAATCCACCATAACTCACTTAGTTCTTGGTTTAGACTAACAATTTTGGTATCAAAATGAAGCTGGGACATCCATCTTTAATTTGAGATATAGATATGCAAATCAGCTAATTTGCATATGTAAGATTTTGAAGATTTAATTTGAAATTTTGAAGATTTTTTTGTAAATTTTTATAGAATATAGTTGGAACATAAGCTATAACTGGCTAAGTTTGTGGTGTAGATTCACGAACTGGGTACCAAAATGAAGCTTAAACGTCTGCCATCAAGTAAAGTTATGCAAAATAGCTAAATTATGTATGTATGATTTTTGATTAATATTCTAATTAATTGATGAAAATATCGCCAATTTGTGAATATTTGATACACACGGCGATCGGACTTAGAGAAATAATGAGAAAATTCTTTAAAAATCAACCATTGGGCCAAATTGAACCAAACTTGGTGTGAATGTTCTTTGAGTGACCCTTTTGATTATTTGTTATAAAAATTTTGATTTGTCAAAAAAGTGGGCGTGGCAGGGCGGAGCTTATAGGATTTTGAGAAATCAAAGAAAATTCTTAAAAAATCAACCATTGGACCAATTTGAACCAAACTTGGCATAGATGTTCTTTGAGTGACCCTTCTGAACGTTTTAAAATAAAAGTTTGATTTATGATTAAATGTGGGCATGGCATGTGGGGCGGGGCTTATCAGACTTAGACAAACCATAAGAAAATTCTTTAAAACTCAACCGTTGAGCAAATTTGAACCAAACATGACGTGAATGTTCTTTGAATTACACTTTTGAACAATTGTTAACAAATTGTTTGATTCGTCAACAAATGTGAACCTGACAGGGTAGGGACATTTTCAACTTGGCGAAATAATGATATAATTCTTTAAAAATCAACCATTTTGCTGATTTATACCCAACTTTGCTGGATCGATTTTAACAAAATTGTAACTAAATTGATAATGATCGGAACAGAAAGTACTTAGTTATAAGCCTTAGCCTTTGACAAAATTTTAATTTTCGCCTAAGCCATCTCGGTTAACGTGAGCGATTTAGGAACATCATTGTCCTCTTGTTAAGAATATAGCAGGAAAACAGTTTTAGTTCACAAAGTTGGAGGCATACACTAACAATTAAAAATTGTTGTTTCAAAATAAAGGCTACATATACATACCTGATTTAAGTTAAGCTTGCAATTTTAAGCTTACCATCATTTCCTAGATTTTTCATATCTTTTTTTAAAAAATCACGATGAAATATCACAAATATATATTCTATACATATATTGCTTTAAAGATTTATGGAAGGAATAAACCATATTGTATGTAATAAGAATAAGCATTTTGATGCCCTTTACAGAATCAGATCTAACTACAGTATACAAGAGAGTGTGTTTTCCATGGAAACAAATCTTTTAAAAGCTGGTTGAGGGGTGTAGCTGGAGAAACAGCAATAGCAGCATTGGTGTCATTCATAATTATTAAGGTCAACTATCAGGGTCAGATAAATATTCCTCAAAAGGAATCACTTGTGCCAAGGGTAGACGCTGCTCCTTGATTATATAGTTGATTTAAGTCTTCCTTTAACAGTAGACAAAGTTGCAAATTGTGCCCATTTTTATCGAAGGAAAAATGCCTAAATTCATTTCAATCACGATTTCTTGACATTTAGCCGCAAAGTGACACATCAGGTGATCATGAATTTGTTCATCATGGATTTCCCTGGGATGTTTAGCATGCCTCAACTACTTGTCTCTCTTAAACTCACTAGTCATTGACAGTACTTGTCTCGGCGAAAAAAAATGTCGTTTTGCATACTAGTGCTTTGGTGCTCAACATTTTTAGCCTATCTACTGTACATCATCTTATTGAGCCTTAAGTTCTCGCGGGGCTGGTCTATTATCATTTAAAGGGCTGGTATCTTGTCATTTAACCCTTTTCCAAACGGCCAATTTTGGAACGGCCTCCCTTTAAAAGGAGTTGCAGACCGCAAAGTAAGTGTTATTTTGTGTATTAAAGTTGTATATTACAACAAAGAAAATATTGAGGAAAAGGAGAAAATGCTGATTATCATCATTTCTTCTTTTGTGTCAATGTTTTCACAAACTATTTCTATCAGGACGTCAAAACCAGGACTTGTTTGGGAAAGTGTTAAAAGAAAAGCATTAAGAATTTTATAAGATTTGCATTATCTTTCCATTTCCAGCCTGGTTTGGAGCATCTTTGTATGGACATGCTTTAATCAAAGTAGATTTACTTCCTGGTGACAAACATACAATCTCTTATCACTATGTTTTGTTTCCGAAGCAAGAATTGAGCATTTATGCTCCTCAGAAGCTTCTCCAGATACCCAGTATCACTCAATGATTGACTTCTGTTTAAATTTGGATTTTTGTTACACCCACATCTAATTTCATACTGGATTTTGTATATGCAAGAAAGTCCAAAGTCTCTATTTGGATAGATCAAAGTCCACCTTGCATTAACATGGATTAAGATATGGACATATGTTTTTTTTTATCTTGCATATAGATAAACATCATAGTCCAATATCATGTGGTCGTTTATTAAACAGTGAACTTCAAGTCAAAACTCATCAATAAACAGCAAATCTAAATGACAGCTAATGGTTTCTTCATCCACCGGTTTGTGTAATATTCCATGAGTGTGTGAATCATTATTTTCTAGTGAGTTTGTGATTAGAATTACCAACATAACATAATCATTTAGCCTGTTAATCCCAAAAGATGAGAAATTAAAGGCAATCATAAATGTTCACATTAACTTGTGCAGACTGATGGGCAAATACGAGGGGCGTTCAATTAAAAGTGGTACCAATGGTCCACCATACCTCATGGTTCTATAGAACTAGTGGTGCTTGCGGCTATTTGAGGGGAAAATTACTGTCTATACTTGGTCAAAATTTGAGACAAATTCGTTGACTCTTTAAAAAGTTATTGAACTTTTAAGTTGGTTCAGTCATATACACTGGCTATTTCGCTGTGCGCAAAATGTAAATCGAACTGAAGTAGGATGAACGGGTCTACATTAAAGGTCGCATAGGCTTTGAAATATCTGCATCACATGTATGTAATGAACTATATCAGAATCGTGGACATCCGAACGTTGAATATACGTCAGTTTTTAGGATGATAATAAAAATTAAAATTGGTAAAACTGGCCTGAATGATGCCCCCCTCTCAGGCAATCCGGGTAGAGCTAGTACCAAAGCAAATTTTGTTGTAGATTCCGACATGACCGAACAAGACGCATGGTTAAATGTGCAAGAAATAGCAATTAAAGTTGTTTTTTCATCGGGGACATGTTATACGATTTTGACGAAATGGTTGAAACACAGAATGGTTTATGCCCATTGGGTCCCCCTCCTGCTGCCTAAATGACAGAGAGCACCCCGTGCAAAATATATTTTGAAATAATGCAATAAATGCAACAAATGTGGGGTTTCTGGACTTTATTCATATGATTGAACAATAATCTACTATTATGAGCACCACTTGCGTGTTATTAGCAAGCAACGGTTGCGAAAAGATCAAGCAAGGTCCGTAATAGCCAAAAAATTAAAAGCGCGGGAAAAGTTTTGTACGCGGTAATTTTCAAATGTAACGGGTGTATTGTTCAAATTACTGTTTCAAATAGTACAACTATCGCCGGTCATTCATACAAGAATTGTATGTCGGGGAAATTAAAGAAATATAACGAAAAAAGCAGGTCTAGGGCCGGCTAAAGAGGCATGTACCAAATCCATGACAGCGGAGCTGTCCACAGGTGTCATCTTGTTCAAGACTTCCAGAAAGAGACACATGCTGCACAGCGTATTCATCCACCCTTATGGCCCGTGTGGCTTTTTTGTGTTCCCCATGATGACGAAAAAAGCCTCTGGTCGTCGGTATAGGCCTTCATGTTCCATATGCAGTGCAATTTACCAGTGTCTGCGGGGTGTTCCAAAAGAGGCCCATTTATTGGCATATAAGTAATGGATCTCAAAACTTCAGAAGTGTGTGGGTGTCAAAGAGGATTACTTCGAAGGATTGAAGAAACTTAAAATTGAATTGCGACATAACTATGGCTTATAGAACCCCAGTTCCATTATTAATTGAACGTCCCTCGTATAAAGTACAAAACTACCAAAGTCTGATTTTGGGCAGTATAACATGATTATACAGTGTCATTAAGTCTTTCCAAGAAACAAAACAACTTTATGAAACATGAATACTCTCAAAAAAGGACAGTTTTGTTTTCAACAGAACTATTCAAAATCATCTGTATGCAACATTTTAATCTGCAAAAATGTTTAAACATGGACAACTAAGCTTCATTTTGACATCAAATTATTAGTTTACATATGGAACTTAGTAAGCTACAGCTGATTTTCTTGATGCATTCTCAAAATTAGCTATAATATAAGTAGAATTTTTATTTAAACTTCAAAAATGCATATGGAATACTTGAGCTAATTAGCACAAATGTGCTTAGAATTGCCTATTTGTGTCTCAGCTTCAATTTAATAGCTACAACACTTCTAAGTCGATATGCAGAACTTTAAAATTAGCTTTATCTAATTTTCCTATTGCACTCCCAAAAAACGACAATAATTTCATCAATTATTCCAGTTATATCTCAAGTCATAAATAAACAAATTATTTATTTTATTTAAAGCTATGCTGGAAAATTAAGATGTGTGCCTAACCTTCATTTTAAAACCATAAAACTGTTAACCTACACACAGAGCCCAGTGAGTTATATCTATTTCTCTATCTATGTCCCATTAAACAACTTTTTCAAAGATGTGTTTCTATGGAAACCACACTCTGTAGCATATTGAAGTTCGATCTGATTCTGGAAAAATAGACTTCAAAATGCTTATTTTTTGTGTTGGACAGGAAGTTGTACGTACATATACCACAGGATTTAGTATTTCCAAGATGCTTGAAGCACTGTATATATCTAATATTAAAAAAATTGTTATGTGTTCTTCATAATTCTAAAAAATCATAAAAAAACATTAAAATCGTGCTTATGCAAATAAGCTTCAAGTTTGAAGTTAAGTATGGGTGTCTAGGTTTTATCTATACCAAAATTGTTTGTGTACGCCAAGTTAGTAAACGTTATATAGGGAACAAAAACAAAGAAAATTTCATCAAAATTTCCCATTAACCCATAAAAGATATGCATTTGCATTCGTATTAGTTGATTTGCATAACTTATACCGAAAAATAAAGATAAATGCTTTAATTTGATACCAAAATTGTTAATCTATACCGAGAACGTATTAAAAGTGAGCTATATCTGATATTCCCACTGTACTCTAAAAAATTTACGATAATTTTATCAATTATTCTTATAAATTCTACAGTCATGAATTTGCAAATAAGATTATTTGATTATATACATAACAATTCTGACAAATAAAGACGGATATGTTAGCTTCAATTTATAACAAATATCTGTCTAAACCAAGGATTAAGTGAACTATAGCTTTATCCCGCTATACCCCCAAACTACTTTTACCAGATATGTTACCATGGAAGCCACACCCTCTACGATACTGTAATTCAATCGGATCTGCGGACATATATTAAAATATGCATAATATGGGCGCCGCCGTGCGAAAATGGCCCTTCGGACACTTTTTATTGAATTTTAGATTATATCAGTTTCATAGAGAACGTTCATTTCTTCGCACTTTCGTCTTTATTTGAGGAGGATATCTTGGAAAATGACGGAGATACACAAATCTGAATAGATGGACCCAATTCTGTTGTTTTGACGTCGGCGTCACCGTATTGCGAGTTTTAACGTCATCAAGGACGTCATTAAACGTGAATGCACTATGTCCTTAAAGATAAGGGAAAAATTACAACAATACACAAAATATCACCAACATTAGTATTTCATAAACAAATATAACAATTTAATCGTAGTTAACCATAGCAAAACTCATTCATTCTTGGTGTAAATAGCGCACAAAAGTCAAAATTTCCGTTTTTATTATGCTTATAAATTACACACAGCAACATTGCTAAGACAACAAACAAATATGATAACTTTAAAACATGAATGAAGACAAATATTCAACACATATTATTCAGAATCTTAATATTTTACAATATATAAAGCCTCTCCTACAACCCGTCGTGCGTCTTTATAAATCGTCTGCAAAATCGCACGATTTATAAAGACGCACGACGGGTTGTAAGAGCGCCTCAAAATATTGTCCGGTCAATTCTTTGCGGCGTGCAGTCTGCGTCGTGGTTGCGTCCACCAAAATCGTAAGTTGCACGTGCGTGCATCGCACGACTAGACGTACGTTTTAGACGAATGACCGGTAGTAAGAGAGGCTTGGATGATGGAGAAACACTTTTGAATAGATTGACCCAATACATAAATAATCTAAACTTTTAACAATATAACAGTCAACAATACGATATAGATTTATGCCCTAACACTGTAAGATTATAAAAACTAGAATTAAAACAATGAAGCAACATAACGAGGGTTGTCCGCAAAAGGAGCGTATCTTATTCTAAAAACAATGTGAGTTACGTCCCTTTTGCGTGCAACCCTCGATATATTTAGAGTAACAACCGTCAACAATGAGTTGTATTGTGAAGCACCCATTACTCTTATGGCAGTCCCGGACACGTACTGTCTTGAAAGGCTGGCCGTACAAATGGTCTGACATGCCTATACAGATACTGCTGCCTTGTCCGGCTCAAACCAGCAGGTGGTAAGGGACCCGGAAAATCCCTGGGGAATCTACGTTCCGCTTCACAATAGGTATTCGAACCTCGTTTCCTGTGGAACGTTCCTTTACGAAGACGGCGTTCTTGTTTGCATAGGTTATATTTTTCCATTGAAAATATATACTGGTATTTTATAGAAACATATTACAATCGTATTTCTCCATAGAAATCATTTACACGATATAGCCGTATTGACTCTTTGTTTGAAACACTAATAGATGACTCACCGAGTTACGTTAACCCTTTCCCAAACGACAAATTTTTTGGGTGATCCACTTCAAAAACTGCCACAAATGACAAAATGGATGTTATTAAAGATAGGATTTTTGTAAAATATGGCACAGAAAATATTGAGACAAAAGGAGAAACTGCTGGTTATCAGCAGTTTCTTCTTTTGTTTCAATGTTTTCCCAAGAATTTTCTAATAGGGACGTCAAAACCAGGTCTTGTTTGGGAAAGGGTTAAACACCAAATCTATACGGATAAAAAATTTGTTTCGGCAAAGGTTATCTGTCAGAACGATTTCATTAAAAAAAATCTCACAATGCCATTCGCTCCAACTAATTCAGTTTCACAATTACATTTTTTCTTCCTCTCTTTGTCTTCTTTCATCTCATGACGAATTAGCTTTTCTGTGTACTCTATCAAATAATACAAGGGTCTCTACGTATTTATCATGAAACAGAAGTTGGTATAGTTACTTGTACTGTGTATGCTTTCACGATTTGAAGAATTCTAACATTAAATGAAGAATTTAATTTCAGTTACTTGTTTATGTTTTTTATTACTGATCGGTAGTGATTAAAGAAATTATGCCGACAAAGTCAGTATCATTTTCGTATCCAGCCATTTCTGCTTACATCAGAAACCACTTGCGCCCGGTTGTATAAACTTCGGTTAGCGCTAACTAGTGGTTAAATACATGTTTTGATTAAATCTCTATATGACAACATAGATAATTTTAACCAAAGCAGATATTTAATCATGTAGTAAGCGCCAACCAAAGTTTATACGACCGGGCCATGTTATCTAATAAACAATGCATTTTCGGGAGTATTACCTACCATTCTGACATTGATATAATGAGGAAACAATGTCCTAAGATAACAGACAACTCCGAAATTGCAAAACGACACGAAACTGGCGTAATCTGTTCAATATGCACTATTATTTGCTTTTCCCCAGGGAATTTGAGTCCCAAGTAACTAGTTCTCTGCGTACACTAAATGCATTAAACAAATGTCATTTAGATTACTACTAAACTTCTCATTGCATTTCCCCATCCTTTATCACGATTAATAATCAAGAGCTTTGCAAAAGTAGTAATGTTCAGGGCTAAACCAATGCATGTTTTGTTTCACCAGAGGTCAGAAGACAATTTTGTGAGTAAAGGGTACCCCTTAAAACAAATGTGTTTTGGGGCATAAGCTACCATTCTGACATTGATATCATAGTGAAACACTGCATTTAAATATTAGACAAAGAACAGGGTGCAAACAGATTTTAAAATGGCTTTATTTGTCCAAAAAGCACTATTATTTGCCAATCTTCCCTTAGAATTCGAGTCAACGTTCGGGGTTCTCTGGGTACACTACAAGAATGCAATAAATGACAGTTTAGACCACTGTAAACTTTCTCAATGTGCTGCTCTATCCTTTATCCCAATTATAAACCAAGAATTTTGCAAAACGAGTAATGTTTTGGGCTGAACCAACAACCAATACATATTTTATTTCATCAGAAATCAGAAGAAAAAGATGTGAGTAAAGGGTACCTCTGAAAATAAGTGTTTTTCGAGGCATATAGGTGTCACTCCTCAACGAAACGGGCCTATTAAATATATAGTAAAATGGGTCAATTTGGCAGCTTCTGGTTCCTCTCAGAAGTCTTTGTGGCACCTTTTACTTAGTCTGCCTGACAGACCATTTCTTTGTCTTTAATTTACTACCAAGAAAGTGGTATCAATAGCACCATCAGCTAAAATCACGCACCCGTGAACACAGCCACCCTTGAAATTTGCCATCTATTTCGGGATCTGCATGTGACACACCCCCATGAAAG
Organism: Fragum sueziense; assembly: GCA_963680895.1. Lineage (NCBI taxonomy): Eukaryota > Metazoa > Mollusca > Bivalvia > Cardiida > Cardiidae > Fragum > Fragum sueziense. Next base: position 14,371,907 of record OY804605.1, on the reverse strand, counting down.
GTCACGACCGCGCAAGAAACTAGTTCCCAACAAATTCATTAAAACACATCCTAGCAGTACACTGATGGTCTGCCAGTGTACAGAACCACATTTCATGCATCTGCATATTCTATAGACACAGAATCAATGCAGCAAAAGGAGCGAATCCATTTTTGACGGAACTATGTTTGTATACTACGACCCGGAAGCATTTCCCGTTGTGGAGTGTCTCCTATATAATGAAGGATTTTACAAAAAAAATACCAAATCTGTCTCAGGTCAGTGCTTTATGGTGTTTCCAAAGAGAAAACATAAAAAGAGTCTAAAATTTGTCTCTAAATAACAACCAAGTGGCATTTTAAAAAGGGCCCCCCTAACTGCAAAACGATGTCTTTAATGCAATTCTGGGTTGAGACCCCCCTGGTTTACTTGAATTGGAATAAATCAGTAATTTATGGTCAGATTTCCAAAAAATAAAAAGATACTTACTCTGTCGTCCTTAAGCTTTCACAGTAAGATGCATTTCTTGAAAATATTGCATAAAACAATGCGGAAAAAGGGGCTATTTTAAGACAAATGCCCCTTTTCAGGCTGAAATCCTATTTTTATCATTTATATACATTTTAAACTGTAAAAACTAAACTCGAATTTTGTAAAAGTAATACTTTAGTGCAGATATATATTTTTACAATAAAATGAATAAAAACAAAGACTATTTTGGGACAGGAAATGGCCACTACTGGCCAATTAAGCCTCTTAAATCGGATTATGACCAAAGTAAGTATTGGGGAGAGTTAAGGGTTTTTCGCCTTTTCCTACGATGTTTTGAAAGTGGAAATACAGCAAATCGTTACTATGCAATTAGTAACACTATTTATTACGAAACTCGTAACTCCTGTGACAAATTAGCAGAAACAGGGCACGTAAAAAGGGGCCAAAATGACAAAATTATCGATTTTCTACTAGAATTCGTTATTTTTTGGACCTAAAAAATCTTAAAAACGATTGAAATATTTTACACAAGATTCTTCGTGCTATTTCCCGTCTTCAAATATTCAAGTTAGCTGAAAACCGTGTCTTTGAGAAGGAAAAACAAAGGTTTTAAAGACAATACAAATGTTTGAAAACACACGAAACAGAAACCAATAGTAAAATAAGTCTTTATAGGATAAAGGGTTTCAGCAGTCTATTTTCATTTAAAAATGCTTTCAAAATATCTTTGAAATCCATAATTACTGCATACGTGTTTCTCCTACTTGAAAATGATTTTGTATAGGAAATAGAAGGAAATCACGAAGGGGGGGGCATACAAAAAAAAGGGGGGGGGGCTAAATGTTAAACATTAAAAAGTCATTTTCTGTTATTGAAATGGTTAAATATGTATAAAATCGATTTAAAATCCAGAATTTTGTAATAATTTGCTTTATCTATAGCGCGATAAGCAAAACAAATGGCATTTTGTGCAAAAAAGGTTCATTTCAAATCAAATTTAATGAAAAAATCATGTCACGCACCTTTTTAAATTTAGGCGGGGTGTCTCTGGGATAAAGGGTTTTTCGCCTTTCCAACGATATTTTTAAGCTAGTTTTGCCTTGAACTAGTACTAAACGGAATGACCTATCCAAAAATACACAGGAATTGACAACACAAGCAATCGAGCCCATTTGATGTGGTTTCTAACGCTGTCTTTGTTCTTTTTAACATTTTTAATTTTTTTAAATTCAAGTTATAATATGACGTAAATTTCGAAAATATGGTCTATTTTTCACAAATTCTTTACTTTCAGATCAATTGAAGCAACTTCAAACACAAAAATGTGACCAAAGTTGAAATTTCGTAATTTTCACTTCTGGCTCATATAGGTGTCACTCCTCAACGAAACGGGCCTATTAAATATATAGTAAAATGGGTCAATTTGGCAGCTTCTGGTTCCTCTCAGAAGTCTTTGTGGCACCTTTTACTTAGTCTGCCTGACAGACCATTTCTTTGTCTTTAATTTACTACCAAGAAAGTGGTATCAATAGCACCATCAGCTAAAATCACGCACCCGTGAACACAGCCACCCTTGAAATTTGCCATCTATTTCGGGATCTGCATGTGACACACCCCCATGAAAGGTCACGACCGCGCAAGAAACTAGTTCCCAACAAATTCATTAAAACACATCCTAGCAGTACACTGATGGTCTGCCAGTGTACAGAACCACATTTCATGCATCTGCATATTCTATAGACACAGAATCAATGCAACAAAAGGAGCGAATCCATTTTTGACGGAACTATGTTTGTATACTACGACCCGGAAGCATTTCCCGTTGTGGAGTGTCTCCATAAGCTACCATTCTGGCATTGCTATCATAGTGAAACATCAAGTTACCCTCAGATATCAGACTAATCACAAAGGGCAAGAAGATTTACTCCCTCTGAGAGGTAATAATCGGCCCAAATTCGGGTCCTGGCTCATGGACTATGTTGTTTGGTCTGTTGATTTTTTTGTCTGCTCTTTTTCCCAATTGATCAGCTCACATTTCAAATGAAATGTACTTCTCAAAATGCACAAGAACAGTACTGTTGGAGGGGGGTATGATCACTTTCATTGATTTTCTAGTTTTTTTTTATTATTTTTATTGTCATTATTATTATTATTTCCATAATATTTATATGCTGCATTTTTTGTTGCTAACAGTTTTGAATTTTGTTAAAAAAGAAAGTGAATTTAGTGCAGTCGCCGGGGCTTGAACCTGGGTCCCCATATTTAAGAGACCAGTGCGCTACCCATTACGCCACTTCAGGAATTTTAGTTGTAAGTATATTACGTAATACGTATTTATCTATTTACGTCATAACTGCGAACCAAGGGAGATTATTACACAAGACGTATCCCTAACAACAAGGGCAGAGAATTTATAAACAAAGAGCTGTCAAACAAAGAAATTTCAATATTGCGCTCCTGAAAAATATAAGCATTTCCAAAATATTTAATCACAAACAGTCAAGACTAATTTGTGTAATGTTTTTTATATGAATACTTAGAAATTGAGTTGTTTAGAGTGAATTGTTCATCTCAGGATCGGATACCTTCATAAGTGAGGATGATGCAGACGGTCTTTACTGAATGATTTTAATCGATGTTAAAACCGTACATAACCCTAATGAAATAATAATTTACAAATATAAAATAAAGATATTTATCCGAAAATGGTCTGTACTTGACATAGTATCTTATTGAAATAACGTAAACAATAAAGAAAAACGAAAGAGCTTGGTGACAGAGTGTATTGACAGCAAGTGTCAACTTTTCCCGGAAAATTTACCGGTGTCACCAAAAATGCTCGAAGGTACAAAATCGCACGGCGAGGGCCATATTATTGGACGCTTAATATATAGATTATGATTAAATCAATCCACAAAGCTTTCCAGTGATAAAAATGGCAATTTTGTCAGATATAAAAACTTGTTCCGATCAAGTTAAAAGTAAAACTGTTCTTGCATAATCAATTTGGTTACAATTTTGTTAAAATTGATCCAGCAAAGTGGGTTATAAATCAGCACAACGGTTAATTTTTAAAGAATTATTCCATTATTTCGCCAAGTTGAAGATGTCCCCACAATGCTACGTCCACATATGTTGATGAATCAAACAATTCGTTAACAAATATTCAAAGGTCTCATCCAAAGAATATTCACAGCAAGTTTGGTTCAATTTGACCCTATGGGTGATTTTGAAAGAATTTTCTTATGATTCGTCTAAGTCCGATAAGCCCCGCCCTGCCACGCCCACATTTTTGACCAATCGAAATTTTGTTAGAAATGTTCAAAAGGGTCACACAAAGGACTTTCATGCTCAGTTTGGTTAAATTGGTCCAATGGTTGATTTTTTAAGAATTTTCTTGAGATTTCTCTATGTCTGATAAGCCCCGCCTGCCACGCCCACTTTTTTTGACAAATCAAAATTTTGATAACAAATAATCAAAAGTGTCACTCAAAGAACATTCACACCAAGTTTAGTTCAAATTGGCCGAATGGTTGATTTTTAAAGAATTTTCCCGTGATTTCTCTAAGTCTGATCGCCGTGTGTATCAAATATTCACAAATTGGCGATATTTTCATTAATTAATTAGAATATTAATCAAAAATCATACATACATAATTTAGCTATTTTGCATAACACAACTTGAGGAGAGAAGTTTAGGCTTCATTTTGGTACCCAATTCGTGAATCTACACCACAAACTTAGCCAGTTGTAGCTTATGTTCCAACTATATTCTATAAAAATTTACAGAAAAATCTTCAAAATTTCTGATTAAATCTTCAAAATCTCTCTGTGCAAATTAGCTGATTTGCATATCTATATCTCAAATTAAAGATGGATGTCCCAGCTTCATTTTGATACCAAAATTGTTAGTCTAAACCAAGAACTAAGTGAGTTATGGTGGATTTTCTAGCTATACCATTGATTTTTGCACTTAGTTGACCTTTGACCTTGTAGTGACCTTAAAATGACCTCTATCACGTGACCTCCACCCTAGTGATCTTCCATACATATCGAAGTTTCATTTAAGCATGGAGGTCGAGCATTAACAAAAAGTTCCTACACATGTGTTTTCTAGCGCCTTTTTTCTATAATTTAGGTAGACTACAAGATTTCTTACTCACACCGTTCATCCAGATACAAAAAACACGGATTGGTCTTCCAAACGCGGATGTGAAAAACAACACCGCGGGAATTCACAAGGTAAGAAAACATCAACATATAGCCTTTTAATTGCTGCTATATAAAAAGTGTTTGTGCAGAGCTGATGCAAAATGGTTTATCTTGAGGGTGCTGCAGTTTCATAACAAAAGATTTGAGTAAACCATAGATACAAGCGATTTTAAATCGTAAATCACTATTTTCTCGCCTACTTCCCGTTTTATATTTGTAGAAATTATTTACGTCCCTTTTAAGATTATTTCAACCCGAATGAGACGGGACAGTCAGTAGGTGGTGCGAAAGCTGGAGAAACCAAAGAAAAATCACCTGGTACACCCGCAAGCAGAACTTTGCTTCTCTCATATGTGCCTCGTATAGGTCTCAAACACACACAAGACACAGCGGTAACATGATCAAGTGATTGAGGGCGGTAATGAAATATCAGCGCTCTGAACTACTTCTTTAGGAAGGCTTTTGTCTCTGGAATAAATAGAACAAAAATCATTCCAAAACACAGTTTGGTACATAAGATAAAATTCTTAAAGTGACATTTCACGATAATTTTTACATAAATTTTCTTTTATTCTATCTGAAAGGGCATGTTTTCTTATGAAACATGAAACTTCTGAAAAATTTCAAGCCAAAATATTGAACCGTTTACGAGAAATATATATTTTTGTGCTAAAATTTAACAAATTGTTGTGGACAACAATTCAGATTTATATAGAATTTGTCATTTCTGTCTCAACTTTGAAGGCATATTATTTGCTGATAGATAACAAATTAAAAAAAACTGATAGCGTTTCTACGCATTAGTCTGCATCAAGACATACTTTTAAAATATAAAATAAATGTGAAATGTCACTTTAAGCGTGTGATGCAAAGTAAATAACCGACTATAAGACATGTGCAAGGTAGAACGAAACCCGAAAAACGAAAACGGGAAAACGGAATAAAAGGGGTCGTGTCAAAACACACGAAACCAGAAATAACGATTGGGTTGAATAAAGAGAGAAAACCAGACTTTTATGTCACTGTAAAGATAAATACAGCTGATAATTATCTGAAAATGTATGTCTGTTTATTTTCCATGTTCTCGTCAACCAGAATGTCATTTGATCCAAACCGTATCGTATAATCAAAGCAACTATCTTGTCATACAATTCACTAACGTGGTTTATATGTACAAATCATCTATACCCAGCTTTTCCTATTAAGTTAAAGGTAGTCCGTTAATGACAATGTGAAGTACATTTATTCTCGTCAACAGAAACGCAGTGATAGCATATTGTAAAGAACATTGAAAAGGCATCATCCCACCCCCTTACAATAAAATAAAATAAGAGACAAAATGCGCCGTAGTAACGTTGCGAAAAAGGTATAGTGCATCGAAATCAGATAAAAATGCTTTGAAATGGATAAAAAGAATTCTTACCGAATTTGTACTTCTCCAGTTTTTACTGTGCATATTTTGGCGTGACATGGTCAAGACTATATATAGGTGCCATCGATTCATTTTAAGGCCAGGCATATTTCAATATAAGGTTCAGGGATGACAGGGATATCTTTTATCACAATTAGGTGGAATAAAATACCCACTATGCTTTTCGAAAGTAATAGCGATTTAAAAATGATAATATCGATATGTCAAAATTATTTTTGTCGAAATAAACCATGTAGATTTATCACGTCGGGGAATCACGGAACACAACAATTTTGATGCTTTTCTATAATTCTTTTCTTTTTTTCATAATATATAACCGATTTGAAAACAAATGAAGCAGAGAATGCTGAGAAATGCCGCGGATTTGCTGAATGCAAAGGACTTCTGTAAAAAAATTAAAGATCTAGATCTACCACATGTAGCCATGCCTGACGTTCATCCATATTTTCTGCTTCAACCGAACTCAAATTGGTCAAGAACTAAACAAGAACACATTATAAAGGGGACCAATTCTAAACATAATAAAGTGTTGTCATGAAACATGTACACGGATAGTATAGGACATATTGATGAAAATTTCGTTGAATTTTAGTTGATAAAACATCATGTACTAGATTATATTTGTCCTTGGAAAAGGAGGGGAAAAGAATGGACGCGTGGTTCTCGTACATCATGCACCTCTACAGACACAATATTCAATTCGAGCCACCAGCTGTATGATTCATTAATGTGGTTTGTAAAAAATCATATATTAAGGGGCCCATACACGATCAATATTATTGACAATATTATTGTCAATATTTGGTATTGACAATAATATTGACCGTGAATGGGCAATATTGAAGGATTGTCAATACTATTGATGAATATCTGCGATCGCTGAAATATTTTCTTCAATATTTTTATTGACGTTATGTAACCCATGGTTGATTGTTCTCTAAATTAATATTGTCAATAATATTGATCGTGTATGGGTGGCTAGAAAAATATTGTCAATATTATGACTCAATAATATTGTCAATGATATTGATCGTGTATGGGCCGCTTTAGAAAGCATATTGGCCATGTCAGTAGCTGAACCCATCAATGAATATATACAGGCTCTGATGGTACCGACTGAATTGATATCGTGCAGAAATCTTATTTATTCAACTGAAACAGTTTGTTGACACAATCCGAATAAACAGCGATATCTAATCTATCATTTTTTTTTTCATTTTTTAAGTTCTAGTGAATCGTCAGTACCTTAAAAAATGTCAAGCACACATGTTATATGGTGGTTTTTGGGGAAACAAATAGTTCGCTGTTTCCTGTTTCACCAGGTCACATAAAGGGTTGACAGTTTGCTTTGACCGTGTACCACGTGCACCGCACTTTACTACCGATGTTCTAAATTTAGAATCCTACATATCATATAGGCACTAGATAAATGTTATATCGATAGATCAGAACGGTCTACATATATTTACATATAAAGGAGGTCGAGAAAGGAATTCCATTATGTTTTTTTTTCAAACATTCGTGCAAAATGATTAATTTTGAATGTTTGAAGAAACCATGTGATTCGGTGCAGAGTGAGTTAGAATTTGGAATGAATTTCTAAACACGGTACATTTTATCTCGTCAAAATCTGTAGAGAATACACTGAGTAATTAAACAAAACATCCTTGAAGCGGATAGTTTTTGGTGTGAACGCTTCCCAAAAGTCATGCGGGGTACCCATCGTGTTACTGATGTTATCAGATTCAGGCATTAAAGATGCGTTCTCGCCCAGTTTGCTGGAGATTGTCTTTAAAAATAACTATACGCGTTTAAAAAAATGTCCCTTTATTTTTCTGTGTGCCAAATTTCGACTTCGACTGAGATGTAACATCTTAGAATACGACGGTTTGTAAATATTTGTGAACGTAATTATATATTTGATCTTATTTTAGATCGTAACACGATTATCGATTTCTTGTCATTTTAAGTTTGAATCATAGTTTATGTGATCTGATGTCTATAAACATTCCAAGATAAGGCTAAATGTCTAAAAAAAAAACCCTTTGTAATTGATTTTTTAAACAGGAAATTGGGCCTGATTTGATTTAAACTTGCTTTAGGTGTTCACGCAGTTAGAACGACGTTCTGTCTGATCTCAAGCGTGTTCATATCTTTAAATCGACTGAACTTGTTAGTGTAAATGAAGCAAAATCTCGATGGAAATTTCAACTTTGAGCCATTGTAGTAAACAGACTTCATTACCCACCCCCAAACAATCGCATTTTCTCCGAAGAAAAATATGTTGGCTCTCGTTTAACGAAAGATTGGACAGATTATCTGTTAATTTGAAAAAAAGTTCCACCGTATTTTGTGATAGAGGGGTGACGATCAGATTGAACGTAGAAAAATCCCTTACCATAAAGAATAGTCTAGATGGTGCCAATGCTCAAATTACGGACCCCCGTGGGTTCGGCCAATCCAATACCTTTTCTGACATTTTGTTTTACCATATGAGAGAGTAGCTGGATGCACCGATTGGTTATTGTGGTAATACTGTTTAGAGAAAATCCAGAAATCCATGGTTATGTGCTCCAGTCGCCGCGATATGACCAGAGTAGTTGAAAATAACCTTGAACCACACTCAATCGTTTTAATCAATTGCAGGAAAGGGGTACCACCATTCCTCAAATATACAAAATGTACAAAATACAAAAGAATAACCTTCATTTGGCCTTATAGGCAGTATTCCGCTGACCACGTTGAAAATGTCGTAACTCAATTTGATTTAAAATTTAGTTGCGGCATTGCAAACGATTTCACCTTTCGCGTGTTTTGATATGTCCCCCACAGTTTAACCGGTTTCGTACTTCGTCTCCGTTTTCGTTCTTACCTTGCACATGTCTATAAAAGTCAACGGGATGCGGTTATAGCACGTTTACTTTATAAAAATCAAGCATTTGTCATTGTATTTTAATTAGAAACGTCATTTTAAGTGTTTTGCACTATTAAACCCGATTTTCGCATCCGAGTTTGTTTTACCCAAATTATGTGGATCATCCGTGGTGTGTGGTATCAACATCCGTGGTAAGTTGTACCTTGAAGCAAACTATGCTGTTTTTTAAACATGGCTTTAGACATCCAAAATTTATTTTTCCAGTTTGATGAATGGTATAGATTTGTTCCATAGATGTCGAAAACTTATTTCGAAGAGATATTTGCTCGAAACCAGTTAAATAATTTCTGCAAATATAAAACAAAACGGGAAGTAGGCGAGAAAATAGTGATTTACGATTTAAAATCGCTTGTATCTATAGTTTACTCAAATCTTTTGTTATGAAACTGCAGCACCCTCAAGATAAACCATTTTGCATCAGCTCTGCACAAACACTTTTTACATTGCGGCAATTAAAAGGCTATATGTTGATGTTTTCTTACCTTGTGTAATCCCACGCTGTTGATTTTCAAATCCGCGTTTGGAAGACCAATCCGTGTATTTTGTATCTGGATGAACGGTGTGCTTTTGTTGAGCTCCGTTTCCTATCGCTAACACCACATGTTGAACGCGTAACAAAAAGCAAAATGTACCATCCGAGTACTATTACATTTTAATTGACCAAACAAAGAAAATTGAAATAACCGAAAAGCGTCTTGCCATTTATCAACCAAACATTAACTAAGTGTAAAAAATACATTTGCTGAAAAAGGCCAATTATTGAAACAGCTTTATTTCGTTATTTAGGGTATGCGCAGTAAGTTGCGCAGTAACAACTGGAGGATCTGTCCTTAAAGCAGAGAATGTGGACAGACGTCACGCATAAGATGAACTTGATTGATTTTTGAAAGTTCAACTGGTAAAAAAGTTGTTGAAAATAAACCAAAATTTTGGTATATCTTCAATAACTTTTTTATCAGTGGATTCTTCAAAAAAATCCAACACGTCCAGCTTATTCCTGGCATTTTCCTACCTTCTCTGCTTCAAACCGAATTCTAATTGGTCAAATATTAAAAAAAGATTTTGAAGATTATCGGAAATTCTGAGTCAGGTGATTATACACCGTGATCTATGAGAATTGGACGTTCTTGAAAGAATCGACAGACTGCAGTCCAAAACGTCTGATTACGACCGGTTTTTTTCTTTCGTGATACATTTGAGCCAGGATCTGGAAACACGTCCCTTAAAGCATTTGAGACAGCCAGATTTCAAGGTCAGGCTGTGCCTAGGCGCAGTCTAACCAGCATCCATGTTACTCTCAAATGGTTACTACATACCATGTGGAAGCTATTGGAGAACAACATGGTTCCTGGTCAGACTGCGTGTATACGCAGGCTGATCTGGAACCATGCTGTTCTCAAATGCTATAAGGGACGTTTTTCCAGATCTTTACACATTTATATTATAATTTAATGAAATGAATGGCGGCAATTACGCTATAATTATACGTTCGTTATGTATGACTCCTCCTTTTGCCGCAATATTGCCTGTGCTTTATTGAATTCAAATCCTTTCTTTGTCAACATCCTTTTTGTCCTTTGTAGCAGCTCTAAAATCGGAAAAAGTCAATTTCTTTTCGGAAAGGATTATTATGGAGTTCATCACGTCAATTGTAATATTCATGCAGCGGCTCAGCTTAATTAGTTTCCTTTTGCTAAATCGTTTCTCAAACGACAGATTTAAAGGAGGGGATTCAATTTAAAAGCTTTTGTAGGCCTAAGTGAGAAAACGGGTGTAAAAAAATTTGATTCATTAACAACGAATCAATGAAACTATTGAGGCAACGGGAGAAAATGCTTTTTTCCAGCATTTTCTGCTTTTGTCCCTGTGTTTTCCAAAGCATTCTCTATTAGAGATGTCAAAACCTGGCCCTGTTTGGTAAAGGATTGTTAAACCATTACAAGTTTTAAAGTGGCATTTCACATTTATTACATTTTCTAAAAGTATGTCTTGATGCAAAGAGTGTTTATTCTAATGCGTAGAAATGTTATCTGTTTTTTAAGTTGTTATTTATAAGCGAAAAAACGTCTTCAAAGTTGAGACAGAAATGACAAATTCTTTATAAATCTAAACTGTTTTCCACAACAATTTGTTTAATTTTAGCACAAAAATATATATTTCTCGTACAGTAAACGGTTCAATATTTTGGTTTGAAATTTTCAGAATTTTCATTAGAAAACATGCTCTTTCAGATGGAATAAAACTGAAATTCATGTAAAAATAATTTTGAAATGTCATTTTAATAAAGCTGCTTCAGACGAAACAATGGATGTACAAAAAGATGGAATAATTGAGCTTAACCCTTTCCCAAACGACAAAATTTGGATGATCCAATTTATAAATAACTGCAGATGACAAAATGGATGTTACAAAAAGCTAAATTTGTGAATGATATAGCACAGAAAACATTGAGACAAAAGGAGAAACTGCTGATTATCAGCAGTTTCTTCTTTTGTCCCAATGTTTTCTCAAGCCCTTTCTCTCAGGGAAAGGAAAAGGGTTAACCGACATCGATATATTTAGTTTCAACAGTGAAGTACTTATCGTCGGTGTAAATGCAAAACCTCGAATGTCGATTGGTGCGATTTTCAAAGTACTAACTTGTGTGTCCAGCTAAAGACAATTCTTGCTGGTTTTGAATTATTCTTACTGATCAGTATTAATGACAAGTCATTTGTGAACAATATGTCGAAATTTCAAGTAAAACTTTTCTGTTTGGGAAAAGTTATTACACATTTTTTCCCGCCCCTTTAAAATTTTCCAATAACGAGATAAGAGATTTTGCATTTACAACGTAACGACGTTTTAGTACTTATCACATCATTTTTTAACCAGTGCTTGGTCTTCATGTCTCACATAGAATATCTTTATTCAAATGTCGAGGAAAAAAGGAGAATGTGTTAATGACCAGCATTTTGTTTTTTCTCATAACGTTCGTGTCACTTTGGTCCAGGTTATCACTATCGAGGTCGAAATATAGCAGAGAAAATCATGTAGATGATTGTACACGTATATCGCTGCTTTCTGGACAACGAAAACCACGTAACTGCAGCTTAAAATAAGTGACAGTTATGATGGTTTTGAAGAACGATGTGAACTATTCCAACAAATTTACGATTTATTTTCTTTATAAAAATGTTTACAACTTGCAACGTACATGTAATAAACAAAATATTTAAATGAATGAATATGAAACTATGTAATGGCAAGGAATGCTGATATGGAATAAGCGACAGTATGTAGTTACATTTCCTTTTGTGTTGTACAAAACAAAATTAATCTCATAATAAAATTCGAAAAGATCACTACGATCTTCGTTGGTATATACGTTTGCAAAATATCTATTATGGTTGCATAAAACTCACCCAAAAAATCGGTTATATATTGAAGACGTGTCTGAAATTGCCTACTGATTTGGAGATTCACGTTGGAGATTCGATTCACAAAAACGCCAGTACATTTAACTTCAATGGTACCTACATCAATTTCAGTTTTGCCTTTAACTCATTACCTAGAATGGGTTCCAGACTGATCATTTTTCCATCTTTTACTTTCTCCGGTCAATATCGACACGATCAAAAACGGGTGCCGCAATATCTAACGTGTATTGATTTTTTATGCGTTATCTTCTTGACCAAATTGTATATTGACGACTGGACCCAGACTACTCATTACCAGACGACAACTTCTAGACTCGTCGAAATTCAAACATGTTGCAGACGACAATTCCAAGTTAGTAGAATTTTACATTTTTTGGTCTTTTTGAGCTGAAAACATAGTGCCAAATGAAGAAATCGATTGTCAAATGCATTTTTTTTCATTTTGTACAATGTTTTCCAAAGCTTTAACATTTCGGGACGCGAAAAGCGTAATTATGCGGTAATCGGTTAACCATTGAAACCAACTTTTCTAATACGATGCGTTGCTCACTACTTTGTACCCCATGAAAAGATTCACCAATAGCCCAGTCGTGAAAGCGATAGTCCTTGACGGCTGTGGTACGGCATTAACATACACAAACGTGTGAATAAAACGGGCACCGGCGAACAAGCGGAAAACCAGCGTGGCTGTAGCGACTTCCGGTTTCGTTGTGACGTACAGAAGACCCAACAAGACAAACGGTATCACATTCTCGAGGTCGTTCAAATGGCACCTGAAAATACATGTCAAAAATATCGAGTAAGACGCACAGTAGTGAGCGATGATCCAGTCCATTACCTAACACCCATGCCGACCGAGGTCGATCTGGCCCAGGTTTCTCGAAAAAAAAAAACAACTTACGAATACACTCATCAGTTCATGCTCAATTTCAATTGAATACCAATCAACGTTGATTGGTATTCAATTGAAGTTCACTTGGATTTCGTGTGATTTGAGCACGGTGCTCAGATTTGAGTCTTAGAATGTACTTAAGTTTTTTTTTCGAAAAATCGAGGCCTGTACTCGATCGCTTGATCGGACGTGATAGAAAGGGTGTAATCGGCAATAGAAACCTAGCATAAAGATGGTTTCTTTTAAGACCTTTAGCACAGGCGGCAATCACGTGACTTTGTTATGACATGATTTCCTAACTTTTGTAAACAAAAAACACTCGGTAGACATTTTTCTCAAATTTTAAATCAAATGCTTAACACTCTATATTGAGATACGTGCCATTCGATAAGTCGTACTTTCCGGTTTATTTTGATACAAAGATCTTCTCTCAAATCCCTGTCAAAGCTGAGAACATTCGTGCAAAGTATTTTTGAATGACAGGATATATTTTCTTAAGATATGTTTGCACTTTGCACGAATGTTCTCAGCTTTGACAGGAATTTGAGGGATTATCTTGGTTTTTTGAAATAAACCGGAGAAAACGACGTATCGAATGGTACGTATCTCAATATTGAGACTTAAGTATTTGATTCAAAATTTGAGAAAAATGTGTACTTACAATAGTCCCAGCCGAAATTGACAGTGACGTAGGCTGATGTTTACTGCTGCAAAACCAATCAATTCGTCTGATTTGCACCGTTACAAATACGGACCGAGTTGATTGGTTGTCAAGTAGTAAACATTAGCCTACGTCACTGTTATTTTCGGCTGGTACTATAGTATAATAGATTCGCTATTAAACGAGAATTATTTCAGTTGTGTTGATAAAGCAATTCAACTGTAAAAATTCTCGTTTTATAGTGAATCTATTATACCGAGTGTTTTTGTTTACATAACAAAGTCACGTGATTGCCGCATGTATTTATAAACAATTCAAAATCTTTTACTAATGAGGGACAAGACCGATAGCGGAAAATAGGGGTGGCAGGAGGTATATGTGACTATTCATAGTAACAAGTTATACACATTGATACCCGTCAAACCTAAATTAGTGTTCAACCTAGTTTTTGGACCAATGAAATTGCAGCATTTTTAAAACTAACGGCGCTCTATTTCGCGTAGACACCACTGCCGGCCAGTTTACGTGACCTATTTATATAGCCACGCCCCGTCTCCTGTGATTTTTAGCTCCGCCCATCTGTCGATACATGACAGATCCTTCACAAGTTTTTTGTTTTAACCCTTTTCAAACAATCAATTTCTATACGGATCCCATTTCTAAGCTTCTAAATAACAAAATATTATGTTGATAAAAATTGAGTTTGTCTATAAAACAGCACAGAAAATGTTATGGCAAATGGAGAAAATGCTGGTTATCGGTATTTTCTTCTATTGCCTCAATATTTTCAAGTCATTTCTATTTGGGAGATCAAAACAAAGAAATGTTTAGGAAAGGGCAAATGCGTCTGTTTTTATCAGGGTAATTTCGTCTAGCAGAAATCGTATTATGACGTTTATTCAGTCCAAATTATTTCAATTGCTTTTCATCGGTGGGCGACAAAATTACCGTAACTACAGGTTGAACAAACCTGCACTTACACTTTCATAGCTCACAGACGATTTCTTTTCAACCATCCTCATGAATTAAGTGTTATAAAAAAGACATGTGTGTATTGTGGTATAGCGGACGAGAATTGACATGGCAGAGCATTCCATTTGATTATCATGGGCTGTTCTGCCAGGGCATTTATCGCGAGCTATAAATAGTGAAAATTGTTGACCAAAATATCGTATGCGGCTATTTTCAGACTGTACTTACAGGATTTTTTTTATCTCGGTCGGACGGATTTTATTTCATGAAATAAAACAAGGGCGAAACTTTGACACAATATTCAGTGGATTTTAAGAATCATTTTAATGAACCGTTGGTGAATCTAAAGCAAACCATGAAAATAATCAGACATGAATATCAATACAATCAAATGTCAATGGCAACCCGCTTGCCATCTTTAACCAAAATTACCTTTTTCACACAATTCGGCAAATGAATTATCGTGTCACTATTGGTATCATTTTCTGAATTGGCATGTTCAGTGTCAGATATGATGTTATTCGACCCAGATTGACCAGTGGCTGGTTTTGAGATGACAGTTTGCGATACCTTCCGCTCAATTGGGGGCTCAAGCGCGTTACTGATGTCATTCAAAATTCCGAAATTTTCCCGCTGGTATTGTTGAACGGCTGAACTTCGATGTTTGCTTCTTGAGATAACAGATTTATCGGAAAACTTTTCGTTGTATAATGTTGTGCACAAACTGACCCTGGCTGAATGATTACTGATATTACGTCCTTCAACATCAATTCCAGCCTCTTCAAAGAAGCGTTTCATCATCTGGCGTACATTATTTTGAGAAATAGTACCGGCACCATATCTAAGGTTGTTGTTTTCGTCTGTTCCACCTAATGGTTTTCTATAGAAGGGTCCCTTGCGTGGTATTAAATCCAAGTATTTTTCGTATAAAGAATAGATACTGAAACCGTTACCAGGTTGATCATAGTGTACAATCGGATCAATGTCTATCCGTTTATGCTTTAATCCACCTTGTAAGTTCTTTCTCACTCGAGGATTAAATTGTACATATTTCCGCTTGTTTGTGTGGTCGAAATTTAATTCAAACTGTTCTGCTTGACATTCAATATGCTCCGAATATCCTCGAAATCCAAAAACTTTACCATTATAAAAGAACACTGCGTTACTTAAGCCAAATGAGGAGTTCATCGAAAATACGCCAGAATCCCACAATCGCTTTTCGTCATCTACGGTAATAGGGTCCGCTTTCTTAGTTTTCACGCCGCAACCCTGGGCAGTCAACTCCTTCATCTTAGCATCCAAAACTTTTCGAAATCCAGAAAATGTAATATCATCGTCCTTATAAAAGTTAATCGATTGCTCATTACTCCTAAGGTACCTTTGAATAGCACTCGTAATATTCACTAAAGTGTTTGGTGGATAAAGACCACCATCCTTTCTGCGAATTTCTACAATGAATCGCTGCATCCAGTAATCCAACATTGAATGGTCTCTCAAATTTGCAATGTCCGGTGGGATAGGAAATCCTGGTTCAAACTGAGTTTGTATGAGCGTATTTCGATTCTCCGCCCATTCGCGCCAAAGTCCAGTTGCCCAGTTGTTGCTCTGTCTGGTCTTTTTTGGTACAGCGTTAGCTGTTTGCTGCTTCAGTTGTTCCGAAGACACAGGCTCGGCAAATCGCCCATTCGGCCCTGAAAATAAAGGGATAAAAAAATATAAATTTTCAGAAATAATAATCACATATGCGATGGGTCAACGGCTACGTAATAGATATACATGTATAACTAAAATTGTTATTACAAATTCAACCCCGATGTTGTAGGTACTCATTTGAATTGTCTTGGCGAGTCAATTTCGATGAGTAACCACAACATAGACATATGGGTTTGGTAAACAATAAATGAAATAATGTAAAATTAACATCATTTTCTTCTTTTGTCTCAATGTTTTCCAAAGCCTTTCGTTTAGGGACTTTAAAACTAGGTTTTGTTTGGGAAAAGGTCAATCTAATTGAAATATAGATCCTAGTCTTTCAGTAGGATCTAACGACGACCCGTTGAGGGTCATCTTCTGTGACCTTTCTTTGGACCAATCAGATTTTACTTTGGAAAAGCTGAAAGATTTTTCGCATGCGCACGGGCATGCGCACTACCGTGCACACTACACTTCCGTTTCTAACGATAACTAGTAGCCATGGACGCCTCCAGTGTGGTGATTTCACTACAAAGACAAAGACCAAAGTCCGTAAATTTTGAGAGCAAAGACATGGCATTTATGAAGCAGATAGTCTTCTGCATGGCAGCAACAGTTCAACACGATCATCACGCCAACCCGAAACAAAGCGATGTTAACTTATAAACGTATAACGTCGGTGGGGAGTCAAAACCTCGTAACTCCAGCTTTTTCAAGCTGTAGTTACGAGGTTTTGACTCCCCATCCACGATAAACTATATATTGGCAATTTGGATCGCAATAATTCAGGTTCCTAAATAGCTCAATCGGTAGAGCGTCCGACCCATGAACATGATGACCAGAGATCGACTCCCACCTTTGCTTTATATTTTGTTTCCTACTATGTACTTTATATTTTTCAAACTAAAAGTTTCTAGAAATCACGGATATAAAAACATAACTGATAATTGTATTTTTATTTCGTTTGTGCAATTTCTAGAATAATTTGGTATGGAAAAATGTAACAAAGATGATATAAAAAATAGGGAGACAAAAAGATGAAGTCGGCGCGAGGTTCGATCTTCTAACCTACGGCTTTCGAGTCGGCAGCTCTACCAACTGAGCTAATCTAAGTACTGCTGAAATACCAACTGTCAATATAATTATATACTTTATTTATGTTCAAAATTACACACCGCTCTACTTCGGGTTAGCACAATGATCGCACAAAACTGCCACTTAGTACAGTGCCAAAAATATAACGAAACCTACCCACTTCATTAATAAATGCCATATCTTTTCTCTCAAAACTAACAGACTTTGCTCTTTGCTCGGTGTCAAGCGCGTGGCTATCGACCACATCCATTTTGGTGTTGTTGTCAGGGACAACAGACCTGCGTTTGCAACGAGCGTTTTGATTGCTTGGTGTAAAAATAGAAAAAGTGGAAATTCCCAGGTCACAGAAGATGACCCCTAATGCGCGATCTTCAGATGTAACATTATGAAATTATGTTATCTGGATTCATTCAGATTGGGAAAAGGTTAAAGAAGGATTTATGCGTCGTCTGTATCAATGGCTAAAGGAAGAGTTTGTTTTCGATTACTAGACAGAAAGACAAATGGAAAAACTTTGATTTTTACCTTTTTCGTGAATAGGTAACAACAGTTGCTGCGTCGATATTTCCTCTAACAATTGGGTTGACGTGATTAAATCCGAATCGTCAATTTCGTCAAAAAAAACCGTCCAAATTGAAACTTGCATCCATGATTGTGATGTGAACGCACTTCACGGGTCTTTGCACAATTTTTGGCGGGGAATTACTACCGCTGTTGTTTTAGTGTTATGAGCCAATAATGTAGCGAGGTCAAGGAAGAATATTGACGTCCAAAACATCGTATATGGTTACAATCAAGCTGTGAATACGCTATTTAGGTCTCTATCGGATGGAATTATTTTGGCGGGAACTGCTTGCACTGTTGTTTCAGTGTCACGAGCCTATGATATGGTGCTATTAATTTCTTGTGTCTATTTTTGGGAAAAATGATGTAATTCCAGTCTGATGCAATCAATTTTACTGTTCAACCTAGTTTTTGGACCAATGAAATTGCAGTATTTTCAAATATAACGGCGCTCTATTTCGCGTAGACACCACTGCCGGCCAGTTTACGTGACCTATATATATAGCCACGCCACGTCTCCTGTGATTTTTAGCTCCGCCCATCTGTCGATACATGACAGATCGCAAGTCTTTTTTTTGTTTTAACCCTTTCCAAACAATCAATTTCTATAGGGATCCCATTTCTAAGCTTCTAAATAACAAAATATTATGTTGATAAAAAATTGAGTTTCTCTTTAAAACAGCACAGAAAATATTTTGGCAAATGGTCTTGGTGAGTCAATTTCGATGAGTACCCACAACATAGACATATGGATTTGGTAAACAATTAATGAAATAATGTAAAATCAACATCATTTTCTTCTTTTGTCTCAATGTTTTCCCAAGCCTTTCGTTTAGGGGATTTAAAACTAGGTCTTGTTTGGGAAAAGGTTAAAGAAGGATTTATGCGTCGTCTGTATCAATGGCTAAAAGTAGAGTTTGTTCTCGATTACTAGACAAAAAGACAAATGGTAAAACTTTGATTTTTACCTTTTTCGTGAATAGGTTACAACAGTTGCTGCGTCGATATTTCCTCTAACAATTGGGTTGACGTGATTAAATCTGAATCGTCTATTTCTTAAAAAAAAAAAAAAAAAAAAAAAAAAAACAAACAAACAAACAAAAACAAAACACAAAAAACGTCCAAATTGAAACTTGCATCCATGTGGACGCACTTCACGGGTCTTTACTCAATTTGTGGCGGGGAATTACTTCCGCTGTTGTTTTAGTGTTATGAGCCAATAATGAAGCGAGGTCAATGAAGAATATTGACGTCCAAAACATCGTTTATGGTTACAATCAAGCTGTGAATACGTTATTTAGGTCTCTATCGGATGGAATTATTTTGGCGGGAATTGCTTACATTGTTGTTTCAGTGTCACGAGCCTATGATATGGTGCTATCAATTTCTTGTTTCTTTTTTTGGAAAAATGATGTAATTACAGTCTGATGCAATCAATTATAGCTCCGGTTGGAGGCGTGGTTTGAAAAAGGATTGTTTAATTGTATGCTTTGATTGGTTGTCGAACACTAAGTCAGATAGAGTCTGTATAGTAGATTCTACACGAAATAAACGCCCAAAGGCTGCGCCTTTGGGCGTTTATTTCGCGTAGAATCTACTATACAGCCTCTATCTAATACATAAACCAAAGTATTTGTATCGATTCTCGTTTAACTTTGAATGTATAATAGACAAGAGGACCATGATGGTCCTATATCGCTCACCTGAACCAAAATGATATGAGCAACATTTTTGTTCAATTCAATTGATATTTATGACTTTAACCCTTTCCCAAACGACAAAAAAATAGGGTGATCCAAGTTGATTGCGGCTGAGACAACAAAATAAATGATACTAAAGGTAAAATTTGTGATTAATATAGCTCAGAAAACATTGAGGCAAAAGGAGAAACTGCTGGTTATCAGCAGTATCTTCTTTTGTCTCAACGTTTTCCCAAGCCTTTTCTGTTAGGGACGTCAAAACCAGGTCTTGTTTGGGAAAGGGTTAAGACTGAAAACGAACTTATGATCAATAACATTGTGAAAATCAAACTCATCCGAGATGTAACGGTGCCCAACATTGTGTCAAAGTTTTGCTTTGAATGATAAATAATTGTAGATTCTAGAGTATAAACAAGGTCGATAACCGCCGAAAACAGCATTTTATCAAATTCAAGGGCACATAACTCTCGACTTTCTGATCAGATCCATTTGAAAATCCAACTCATCCAAGATCTTATGGTCCCCAACATTGTGTTTAAGTTTTTTATTGATTGATATATAATTGTAGATTTTAGAGTGTAAACAAGGTCGAAAACAGCCGAAAATGACAATTTTGTCAAATTCAAGGGCACGTAACTCTGGACTTTCTGATCAGATCAGACTGAAAATCGAACTCATCCAAGATCTTATGGTCCAAAACATTATGTCTTAGTTTTGTCTTGATTGATCAATAACTGTAGATTCTATAGTGTTAACAAGGTCAAAACCAGCCGAATATGGCAATTTTGTCAAATTCAAGGGCACATAACTCTTGACTTTCTGATCAGATCATACTGAAAACCAAACTCATCCGAGATCTTATGGTCTCCAACATTGTTTCCAAGTTTTGTTTTGATTGATCAATAATTGTAGATGCTAGAATGTAAACAAAGTCAAAAACGGCTTTTTTGGACATTCAAGGGCAGATAACTCAGCACATTCTGGTCCGATCAGGCCCATAATCGAACTCATCCGAGAACTTATGACCATACTTGTTTTGACTAAGTTTGATCAAGATTGATTAATATTTGTGGATGCTAGAGCGTAAACACCAAATTGTGGACGGACAGACGGACAGACGGACAGACGGACGGACGGACGGACAGACGGACGACGGACAAAAAGCGATCACAATAGCTCACCTTGAGCACTTTGTGCTCAGGTGAGCTAATAATTTTATGTAGTAATTTATTAGTTATGCATATGTAGAGATAAATAGTGCATATCTGCGTCTGAATTAAGACAGTATTCATAAATTGTTTTTCTACCTACCCTTATCTTATATTCTGATTTTTTCCGGGAGACAGGGCGGAGCCTAGTAAACGGTTCATTACATTTAAGCTTGAGGAGAAACAGCCTTCTCGCTTAGCGGTACATCGTCGGTATTATTGCAAAACATTATAACTACAGTGTGAATCAGGCTGTAGTTACGAGGTTTTATAACAACTCATTTTACAATAGAACGTTCTTTCAATTTCGAAATGTGTTCATGCACGTGCCGCACGTTTTTCTCTTATATCAACCAAGATATCGAGAAGTAAACTCTTCGAATAACCTCTTCGCTTAGACACACCCTGTGAGGTGAATAAAAATGGATTATACAAACATCCGTTGTGCCACGAATTCGATGTAACCCGTTTTCAAACAACCTAGCGTAAAGATATTATGTATACATCATCTAAATCAATTTATTATTTATGCATATTTAAATTTAAATCGTGTATATCTGCGTCTAAAAAGGACCAAGTCCGCAGATCTTGCATAGATCTACACTGTACACTGGTGGTGAACTCGGCCAAAGCGAGGGACGGTTTTCGCTACAATAGGGTATAGATATTTTGCGTTTAAATGTGAGTTTAAAGATCATTTTTCTAATGACAATGAATTTGTTCTAAAAATAGACCAGTTTTACCGTTTTATATTGACAAACCGTCGGTGTTGTTATAAAATCTCGTAACTACGGCTTGAGACAAGCCGTAGTTACGAGATTTTATTACAACACCGATGGAATGTATTGTTCGCGATAAAACGTCCCTCGCTTTGGTCGAGTCCACCACCAGTGCTATACCAACCATTTCATTTCATCCATTCATTGTACTCATTTGCCGTTTAGAAAATTGGTAATTGAAATGCTTCATCTTACCTTCGCACCCTTTCAACGTCTGGATCTGGTGTTACCGACGGCTCTTTCCCCACTATCTTATAGTCTTCCGGATTATTATAGACCTAAAAAATTTTGAAAATACAATTAACAGTCGACTCTCGTTATCTCGACATCGGATAAGTCGAATTTCTACCAAAGTCGATTTGAAAAATAAGCCCCATTAACCCGGGACAAACCGATGATGAGTCTCGTTCAATTTTTGAGATTAGGCCTATATATAGCAGTCAAGGGACATAATTATTCGCCACCCTGCAAATTTTTGCATAAATTTTACGCATAATTTCAGACTAAAACTGATGTTAAATCCTCATTTTCTTACACACCACACAATATTTGATATTATTTGAAAGTATAAACAATTGCTGACAAAATCTGTATAAAAACTGTTTTCAAATGGTTCCAAGACATGGTTGCTATGCAACTTAAGAAAATCGGTGAACATTTCTGACCAGCCTCCATAACATTGTTGCCATGGTAACATAAGTTTCACGAAAAATATGATTTAATGAAAAAACGATCTACAATAGATAAACTATTTAACTATTGTGTTTGCTGCAATATCAATAAAGTTTCCTTTGAGAAACAAATGTTTGAAATTTAATTTTCGTTGCAAAAATACCAAAAATGCAAAATTAACATAGGAGTCAATGGAGCGATGCATTTTTCTGCGGTAACTTGGTCAAATAAAATTGTAGTATTTTGTACGTAGCCATCCAATCTCATGAAAAATTTGTCACTTTTATATCTAGTATGTTGTGCGTATTTTCATTTGCTTAGTAATCAAAAAAGTCACTATCTGTTGCCATGGCAATGGGTTTATGGAGGATTGGCAGAAATTTTGACTGGTTTTCTTATGTTGCCTAGCAACCGTGTCTTTAAGACATTCCAAAAGAAATTTCAATCAGACTTTATTCGATAATGTTTATACTTTTGAGTCATATCTATGTTTTTTCTGATAAGTGAAAGAATAAAGGTTCTGTGACAGTTCTATACCAGAAATTCGCCCAATTTTACAATAAAAAATAGGTGGGTGGCGAATAATTATGTCCCATGAGTGTACATTGTAATTATACTTTGACTAACCTGGCATCAGACTAATGATGAAACATGATAATATGCTAAGGTTCAACGAAAGGCCACTGTCACGGATGATCACGCAAAGTGAAGGGTCTCGGGTCAAAATATGCAAACAATAACAACGCATTGCTTTAAGGTATCCAACCCCTTAAAAGCATCAAAGAACCAGAGGCGAAATTTGAAAAGTGCCAACAATTCCTAAACTGTGTTACATTTCCATTCCAAATACAAACATAAGCATTTTGAACGGCTTAGAATTTTGAATTAATGCACACTTGTGGAAATATTTGACAAAAATGTTCACAATAACATCCCTTGCATATGAATATAGAGTGAAAAAATATTTGTAAATAATTTTCTTCTTGAAGCAAAATTTTGAAGTCCGACACAGTGAATCAACTTAATAAATGTGAAGTGTATTTACAAGTGTACGAAATTTGATGCATTTAGTATGATTAGAAGGTAGTTACTTTTTTAGGGTCTGTAAACCTTAAGTGAGATTAAATCTAGTTTTCAGTTTTGTTTAACCTTTTTACCAAAACGAGATAGGAAAAATTTAGGGAAACAATGAGGCAAAAGAAGAAAATGCTGATGACCTGCGTTTTCTCATTTTGCCTCAATATTTTATTTGCTAGATCTATATTGTACATACACAAGTCTTTTTAATCATTGATCAGCATTTTTTGTCGTCTGCAGCACCTGTCACATTAGACCAACCATACAATTTGACCTTCCGAAAATGATTAACCCATTACCACACAGTGACTCTTTTTGACAACCCACAAGATAATGGCTTTGGAAAATAAAAACATTGGGGGAAATGAATAAATTGCTTGTAACAAGCATTTTTTTCATTTTCTCCAATGTTTTTGTAAACCAAACTGACCACAAAATCTAAAAATTAATTCCCTTGTAGATTTATCAGAACGTCGTCTGTAACACTAACAGCTTCAAATTAGGACCAATTTAAATTTTTGCCGTCTGGTAATGGGTTAAAAGGGTAAAACCACAGAAATTTTTCCACTCACCCCTCTTGGAATCCTATAACGTGAGGTCCATAAACTCATAGCCACAGTTTTTAACAATACTGCCCCAGCATAGAAGGCAAACTTAGCAAAAACTTCATTGTCTAGACTAAACAAGTCCGCCATTTTGTATGTTTACGATCGTACCGTGTAAAGTGTCCTAGATCTTAACCCAACATGCTTAACCCTTGTCCTACTGACTGTAAATAGGGAACGATTTTATTCAATTAAATATGACGTGATTTCGGACGGACAATAGTATTTCCGTAGGTGTTGTTATAAAATCTACTAACTACGGCTTGATTCAAGCCGTAGTTACAAGATTTTATAACTACACACATGGTTTATCAATATATAGTGGTAAACCGAATCTGCTTTTTAGTACAAAATTTTTTGCCATTTTGTTTGAAACGATTGTCCAATTCACGAGAAATTTCAATGAGTTCATTTCGAGATTTAGCAACAATAATTGAATAAAAAACAGACAGTTTAGTCTAAGATCAGTCTGCACGCCAATTTAGTCTGGTCTTAGTCTATATAGTGCCTGCTAAAGAGTTGGCCACAACAGGAACTTGTAATAAACGGCATAATAAATGCTGAATCATAGTATCACTGGTGGTGAACTCGGCCAAAGCGTGGGACGTTTTTTCGCGATCATAGTATTCCGTCGGTGTTGTTATAAAGCATCGTAACTACGGCTTCGATAAAGCTGTAGTTACGAGATGTTATAACAACACAGTTCAGTTCAGTGAGTTCACCACCAGTGAGTATAATGTACATTTTTGTTCAATATTACAGTTGTCGAAATACATTTGTGGTATTAAAGTAATGGCTTAAATAACGACAATACCGACAATTCAACCATGTCTCGTGTCAGTCTGTTAAATGCAAAGTAAAATATATACTGAGAGGCAAAATAAAGTATACACTTTTTGTTTGTAAATATCTCTCTTAATGTCCATCATATCAACTATAAATTTTGTACAGCTCATTTCTACCCATAAACCAATAATATAAAGTTGATAATTTTTACCCGAAATTGTTTGACTACGCATATTCTTGCTTCATGCTGATTTTGCCAATTGTGCACGTGCGACTTAGTGAAACATAGAATATTGCTGCTGATCCGTATTTGATTTCTTGATTCAAATATCACAACAAATCACAACCCTACATTTTCTCTAACCTTACAGCACAATTCTCGATGGCTGGTAGAAATCGATCAATATGCCACTTTTTTGCATAAAGACCCATTTTTCTATGACGCAGCATATTATGAAAGAAACGTGACACCATATACATTTAGTCAGTTGCATAGGAACATTCTCCGCAAATTTTTATAAACATCCGTCAATAAATTTAGTAGGAATAATATCAGATAACTTGTTTGCAACAAATACCTTTTTGCCATGACTCGTCGTGATATGAAAAAAATACTAACAATATACGCAATAGGTGAGTAATCACTTTCTGTGAACATTTTATCCAAATCCGTTCATAAATATAGGCGTTGTGTTATTTTTGCCTCTCAGTATATTAAATGAAATCGGAAGCCTCTGTACTAAAAGTCTGATTTAAAAGTATTAACACCACGGAAACTTAATACAAGCATCTATACCATGTAAAAAAAGTTTAGCAACACTGACTTTGATAATTGAAAAAATGTATTTTCTGTGATGTTTATTTCACAGCCGTTATATACATTTTAGCATATGCATTTACGCACAACATTCAAAGGTCGCTTTGTGGTAACGTTAGATATTGTGTTAGAAACATTGTCTTGACGTAGGTGAGGGGTCAAAATAAAAAGTTACAATAGAATTCGGTATCGACTGCGCGGCCATTTGCGAGCAAGAACATCAGTGAAAAGTTTTCTAACCCACTTAAATTGTTTGTACACAGTATCAACATTCACTACTTTATCAAGAGATTGAACGTCATTCCCGTCAGTATGATCACGCACACGTCTTCCGTAAATGCACCGTATGTGCTCTATGGATGACAAATCAGAAAGAAAGGGATGATAATGGGAGTACATCAATGTTGTATACTCTATACCAGTCAAGTCTGGTGCGTTCATGGTGTAGCGTCAGGGAAATTACAACGTATGGTCAACGTCTAATAACCGTTCATCTGTGGAGACGATCACGGATGGAAAGTGTAGATACTCTATGTTGAAATTCTTGTGGAAGTCACTCGAAAGTCTTGGTGTTGATATGGAACATCTTTGCCGTGACGTTACGAAATTATGACGGTCATCTTCTCGTGGCATTTTTCTACGACGTCCTTGACCGGGAATATCTCAAACCACACAAATTGGCTCATATAGCATCCTCAAATTGTTACTTATGCTGTGAGATGCGCGAAATTCAAAAAGACATCTTTATCGCCAGTTCTGTCACGTAGGAACACATTAGCGATATAACGTCCTTCTAACGTAAGTCCATGGCGTAGTCCCACAGCGTTGCAGAAAATTCTTTTTAGTGGCCTTTTTTATGCTGGGCAAAAACAATTATGTTCACACCTAAATGTTTTCTAAAAGTATGCTCCATACACATGAATACTATGTCAGGCATGAAAACCGGAAATACGCACCTGGAATGCGAGACGCACGCGATGGCGGTATAAAATTCATTTGTTTGTGTTCTCTAGCTATAATCTATTGTGTAAACGTTTGATTTTATGTTAAAACAAAACTATTTAGGTTACTACATATATTTACATTATGTTGCAAAACTTTTTTTATTATGTATATAATTTGGAAGGTTAGCCACGGTTGCTTGAGTTGATTTTTGAGAGACATAAGTGCATAAATGCATGGCCTGAAGCTATGCTACTATTTTCCTAACGACAAAATATGACCTGTCTTCACAAATTTGAAAGCAGCCACGACAAAATTATATGTACATTTTTGTCAGTGGTATAAAAATGTGGTATTAAAGTAATGGCTAAAAGTAAAAAGTAAAGGTGGTTTATTCGCGCACACTTTACTCCACGATCATCGAGCTTCAAGTCGGCTGTTTACAGTCGGCGCCTGCGGCAGCCACAGCACTTCGGCTTTCAACTCTCCCGTGTACCCATTTTTACACCTGGGTGAAGAGGAGCAACGTGGGGTAACTTTTTTGCTCAGAAAAATTCCCGTGACCTCGGTGGGATTTGAACCCAGGACCTCTCGATCCCTAAGCCCGCGTCATACCACTAGACCACGGCGCCCCACGAATGGCTCAAATAACGACAATAACCAACATAAACCTCGTTACTGCAGCTTGCTTTAAGCTGCAGTTGCGAGGTTTTTGTTGAAAAGCAGCGATATAAAAATATCAATACTTGTATAATTGCTGACATTTAATAATCGACAACACGTGTTTACAATTTTATATTGGTTGTAATTAACACAAATGATAGTCTCAAGGCCCGGTCACATACAATTTCGCGTCCGCATTACGTCCACATCGCAATCACAATTATGCTAAGTATGTGACTGGCTATTTTAGGACGTGCAACGGTCGTGATGTGGAAGGGGATTCGTGTAAATGACCAGTCTTTTATTGGTTTCGCAAAGTCAACACACCAAATTTCAAAGGTAGACTATATACAACAGTTAATTTCTCCACCTAATGGAACTAAACTTTCTAAAAAGATGCATTGCTTAATACTTTGTAACATAAGAAAATGTTCACCCCAATTCCAACCATAAAGGCCAAGAATCTAGAAGGTTGGGGGACGATATTAATATACAAGAACGTGTGAATAAAACGGGCACCGGCGAACGAGCGGAAAACAAGCGTGGCAGTGGCGACTTCCGGTTTCGTTGTGACGTAGAGAAGGCCCAATAAAACAAAAGGTATCACATTCTCAAGGTCGTTTTGATGACTTCTGAAAAACACAAAGGACAGATTTTCCCCGGTAACACTTTATTTACCATTTCACAAACAAGACCAGGCCCCCGGTTTCTCGAAAAAACTTAAGTATATACTCACGAGAACATGCTCAACTTCAAAAGAATACTCTCCAACGTTGAAGGGTATTCGATTGGAGTTAACGTGGATTTCGTGTGATTTGAGCACGGTGCTCAGATTTGAGCATGAGAACGTACTTAAGTTTTTTCGAGAAACCGGGGCCTGGTTTTGACGTCCCTAATACACGGCGGGGATTGTGCATGCTGGAATGGGTAAATCTACGGACAAATTTGCCTCGCTTCAGGTAAGACATTTTGCAATAACTTCCTTATTTCTGCGTCAATTCAAAAACGATTTGTTGCATGTACCCCGCCTTACTGAGCTCTTTCCTCCGATGTATGCTTTACACGAAACTTTTTGTACTTTTTGCGAAAAGTGATCCCAACCGACCAGAAAAACGACAAAAAAATGATCGTTTTTCGGTCAGTTGGGATCATTTTTTGGGAAAAATATGGGGAGTTCTCAGATAAGTAATACACCTGAGGAAAGCTCTCAGTAAGGCTCGGTACATGCAACAAACCGCTTGAAAATTGACACAGAAATAAGAATTATTGCACATTTCCTACCTGAAGCGTGGCATATTTTGCCGTAGTCGTTATCATTTCGTTTTCTGGTCAGTTGGGATCAATTTTTGGAAACATTAAAAGGATACCACAAATAATCCATGTATCCGAGGAAAGAGATTTTCAAGGCGGGGTACATGCAACAGACCTTTTGAAAATCGACAAAAAATAAAGGAGTTATTGCAAAATATTTGACAAGATTCGATATTATTTTTGTCCGTATTCGTTATCCATCCCAGCATGCACAATCCCCACCGTGTAATAGAAAAGGCTTGGGAAAACATTGAAACAAAAGAAGAAACTGCTGATAACCAGCAGTTTCTTCTTTTGTCTCAATGACTTCTGTGTTATACTTTACACAAATCATATCTTTATCAACATCCGTTTTGTAATTTGTGGCAGTTTTCGAAGTGCATCACCCTAACATTTTGTCGTCTTGGAATGGGTTAAACATGGGAGGTAGCCTAAATCTCATTAAACATTCCAAATGCGCGAAGGTTTTGTGTGTTTGTTTGTTGGAAGCAAATTTTGCAAAATTTGCTTCTCTTTGCAGCCACCTGTCTCTGCACTTTACCATTCTCTGTATACCACACAACATCTTCCGGTCCTCCTCACTATATATAGTTCTATCAAAAGCAAAGGTTAATGAGGTAACAGTCATTCGAACATTCAATATGTAAGTCTGAAGTTATGTGTAGATATTGAATTGTGTGACTGAAAATGAAACATTCAATTAATCATGTCTTTAAGAGAAGAGAAGATCCGCGTAGTAATTTGCTTTATTATGGTTCAAAGATCAGTCCAATAACATTCCTTGTCAGTCAAGTTTACTGAACTATGAAATCTATTCAAAGCTTACACAAACTATTAATAAGCACGAAGTCGTGCTAAAAATAGATACAACTCCAGCATGGAATCAAAGTATTCAAGGTATTCTGGATAATCAAAGTACCTAACCAATGTGCTCTACGAAACAAAGTATTCAATGTATTCAAATTGATAATCAAAGTACCTAATCAAAGTACTCTACTTCTGGACAGGCCTACATTATTGACAAATTTGCTTCCCAACAGTACTTTCAGTACTTTGATTTTATTCCTGTGTCCATAGAAGACCTATCCGTGTCAATGGTACCACTGTGACAGTTTCAATGACGTTTTTCCTGGTTCCCCAAAAGACAAATGATCATTTTCATATAACGAATTGATATCCTCTAGAAAATGTTTCAGTAGAATAGCTACGTTTCAATGTTTCAAAATCGAATCTTTTTGACTCCCCCAAAAATATTTGGAAAAAACCGCTTGTCGCAAGCGATTTGTTCCGTTCCCACAAATGAGTGTTTTCTACCCCGAAAAGCCAATTTTTTCCAAAGCCATTATCTTTTGGGAAGCCAAATAGATTCGATTTATGGGAATGTGTTTACGGGTAATAGTTATAATTTTCTTGTTTCACCTAAATGTTGCTTTTCCGAAGCCTTCAAACATGTACTATCTTGTTTCAGGAAGTATTTAGGGAAATGTTTGTACAGTCGACACTCGTTTTGTCGAAATCGAAGGGCCATCAAAATACCTCGACATATCCGGTGTTCTACTCATCCGATTTTGTTCGATTTCGATAACATTGATATTTGATCGTTTTTGAAACTAATCAAGTACGATCATTCTTGAAATATAGTAGGAAAGGGAAAGAAAGTGCTCGTTTCGAGCAATTTCTATCCTTTTCCTACTAAATTTCAATGGCTATATTAAGTTCGAAATTATTTTATTTGAAAAAAAATATATGTACATTGATGAGGACGGGACAAGATTGGAACTTCGACTTAAGCGAAAATTCGACTTATCTGATGTTGACATAACGAGTGTCGACTGTACTTACCTACGAACCCTTTCGACATCGGGATCGGTTGTTAAGGTTACCTCTTTCCCTGCGCTTCCATAATCTTCCGGATTCATAAATACCTACAAAATACGACCAGAACTATAGATAAGAGATGGCTTTTCAAAATGAAATAACTCGCTTAATATTCACAGAAATGGTCCAAATGAGTAAACACAGCATATGTTTTGACTTTGAAAACAGCAACACTGAAACTGATTAACCCTACCAAAGACAGTGACATTTGCTGCAGCACTTAATAGAAATGATCAAAAAAGAGAAAACAAATGTTTCGCTGCTTTTCAACGAAAACCTGGTATCTGCAGCTTAACCTTTTCCCAAACGGCAAAAGTTTAGGGTGATCGACTTCAAAAACTGCCAAAAAAATGACAAAATGGGTGTTTAGTCCATGAGCCAGGACCCGAATTTTGGCCGATTATTACCACTCGGAGGGAGTAAATCTTTTTGTACTTTTTGATTAGTCTGATATCTATACTTTATGTTTCAGTATGATAGCAATGCCAGAATGGTAGCTTATGCCTCGAAAAACCCTTGTTTTCAGAGGTACCCTTTACTCACATATTTTTCTTATGATTTCTGACGAAATAAAATATGCATTGGTTCAGCCCCGAACATTATTCTTTTTGCAAAATTCCTGGTTTATAATTGGGATAAAGGATAGGGCAGCATATTGAGAAGGTTTTCAGTGGTCTAAACTGTCATTTATTGCATTCTTTTAGTGTACGCAGAGAACCTCGTACTTGGTCTCGAATTCTAAGGGAAAATGGGCAAATAATAGTACTTTTTGGACAAATAAATCAATTTTTAAACCTGTTTGCACTCTTTTATTAGTCTAATATCTAAGGACAGTGTTTCGCTATGATATCAATGTCAGTATGGTAGCTTATGCCCTAGAAAACACTTGTTTTAAAGGGTACTCTTTACTCACAAAATTTTCTTCTGTCCTCTGGTGAAACATAACATGCATTGGTTTAGCCCTGAACATTATTACTTTTGCAAAGCTCTTGATTACTAATCGTGATAAAGGATGGGGCAATACAATTAGAAGTTTAGCAGTAGTCTAAAATGATTATTGTTTAATGCATTTAGTGTACGCAGAGAATTAGTTACTTGGGACTCGAATTCCCAGGGAAAAGGAAAGAAATAGTGCACATTGAACAAATTAAGCCAGTTTTGTATCTTTTTGCAATTTCTGAATTGTCTGTTATCTTAGGAAATTGTTTCCTCGTTATATCAAAGTCAGAATGGTAGCTAATACCCCACTTATATTTAGGGATACACTTTACTCACACGTTTTTCCTTTGATCTCTAATGAAACAAAACAAGCTTATGATCGACCCTTTATATTAAATCTCTCGCAAAATTCTTGATTTTTAATGAACATAAGGACTTGAGAAGCATATTGAGAAGTTTTACATTTGTCTTAAATGTTATTTGTTGTGTATTCTAGTGTACACAGAGAACTATTACTTACACTCGAATTTTCAGAAAAAGAAACAACAAAGAATATTGCCTTTTGGACAAATAAAGCAAGATCTGTTATCCGAATGAATTTTAAATTAGCATAGTTATCGGATTATATTATATGAGCATGAATATCGTGTCTAGCTATTTTTGGTAACACCATAAACCATTTGGTATCCAATAAATAATGCTTTTATACGTTTTGTTGATCACAGAATTTTCATTTATTGTAAATACATTATTTATTAGATACATTGGGCCCGGTTGTTTAAACATTGGTTAGCGCTAACTAAAAGGTTAAATATCTTTTTTGGTTAAAATTAACTGTGTTGTCAAAACAGATATTTAACCACTAGTTAGCGCTTACCGAAGTTTATACAACAGGGCCAAAGTGTTTTGTGATGTAACCAAAAATGGCTGGATACGAAAATGATAATGACTTTATTGGCATAATCACCGCAGATCAGTAATAAAAAAATACATAACACCATAATTAAAAGTAAATTCTTCATCTAATGTTATATTACTTCAAATCACGAAAGCATGCACAGTACAAGTAACTATACCGTTTCATGCTAAATACTAGTACGTAGAAACCCATGTATTATTTGAAAGAGTACACAGAAAAACTAATTCCTCATAAAATTGCATAAGAAAAAGGAAGGAAGAAATAAGTTAATTGTGAAACTAAATTAGTTGGAGCGAATGGCATTGTGAGATTTATTAATGAAATCTTTCTGACAGATGTGCCAAAACAAATTTTTATCCATATAGATTAGGTGTTTAACGTAACTCGGTGGGTCATCTATTAGTGTATCAAACAAAGAGTCACCACGGCTATATCGTGTACATGATTCCTATGGCGAAATACGATTGTGATGTTTCTATAAAATATATTTCAATGGAAAAACATAACCTATGCAAAAACAATGAGTTCCCCTAAACCCCCCTCCCTCTTTTTGTCTTAAATCTCAATATTTGCAGTGGAAGGATAGACAAAGTGCTCTCATGGTATATTTGTACAATGCATACAAAAACTATATCATAACACGTTATGAAAAAATACCTTAGTTAATGTGATTACAAGCAGTTCACTTGCTTTTCCCGTTTTATCTATTTTGGAAGAAAAAAACGTTCTATATGAATCTTGAAATTAAGGCGCGAGTGATTACACCAATTGTTTCGCAAGGTATCCTTTGAACTATACAGCACATGCAATGTATGGAAAATTGGAAATTGTGTTTTTCATTTTGTCAGGTATTAACATGCTAAATATATATAACTATTGGGACTTTGTAATTCTGATGTTAACACGGATAAACATATTGGCTATGTGTTATTTAATTCAATTTCATATTCGTGTGTACATATGCTCTAATTATACACTATACTTGACTTCAACATACGAATTGGTTTGAGGAAAAGGAAACAACACGGCTACAGTACTGCCAAGCATCTTTGCCGAAAGATAAAATTTAATGTTACAAAATAGCTTTTTGAAGCCAAACTGTCCCGGAACTGATCAATGATAAAGAAATAAAATCTTATAACAGTTACGTACATAATTAAATGAAGCCGGTTGCTATTTGACTTAATATACTAATCCAGCAATGTATGACATAGTTAAATGGAATTACTAAAAGATAAAAACAAAAATATGACGTTAAAATAAATGATAAAGCTAAACTTAGAATATGATATACCAATTAAACAGATGCTAGAAAACAAAATGATTTTTACAATACAACATAACAATGTCAAATTGCATCATGCAGAGTTAAAACGGACAGTTAAGAAAGCAAGAGTCGCTTCACTGGTTTCTCTACAGTGTATATCTACTGCAGAAATTGATATGAAGTGAAAGAAATTATACAAAGAAAACAATGCTGATTGTTGCATTCGAAGCAAACTATTGAAATGCAGTATCATGACATTTTGCAGCAATTACAACCTTTGGTTTTACTATCACTTATGATCAACCCTTCCAAAAAGACTTAAGGCTACCCATGCATTAATTAATATAATAAGACAATATAAAGTCACCTATGTAAAGCATTGGAACGATGGGTATTCTTGAATCATTCTTGATCATTTAGACGAGTACAATCAAAGTCATGTTGATATAACGAGGAGCGGATATGTTGTCTGAAATACATGGCAATGAAATACTTTTGTCATTCTTCAGCACTTGATAGTAATTGCTATCAGGAATGTTAAGTGCTTGCGGGAATTCTGCTATCCCGCCATTCATTTCTTAGTAAAGTTTCTTACTTGTAGATGGATAAAATCAAATTACTAGTGGTCTTAGTTTCATTTATGATAGCATATGTTCATTCATACATAGTTCTAAGCGTTCAAAGTATACAATCAGTAAATCTGTCTATAATGCCGTTTACCGAAGCTATACAGATATTTACTAGAAATAGCACATCACTCTGAATAAGTTAAATCGTTTGAAAAAGAAAAGCAGATTTAGACAGATTGTACCTATGAATGAACTTTTATTTGGAGTTGGAACCAAATCAGAATTGTTTCCCCACGATTTTCAGGGTTCATGTAAGTATATGCACAAGTCCGAACACTAACGTGATTTTATCGACATGTCAACGTTATCAAATGGCCCAGAAACATAGAACGCTGTCGAGTTTTTTCATTTCATTTTCTTGTTATCGTGCAAAAATTACTTTCTTTGCAAATCGAAATGCTTTTTGAATAAAAAAATAGATTATGTTGAAGTTTATTTCAGTACTATTTTAAATAATGCATCTCAATTTAGAATTTGTATACATGCCTTTAGGTTAACTCACTCGTATTGGAATATGTAGTTATACATGAAACTGAGGGACAACGAAAGGACTTTCATTCTTTCTCTGTCCCCGTCCCCTAATGGAAATCACACAATTAGCGATAACATAATCACTTGGGCAAATAATTCTTAAGGAGATTTTTCAATAATACGTGCGTAGATATGATAAATGTACTCGTAGACTTTTGTATGTATGCTTTATCATGCAGAAGGCTCATTGCCTGAGCAGTCCTACCATTAGTATAAAACTATTTTGCAATTTCTTTGCTGTGAATATTTTTGAGGTGATGGTAACAATGAATATTAATATGAAACAGTGGATAGGTTGGAGCGATATTTGGTGTCTAAGATTTCAGACTGCAGACAGTTTAAAGGCTGTATTGATGAAGAGATTTTATCTGTGCTTTTTTTTTTAAATCCGTGCCAAATCAATACAATAGACAAAAAGATAACATATTGTATCTGTTCAAGTCAAACACGTACTATACATACTATAGGGCTTGTCAGTGATAGTAAATGCATTAAATTCATTAACAGGTACCTCAGAAACCAACGACTATTTTGAAACAAACTACAATAGATACCATCCACACTATTACTATAGATCGTATGCTATAGTTAATGTAGGAAGAGCTGAGATGACAATAAATTACTTACAGGCAGACAGAGAGACATGTAGATGGGTGGCGATTTGATACAATGTAATATACCATTGGGCTTAAAAACTACTCTTCTTTTCACATGTCCAGACTCGGACTCAATATAAAATGTACAATAAATAATACATCAACGAACAATCTTTTTAAAATATACAAGACGTTTTTTGTTTTTGTTGTGTTTTTGCGGTTTTTGCATCAAATCATAAACAATGTCATATTTTCAAGACAAATTAGAAATAGACGGTTCGTAGATTTGACAAAGAAATGTATTCTCTGCGTACACACTAAATATCTTTTTTTTCACTTCCAAACCTTAATCTTATTCTTGAACAATGAAAAAAATATCCATTTTACAGTATTCTAATCTTTTAAGAAATAGATGTAATATCTGCGTAAGAATACGCTCATACTTAGTGTGTCCAGATGATATAAATGTGTAAAACGTAATACAAATCATCAATTAATTATATCAACCGCATGCTATAATTCAAAGCAAATGACACTTGCTTTGAATGCCCATTTATTAAAAGAATGATGTTTTAGGCTTAAAGTTAGAAAAAAATCAACGAGGTTTTTAGTATATATAATGCACAGTTATGAGGTTAAATATAGGTTGGTGTATTGACATAAGAATGTGTCGCCTTGTTACACTAAAATTATCCCCATTAAAATCTATTAATTTGGTTGCGAACGACATAGTTCATATAATTGTATGATATCTATTTCATTACAAATATATGATTGTCTAGTGTAGAACTGCTAATTTATATTAAATCAGTTGTTCATTGTTAAATTAAGTTAAAATAAATGTGCATGTGATTTCAGTTTTGTTTAGTAATGTAAAATTCCATTTTGACTGAATTCTTAATATTTGTACACAAAACGACCATCTAATGTTTTATACAAAGTTTTGGAATAAATTGGGAACACTGGCAATGCATAATGACCAGCTTAAACAGCTTGAAACACTGAGAATCCGTTTTCGGATGTAGGTACGAACATTTCAGGGTACGAATCGGTCATATTTTCTTCGGTCTCTCGGGACTTTCTCCAAGGGTTTTGTGTCATGAATCGGGCTTGAATCAATTACTAGACATCATAGTCTAGGAGCCAGCTTTAACAAAGGGGGTTAAATTAAAAGTTCTTGCAACCGGTGCCCTATAAAAATTGGAGTGGTATTTTTCAATACGTTAGGGTCCCACGCTTTGGTTAAGGGTGGATGACATGCTTAAAAGTGGTAGGATTTCTTTAAAATCAAGGTCAAAGGTCATTCGGTGCACTTTTCATACATACCTCCTAAAATACCCCATAACTTACTCATTTATTAAGCTAAAACAATTATTTTGGTATCAAAATAAAGCTGATAAATTGCACTTTGACTTACATGAATGATAAACAGCTTTTTGATTTTGTATTTTTGTGAATATTGATAAATATAGCAAAAATTGGCTAAAAATCACCAAAATAAGTTTTGTCTACAAGTGAAAAAAAAGTTTTTAAAATACAAAAGGTATGTTTGTGTGGTTTAAGTCATTCTTAAAAATTGCCCAGAAACCTGTTCTTGAGTTATATGTATTTCTTCACAGAATTAGTCTTTAGCTTAGGCTTGTAGTCATAGCTAAAAGTGGGTGGGGTAAATTTTCCCCAAAATTACAAAATATGCAAACATTGATGTAACAAGAAATCTTACACATAAATGTGATGTTTATTAGAAATTATGCTTTTGAAATCATATTTGCAGTGATTTGTAAAGCTTTTAATGCATATTTCTGGAAATTAATTAGAATTTTAAGAGCCAAAATAACAATTCAATAAAACAGCATGTGAGATGGATACAGATTATATCAACACCATAATGTCAAAGCAATGACTCTTAAAACGAATATTTATCAAGTATCTATGTACTAGAAATCGGCAGCTGAAAATATTCCCCAGACCCGTGCCAGATTTTTTAGGAATTAGAACAACATGGGACGGTCAGAGTTTGCTTTGTTGGGTAGTGCATTGCTTTTATAGAGCCAAAGGGAAAGGAATTTAGCGCTGGAACCAAATAGCTCATACACAAAATTTTGCGGTTCTATCATGTAATTTTACATATGATGAATAACACATCATTTGAAACACAGTTTACAGTTTAAGCAAATAAAACAATATCTCTGGTATTACGTACTTATTAGGGATACAGATACATCTTTTTTTTTCAAAATCATCTTTGTGTTTTGTCAAAAATGGCCAACTAAATTCAAGTTGGCCCCCATAATTGTGGTTATGTCGAAAATTTAATATAGATAAAATAAGACCACAAATTAGTCATTTTGATGCCCCCTATCGATAGATCGATGGCATAATGTCTTACCGTTGTCGGTCTGTCTGTCCGTCTGTCCAGCTCGCCATCTGTCCGTCCTTCTGTCTGTTTGAAACTTAAGATGAAAACTTAACATTGGCCTTTTCTCCAAAAATATTCCACATGCAAAGCTCAAATTTGGTATGTAACCTTCTTTCAGTGATATTTATCTGTTCCATGCAATATGAACTTCCTCAAGGTTATCCATTAACCCTTATCATCCCTTAACATGAAATCTTAGAATTAAAACTAATTAACGTGAAAACTTAACATTGGCCTTTTCTCCAAAAGTATTTGACATACAAAGCTCAAATTTGGTACATGTATGTAACCTTCTTTTAATAATATCTATCTGTTCCATGCAATATGACCTTCCTCAAGCTCATCCATTAACCCTTA
This sequence comes from Fragum sueziense, assembly GCA_963680895.1. Classification (NCBI taxonomy): domain Eukaryota; kingdom Metazoa; phylum Mollusca; class Bivalvia; order Cardiida; family Cardiidae; genus Fragum; species Fragum sueziense. The sequence continues at coordinate 14,333,467 of OY804605.1, read as the reverse complement.
TCAACCATTTACTTAAAAGCTTAACATGAAAACTTATCATTGGCCTTTTCAGAGGCATTCCTGCTTCACAAACACATCTTGTTTCAAGATTGGGCTGAATTATATATGAACTCTTGAGAGATAGCCAGTGATGTGCATTTTAGAAAGTTACAGACCAATATAAAGAGTTTAATTTGTCAAATGATGACCGAAATGTCTTCTGCATGATAGTTGCATAAAGCAGAAGTCGTGCATAAACTCATTGTTTTGTTCATTTTATGTATCTTGTATACTAAATATAATGTTCTTATATTCAACACTATCCTCATCATCACCATCATCATCAACAGCAACAACAACAAAACAACAAGACACATGAAGCAATAACCAGACTTTTAATATCTATAGCTACCATATAAACACTTCAATACACTTAACTCAGGCCATATATACTAATCATTATCACTGTCTAATGCACCAAGATACGTCTATTTATACACAGTTCTGACTCACAAACACATGCATCAGTGCATAAAAGATCTCTTTGACACTTACACCTTCGCGTGTGGCACTCAGGTTAACACAAGCATTTTGTGATATCAATCAAAGCTAGAGGTGCAGGATCTTTAGGCATTCTTATAGGAACTAAATTGTTGTTGTCATTAACATTAGCATTTTCTCCAAAAGTATTCAACGTAAAAAGCTCATTTGGTTTGTATGATGGCTGTTAATAAAGTATCCGAAATTATGTCATAACTTTTTCATGTACTAACTGTTAGGATATTTTCAAAACTTAAAATTTAGGAAATTATGCTTTTGATCCAGCAGCAAAATCTAAGTTTTTTGCATTAAGGTGCATTCTACAGTTGTTAAGGCAACTTAGGGTCATATTGAGCAGCGCAACTTAGGTTTGAGATGGATACGTCGGGAACGTCTGTCTTACACATCTAATATTTACATCTTTTCTATATATTTGCCACTGCACAATATCCACATTTCCCACATATGAATTTATTCCTCAAAGAAGCATCTGAACTGTAGTTGGGAAATTCTAAAGATAGTTTGTGGGAAACAATTGGCAAGTCATTGGCGATTTCGCCGACGTCCAGATCTATTGAGGTCAGAAGCATCATGGGTAAAATCATTTTTAAATGCATTATACCACTCATAAATGCTTGTTTTTTCTCATAGAAGTATTGCTGTACGTGTTCATAATCATAAAGATCGCCTCTGATTTTAATTTTCCAATTTACACTCGAATCATTATTGAATACCATTGCCCTAGCACCATATTTGCTATATAAGCTAAGCGATGTATTCACCTACGGCTGTTTACGGAAATTGACTCCAAATGTCAGCTGACGATGTTACGTTTGCCGAGAAAAATGTCCGCTCCAAGGTAACAAGCATTTCTGACAACTGTTGAAGTGATAAATACAAAATATGATCACTTTAAAAGCGATTGATAAGTCATATTTTTGCAAATCATCCAAAGTTTTCTCGTTCAGCTTGACCCTATGTTTCCATAGCAACTGTCGAATGCGCCCTTATCCAAACAGCAGCGTTTTCGTTGCAGGATCAAATGTATAATTCTTCATAGCATATGTGTTTAAAATTTCATCTCGGTTGATTTAAAAGTCAAAAAGTCATGCTACTGCAAACGACAAAATGGGTGATTTAAAAGATTTGATTTGTGTACAATACAGCTTAGAAAACATTGAGGCAAAAGAAAATGCTGATAATCAGAATTTTCTCCTTTTGCATTAATTTTGCCCAAGCCTTTCTCCTAGGGACGTCAAAACGAGGTCTTGTGTGGGGAAAGGTTAATGATTTCTTTGATATAGATTACATAGATACTTACAAAAGATAGATGCACAATTGATTACAACAAAAGTTATTACCAGGAATAGTTTTAGCCATGTAATAAGTAAAACATTGTCCAGATTTTTGTCAGTTATATTTTTGTGGGGTTAGAGCTATAACAACCGTAGGTCCGAAGATTTCCACTATTTTTATACCAAAAGTTTCTCTGTGTCTACTCAAATATGTATTTGTCGTGAATCAATAAACAAAGTTATGTTATCATGGTGGGATTGTGAAGGATGGATCAACAGCTGTGGTATCTTTATTTTCTACTATTTACTTGTAACATAATGTCACATGCAATGAATGATTTGCATAATAAAAGATATAGGGACTATTGGGTTCAATTTCTTGTACAACTAAAGCTTATTTGGTCACAAAATCGATTAAATGACCAGATACTCTGTTGTCCCTTTTGAAGGCACGTACATAAACGAATATACGGTACTAACATGTTCATGGTTACTTTTGGAGACCTTCATAACCACACATCATAACAACCAGATTCCAGACTGATGATAGTGATATGTATTCACAGTATGAACTTTTCTGTTCCTAGTTACATTTTATGTTTACATGTTCGAATGTTCGCTACCAGCTGTAAGCATTGTAATGACGGCAGTTTCATAATTATCTTTAAAGAGACCCATGCTAGGTTGTCGGGCATACATACATATATGAAATATGTTCACGAAATATTGTATGGAATGGTCGACCTGGATAGCTAGATCATTTCTGCACAAGGAAATTTCAAATAAAGTTCATTTAATTCTTCTAAATTAGGTCTGTTCTTCTAAGTAAAGTGTAAATAATTAACTTACCCGCACTTTATATTTATAGTAACATTTATGTGTCACTGAACCTTGATAGTGAAAAATTTAGTTCCAGTGCTAAAATTGCTTTCCTTTTGGCTCTATAAAAGCAATACACTACACAACAAAGCAAATTCTGGCTGTCCCCATGTCGTTCTGATTCCTGAAAATCTGGCATGGGTCTAATGTCATATGCCCGTAAGATAGAGAGAGGAATATGTTAATCTGTCGATAATGCTAATTTGAGTCTTGCTTTATATAAAAAAAATGTTGATGTTTGATAAATATTCGTTTTAAGAGTCATTGCTTTGACATTATGGTGTTGATATAATCTGTATCCATCTCACATGCTGTTTTATTGAATTGTTATTTTGTTATTTTGGCTCTTAAAATTCTAATTAATTTCCAGAAATATGCATTAAAAGCTTTACAAATCACTGCAAATATGATTTCAAAAGCATAATTTCTAATAAACATCACATTTATGTGTAAGATTTTTTGTTACATCAATGTTTGCATATTTTGTAATTTTGGGGAAAATTTACCCCACCCACTTTTAGCTATGACTACAAGCCTAAGCTAAAGACTAATTCTGTGAAGAAATACATATAACTCAAGAACAGGTTTCTGGGCAATTTTTAAGAATGACTTAAACCACACAAACATACCTTTTGTATTTTAAAAACTTTTTTTTCACTTGTAGACAAAACTTATTTTGGTGATTTTTAGCCAATTTTTGCTATATTTATCAATATTCACAAAAATACAAAATCAAAAAGCTGTTTATCATTCATGTAAGTCAAAGTGCAATTTATCAGCTTTATTTTGATACCAAAATAATTGTTTTAGCTTAATAAATGAGTAAGTTATGGGGTATTTTAGGAGGTATGTATGAAAAGTGCACCTAATGACCTTTGACCTTGATTTTAAAGAAATCCTACCACTTTTAAGCATGTCATCCACCCTTAACCAAAGCGTGGGACCCTAACGTATTGAAAAATACCACTCCAATTTTTATAGGGCACCGGTTGCAAGAAAAGTTTCATACCAGGACCTGGCTCCTAGACTATCACAAATTATATTTATGAGTCCTAATATGTAGCAAGATGCATTTTGGCTTCCGAAAAGTGAAAAATTGTCAAACAAAATTGTGTGTATTACGTTCGACGAAGGGGCCGGTATATTGTTTTCTGAATTATAGTCTAGAAAGACCATATAACTGAGTTTTAATGAAATGAGACTGAAACTAAGTTCCCAAAGATTGTTTTGACATAGAACAAATTCACGAACAACTTTTTCATTTATCATACAGGTCCGAAAGAAATCGCATCAACTTTTTCATTTGTGACAGGGTAGAAATGGGGTGGGTTCAGAAAGTGGCGATTTTCTCGGCATAAGCTACCAATTTCGGACTGCTATCATACCGATTAGTTAACTACACATATCAAACTACTCAGAAAGTGCAAAAAGAATTACTCCCTCCAAGTGGTAATAAAAAGTTGTCTGGCTCATGGACTAGTTATTAAAGATAGAATTTGAGTAAAGTATGGCATAGAAAATATTGAGACAAAAGGAGAAACTGCTGGTTATCAGCAGTTTCTTCTTTTGTTTCAATGTTTTCCGAAGCCTTTTCTATTAGGGACGTCAAAACCAGGTCTTGTTTGGGAAAGGGTTAAAACAAGCTGCACATAGGAGGTTTCCAATAAAAAGCGACGATTTGAGGAATGACAACGTCCATAGAACAAACAATTTGGAAAAGCATCGTGATAAAATGAAACGGCTATTTCTGTATTGGAAAAAATGTAGTGATAATTATTCGTAAACACTTTTTTTCATTTGAAAAAGTAGTTTTTCTTATGATAATTCTGAGAATTTAAAGCAAAAATGTTGCGCCAAGTACGAGAAATACATGTATATATAAACGTTTGTGTTACAATTAAACAAATTGATGTATACAACAGTTCAGATATATATAGAATTTGCCATTTTTGTCTCAACTCAAGGCGTGTTTTTCGCTTATCAGCAACAACTTAGAAGACTGATAACATTTACACACATTAAAATAACTAATCTTGGCATCAATACATACATAAAAATGGAAATGGAAATGAAATGTCACTTAAAGGCTACCAAGCTCGACAGTTGATTTCGCCGTATATCAGAAGAAAATCATTAAATCAACTAGTTTTATAAAAATTCCATCAAACTCGATTGTTTTAAAAGTTTTATTTGCTTTTTTACGTCGATACTTAGAATGAAATAAAGATCTGCAATTTCCGTGAATCTCCACTGAATGACGTCATACCGTGGCTTGACTCCACCCCCAATTTAGAGCATGAGGTTTCTGACACAGATAATGTGTTCGACTTTTCTGTCATAAAGCGAAGTTTCAGTTTTTATCCATTTCTCGATCGTCAGAGTAATACAGACAAACTTAAACCGTTCTTTCGCACACTCCTTTTCTCACTAACGACACATTCTTTGACTGTTTTAACATTTTTTTTCTAACATTTTCCAAGGATACATTCCGTGTTTTGAGTATCGATCGGGGAAGTCGCTTTATGACAGGAAAGTCGGACACTTTACTTTGTCAGAAATCTCAGGCTTGCCGGGAAATGACCCATGACTTCCCGTTTTCCCGCCATGACGTCATAAAGTGGCAGGTATGACGTCATAACTTCAAATTGGAAGTTTAGCTTTTTTGTTCGGTAAAGATCGGAAAAGACCAAAATATCCAATTTAAAAGACGAAATAAAAACACTTCTAATGTTCAAAAATTGAAGAAACTTTGCTATTTGGTTCTTAGAAAGGTGTTTTATCGACACAAGAGTTTGATTTTGCCAATCAACGGACACTTTAAAACACCAATCAATATCGGCCTGATATGACTTTAAGATTTTACAAATGACAGAAGACTTTGCCGTGTCAGGGAATCACGTGACACAATAATGTAGGCTTAATTCACGTTTTTAAGGTCGTTAGCATTCGCAGAGGCACAAGAAATACGTTAACGCCCGAGTGCGAAGCACGATGGGCCTCTGCGAATGTTAACGACCGAAAGATACGTGAAATGACGCTATTATTGCATAAAAAGCACAAATTCCGATGATTACCTACCCCAAACCCATTGATATATGCGAAAAATGAATCGAGGTGAGATAAAAAAAAATGTCCGCCATTGTTGTTTTGTTCTGATAAATCTTTCGAGAATATTTTGTTATACGTGACGTCGGTAAGACGACGTTACGTCATAATTTGGCGCCAAAGGGCGAACGTCGCTTATTTAACGTAAGACGTTGAGAATTTGCAGGAAAAGAGACAATTATTAATTCTGAAGGGTCAAATCGAGGATATTTGAGTGCAAAGCCGGTCCAATATCGCACGTGAATCTCCCGAAAAACGACCGTTTTTTTTCAGGATATCAACCCAGTTTCTTCTCGTTATTCAATGCTAATATCGGCCCGAAAACACATATTTTATGCAATAATATCAATTATTGCCTAAAATGTGTGTTTTCAGTCTGTTATTGGCATTGGATAACTAGAAGAAACCGGGCGGATATCCAGAGAAATCGTGCATTAATCGGCAGATTCACGTGCGATATCGGACCGGTTTTGCACTCAAATATCTTCGATTTGACCCTTCAAAATAAACAATTGTCGCTTTTCCCGCAAAATTCTCAACGTCTTACGTTAAATAAGCGACGTTCGTCTTTTGGCGCCAAATTATGACGTAACGTTGTTTTACCGACGTCACGCATAACAAAAAATTCTCGGAAGATTTATTAGAACAAAACAACAATGGCGGACATTTTCTTATCCCACCTCGGTTCATTTTTCGCACATATCAAGGGGTTTAGGGTAAAAAATCATTGGAATTTTATGCTTTTTATGCAATAATAGCGTCAATTCACGTATTTTTCGGTCGTTAACATTCGCAGAAGCCCGCAAAATACGAAAACGACCCTCCTGCCTCGCAGTCGGGCGTTAACGTATTTCTTGGGCCTCTGCGAATGTTAACGACCTCAAAAACGTGAATTAACCCTATAATAATCGTCAATCTTTCTGTTAAAATGAAACCAGTTTGAATCCGGTTTGAAGCAGAGAATGTGGAAATATACTCAAAAGAAAAAGTTTAGTCAGTTTTTTTGATAGTCAATTATTCGGCCAAAATACAGCATAGCGGTGTAGAATTTTACACATTATTTGTTCAATTGACGCATAACAAAAATCTACAAGTAATGTTGCTAAATTTCAGTTTTTAGGTTTGCACTTTAAGAATTTCAAAATGCGTCAGGTGCACTTGCTGCAGTTAAGGCGTAAGTCTTTTTCCTAACCTAATGTATGCAAACCAAAGACAATAGCCCAGATACAAAAAATCCACAATAAAATTGATACCAGCTTACACGATTTAAGCACTCTGGCTTAATCAATTTCGCCAAAAATCAGACTTCTGGAAACCATCTACCTAGCCTACAAACTCTGGCGGTCTTCTACAGTTTGAACTTCATAAACGCGTACAGTTTGTAGTAATGAGATAGTTTTTGTCAAGAATGGGCACATGCATGAGATTTTGGTCATTGATACCTCTGAAAACAGAGTATCTGGAATTTACGTTCATTGTGACGTCACCAAGTTACGTCACGTCCCATCTGACCCATAAACATTGAAAATCGACCGCATTGTAACCCATTTGTTTAATATAGGCATGTTGTTATAAAAAATGTCTTTTACTGGCTTAGCCATTTACTCGGAAGTTGGCTTTTTGAGCATTGGCTCAGCCAGATTGCGCCCATTGTTTGACAAACATGGAATTTCATGTAATTCTTCTGACTGTTTGTCTTCAATTAGTAACTCTGTATGAGCGGAAAACCAACAACTGGTCCTGGTGGAACGATTTCTTGAAATCACAGTAAAATGCTATGAGCAAAAGGTTGAGAGCATAAGTCGCCATAATTTACTGTGAATTCCATGAAAAAGGAGTTTCCTCAGTGACAGTCAACAAAGAGACTTCTATTCTACCAAGAAACGGCACAAATATCCTTTTTATGGTCAATTACCAGGAATTTAGCGTCTACTAAAAATCACTGCTGAAGTTGTGAATTTTTAAGTTGACCTCATTTGGATTGAACTGTTGAAAGGAATGTTAAGTAAAGCATGGATGCCAATGGAATTTCACAGACTTGTTCTAAATTGATTGAAGATTGTTGTGAATAAACATTCTGGCATTGTAAAACGTTTTTGACAAAATTATTGACCAAAAACTTTATACTGACTAAACTTTTTCGTCTCAGTATACATATGAACTTTGCTAAATGTGGTAGATCTTTAAAACTATCAATTGATAAAACATTGTTGGCGATCAAGTAAAAATTTACTTGGTCCTGAATATTTTTAATCAGATAACTTTGGAGAGATCTACCACGTCTAGGAAATCCCTGACTAGTGTAACTGGTGGTGAACTCGGCCAAAGCGAGGGACGTTTTTCACTACAACAATATACAGATAGGCCCTATTTTGCGTTTAAATGTGAGTTCAAAGATCTGATTGTATAGTTTTTCTAATAGACCGGGTTTACCAATATGTATTGACAATCCGTCTGTGTTGTTATAAAATCTACGGCTTTATCGAAGCCGTAGTTACGGTATCTTTTAACAACACCGATGGAATACTATGATCGCGAAAAAACGTCCAACGCTTTGGCCGAGTTCACCACCAGTGAGTGCAATAGTTATTTTCTGGCAGATGCCTAGACGTTTTCGCTCATTCTCTGTTTCAAACCGAAATTAACCCACTACCAGACGTCAAAAATTTGGACTGTTCCAATTTGAAAACTGTTGCAGACGGCATTTTCAAATTGACGAAAATTTAAAAATCTGCACATTTTGGGTAAAAAACATTGTGAAAAATGAAGAAATTGCTTGTGACAAGCAATTATTTCTTCATTTTTCACGATGTTTTCCCAAACATTTTCTTGCAAGGGAGTCAGAAGGCGTCACTGTGCAGTAATGGTTTAAATCGGTCACGTAATTAAAAGATCTATTGAGCATTTTCTTAATTATTGTACCACGTGATTTCCAGTCTTGCTAACGTTCGTAAACGATGTTATGGCAAATAATTTTGTGCTAAAATAGACTCGGTTTACCGTTATATTATATTGATAAACCGTTGGCGTTGATATAAAATTTCGTAACTAAAAATCCACAAGCAAAAATTGACAGTGACGTAGTTTTGTGTTTACTGTTTCTCAACCAATAAACTCTTCTCATTTGTACCGTTTACAATGTGCACGTGATAAATGAACAGGTTGATTGGTTGTAAACGATAAACACAAGCATACGTCACTTTCAAATTTCGCTGGTGGAATATAATCGATTCACTATTAAACGAGAATAATTACAGTTGAATTGCTTTATCAAAACAACTGAAATTATTCTCGTTTAATTGTGATTCTATTATAGTATGGCTTGAATTAAGCCGTAATTACGTGATTGTATATCAACACCTTCGAAATACTATCATAATCGATTCACTATTATTATACATTCAAAGTTAAACGAGAATCGATACAAATATACCATGTAAAAAAAGTTTAGCAACACTGACTTTGTTAATTGAAAAAATGTATTTTCTGTGATATTTATTTCACAACCGTTATATATATTTTAGCATATGCATTTACACAGAACATTCAAAAGTCGCTTTGTGGTAACGTTAGATATTGTGTTAGAAACATTGTCTTGACGTAGGTGAGGGGTCAAAATAAAAAGTTACAATAGAATTCGGTATCGACTGTGCGGCCATTTTCAAGCAAGAACAACCGTGAAAAGTTTTCTAATCCACTTAAATTGTTTGTACACAGTATCAACATTCACTACTTTATCAAGAGATTGAACGTCATTCGCGTCAGTATGATCACGCACACGTCTTCCTTAAATGCACCGTATGTGCTCTATGGGTGACAAATCTGAAAGAAATGGATGATAATGGGAGTCCATCAGCTTAATTTGGCTTAAAGCATTTAGGACACTATACCAGTCAAGTCTGGTGCGTTCATGGTGTAGCGTCAGGGAAATTACAACGTATGGTTAACGTCTAGTAACCGTTCATCTGTGGAGACGATCACGGATGGTAAGTGTGGATACTCTATATCGAAATTTTTGTGGAAGCCACTCGTAAGTTTGGTGTTGTTAAGGAACATCTTTGCCGTGACGTAACGAAATTATGACGGTCATCTTCTCGTGGCCTTTTTCAACGACGTCCTTGACCGGGACTATCTCAAACCACACAAATTGGCTCACATAGCATCCTCAAATTGTTACTTATGCTTTGAGATGCGCAAAATTCAAAAAGGCATCCTATTCGCCGCTTCTGCCACGTAGAAATACATTGGCGATATAACGTCCTTCTAACGTAAGTCCATGGCGTAGTCCCACGGCGTTGCAGAAAATTCTTTTTAGTGGCCTTTTTATGCTTGGCAAAGACAATTACGTTCACACCTAAATGTTTTCTAGAATTATGCTCCATACACATGAATACCATGACAGACATGAAAACCGGAAATGCGCATCTGGAATGCGAGACGCACGCGATTGTGGTATAAAATTCATCTGTTTGTGTTCTCTAGCTATAATCTATTGTGTACACGTTTGATTTTATGTTAAAACAAAACTATTTTGGTTACTACAGATATTTACATTTTGTTGCAAAACTTTTTTTATTATGTATATTTTGGTTTATTTTAGGGTGAACAGGTATCAGTGTGTATAGGTTGTTACTATAAATAGTCAAATATACATCCTGCCTCCCCTCTTTTCCGTTATCGGTCTAGTCCCTCATTAGTAAAAGATTTTGAATCGTTTATAAACGAGAATAATTTCAGTTGAACTGCTTTATCAAAACAACTGAAACAAGAGATGTTTGTAAAACATATATGCCCCCTCAAAGGCCTACATTTGATGTAGGTCAAAGTCCAAGGTCAAGGCAACAAGGTCCATGGTCCTGGTCAAATATGAAAGGTCTTGGTAGGAGGTCCTCATTCGAGAGGTCCAGGGTTCGATACCCGGCCGCGGCTAATACCCTTTCTGACAAAATTGTCACCCATCAATGGGTTTGAAATCGTTAACCTAAGTGGGCGAGCAGCTGGAGGCTCGGTAAGGGTGTTGTGGTAGTACTGGTTTGAGAAACAACAGGAATCCATGGGTAGGTGCTCCAGCCGCCGCGATATGACCCTGGTAGTTGAAAACGGCGTAAAACCCCAATAAACTTAAACTTAAACTTGGTAGGAGGTGTCCGTGTGCGAAATATCAAGGCTGTATATGTAAAAGTAAAATGAAATATAGGCCAGGTTACAGTTTTTAAAAGTAGGCCAAATGCCAAGGTCAAGTTCATGGTCAAATGTGAAAGGTCTTGGTTGGAGGTGTCCATGTGTAAAGTATCAAGGCTGTACGTAGGTGTAAAAGGACATGATATATATGCCGAGTTTAAATTTTTTTAAAGTAGGTCAATCTCCAAGGTCAAGGTTGCAATATTCAAGTACATGGTCAAACGTGAAAGGTCTTGGTAGGAGGTGTCTATGTGTGAAATATCAAGGCTGTATGTGTAATAGGACATAAGATAAAGGCCAGGTTAAAGATTTCTAAAAATATGTAAAAATCCAAGCTCAAGGTCACGCAGGACAAGGTCATAGTCAAATGTGAAAGGTCTTGATAGGAGGTGTCCATGTGTAAAATATTGAGACTGTTTAGGTAACAGGACATGAGATATAGGCCTAGTTTAAGTTTTTTAAAAGCAGGTCAAACTCCAAGTCAAGGTCCAAGGTCATGGTCAGAAGTGAAATGTCTTGGTTGGAAGTGACCATGTGTGAAATATCAAGGCTGTATGTGTAAAATGACATGAAATATAGGCCAGGTTAATGTATTATAAAAGTAGGTCAAACACGAAGGTCAAGGTCAAAAAGCCCAAGGTCATGGTCAAATGTGAAAGGTCTTGGTCGTAGGTGTCCATGTGTCAAATATCAAGGCTGTATGTGTAAAAGGACATGATATATCGGCTAGGTTAAAGTTTTTTTAAAAGTAGGTCAAAGTCCAAGCTCAATGTCACAAGGTCATGGTCAAATGTGAAAGGTCTTGGTGGGATGTGTCCGTGTGTGAAATATCAAGGCTGTGTGTGTAAAAGCACATGAGATATAGGCCCAGGTTATTTTTTTTAAAGTAGGTCAAACTCCAAGGTCAGGGTCACAAGGTCCAAGGTCATAGTCATATGTGATATGTCTTCGTCGGAGGTTTCAATGTGTCAATTATCAAGGCTGTATGTGTAAAAAGACATGATATATCGGCTAGGTTAAAGTTTTTTAAAAGTAGGTCAAACTCCAAGGTCAATGTCACAAGGTCCAAGGTCAGAGTCAATTGTGAAAGGTCTTGGTAGGAGGTGTCCATGTGTAAAATATCAAGGCTGTATGTGTAATAGGTCATGAGATATAAGCCCGATTTAATTTTTTTAAAGTAGGTCAAACTCCAAGGTCAAGGTCAAAAGGTCCAAGGTCATGGTCAAATGGGAACGGTGTTGATAGGAGGTATCTATGTGTGAGATATCAAGGCTGTATGTGTAAAAGGACATAAGATGTAGGCAAGGTTAAGAATTAAGTGTAAAAATCAACAAAGGGCAATAACTCAAAGAATTTGATTGGCAGAGTTATGGTTCTTGTGCACTGCACATCTCCATAATGAGATCTATCCACCTGTAAAAATTCATGATTCTACCTTACATACTTTTTGAGTTGTGCTCTGGACAAGAATCAAGTTATAAAATCAATAAAGGGCAATAACTCAAAAAATTTGATCGGCAGGGTTACGGTTCTTGTGCACTGCACCTCTCGATAATAAGATATATCCACCTGTAAAGTTTCATTATTCTACCTTACATACTTTTTGAGTTGTGCTCCGGAGAAAAAATCAAATTTGAAAATCAACAAAGGGCAATAACTCCAAAAATACGATTGACAGAGTTACGGTTCTTTGGCACTGCACCTCTCCATAATGAGATCTATCCACCTGTAAAAATTCATGATTCTACCTTAAATACTTTTTGAGTTATGCTCCGGACAAGAATCAAGTTATAAAATCAACAAAGGGCAATAACTCAAATAATTGGATCAGTAGAGTTACGGTTCTTGTGCACTGCACCTCTCCGTAATGAGATCTATCCACCTATGAAGTTTCATGATTCTACCTTTAATACTTTTCGAGTTATGCTCCGGACAAGGTTTGGTCTACGGACCGACCGACCGACCGACCGACCGACCGACCGACCGACCTACACTTGCAAAACAATATACCCCCATTTTCTTCGAAAGGGGGCATAATTATTCTCGTTGAATAGTGAATCTATTATATTTGTCAGACATTACGTTCAGGTTGACAGGATAAAATCGTTCCCTATTACTATGTTTTTTAAAATCGTTCCCTATTACTATGTTTTTTAAATTGTAGACCTTTCGATAACATCAATGATTAAAAAACATTATTTGAAAAGGAGAAAATCAAAAGAAATAACAGACTCACCTTTTTCGGAATTCTATTACGTATTGTCAATAAGCTCATAGCCACAGTTTTCAACAACACTGCCCCAGCATAGAACGCAAACTTTGCAAAGACTTCATTTTCTAGACTAAACACACTCGCCATGGTGGTATAAAAAAGATTTTACGGTAAAATACAGTAAACAGTGTAAAATTGTGTCTTAAAGTGTACTAGATTATAACCCACCAGCTTTGAAAATATACCTATAATTATGTACAAAACGAGCTAATCGTGGGACTTTTATAGCAAACTCCACATTCAGTGATAATGCCTTACATCATAATAGATAACTGCGAAGGAGATTGCTTTTATAGACCGTTGAAATACAGTTGAATGTAGTATTACATAATATTCAATGAGAGAAAACGCAAGGTGAGGAATGACGTGACGCAACAATTTTAGGTAACCTTTCATAATTTTGTTAAAAATTCCGAAATTCTATTTGTCATAATTTACGTCACGGTTAACTTGATAAAATCGTTCCTTATGCTAGGTTCCCACTGCCGATCAAATTTACTCGACCAAACCCGATCAAGCGAACGAGGGCGGTCGGCAGTGGTGATCGGGATTAGTCGAGATGATCGAGTATGGTCTGCATAGATCGGCAATCCTGCCAATTTGTTTTGACGCGTCAAACAAATCCGTGTAGCGATCGAGTAGAAAGCACATCGGGAAGTTGCTCGAGTATCGATCGTATAGAAGATCGAGCGGATCTACAATCACTCGTGTAGAGATTGTGTGTGATCGAGTCGATACCATTTACTGGGATTTGATTGGATAAACAGATGGAGCAGAAGTCGAGTTGATCGGTAAAGCATTCGGGAATTACTCGTACAAGTCGAGGTGATCGAGTGCTTCCAACTGCTCTATGGCAGCGGATCAACTCGATCTACTCGATCCCTTAAATGCCCTCGACCAAACCCGACCATATTACTTCTTCTCGATCTCTAGTCGATCAAACCCGACCTCTTCGCTCGATTTGGTCGAGTGAACAGATGAATCAGAGGTCAAGTTGATCGGGATATGGTCGGAAATTACTCGAGTACAAGTCGAGTACACGTTCGGTGCAGGTCGGAATACAGGTTATCAACCCGATCATACTCGATCTCTAGACCCAAGTGATTCTCGATAAGGTCGATCTTCTACCCGATCAATACATAATCGCTTCTCGATTATTTTTGTACTTGGTCGCACTCGACTATTTTTGCATGTGAAAAAAACTCGAGTAGGAAGCCCGAGCGATGCAGATCAATATCGATCACCTCGACCTCTCCCGACCACCCTTGCAGATTGAGCTCGACCTGTATTCGATCGCTTGATCGAGTTGATCTGATCTGCAGTGGGAACACTAGGTCGTGTGGTAATAAATGTGTACAAACAGCACTAGATCCCGCGCAGATTATCTTAACAGAAATATCGATTTTTTTCGGAAACGGTGTTTCATGTTATTCCCCGATTTAAGACATAACACGTACGATTGAAATAACGGTATTTAATGTCTAAAAGAATACATGAATCGTTATATTTAATCAGATTAAGGGCGATTCAATAGCTAAAAGTACATTTATGTCACATTTAAATTATGTATATGTTTAAACCGACAATATTATGAAATTATTATGAATATTTGATAATCACAAACACTGCAGAAAGATTTTCATCAAGACACCTAAAATAGAATCAGCTCGATCTGGTCGTGTATATATCGAGATGGTCGGGTCTTGGTCGTGTAGGGCTCGAATTAAGGTCGGGTTGATCGGGTAGAAATCGGAAAGATAGTCGGGCTTCAATCGGGAAATGATCGGGAGTGCTCGGGTGGGGGTCTAGTTTGATCGACTAGAGATCGAGAAGAAGTCGTGTACAGACATATGGTCGGGCTTGATCGGGGAAATTAGGAGGTCGTGTTGATTGAGTTGAACAGATCGGCATTGGGAACCTAGCATTATTGCCACGGGTACCAAAAGCACCAAACACGCTTTTTGAAAATAAGGTTGATCTTGACCAGACTGCTTAAATGTATAGGGAGAATAATCTGGATCATTATCGAAAAAGAATAATCCTTTTTTTTTCAGATATTTGTTGGTTCGTTTATTGTGAAAGCATACCATCGCATTTCAACAAAAACCTCGTAACTGCAGCTTGTTTTAAGCTGCAGTTGCGAGGCTTTAGTTGAAAAGCAGCGAATTATAAAAAAAAAAAAAATATCCACACTTGTATTGAGAGACAACACAATCATGTTTACCATCTTTATAGTCCGGCAGATATCCACTTATACCCTGCAGTGGAGTATAAAGTTTTTTCTTTGCTGATTCCTGGAGTAGACATCCTGTTGTTAAAGATTCCGACGGGTGCCATCGTGTCACCCTTTAGCATTTTGAGAAATTCAAGATGGCCGCCAAGATGGCGGAAATCATTGAAATAGTCAATGTAAGGGTTTTAAATTCATATGAAAACTGATAAATTTTAGGTAAAATATCTTTAATACACTTACTGTTGCTCTAAAAATGAAAAAAAAAAAAACAATAAAGATAAGACATATTTCTACCATTTCAGTTGATATTTTTGTGTAATTTACGTTACATAATGGGAAAATTGAATCATTTATTCACTTATCCCATATCATATGTACATAAGTGATTTAAACACAACAATTAATGGTTTTGTTATCCATTCATTCACTTGAATCTTTTGGTAAGTGCAAAATAAAAGCTGTATAAATGTATTATGCAGTTTACGTTACCTTGATATTAGCATATTAGCTTCATTCATTCACTTATCTTCTATTATTTGACCATTCATCGTTTACACACGACAGTGTATGGTCTGGTTATCAATTTATTCCCTTTAAAGCTTTTTGTAATAGCAAAACAGCAGGTTGTATAAATTTGTGATGTAGTTAACGTTACCTTGATATTAGCATATTAGCTTCATTTATTCAGTTTTCTACTTATATTTAGCCATAAGTCGTGAAAAACAATAGTAGATATTTTGACCACCAACCTTTTTACTTGAGACTTTTGGTAAGAGCAAAACAACAGTTGTATAGATGAATTATGTAATTTACGTCACCTTTATTTCGTGTAGTGTTACATACATGTATTTATAAAAAAAATAATTTTCATAAATGGAACAGAATACCCCCAACAGCTGGTTATAGTGGGCTAAAACAAAGTTAAAGGTAATTTTAACAAGACACACCTGTAGTCTCTGATTCACAAACCCATCATGTTCTAGACATTAAAGAATAGTGAATTAAACATATCCAATTAGGGCACAATGACTAGTATTGGCAATTTTGTGCTTGATTCCTTTTATCATTGTATTAAAATGCTTGTATCTGGAGAGAATGATAATAGCTTTTGGTTGCTCTTAGTTAGAAATTTTCTTCCGCTCAATAGCTCATGTACTGTTTAATGTAAGGGACGCCAAATTTGTTGTGTAGATGCGCCGTGACCCAAAGCTTTGTCGTGTATCTTTGTACCAAAACCATATCGCTGTGACCTACTTTTTACGATTGTGTGCACTTAATTCACTACTTTGCTCTGTATAAAACATAATGTGTGTGCATCATTGTGTGCGTCATTTGTGGCCACATAATAGTAGACAAGTAAATAAAAGAAGGTAATGTGCTAATATTAAGGTTACATTTGCGTAAGTTACATAATACATGTATAAAACCTTGGATTTGCTGTTGAAAAAGTGTCTAGTAAAGAAATTCATAGGCAAACTTTTTGCCGTTGTGTTCAAAAGACTTATGGTCAAATGGTAGTATTCTAGTGAATACATGAAGCCAATTATGCCATAACGTAACGTAAGTTACACAAAATTATCAACTGAAATACATTCATACAACCCATATTTGGCTCTCAACAAAATATAAAATGAATGAACTGATAACAAGACAACGCGCTGTTGTGTTTGACTGAGTTATGTCCATATAATAGTGGATAAGTGAATCAATGAAACAATTTTCCCATAATGTAACGTAAATTACACAAAAATGTCAACTGAAATGGTAGAAATTTGTCTTATCTTTATTGTTTTTCATTCCTAGAGCAACAGTAAGTGTATTAAATATATTTACCTAAAATATATCAGTTCTCATATGAATTTAAAACCCTTACATTGATTAATTTAGTAATTTCCGCCATCTTGGCGGCCATCTTGAATTTCTCAAAATGCTAAAGGCTGATACGATGGCACCCGTCGGAATCTTTAACAACAGGATGTCTACTTCAAGAATCAGCAAAGAAAAAAAACTTTATACTCCACTGCAAGGTTCAGCTAAAAAATGGGGAATATCTGCCGGACTATTATTGCGGTTTAATTAATACAAACGAAATTACGTATGCTATGTGACTGACCATTTTAAGACGTGCCACGGTCGTGATGGGGACGGGTAATCGTGTCAAAACATAAAACTTCGAAGGTAGATCTGTATAAAACAGTTAATTTTGCCACCCAATAAAGTTATTGTTTCTAAAAAGATGCGTTGCTTAATACTTTGTAGCCTAAGAAAATATTCACTCCAATTCCAACCATGAACGCCAACACTCTTGACGGTTGGGGGACGGCATTAATATACACGAACGTGTGAATAAAACGAGCACCGGCGAACAAGCGGAAAACCAGCGTGGCGGTGGCGACTTCCGGTTTCGTTATAACGTATAGAAGGCCCAATAAGACGAATGGTATTACATTTTCAAGGTCGTTTTGATGACACCTGCAAAAGATGGATACAAAAATCTAAATATTTTATTCTATAGTAAAATTCGTTGCAAAAGTGGAAGTTCACAAATCTCATTTTACCGTATTTTTTGTCTTGTGTTTTTTAAAAGAACGATCTGTACCGATGATATTACATCTTCACATCTTCAACCGGGGCGTAGCCAGAAATTTTGTAAAGTTGAAGACCAGAAATGTAAAATTGCAATCAAAACATAATACCAGAAATCAAAAAATATTTTCCCAGGAAATTTTCTCTGACAAAAATTGAGATAAATCTCATAAAAATGCGCGAGTGTTAATCTTTTTCTCTTTTTTTTTTTGTCTTTTGTCCTTTTCACAAAACAGATCCGCACTAATGATATCACAACTTTAAAGACACCTTGTCTGGTACCCCAAATGACAAATAATCAGTTTATAAGGTATATTAGTATCCTGTAGAAAATGCAGAACTGTCCTAGTGATCTTGTATTGACTGTCATTATTTCAATTAATGTAGAGACAAGTTCAACCACATCGGAAATGAAAAAAAAAAAAGAACACAAATATTACAACTTATCTATTTATAAACAGAATTTTCTTCTTTCGCCTAAACGTTGTTTTTTTTTTGATGTTTTTTTTTTTTGATGTTTTTTTTTTTTTTTTTTTTTTTTTTTTTAATTGGGCGTTAAGGTGGTCTACCGATAACGAGATTCGCGCGACGTCGGAATTATTCGAGCGACGTCGAAAACATTCGGCGGTGGAACTTTCCACCGCCTAATGTTTCCGACCGCGCTCGAATAGGTTCGGATACATAACGACGTTGCTCGAAAAAATAGGCGTTTTATTAAACTAAAATGGCCAAATTACGGGTATTCTACCTTAAAACAATATCTTGTTTGGGAAAGGGTTTGGGAAGATGTTTGTATAACCCATTACTGCACAGTGACGCTTTTTGACTCCTTCACAAGAAGAGTCTTGTGAAAACATTGTGTAAAATGGAGAAATTGCTCGTGACAAGCAATTTCTTCATTTTCCACAATGTTTTTCTTAACCAAAATGGTAATATTTTTAACATTTTATCAACTTGAAATTGCCGTCTGCAACACCTTTCAAATTGGAATAGTCTAGTATTTTGCCGTCTGGTAATAGGTTAATGCACTTACCTACGAACCCTTTCAACTATGGCGTACCAAATGGGTCAAAAGTCTAGATACCAGGTGCACCTCTAAAAAATACAGGTGCACGTATAAAATTTATAAGTTCACCTCAAAATATACAGGTGCACCTGTATTTTTTAGAGGTGCACTTGTTTTATTTATAAGTTCACCTCGGAGAAAACAGGTGCACCCGTATATTTTGTAGGTGCACCCGTAATTTTAGCCTCGTTTTATAAAAAATACAAGCGCACCTGTTTCATCCAATCAGAATATACGTTATATCCAACATTTTGTCGATTTTTTAGGAGACTAAATAGAGATGAAAAAAAAAATGATTTATAATTGATTTGTAACTCCCTACTATTTAATAAATTTCAAAATATTTAAAATTAGATCTAGATTCAATTATAGATCTATATTTTTTTCTTATCTTGTTTTGGTTTTCCGCTCCATTTAGCGGCGCCTGTCTGCGGGACAGTTGTTCTGCAGCGATCCTTAGATAAACATTAAAAAAAGAGAGAAAATTAATGTTCAATTAATTCCTTCTATTAATATTATTCTTTCACATTCTGCATCGATCTACACCCGAGTCGAATTTGATATGAACTACGAGTGATTCGTACCCTAATTATTTCGCACCAAGTATTTTACTACCACGCTTATAATATTAGACATACCATCGATTTTGTACAATGGGCCCACAGGTCTAGCAATGCTATAAAGTTTTGAACTTCATTCATATAAATTTCTTTTATAAAAATGTTGCCATTTTTTTAAAGACCAAATGATGAGCCACAGATCTTTGAAAAGATACCACTGGAAAGACAATAAAATGATGGGGATTTTCATAGCACTTGCACAGGGGCAGATAGTGCATAGAAAAACAATAGATAACTAACATACCAATCTGTTGGATTATATTTAAACCAATCTTATAAATGATCAGCTTTATTATGCAATTCGCATTCACTCTTTCTGCACATGGAAAATGCTTATGACATTTAAAATATTCATTATGGATTCTTAATCTGCATTGAAAGCCAATCTTAAATCATATTAACATAAAACTGCTTCAGACATATAAACACACGAATCTATGTTTTATTGTACCATTTTCTATCCGGAAGCCTTTCAAAGCATGTGCTGAGTCTGGCTATCAATCCGTAAACTACTTCTTGTTTATTACTTTACATGCTGTGGCCATAGCGCAGTCGGTAGAGAGTCTGAATCTCATTGGCTTTGAACGCGAAGCCATAGCAAATGTCCTAAATGCCATTTGTCTCCTACGAGTGGCGAGTGGCTGGACAATAGTAAATCTATGCGGGCGAGCAGCCGAAGACTCCAAAAAGGTTGTTGTGGTAGTATTTTTTTAAAAAAAAAACAAGAATTCATGCTAAGGTGCCCAAGCTGCAATGGTATGACTATGCATAGCTGTTAGGCTTTAACCCCAATTCAATTAAGCAATTGATCTTAATACACAAAGTAGTTTCAGAGACTCCAAAAGGATGTTGTAGTAATACTTATGAGAGAAACGACAGGAATCCATGGTTATGTGCTCAAGCTGCAACGCTATGACCATGCATAGCAGTTAGGCATTAGCCCCCATTCAATTATTCAATTGGAATCAGAACACAAGTTTGCGTCTAAGCTAGCGCATGTGCCATGTGCCTTCGGGATAGAACATGGCACAAGATAAAACCTAACGCAAAAGGGTCCTTGCTAAATATGGAGTTAAATCTAAATTCTATCTGTATTTTCTTATTTTTTTCCTTTTCTTTAATGTTTTCTACAAATCTTATTCAGTAGTCTTGACAAAATAAGTCAATCTTATTTTAAGGATTAATCTATTGCATTGTCATTGTTAAACTACCATATTCACTTGGTTAGTTGCACTAGCCGCTCAACATCACTCCAGTAAAACAGCGTTGTTGTCGTTAAACTACCATATTCACTTGGTTAGATGCACCAGCTGCTCGATATCACACAAGTAAAACAGCATTGTAGTCGTTAAACTACCATATTGACTTGGTTAGATGCACCAACGCTCAATATAACTCCAGTAAAACAGTATTGTTGTAGTTAAACTACTATATTGACTTGGTTAGATGCACAAGCCGCTCAGTATCACTCTATTAAAACAGCATTGTTGTAGTAAAACTACCATATTGACTTGGTTAGATGCACCAGCCACTTGATTTCATTCGATTAGCACAGCATTGTTGTCGTTAAACTACCATATTGACTTGGTTAGATGCACCAGCCGCTCAACATCACTCCGGTAAAACAGCATTGATGTCGTTAAACTACCATATTGACTTGGTTAGATGCACCAGCTGCTCGATATCACACAAGTAAAACAGCATTGTAGTCGCTAAACTACCGTATTGACTTGGTTAGCTGCACCAGCCGCTCAATATCACACAAGTAAAACAGTATTGTTGTAGTAAAACTACCATATTGTCTTGGTTAGATGCACCATCCGCTCAATATCACTCAAATAAAACAGCATTGTTGTAGTAAATCTACCATATTGACTTGGTTAGATGCACCAGCCGCTCAACATCACTCCGGTGAAACAGCATTGATGTCGTTTAATTACCATATTGACTTGGTTAGATGCACCAAGGCTCAATATTACTCCAGTAAAACAGCATTGTTGTCGTTAAACTACCATATTGACTTGGTTAGATGCACCAGCCGCTCGATATCACACAAGTAAAACAGCATTGTTGCCGTTAAACTAAAATATTGAGTTGGTTAGCTGCACCAGCCGCTCAATATCACACAAGTAAAACAGTATTGTTGTAGTTAAACTACCATATTGACTTGGTTAGATGCACCATCCGCTCAATATCACTCAAATAAAACAGCATTGTTGTAGTAAATCTACCATATTGACTTGGTTAGATGCACCAGCCACTTGATTTCATTCGATTAGAACAGCATTGTTGTTGTTAAACTACCATATTGACTTGGTTAGATGCACCAGCCGCTCAACATCACTCCGGTAAATCAGCATTGATGTCGTTTAACTACCATATTGACTTGGTTAGATGCACCAATGCTCAATATTACTCCAGTAAAACAGCATTGTTGTCGTTAAACTACCATATTGACTTGGTTAGATGCACCAGCCGCTCAATATCACACAAGTAAAACAGCATTGTTGCCGTTAAACTAAAATATTGAGTTGGTTAGATGCACCAGTCGCTCAATATCACTCCAGTAAAACAGCATTGTTGTCGTTAAACTTAAGTATGTTCTCATGCTCAAATCTGAGCACTGTGCTCAAATCGCACAAAATTCACGTGATCTTCAATCGATTACCCTCCAAGGTAGGAGAGTATTCCTTTGAAGTTGAGCATGTTCTCATGAGAATTTACTTAAGTTTTTTTCGAGAAACCGGGGCCTGGTTTTGAATTCCTTAATAGAAATGGCTTGGGAAACGTTGAGACAAATGAAGAAACTGCTTATAACAAGCAGTTTCTCATTTTGCCTCAATATTTTTTCAGCTCCATCATACAAAAATCTGATCTTTATCAACATCCATTTTGTCATCTGTAGCAGCTTTCAGATTGGACCACCCTAAAATTTTGTCATTTTGGAAAGGGTTAAACAAGATTGTTGTGGTTAAACTACCATATTGTCTTGGAGTTAAGTCAGTTGGAAAGCCATGTTGACTCAGATCAACTAATATTCTTGTGACAAATGAAACCAGCATTTTCTCCTTTTGTCTCAATATTGTCTATGTTATATTGTACACAAATCCCATCTTTATCATAACATATTTTGTTGTTTGCAGCAGCTCTCAAATTTGAACACCCCAAAATTTTGTCCTTTGGGAAAGGGTTAAACTGGTCTAATATGTTGTTGCTTCAAGCCTTGGGAACAGGTGAACATATTTGTGATCAACAAGAATTTAGTACAGCCGGTGCATATACCAAGTCTGATTAAGATCCATTTTGATCTTTTCTTGCTTCTTCATTACTTGTAGCAACTATCAGGAAGTATCATTGCTCTCTGATCAGGCTGCACTTGGGTACAAGCTGATTTGGGAACATAGTATTCAGGTAGTCCTAGTAGATGCAATAAACTAAAGACAATTTTCCAAGAACCCTGCTCATGACATTTTTTTTCTCTATAGCACTAGTTAGACACAAAAACAAGTTGCAACAAACACAGTCTTTTTTAATCAGAAGTGTTTCAATCATAGATGAGAGACAAATGAATTTAAAACTCACACCCCCTTGATTGATAAGACTCTTACCTTACTGAGCTATGAGGATGTTACTGTTAAGGTAGTCCACCCTTAATGAGATTCATGCCATGTCCGAATTATTCAGGCATTGTCTTCAACATTCGGCATTGGAAAATTCCAACATCAAATTTCATGATGTCGTCTTAACAGGTCAGGTATGTAACAAAATTTAATGTTACCAATGTCCAACAAATTGTGACGTCACATGAATCTCGTTACAGGTGGACTACCTTAAGGAATTTCAAATTCATTGTACTTATTCTAATGTGAAACAAGATGTGACTGTAACACACCAATGCCCTCAAATGACTGAGTTTTCGGACAGACAGACACTTGTAATTCAATATGCCCCTGATCTTTCCATACGAGGGCGTAAACACATTTGATTATGATCCGTCCAGTGCTTATGAATTCTAATGAATTTATTGATCATATAAATGACCTGGGATCTTGGGAAATGGTGGCCCTTATGCATAGCATTTTGAAAGAACCATAAATCACTTTACAATAAATTACTTAGTAAATGTGTGCAATCTAAACTGGACTGTGCATATCTACAGACTGATCTTAATCCAGTGTTCTGGGGGCCCAATGGGCCCACAGCTCTTGGTCAAGGGGGTCATCTAATACAAATACACAGCTACCATTATTTGACCCATGCTTCATTCTCAGTGGGGTCGTTTTAGATTTTAGGGGGGCCATTTTGGCCATGGCCCCCTCTAGATTCAACACTGTAAATCCATGTCTGTCTTAAATACCATTAACACCTTTTTTCTAAATTGATTTATTGAATGGGAGTTTGACCCATTCCCAAATGGCAAAAATTCAGACTTTTCCGTACAGTCAACACTCGTTATGTCGACATCAGATAAGTCGAATTTTCGCTTAAGTCGAAGTTGAAATATGGCCCGGTCATTATCAATGGACATCTAAAATACTAAACAAAATCATTTTGAAATATAAGCATCCATTTAAATATAGAAGGAAAAGGATAGAAATTGCTCGTTTCAAGCAATTTCTTTCCTTTTCCTGCTATATTTCAATTATTAACGCACTTGATGAGCAACGAAAATGGTCAAATGTCATTCAATTCGAAATTGAACAAAATCGGATGATTCGAACTCTGGATATGTCGAGGTATTTTGACGGCCCCTCCGAATTCGACACGAGTGTCGACTGTATTTGAAGATGTTGCAGACAACAATGTTAAGAAAATCAAATTTTAAGATGTGTTCTGCTTTCATGAAAGAAAACATTGTGGGAGATGAAGAAATTGCTTGCACTTTCTTCATATTCCACAATGTTTTCCAAAGCCAGACGGACAGACAGATGGAAGGACATAAGTAAAAAAACAATATGCCCCAGTAAGCATTTTTAAGCCAATGGGTTGGCCCTTGTCCCAATGATGAATTTGTTGTTAACCCTTTCCAAAAAAAGACCTAGTTTTAACATCCCTAAAAGAAATGGCTCCGGAAAACATTGAAACAAAAGAAGCAGTTTCTCCTTTTGTATCAATACTTTCCATGTTGTATTGTACACAAATTCTATCTTTTACAACACCCCTTTTGTCATCTACACCAGCTTTCAAATTGGGCTACCATTAAAAAGTGTTGTTTGGGAAAGGGTCAAAGAAATAGCATGCATAATAAATAGATTCTGGCTATTAAATTTTTACTTTACAATATGACTTATTACAGATCTAAAATGATACTTCCATTTGTAGTGGATTGATAGTCTTTTTGATTTTCTTTTAAATTATTAATATTTGAATGTCTTTGCGAAAATCTGTGAAGGATTTTCTAACCCATTACCAGACAGAAAGCTTATGGACCATAACAATTTGAAATATGTTGCAGACAACAATTTTGAGTGAACGAAATTCTATATATTTTTTGCATTGGTAGTTCAGGGTTGAAAACATTGTGGCAAATGAAAAAATTGCTTGATTGCAAGCAATTTCTTTATTTTCCAAAGAGTTTTCCACAGCCTTTATCTTGTGGGTGATCAAAAAGCATCTATGTGTTTGAATGGGTTAAAATGGATGCTCATGGGGGAATATGCCCATTTAGTCACAATTCAACACTGATATTTGAAAGATCTCCTATAATAGCATCTTGGTTTGTGGTTGATTGATAGTCTTTTCGATAGTCTGTAAATTTCTTTTTCCTAGCCCTGGTCCCTAGGTGACAAATTCTGTACCGACTCTTTCATCCAGCTTTATCAAAAGTAACGAATGTGTTCTTAGACTGTCAAACACCTAGTGATTGTATCATTGTTCACGGTTTGTTATGCTGCCTATCGCTGCTATTGCTAATTGTTCATCAACTCATCCGAAGAATAAATGATTTGGTGTAGCAGTGGTAACGCAGGATGTACAGATTGACAGGTCAAAGGCTGTGATTTGATGAGTGCTTCCATGCCTGAAAAAATAACAGAAGTTCAATTGAATTACTGGCTATGACTCCTTTCAATGTATAGATCTCGGAGTTTACTCCGAATATGGGCATTGCCACCAATATGTTTCATGAACGTTTAGTAGATTCCTGTCTGAATGATAGATAGCACTGCCAGACTGAATGTACTGTACAACAAAAAATTCTAGTCCTTTACCAGGGCTGAAGAGAGAAGCTGAAGAGGAACAATCCTCAAAAATCATTAACTTGGAATGAAAGTTTACAAATCATAATAGTATTATATATTGTGTATGTTCACACAATATTGTACAAAAGGAAGACCTTAACAGTGTTTTTAAAAGTACCAAAGGGGAGATTCGGGATTTCTCGGACATGTTGGTAATCTAGGACAGCCAGATGTTTCTCTTTAAAATTAAAGAGTCTTTATTAAATATTTCCCAAAATCAGCTGTATTTATAGGTATAACCCGTCATCAATCGAATGCGCCTGAATAGATGACACCACGTGACATGTATCGTGACATGTGGGGAAGTTTATTCATTTCTGTGACGTAGTGTCCGACTTTATCCGACGTAAAATCGTATTAGCTATTTTAAACTCGGACACTAAGGTTTTCTCCATGTTTATCCGATTTTCATGCACGAATTAGCAACATAAATGATGTCGACTGCAACAGCTTTCAAATTGGAGCAGTGTGCAAAACTTTACCGTTTTGGAATGCATTAAAACAAGTTGCGTCCGAGATTCCCTGTTCAATGTCCGAGTTTACCTTACTCTGGTAGTATACTTTATTTCGTAAAATTATCTGCCTTGGCTTTATTTTCACTGTTTTAGCCTATGAAATTAGTTTAGAATTGGAATACTTTATTGTTTTCGTTGTAAATTCAGAATCTTGTCTGTCCGAGAGAGTGAGATATCCATCGTGTCCTGTCAGAGACTACGTTTTGTGTCCGAGTTATACCGAATCTCCCCTAGTCCATCCCATAATGAAATTCATGCGCTGACGCAGTCATTTGGGTGATGTCCGTCGACAGTCGTAAATATTCAGCATTGGAACGTTCAAACGTCGAATTTTAGATGTCTCCAAAACATGTCAGATATGAAGCAATGTTAACAATGTCCAACATATTCTGACTTCTTGTGAATCTCATTACCAGTGGAGGCGTACTACCTTAAACTTAAGTTAAGAATCCTACTAGATAGTATGGCATCAATGCATGAATGCCTCTTACTTTGATATCATCCCATATCTTAACACTTGAAGAAGTATTCAAATGCCTGCACATAAGCATTATAGGAATGCTAGTCTGAAACCCTTTCCCAAACGTCAAACACGAAAACTAATTACTTATTGTCCACAATGCATTCCTGACTACGAGAAACACAAATATCCTGACATGTAATTCGAATGTCTTATAGAGGAGAGAGTTCTGGGTTAAAACAGCAATACTTACCCCGTTTTTGGCATAATATTTGATGTTTAATTTGCATGACATCGTTTAGTTGTTGTTGTGGCAGGCATGTATAATTAGTCTGGAAAATTCGGGCCGAATAGACTTGAGACCAATTTGGATCAAAATGCAATTTTCGTAAAAACCTTTCCTAAACGGCAAAAATTTGACCGGATTTATTCCAAATTACAAGCTGCAGCAGCAGTGGCGGATACAGAGGTAGTGTTCGTTTGAACCCACTCTGTTGCCTGATACTTTTTTTCATTTTCATACGGAAATTCAATCAAAATTGTGTAATCAGATCTAGATCTAGTAGGAAAACTACACCCCCTAATTATTCGTATGTTCGAACCCCTAAAAGAAATCCTGGTGCGCCGCATAGCAATGAACGAGTCATGTGGAATTTGTTTACATTGTAACGCAGAATATATATACTGAAGAATTAAGAGAAAATATGCTGATTTCAGCTGATTCAGAGCCCCACCCCTTCCCCCATTTGAAAACACGTGTCCCATCTTGGGATATGTCTGGATTCACGCATAGATTTATTATGAAAAAGGTAGGTAAATCTGTCGGGGTGCATAGCCTACTCAAAAAATGTATAGATCTAGGTCTATCAGATTTTGTTTAACTTGGCAACATGTTACTACGGAAATGGTAGTCCCGCATCGAATATGCCAAAATAGGGTAAATGGAAACGGTTCTTACGGCTCCGTTTATTGGTCCGCCTCGTTTTGATATTTTCAAAGCCAAATAAACAGGTGCACCTGTATATTCGGAGGTGAACTTATAAAAATACAAGTCCACCTCTAAAAAATGGAGGTGCACTTATAAAATTTATAAGTTCACCTCAAAATATACAGGTGCACCTGTATTTTTTAGAGGTGCACCTTGTATCTAGACTTTTGACCCATTCGGTACGGCATATTCAACATCAGGATCGATTGTTACGGTTACCCCTTTCCCCGCCCTTTCGTAATCTTCCGGATTCATAAATACCTAAACAAACGACCAAAGCTATATAGATAAGAGGAGCACTGGTGATGAACTCGACCAAAGCGAGGGACGTTTTTTCGCGATCAATGTATTCCGTCGGTGTTGTTATAGAATATCGTAACTACGGCTTTATCGAAGCCGTAGTTACGAGATTTTATAACAACACCGACAGTTTGTCAATACAAAACGGTAAATCCGGTCTGTTTTAGAACAAGTTCGTTGTCATTAGAAAAAAAATCTATTAACTCACATTTAAACGCAAAATATCTATACCTTGTTGTTGCGAAAATTGTTTTAGTTCACCACCAGTGAGGTGGTGGCTTTTCAAAAGGAAATATTTCGCTTGGTATTCATCGAGACTATTCAAATGAGTACCCCAAAACGGGGGTTGACTTTGAAATGAAGAATATGTATTCACACCCTCTTATAGAATTTTAATAAGCAGCACTGGGATTAAGGTATGCAACTCCTAATTAGCACCAAAGAACCAATGGTGAAATTTGCAGAAAAGTGCCAGTAATTCCTAATCTGTGTTACATTTCCATTCCAAATATAAACATAAGTATTTTGCATGGTTTAGAATTTTGATTTAATGCATAATTATGGAAATATTTGACAAAATGTTCAAAATTACCTCCCTTGTATATGAATATAGAGTAAAATTGATATCTGTAAATTATTTTCTTCTTGAAGCACAATCTTAAAAATCGGCACGGTGAATCAACTTATGTGAAGTGTATTTATAAGTTTGTTTAATTTGTTGCATTTCATATGGCTAGAAAGTGTTTTTTAATAAGGGGCGGAATACCTTTATCAACCATTTCCAAGGCAGTGACAATTCTTTAACCCTTTCCCAAACGACAATTCACTTCAAAACAGCCACAATTAAATGACAAAATGGATGCTATTAAAGATAGGATTCGAGTAAAATAACACACAGAAAATATTGAGACAAAAGAAGAAACTGCTGGTTATCAGCAGTTTCTTCTTTTGTCTCAATGTTTTCCCAAACCTTTTCTATAAGGGACGTCAAAACCAGGTCTTGTTTGGGAAAGGGTTAAGCACTTAAAAGAAAGGATCAACTTTTTTATAAATGAAATTAATCCAAATAAGTAAAAAGTCAATTTTCAAAAACCGAAATCATCGCCATAGTCCCCTTCTGCAGAGTTTCACAAAAATGCACGTATAACTTTTGTCAGTATAAACTTTCTAGTTCCCATGATTTTAATCCAAATTAATTATTTTGTAGAGACCAAAAAGTATGACCAACACCTATCACTGTACATGAATGACACAAAGAAAGGATCAAAACTAAAGATGTCAGCATTTGACAAATGAATCTCTAGAACAAATACAGTCGCCACTCGTTATGTCGACAACGGATAAGTCTAATTTTGCTTAAGTCGCAGTTCAAATCTGGTCCCGTCCTCATCAATGGACATATTTTTTTTCAAACAAAATAATTTCGAACTCTATAGCTTTTGAAATATAGTAGGAAAAGGATAGAAATTGTTCGAAACGAGCAATTTCTTTCCTTTTCCTACACTATTTCAATAATAATCGTACTTGATTACTTTCCAAAACGGTCAAATATCAACTTTATCGAAGCCGAACAAAATCGAAGGAGTCGAACTCCGGATATGTCGAGGTATTTTGACGGCCCCTCCGACTTCGACACAACGAATGTCGGCTGTACTTTTAAAAAGACATTGAGACAAAAAGAGGCGATAAAACAAGGTTTTATTAGGAGACATCAATATATAGCATGGTATGCTTTAAATATCCTACAAATGTAGAAAACCTAATTATGGTTTGGAATAACGTGACCACGATGGAGATTGTGCATCATGGGATGGATAACGAATACGAACAAAATAATCTCGATTCTGGTAAGATTTCTTGCAATAACTACCTTATTTGTGCGTCAGTTTTCAAAAGGCCTGTTGCATGTACCCCGCCTTACCGAGCTCTTTCATCGGATGTATGACATTATTAGATAACTCGTGGTACTTTTTCCAAAATATTGTCCCAACCGACAAGAAAGCGAAATGGTAACGACTACGGCCAAATTAACCCCGCTTCAGGTAAGAATTTGTGCAATAACTTTTTTTTATTTCTATGTCAATTTTCATGCAGTTTGTTGCATCTACTCCGCCTTACTGAGCTCTTTTCGCAGATGTATTACTTATCTGAAAACTCCTTGTACTTTTCTCAAAAAATGATCCCAACCGACTAGAAAAAGGACCTGGATTTTTTGTCGTTTTTCTGATCGGTTGGGATCAATTTTTGGACAAAGTACAAAGACTCTACAAACAAGTCATATATCCGAGGAAAGAGCTCACTAATGCGGGGTACATGCAACAAACCGCTTGATAATTGACGCAGAAATAAGAAAAATATTGCACAATTTCTTACCTGAAGCGAGGCAAATTTGTCCGTATTCGTTATCCATCCCATCATACACAATCTCCACCGTGGTGACACAACATTTGCATGAAATCATCTATAATTCTGTCAATAAGTGGTCAATCTGAAAATGGTTTGAAGCAATTAAGGTGGAAATACGTAGGCTATGGACTTTGCTAGTTGGGGTAGATCTTTAAAAATATAAGCTGACAAAAAGGTGTTGGCGACCAAGTAAAGATTAAATTGTGACCCGTCGCGCTAAAAGGGACCTTATCGGGTGTGTGAAAAATATCGACCCTAGTCCGCGCAGCCAGACTAGGGCCGACACTTTTCACTTTTATGTAATTTTCTAAATCTAGAAAGTTTTCCCTATCTTACTATATGTTCATTTTTCACATACGGGACCTGGTTGAACTGTGCTGGGTCTTATAAGTTTGTCAAAATTTGGATTTTTTTAGTTCGGATAAGGTCCCTTTTAGCGTGACGGGTCACAATTACATAAATAAATAAATAAACAAATAAATGAAAAAAAAAAAATAAAAACGTTTTTCCACCTTCTATGTTTCAAACCGAAATTAAATCGGTCTCGTAATTAACAGAAATATTGATGACTTTTCTTAATTGCTGTATCACGCGATCTGTTGTTTTCAAAACATTGGCTGTTTAATACTATTTTCGAATAAAAAATTGTTTGAAAGGAGAAAAATCCAAATAAATAATCGACTCACCTTTCTCGGAAGTCTGTACCGTATTGTCATAAAGCTCATAGCCACAGTTTTCAACAACACTGCACCAGCATAGAACGCAAACTTTGCAAATACTTCATTTTCTAGACTTAGCACGCTCGCCATGATGCTATAAAGATGATTTTACTTTTACTGTAGGTATAATACCGTATTTAGTGTCTAGTGTACTAAAGTGTCGCCGCCGCGATATGATGACCCTGGTAGTTGAAAACGGCATAAAACCCAAATAAACTCACACTCAAACTTAAGTGTCCTTGATTATAACCCACACGCTTTGAAAATGTACTGCGTTATGTACAGTACTTGCGCAGATTGGGACTTTTATAGACCGTTGAAATACAGTTGTGGTATTTAAGTGATTGGACTCGCATCTACTACGATTTAAAATGGAGAAGTTCGGAAAACGCCAGAATTTAACTACATGGATAATCACGTGATACAACAATTTCAAAAAAAAAATTCAATGATTTTGTTAATACGGAACCGAATTGAATTCGGTTTGAAGCAGAGAAGGTAGACAGACGTCACGCATTAGATTGACATAGTGAATTATTGTAAATCAGTTGATAAAAAAGTTATTGAAAATCAACCCAATTTTTGGTTGATCTTCAATAACTTTTATCAGCTGATGTTTCAAAATCCAACACACCTAGCTCATTCCTGGCATTTTCCCACATTCTATACTTCAAACCGAATTCAAATTGGTCAGGTATTAACAAAATTTTTGAAGATTTTCTAAAATTCTGAGTCACGTGACTATACAACGTGAACTAGCTATGGAAAAAACTTTTATAATGAACTACATTCGTAACACCATGGTTTATATATTTTGGGGCATTAGATGAGCAACCCGGTCAATGCTCTCTCTTACTGTTTTCTACAGAAGTGACCGAGGGGTTCCGTAAGAGATTTACTCGTACAGTAATGGCGCCCAATAGAGCGGCTTAAAAATCTTGCTCTCAACTCTAAAGAACGCTTTATATCAAAAACATTTTAAGAAATCTTTAGATATCTTAAGAAAATCTCACTCTAAAGCACACGCCTCTGCTTTTGACTTACCTAATTGTAAAGGCCAAAGAAAATATAGACAAAAGGAGAAAATACAGATTAAAACTTTTGTCTTAATATTTTTTGTGCCACACAATTATACAACAACGCAAGTTTTGTCATAAGCAACAGCTTTCAATTTAAGCAGTATATAATTTAGCTTTTTGGGAATAGGTTAGAATATAGTCAAAACAAGACTGTATAGAAGATCGGAAAACATAACATTTTCTTCAGAATGAAAAAGCAAAAATCATTTTCGTAGCCAACAATACACTAATTTTATCAATTCATTGAAAATTCGTAATATAAATTATAAACGTTTGCATCGTCCTACTTTATAACATTGCGTCCTCATTACTCTAGACGATTACCATTTTCCAAACAAGACAAGTTTTACATTAAACTATGGGAATACATTCGGGAGAAAGAAGAAAAAACTTGCATATCCTTCTTCTACATATTAATAAATGGACGTCCAAAATACTCTAAACTGGCATTTTCTAAGCAAGACTCGGTTTGAACGCAAAGCTGCGGAAACATTTTAAAACACAAATACAGTCGACACTCATTGTGTCGAAGTCATAGGGACCATCCAATTACCTCGACATATCCGGAGTTCGACTCATACGATTTTTGTTCATTTTCATTGAAATAATATTTGGCCATTTTCGCTGTTGATCAAGTCCGTCAATATTTGAAATATAGTAGCAATTTCTATCCTTTTCCTTCTATATTTCAATAGCCGTTTATATTTCAAAATGATTTTGTTTAGCATTTTAGATGTCCATTGATGATGACCGGGTCATATTTCAACTTCGACTTAAACGAAAATTCGACTCATCCGATGTCGACATAACGAGTGTCGGCTGTAGCTGATAAAACAACTTCCATATCGATCTAATTAATGGCATTTTCTATATGTGCTAGTAAATGATCCTTCCCAAAATCAGAGCGCGTTTTAGAATGATAAATTAAGGTATAATACCCGTAATGTTGCCATTTTGAGATTCATAAAACATCGGATTTTTTCGAGCTGCATCGTTTTGTACCCGAACTTATTCGGGCGTAGTCGTGTAAACACATTCGGCGGTTGATTTCGATGTCGCCCGAATAATTCCCACGTCGCGCGAATTCATTACAGTTGGACTGCATTAATTGACAATCGCTTTTTACATTTAAGCCTATTTCACACATGGCAAGGTGGATGGAGCATCTAACTACGAATTCATGAAACAAGCAAATTAGATGCGACAATACATATGGTTGGGAACTATAACTCATCGGCTATGACTGTAGACTTGTATACAAACACTTTACTTGTTATTGTTGATAAATGGCCCAACACAAACACTTCCTCTTTTTGGGAATAAAAGAATTAGGACATTAATTCACTCGTATTGCTCACGATAAATGGATTGGTAAATGTTAAAACTATGTATTTGTTTTTTAGTGTTTGTATACAAGTCTACAGTTATAACCGATAGACTATACTTGATACATTATTTTCGATATTTGTCAATAATTACGTCAATATATTACCAATTTGAAAAAGAGAATTTGAAGCAGAGAAAATGGGAAAACCACAGGGGTAGTATTCGCATACAAATGTGACCCGACACGCTAAAAGGGGCCTTATCTAAACTCCAAAATCCAAATTTTGACAAACTTGTCAGACCCTGCACAGGTTAACCAGATCACATATGCAAAAAATGAACATTTAGTAAGATAGAGAAAACTTTCCGGATTTAGAAAATTACATAAAAGTTGAAAGTGTCGGCCCTAGTCTGGCTGCGCGAACTGCGCAGACAGACTAGGGTCGATATTTTTCACACTTGGATAAGGTCCCTTTTAGCGTGACGGGTCACAAATATATATTATAACCATTGGTGTTTAACTCGGCCAAAGCGAGGGACGTTTTTTTCCCGAACAATGTACTCCGGCGGCATTGTTATAAAATCTCGTAACTACGGCTTCGATAAAGCCGAATTTACAAGATTTTATAACAACACCGACGGTTTGTCAATTTTCAGACCAAATTCATTGCAATTACAATCAAAGTACTGAAAGTACTGTTGGAAAGCAAATTTGCTGATTATGTCTAAATGCATTTCTAGTTGTTAGCAATATGAATTACACGGAGTTGGATAAAAGTAATTAATTGAATTTGATTCTTTAGAAAGTTACAAAATACAAATTATGAAAGGATAATGTCTGTTCCATATCAGCAAAATATACTGAACAAAAGAGAAAACTTTACGCTGCAAGATTTCTTGTTTCTGAAAAAGTATCGAACTAAAAGCCTGATTTTATTTTTACAATATTTCCATGGCATTCGGCAATCGTTTTGTCGAAGTTTCATTGCCTTGTCTCCTTTAATGTCAGAGTTACGGCCCTTAATGCATTTACAGCTAATTTCATCTAATGCCACATACGCGCGATAAACGATTCATTATTTTTACGGAATTGGTCATATCCGGGTTGCCAAAAAACCACAAAACATCTCTCTTATCACTTGTAGCAAGCTCTAAAATAAAGGTCTAATCTGTCAATTTTGTGAATTACCCCCCTTTGACATAAACAAATAGGGAATTTAAAATGTCGAATTCTCCCAGCCGAAAACGACTATAAGGCATTCTAGCACTCTATATGTTCTCCTATACCCAATGTCATGTTCTGAAGTAGGTTTTCTTGTATAATAGACTAGTGCGACAGGTCACGGTTCATAAATCTATTTGATGTACAGGCCCGTAGGAACAGGGGGGGAGGCTAGGGGGGGGGGGGGGCTAAGCCCCTCCAATGTTGGCCATCTTACCGGCTATCAACGAATTCATTCAATTTCGTAGTTTTTGTTCCACTTAAAACTTCTCTTTATCACTGTATATTGAATGCACGTGTGCTTAATCGCTGTATATTGAATGCACGTGCGTCGTTATCGATTTCTCCGCATTTTGTGGGAGCCTCGTTTTGAAAATGTCGATTTGTTACTATTTTTAGTAACAATTCACATGTATACAATGTTAATTTCCCATAAACCCATTGTTTGCCTCCGGAAGTTAATCAGAGTCTTCTCTGATGAAAATTCGCTCTTCGATATTTGGATGTCGCTATTTACATCGGAGCGCTGTCCAATTCAAAAACAATTTTGTCGTCTGCTACGGCTTTTTTTTATTTTGACCAATCTGAAATGTTTCTATTTGGGAAATGGTTAACATACCAACAATGTAAATTGATTTGATTCTATGTAGGCCTATTCATCTAGATCTAAATCCACGGTGGGTAACTCACATGACTCTAGGGAAGCGTTAACACCGAAAAAATCGTCCGCTTCAAGGTATGTTTTGTTTAATTTCTCAGCTTATACCCTATTGATTTTGATGAGATAAAGTGCACGGAACGCGCCCTTGAGAGGGCCCTAACTCACTCTGCTCCAAATCCAGTGGTTTCTTCAAACATTCGAGCCAAAGTGTTTGTAAGTGCAAAACGAAAGTGGGAAGCATTCACATGCACCGAAGAAAACTTTCGCTTGAATGTTTGAAGAAATCACGAGATCGGAGCAGAGTTACAAACGGGAATAGCCCTCTCAAATGCGCGTTCCGTGCACTTTATCTCGTCAAAATCAACAGAGTATAAGCTGAGAAATTAAACCAAACATACCTTGAAGCGGACGATTTTTTCGGTGTTAACGCTTCCCAAAAGTCACATGGGTTATCCACCGTGATATCTATAGATTAAAAAGTTAAGGTTTACGAACTGAGAATGAAATGCAGAGCCAGAGGCAAAATTTGAAAAGTGCCAGTAATTCCTAAATATGTTAAATTCATATTCCAGATACAAACATAAGCATTTTGTATGGTTTAGAATTTTGAATTAATGCACACGTACAGAAATATTTGACAAAAATGTTCCAAATTACCTCCCTTGCATATGAATATAGAGTAAAATAATATTTGTAAATTATTTTCTTCTTGAAGCATAATATTGAAATCCGGCCTGGTGAATCAACTTATGTGAAGTGTATTTACAAGTGTGTGTAATTTGATGCATTTCGTATGGCTAGAAAGTGGTGTTTTCATTCTCAGTTCGTAAACCTTAACACCGTTTTTAAACCAAGTGGTGAAAGGATTGCTAGTCTGATTTCTATGCATTTTTCAAGAGCATACCATCACATATTCTGGTTTCCCAGATTTCTACTTTCGCTTTGAAATGCCTATAGCTACACGCAAATACTAGCAAGGCCTATTAGACAAGATGTCTATGTCATTAACCTCAAAATAACCACTTAGTTGATCAATCAATTATTGTGAACGCGATTAAATGCATGGCTTATCGAATATCATTGTTTAGTTTCGGACATTAAAACGTGTAAGAATTTGGGCATAGAAAGATTCTAAAAATAGACGTGTCCTAGTTCCTATTTTTAGCGCTTGAAGTGGGTCGCATATTTCATAGTTCAGTAAACTTGACTGACCCATTTTCAACGAAAGATATTGGACTGGCTATTGAACCGTAATGAAAGCAAATTACTACGTGATCGTTTCTCCTCTTTTAACACATGTTTAATTGGATGTTTTATCATCGGTCACACAATTGAATATCTTGTGTACAACTATAGAATTCAATATTGAATATTCGAAAGGTTGTTCTTGTCATTGATCTTTGCTTTTGATAGAACTATTTATAGTGAGGAGGACCGGGAGATGTTGTGTGGTATGCAGAGAATGTTAAAGTGCAGAGAAGCACGACTGGAAAGAAAAGCAAATTTTGCAAATTTGCTTTCCAAAAACTGATCTTTAACCCTTTCCCAAACGGCAAAATTTTAGTTTGATCCTCTTAAAAAACTGTCACAAATGACAAAATGGAAGTTATTAAAGGTAGAATTTGTGTAAAATATGGCACACAAAATATTGAGACAAAAGCAGAAACTGCTGGTTATCAGCAGTTTCTTCTTTTGTTTCAATGTTTTCCCAAGCCTTTTCTGTTAAACTCACCTTTAAACGCCAAATATCTATACCTTGTTACAGAGAAAAATTTTGATTTGATATGATTTGATTGGTTATTTTATTGGTTTGCTTAGATTCGATTAGGTTGATTGATTGATTGATTGATTGACTGAGTGATTTGTTGAATCCAGTCATGTTGCGTCGGTTGCTGCACTTAACCATTTGTCCCTGATATTTCTTTTAACAGTCAGTCAAATGAGTTTTCGTATCAAATCCCAAACTTATACCTACTTCAAAACCTCGTAACTCCAGTTTTTATCAAGCTTATGATAACAACGATATGACTGTTCTATACTGAGACGCGTTCTTTACTGCGGGATTTCTTCAGATATCTTGACATTTCCTAAGATGTTTTATATAATGCGTTCTTTAGAG
Source organism: Fragum sueziense (assembly GCA_963680895.1). NCBI lineage: Eukaryota > Metazoa > Mollusca > Bivalvia > Cardiida > Cardiidae > Fragum > Fragum sueziense. The sequence goes on along the minus strand of OY804605.1, from coordinate 14,295,677 downwards.
CAAGATTATTAAAACGCTCAACGGGAGGCGTCAATACTCTATATTTCTTGCGAAACTCCTTGGTTAACTTGGTGGAAACAATATAAAAGAGAAACAAGCGAGTTGTTCCGAATGTTCCACGGTACCATGGTAATGCACAATACTTCATGCTCACCATGACGTCATTTGTATGAAATATGGAGCATTTGGAACACCTCGGTCAGAATATAATTCTTAAAAACGCTTTATCTAAAACATCTTAAAAAATCTTTAAAAAATCGGTCTAAAGAACGCGCCTCAATTTTCTCATTCATACTCTAGCTATCAGTCCATTTGATGGATGTCCTCACATTGAAGATGAACGTTCACGCACGTAAATGCCATCCAAACAAAAGAACGGGAACCAAACTAAGCTAGAAAGGGACATTAGCTCCCCCCCCCCCCCCTCATTAAAAATGTTTCCAGTCCTTCGGACAGGTCTGTAAGTTACCGGGTTGGCATGAAATACATGTTTTAGCTGTATAACAATGAATATAGTTCTATCGTCTAGAATTTGATTTTTCAAATGGAAACTTGTAATCATAGTACTGAAAGTACTGTTTGGAAGCAAATTTGTTAATGGTGTAGGCCTGTCCAGAAGTAGAGTACTTTGATTAGATACTTTGATTATCCATTTGAATACCTTGCATACTTTGATTCGTAGAGTACTTTGATTACATACTTTGATTATCCATTTGAATACCTTGACTACTTTGATTCGTAGAATACTTTAATTAGGTACTTTCATTATCCATTTCAATACCTTGAATACTTTAATTCCATGCATCTATTTTTAGCTTTGAATATATTTCATTATTCAGTAAACTTGTCAACTTGACAGACCCATTTGCAAGGAAGGCCATTGGACTGATCTTTGAACCATAATAAAGCAAATTACTAAGTCGGTCTTCACTTCCCTTAGAGACTTGATTAAATGAATGTTTCATTTTTAGTCACACAATTCAATATCTATACATAACTCCAGACTTACATATTGAATATTCGAATGACTGTTGCCTTATACATCTTTGCTTTTGGTAGAACTATTTATAGTGAGGAGGACCGGAAGATGTTGTGTGGTATACAGAAAATGGTAAAGTGCAGAGAAAAGCGGCTGCATAGAGAAGCAAATTTTGCAAAATTTGCTTCTCAAAAAATATTGGAATATATCTATCTGTCTTCAATTCTTCCTAAACGCATAACCATTCATTATATGTGAGTGCCAAGAAAGAATTATGAAAGCCGCGGCGCTTCTTCATAGCTCTCTCCCCTTTATTCATAGCCACTCTCGCTTCTTCATAGCTTACCGCTCCTTTTCATTGCGTACTTGTTTTTCTTATAAATAAACAAAGGTTTTCAAAATCGTTTGTGCGGAATACTAAAAGAGACCATAAAATAGTAAACTGAACATATCTCATTCGAAAAATGCATATGATAGCGCCGCAGGAGTCGTTTATTTGTCGTTTATGTATCGTTTGGTTTGTAAACTTAAGTGTGTGCACTCACTTCGAAAGTAATTGCAAGTTTACTCGGTAAGCTAGAACAAAGGGCTTTGGCAATATAATACATCATTCATTACCCCCATCGAATAGCACTCCCCGATTTTTGAGAATCAGCCAAAAACTGGGAAAATCACCGATTTAAAGTGACAAGGTGTGTTTACATTCTTACAATGGGTCCCCTCTCTTCATAGCCGGAAGTCCCTCTTCTGAGATTTCAATCATAGCATTTTGCAATGAAAGAGAGGGATTGGTGGCAGTGACAGGGGTAGTATTCACATACAAATATAAATTATAACCATTGGTGTTGAACTCGGCCAAAGCGAGGGACGTTTTTTTCCCGAACAATGTATTCCGTCGGCGTTGTTGTAAAATCTCGTAACTACGGCTTCGATAAAGCCGAAGTTACAAGATTTTATAACAACACCGACGGTTTGTCAATTTTCAGACCAAATTCATTGCAATTAGAAAAACTGATCTTTAAACTCACCTTTAAACGCAAAATATATATACCTTGTTACAGAGAAAATCCTTTCAAACAACATAATTTTCAGACATGAGAGACCAATTTTTAAGTTTGTCGTCAATAACATTTTTATCACCCAGTTTAAATAAAAATAAAGATAAAAAAAATAAGTCATGTCCTGTCATTGTCACTTTCTCTACTTCAACCCGAATTTAGTCAAGTATTAAAAAATCATTAAGGGTTTTTTTTTCTGAAATTATTGTGTCATGAAAATTTGATTTGTTTGATTTTGATTTGATATGATTTGATTGATTATTTTATTGGTTTGCTTAGATTCGATTGGATTGATTGATTGATTGATTGATTGACTGATTGATTGATTGAATCCAGTCATGTTGCGTCGATTGCTGCACTTAACCATTTGTCCCTGATATTTCTTTTAACAGTCAGTCAAATGAGTTTTTGTATCAATTACACAAACAATCCAAACTTATACCTACTTCGAAAATTTACTTTGATGAGAACTGTCAAAACAAAGTATACTTAGCAAAAAAAGAAACTTTACATGGGTTTTTGAGGGTTGTAGCGTTGCTTTGAAGCAATATAGAATACATATGTAATAATTATATGAAATGGGAAAGCAATGTCCGTGACTTTGAAAAATGTTCGGGACCATTGGTGTGAAAAATGAAGGTCAACTTGAAGGTCAAAACACAGAGGGGTCAATTTCAAAAATCACAAAAAATGACGAAATTTTCAAGTGCTTTTGAGTATCATTTCTGAACGTGTAAACGCAAACCATTACTTTTAATAACGTGTGTAGCCACCATTTGCCACAATACATGATGCTATTCTCCTTCTCATTGAATTTGTGAGCCGACAAATGGCATGATTTGGTATGTTCTGCCATTCCAAAAGACGGGCATGTCTTAAGTCATTCACGTCATTGATTTTATGGTTATTGCGAACCCGACCCGCCAAATCATCCCACATGTGCTAAATGGGTTTTGGTCGGGCAAAACCGCCAGCCACTCTAAAACGCTGACACCGTCCTGTGCTCGTCCAGTGCCTGAGACGACGAGCCCAGACTAAGCGAGCGTGTCTGTGGCGGGCAGTGATGATTTGTCCCGTGTAAGGTCGGCGCGCTCGAATGGCAACTCTGTTTTTTCTAAGACGATTACGTATGGTCTGGGCAGAGACTCCTAGCTGTCTAGCAATTATTGTTGCTGGGGTAAATCGGTTATGCAAATGCGTTACGGTGATAAAACGGCCGTCTCTATGTGACGTCACTAGAGGCCTACCTGATCTCGGACAATCTCTAACTTCTCCAGTAGTTGCATACCGAGTCCTTAGGTTATGAATTGTTTGCTTTGAGAATCCAAAATGAAGGGCACCGTTATTCACAGACATACCGGCTCTAAGCATACCGACAGCCTGATTTCGGTCATTTTCCGATAGCCGTGGCATATTTGTTTTCATAAGAAAATGCAAACAGTTTTGTTTTTTCGTTTTAGTGATAAAGAGTACGTGACAATCGATGTCAAAAAGCATTCGAAACGAACTCGGGATTGCTAAACACGAGTAGGGTGATGAAAACCGGAAGTGAAAAGCGTGCAAGCCCGTGCGCTGTGAAACATCGAATTTTTTTTATGCCTGTATATTCTCTATCATTTGCCAGATAAGTACATATCGATTTAATTTATATAGCGAAACGCTTTAACCATCTAAAAAGCCAATAAAAGATGTAAAGTTTCTTCTTTTGCTAAGTATATGTTTGGGCAACGGGTAAACAAGGGAAATATTGATATCGTGAATGTGCTCCTTTTATCTCAAACATAGCGACATAACGTCAGTGTGAAGTCAAAACCTCGTAACTCCAGCTTATTCAAGCTGTAGTTACGAGGTTTTGACTCCCCACCAACGATAAAATGAAGGGAGAGTATTGTTAAGCTCATTTCATATTGGATTGGTCACTATTCACTCCCTTGTTTTGTTGCACACAACTAGTATTCTTGCACTTTACAAACCTTTTTTTTCTGGTTAAACCCTTTCCCAAACGACGAAATTTTAGGGTGATCCACTTCAAAAACTGCCACAAATGACAAAATGGATGGTATTAAAGATATAATTTGTGTAAAATATGGCATAGAAAATATTGAGACAAAAGGAGAAACTGTTGATTATCAGCAGTTTATTCTTTTGTTTCAATGTTTTCCCAAGCCTTTTCCATTAGGGACGTCAAAACCAGGTCTTGTTTGGGAAGGGTTAAGAATATCTTGGGAGAGCATTTGGGCAAAAGGAAGAAATGCTAAACCGGGATCTTGAAAAAGGAGCCCTTCTGGTGAAAAAGAAAAAAAAGTGTTGTTTTTTTTAACTTTTTTACCTAAAATTTTACCTTTTTCCTTTCTGTGGATTCAGACCAACACGAGGCTATTCAGACAGTACCCGGATGGACTAGTATCATATCGTCGGTGTTATTGCAACACCTCGTAACTCCAGTTTTTATCAAGCTTATAATACCGACGATATGACTGTTCTATACTGAGACGCGTTCTTTACTGCGGGATTTCTTGAGATATCTTGAGATTTCCTAAGATGTTTTATATAATGCGTTCTTTAGAGCAAGATTTTTAAGACGCTCAATGGGAGGCGCCAATACTCTATATTTCATGCGGAACTCCTCTGTTAACTTTGTGGAAACAATACAAAAGAAAAATAAGCGAGTTGTTCCGAATGTTCCACGGTACCATGGTAATTCTCAATACTTCGTGCTCATCATTACGTCATTTGTATGAAGTATGGAGCATTTGGAACACCTCGGTCAGAGTATAGTTCTTAAAAACGCTTTATCTAAAACATACTAAGAAATCTTAAAAAAATCTCGGTCCAAAGAGCGCGCCTCAGCTTTCTCATTCATACTCTAGCTATCAGTCCATATGATGGATGTCCTCAAATTGAAGATGAACGTTCACGCACGTAAATCCCATCCAAACAAACGTATAGAAAACGTTACATAAGTCAAGCGAAATGATATATTGCTTAAGGTAGTCTACCCTTAATGAGATTTGCGCGACGTCGGAATTATTCGGTCGACGTTGAAATAATACGGCGGTGGAACTTTCCACCGCCGAATGTTTACGACCGCGCCCGAATAGGTTCGGATACGTAACGACGACGCTCGAACAAATCCGATGTTTTATGAATTTGAAATTGGCCACATTATGTGTATTCTATCTTAAAACCGACAGACCACACCAATTCTCCAAGAAAGAGGCATTTTTGGGATCTTTTCGACATTAAAACGATGTCTCCTAAAGGTTTACGAATTGAGAATGAAATGCAGAGCCAGAGGCGAAATTTGAAAAGTGCCAGTAAATCCTAAGCTGTGTTACATTTCCATTCCAAATACAAACATAAGCATTTTGTATGGTTTAGAATTTTGAAATAATGCATACTTATGGAAATATTTGACAAAAAGGTTCTAAATTACCTCCCTTGCATATGAATATAGAGTAAAATAATATTTGTTAATTATTTTCTTCTTGAAGCATAATTTTGAAATCCGGCACGGTGAATCAACTTATGTGAAGTGTGTTTACAAGTGTGTGTAATTTGATGCATTTCATATGGCTAGAAAGTAGTGTTTTCATTCTCAGTTTGTAAACATTAACATGTTTTTTAAGATGCCATAAACAGCTATGTCGTCTACTTCCCTCGTTTGAACGACATAAAAATTGCATATCGTCGGTGTAAATGCGAGACCTCGTAGGTCGATTCTTGCGATCTTCAAAGTACAAACTTGTGTGCATAGTTACAGACAGTTCTTGCAAGTTTTTAGATATTTTACTGATTAGTATTGATGACAAATCATTTGTGAACAATATGTCCAAATTTCAAGTAAAACATTTCAAACCAGGAAAAGTTATTATACTTTTCTCCCCCCCCCCCCTTTGAAATTTTCCAAAAACGAGATATCGTCGTTGTAAATGCAAAACCTCGTTTCTCGTTTTTGGAAGATTTTATAGGGGAAGGAAAAGGGTGTTTCAACTTTTCCCAACTGAAACTTTTTTCTTGAAATTTTGACATATTGTTCTGCAATGTGTATAATACTGATACTGTACAAATATCTCAAAACCTGCAAGAATTGTCTTATCTTGTTACACAATATTTTACTTCGAAAATCGCAAAAATCGACATACGAGGTTTTGCATTTGCACCGACGTTATAGCAATAGGTACAAAGGTCCTGTGTCAGTTTTTATAGAAAATTCCCCCCCCCCCCCTCCTCTCGAGAACACAAACGAAATTTACACGAACGAGTGCTACATCCCGGTTTTGGTAAGAAATTGTGCAATAACTTTCATATCGTCGGTGAAAATGCAAAACCTTGTATGTTTATTCTCGCGATTTTCAAAGTACAAAGTTGTGTGTCCAGTTTAGAGAATTCTCGCAGGTTTTGATACATTTTTTCTAATCAGCATTAATGATACATTATTTGTGAACAATATGTCCAAATTTCAAGCAAAATATTTCAGTGTAGGAAAAGTTATTACACTTTTCCCCCTACCCTTTAAAATTGTCCAAAAACGAGATACGAGGTTTTGCATTTACAACGACGATATTCACTTTGGGGATCGTGCATTGTGGGATTGGTAAATTTACGTCAAAATTAGCCCCGCTTCGGGTAGTGTTGAAATTGTGCAAAATATCTCTAATTTCAGAGTTATTTTTTAACCCTTTCCCGAGCAAGACCTGTTTTTGGCGGCCCTAATAAAAAGGCTAGGGAAAACATTGAGGTAAAGGAAGAACCTGTTGGATAACCAACAGTTTCTCCTTTTGTCTCAATATTTTCTTTGCTATATTGTAGACAAATTCCTTTCTTATTTACACAAGTTTTTCATCTACAACATATTTTATATAGGACCACCCTAAAATGTTGTTGTTTGGGAAAGGGTTAAGCAGATTCTTGCATGTACCCCACCGTAAAGACAGAAGAGAGAAAAGGAGAAAAATATGGGATAAATTTCGCGTAATAAAAACAAATAAATTTTATACAAGTACAAAAAAGTCTGAAACAAGTAATCCAATCTAAGACGATTATTTCAAGTTTTACAAAAAGATAAAAGCAAACACAATGTATTACTTATGTTATTTAGGTATTAACTCAATCAAAATATAAATAATTATACAGACATTTTAAAGTACAGTCGACCTTCGTAATGTCGAGATGAGAGAAACCGTAAAAATACCTCTACATTTCCGGAGTTCGACTTAACCGTTTCTGCCCAATTTCCATTAAAATGGTACAAATGTATTTAACTATTGAGAGAGATGTTTCAAGCTTGCTTTTAATAAACATGAAAAGAAACTTAATGTTTTTCAGCCGGCAAAATTTTGGATTTTTCCAAATTCAAAGACGTTGCAGACGACAATTCAAAGTGAATGAAAATTTTTACTTTTTGGGTCTTTTGGGAAGGAAAACATTGTGGGAAATGAAGAAATTGCTTGTTACAAGCAATTTCTTCATTTTCCACAATGTTTACCAAAGCCAAAAAAGGTTCATTGTGTGGTAATGGGTTAAAGGCCGTTTGCAACGTTTTGTATATGGTTATATCGCTGCGGTTGGAGCACCTAACCCTAGATCCCGTGTATTTCTCTCACCAGTACAACCACAATATCCAAACCGAACCTCTAGCAGCTCTCTCACATAGATAATTCACACCCATAGGTGAGAGACAGATGGCTTTGGTCAAATGTCAGAATTGATACTTGTCAAGTTGAGGTTCGAACTCACGACCCTGGATTGACAGACTCCTACGTTACCGACCGAGCTATCTTGGCTCGGCTGATGGTTAATGCACATCTGGCATTTTGGCTCATGTTATTGACCCTTTTCCACAAGACAAAATTTAAGTGTGGTCCAATTCAAAAACTGCTGCAGACGACAAAATGGGTATTTTAAAGGTTGGATTTGTGTACGATTTAACAAGAAAAATATTGAGGCAAAAGGAGAAAATGATTATCATCATTATGCCTGTTTAACCTATAATTAGTAAATTGATATGTTTTTTATATTGGGCATATAGTCCAATATATCAAAACCTGTTTTTCACTCCAGACATCGCTCCAGACACTACGTTCTTTCTCTTACCCGCTGAGCTATGTGTTCAAACCAAACTACGTTATTTCAAACACCACAGAAACGTCCTTTATCAGTCATTATCTTCAACGTTTTTCATCTTTTTCACTTCTGCGACAAATAAGGAGGGGGTTAATAATTACTTTTGATGAAATTTTCGCTTAGATTGAATACCTGTTAGTTTTTTCAGCGTTGTTACAATCTTTTCGGTTGAGTAAAGGAGCTTGAAAGCAAAATAGTGTAACTCTAAGATAAGTTCCATGTAGTTAAAATATTACTGCTCTGTTTTTTTTCAACGGTCAATTAGCCTACCAGTGAAAGCACTGACAGGTGTTTAACTGGGTCACTGCTTGACCTACTACAACTGTGTGTGTATTCGTACCGTTAGCCCATTCCCTAGATACAATGTGTGCGCTTTACCCATTCCTATATTCTGGTCCCTTTAGGTTCCCATGAAATATATGTGTTTGGAAAACATGGTAGAAAATGAAGAAATGATTGTGACAAGCAACTTCTTCATTTCCCACAATATTTTCTTCCTAGAAAGACCAAACAATGTAACGATTTATTTGCTTGAAATTGGCGACTGATAATGGGTTAAGGATTTATTCTGCATTCACTTTATCTTTATTGTTTTTTTTTCAACTCTTGTGTTGGAGGCTCTTCCAAACGACAATATCTTAGAGTTGTTTAAATTAGAAAGAGTTGCAGACGACGAAACGGATGACGATAAAGATGAAATCATGTCATTTACAATGAAGCACAGAAAATATTGGGACAAAGGAGAAAATTCCGGTTATCTTTGTATGTTTCATATTATTTGCTTCATAACAATGTATTGTTTGGAAAAGGACGAATAGTTAGAGGCTAGCCCATAGAGTATACTAGACACTGTGATTTTAAAATATTTTGATCAAAGTAAAATCATCGTCTTAAATTTGCCGTTTTCTAGAATTTTAACATTTTTACCTCATATACTGTTCTTAGACTGATCATTTGGACCAATGGACAAGTGTATTCTATTTAATCGAAATATGTTTGCAATTCAAAGATCAGTTAGGCTAAGCCTCTACAATGGGTCCGTACTTGGTATTATTCTGATCAGCTAAGAATAAGAAATAATCCAACATGTTGATTTAATGTAAAATCCGGTAAAGTGTAACATTTTCCCTTTTCCAAAACAGCCTCACCTTTTGGATTCACCTCGAGAATGTACATTCAACTTTTTTTTATCACCTATGCACGTTTGCCTACACATTAATTAATCATTTTCCAAACGATGACGCCTTTTTACTCGCTTCATAGAAAATGCTAAAAAACATCGAATAGAGAATGGGGCAATTTTGCATATCAGCATATTGTACTTTTGTCAAAATATCAATTTTTAAGTGATGCCCAATATACAGTGCTGACAGCACTTTGATTATTCTTTGGCGGAATCAGAATATCGTGAGACTACTAGTATTATAATTATGTCTTGATTATGAGATTGTTCATTCTAAAGCTTATAGATGCCATCTTCCTTTCTTTTTTTCTTTTTTTTAAATTGCTACTGACAAGCAAAAATAAATAAATAATGCTACTTCAGATTAAAGAAATGTCTCTATACGGGTAGTTTTATTGGGGGTTTTACGCCGTTTTCAACTTCTAAGGTCACATCGCGGCGGCTGGAGCAACTAACCATGTATTCCTGGCGTTTGTCATACTAGTACTACCACAACACCCAAACCGAGCCTCCAGTTGCTCCCCACATAGGTTCACGATATCAAACCATTGATCGGTGACATTTCTGTCAGAAAGGGTATTTGCCGCGACCGGGTATTGAACCCGGGACCGCTCGAATGAGAGGCAGATGCGCTACCAACTGTGTACCGAATACGGTACAATTTTCGACCGAATATGGTACAAACATTGTACCATATTTGGTTGGAATAAGTTTTTCTATGCTCGCCAGAACGTATTTGGTACATACCAAAAAAACTTATAAAATGAAAATGGCGTACGTATATGGTACATAAATTATGTATTTCTTAATAAATGAAATAGTCTGCCGATGTTTAAACTTTTTTTCGAACTCAAATACATTGTATTAACCTAATATTGACAAAATACCACAACAACAAGTACAGAGCTTTGAACAAATGACCATTTTCGTGGCGGGGAATCACGTGGCACAATAATTTCAGAAACTCGTCAATTGTTTTGTCAAAACTTAACATCCAGCTAAATGTAGAGAAAATTGCTACTTTACTGAGCTCCATTCATACATGAGGAAATATAGTGCACAGCAGGTACAGGCTTTTGAACAAAGTTCCATGTTCGCGACGGGGAATCGCGTGACACAATAACTACGAATTCGTCAGAATACGCTGATTCTCGTCACCACAGTTAAGCTGTTGCTGCTGCTGTTGTTGTTTTTGCTTCTGTTGTTGTTCCTGCTGTTGCTGTTGATGTTGTTGTCGTTGTTATTGTGGCTGGTGTTGCTGTTATTGCTATTGTTGTTGATGGTGTTGTTGGAATTGTTGTCGTTTTGTCGTTGTTATTGTGGTTGTTGTTGTCGTCGATGTTGTTGCTGCTGTTAATGTTTTGCTGCTATTGTAGTTTGTTTTATTATTTTTGCTGTTTTGCTGCTGTTGTTTGTTATTACTGCTACTGCTGTTGTTCTTGCTGCTGCTTATATTGTCGTCGTTGTTATTGCTGTTGTTGTTGTTGTTTCTGTTGTTCCTGTTGACATTGCTGCTGTGGCTGTTGTTGTTAATGCTGCTGTTGGTTTTTTTTTACGTTGTTGCTATGATTATAATGATGATGATGAAAAAAGTTTTTTATTACGTTGACGCCAATGATTACCGGCCGCCGATGATGATGATGATGATGATGATGATGATGATGATGATGATGATGATGATGATGATGATGATGATGATGATGATGATGATGATGATGATGATGATGATACGTAGATACGTATTTGGTACAATTAGACAGTTGAACCATATTCGGCCGAATACGGTACAAATTTGTACCATATTCGTTTTTGTACCAGATACGGTCCGACAAACTGCGCCATGGCCGTCGCTCCTCTATATGGGCATCTTCGCAAGCCAAGGGTTACTACCTCCACTTTGTTCCTTACGAACGTAAGGAACAAAGTGGAGGTAGTAACCCTTGGCTTGCGAAGATGCTATATGGGATGTGAGAGATTTCGTGCTTTCTTTTACGGTGTATAATCACGTGACTCAAATTTCCGATAATCTTCAATATATTTTTTTAATACTTGACCAATATGAAATAGGTTTGAAGCAGAAAAGGTCGGAAAACGACAGGAATAAGATGGACGTGTTGTATTTTTGAAAAATCAACTGATAAAAAAGATATTGAAATTTTGGGTTATCTTCAATAACTTTTTAACAGTAAATTTTTCAAAAATCAGCCATGCCCATCTAATGCGTGACGTCTGTCCACATTCTCTGCTTCAAACCGAATTCAAATCGGTCCAGTATTTACAAAATAATTGAAGATTGTCTGAAAATATTGTATCACGTGATTATTCACCGTCTTTTAATAACCACGACAAGTACCTTAACACTTATCAAAGTACATAACATCTATGCAAATCAAAGACTGTTTGACACACTTGAAAATAAAAACAGATGTATCGGATTTGGTTAGACTCGGTAAACCTGAAGCAGGGAAGGTAAGACCTCTGAGATTTTCTGTCAAAGACACTCAAACAAAGAACCGTATTCTTTCGGAGGCTAAAAACCTTAAATCAGCTGATAGCAGTAACTTGAAAAAGGTTTACATTTACCCTGATAGAACAAAGCAGCAGAGAGAAGCACATAGAGAACTAATTGCAGAAGCAAAAAGGAGGAGAGAAGCTGGAGAAAATATAGCTGTTGTGAACGGTGTATTGAAAACATTTCGAGCTAGGCCAGCCGGTAGGAGAGGAGCGCCCCCTTTCACAGACTCGGACGAGTCTGGAGGAGGTACTCGCTAGACAGACATTCGTAAACCATAATGTAAATACGTTAAATCAGTTAAATACGTTTAAAGAGTTTAATACGTTAAAAACTGTTAAAAGTTCTATAAATAGTTCAAATCCAAATACTGACATTTTGTCAAATTCGTTTTTATGCTATTACACAAACGCTCAGAGTGTGCACAATAAATATGATGAACTGTCGGACTTTATTTTTGAAAAAAAACCTATGGTAATTGGAATAACGGAAAGTTGGTTGAAACCAGATATTAATGACTCAGAAATAAGTTTACAAGGGTACGAGATATTTAGGTGTGATCGAAAAGAAGGAAATGGAGGAGGTGCTTTACTATATCTACATGATTCTTTGAAATCTACAAGTTGTGACGAACTAGACTCTCTCGAGTATGAAGATGCGGTTTTCAGAAAGATGAGATTAAATGAAAAAGACAACTTACTGATTTGTGTTTTATATAGAAGTACTTCGTCAATCGCAGAATAACGAGAAACTTTTAAGGTTAATGGAAGCCATGATGAAGATAAATAATATATCACACTATCTGATTATGGGAGATTTTAATCTTCCAGAAGTGAAATGGAACGAAATGCATGTCCAAGGAGAATATGACTCATACCCCAACAGATTCTTCGATCTAATAAATGATTTATACTTATTTCAACATGTGACTGAGACTACAAGATTTAGAATTGATCAGGAACCTTCTTTACTTGACTTGATATTTACTAATGAAGAGAGTATGATAGACAGTTTAGAAATAAATCCCCCACTTGGGAAAAGTGATCACGTCGGTTTATTGCTCAACAGATACTGACAATAATATAAGTGAGCCCTCGGACAAAAGAGCGTGGTACAAGGCTGATTTTAACGCGATAAGTGAACATATTGCAAATATAGACTGGGACAGTAGATTTGAAAATATGAATGTTGAAGATAGCTGGAATAGTTTTAAACACGAGTATGAAAAATGTGTGAATTTGTACGTACCACAACAATCGGCACAACCTCAAAAAAGACAACCATGGTTTCGAAAAAAAGTTAAAGAGTCTGTAAGAAAGAAGAGTATTCTTTTCAAAAAGTATAAGAGATCCAAATCTTACGTTGACAAGGTTGAATATATCAAACAAAGAAATGAGACGGGAGAGATTGTCAAAAACGCTAAAAAAGACTATGAATCAAACATTATGAAATCAGTGAAAAAAGCACCTAAACGGTTTTATAGTTATGTCAAAAGCAAGCAGAAGGTTAATGTGAAAGTGACAAAGAAGATGGAACAATGACAAATAATGACAAAGAAAATTGCGAAGTGTTGAGTGACTTTTTTAGTTCGGTCTACACAAATGAACCAAATGACAATAGCATGCCTGATTTTGAGTCAAGATGTAATGAAACTACAAACTGTGTTAAAATAACCGAAGAAATAGTCTTAAAAAAACTGTCAGCCCTAAAGGCAGACAAGTCACAAGGTCCTGATGGAATAAACCCTAGAATTCTCAAGGAGTGTAGAAATACTATAGCTAAACCATTGTATGTCATATTCAAGAAATCTTTGGAAGCAGGGGAATTGCCAAGTGACTTTAAAAATGCAAACGTATCACCGATATTCAAAAAGGGAAACAGAAATAATCCGGGAAATTTTCGGCCAGTAAGCTTGACAAGTATTCCATGCAAAATATTGGAGTCGATTATTAGAGATAGTATGACGCAACATCTTGACAAGCATAATCTCATCTCCAGAGAGCAACACGGATTTGTGAAAGGCAAATCCTGTCTGACAAACCTACTCGAGACATTAGAGGATATAACTTCAAGCTTAGACAAAGGTGAAGAGACGGATATGGTGTTTCTCGATTATCGAAAGGCATTTGATACGGTACCCCACAAGAGATTACTCTACAAAATCGAAAAATATGGTTTCGGTGACGTTTACACAAACTGGATTAGACATTTCTTAGCGAATAGGAAACAAACAGTTTTTATTAGAGGACAGTGCTCAGAACCAGCTGATGTTTTAAGCGGCGTACCCCAAGGCTCTGTCTTGGGTCCACTGTTGTTTATTTTATATGTAAATGACATTCCTGAAGTTGTAAATGCCAAAGTAAAAATGTATGCAGACGACACAAAAATGTATGAAGATCAGACAAGAAGTAGTTCATTGCAGCGAGATTTGATAAAATTGGAAGACTGGTCCAGGAAATGGCTTCTTAAATTCAATGAGCTGAAATGTAAAGTTATGTACTTTGGAAAGAATAATCCCAAGCTTACTTATAAATTAGCAAATACTGAACTGGAAAAAGTAACTACGGAAAAAGACCTTGGTGTATACATCACAGATGATACAAGACCTAGTATGCAGTGTATTGAAGCAGCTAAAAAGGCATCAAAAGCCTTAGGTTTTATTAAGAGAACTTTCTCACATTATGACTGTAAAAGTTTTTCGGTACTGTACAAGAACTACATTCGACCAAATATGGAATTTGCAGTGCAGGCCTGGAACCCCTATCTTAGGAAGGACATAGACTGCTTGGAAAAAATACAGCGTAGAGCTACGAAACTTGTACCGGAATTAAGGAATTTAAACTACAATGACAGACTAAAAGCATTAAACTTAACAACTTTAGAAGAGAGACGCACAAGAGGAGACTTAATAGAAACTTTCAAGATTGTAACTGGAAAAGAGAATGTCGACTGTGAAAAGTTCTTTACATTTAGAGATAACTCGAATACAAGAGGAAATTCTATGAAAATATACAAACCAAGACTTGAGAAATGTGTTTTACAAAGAGTGAACTTCTTTACCGTGCGAGTAATCAATGCTTGGAATTGCCTACCAGATCAAGTGATATCAGCGCCAGGAGTTAACGCGTTCAAGAATCGTCTGGACCGATACAACCGAATTAGACATAGGGCACAAGAGGCAACCGCCTAACTCAAAACCCCCATCATCCTAAAGTAAAGTAAAGTACTCCCTTAAAGGGACATTTCATTCCAATTTCAAAGTATGTCTTGATGCCAAGATTGGTTATTCTAATGAGTATAATATTTCGGATCAATCATTTAAAGATTGGGCCGGTTTATTCGACACAGGGCCGAATCTATTAATACTAGTTCTTGGAATTGATGACGTTGTCATTTTATAGGCTAGCGGCGGGATAAAGTCACGTGGTCAAGTCCAGATCCATATAAAAGCAGGGTAAAACCCATGCGGGCCCTTTTCAGATACAGCCAGGACACAGTTCACATGGTGAAGTACAGTCGAAAAATCTAGAAACCACGTGGCTTTGTTTCTTAATAGATCTAGCAAATTCAAAATAGATCTTTTAGAATAGATCTACATGTACATATAGAGATCTAATATAGATTCAACCACATCTGGTTATTGTTTGAAAATCAACAAAACATTGGATTAATTTTTTAGGTTGACTTTAGTTTTCAGCAAGTTCAACAATAAAATCCCGACGAAACAAATAAAAAGAATATGACTTGAAGATCCATGTATAGACTCTCGATCTTGATCTAGCCGACCGGGTCTGGTTAATTATGATAGATCTAGACCTACGATAAAACATAAAATCAGGAAACGGTTTAAAACCGCCTTTAAGGGGGAATGCTCCAGTTTCCTAAATTTTTCCCCAATAATAGAATTTATTTATATTTTGTATGTTGAAATTACATGTTATTACCAATTGAAAAATAAAATAAAAATGGATGGTCAGCGATCTTGTTTGAATTTTATAGGCATTCGTATCACATACCCCTACATCGGAAAAATGCACAATTTCTTGCATCTACCCAAGGTCACTAAAATGCTAATAAAATGCTGTATATTCATCGTTTAGTCCCGAAAACGGATTAAAAGTAACGTCTTACATTTAATAAGAACAGAAACCCCAAAATATGTGCTATTTTAAATGCATAAATGTATAAAACAGCATGCTCACGTGTTCGGTTAGATCAACGAAGCTGGAGTGTTTTATGTCAAAATTTGCATAATTTGGAAATATTTCAAGTTCTACATAATAGAATTTGATAAAACTCCCCCATTGTATCAAGCAACATGTCCTGGTGATAATCCAAAAAGAAAATGTATAGGTCAGCGCACTTATTAGTGAATTACAGCATTTTTATCAGCTACACATGAATAAAATGACGCAAAACAGTGGTAACTGCATATACACTTACGACTGTCTTGCTCTAAATTATCGATTTCCATCTTGAGGAAATAAGTTTCACATAATAAATACACTTTTACCGTCGAAAATTGTAAATTGTAATGATGTGTTATATTATTGAAAACATGGTAGCGAAACATACTGGTACGAAACGTTTAATTTACTACAGTAATGACCGAGTAATCCGAAAAACTGGAGCATTCCCCCTTAAACTTAATGTTTGTGTACTGCTCCTAAAAATAGATCTCGATACATGTCGGTCATAGTAAATCTATGTGTATTCCTGGTACACACGCCTCTGTCGATACATAATATTATTATGTTAAGTAAATAATCAGTTTAGTTTTAGATTGTAAATGCCAAAATGAGATGGTGTCGATCAGTTGAAACTGGGACCAGAATTAGTGGTACATCGACGGAAAGAGTGGTTTATTGCTGTCTGTGGATGGTCTGAAAAGTGGATGGTTGTAGTCCGTGGATTGTCTGGTCCGTCAGTGCTGGAAAAGGAGGAAGTTAAATGTAAAGTGCGGTTACTGCGCTAGATTCTAAACCATGTAAGTTAAGTTTCAGCCATCACTCAGATTCTTCTCTTACTTTACAACTTTTTAATGATCTAGACTAATTGCCTAAAAAAAAAAAAAAAAAAAAAAAAAAAAAGATGAGCCGATCCGTGATTGAGTGTCGATCCTGATCAGTCCAATGATAATCTCGGAAGTTATTTACCGAAACTGGGATGCAAAATTGTCACTGATGAGTTATGTCATTCATTCGCCATCACCGTTATGAAATTTTAAATGTTAGGCTGCTTTAATTATTGAAAATTTTGTATAGGCTATCCATCACCAGGATTGTATTAGGTAGGCTTAGCGATACAATTCAGATAAATGTTTAAAGTAGTTCTTTAGCTAAAGCTCTTTGTGAGACAATAATGATGGTTGCCTAGATCATTTAGTAAATTACTAATGTAGAGAATTGAATCATTTGGGTTTTTATATGATGTTTCATAATTTATGTGCTGTATTTATTCTTTACTTAATTACAAGGCTGCCACCACTTAGATTCATTCACAGGTAAATAAGACTGTCAATAAGCATACATTAAGGTAAGGTTTGTATTTCAATAATCATTTAAAAAGAAAAAGAAACTAGATCTATATAGATCTAGTGATGATAACCATAGGGAAGAGATGATAAGAATTATTTTAAGAAGGTAAGATGATGATGACAACAACTACAATAACATTAAAAGTTGTAATGAATCTAATATAAAAATGATGATGATGATGATGATGATGATGATGATGATGATGATGATGATGATGATGATGATGATGATGATGATGATGATGATGATGATGATGATGATGATGATGATGATGATGATGATGATGATGATGATGATAAACAAAACAATAATTATAATGATGGTGTAATAATTTATCATAATAATGTTAATAAAAGATGCACTAAAATGATGATGATGTTGATGAGGAGGATGAGGATGACACTGTCCTACTTTGCGTAATGAATTACGGTCTTTTAAACCAACCTCACTTATTAGACTTGATAATACAAATGTAGATCTAATATTGAGCATGCTGTTGTAATGGCATTATTGACGGTTGAGGTTAGAATAAAAGGTGATCATATTACGAAACGTTAGGTGTGTGTGTGTGTAGAAATTAGTAAGTTATAGGACGTCATAACCGAAATATCAATTGTCCATTCAAAATGTGAAATTCACGTACTTCTTGCCTCAACCTAAATTTTGTAATTTGATGGTATTCTCATGATTTATGATGTCTTTCAGAAATTTGATCAACTAGTTACAAGAATGGCTCCGAGAAGGCACAGCACAGACGATACCCAAAAAGTTGGAAAAGGAGTACATGTATGTGGAAACTGGCAAGACATTGGTATGGAAGCCGTGACGGATCTAGATCTACTTTAACTGACGAGAGTATTGGTGCCACAACCCACACCGTAGAGGAAGCCCCCGGTGGACATGGGTAATGATATTGTTGCTTTTTTTGGCAGCAAATTAATAAACAGTAGGATACACGTACAAGGGTATGAAATCAAAATTCATTAACGAGTAAATCTACATTGAAATATCTTCACTAATCACTATTTAACCTGAAAGATGACAGGGTAAAAAAGAAGAAGAAGAAAAAAAAAGTTAAGCTTAGCAATGGCGAATATGTAGTTGCATGCACTATAGTTTGACTTCAAACCCATTTGATAAGGGAGACTGATAAATGGTAAGATTACAGACTACCTGTAGAATATAAACGAGGTAGATTGCAGTGGCAACATAAGCTTGTCTACAGGGCGATAATATGGTTAGAATAACTAGAATTCATTTAAAATAGCCTTTGTTGAATGAAATACATGCTCATATAGTGGAAGTTGTTCTTGTTTCCTCGAGGTATAAGAGGTACCAGTCCAGGGTAAATACGTATTTCAACAACAGAGACCTGTTTCGAAAATTATTATCTATATTCTGTAATTCATAAATGTCTTATGCACAAGGGGATTTATTCAGCATCAAATTGTCTCCTTTAGGACCTGATTGAAATTCAAAAGATTTCTATAATTAGCAACGGAATTACAAAAGAAAACTAATTCGTAAGAGTTGTACAAATCAAAAATCTCAAAGTGCTTCAGAATTCAATGTCCGAGATATGCATCTAAACCACCTACTTTCGGAACAAAAGTTGAAAACGAACATTAATTCATATGAATTAGGTCCATTAAATAAGCTACTGGTAAATTCTTACTTAAAGTGCGAAAGTTCATTTGGCCGTTTTTGTTATCTCGGAATCAACCCGCATTACAATGACATAGGCCTACGTTTAGAAATTCAGTCCAGGCATCCAAGTCAATTCTCAACCTTGTGATATTTCCAATGAAATTATTGGAAGAATGGTGAATTATTGGTAAATCGGTACCTCCACCATTTCGTATCTAATTCTGTGATGTAGCTGCAGCATATACTTTAAATAGCCTGAAATTACAAAGTGCTTGTAAACTAACTAGTAAGTAGTAAGTAAATCAAACGAATCACATTGGGTTAGTTTTTTATACTAACATTTTACAGCATTCCGTCCAAAGCTTATAGGACTATAAAGACTCGGAAATAAAGATTCGATATGCGTTTGCTAAACTTCTCAGAACTTAAATCATCTTTTCAAATGTTTAGATAAATCGAAAAAGACTTATCATGCATATAGTAATTCTAAAACTGTTATGTTTAAATCTTAGATGTAACCTTTCTGAAGTTCATTTTATTATCATTATAGTATTTCCATCGCCTTTACAGGTAGGGTAAAAAATGGAACATTGTAAGTAAATTGTAGGTAAAGCAAAATTATCAACCATTCCAATATCTACATGATCTGACCACTTTGCACCGTGACTGGACAATCTGCTCATAATTTTGCGTTATGCGTGGTGTACATGACAATATTCATTCCTCTTATATCAAAATTAAGAAATAGATTAAATAAAGCCTGTGGCAGATATTATTGGATTTCGTTTTATGCCTTTAATGACGAATATTTTGAACTGTTTGTGCAAATTGAGGGTATCAGCGTACAGAAAAATATTATGTCCAACCGCTTGCATTAAATATGTACATTGTATATGTAGATTTGGATGCGCCATACCATATCAGAATCCTTCTTTCGAGTTAAAACGAACCATGAATTTTTTGCAGTTCTGGGTCGCTAATTCGGCTCAAGATTTGGTACCAATATTACCATCTTAGAGATATTTCTTTGTCTTTCCCAGTCAAGTGATATTTCACATTGATTTCATTTTTTAAAAGTATGTCTTGATGCAAAGATTGTTTATTTTAATGCGTAGAAATGCTGTCAGTTTTTTGAGGTTGTTATTTATGGGCGAAAATGCGCCTTTAAAGTTGAGACAGAAATGACAAATTCTATATAAATCTGAACTGTTATCCACAACAATTTGTCTATTTTAGCACAAAAATACATATTTCTCGTAAACAGATCAATATTTTGACTTGAAATTTTCAGATTTTCCATAAGAAAAGATGCTCTTTCACATAGAATTAAAGTAAAATTTATGTAAAAATAATTGTGAAATGTCACTTTAAGAGCGAGTAAATGAAAAACAAAAAGATAACCGTTGTACTATATAACATATATAACGTTGGTTTTATAAAAAAAAAAACAAGAGCTGTCCGAAGACAGCGCGCTCGACTTTCTAAGTTGCTAAGTATAAAGGGGGCATAACTCCAAATAGAGTGGTCCCAGGGTCATGGGCCCTGATAGTAAGGTAGAGGGTGTGATGGTGAATAAGCATTCCAAGTTTGGGTTGAATCCCTTTGATAGTATGGAAGTTATTGATGTTTGAAAAAATTTAACCTTGGTTGCAACGCCGACGCCGACGCCCGGGTGACAGTATAAGCTCTCATTTTCTTCGAAAAGTCGAGCTACAAATGGTAAAATATCAAGGAAATGCATTGGATCAAACTATTTGTGCAAAATTGATTTGCAATAACATCTTTGTTAGATCTATTCATACTAGGTAACGGAAAAGGGATAATTCAACTTAAGTTTTAGGTCATTCAATTGCATCTATATCCAACTACACAATTAATCCTTAAATTTTACTACATTGTAAAAAATGTTATTTACTTCTATGAAAAAAATAGCCCTTCAGGCTTTTCCACCAAGAAAAGTCACTTTGCTGCAAATATCTCTAAGAATAGGATAGAAGGCAGAATGGATAACACAAAATAGTTGATCTTAAAACCTCTAAAGGGAGGTCTTCGTATGTCTAAATCATATTTAGATAACGGTAACCAAAACAACAACAACAGCAGCAGCAATAACAACAACAACAACAACAACAACAACCCAACAAAAAGGGGTAACAGCTTTAATTAGCAGTTCTCATTACAATTGTGTTAGGCATATTGAGTTTTATATAGCATTGCTAAGGGAGTAAGCTACAGCAATATGAAGGGTAATGGCCCGATTTGCTAGCTTTTGGATAAGTGCATAGATATTTGAAAGTTATGTAATACACGAAGAAGGTACACAGGACAAACTTATATACATCTAAAGATTATCACCTCACGTGTCTTTTTTTCCAAATGCATTCTTATTTTGCAATTTCATTGGAGAAATGTTGGTGACACCGTTTTTACTCTCTCTTTCTCGGTATATGACACGTGAAAATGATAATGTGATAATTACATATAATTGAATATTGTGACATGTTGTTATGATATATAAGGATAATGTATAAGGTTGATAATGTATAAGGTTGATAATGAATAAGGTTGATAATGTTTGTTATAATGATAATGTATAAGGCTGATAATGTTTGTTATAATGATAATGTATAAGGTTAATAATGTATAAGGTTGATAATGCTCTTTTATAATGAATGAGATTTATAAATTGGAGTCTTCTTTGTAGGAAGGTGATAATCTATTTGGCTTTCTAATCGATAATGTATAAGGGGATCTGCCAAAAAGGTCTAAGGTTGTGGCCGTGCGATCCAACGTTGGGTTTCAAAATTATGTTAAGCGTAGGGGAACTGAGACCGCTGTCGGATCATTCCACATTTATACTAACTACTCTGTTTGTAAACCTGTGTACCATAATCAAGTCAAGTAATAAATGTTTATTTGCTATATGAATGAAGACGCTTGTCTACGATAATAACATTTAAAATGTATTCATAGACCGACATAAATATAGTATGAGAAAGGATACATTCAGCAAATTGTTTTGAATATTTATAATGCCAAAGGTCGTCGGAGAGTGAATTATTTCTATAAAGCTGGGGGAAGTACAAATTTTGCTTGTTGCATATTTCAGATGCAAGTAAGAATCATAGTTTCCTGTTTAGTCGAATTAATGTGTTTTAAGTCGGACAGGCCTCATATTTGGTTGCAGAACTCTAATATTGATGAAAGGAGAATTGAAACAAATGAGATTTAAGCATGTCCTTGATTTAGGGGTATTCAACAAGGCGCCTGAGCTCTTTTTAATTCGTTGCTATGAGACGCTATTTGGAAAAATTTATGCAACTAATCATCTGCAAAATTAGAGAACAATTTCGGAAATCTGGTAAAATGTCCCATAGCCGGATTAACAGATAATGTATTCCACTATAATATCTGATGTTACACAAAACATAAACGCTACAGCAATTAAGACTAAAACGCATGAAAAGCTATACAAAATCTTATTCCATTAAGCATGATAAGCACGCGATCAATTACCCGAAGATAAAAGAAGTTCCAAGATGATTTGAATTAGACGACACATTTCTGTCCAATTGAGGTTATGGTTTTATGCTGAATACTCTCTCTGAAGCAATAATGTATAATTATTACAACACTGTTTTCCCCTAACTGACCATGGCTGGTATAGGAGACGGTGCATGATGGGCCGCTTTTTTGGCGGTAGGTTCCACCAGTACGCTGTGCTTCCTTCGGGAACCTTTTGGCGTAAACCATCAAGCACTGTGTTTGGAACCGTGGTTGGACAAACAAACTTGCTAAATTTGAATCAATAAATGGACACTAATCAAGCTCAGTTCTGCGGCCGATGGCGGAGCAGAAGATTATGATTAATTGATAAGGATAATGCTTTCTATAATTTAATTATTAGATATTTAATTTAATTCATTATTACATTCTTAATGTAATATTATGTAATATACCAGCCATGGCCAGTTGCGCCAAATTAAATTTCATTTAAACCTTATCATATTGTCTTTCTTTACCCCCGTTGTCGAATAATATTTCGGATCAATCATTTAAAGATAGGGCCGGTTTATTCGACACAGGGCCGAATCTATTAATACTAGTTCTTGGAATTGATGACGTTGTCATTTTATTGGCTAGCGGCGGGATAAAGTCACGTGGTCAAGTCCAGATCCATATAAAAGCAGGGTAAAACCCATGCGGGCCCTTTTCAGATACAGCCAGGACACAGTTCACATGGTGAAGTACAGTCGAAAAATTTAGAAACCACGTGGCTTTGTTTCCCGCCCGTTTCCCACCCCTTTTTGCTCTCGCTTATATTGCTCATTTCAGACTCGTTGTTATCAACAAAAACCCACTGTCATGGCTGGTCGAAAATGGTATGGTACAGAATGAAATGATGATAATCGATGGAGGTCACTACGGCGTAAACCATCAAGCACTGTGTTTGGAACCGTGGTTGGACAAACAAACTTGCTAAATTTGAATCAATAAATGGACACTAATCAAGCTCAGTTCTGCGGCCGATGGCGGAGCAGAAGATTATGATTAATTGATAAGGATAATGCTTTCTATAATTTAATTATTAGATATTTAATTTAATTCATTATTACATTCTTAATGTAATATTATGTAATATACCAGCCATGGCCAGTTGCGCCAAATTAAATTTCATTTAAACCTTATCATATTGTCTTTCTTTACCCCCGTTGTCGAATAAAATGTAATACTATTTGTTTGTTTAATGTGTTGCCAATAAGCGAGAAACACGCATTTAAAGTTGAGACATAATCGATAAATTGCATATAAATCCAAACTGTTGTCTACAACAATTTGTTCAATTTTAACACAAAAATAAAAAAATTCTCGTAAACGGCACAATATTTTGGCTTGAAATTTTCAGAATTTTTCGTAAGGAAATATGCTCTTTCAGATAAAAATAAAAGTAAAATTTATGACAAAAGATTCTGAAAATGTCACTTTAACGCCGCTCAAACGTTTATAGTACACATGCACTATTCATGACCTCTGTTTGGAGGGTTAGTGCACATGCACCGGTCTGGTATCTGGGCCCATTTTATGAACCATTTCCCACACAAAAATTAGAGTGGTCCAATTCAAAGGCTGCTTGCAAACGACAAAATAGATTTTAATAAAGGTTTGATTTGTGTATGATTTAGAAATGCAACTATTGAGGCAAAAGGAGAAAAAGCTGATTTTCAGTATTTTCCTTGTTTGCCGAAGTGTTTTCTCAAGCATTTTCCTTAGGTGCCTACTAATTGCGTAGTAATATAATCCTAATCCGGATAAAGTTATCGGCCCCAAAGTAGACAGGCCTATTTTTCGTAGAATAATCCGTACACAGACAAAGTCAAACGGGAAAATTCGCTGCTTGTCAACGAAAAACACAACAAAAAACAAACAAACAAACCCGTAATTGCAGCTTATGTTAAGCTGCTATTACGAGGTTTTTGTTGAAAAGGGACCGTATAAAACATGGGACGTCCGGTCCTATACCCAATAACTCCTTCTGTCGCAAAATGACAGTGTAAGCTTAAACTAAACTTATTAAATTCGTGATTTAAAAAAAACTGAAACAATGAAGTTGATCATTACTAGTACACTGCTGTTGGCTATAATAATATGTCTGGTGAGGACGGAAGCCAAAAAGAAAGGTTTGTACATTTTTTGTAATATTTTGTGATTCACGATGGGGATTGTGCATGATGGGATGGATAACGAATACGGACAAATTTGCCTCGCTTCAGGTAAGAAATTATGCAATATTTTTGTATTCTGTGTCAATTTTCAAGCGGTTTGTTGCATGTACCCCGCATTACTGAGCTCTTTCCTCAGATATACGACTTGTTTGTAGAATCTTTGTACTTTGTCCAAAAATTGATCCCAGCCGACCAGAAAAACGACAAAAAATTCAGGCCCTTTTTCTAGTCGGTTGGGATCGTTTTTTGAGAAATGTACATGGAGTTTTCAGATAAGTAATACATCTGAGAAAAGGGCTCAGTAAGATGGAGTACATGCAACAAATCGCATAAAAATTGACGCAGAAATAAGAAAGTTATTGCACAAATTCTTACCCGAAGCGTGGTTAATTTGGCCGTAGTCGTTACCATTTCGCTTTCTTGTCGGTTGGGACAATATTTCGGAAAAAGAACCATGAGTTTTCTAATATGTCATACATCCGATGAAAGAGCTCGGTAAGGCGGGGTACATGCAACAAACCTTTTGAAGATTGACGCACAAATAAGGAAGTTATTGCAAAATATCTTACCAGAATCGAGATTATTTTGTCCGTAGTCGTTATCTATCCCATCATGCACAATCCCCACCGTGTGATTGGTGCCGTTAAATTTTTATTAACCCTTTTCCAAAACAACTAAATTTTAGCGTAGCTCATTTTTAAAGAAGATGTCTTGTTCCATTTGAATTTACAGCAAGATCAAATTTGTATGCAAAAAAGGAAAATATTGGGACAAAATGGGAAAATGCTGATTATCAGCACTTTCGTCTTTTGTATCAATGATTTCTCAAGCTTCTACCTTTATTGAGGTCCGAATCAGGTCTCGTTTGGGGAAGGGTTAATAAATTCAACGCTTTGGAGGAAGCTAATAAAAGTTTATTTATATACTGAAACAAAAAAGAAACGCAACTTCCATTTCAATTCCTTTTTACGCAAAGACATCAAATCAGATTTGAACAAAATGTGATGCATTTTAAGCAATAACATTTCACCATATAAAGTCAACAAAATCTTGTTTGTAGCAAATTCCATTAATAAGAAAACACCCAGTTTACACCGGGCGTCAACACATTTTGACAAAAAAAAAGTGAATGTGGGTCGAAAAACACATTCTGTTTCGTTTAGTTTGGTCCGATATTCGAGTGTTGTGAAGTCCATGCGATTTATTAGCGGTCTCCGTTGCAGTCTTAAACCTATCCCGTAGGTGGGGTTAACCTGATGATACGGTCCTGCCTTGACGTCATATCTCTTGCACGTCCGCTCCGTGCTTGATCGGTTGTGGTCCCATTGAGAGCCAACAGCGTAAATAGTCGAACATGTTTCGATTTGTTGCCACATCAATGTCTTGCGACAACAAATTGATCTTTTCAAACAAACAACATCCTTACTGCAGGTTGGCGCTGGGTTTGGCGTAGCCGTGCTATGCGTAGGATAGCAAGAGGTGTATGAATGCTTTGGCATCTTCTTGGTCTATGTTGTAGGTTGTGTTTGAAGAAAATTTGTTTTGATAGTAGTCATTTAGAAACCACGGCAGGGGGATAGTGAGTTTTTAACAATTCACTTTGTATCACGTGATTAATTTACGACATCTGAAAGAAACGACACTGTATTTATGCGTATGGAGACAGGAATATCAATGATGTACTCAATATCCATTTAAAACATATTTGGTCGAAATTATTTCGAAAAATTGGGGTTGCGTATCTTTTTTGTTCTAGTATATTTTTTGCACACTTTATAATATCCGTAAACAAAGATTCTAAATATCTCTTTGATGGATAAGTAATATATACAGTACAGCTCGCGCGTTTTTTGCCTAAAACGCTCGCCCACCGCGGTCAAAAACAAATTCGGGTGGAAAATCGCGGCGATTTGCCATCACGGCCACAGCGTTTTTCCACTCGAAATTTTCTTGCATCACCGCGATTCGCCGCGATGGGGGGAAATCGCGGCGATCGCGGCGATCGCCGCGTTCGGGTGGAAATGCCAGGTAAGACCAATATTATCCTACAGCGCTCAGTATTAAATGCGTTTTTGTTAAGTTTATATTATTTCATCCTGAGTGTGTTTTTAAATTGATTTACAGATCTATTTCAGAAATAAAGAGAATGTTATATTAAATACAAACGTTTTCTATAAAGTTCTTTGAAGTCCGGTAATAACACATCGTTTTTGTAAATTAAAATATATAGTTTTAGGTTATTATATAATATAGAACAGGTTATTTCCGCTTCTTTGTACATTATATTATGCTTTGTTATGCTTGATTTAATTCAATTAACTTTTTATATAATATTCTGTTTTTTGCAGATACATGTACGTGAAATCGTAAACTGCATGTTGGCTTCCCGGTCATAAATACGAAGAGTTTCTCTGTTTGAATAACATATAAAAGTAATGCGTATAATTTGACTACTTTTCAGTTTACAAAATAAACCAGTAAACCTGCGACTGGCATTTAAGGTTTATTTTTACCATGTTGGAACTTGCATGTATGTTGAAAGAAACACCGATGTTTTATGCATGACGCTACATTCTTAGTTACGCCATTTCCAAAATTGCTACGATTTGGTACGTCCTATTAAAAATCTACTCATACGATAAGTTGGATGTTGCTAAAACAGGATTGTGAAGGATATATTAAAACAATAGGAACTAGATAATGAGACACAAGAAGACCAGTGTAGTAATCAGTATGTTCTTCTTTTATCTTAATATTCTCAAATCATTTCAACGATAGCCCTTCACTCTCTTTCGAGGGGAAGAATATCCGGGGATCCAATAACAAAGCTGAGCACTGCAGAAAACAGATCAGAAAATATCGATAAAAATTGTCTACAATATACAGGTAGCATAGAAAATATCGCGGTAGCAGGGGAAATTCTGATCATCAGTATTTCTTCTTTTGTCTCAATTTGTTTCAAGCTTGTGTATGTATGTGTTATTCTATAATTACATGCGCTTCCAAAAAAACTAATTTTGTGCAATCATCACTGCACAAAGTATCTGCAATTATTTTGTAATCTATATGCATGAAGGCCGTGTAGCAAAGATAAAAGAAAAATAACTTCGAATACGTTGAAAAGAAGGCAAAAGGGTCATTTTTCTGTTGAAGTAGAAGAAGAATCCAAAAAACCCATTCAAAATTAACAAAAATCAAATCTGTAAAGGCATTCTTATCTTATCAAAACCTAATATATAATTATATAAAACCCAATAATAACGATAAATCAGCCAGAAAATACAGGCTTACCTGTCCGCGCAAATCACCGCGAATCGCGGCGAATCGCGGCGAAAAGATCGCGGCGATTCCCGCGATTTCGGGTGGTAAAACACGCTCGCCGCGGCCACCGCGTTTTCCCACCCGAAACCACCCGAAATTCAATCGCGGCGATGCGCGGAAATAGGCAAAAAACGCGCGAGCTGTACTGTATGGAATCCTATTTCCACCATCCACTTTTCTACCTGAGTCAGGCATAAAAAACGTAAAGTGGATAAAAGTTTAAACAAAATTATTGAAGAATTTCTTAAATTGCTGTTTCACGTGATTATCCTTCGAGTGAATGATTAAGGTAAGACCTGGGTAATACACTTCCGGTATAGTCGTTATGTTTCGACTTATTCCGTTGCGGTCGTAAGTCCGAGCATATTTAGCTCACCTGAGCACAAAGTGCTCAAGGTGAGCTATTGTGGTCGCTCACCGTCCGTCGTCCGTCCGTCCGTCTGTCCGTCCGTCCGTCCGTCCGTCCACAATTTCTTTAAACATCTTCTCCTCCTATACCATTGGGCCAATTTTTACCAAACTTGGCAGGAATGTTCTTTGAGTGACCCTTCTCAAAACTTGTTCGCGGATTTTTGATTGGCCAAAAAATGTGGGCGTGGCAGGGCGGGGCTTATAAATCTTAAGAAAATTCTTTAAAAATCAACCATTTGGCCAATTTGAACCAAACTTGGCAGGAATGTTCTTTTAGTGACTCTTTTGAAAATTTGTCCTCAAATTTTAAGATTTGTCAAAAAATGTGGGTGTGGCAAGGTCAGACTTTCAGAAATCCTAAGAAAATTCTTAAAAAATCAACCAGGTATAATATGACTAGTGTGAGTCAAAACCTCATAACTACAGCTGGACAAAGCTGGAGTTATGAGGTTTTGATCCCCCACTGGGGAAATGTCTAATCCTATTAAATAAACAAAAGACCGGAATTGTTTACACAAACTCCGCCAGGATGGGGAGCTGCATGTAAAAGGGGGTAAGTACATTCTATTTGTTATTTAAGCTATCCTTTGTTGTTGGTACTCATTTAGATAGTTTTGATTAGATCATTCAAATGAATACCCACATCACAGGGTTTGATAAACATTGAAAGATATTTTGCAATCCCTTAACCTCTCCTATTTGAATCTCTAGTCTTTGGATTTATAATCAGACTTGCTTCTATTTTGCAACTAATGTATTCTCTTTAACTCTTTACCAAATCATTATAGAATTGATTATTTTGCAATGAAAAAAGGGCCCTGTGTTGTTGATTCTTGGGGTTTATATAGGGGTTAAGAGTTAGATCTCTACAATTTTGATCTTTGACTTGGAAAACCTTTTCATCTCAAAACGGTATTTTTTCATAGGGCCCTATGTTGTTGATTCTTGGGGTTTATATGGGGTGAACTCTGTTGATAATTGGAACCTTCTCATTGATATCATGGGAAAAGGGACCTGAAAGACAAAATTCTTGTTAGCATTGTACAGGCTACAATTTTGGCCCAATGTTCATAAAAATTGGTCAGAATGTTTGTGTAGTCACAGAGAATTGGAATATTGAATATTCCTTTGGATACCACGGGAAAAGGTGCCATAATGACAAAATCCGTGTTGGCACTTTAGAGGCCATAATTTTGGCCTAATCTTTGTTAAAATTGATCAAAATATTTGTCTAATCACAAGGATAAAGCTTATCAACAATCTGAATGTTCCATTTTGATATCATGGGAAAAGGGGCCTTTATGACAAAATCTTGTTAAAACTCTAGAGGCAAAAAGTTTGGTCCAATCTTCATGAAACTTGTGTTTGTCTAGTCACACCGATGAACTCTGAGGAAAATAGGAATGTTCTATGGGATAGCATGGGAAAAGGGGCCTTAATGACAAAATCCTTGTTAGCGCTATAGAGACAATAATTTTGGCTCAATATTCATGAAATTTAGTCAGATTATTTCTCTAGTCACAAGGATTAAGCCTATTGACAGTGGGAATGTTCTGTTGGATGTCATGGAAAAGGGGCCTTAAAGACAAAATCCTTGTTGGTAATGTAGATGCTACAATTTTTGTCCTATCTTCATGAAACATGTTCAGAATGTTTGTCTAGTCACAAGGATGAAGACTATTGAAAAATATAATGCTCTTTTGGATATCATGGGACAGGATGCTATCATTTCTCACCTTGTGAATCTCAGTTCAGGTGAGCGATTAAGGACCATCATGGTCCTCTTGTTAAAGTACCGTTAGATGCAATATCGGCTGTTTTTGTAACAACGTGTTCAGATTTCCGGGGAATGATCCAAACAATTTTTGTGAAAATGTTTCTAAATTGTATGAAGAGTCGACAAAAACCCAACGAAAGTCAAAAATTCAAAATTTGAGAGCAATGAAAATTACTTCCCTTTAAAATCGTCTTAGAATCGTTTAAAATCGTCGATTCGCACCATACACATTTCGTGCCATAACTGATTACACAGGCTTACCTTAATATATTTTGATCGACGTCCGCAGTATCTCTAACATTTACCAGGTCGGGGAATCACATGATAACATTGCGATATCTTTTTATTAATTATGTTAAAGGGACATTTCATTCTCATTTCATTTCTTAAAAGTATGTCTTGATGCAAAGATTGGTTATTCTAATGGGCATAAATGCAATCAAATTTGCTGATAAGCGAAAAACACGCCGGTAACGTTGAGATAGATATGACAAATTCCATATATATATCTGAACTGGTGTCCGCATCAATTTGTTGAATTTTAACACAAAAATACTATATTTCTCGTAAACGGTGCAGTATTTTGGTTTGCAATTTTCAGAATTTTCATGAGGAATGGGTTCTTTCAGATAGAAATAAAAGTAACATTTATGAATAAAAATGTCCGTGAAATGTTAGTTTAATATATGATCGATTTTGAAAAAAATATTCAGCTGAGAAGGCGGAAAACGCCAGGAATTTGATGAATGAAAACGATATTAAAAAAAACTTGATTAAAAGATTACTGACGACCAACCAAAATTTCTGTTGGTCGTCAATATTTTTTTTAATCAAGATTGACCACATCCAGAAAATCCCTGGTCTTTTCCAATCATCACTACTTCGAAGCTTTTTAGTAAAAACGGTCTAATATTAACATAATTATTTTCTAAAAAATAATATATGATCCGTCACGCTAAAAGGGACCTTATCAGATGTCCAAAAATCCAAATTTTGACCTACTAATCAAACTTAGAACTAGTCAGCCAGATCCCGTATGTGAAAAATGAACACTTCTTAAGATAGGGAAAACATTAAAGACTCAGAAAATTAAAAAAAAGGTGAAAAATATAGGCACTATGGCTCCGCTGACTGCTCAGACGGACTAGGTCGATACTTTTTACACTTCCTACATCACGGTGTATAATCACGTGATTTAGAATTTCCGATAATCTTCAATAACTTTGTCAATACTTGACCAATTTGAATTCGGTTTGAAGCAGAGAAGGTGAAAAAATGTCAGGAATAACATAGTGTTGGTGGATTTAAAAAAAATCAACTGATAAAAAAGTTATTGAAGATAAACCAAAATTTTGGTTTATCTTCAATAACTTTTTTATCAGTTGATTTTTTAAAAATCAACCACGTCCATCTAATGCGTGACGTCTGTCCACATTCTCTGCTTCAAACCGAATTCAAATCGGTCCCATATTAACAAAGTTATTGAAGATATTCAGTAATTATTGCATCACGTGATTATCCATCGTGTACATGTATAATGTCCCTTTTAGCACGATGGGTTACATTGATATGTGACCCATCGCGTAAAAAAGGAATCTTATAGGAAGTGTGAAAAATATCGACCCCAGTCAGTCTGCACAGTCCGCGTACCCAGACTAGGGCAGACACTTTTCACTTTTACGTAAAGTTTTCCCTATCTTTCAAGGCCTATATGTTCATTTTCGCATTCGGGATCTGGTTGACCTGTGCTGGGTCAGAGAAGTTTGTCCAAATTTGGATTTTTGGAGTTCGGATAAGGTCCCTTTTAGCAAGACGGGTTACATTAATATTCAAAATAGTTTGTCAAGTGATTCGCATTCGTGTTCACTCTCTCCATTTACAGGCCTACGCAGAGACGTCACACTGCAAGAACGTAGCGCGAATTTGAAGGAAAATGATGACGGCACTATCGAATTTCCATCAGAACTCAAATACACAATAAAAGTCGATGATGAAAGCACCCGTGACCTTGACCTTGTTATTAGCCCTTTTATGCAGCTGCCAGATGCCGACGTTACACGACGACAAAAATACGCGTTTTACACTGACGTCAATACAGGGGAATCATTTGCTTGTAAAGTTAAACGTATCAATGGCGAGGTTAAATGTCAGATGTCCGGATTGTTGGAAAGGAACGGCGAAACTTGTTATATTTCACCTGTGTCTGGTTTGGCGGAATGCGACGAGAGCTCAGAGGATTATTTGAACGGAAAATTCCTCGTGCTAAATGAAAACGGGCAGCAAATAGACGAATCACAGCCAAGATCTGCACCGAAGAATGCCGAACGACGACTAAAGCGATCGGGGCTTCCTGACCCAGGTTTCAAAGTGGTGGAGGTATGTTTTACAGTAGACGAAGCGTTTATGATTCCGTTCTATGATAGAAATCCCGATGACGATGCTGAAGCGGTAGAAGAGGCAGAGTTATTTATAACTCTTCTGGCTAACGAGATGAATGTGTATTATAGCAGCGTTAAAGAAGTATCGAATGGGGAACTAGATCTCGCCATATACCCGGCATGTTTCGGTCATCCTGGCAAAAACAACAACTTCGCCTGGTCACAAAATAACATCATTAATAGCGGTACTGTACTCGGTATTAACGCTGATATGACACTCGGTATTGCTGGTGCTATGATGGATTTCCTTGACTACAGGCACGATAATACACTGGGTGGTCGTTATCATCACTTGATGGGTTTAACCGGTCTAGACCTTTTCTACAATGGCGGCATATTCTCTGGGGATAGATCTAGCATACTGGGCTTCACGGCTGCTGTTGGTTCAATTTGTAATGATTTCCTCCCGAGTATATCGTTAGTAGAGAACACCGGGTTTAATCTCGGGTGGATCGCATCACACGAACTGGGATACGCCTTGGGTTCGCAAGAAGATAACACCGCTGAATGTCCGCCTTATATAAACGTTATGTCTCCAGGCCTGCATATCTCCCCGACGTCCTCAAACTTTTTCAGAAGTTTCTCCACATGTTCCGTAAATCAGTTTATTTCATATCTTAACCATTTTCCAGAATGCCTATCATATAACAGCTTTACCGCCATTCAGTTTCGGACTGCATCCTGCTCGGGTCTTCTCGGTCAAATGGACATGTCGCTAGATCTTCAATGTCAGGTTTTAACCGGCTCCAGCACAGCGTCTGCATGTTCTTCATCCGTTCCACCTTTTGGTTGTTATATGGCCAACGCAGTTTCCTGTCGCGTAACACCTCGGGGCGCATGCAGCTCTCGCTTAACTTTTGTTTGGAACGGCACACCTTGTGGCAATGGCAAGATGTGCTACAACGGCAATTGTGTTTCTGAGCTCAAAATATGTACTACAACACCGACAAGAACAACAACAACGACGACGACCACTACAACAATCCCGCCATCTTGTTCTTGTTGCCGGGCAAAAGGTCGCAGACGCATAGGGTGCTGCCGACGAAACTACAACGCGGGTCGAACGTGTTCCTGTTGTCAACAATAAGGCTGAAACGAGGTGAAAATTGACCAAACGCCGGCTGTCAATCAAAAACATCGATAAGCCAATGGACGATCAGAAAAATACTACACCCTAATTGTTTGTCTCAAATTCTTCGTTGCACGTGATATTGTATCAATCTATCGACTGACAATCAAAATAACCGACATGCCAATTAACGATCACATCATCATTGTTTGTCTTAAATTCTATGTTGGGCGGGGCGATCTGTCGATTGGCGTTTGGTCAATTGACCAAACGCCAATCGATAGATCGCTACGCCCAACGTAGAATCTAAGACAAACAATTGGGAACATTGGCATGTCGATTATTTTGATAGTCAGTGGATAGATCGATACAATATCACGTGCAACGAAGAATTTAAGACAAACAATGGGGTGTGTGGTATTTTTCTGATCGTCCATTGGCTTATCGATGGTTTTGGTTGACAGCCGGTGTTTGGTCAATTACCGGTAGGTACCTGGATACTCGCACTATTAGATATATATTGACTTAAGATGGCTCAGTTCAATTATAGAACAGCCTACAGGAGTATTAACCCATTACTAGACGGCAAAATCGTTTACTGTTCCAAATTTAAAGATGTTGCAGACGACAATTTAAAGTCAAGGAAATTTTACATATGTGCTCTTTTTGTACAGAAAACATTGTGGGAAATAAGAAACATTCGGCAGTTGAATGTTCCTCCACCATATTTGTACGACATATTCTAAACACGGTGGAGATTGTGCATCATAGGATGGATAACGAGTACGGACAAAATAATCTCGATTCTGGTCAGATTTTTTTTGCAATAACTTCGTTATTTGTGCGTCGATTTTTCAAAAGGTTTGTTGCATGTACCCCGCCTTACCGAGCTCTTTCATCGGATGTATGACATATTAGATAACTCGTGGTACTTTTTCCAAAATATCGTCCCAGCCGACCAGAAAGCGAAATGGTAACGACTACGGCCAAATTAACCATGCTTCAGGTAAGAATTTGTGCAATAACTTCCTTATTTCTGCGTCAATTTTCATGCAGTTTGTTGCATGTACTCCGCCTTACTGAGCGCTTTACTCAGACGCATTACTTATCAATTTTTAGACAAAAATAATTATGTGATTTAAAAAAGTGTTTTAGTTTATCTTGAAAAAGGCAATTTGCCGAAATATTGAGTCGCGAGTGATTATATAGTGTGTTTATTACATTCCCTACAGAATATTTTTGTAAAATTATCTGGAAACTATTTGTACTTTTCTCAAAAATCGATCTCAACCGACTAGAATAATGACGTGTATTTTTTGTCGTTTTTCTGGTCTGTTGGGATCAATTTTAGACTAAGAACAAAGATTCTACAAACAAGTCATATATCTGAGGAAAGAACTCAGTAATGCGGGATACATGCAACAAACCGCTTGAAAATCGACGCAGAAATAAGAAAATTATTGCACACTTTCTTACCTGGAGAGAGGCAAATTTGTCCGTATTCGTTATCCATCCCATCATGTACAATCTCCACCGTGCTCAATAATTCCGACGTCGTGGTAAACTCATTAGGATAGCTCCCCTTAACCATTTCCTACACGACAAAATTTTAGGGCGATCCACTTCAAAAACTGCCACAAATGACAAAATGGAAGTTATCATAGATAGAATTTGTGTAAAAAATAACATAGAAAATATTGAGACAAAGGTTGAAACTGCTGGTTATCAGCATAATTTCCCAAGCCTTTTCTATTAGGGACGTCAAAACCAGGTCTTGTTTGGGAAAGGGTTAAAAGGGAAAATACAAATTTATCGAAAAACATTTTAGAAAAGACGAAAATGTTGAATAAATAGGCTTTTCACTTTCATCGTAGTTTTCTTTGTTGTATTCTACAAGCTATCTTTGAGTGGTGATAATTTTGTTTGGTCGAGTGTTTGTTTGTCTGTTTGTTTGTTCATTTTTGCTGTCTTTTTCCTTTCATAAAAATTGATTGAACTAAAATTGTCTGGCTTTTCTTTTCGTTTATTTCACCTTTTACAAAATAAATGCCTGTCTTGAAAGCAAAAAAACTTTAGGAGAGAAAGATTATTTTTAAACATTGAGTGAAATAAAGAAAATGCTTAGCTTATGTGGAGTATTTTGTTTTCTTTTTAACATTATTCGGTTATTCAAGCTTTTCCCAAACAAGACCCCGTGTCGAAGTCCTTTCATCAGACTCCATCTTCGCAAGCCAAGGGTGACATCTACAACGTAACGTCGTTTCTGTATTCACCTTGTTGTATTTAGCTCGATTTTCTTGGTGTCCTGGAAATTAGCGTTTTCATTGGTTCCAGCGAGGTCTCGCTGGAACCAATCAGATTGTCGACTGATACATTTGTTATGAGTAACCAAATCATGACAACGGGCGGGAAAAGCATTGCATTGCAACTTGAAAACGCAAAGATGGGCGATTGTTCCTAAGAATTTCCCTGCAATAGACAGGAATTCCCTATCTTTAATCGACGAATTGTTATACTTTCGACAACTCACCAAAAGAAGACGCTAACTTTAACCTAATCCGCATGACGTATGACGCGAAAGACAACGCGCGTTAATGACGTCATCAATAATGGACGAAATAACTCAAACAACCAGCAGGACAGCCGCTAGGCGGCGCTTTGCGATTTCAAGAAAATCGTACTAAATACGCCAAGGGTGAATACAAACATTCAACCTTGGCTAGCGAAGATGATCAGACCCTGGATGACAAATATTGGAGGGGATGTCTTTGAAGGGAATCTGGTCGTCTGGGGAACCCACTAGTATGACGTCATCGAGAGCAAATGGTAGGTTAAATATAGATTTACGGAGTTAACAGTAAGGGCGTAGTAGCAAGAAATTTTGTAATATACTTAACCAAACTTATAAGTACTCCGTTTTATATTATGCGCAAAATTTTCCCCGGTAAAGGAATATCAAAAGTCGATATTGTTTTTAATTCCCTAACTTCATTGCTTGACCGATAGCATTTTCATTTTGCAAAAAAAATGTACAAAATGGTAACTTCCGGTCGACTAAAGAAAATTTAAATACACCTCCTGTGTTTCACACATGAATCCCACGTGTTTAATTTACAATTCATTCTTTTATGGATTGACGTGCCAAATGTAAAAACATAAAATGCGTCGGAAATCTTTACAACAACAACCAATAACAATGGGTGTTTGACAAGGTGGTGCAATTAAAGCGTAGGTAATATTCTCATACCCACATTTCCAGTCGTTCTATACAAATTTAGTTAAAAATATCGTTCGTAACCTTCAAACATCAACATTTTTGTTACATTTGTGCCATTTTTCTAAAGAAAGGCCATCCGTATCATAAATGTACATGCAACTGTTGTCACCCATTTTGTGGCCAAGTACATACGAACCGGAAGTGCTGCCAACCTACCAAGACAACAATGTGATATGAAATCAAGCGGGAATTAGGACCGTAACATTGTTTTGTCTCGCCTACGTGAGTTGAAGAGTTCAGTGACAGTCACAGAAAGGGATACATTATGCCTTCAAGGGAGACCATTCAGAGTCCAAACTATCCGATAACGGCTAAATTAATCATGACAAGATGTACAAGATGCATAAAGCATGACCTGACTAATGTTCAGTTGCCAAGGATGCATTAAATTTGCTAATTGTGAAAAAGCGATTTACAGACTAACGATTTACTGTCCAGTATGATGATGATCTGGCACATGCTTAGCAAGCATAGAAATTCTTATACCGACTTCTAAATTATTAAAAAAGATATCCCTACAGCATAATTCAGGAATTACAAAATGTTTTTGCGTTCCTGGTACCATGCTATTGTGTGCGCGAACAAGGAACACACAAAATCTTGACTTTGTGACTTTTGCTATCTACAGTGGCCTCCGTGAGCTGTTTCTTGTTCAATTCATGTTCATGTGAAATTTATGAAAATTCAATAGATGATGGTAATAATGGTTAAAGTTAAGTTGTGTCAAATTTGGTTAAGATATGTTAAGCCTGTCCAGAGATATGCTTTATGATATAGTCGGAGTACTTATAAGTTTTGAGTAGTGTATAAAAGCTAAAGATCGTATTGTCGAGTCCATTAGACGCATTTTGACGCTAAATACAGGAAAGCTCTGGGAAATATTGCGGAAGAAAAGAATTTCTTTTATTTCCTACAACAATTTCTTCCCAGAGAGACCGTTTTACTAACAAACTTACGAACATAAACTGACACGATTTAAAAACGCAAAATAGTACTTTTAAAAATGGTATCTCCTGCATCTTACAAAACCGATGTATAGCCATGTAAACTTGTAAATGTTACAATTGTTAACATAACAGGACAGAAAATGACCTTCAAAGCCACGAATAATGTCTTAATGGACGTCAGATTTTGCCAAAATGCACGTTGTGTCAAGAGCCTGGCATTGAACATCGACGACAGCGAACCCAGTATTTTCACAGGCGATTTATCACCATGTCGCGATGTATAGGCCGACCGCGATTACCAACCATAGAATTTGCAGTAGACTGAGCCGTCACAAATCTGTTGCGTTAGTGACGTTGACGTATACAATTATGTTGACGTACAGTTGTTACACGCAGCTGACCTGGACGTGGGTGGTCTGTAAATCTTCCTGTGTTGTTTACACGTCTCATAAACATTGGAACCGTCGATTTGGCTACATTAAAGCGTCTAGCTACCTTCATTTGCGAAACACGGCAAACCAAAAGCCAAAAAACTCGGTTCCTTTTTCGCAAAGTAAGCCTCAGCATTTTATAAACAATTTTCTTTCGTTGTTCTCGTATATTTTCAATAAGTAAATCAAAGTGGCAATTTGTACACAAAAAATCTTAGTGATTTAACGCGTGGTCTGAATGCACGAGACGCACGAGCATTTAGTAATGGGCGGTTATGATATCCGGATAGTTTACAGAAAACACGACAAAATTGCTGGGGCGTGAAGCGTATACATTGTCTCATACATGTCCCCAAATATGGTGCCGATCGAGGCAATAGGAAAGGAATGGTTAATGAAAATATGTTTTGCGTTTTTAAATCGTGTCAGTTTATTTGAAACAAGAACAAATCTGATTGGCCGAATAATTACTGTTATTATTTCTTTTTCAATCAGTTGTGTTGTTACAATAGTCCCAGCCGAAAATGACAGTGACGTAGGCTGATTTTTACTGCTGCAAAACCAATCAATTCGTCTGATTTGCACCGTTACAAATACGAACAGAGTTGATTGGTTGTCAAGTAGTAAACATTAGCCCACGTCACTGTAATTTTCGGCCGGTAATATTGTACAAGGTTTTTGCAAAATTCTATGCTAGTAAAATGCGGCCCTGAACTGTAAAATAACATTTGCTAGAAATCATCGTCTGTGACATCTTTTAATTTGGAAAATTCAGAATTTTGTCATATGGTAATATATTGGGTTCCAGGGCATGTAGGGGTCTATTTTTCACAATTCTTCTTGGAATGACCCCTGGGAACACTTTAACAAATAATCGACCAAACGCCAATCGACTGATCGCTCCGCCCACCATAGAATTATTTAAAAGCCAAACAATGGGGATGTGATCGTTAATTGGGAACGATTTTATCCAGTTAATCGTGGCGTAAATTCGGACAAACAAAATAGTATTTCGTAGGTGTTGTTATAAAATCTCGTAACTACGGCTTGATCTAAGCCGTAGTCACAAGATCTTATAACAACACCGACGGTTTATCAAAACATAACGAAAACCTAGTCTATTGTTAGCATAAATTCTTTGCCATTTGCATGTCGATTGTTTTGATTGTCAGTCGATAAATCGATACAATAACACGTGCAACGAAGAACAATTGGGGCATGACATTTTTCTGATCATCCATTGGGTAATTGATGTTTTTGATTGACAGTCGGCGTTTGGTCAATTGTGTTTAAGCCCGAACTTCCAGCCCTCCGCCTAGATACGCGCCTGCCAGTACCCGGCTTGGCTGAGGAACTGGGTACAGATAGGCTATTCTATGGAAAACCGGAAATCAGTAGCCTAATTAATTAGAAAAACAGTTTTAGCTTGATATTTTTTAAGTAAACAGCTATACATGTATATAGATTTGCAGCTTATCTTGCGTTCAACACAAGTACACTCGTACTCGGACAAATTGGGGAACATGCCTCTATCTATTGTTGTCGCAAGATCGTATGGCACATGTTTACATTTTGTCCAAATGTAAACAAAACAGAGTTGTATTGCTTGTTCATTTTAACTTGAGATATTTGCATACTGATTTCACGCTTCAGGTATTATCGATTTAAATGATAAGATACCTTTGAAATATAGATTCTATTTTCGCATAAACTCTATCTTGGCTATGTGGCGTAATGGATACCGCGTTGAGCTCATGACATAGAAGATCAAGGTTCGAAACGAACCAGAATCTTTTATTTCTTCTTTTTACTATATGTGCTTTACATCTTTTAATCTTACAATTGATATACTTTCTTTGTGTTTATTTTTATATTTATCTAAAATTTCTATTCATTTCAGTTGTATATTTCATTATTGTATTACATTATTTCATTTCAAACATAGCATTTCAACGTCCAAGTTACATCTCGTCAGCAGTGTCAGTAGCACTGGTGTCCGTAGGGCACTCGTCTGCTGTGTCGGTATCTTCCGTGTCTGATCCTGTGATATTTATGATAATGGGAGCTGGTTTCCCGAACTGCCAAATTTAGGACTGATTCCCCTTGAGAGTAGTTGCAGACGACAAAATGAGTTTATTTGTGAATTGAGGTTGTACCATAGAGTAAGGAAAATATTGAGGCAAAAGTAAAAAAAAAATATTTATCAATAATAAAAAAAATAGTCCCCTTCTGAGATTCGATCCTTGACCGTCAGGTCTGAAGTCAGAGATACTTACCATTACACCACAGACTTTGCATGAAGAAAGACGAATATTTAACGCTAAATAAATATTCATTTCAATACACTCGTGACCCAATATGGCCCGAATATGCAAATATCTCGGGTTAATTTGAACGATTAATATAAAAGACGAATAAATTCTATATAAGTAGTGACGTAGACATGTTGAAAATTCAGGTACAGTGATAGAGCGGTCTGTTCACTGTTCACAGAGTTTTCTGCGTTTTATCGAACAATGTTTTGTTTACATTTGAACAAAACGTAAATATGTGCCATACGATCTTGCGCCAACAATAATGAATGTGTAGGCCTACTGAAAACAACACAGGCGTGCACGGATAAACTGTTATTCTTTTATATCGTCGCTTTTCAACGAAAACCTCGTAACTGCAGCTTATAATAAGCTGCAGTTACGAGGTTTCCATTGAAAAGAAACGACCTGTATATTGGGGAGGATGGGCACTCTCTATGAAATTCATTTCATCGCCTTTCAACAAAAACCTCGTGACTTCAGTTTATTTCAACCTGCAGTTAAGAGGTTTATTTTGAAAAGCAGCGATATGTAACATACACGTAAAAAGCAAACTAATGAAACAATTCGTCGCTTTTCTGCAAAAACTTCGTATCTGCAGCTTGTTTTAAGCTGCAGATACGAGGTTTTTTAAGAAAAGCAGCAACTTGCAAGAAAAGAACACTTGAAGATGGAGATAGTTCATGTCGAAAGTTTATCAACTCGAATATGTCCTTGAGAGCAAATGGTAAGCTAAATATAGATTCACAGCATATCCAACAGTGAATGCCAGTACCCGGCTAGGCTGGGGAATAGCGTTCAGGTAGACAATTGTGTGGATGAACCGGGAACCAGTAAACAACCGGAAGAGCAGCTTCGCAGTCCAAACTTCCGGTTTGGTGAGCACGTACAGGAAACTCAGCAGCACGAATACTGGTATGTTCTCCATGTCATTTCTGTGTAACCTGGATGTGAAAAAGAAATAAGCCAGGATCTGGAAAAAAATGTCACTTAAAGCCATTGAGACAGCTATGTTTTAAGGCCACCATCTGCCCTAGTGCACTCTGACCAGGATCAATGCTACTCCTCTACTGTTGCTACATGCCATGAAGAAGCTAATGGAGAACAACATGGTTCTTGAAAAGACTGCGTGTACACACAGGCTGATCTGGAACCATGTTGAGGTCAAATGCTTTAAGGGACCTTTTTTCCCAGATCCTGGCTCAAATGTATTCAAATTTTGGTCCAAGTGAATTCTTCTAATATGTAAGATCTTGCTGAAGTACCTAAAAACTGGTCTTATTTGTGTGCATGTTAGGTATCAAAATATTGAAACAAAGGGATAAATACTAGTCGACATGTTTCTATTTTGTTGCATAAATGTTTTAACAAACTTTTTCTTACAGAGTCTTATAAATCTAGAGCTTTTTAAGGAAATGTTTAGCCAAACAATTTGCAGTCTACCGCCATTTACACCTGCTTAAGTTGTTCTTACGTAATCTAGACTCCTATTTGTTTGTGACCAGGCCCTGGTTTCTCGAAAAAACATATGAACATAGTACCCATGAGTACATGCTCAACTTCAATGAAATACTCTCCAACGTTGTAGGGTATTCAATTGAAGAGTACATGGATTTCGTGTGATTTGAGAACGGTGCTCAGATTTAAGTCTGAGAACGTACTTAAGGTTTTTTATTGAGAAACCGCGGTCAGGTCTTACAAAAGGATAACTTTGGCAGCTTTGTCGAAGTGGTAATTAACGCAATGGACTTGCAACGTATGGTTTTCAGGTTCAATAGCATTCTTGTTAAGTCTTTCGGACGACACTTTTAATCGAAGTGTCGTCTCTATTATAGAGTTTTGCGTCTTACGTGGACTTCGACTGTGGACATCGGACGTGGACTTTTTATCGGGGGTCGTCTCAACCTTTTCATATAACGGTACATGTACTGGTATGGGGTTTAAAGCAAAATAAAGTAAAATTCAGTTTAATGCATATATTTTAGATTTCGTTTTGCTCGAATATAAATCTGACTTTCAAAACAGTGAAGATATTTTGAACTTGATAAATCTTTTATAATTGTTTTATTGTTTTCAATCATTATACGTTTTCTTGGCATTCCGTTTCGAATGGCGTATTTAAGGAGTTGGTTCGTCACCACTGCAGAAGCAGCTTGATCAGGGTGATCACGAGATATCCCTAGGAAAGCGGCCTAGGATTTGCCGCACTCCTACAAAGCACATCTAACTAATTCGTCGGATGAGCCAAATAACCTCTCAGAATTCAAAATTATTCCTTTATTGTTTTTTCTTCTTTTCGTTTGCAGAACGACAGCTTTAAAGTGCATATACACCAGCATGCACAGAAAATGTTGTGAACTTTGAGTCATGTATTTATTATGTTTACAAAATAAATTCGCTTATTAAGTAATCATTATCTCTGAAAAGGTTTTCTTCTTGGCCATAAGATGTTTCTAAAACTGACTTACCTAACTATCATTAAATAGATGAATAACTCACAAGTTGCAATTTGTCTAGGCAATGGTAGCAAAATATGACAAGAATTATTCAGTAAATGAAGAAAGCATGATATTGAGCAAATAGGATTCGGTTTTTCGTTTAAACAAATACGTCATCGTCACGCCTCACTGGTCTAAAAATAGTTTGGGAATCCTCTATCGTACAAATATGGCTGTCTATCTCGCGAAGTTTTTGCACGATCAGATTGCTGAAGATGACGTTCTAAGAGCTGGATTACCGTAATCATTTGTTGAGAAACATTCCAATTAAGAGTTGAGAAGGTTGATGCACTGTCATGTACTTTTTAAGATAGGTAACTATGAAATAACTAGTTGACAAGTAATGTTTACACATACGGTCCTGCCTAGCTTAGATTCGCCGTGCCGCTCGTGCGTACTCGCTTACCCTTTCCAAAACGCCAAATGTCATGTTGGGCCAAACTGAAAAAAGTCTGCAGATGACAAAACGGGTGTGAATACTTTTAGTGTTTTATGTCAGAGAAAATATCAAGGCAAAAGTAGAATGATCATCAATATCCAAAGAAGTTATTCACACTCATTTTGTTTGCTGTGTGCATGCAGGTCTTTTCAATTTGGTCGATCATCATTTTCTTCTTTTGTCTCAATGTTTTCCCAATACTTTTCTGTTGGGGACGTCAAAACCGGTCTTGTTTAGGAAAGGATTTATCTGGGAAAAAACTAGAATTTGTCGCTGAATGTGATTTGATACCCCATAGGCTTTCAATGGGCCTACAACAGAGGGCAATAACTCATAAAATACGCAAGGTAGAGTTATGCTCATTGTACGTTGCACTCCTCCTTGGTGAGATCTATCTACCCGCGAAGTTTCATGATCATAGCTACTTTACTTTTAGACTTTTCGATGTTTTTTTCTGATTAAGCTGCTGAGGAATGTCAAGAAAAAACGTTTGTCATTTCTGGTCTGTCTCCGTATCTGGAATCAATGTTGCAAGTTGAATAATGCGCAATGTTTCGTAGTTTTAGTTCCCGCCTGCATTATCTATGATCGACTAATATCTCGCTTGAAAATGATAATTTTTCGCTAACACTGTTACGAAAAAATTGTCCGATTCATGACCGATAAACAAAATATTAGACTGGTACCCGGCAAACGTTGTTGAGGGATTTCCCATCAGAAATCTATTTTTAGCACACGAGCCCGCGAAAATCATTCCTTATTCAAATCGGGAACGTGTTAACAGATTTATTGAAGACTTTTTTTCAATTATGCTCCGGATAAAACGAAATATGAAAAACAGCAAAGGACAATAACTAAAAAAATAAGCAGGACAGAGTTATGGTTCTTATGCGCTGCATTTCTCCTTGGTGAGATCTATCCATCAATGAAGCTTCATGAACCTAGCTATTATACTTTGAGAAATGTACTCATGACAAACTTGAAGAATGACAAA
Source organism: Fragum sueziense (assembly GCA_963680895.1). Lineage (NCBI taxonomy): Eukaryota > Metazoa > Mollusca > Bivalvia > Cardiida > Cardiidae > Fragum > Fragum sueziense. The sequence continues at coordinate 14,250,998 of OY804605.1, read as the reverse complement.
CAACAATAACTTAAAATTTTGCCAGGCACAGTTATTGTTCTTATACACTGTAATTCCCCTTGATCAGATCTATACGCCTATGCAGGGTCATTATCCTAGCTATTACACTTTTAAAAATATACTCCGGACAAGATACAAGCATGAAAAGCAACAAAGGTCAATTTAAGTAAGTGGACTAGGTAGAGTTCTTGTGCACTGTACTCCGCAATGATGAGAAGAATATAACTACAAAGTTTCAAGTCAATCGGACATAAGGTGACAGAGTTATGCTCCGGACAAAGAAGTGACCGCTGCCCGGACACACAGACGCCGGACACCGGACGCCACGGGTGATATCATGATACGTCCTATCTTCGACTGGCGTACAAAAAGGAAAAGTAGTCTGTCGTTACATACATTGTGTAATGAACCCATGTTAATTTACGCAATCTGTATTTATTTACAACTTTCAATTAATTAACTTGCAATTTTATTAAGTTCACTTTTTAAACGGTACAAATAAAAACCAATGGCAATGAATTTTGTGTTAAAAATAGAATGGGTTTACCGTTATGTTTTGATAAACCGTCGGTATTGTTATAAAATCTCGTAACTACGGCTTGATTCAAGCCGAAGTTACGAGATTTTATAACAACACCAAGGAAATACTATTTGTTTGTCCGAAATTACGTCACAGTTAACTAGATAAAATCGTTCCCTATTGAGTGGGTCTAATACAATGAACACGAGTCTATTCGCTTTCGATTTTGACAGGTACATTTTTACATGTACCGTTATATGCAAAAGGCTGAGACGTCCCCCAATAAAAAGTCCACGTCCGATGTCCATTGTCGAAGTCCACGTAAGACGCAAAACTCTATATAATTATGATATTAGCTGTTCAGTTGGACGTTTAATTCAAACCAATCGAGCATTGACAAAATCTCACCTTCTCGCCCGTTCAATGTCCGCATCTAAGGTCAGAAACTCTTTACCCTTCGGTGCCAGAGTGTAGTCTTCCGGACTGATAAAAACCTGCAGATGAAAATAAAATTCACAAATTCATCCAAGTCACGGTTCGGAAACTACAGAGACAGAGCCATTGGCTCTGCCGCTTAAATCCTCTGGGGGGCTTCCGGCCATGTGTGGCTCTGTCTCTGGGGTCGTGATTTTTTGACAAAAACAGGTGAGTGTTCAAATTTGTTGTTCATTTATTTTCTTCTGGTGCCTAAAATCGAAAAACCGGGAATGTCATGCTCCCCTAAGACCATTTATCTGCCTGTTCTAATTCTGTGGGCTTCAAAGTCGGCAGGGTTTTCACAGGATCATTGTCGTCGTGGGTCGACCCTATGTGATTTTTTCTTGTTTACATCATGAATTCATGTACATTTCAACGGTAAATAGCCAATTGCTGCAGCCAAAACATGTGATATACTAATTGAGGGATAATCTCGATCAGACATTGCTTTCCCATGTAACAAAGTTTCAAAGTTTCAAAGTTTATTATACATATAGGCCTCCAGCCCATTATATATACAAAGCATATAACATTTTAACATAGTTGAGTTGCGTTTTATCACAAAATAGAAATAGAGTCATAGTTATTTATCGAGTCTTTCCCAATTAATTGTAAAAAGACGACACAATGAGATTTAAGCTTTGACCAGAATCAAGCAACATGTATAAATGTCATTTGATTCTACGCAACACCAAAACCTCTTAACGTTCACTCTAAGGACAGTTTGTTCATATTCATGATTCGCTAACTCATTGAAATGGTCATGTACACAAAATATAAACAAATAGTAAAAAAGTTAGGGAACATTATTCTTAGAAATAAGCATATACTTTTAAATTGAAGAATCGTCTTTTTTTCTCATGAGATTAAAAATATAAATAGCGAGTTTTCTTAGATTCGACTCATTTGTTGTGGTCATTATGCGGTAAAAATTATCACGTGTTGAAAATCCTTTAAACCAAGAAAAAAGAAACAAGTTTCTTACATTTTCAAATTGGAAACATTGAAAGAATGCATGATATTCATCATCTATACAATAAATATTTTTGTGTCTCAAACAATATTGGCAAAAACGTTCATTAAATGGTATACCCTGGTGACGACCGATCTCAACATAAAATTTGTGACTGCTGCATCTAAATCTAGCTAGATATCGCCGTAATGTAAATGACATTTCCGTTCTCAGATACTTTTCTGGTTCTAACATCGTTTTAAAATGCCTGTATGTAGCGCATCGACTTTGGTTATTTACGTCACTATGCCAATTTTGTTTTGCACTATCTATCAGTCTAATTCTGAAATTGTTAAGAAATATATCCTGATTACCTACTTCCTGGGATAACCAAACCAGTCCATAACCATATGTATATAAAAAGATGTTTCACTGATGAAGCCCAAGTGCGTCTACCCATGTCATCTAAATCTTTTAACATTAAGTAACAATTTCTTGGATATCTATAACTAGGCATATTCAACAATTTTAACCAATATTTAACACATCTATAATAATAATCGACATAGAGAGGTAATCTACCACATTCTCCTATTGCTATGCAGTCGTTTATAGATGAATTAATACCTAGAAAATATCTACAATAGCTGGTTTGCACCTTTTCAATCTCCAAAGCTAGTTCTGTGCCCCATATTTCTGAACCAAAAAGTAGAATGGGTTTCACCATTGTATCAAAAATCTTAAAATTTTCCGCTAAAGAAAACCTACCAAAGTGCTTTTCACAAGACCTTATTGCGTTAATTGATTTTTTTGCCTGGGAAGACAGCTTTGATTTCGTTTTATACCAAGACAGTTTTGGGGTAAAAAGTATTCCCATGTATTTATATACTGACGTTACATTTACTTTCGTACCATTATACGTCCAAGATTCATAATTACGAAGTGGTCCACCATTTCGAAAAACAATAATTTCTGTTTTATCTTGATTGATTTCCATACCAGTTTGGTTACAAAATTCTGAAATTGAATTTAATTGTAATTGAAGATTAATTGCAGTGTCTGCATAATTAGCAACATCGTCAGCAAAAAGTATGCAAATTATATCAGAAATTTGGTCATTGACAAAAATGCCCCTAAGCCCCTTTTGCTTTAAGAAGGTAGATAACTCGTTGATGTATAGATTAAAAATTATAGAACTACTTATGTCCCCTTGTCTGGTACCTACATTACTTGTAAAGGGTTGTGAATACTTATCATTAATTCGCACGTAATTTTTCATGTCGGAATACATAGAGATAAGGATGCGAAAAACTTTTCCATTAACGCCTATTTTCCTTAAGCAAGTAAATAGATTGAAGTGAACTAATGAATCAAATGCCTTTTTAAAATCGACATAAAGTACGTAAAAACGCCCGCCTGGTTTACTAAGATATTTCTGCACTAAGCATTGTACGACAAACATGTTATCTACACAAGAATAATTAGATCGAAAACCTGATTGGGATTCGTCTATTTTTTGGAAATATTCAGCCCATTTGTTCAAACGGTCATGTATAAGAGTGGAAAAAATCTTGTATAAAACATTTACAAGGGATATACCCCGATAATTAGACGGAGAACTTCTATCTCCAGACTTGTGTACTGGGACAATTATGCTTTCCCGCCATGAATCTGGAAAATTACCTGTGTTTAAAATATCGTTAAACAAATTACAAAGACATGGTGCAATTTCGAAACATGTATTCTTATAGAATTCGGCAGGTATACCATCAGGACCTTGAGATTTTCCGAGCTTTAGTCTTTTAATGCTTCTGTGTATTTCATCGATAGTGATTTCTGTATTTAAAATGTCATTGTCATCTGTAAAAAGGTCTAAATCATAAATGAAATGTTCGATACTAGGCTGATTTTCTTTATGCAATAAATTCTCAAAATGTTTTTTCCATTCACCAATGTCTGAATTATTAATAGTTTCTACCTTTCTCGTTTTATTTTTTAATAAGGACCAAAACATTTTTGCGTTTTTTATCGAACTAAAGAGCTTCATTCTATTTTCTCTTTGGTATAACAACTTTTTTGTTTTACATAATAATTTGAAGCTTTTACGTTTATCTATATACGTGTCATAATTTTCTCCTATACCATTTTTGCGAAATTGCCTAAGAGCATAGTATTTTTGAGATTTTGCTGTCTCGCATTCTTTGTCCCACCATGGTTGATTTAAGTCGCACTGTTTTGTATTAGTATTTACCTGCATATATGCGGCAGATCTCTGATACAAATCAATGATACTATTTACTGCATGGTTTATATCTAACGATACACTATTGATAATATATTCTGAAATATGTTGAATATTCCGAGAAAAATATTGTAAGAAACTATCTTTTCGTTCATCTTTCCATTTGAATACAGGAAATTTATTTACATGTTTGTCATTTTTCAATCCATTATCTATACTGGGTTGCTGTTTCAATGTGAATTCTAATTTTGCATATACAGGAAGGTGGTCTGACTCATCGTTATCAAGTACAGAAAAATATTTCACAAATGGAAACAAATCCGTAGAAGCAATATGGTAGTCGACTACACTTGCACCGTTATGAGTTAAACATGTAAAATTACCAGATTTGTCATCAAACAACCTTCCGTTCAAGATATGTATTTTATGTTCACAACATAATTCAACTAAAGTTTTACCAAACGAATTATATGTATTTGAATCTTTATTACTTCGTTGAAGATCAAAATTGTCTGAATCGTAATCTACGTTTTCATTAAACACAAAATCTATCGAATCATTTGGGATGAAATCTAAGAAATTTTTAGTACGGGCGTTTAAATCACCAGCTACATACAAAAGGCATTCTGGATACTGCGATTTTAGTGTTTCAATATTATGACTAAGACTGGTTATTCCATTTTTTCCTCCGATGTTTGGTAAATATTCGACCCTTCTGGAGAAACATATGCAATATATATAATCAAGTCAGACATAGATTCAAATACATTTGCCTTAACATAAAGTACAATGCATTCATTATAACCAGGACAAATCCGTGTAATAAAGTCATTTTCCATCAATGTTTTCCTTATGTAAACTCCAACACCCCCACTATTTCGTATACTTTTTTTTGCCTTTTTTCTAATACAATCAAAATATACAAAGTCATCTAAACACCCAGAAAATTCATTGTTATAATCACTCCATGTCTCTAAAAGACCGATAATGTCAAATGTTTTAAGAAAATCTAAGATTAAATGATCGTCGGAAAATTTCTTAAACCCGCATACGTTCCACGTGGTCAACTTAATACATGTATTTACAATCGGGCCTTGGCCACTGTCCTAGTTAAAACCCGTGCCGACTCCACCCTCCGATGCATCTGATTGGTCCTCGTCATTGAATGATTGGTGACGATTTTCCCGCCAATTTCTGATTGGCCGTCGCTGACCTTTCGCCTTTCCAACTCTCACGATCTCATTGGTCTTTTCGTTATACCTGTATACGTCATTCTCTATTATCAACTTATCGTAGCTCATGCGTGCGTAATCACCCTTATCCCTCGCTTCTTTCATGTATGGACCCAAAGCCTTTCTCTTTGCTAACACTTGTTCGGTATAATCCTCTCTGACTCGGAAATCGCTTTTACCACTAAATTCTGCTTTTGCTTTTTCCAAAATAACATGTTTGTGTTTATATTTCGTAAACTTGACAATAATAGGGACACCTTTCTGGCTATTACCTTTGACCCTGTGCGCACGCTCGATATCAACGTTTTCTAGCTCGGGTAAACACAATTCATCCTTTATGAATGACCTGACCTTTTCCTCAGTATCCGACCAATCTTCACTTAAAGTTCCGTCAATTCCATAGATTCGTAAATTATTTCTTCTGGAATGGCCTTCTAAAACGTCTACTTTACTCATTAGCTTATCAACACTTTGTCGAAGCGACTCATTTTCTTGTTTTAGCTGTTCATTGTCGGATTTTAAAGAATTCATCGTCTGCTCAATTTGACCCATTTTCTCATTTACTGTACCAAATTCTGTTTTCATATCTTTTCTCATGTCCCTTAAAAAGTCCATAATTCGATTATTTTCGGCCGCAGTACTACTCCCTTGTCTAGTAACCCTTATCTCATCATTGTTCTCAGTGCTCAAAACGGCTTGGGAAAAGGATTTCTGTTTTTGTTGTTTAGCCTGTTGGCCTGGGCCTGGATTCGTCTCAATGTCTCCACCCAAGGTCAAAATCAGTGCCAACATCAGAGATGAACGAATAATCGTACTTACAGCACGTCCTGATATACAAATAGTGTCCATTTTAGTCAGATATTTCCTAGGCATACAGAATGTTCCAATCCTTTGACGATAAATCACTATATCAACTCCCATCTTCCTTTTTTTATTTATTTTTCTTCGAGCAAAAAATTATTCCGCCATATTGCAAGGGGACTAACAAAACCTTAGAAATGATTGGCAAACGTAAAGTTTGAGCAATTTCTATCGGTGGCTCTGTCTCTGGCGGCTGGCTCTGTCTCTGGCGGCTGGCTCTGTCTCTGCGTGCTTGGTGAAAAAAATTAATCTATCGCAAAATTCGTGTCGAAGTAATTTACTCACACACTGAATAGATCATATTGTGTATGGCGAATGGTTCAGTCACCGATTAAACCCTTTGCAAAACATCGAACATTCAGCGTTGTTCAATTTCAAAGCTACAATTAAACAATGTCCTTTGAATGATCAAAGATCAGCGTGTCTAAATTGACGGGGGAAGAGGGATTTCGATTTAAGTAAATATGTGACTCGGAACCGAACATCCTGTGATAAAGACATCGTACTATCTGGAGACAGCTACTGAACTCTCACGGCCACCGCGCAAAATGTGCCATTATTCGCTTTTATTCAGTGGAAAACATGCTTCTCTTTCAGTTTACATGTATTGGAATATACACTAACCTTTCGTCACGGCTCATGATTCTATGTAGTACTGTACTTAAGGCGACAAACTGGGTGTTGACAAAGAAACAATTACACGTTGAGTAATCCACGTGATTTGGGGAAAGGTCCACACCGAAAAATTGTCTGTTTCAAGTATATTTTGTTCTATATCTCAGTTTAAACTCTACGTATTTTGACGAGCAATTGCACCATACGCGCCTTTGAGAGGGTAATTCCTGAACCTCTTTATGCAAAGTATTCCATAGTTTTATTAAAATGCAACCAAAAACATTCATTTTGAATCTTTCGAGAAACCATGGGATTTGATGCGGAGTGAGTTAGAACCGGGGAATGTCCCTCTCAATGACGCGCGTGCGGTGCACTTTATCTCGTCAAAATCCGTCGAGTATTAGCTGAGAATATACACAAAACAGACTTGAAGCAGACGATTTTTCGGTGTGAACGTCAGGGGCCTGTTTCATCAAAACATTTTTAAAAGAAGTAATTTTGACTTAACGATGTCTTAAATATCGGTTAAAACAACAATCGCATAATCCAGGGGCTCGTATTTTCAACGATCTTACGACAAAGCTTTTGTATAAAATGTGTAACAAAACATCTGAGTGCACGAGAAATCAGATTGGACCAATCAGGTTTGTTGTTACAAGTAACTACACAAACATTAATCGTACGAGCGTTGATAATACGGGCCCCAGGTCTTGATAAATTGGTGATACGCGTTTCTTGTCCAAAACTTGTCGTAAGTCATCGGTAAGACAAAGACAAAAAATACGTCTTAAAAATGAAACTGGCCCTTGGTTTTTTTTCTTTTTTTTTTATTTGCACCAATATATCCGACATCTTTCCATTTAATCCTTCCCAAGCAAGACATTTTTCTGGTGCATTGCGAGAAAAGAAAATTGCTCATAACCAGCATTTTCATATTTTTTCTCACAGATTTCAATGATAACTATTACATATTTGATACTTCGGAGCTATGCGCGGATACATACATGTCTCTCTCATGAGAGGGGGGGGGGCGCCCATCTGCATCCTTGCATGTCTGGACATCATTTTGAATTGGAGCAGTCCTAAATAAGAATTCTATGTATCACCTAATGTGATATAATACCCCGCCATTACATTTGTCCGGATAAGTGTTTTTGTCGAAAACAAAGGACAGTGACTCACAAAATAAGAAAGGAATATTTATGCTCCTTTGATACAGAACTTGTCTTTATTGAGATATATCCACCAATGAAATTTCGTGATCATAGCTTCGATACTTTCAGAGATATGTTTTGGACAAATATTTTGTAAACAGACTAAAATTAACCGACAGTTCAAAGCGGAGCTAGCCGCCAGAGACAGAGCCAGCCGCCAGAGACAGAGCCACCGATAGAAATTGCTCAAACTTTACGTTTGCCAATCATTTCTAAGGTTTTGTTACATGGGAAAGCAATGTCTGATCGAGATTATCCCTCAATTAGATTATCACATGTTTTGGCTGCAGCAATTGGCTATTTACCGTTGAAATGTACATGAATACATGATGTAAACAAGAAAAAATCACATAGGGTCGACCCACGACGACAATGATCCTGTGAAAACCCTGCCGACTTTGAAGCCCACAGAATTAGAACAGGCAGATAAATGGTCTTAGGGGAGCATGACATTCCCGGTTTTTCGATTTTAAGCACCAGAAGAAAATAAATGAACAACAAAGTTGAACGCTCACCTGTTTTTGTCAAAAAATCACGACCCCAGAGACAGAGCCACACATGGCCGGAAGCCCCCCAGAGGATTTAAGCGGCAGAGCCAATGGCTCTGTCTCTGTAGTTTCCGTACCGTGCAAGTGCCACACGGCAAAACATTTGACGTGCCCAATTTTTTTCTTCTACACAATGCTGTCTTTGGTTTTTGTTTAGTGGGGTAACAAAAAGCGTCACTATTCGGATGGATTTTATCCTAGTTTTATTTTAGCCTATACACCGCGGGTTAACCCCTGATACAACAATTTCAGAAAATCTTCAATAATTTTGTTAATACGGGACCGATTTGAATTCGGTTTGAAGAAGATAAGATGAACAGAAGTCACGCATTAGATGAACGTGGCTGGTCTTCAATACCTTTTTTATCAGTTGATTTTTCAAAGATCCAGTTCATTCCCGATACTTTCCCACCTTCTCTGCTTCAAACAGAAATAAAATTGGTCAAGTTATACCGAAAATATTGATGATTATCTGAAACTCTGTGTCACATGATTAACCACCGTGCTATTTGGCATTTCACAAAACTGTAAATTTCACGGCGGTGAATGACGTTGCACAACAATGTCAGAAAATCGTCATTCTGTAAATATGTGACCAAGTTGAATTCAGTCTGAAGCAAGGAAAACAGGCATGCAGAAAACATAAATTCGCCGTATGTAGTAGATATTTCAAAAGCCAGCTGAAAATTTTCTTGGTCGTCTATATTTTTTTATCAACCTATTTCTAAAAGAAATTCACTATCATGCAATTTTTTCCGCCTCCTCTACTTCAAGTCTCCTTACAATCGGAGAAATATTAACAGAATTATCGAAGAATTTCTACAATTTTTGTGCCACGTGATTCCCGTAGTGACAATTAACCCATTCCCAAACAAGACCAGGCCACGGTGTCTGGAAAAAACTTAAGTACGGTCTCAGACTCAAATCTGAGCACCGTGCACGAAATCCACGTGAACTTCATTCTAACACCTTTAAACGTTGGAGAGCATTACATTGAAGCTGAGCATGTACATGTAGTCATGAGTATGTACTTAAGTTTTTTCGAGAAACCGGTGCCTGGTTTGGACGTCCATAATAGGAAAGGCATTGGAAAACATTGTGACAAAAGAAGAAAGTTCTCACTATCAGCACTTTCTCCTTTTGCCTCAATATTTTCAGAGCTTTTTCGTACATAAATCATTTTGGGCAACATTCATTTTGTCTTCTTCAGCAGCTTTCAATTGGAACTACCCTTATTTTGTTGTTTGGGAAAGGGTTAATTCGCCTGACACCTGAGCATGATAATTCGGCTACAAGCTATGCTGGCTTATAGCGTTTGCCTTAGTTTTGGTGTTGTTGTTTTCTTGTTTTTGTTTTTTTTGTTGTTGTTGTTGTTCCTTCAAACAACACGCATTTTATACATGAAATCGTCATCTTAAATTCTACTGCGTTTTGCATCGGACTCTTGCTCCTAAGGTCACGGGTTCGATCTCTGGTCGTGCCAAACACCCTTTCTGACTTGTCTCCACCAATGGTTGGATAATCGATCACTTATGTGAGCATACAAGGCTGATGTGGTACTGGATGGAGAAATGGCAGAAATCCATGGCTATGTGCTGCAGCCGTCGCGATATGACCTTAACAGTTGAAAGAGGGCGACCAAATTCGATCAATCAATCTAGTGCGTTTAATGTGTTACTGAATACAAACTGGTCTATGTAAGAAATTTAAGGATAACAACCCCTTAATAGATACCAAACACTTCATTCATCTTTGGGAGTCATCCGTGGCAACAGAAATAAATGGGAGATATCCTCGTCATTTTCCGGGCCTCATTCTCACCTATTACCGTTACCACAGATGACACCCGAAGATGCACAGAGTGTTTGAAAAGATAATGGTGAGTTGCAATCCTTAAGCGCACACATTTGATAAGTGCAGTTAGAGTTGCAGTTGGTATAGTTGAACATTTCAGCATAGATCGTACTAAGCCATCACCTATATATCACAGCCGCATACGATATACAAACTTTTCCCTAGTCAGCTCCAGGCTTTTTGTCCGCACGAAATACAATTATCTGTTGCTCGAACGTTCTATACCTCGAAGTTGTTTCGTATGTCCTTTTGGGTTTGAGAAACATGTATCTTACTGCATACCTGTTTACACCTGGGTGGAATTGTCTTGTCGAACAGGGATCAAAAATGCTTTCATCATAGACCTCGTGACAGCAGCTTAAAACAAGCTGTAGTTCCGCGGTTTTATAGAAAGGCGACCCTAAGGCGGGTTCTACCACTGAGCTAATGTGGCTCATAGAAATGAACAAGAGTGCCATAGTCACAATATTCGCCGCCATTTTTTGCTGTTTCACTGAAGTATCATAACTACATGTAAAGGGGCATAACTCTTGCAAAAATCAATGATCCATAAAATCATTGATCCATGTACACCTACAAATTATGGTGTTGACATGCCCAAGCTTTATTTAAATCAAGACGACAATGAGGAGTTGCGTTCACAAGGCTGCAAATTCAATAAGCCCCAGATACTAAGTATTAAGGGGCATAGCTCAGGGAAAAATCAATGAACCATACAGACTTCGTGGACATCTACCAATTAAGGTAGAATACGCCTAATGGCAACTTTAGAAATTGGGGTGACAAACACTTCTGTCTGATAGTACATTTTATTTCACACCCGAAAGTAGTAAACCAATCAAATCGTCCCATTCGTACCACGTGAGAATACAATACCTAGAGCCGTATTGTACGCACGAGATAATTGCGTGAACGCACGGGATTCTCGATACTCCAAAGCGGCCAAATCGATATTTGTACGATGCACCGGTTGAACCCTCCAAATATGCATTGCACTAATTTGAACCCTACAAATATCGATTGAACCGTACAAATATGGATTTTTCCCAAATCGAGGCTGCGATACAAAATATCCATATTCGCATCGAAGAGTAATCTCCCTTAGTAGAGTTCTCGTTTGCAAAAGCAAAATTGTGCATTAGAGTTGAATGTTTGTTTCAACATGATATTTTGAATTCACTGTCCTAAACAAGACATAGCTTTGATTCTGTGATTGAAAAAACACATTGGGAATACATTAAGGCAAAAGGAGAAAATGATTTTAAACATCACGAAAGAGATTATTTTCATTTCAAAACATTTCTGAATTGTAGCGCATTTAATTTGCAGCAATGATAAAAATCACACTTAACCCTTTCCCAAACAAGACCTGGAGTTTATACCCATTAAAAGGCTTGACAAAAAAGTTCTAAGAGAAAAGGAGATTTGCTGTTTATCAGCAATTTCTCCTTTTCTGTCAATGTTTTCATTGTTGATTTACGCTTGGCATGATAGATAGTTTATATGACAAATTTCATGTACATTTCACACTGTCATATGACGGTCTATTCAATCTTTTGAGACAAACATAAATCGATAAATATAGATTTAATGTCAGATGCCATGTATATTTCACAGTGTTAGAAATGTACATGTAGCCTACATTTTTTTCATGACATAAGCCTTTGTTGTTTTTCTTCCTTTTTTATTTCACGTTGGAATTCTATTTAAAAGTAATTAGATCTCGATCTTATTTTTTATACAAAATTAATCTTTGTCATGTTTTGTGTGAAAAAAATGATGTGAAATAAAGAGGTCATTTAACATGTCTTTGTACAATACCGAATTCTATTGGATTCGTACAATGCAGAACCAGTCTATATTTAGACTCGCCTATCGGCTCGTCCAAATATAGCCTCGTTCTGCATTGTACTCATCCAATAGAATTCAGTATTGTACAAAGACATGTTAAATAACCTCATATTATTTCACACCCGAAAGTAGTAAACCAATCAAATCACCCCATTCGTACCACGTGAGTATACAATACCTAGAGCCGTATTGCACGCACGAGATAATTGCATGGACGCACGGGATTCTCGATATTCCAAAGCGGCTAGATCGATATTGTACGATGCACCGGTTGAACCGTCCAAATATGCATTGCACTCATTTGAACCCTACAAATATCGATTGAACCGTACAAATATGGATTTTTTCCCAAATCGAGGCTGCAGTACAAAATATCCATATTCGCATCGAAGAGTAATCTCCCTTAGTAGAGTTCTCGTTTGCAAAAGCAAAATTGTGCATTAGAGTTGAATGTTTGTTTCAACATGATATTTTGAATTCACTGTCCTAAACAAGACATAGCTTTGATTCTGTGATTGAAAAAACACATTGGCAATACATTAAGACAAAAGGAGAAAATGATTTTAAACATCACGAAAGAGATTATTTTCATTTCAAAACATTTCTGAATTGTAGCGCATTTAATTTGCAGCAATGATAAAAATCACACTTAACCCTTTCCCAAACAAGACCTGGATTTGCTGTCCATTAAAAGGCTTGACAAAAAAGTTCTAAGAGAAAAGGAGATTTGCCGTTTATCAGCAATTTCTCCTTTTCTGTCAATGTTTACATTGTTGATTTACGCATGACATGATAGATAGTTTATATGACAAATTTCATGTACATTTCATACTATCATAATTTATGACGGTCTATTCAATCTTTTGAGACAAACATAAATCGATAAATATAGATTTAATGTCAGATGCCATGTATATTTCACAGCGTTAGAAATGTACATGAGGCCTACATTTTTTTTTCATGACACAGGCCTATGTTGTTTTCTTCCTTTTTCACGTTGGAATTCTATTTAAAAGTAATTAGATCTAGATCTTAATTTTATACAAAATTAATCTTTGTCATGTTTTGTGTGAAAAAAATGATGTGAAATAAAGAGGTCATTTAACATGTCTTTGTACAATACCGAATTCTATTGGATTCATACTTTGCAGAACAAGTCTATATTTAGACTCGCCTATCGGCTCGTCCAAATATAGCCTCGTTCTGCAAAGTATTCATCCAATAGAATTCAGTATTGTACAAAGACATGTTAAATAACCTCATAATATTAGACATCTATATGTGCAATATGACAGGAATTCGTCCAGAGGTTTACTAAAAATTTGGTTTTCCCTTATCCCACCCCCAACATACAAAATTCCAATATGGCGGCCACCACTCAAAGCAAAAAAGTATCTGAATTTTGGACATAAACACATTAAATGTGTCTAGATTTCGGTTTTTATTATCAAAAACATGTTTACCCGTCGTCTGATGCGAAATGATATGACCCTTGTGCGCATATGAGAGATATTTTGTTAAATTACTGCGTGCTTATTTAAAAAAAAAAAAGCCTCTTTATTTCCTAGTTTGTAATTTATGCCTCTGTAACAAATGTTGACAGTGCCAGAAATAAGTTCATGCACTCTCTAAAACCGATATCAAAATTATTCTTATATGTATAGGAACAAGCTAAAATCCACATATGTACATTTTATCCGCCAAAATTTGAAAAAATATAAAGGTAATTCTTAGTGCTCTCATACTCTCGAATGCACTATTTCTTACCCAAAAGAAGTCAATGCTCTAAATGAAGGGAACCGTTGCCCATATCTAATCATATGCTTATAACTAAAAGCCAAACGTTGTATTAGACTTTCAGAAGTTGGTTAATGATAACATATCAGTAATGATTTCGTATGACTTTCACCATTTTAACCATTTACCTAGTAACCAATTGAACATCGCTATTTGTAAAAAGTAATGCAAATTCTAAAGACAAAATTGTACTTAGCTTTTTTTATAGTCTATAACAGCTTCCTTACACCACTTCTTCTTGATTGCATATTGAATCTATGGACTTAAATGGAAAAAGAATCTAAAAAGGATCAAATCACGTATCAAACCACGTTATAATTAATTGACAACGACTTTGCACATTTAAATAAGGATCGCCGGCGAAGAAGTTATTAAAATCGAGTGCGAATGTCTGAGCAATGATGATCTCATCCACGCGTCAATCTCAAACGATAGGCGTTTGATCACCACATCATAGATTTCATTAGAAAACATGTATGTGTCTGCTACTGTAGGGTTTCTCGGTATGTTGAGCCAACCAGTATCGTGTGTGTGTGTATTTGTAGTATTATAAGGTCCCTCCCTGCTCAAAGCAGATAGCGTGCCGACCCCAGAATGCAACCCTACATTCCGTTAAATTTTATTATTTTTTTCCAAAAGGGTTGAATTTTTTTTTCCTGGAGATTGATCTTTCTTCTTCATTTACCCAAAATAGTTAAATTTTTAAGCCAAATAGATAGGCACATTATGCTAATTCAGCCTCGCTTTGTACCCATCATCGCAGTTTGTTTTGTTACAGAAGTCGGAGTTTGTCCCTATTCCGTTTTGCTAATTGCCTCTATTGGTCTTTTTCATGGTGTTTGTTTCTCTCTCTCTCTGATAAGCCTTTGGTGTGGTGAAAATAGAAAATTAATAATAGTTCTTTTTATCGGATCATCATGATTATGTGAACGTGTATGCTCTTTGATTACATTGCTACATTGCCAAATTTTCCAACACATTCTTTGTACAAATATGTTATATAGAACATACATATGCTATATCTTTTTTATTTACAATACGTTTTTTAATCAATTTATGTATTTATGTTTCTTTTTATCATTTAGATATCATTGTTTTTATTCACTTTTTTATATATTTATTATATTTTTTATTAGTTTTTTTATTAGGTTTTTTTCCATTTTTAATCTTTTTTGTTATTACTACTCGTTTTGTAATTTTTATTACTTCATGTTGCCCCATTATTCCCTATAAAGGTTCTATTTACATAAGTTTTTCTATTATTATTATTATTTACAGTTTTACTAGCCGCCTATAACAGTCTAGTAAAATTTCGTCAACCACTCCTCCGAAAAAAAAAAATTGAATTGTTTTGGATGACAGAGTTTTGAAATATGAACTAGCCAAGAAAGTGTTATGACATAACAAGGATAAAACGGTTTAAAAATATCTCATCTTTTCCACTTATGCCTTCAAATTCTCACTCTATTAGGCATTTTGAAAATACGACCTGATCCCGATATCCATCATTGGATGAAGTTTGGGAATTATTGAGGCAAAGGAAGGTAATTGTTATCAGCACTCTCTCCCTTTGCCTAAACATTCTTTGTACTATTTCATACACATGTTCTTTATACACGTGCACCGACATGTACTCTGTCGTTTGCAGCAGCTACAGAATCTGTCAGTTGTATTTTTTCTTATTTGAAAAGGGTTAAGAATTTCAAAACAAGATCCTGCTAAAATTGTTGATTGTTTAAGATTTTCCTGTTTCTTTGTATACTAATGATTTTAAGAAAGGATATAACAAGCAGAGATTAAGGCATATGTTTTTATTTCTCAATCTGTTGAGAAGGAAAGAAAATATGCAAATTAATCACATTTTTGTTACCTTTTATCTAGGCCCTGATGTTATTAAGAGGATTTGATAAGGAAGTTATTATTCATATCACTTTATTTGCCATTGATCTTTATCGGGCTTGTCTGGTCAATTAAACACATATGTTTAACATTCCAATACAATTTAAATGGGCAATATTATCAGGCACCCTGGTCCCCAAGTTAAACCCTTTTAGCCACCTGCTTTAGTCAGTGTGGTAAACATATATTCATTCAATGCACATTAAAATTCAGGTCTAAGAAGCAGCCTTTTACTGGCCTTCTTTTCTAGTTTCCACCTGCTTTAGTCAGTGTGGATATGTTTTAGAGCGTTTCACTTATCGGTATTAATGAGTTTATTTTAACAAAAGAATCAGTCCTTTAGCAATACCCTATTTTACAAGACCAACCGCCCCTGTCAGTATGGTCAAATACATGTAGTATTAGAAGACATTTATTTTAACCATTTCCCAAACAAGACATGGTTTCGACGTCCCAATTGTAATGGGCTTTTGAAAACATTAAGACAAGAGCGCAAGGTATTAATAATCAGCACCCTCTGCCCCTGCCCCCATATTTTCTGTGCTATGTTATTCATAATTTTACCTTGATTAATATCCATTTTGTCGTCTGCATGCAGAAGTTTTCAAATTGGGCCATCCTATGATTTTACCATTTGGGAAGGGGTTATGGTTTTTATTTTGGAATTGCATTCTTTATTACATAGAGTTTGACATTTTTTCTATCTGATTTTAACTTCTGGATGTATTTAAGAAAAAGAAGCAGACAAATTATGACCTTCTTTACATTATGGCTTTATTTATTTGCAAGAATGTCAATGTGTAGGCCTAGTTTATATTTTAATTGTTATATGAAGAAGCAACCTAATGCTGACTTTATCATTGCGTGATACATTCATCACCCGCCTAAAACAGTGTGATTATGCATCCCCCAACACATTGATTGGTGATCTGACTCGACAGATCTGATTCAGACCTTTACCTGGGTGAGATGAGAGTTTTTAACCTACTCCCTCGCGATAAGGCCCCGGGTCTTTTGTTTTTATAGAAAAATTGCGGGGAAAGAAGAAATTATTTATGATAAACAATTCCCTCAATTCACCACGATTTCTACCCGTAACGAGAAATAAGAATACATTTACTTAATCATTTCAGAAAGTATCAAGTTTTGGCTTCCGGCATAAAATCAATTTAAGGAAACATTGAGGCAAAAGGAGAAAATGTTGATTCCTATTCTTGCCCCAATGTTTTCATTGCCATATATCTCCGGAACCAAAATAGCTATTTAGTTGCTGTTTTCGAATGAATGGTTAAATTTGTTTTCTGTATTTTCATGTTTTCTTTTTTTTTTTTTTTAAAGATAAGTTTTAAACGCTGCCGCCCGGCGATGACTTAATCACAATGAGTATGATTCTTTAGGTTTGTCATGCGAGAACAGGTTAATAGGCGAGAAAATGAAAGAGAGAAGTGGTGCCAATATTTCCATCCGTTACTAAACGACAGCATTTCAGACTGGCCAAATCATAGGAATTTAGGTATTTGTTTCAAGATGATTGAATCCAGAATACCTGGTTATTGCGTTTATAGCAGAAAACACTGCAAAATATGGAAAAAAGACCGTTGCTTATTTGACCTGCAATAGCAATGAATTTCGTGCTGAAAATAGACAAACTGCATAACCATATTTTGATAAACTGTTGGCGTTGTAATAAAAACTCGCAACCATGCCTTTAACCAAGTCGTAGTTATGAGATTCTCCAACAACACCCTAGGAAATGTAACTGCTTGCCCTAAACCACGTCACGACCAACTGGACAATATCGTTCTCTATTGCCTCTACCTACACAGAGCATGTTAAATGTTGTTTCCTTAGCCTGCTTAAAAATCATTACAGCGCCAACCAGTATCAAGGGAAGAAACGAGTATTATAAATACTACAATTTGTTTCCTAAATAGGGAGTTACATTAAGTATCAGTTTCTAATCACATACAAACTGATAATATCAATCAATCAAAATTATATAAAATTACACGAAAAATGTCTCTGAAAAATTGATGTTAAACGGAGAATAATACCAGAAAAAGATATTCGGAGTGTATTCGGAGAATTTTATTTTACAAAGGGAAGTAATATTTAGCAATATTGTTACTAAAAATAGATACGGAAACTGTCGACATTTGTCGAAAATGTACGACAATAGTAAATATGCATTAGAATTATTCTACCTTAAGATGATAACATCCAACAAGTTTCATTAAGATACAGTCAGAAAATTAGGAGGAGTTGTGCTCACAAGTAAAGTGAACGGACGGACGGATGGGCGGACGGAGATGACGCCAATATACGACCGCCTCCGGTCGTATAAGAAAGGAATAGAAGTACTCGTATGTGAAATTGTTTATGATTATGGTAATAAATACCTGTTTCACCACACGATGTTTCGAAGTCCAAAACCCAACAAGCATCATTTTTAACAGCAGTAGCGTGGAATAAAACACGAAGTTAGAAAACACCTCATTTTCTAGACTCAACACGTTTTTGTCCGCCATCTTCCTGTTTGAAGTTAAGTTTTGTTAAAATCCACTGTTAAAGTACAATACCCGTAATGAGATTCGCACGACGTCGGAATTATACGGGCGCGATCGAAAACATTCGGCGGTGTAACTCTCCACCGCCGAATGTTTACGACCGCTCCCGAATAGGTTCTGATACGTAACGACGCAGCTACAAAAGCTTTTAAAAAAGTTGTATGTATCTCAAAATGGCGACATTATGGATATTCTACCTTTAATCTAGGTTACTGCATATAAAACTGCATAATATCCAATTACTAATTTATTACATTAAACCCTTTCCAAAACTAGATTATGTTTTGTCCCTAACTGAAAAGGCTTGAGAAACAAAAGATTGAGACAAAAGAAGAAAATGCTGATTATCAGCATTTTCTTCATTTGCCTCAATATTTTCTTGACTATATCATTATAAAAATCCTGTTTTATCAATATCTTTTTGATCGTCTACAGCGGTATTTAAATTTGACCAGCATAAATTACGCTGTTTGGGGAAGGGTTAACAATAATAGACGAAGCATGCAACTTTATTCTCTTTTTATCTGATGATTTCATGCGCTTCTTCCCGTTTTGCTCTGATTCTTAAATTATTTTGCTGCAAGTGGTTCTCCTTACCAATTAAACTCTAGTGTAGACTAAACCAAAACTAGGTTACTGCACAAAAAACTGCATAATATCTAGTTACATTAGACTGACCCATCTAAAAAGACTTTTCTTTGTGCCTTTTCTGCTAGCTCTAAACCAAGTCATATGAAAGGAAATTGGATACTTCCTTGTACACGGTGGAGATTGTGCATCATGGGATGGATACCGAATACGGACAAATTTGCCTCGCTTCAGGTAAGAAATTGTGGAATAACTTACTTATTTCTACGTCAATTTTTTATCAGTTTCGTGCATGTACTCCGCCCTACTGAGATTTTGACTTGTGTGTGAAATTCTTTTTCCAAAAATTAATTCAAACCAACCAGAAACACGACAAAAAAATCAGGTTGGTATCAACTTTTTGGAAAAGTACAAGGGGTTCCTAAATGAGTCATACATTTGGGGAAAGAGCTGAATTAGGCGGAGCATATGCCTTGGAAATAAACACGCAATGGGGAACAATTTTATCCGGTTAATCGTGACGTAAATTCGGACAAATAAATAGTATTTCGTTTGTGTTTTTTTTAAATCTCGTAACCACGGCTTGATTTTAGCCGTAGTTACGAGCTTTTATAACAACACCCACGATTTATTAAAACATAACGGTTAAACCAGTCTATTTCTAGCACAAAATTCTTTGCCATTAAGAAAGTTATTGCAAAAATTCTCAGCAGAAGCGGGGCTAATTTGGCCGTAGTCAGTATCGTTTCGCTTTGTGGTCGGTTTGGACAATATTTTGGATAAATAATCTTCTAATAAGTCATACACCCGATGAAAGAGCTGAATAGGGCGGGGTACTTGAAACAAATCTTTTGAAAATTGGCGCAGAAAAAAGAAAGTTATCGCAAAATATCTTACTACCGGGTGTCCCAAAAACAGAACCCATTTTGAAAGTGAATTACTCGTGTGTCAAGTAGTGTTTCTCCACTAATTTTACACATGCATTGGAAACGATAATATTCTATTAGCAGTTCAAATTTGGTAGAATCGAGATTATTTTGTCCGTAGTCGTTATCCATCCCATGATGCACAATCTCCAACGTGTTGTACAAAGTTCACTTTGCATAACATAAAACATTCAAAAACATAATACAAATTGTCGGTATCTGGTAAAACGTGCCTTAAAGCATTTGAGAGAGTTATGTTTCATGATCACCCTGTGTATATGTGCAGTCTGACCTGGATCTATGTTACTCTCATATGATTGCCATAGACCATGACGAAGCTGTTGGGGCACAACATGGGTCCTGATCAGACTGCGTTTATACGCAGGCTGATCAGGAACCATGTTGGGCTAAAAAGCCATAACGGACCTTTTTCCAGATACTGGCCCATTTATCATTTATGCTTTTACTTTTTTTTTTAAAAAAAAAGGTGTAAGATGTTTCAAATGAGTTTAAGGCTTTTACAAACAGGCCATGGCTTTGAAGTCCCGGAAAAAATATTCGGTCGGAAGAAAGATTGATTGCACGGAGCAATCCTACTTTTTTTCTCAACAATTTCTATGCAATTATTTTTATCATGGACATCAAACTACTCGCTAGCTAAAGCTTCCCAATTTCAAAATCAAGCATTCTGAAATTTTCATGCTCAAAAGAGGATTAAATGGCAATAAATTTAGTCGAATTAACACAGTGCATGTTTTCTATGCTATTAAAGCGAGGATTTTGTCCTCTGCTTCACATATTAATTTTGGATAGTATAGAATTCTGTTGTTCAAAAAGGGTTTGAAGTAAATGTACTTTACACATTTCTACATAAAAACGCTATCTTATTGCATCTTAATATTGCTGCTTTTCAACACAACCCTTGTAACTGCAGCTCAATACAAGCTTCAATTACGAGGTTTTTGTCGAAAAGCGACGATATACTTTAAAAGCACACAGCAAACGAAGCATGTTGTTTTGCTGCATTTTATTTCCGATTATTTCATTGTGTGGTCTTTTCCTAAAATAACTAACTTAAGGGGGAATGCTCCAGTTTCCTAAATTTTTTCCCAAAAATAGAATTTATTTATATTGTGTATGTTGAAATTACATGTTATTACCAATTAAAAAGATAAAATAAAAATGGATGGTCAGCGATCTTGTTTGATTTTTATAGGCATTCGTATCACATACCCCTACATCGAAAAAATGCACAATTTCTTGCACCTGTCCAAGGTCACTAAAATGCTAATAAAATGCTGTATATTCATCGTTTTGTCCCAAAAACGGACTTAAAGTAACGTCTTACATTTATTAAGAACAGAAACCGCAAAATATGTGCTATTATAAACGCGTAAATGTATAAACAGCATGCTCACGTGTTCGGTAAGATCAACAAAGCTGGAGTGTTTTATGTCAAAATTTGCATATTTTTGGAAATATTTCAAGTTCTACATAATAGAATTTGATAAAACTATCTCATTGTATTAAGCAACATGTCCTGGTAATAATTCAAAAAGAAAATGTATAGGTCAGCACACTTATTAGTGAATCACAGCAATTTTTATCAGCTACACATGAATAAAATGACGCAAAACAGTAGTATCCTTGGCCTGTGTCCAGTCGTCAATATACAATTTGGTCAGTAAGATAACACATCAAAGATTGATACATGTTACATATAGCGGTACCCGTTTTTGATCGTAATGATATTGACGTGATATTTAGACCGGAGAAAGTAAAAGAGGGAAAAATGATCAGACTGGAACCCAGTCAACCGGTCTTTTAAAAACACCACTTTCTAGCCATACTCAGGATCACCTGCCCCTCACCTATGTTGGTTCGAATCCCGCCAGGGACGTATGAAATTTCATGTGAGGAAGCTATCCAGCTGGCTTGCGGAACGTCGGTGGTTCTACCCAGGTGCTCACTTGGGGTCTTCCTCCACCATTCAAAGCTGGAAACAGGTCAAAAGAAGGGAGTTCCTTCCTGGGCACGCCCAGTCTACTACTCGGTCATATGGGCAACCGGCAACCGAGGATAAATAACCTAAAACAATACCATACGATATGCATCAAATTACACACTCTTGTAAATACACTTCACATGAGTTGATTCACCTTGCTGGAATTCAAGATTATGCTTCAAGATTCAAGATTATGCTTCAAGAAGAAAATAATTTACAAATATTGTCTTACTTTATATTCATATGCAAGGGGATTAATTTTGAACATTTTTGTCAAATATTTCCATTAGTATGCATTAATTCAAAATTCCAAACCGTTCAAAATGCTAATGTTTCTATTTGGAATGAAAATGTTACATAGTGTATGAATTACTGGTAGTTTCGCCTCTGGCTCTTTGGTGCTAATGATGGGTTGCATACCTTAAATGCAAATAACCATCAAGGCCAAATAAGACAGCATCTGCTTAGAAGGCGTTTCTTATTGCATTTGCACTTGGTGCATATAAAATGTGCACATCAAGTTTTCACCTTTGCCGCTACATTGAAACTCACGTTTAGCTTTTTCACGGTGGGGATTGTGCATGCCGGGATGGATAACGAATATGGACAAAAATAATCTCGAATCTTGTCAAATATTTTGCAATAACTCCTTTATTTCTTTGTCGATTTTCAAAAGGTCTGTTGCATGTACCCCGCCTTGAAAATCCCTTTCCTCGGATACATGGATTATTTGTGGTATCCTTTTAATTTTTCCAAAAATTGATCCCAACTGACCAGAAAACGAAATGATAACGACTACGGCAAAATAAGCCACGCTTCAGGTAGGAAATTGTACAATAATTTTCTTATTTCTGTGTCAATTTTCAAGCGGTTCGTTGCATGTACCCCGCCTTACTAAGCGCTTTCCTCAGGTGTATTACTTATTTGAAAACTCCCCATATTTTTCCCCAAAATTGATCCCAACTGACCTGAAAAACGACCAGATTTTTTGTCGTTTTTCTGGTCCATTGGGATCACTTTTCGCAAAAAGTACAAAAAGGTTTCGTGTAAAGCATACATCGGAGGAAAGAGCTCAGTAAGGCGGGGTACATGCAACAAACCGTTTTTAATTGACGCAGAAATAAGGAAGTTATTGCAAAATGTCTTACCTGAAGCGAGGCAAATTTGTCCGTAGATTTACCCATCCCAGCATGCACAAACCCGACCGTGTTTTTTGTACAATGTTGGTTTTTCATGATACAATTATAGTCCGCTCACGATGTTTGCCATGTGTTTACCAAAATCAACACATGTTAACAACACATTAAGGAACTCAAAACTACTACTACGTCGCCCCAAATGCCATGTGTTACACCGTTTTGGCAAATATTTAACCTTGTTTTTGAAACCACAATGGAAATATTTTGTAGCAGATTAACCCTTTCTCAAACAAAACAAGGCCCCTGTTTCTCGAAAAATCTTAAGTACGTTCTCAGACTCAAATCTGAACACTGTGCTCAAATCACAAGAAATCCACGTGAACTTCAATTGAATACCAATCAACGTTGATTGGTATTAAATTGCAGTTGAGCATGAACTCATGAGTATATACTTAAGTTTTTTCGAGAAACCAGAGCCTGGTTTTGAACATTCCTTTTGGATTTGAGTTGATAAATCATGAACAGAAAAGAAAAAAATACTATGGCATACATATTTTCTGCTTTTGGCACCAATTAATTTTTCATCTGGAACCCCTCCAAAATTTTAGCAATTGAATATCTGCGGATGTTATTGTTTCTCAAGATCGGCTCGAACGTTTTACAGTTGCCGGCATGGGAGGATTCCTCTCATATCACTCCGCAAGCATAACGGAAGCAGACCAAACAACTATAAATTTAAATCTACGCCAGAAAAGCATTTGAAACAAACAGCGTTCAAAAGTCAATTATATCGTCATAAATGAGATAAAATCTTATCAGATAAAGGAATTGATGTGATTTACCGATTATTAACCGTATATTTCACTGTATAACGTAAGCCAAAGGATTTATTTGTTTTGATGACGTCATTTACGCGCGTCTACTTTCACGTGCAATATGGCGGTCACTGCATCACGCTCTAGATCATGTTGCAAACACCTTCCAAACGGCAAAAGGTTGCAAACAGTCTCGAGGGTCGCGATTGAAATTTTAGAGAAGTCTAAAATTGTGCCGTTTTTGGAAAGGACTACAAAAAAGAACTTTTTTTAAAAAAAAAATCATCATTTTCTGACGTTATCAGTGCCGTCAACAACTTTGCCCTCTCTAAGGATGCATAATACGTTCATTTGAAGAGTCTCTCTTGGCAACAACATTTTTAACCCATTACCACACAATGACTCTTTTTGACTCCCTACATGATAATGGCTTTGAAAAACATTGTGGAAAATAAAGAAATTGCTTGTGACAAGCAATTTCTTCATTTCACACAATTTTTTCTACAAAGAAAGATCAAAGAATGAGAAATTTCATTCAATTCATATTGCCGTCTGCAGCATCTTTGAATTTGGACAAGTCCAGAATATTGTCGTTTGGTAATTTCAACCAGGATAAAATATTTAGGTCTTAGAAAGGATTGATGTGTTAGAAATCGACCGTTGTAACAGCTTCATATGTTTATAAAATAAATTTCCTATATAACCCTTTCCCAAACAAGACCTGTTTTAGAAGTATCTAGTGCAATATGTTTTCGGAAACATTGAGTCAATAGAATGATAATCAGCATTTCATCTCTGTCTAAATATGTTCAATGCTATATTACACGAAGTTCCAATTTCTGTCAACATCCATCATGTGACTTGCAGAAACTTTTGATTCAGACCCCCCCCCCCTCCGATAAGTTTACCGTTAGGGATTCAAAACCAGGTCTTGTTTGGGAGAGGAATAATATGCAGCATAATATTATCGACGTTATGCAAAGAAGTCGCATTGTTGAATTTAGATATTTATAATAAATTTTTGAAAGGACATAACAGGGAATGATTTTATCCAGTTGTTCGTGATGTAATTTTGGTCAAAGAAATAGTATTTCACTGGTGTTGTTATAAGATCTAGTAACAACGGCTTGGTTCAAGCCGTAGTTACGAAATTTTACAACAGCAAAGGTGGTTTATCAAAACATGACGTATAACTGGGTCTATTTTTAGCTCAGAATTCATTGCTATTTCAGTTTGCATCTTTCGACTTGATTTACTGGCCGTGTCGATGTGGAAATAAATAAGTGGATATGAAATCTCGGTTGGATAGAATCGCCAGTATGATTATAATATCAGAGCTTTAAATAAGAGGGGGTAAAAATATAAAATATGATGTATTAGATGGAGGCTGTATAGTAGATTCTACGCGATATGAACGTTCAAAAGGCGCAGCCTATGAACGTTTATGTCGCGTAGAATCTACTATATAGTAGATTCTACGCGATATGAACGTTCAAAAGGCGCAGCCTTTGAACGTTTATGTCGCGTAGAATCTACTATACAGACTCTATCTGACTTACGCGTCTACTGTTATTCTTCAAACCACGCCTCCGACCGGAGCTACTATCATTTCCCCAAAAATTACATCATTTCCAAAACATTACATCATTTTTCATAACTCCACTGGAAACGGGGGCGTGGCTATGTATATCCGTGACATAAACTGACTGGCAGTGCGTTTGTGTAAAATATAGCATTGAAATGTTCAAATATACTGCAATTTCATTGGTCCAAAAACTAGGACGAAAACTAATAAATGTTAGTCCTATGTTAGTCCTATGGTGTGGGTTCTCACTGGAATCGTCTCCACGAGACGTTTCAAATAAGTAATCTCAATATAGGGTTTATATCTAAAAAAAAAAACTTTAGAATGTTTTTACTCCTGCTTATCTGTTCAATATACAAATGATAGTGAATTCGGTCAAATTCCTTCATATGGTTTTAAGATGTCTTTAGATGTTTAAGATTAAGCCAGTGGGATCGCTACTCCACTATACTTCATACGAAATCCCAGTATCAAAGTCTGTAGAAACAATATTAGAGAGAATTGAAATCAACCTTATTTGTCGAAACATCTCTGTCAGAATCTCGCATTCAAAAACGCTTTCTATGAAAGTCTGGAAAACTTCTTCATATATCTTAAAAGTCTCGCTCAAAAGAACGCCCCTCTTGTAAAAGTGTTGAGGTAATCCACCCCTAATGAGATTCACGCGTCGTCGGAATTATTTGGGTGAAGTCGAAAACATTTTGCGGTGGAACTTTCCACCGCCAATTGTTTTCGGTCCCACCCGAATATGTTCGGACACGTAACGATACAGTTCGAAAAATGCCTATATGTTGTATGAATCTCAAACTGGCCACATTACGGGAATTCTACCTCAAAATGTTTTCCACTCTCTGTCTGTTTGTCTGTCTCTGATGGTCTTTCAAAATAATACAATAAAAAACGAGGAAATAAAGCACCGAAACTGTGTTTAGATACATATTGGCATTCATATTTAGGTGATGCTGTACAATATATTTACAAAGTTGTACAAACAAAAATAAACAATGAGAAACAGAAAAGGTTCTATCAAGCCTAAAGCCAAAGGTGAAGACTTTGACGAAAATAAGAATATAACAGAAGCAAAGACAGCTTTCGTTTTATACGAACGACTTAATCAACTTTCTCTGTTGTACCTTGCTGTGTCTCTGTTGTGCACGGGATTTGTCGTTATAAATATCTTTGGAAGAGGACAAAGATGTAAGCGTGAAACGAGAATTATTCAGAACAGTAATGGGACAACTGAAGATGAATCCACAATGCTAAAACAAATTGAGGAGGCAGATGAGCTACTTTTTCAGGTAATTGTAATTAAAGAGACATTCTGAATAAAAAAATCTTATCTTTTTTATCCGAGAGAACATATTTCTCTCTGAAAATTCTGGAAATTTAAATTCTGTTGTTCAAGTCAAAGTAATGCGCCGTTTATAAGGAATGTATGTATTTCCTTGAAAATAAGTAACTTATTTTTGGTTAACCGCAGTTCCCATGAACTTGGAATTTGTAATTTCCATCTCAACTGTAAAAACTTCCTTTGTACTTATAGGTAGCAATTTCAAAAACCTGATATCTTTGAGATGTATCGTAATAGAAAAGCAGTTTTGGTATCAAAACACACATCTAAAAAGAAAATGGAATAGGACGTGTATTTAAGTACTGCTTTTTATGATTCGACAATTAAAAGTGAATAATTTTCCATTCCACTTTTCTTTAAAAGTACTCGGTACAAATTATACTGGGACCATGTTCATCAAAGCACATAAGGATTTCAATCCATCATTATCTATAAAACACCTCGTGCGTCTTCAGGCTTGTATCCCTCGTAAATTTCCGTTGCACCGGATCACGCCCGGAAATTGACGAGAGTGTTCCTCTTTAACGAAGTGTTTGATATATACTGATCGGTTGTAATTCTTTAGACGATTTGTATCAATGTCTGACGACATGTTTCGGACAAGAATCGTGCTACATAAGTCCTTCAAGACATTTGAAATGCGATTTTTATCCTAATCATTCGCTGAACATAGGCAAGAAAAAAACAAGCTTTAAGGACAGATCCTCCATTTATTTCCCACGGTAAGATTTTTTTTTATTTTCTCTGTACTGATATTTAAATATATGAGAAGTAAAAAAAAATGACTTAAAAACTATAGGCCACCAAGCGAATTAAAAAGTTATTGAATTTCAAGGGAGACTACTCTTGTCTAAAATTACAAAAATGAGGTGTCACTTAAATACCCACAAAAAGGCATTCGAAATGACTAGGATTACATGAATAAGTCTTTGTTGTGTTCAATATGTTTGATTCTGTCTAAATGAGTATCTATTTGGGAAAATTTAGTGATGATTTTGAAATTTTTAGTAAAACATTCTTTCAAAAGTAGCTGAAATCGCTCTTTTTTCGCAACTTTTCTGATAATAAAAAATATTCCAGCGGTAAGAATTTTTTTCTTTTTTGGTATAGACATAGCGCTTGGTCATACCTACAAAAACATAAAAAGAAAAATAAATCAAACCAGGCGTTTTTCTTAGTTATAAGTAAAATTTGGTTTACTTTTTACAGCTCTGTCCGAAATTGTTTTACTACTTTTACCCATGTTCTTCCTTATTACCAGCTTTAGATAATAAAACGTGTCATCTTTTGTGTCCATCTGAAGCGGACTAGCTCATAAAGACACCACTTTGCTTTTGTTGCTCCGTTTCCTATCGCTAACGCCACATTTTGAACGCGTAACAGAAAGGGAAATGTACCATCCGAGTGCTATTACACTTTAATTGACCAAACAGAGAAAATTGAAATAACCGAAAAGGGTCTTGTCATTTATCAACCAAACATTAACTGAATGTGAGAAATACATTTGCTGAAAAAGCCAATTACTGAAACAGCTTTTTTTTTTTTCGTTATTTAGGATATGCGCAGTAAGTTGCGCAGTAACAACTGGAGGATCTGTCCTTAAGCGTTATTAGGTAAAAACTGGCTTCTGAAATTTATGGGAAAAATATGTCATACATATCAAGTCGCTGCTTTTCAACAAAAAATTCGTAACTGTAGATGAACACAAGCTGCAGTTACGAGGTGTTTGTTGAAAGGCGGTGAAATATTGAAAATCTGTAACCTTCATTAATTTTCCCAGGGACAGTGGAAAAACTCGTTGAAGATGTTCACTAACCTTGTCGCATTTTACCCACGTAATCCACGTGCAGTTTGGGGATACACCAGAGTTCTAGAAAAGCTGGGAAGTAAGAAAGACAGCGATTATTTTATCAAAGATGCAAAGTCGGCCTTGTATGACGTCATAACTCTTCCGGAAATACCACGTGACATATTAAATAAAGCTCTGATAAAACTAACACAACTGTACATTGAAACAGGTGCGTTTTTCTTAAGGAAACTTAAAAAATGATCTAATCAATACGGTGCAATGTATTGCAAGAAAAGAAGAAAATTGTCATGAATAATTGGGATGTCATAGTCGGACTTTGTTTTTGAAAGAGTGAACTTAATTCCCGATTAACGAAACAGATAAACGAAAGTGATTTCAAAGCCATATCTTTCTAAATTTCTTTCTTTTTTATTTTACTTGCTTGTGAATTACAATTAAATTAGCTGATTTTCTTTCTAAAAAGATGTAACATATCAAGGGAATACATAAAATATTTCCACCTTCTTTGCTTCAAATCATTTTCAAATCGATCATGTGATAATAGAATAATAGAAGATTCTCTTCAATTTTTGTGTCGCGCAGTTCCCAGACATCATGTTTGAACTAGAATCTAGAAAAGCTTCCCTTAAGGCATTTGATACGAACATACGTAAATCGTTCCAAATCAGCCTGCCTATTCACACAATCTTATCAGAATTCATGTTGTTCTCCAAAAGCTTCGTCATGGTCTGTAGCAATCATGATAGAGTATCATGGATCCCATTCAGACAGAGCCTAGCCACATACCTATCTTGAAATATGGCTGACTCAAGTGCTATAGTAATCCGAGTTTTTTTTCTGATGAAACTCGCTCTTTGAAATGTTGATGTCGCTCATTTATGTCGTAAATGAGCGGCATCAACATATCAAATAGCAAATTTCATCAGAGAAAACTCGGATTAATGCTATAAGGGACCTTTCCTCATATCCTGATTCATTTGTATTCCAGAGCCGACCTCTAGCCTAGACAGACTTTGGATACTTCTTTCCACACAGTACGGCTCTTCTTCAGAACCAAGGCATTTGTTTATTGAGCAGCTGATTCGACACAAAAATACTGCAATAAGAGGAGAAATAGCTGTAAACAAACTATTTGAGGTACACAGTGTACATTAATGTCCATTGCCCAGATCCGCCGCGATATGGCCTTAGTAGTTGAAAACGGCGTAATACCCCAATAAATCAAATCAAACAGTTGCCCAGATGCCCGTATCCTTATTGCAATTGACATATTTGAGCAAGTGTAGGCTACTATAACCGATGTATAATTTTAGAAAAAAATATTTAAAAACGTACTCGTACTACGTTTGTAAATCTGAAAGAATCCTACTGTTCTTTCAAAACGACAAAGAAATAGATTACACTGATTGAAAATACATGTATATGTATACCTATGCTGCATATACTTTAAATGTACGGTGTTATTGAAAATCCTCGTAACTCCAGCTTTAATCAAGCTGGAGTTACGAGGTGTTGCAATAGCACCGACGATGTGTGTCTTATGAAGAAATACCATGCAGCGTTTTTTTTTTTTTTTTTTTTTTTTTTTTTTTTTTTTTTTGTTTTTTGAAAATTGAAGGTGTATGGGCAACAAATATATATATATCGTTGGACCTTGAAACGTTTTGTGGTTATGTAATTATCTGTGAAAAAATGGGAAAAAGAAGGAAGAAATTGCTCATTTTTAGAAATTTCTTCTTTTCAGATGATATTTTATACTCAGTTGACTTATTGCATTAATTCTAGGAATATGAAAATGCATTACATGTATCCATCAGTATTTTGGGTGTGAAATATTTTAAAATGTCTCAAGTTGTTGACTAATTTGAGGAAACTAAGCTGTGTGGTTCTCTTGAAGATGTATGTGCTTTACAATGAAATACATACTTGAAGCCACAGTTGGGCCCTTCAGTATATTTTGGCTGGGGAAATACTGCCATGTAAACCGAAAATGAAAATACTTTCGCAAAGTAATTGCCAATTTATGTGTGGTAACACATATATAAGTTCATGAAATAGCTTTTAAAACACGTTTTGTTTGCAGAATTAGTCAGCTGAGGCCTGTATTGAATTGCTGCTTTCATCCAAAAGAATTGAAACTGCACTTACAAATCTACATTCAAACTTACCGAAATTGTCTTTCTTCTTTTTTCTTTCTTTTTTACTCAGTATATATCACGGTGTATAATCACGTGAATAAAAATTTCCGATAATCTTCAATAACTTTGTCAATACTTGAATTTGGTTTGGGGCAGAGAAGATGGAAAAATGTCAGGAATAACATGAACGTGATGGATTTTTTAAAAATTTACTAAGAAAATATTTTAAACATCAACTAAAATGTTGGTGGATCTTCAATAACTTTTCTATCAGCTGATTTTTCAAAAATCCACCACATATATCTAATGCGTTGTGTATGCCTTCATTCTCTGCTGCAAACCAAATTCAAATCGGTTCTGTATTTACAAAATTATTCAAGATTTTCTGAAAATATTGTTTCGTGTGATTATCCACCGTGACATATATTAATTATAGATGATAGCAGAAAACCCAGAAGATTGTGTTTCCATAGCAACGCTTGGAAAAATATACCATAACCGCGAAAAAGACTTGCACAAAGCTGCTGAATACCTACAAAGGGCTGTCGACCTAGATTGCGATCAGACCAGGCTAAGACGATTCTTTACATATAGTGGTCTGAGCGACATATATACTAGGCTTGGTCAAAAAGACAAGGTAACACCAGCAATGGTTTCGTCGCTCTTTAACCTATTACCACACAATTACTCTTTTTGACTCCCCACAAGATAATGGGTTTGGAAAATATCGTGGAAAATAAAGAAATTGCTTGTGGCAAGCATTTTTTTCATTGTCCACATTTTTTTTCTACCCAGAAAGATCAGAGAATGCGAAATATCATTCAATTCATATTGTCTTCTGCATATTCTTTGAATTTGGACAAGTCCAAAATTTGTCGTTTGGTAATGGGTAAATTAAAGATGATAGCGGAAAACCCAGAAGATTGTGTTTCCATAGCAACGCTTGGAAAAATATTTCATAGCCGCGAAAAAGACTTGCACAAAGCAGCTGAATACCTACAAAGGGCTGTCGACCTAGATTGCGATCAGACCAGGCTAAGACGATTCTTTACATATAGTGGCCTGAGCGACATCTATACTAGGCTTGGTCAAAAAGACAAGGTAAAATCACTGGTGGTGAACTAAAAAAAATTCTAATGACAATGAACTTGTTCTAAAAACAGACCGGGTTTACCGTTTTTATTGACAAACTGTCGGTGTTGTTATAAAATCTCGTAACTACGGTTCCGATAAGCCGTAGTTACGGTATTTTATAACAACACCGACAGAATACATTGATCGCGAAAAAACGTCCCTCGCTCCGGTCGAGTTCACCACCAGTTAAAATGAGCAAAGGTTTCATCGCTCTTTAACCCATTACCACACAATGACTCTTTTTGACTCCCAACAAAATAATGGGTTTGGACAACATCGTGGAAAATGAAGAAATTGCTTGTGCCAAGCATTTTTTTCCATTTCCCACAATGTTTTCCATAAAAAAGACCTAATTGTCGTCTACGGAATCTTTCAATTTGGACTGCCCAAAATTCTGTCGTTTGGTAATGGGTTAATAAAATCTCGTAGAGGAAGATTTTTTATGAAAAGTAGCGAGAGGGGTTAAAGACATTTAAAAATTGTTATTTCGAATTCAAACCCTGTGTTGTGGGTACTCATTAGTCTATAAGCGCCATCTATACCAGTTTCGGTCAGATGGAAAAGGTAACAAGAGCAACAGATCGTCGCCTTTCAACAAAAACCTCGTAACTGCAGCTTGTTTTAAGCTGCAGTTACGAGGTTTTTGATGAAAAGCATCGAAATAAGAGGGATTAAAGACATTTTCTTCAAATTCAAACCCTTTGTTGTGGGTATTCCATGGTTTGAGAAAGACTTATACCAGGCTTGGTCAACTAGAACGGGAAACCAGAGCAAAAAAATATTAGGGAGTTAAGACATTCTAATGAATGGGATGCAGCAGGGTCCCAAAGGATATTCTTTTTTAAATCATGTGGATTGATAGCATTATGTAGTATCTTTAATTCGTACGTGTAAAATATCTGATAAGGGCTAATTTTTTTTTCGATAATGGCTGACAAAGCTGGTGAATTGACAGGAGAATCATATTTTGACCTTGAAAAATGTTGGGTTGAAAATGAAACTATAAGGAACATTTTCAAGATCTAAGATTGTTGTATAATCACTATTATTTATAGGAATATTGTAAAATTTGTATATTTCTCGTTATTCAGTAATATCAATGTTTTTATTCGCTTCCTCAGGCGGCGAAGGTGAATAAACTCGGTGCAGAGAGAGGAATATTTCTATCGGCTAATCAACGGTCGCTCAGTAATGCGGACACTGCGATTACGGCACGGCCATGGTGGACATATGAACAAACGACCTACCAGAAAAGTTTGCAGGTACAGCGCCGTTAAAGTAACATTTCACATTTATTTCATTTTTTTAAATGTATGTCTTGATGCAAAGATTGTTTATTCTTATGCATAAAAATGCTATAAGTTTTTCGAAGTTGGTATTTATAATCGAAAAATATGCCTACAAAGTTGATACAGAAAGGACAAATTCTACATGTATATAAATCTGAATTGTTGTTTACAACAATTGGTTTACTTTTAGCACAAAACTATATATTTCTCGTAAACGGTTCAATATTTCGGCTTGAAATTTTCAGAACTTTCGTAACAAAACATGCTCTTTCAAATAGAATAAAAGTAAAATGTATGTAAAAACAATCGTGAAATGTCACTTTAACGCTTATAACGCTTATAACACTTTATATATTACAAAACCGATTCATGTTTGACCGTTCAAATTTAAAACCGCCAATTAAGTCTATCAGAAGTTAAATATTTCAATCTTTCTTAATCTCATAAGTGGATCAAAGACACTTAAAAAGTGAAAAGAAGTTAACGTTGAAATATTTTTCTATTTTGCAATAAAATATTTTTGTAGATCACTAAATGTGCTTGACTCAATATACATGTAGTGCGACTACTTAAATAAACTTTGAGGTGCATAACTTCAACGATTTCTTTTCATATCTTCTTTTGTGTCGGTGCTTTTCTTGCTATGCAACAAGTTTTTCTCACATCAGGAATCATTTCGTCTCATAAATGATCCTTGACTTTGTCCCACTCAACATTTGTGTCGTTTGGGAAAGGGTTTTATGCCCGCAGGAGCAGGGTGCTAGGGATGGGGGCTAAGCCCCCAAAGCTGGCCAAAAAAGTAGAATTTTCCTCATTTTGCTCTAACAATTCAGAGAAAATCCAATTTAGGCCCCAATATTTAGACACTGGGGCTTTAGCCACTTCAATATGAAATAACTTCCTACGGGCTTAGGTTTTTTTATTGAAGAATATTGGTATTGACGTTTTTAATACAAGATACTTTGGAAACATTGAGGCAAAAGAAGAAAATGCTGATAAGCTGCCTTCTCACCTTTTGTCTCGGTATATTCTGTGTTCGTCACACATTTTAGCTTTTGTAACATCAATTAAGTCGTCTGCTGCAGCTTTCGCACTGGACCATCCTAATGTTTTGTTGTTTGGGAAAGGGCTAAAACAAGAGAAACAACCTCAAATATTTCATAGGAGCCTTCCTTGGCTTAACCTCTTTTGTAAATATATTTAGAACGCCAATGATTTTCATTGAAAACCTCGTAACTGCAGCTTGCTTTTTATCTCAACTGCAGCCTTAGGTAGAAGACCCATAATAAGCACCAAAGACCTAGCGGCGAAATTTGAAAAATGCCAGTAATTCCTAAACTGTGTTACATTTCCAGTCCAAATATAAACATAAGCATTTTGTACGGTTTAGAATTTTGAATTCACGCAAACTTATGAAAATACTTTTTACAAAAATGTTCAAAATTACCTCCCTTGCATATGAATATAGCGTAAAATAATATTTGTAAATTATTTTCTTCTTGAAACATAATCTTGAAATCCAGCACGGTTAATCATCATATGTGAAGTGTATTAACGAGTGTTGGTAATTTGATGCATTTCGTATAGCTAGAAAGTGGAGTTTTTCATTATGGGTCTTCTACCTTTTTAAAAAACAAACAGCAGTTACGATGTTTTCGAAGGAAAGCGACGTCATCCTTCTTTTTCAGTTTCTAGAAAGCCATTGGGAAGAAATTCGTGACGAAGGTTTAGCCATTTTAGACGAAGGATCGAAATCGTTTAAAAATGATTCGGAAAATTTGTTAGACGAAGGAATTTGGCAGAAAATGTTGCTCTACCGAAATGGTGAGAATAAGTTATTAATAGTGTAAGGATCCGGAAAAAAGTCCCTTATAGATTGTAAAATTTTAGAGCATTTAGGATCTGGATTAGGACTTCTAACCCAATGTAATGTGATCAAGATCAAATTTGATATCTTAAAGTTACTATGGGACATGAAAAAGCTACATTGTATTAGACAATGTTCTTGATTGCATTATTCTATTTTTAACTGCTGTAGTTATATCGCAGCGGCTGGAGAGTCCAATGGTGGAATCTTAAAAAAAGTTCAGTACGTCCTTACTACATGTACCACATTATCTAATCCGAGCCCCCGAGCACCCGCTTAGATGATTCACAGATAAATGTCGAAAATTATGTCACCAAAGCTTAGATTGGAGCTTGAAATCCCTTGATTGATAGACTCGGACTCTGATCCCATGCAATTAATTTGTATTTTATAACAAAGGTATGAAGTAATCTATCAAAATTAGTGGTCATAACCGTGCTGAACAAAATAATTCAAAAAGATTGCACCCCTTTCAGGACACAGGTATCACAAAAACTGTGCCAAGGCTCCAAACACATGCAAGCTGCTAAAACAGGTGCCCGACGCAACATCCTGTACACGGGGACAAATAAAGTTTTCCGTTTTAACCCCCGGAACTCATCTTTGGGCACATAGTGGACCTACCAATTGTAGAATTAGGGCACATTTGGGCCTCCGTATCCCTGAAGGTCCGGTTTTACGAATAGTTAACGAAACACGGTATGTTTTATAAGTTATTAGTTACATGCTTCCTCGGAAACCCAGCGGCCATAGCTACGCTACATGAGCGTAGCTATGACCGCTGGGTTTCCGAGGATGAGCTACATGTGTGTTGCTTTCTTACATTTAGGTATTGAAAGGAAATCAAAAGAGAACAATATGGTATAATGGATCCTTAATAGGCTGCGCATAAGCGCAGCCTGGTCTGGATCTAATTTGGTATGAAAGGCCAGAAAAACGGGTAAAATAGTACCAGCTGCATCCAATATAGGTCTTACACAGGGTCGAACTAAGTTTTCAGTTTTAACCCCCGGGACCCATCTTTGGGCTCACAGATGAGCTACAAACTGTAAAACTAGGGCACACCTGGGTCTCCATATTCCAAAAAGGCCCGGTTTTACGAAGTGTTAATGAAAAACGGTAAGTTTTATAAGTTATTAGCTACACATTATGTTGCTTTCTTACAGTTAGGTATAGAAAGGAAATCAAAAGAGAGCAATATGGTATAATTGATCCGATCCTGAATAGACTGTGCATAAGCGCAGGCAGGCCTGGATCCAATTTGGTCTGAAAGGCCAGAAAAGGGAGTAAAAATAGTGCCAGATGCATCCAATATAGTCGAATCAAGTTAACCCCCGGAACCCATCTGTAGAAACACATTGGACCTTCTAACTGTAGAATAAGAGCACATCTGGGCCAACTTATTCCAAAAGGTCCGGTTTTATAAATAGTCAACGAAATACGGTAAGGCTATCAGCCTTTTCTTTTTAACCCTTTCCCAAACGACAAAATTTTAGGGTGATCCTCTTCAAAAACTGCCACAAATGACAAAATGGAAAATATTAAAGATAAAATTTGTGTAAAAAATGACATTGAAAATATTGAGACAGAAGGAGAAACTGCTGACTGCTGATAAAAGAAACTGCTGATTATCTGCAGTTTCTTCTTTTGTTTTAATGTTTTCCCAAGCCTTTTCTAATAGTGACTTCAAAACCAGGTCTTGTTTGGGAAAAGGTTAAAGTATTAGATATTTGCATATAAGGCTCTTATACTGCTCAAAGGAAATAGGAGAACAAAAATGATTTATTTGGTTTTTGATTTGTCGGTAAGTGTGTTCAAAACGCTAAACGTGTATAATTTCTGGTCTTTTAATGAATTATCCTCTGCTGTGTCAAAATATAAATGAGAAAGGATCTTGAAAAGGGTCCCATTTTCATATAGCATTTTAACCCTTTTCCAAACAAGACCTGGATTTGACGTCCCTATTAGAAAAGGCTAGGGAAATCATTGAGGAAAAAGAAGAAACTGCTGATGATCAGCAGTTTCTTCTTTTGTCTCAAAATTGTCTATGCTATATCATACGCAGGCCCTCTCTTTTGTTTTGTCGTCAGCAGTAGCTTTCAAATAAGAACAGTCTATTTTTACTATTGGGAAAGGGTTAAAGAGCTATGATTAAAGATCAGCATGTGTATAAGTAGTCTGCCTACAAAGTCAAAAAATGTGACTTTCGTCGGCATTCTCTGAACATGGGCGACTACCAGGTCCAATGATATCTTCAAGGCACGGTGCATACGGCTTGCCCGGTAGTCGCCTCTAGCAGGCGATATTGGTTGAAATAAACTAGGTCAAAGGTCATTCGGTACATTTTTCACACATGCCCCCTAAAATACCCCATAACTTGCGCATTTTTTAAGCTAAAACAATTCTTTTGGTACCTAAATAAAGCTGACGATTAGTACTGTTACTTAAAATAATAATATGTAACTTTACAAATTTGTGTATTTGTAAATTTTGATAAATATAGCAAAAAATAGCCAAAAATCACAAAAATAAGTTTTTTTCGAAAAGTGAAAAAAATCCTAAAAAATGCCAACGGTATGTTTGAATAATGACATTATACTTAAAAATTGCCTAGACATCTGCTGTTTACTGATATATATTTGCTTACAGAATTAGTCCTTGGCTTACCCATGTAGCCATAGCTAAAAGTGGGTGGGGTAAATTTTCCAAAAAATACAAAAAAACACAAACATTGGTGTAGCAATACGAACTTCACATAAACGATAGTCTACGATATTTTTACGATGTTTTATTGTAATTTCTTGTTTTAAAAAGATATTTTCATGAGTTTTTATGGCTTTCGATGCATTTTCCTAAAATATAATAAGAATTTTATCGGCAACAGAATGCTTCAATAAAACAGCATTAGAACTATATATAGCTTATATCAACATCAGTAAGTCAAATCTATGCCTCTTTTGACGAATTCAATTTAAATTCATTAAAAGTGCAATTAAATAAAGCAAGACTCAAAATAAAACAGAAATTAAGCATAATCAGCAGCTGAAAGTAGTCATTTCACTATCTTACGAACATAAGCCATTCAAGGTAAGTATAAATATGTTTCAACAAGTTTCGTTCATTTATTAATGGTGTAGTTTCATTCTGTAAACCGAACGTTAAATTCCATTATTGCAATTTTGGTGATTACATCTGGTGACCTTACGAGAACATTATATCATGTATGGGTGAATTCAGAAAAAATGGCACCAAGCATATTTTTTCATGTAGACTAAAAATAATAGTATATTTGATAAAATTGCAAGGACCATTTGAAGTTAATTAGTGTATTGTGTGTTCATGCAAAATTTTATTGAAATATCTTTGACGGTTTAAAAGTTATGCCCAAAAAACATGCCAAAAATGTCTGGAGTGAAACGCTTTTTTGTAAACAGAAAAAAACCACTTTTTTTTTTCTAAATACATAACAATAAAATAATAACAATAGGTGTGTAAAAGTAAGACTTTTTACATCACCTTTAACATCTTGAGTTTTGAATTTTGTTTGTGGTTAGTGTTTGTGTGCAAAGGGTTCGCTCTGCAGTTCACACAAGAACAAAAGTCTTGCACTGTCTGGAGTGCAACATCAATAATATATACACTTCAAATAATTGAAAACAGTGGAAATTCTATGACTGAAAGGTCAAGTTTTTGTGGTAATCCATGTACAGAAATACCTGCAGCTTTGAGCAAATATGATTTTGGATACCTTTATATGAACAAAAACTCCTGACTGTTCCTTAAATATACTCACCCATGTTTGTCTGGAGTGCAACATTTGAAGTTTAACAACCCCTCTTTCACTATATATTACTTTTCAATGAACAATTGTTCTCATTTTCAAATAACATAGACGCAAAGATCATTCACACCAGAAATCCAGTTTATACACAAAGTGTTTGATTTAGAGCAACATTTATGTTGTCTGGAGTGCAACATGTTTTTTGGCTTGATTCAATAAGACCTGATCTAAAGAAAGTGTTATCATTAAAAATTGTTTTTGGAAGGAGAGCATTATGTTTAAACAGTTTAGGCCCAAATTTGTGTTATCTTTGCGATTGGATTTCATTTTGGGGGTTAGAAAGTAAAATCTTAGAAAATTGAACTATCTTGGTATGATTACAAATGCTCATTGGCTGAAATACATGGAAAAGAGTAAAATTGTTAGTAATAGTTATCATGTGAATTATTTGTACCATTTTACTTGATAAAGAAGTGTGAATTATTTTATAAATTAGCCGAATTTGTCAACATGTGAAAATGTCTGGAGTGCAACAAATTATTTCAAAAATATGAACTTTCATTTTTCACCATTTATAGCACACCTATCTAAGATGATCAGTTGTTCTTGTTTAGTTAGCACTTATTACATGTCAAGGTATAATATATGTAAATTTTTATACCTATCCAGTGCATATTAAGAAAAAAATATTCATGAAATGAAAGATTTTCTTAGAAAATTGAACTATCTTCGTATGATTACAAAAACTCATTGTTTGAAATACACGGAAGAGTATAAATTTGTTTGTTATAGTTATCATGTGAATTATTTTAAGCATTTTACTTGATAAAGAAGTAAAATAATTATCATAAATTATCCAAATAGGTTTATAATGTCTGGAGTGCAACGACTTTGTGACAAAAGATACAAGTTTTGGATTGTCTAGATTTTAGTTCATAATTGACAAATGGACAAGGTTTTTTGCAGACATGATCTGAATTGATTATATTGATGAGAAAAATGGGCCAGAGGTCTATATGAGGCCAAACTTATTCATAATAATTTTTTTTGACCCATGTATGAAAAAATCAGTAGTAATTTTGTGTAAAAAAATAATATTTTCACCAGATTTATGACAAAAAACTAGGTTTTTTGCTTAGAATTCCTTATTGATACACAAATTACAATTAATATTGAAAAAGATATTATTTTTCTTATTACTATGTGAAGGTACACTACTTTGTAAATATATGTATTTTCATATTTTTCTGTTGATTTTCTGCAATTAAAAAATCTGGAACTATTTTATGCCTAAATATTTTTCAATGGCGTTTTAGATTATTAAAATTTGGTCTATGTACAATATTGGAACTTATAGACAAAAATGATCAATTGAAATTTGAAAATTGGAAAAAATATTTTTTGGTGCCATTTTATTTGAATTCACCCGTATGTAAAATGTAATTAGAGGAACGGATCATCCCATTCTATGGAAAAAATATCACAGTCATAAGTCTGACTGCAGTTCTGGTATGCGATTATGGTATATATAAAGGTCTTAAGTGCCCCTGAAGGTATCAATACATGTATATACTTAGATATGTACATGCTTCCATTAGGGACAACATGAGATTCAGTCTTTAGGCCTTTCTGATTTTGTAACCAATAATCTTTTAATTGTTTTAGAAATTGAACTAAATATGGTTCTGTATGTAGGCCTATCTCTAATCATGAAAATCACTCAATCTTTAATAAACATCTTACATTATGTTACTTGTGAATATTAGATTTAAATAAAGACACAACGATCGCTTGCTAATTCTTACTATGTTAATTAACAACTAATGGGTTGTGGAGTTGGTATAAAGGAACTCTTTCTGCATAAATAAGGAAAATCTATGACCCTGTAGTTGCTTTAAGCTATCCTCACGACAATATACCTGACTAACCTCTGGGCATTGACCAACTTATAATAATATAACTAAAAACTCTTCATTCAATAATAATTTTCGTTGTAATCAAATGACTTGTGTATCTTTCATTTGTATAGGAGTATTGTTGTACCTTATAAAAAGTGAATCCGTATGTTAAAAGCTGCAGACAGTTTTTGGCATCATAACTCAGATCATGTGATTTATTTCAGAAAATCGAACAGGATCGTGTTTTTGTTTACTTGATTGGTCAGTATTGGTGCATGTCGAAATAAATGAAAGTCAAAAATTTGGCTTTTGTATTTCAATAGTGCAGAAATCGCTTTCTTTCAAATAAAAAATATACCTTAATCCTATGACAACACACACAGAGTCCATTTTCTTGGAAATCTTAATATTTGTCGATGCAAGAGATTCTCAGCATACACATCCATTTGGGAAAGAACTTAAGAAATGAGCGTGCTCTTCTATTCCCTCAACAGCTAGGCTCAACAATAGGTATTGTTTCAGAAGGTCTAAATGATGAAGGCTTGATCATATCATTCATTCTTGGATAATTATTTACGTCACATAACTATTATGGTATATTTCATTCGTCAGTAGATGCGAAATATATCGTGCATCTTTGGCGTAATCAGTGAAATCGGTAATTGACAAGGATATCCAGATTTTTAAAATCCGGATACCCTTGTCGACTTGCATTGTAACGGGACACGCTGAAGATGGAGGAAAAATTACACAAAGTGTTTGCTATCTTATAATGGGTGGAATACCTCAACCATCTGCCAGATTTGACAACGCTTTTAGGGATACCTCTTTGTTGAAAGGGTTGGAGTACGCTAAAAATTTAGAATCGCATGGCAGTTCTGTTGCATGATCTCTTAAATCTTTCAAATGACCTCTGGATATTCCCCCGAGATAATGCTGTGCATCATGCAACTAAGCCTGGTTTCTAGTCTAACATTGTCTTGCTGTTCCTCTATTCCTGTTCACATGTACCACAATTAAAATTACATATATCGGTGTCTTTGAATCATATTCATCACATTGTATATTACCGACGACTAGACCCAGGCTAGTTCTACCT
This sequence comes from Fragum sueziense, assembly GCA_963680895.1. Taxonomy (NCBI): domain Eukaryota; kingdom Metazoa; phylum Mollusca; class Bivalvia; order Cardiida; family Cardiidae; genus Fragum; species Fragum sueziense. Next base: position 14,208,944 of record OY804605.1, on the reverse strand, counting down.
GTACATAGACTACATCTGGTCTGTTTTAATGTATTAATTGACTAGTCTGTGTTCATGTTTAGCGAATAAAACTTAGTTGAAGAACCATTTTCGTCACACTACGAGAACGGGTAGTCCAGAAAAAAAAGTTCCTACTTTCTCGTTTTTGGCCTTGAAGAAGGCCAAATTTAGCATGTCATTGGAAGCAAATTTTCCAAATTTGCTTCTCTTAGCAGCCATGCGTCTCTGCACTTTACCATTCTCTGCATACCACACAACATCTTCCGGTCTTCCTCACTATAAATAGTTCTATCAAAAGCAAAGATTAATGAGGTAACAGTCATTCGAATATTCAATATGTAAGTCTGAAGTTATGTGTAGATATTGAATTGTGTGACTGAAAATGAAACATTCAATTAATCATGTCTCTGAGACATGAAAAGATCCACGTAGTAATTTGCTTTATTATGGTTCAAAGAATTAGTCCAATGGCCTTCCTTGTAAATGGGTCAGTCGAGTTAACTGAACTATGAAATATATTCAGCTTACACAAACGATTAATATGCATGAAGTTGTGCTAAAAATAAATACAACTCCATCATGAAATCAAAGTATGCAAGGTATTCTGGATAATCAAAGTACTTAATCAAAATACTCTACGAATCAAAGTATTCAAGGTATTCAAATGGATAATCAAAGTACCTAATCAAACTACTCTATTTCTGGCCCCGGTTTCTCGAAAAAACTTAAGTATGTTCTCAAATCTGAGAACAGTGCTCAAATTGCATGAAATCCATGTGAACTTAAATGGAATACCCTTCAACGTTGGAGAGTATCCCTTTGATGTTGAGCATGTTCTCATGAGAATATACTTAAGTTTTTTTCGAGAAACTGGGGCCTGGACAGGCCCACATTTTTGAAAAATTTGCTTCCAAACAGTACTGTCAGTACTTTGATTTTTCCCAGGGCGTGCTGAATCGTTACATTGACTAAGCAGCCAGTCTACAATATTTCCAGTCTATTTTTTCTTTATTTTCGGACTGACTCATTTGACGCATCACTTTATCCATTTTTGGATAAAAATCACTACGCGGTGCGCATAACTCCAAAATCCTGTCGCCAAAAAGTAGCAAGCAGAAAATTGCAACTACAAATACATTTGCAACAAAATAAAGTTTGATTTTCGTCTCAATTTCATCTAATAAAATAATTAATTCAAATAAGATTATTCATTTTACTCTATGCAAGCATATGAAGCAAATATGCCGCGTGACAGGAAGTCATGAGGAAGTACCACGTGTATGCATTTTATGGGCGCTGACATCTTGAAAGTAGTTAACCCAGAATGCCCACCAGAGATAGATGGTAATCGACAGGTGGCGACATCTATTGGTAGATATTGGAATCGTTATCTTGTGAAAACGTTGAACGCAGATAGATAGTGTTCTTGCGCGATGAAAAGTAAATCGGAACTGGATTAGATCTATACTACTTTATGCAGATTTTTGACCCATGTACATTACAAAAGAAGTAAATACATACGTTGATAGTAGTAAAGGCATTTAAAATCTTAAAATATTTACAATCAAGAAATCGATTGCAACATATATTATGCGCGGATCCATTCGCCGCCAAAACTCAACGTTTAGTGGGTTTTCCCCCGAATCAATATCGTAAGCAATATCTAAATATAGATACCCTGCAGACGCAAGATTATGACGATGTATTATTGCGATTAAATCTTTTTTAGTCTGGCTTAAAAAGAAGATTAAAAGGTTTTCGAGAGGTTTTTACCTGTCGATGATAGAAATTTTAGTTATTTTCGGAAATAAAATGGTGTCCGATCTGACCCGAAGGAAAATTGATACGTCGGGTCTAACCGGACAAATAATGCTATTATATATTAATTATGTCGCTCATGCAACAGCAAGTTCAGTGGTCGAGTGGTAATGTCGAAGTCTCAGAAATCGGGGAACCGACGTTCAATTCCAGCTATCAGCGTATTTTTTTTTATTTTTTTTATGAAATACTCGATGCAAATAAATATCTTAGATCGTTCATTTGTATTTTATCTTACCTAAAACCTTTCCAAACAAAATTTTAGATTGTTCCAAATTAATTACGTAAAAGTGCAAACATAATTATTTGAAATAAATCTAGCTCGATTATCGGCCTGTCCGATCAGACCCGATGTGTCCGAAATAACCTGTCGTTGATGACTCATTTTGTTTTCCTTATGGTACCCGGTTTTATACGCTTAACCCTTTCCCAAACAAGACCTGGTTTTGACGTCCCTAAAAGAAAAGGCTTGGGAAAACATTTAAACAAAAGAAGAAACTGCTGATAACCAGCAGTTTCTCCTTTTGTCTCAATATTGTCCTGGCTATATTTTACTTAAATTATGTCGTTTTTATCGTCATTTTTGTCGTCTGCAGCATCTTACAAATTGAACCGCCATGAAATTTCGTCGTTTGGGAAAGGGTTAATACATACTTCTCATTACCGATGCCGGGGAAAAGGCTTAGAATTTTCTGATTGTGACATAAGATACAGTTTTTGTCTTCACCTATCTAAATAATGGCTGACGATCGCTTAACTGTCCGAAAGTACCCGACGTTCCTCTAATATTTAAAGAAACTCGTTCATTGCAAAATTTTCCGTAAATGTTCGTTTTTTCCACCGCGAAAGAACTATTGAGTCCATAGAAATACCGGACCACCTTGGAACGCATAGTAATTACCGGAACACACGGAACGCGTCAGTGATTACCGATACACACTTGAAATATTTGGTTTTCCAATACCGTAGGTAATAGTAACGATTTGTTATTCTTTAATCTGTTTTAAAACTTTGTTATTTATATATCTATGTATTTGTATACATGTGTTAGATAGTTATGTTTTAATAGGCAGATTCATGATTTAATAAGGTTCTAAATGATATATTGTGAAGATATATAGAAATAACATCACGATTTGTCGGCAATGATTTAACTTCATTTAATAATCGAAATCCTTCTTACCTGATCCTTGATAATTTGGCCCCCGTGATCCTAGTGGCCATCCAGTACAGATGATTTCTGTTCATTTTACTTTTGTTTCATACCATACAGATGATTTCTGTTCATCTTACTTTTGTTTTATACCAAAAATCTGCATGTGTTCAAATTTGTTCGAAACTTCTTCAAAAAAATAAAAGATTAAAATATTACTCTTGTTATTTTTCGTACACTTTCCAGGCCTTCAGCACTTTCAGCACTTTGATTATTGCTGAAGTTAAAGAATATTTAAACTTTCTCATACCAATAATCTGCATGTGTTCAAATTCTTCAAGGCCTTCAGCGCTTTCAGCGCTTTGATTGTGATACAGTATCATGTTTAGACATATTCAAACAATGTTATCAATAGCTTTCACAGAATAAAAACACACCAAAGTGTATGTACTGCAACCTACAGTATATACCATGATTCTGCCATTGTGTGTTAAGGGGGGGGGGGGGGTCACAACGTTTTGAGCCTCGCATAGACAGAACCAGATATTTGTGTTAATTTTTTTTTTGTTGTTGTTGTTTTCCACTTAGACTTCTTCGAACTCCATACTATACTATTTTTCCATCTATTTTGCCATATGTTGATACTTGATCTATAGAAGTCCTCCACAGTAGCAGTCATTTAATCAATTCTCATCTTAATCACCCCCTTCCCGCATCTCTTGATGTCTTCATGCAGAGTTTTGATGGTTGCAAAAAGAAGAGGACTCGTCATAAACTACAGCCAATTGCTCTTCAACACATTTGACAAATAATTTCAATGGTTCTTGTGAACGTACTTTCCGTCAATTGTCCGTAGAAACAGACTATATTGCTTTTAAAAGGATGGTTCATCGTGGAAACAGCTGTCGGATGTGCCTGGATTATAAAAGGACGATCGTCTGGCTTATCCGTAAAAGTTTTGTTCACTTGTGAAATGTTTAGGCTATGGAAGGATGTTTGAACGAAAGTTCTAGCCATTCGAATCTTGTCAAACTATGTCATTGAAATGTGGGATTTACTAGGACTAAATTGCCCTGGGCCAACCTACTTTAAAGCTGTTTTGAAACTAAATTTTGAGACGGTAATCAAAATTGATTTTGTAAAATACCACTTATTGAGAAAAATCCACCTGTTTCTATATTTTTCTCCCTGTGCCCTGGCTCTACTGTTTCAAGATAGCACAATGCTAGAAAGAACTGAATGCCGGATGTTGCTTTAATGTATCATTAACAGTACTGATTTCATATGCTATATCATTTTTCTACTGATTTTGACTGAAACCTGCCTAAATTATTGAAGATCTCACTTGTATATTTTGAAATGTTGGTGTGCGCTCCCACTCTGTTCTTTAGATCTATATGTATACACGCTCTGAAGTTAAGCAAAAATATGAAGATACAAGTAGTTAATCGCATACCTCGTTGTCGAAATTGGCTTACTTTTTAAGATCCTATGAAGACAGAAATTATTGTTTAGTTTGACCAAAAGGACTCTCGATTTTCAATAAATAGAAAATGCCATTTTTGCTACTTCTGCATGTACACGTCAGGCCCGTATGAAGCAATTCTATATTTGAGGGGCTGAAGCCCCTGTTTCTGAATATTGGGGGGGGGGGGGGGGGCTAAATTTGATTTTCTCTAAAATTACGGTGTAAAATAAGACAAAATCGGCATTTTGACAAATTTTGGGGGAAGGAGGGGAGCTAAGCCCCCCCCCCCCCCCCCCCCCCATTAGCCCCCTGTTCATACGGGTGTGAACGTAACAATTTACCGTGTCAATCATCTTCTTTTATTTATTGAATAAGCTTTTCTGTGTCTAATGAATTGTAGTTATGCCTCCAGTCTTTCCAATCTGAGGCCTATTAGTTTACAGTAACCCATTGGAATCAATTTATAGGTGGCGAGGCGTAGTAAGTCTAAACGTGTATACAGGCCTATGTGTTCTTCGTGTAACCATGTCAATCATTTCCGATCTAGTAATTTTTTTCTTTTTATACTATAAACGAGTTGTTCTAGATTGTAAATGTTTATTTATTACATTACTTGAAATTTTTTGGGTGCCAAAGTAAATTGTACCAATTTCCCAGGTTATTTGAGTGGGTGGGGTAACTTTTACTCTCTTTTTTTAACATTTTCACCGTGAAAGTTATTGTTTTTAATGTTATTTTCGCAGGTATTACTAATATGATCTACTTAGAGTCAATATCTAGACAAATGAAATGATATCATTTAAGTTCCATCAATACTGTTGAAATGCCATGTACACTGTATAAAAGCAACAATCATTACAAATATTGACCCCAGCTGACTTTGAGCTGTACCTACATTTAGAAATAGTGACTTTTTACTACCAAACGTGCTTTAAAATTTCTGCTTAGGGTTTATAGAATTTTTTCAGCGCGTTTGTGTAATTGAAATCGCAATAATATTTCATATGCAGCATGATTTCCATTTACACAACGTTCAGATTTTGCACATTTTTGGCCTATTTTTACATTTCGCCAAATATCAATGAATGTGCAAATGAGAAAAGTATCACTAACTATATTTCATATGCAAGATAATATAATTGGCTTTCATTTTAAACCGTTTTCGTGCATTTAGACATATAATTGACAGAGTTATATGCATTTAAAGGGGACTTAGGTTAATTTTGCACCCAATGACCTTTGACCTTGTTTTGTGACCTAAATACGGTCAACTGGAGGCGACTACCGGTCTAATCAAATCAGGTAAGCCTAATACTTTGCAAATAATACATCAAAACTCCATGTTCAAAGAATGCCTACGAAAATGTTTTCTAGCCACTTTTTTGGAATTGGTAGGTAGACTAAAGTGTATTATTCATGACCGAGATTAAAGCTGCCCTCGTGCTGCTGAATCACGTCTTGACCGAACTATTGGAGAACACTGTGGATTTGTCTTTTATTAGACTGTTAAGGTAGAATACCCGTAATGTGGCCATCTTGAGATTCATAAAACATCATATTTTTTCAGCGGCGTCGTTACGTATCCGAACATATTCGGCCACGGTCGAAAGCATTTGGCGGTGGAAAGTTCCACCGTCGAATGTTTTCGACGTCACCCGAATAATTCCGACGTCGCGTGAATCTCATAAGGGTAGACTACCTTAATTTGGAACCATGGTGTGCTCAAAACTCTAAAGGGGCAAGAAAAATATTGCGAATAAAGAACATCGCAAGATTTACCAAAATGTGTTATCAGCTTTAAAATGCATACAAACACTTTTACATATTTTGTCCAAATTACAAATTGGTACATTTTGTAAGCAATAAGCGTTGTGAGCTAAAACAGAGGCGCGTTCTTTAGAGCGAGATTTTTTAAGATTTCTTAAGATGTTTTAGATACAGCGTTTTTGAGACCGAGATTATAAGCGAGGTGTTCCGAATGTTCCATACCTCATACAAATGACGTCATCATGACGTCATTTGTATGAAGTATGGAGCTTTCGGGACTCCGCGGTTTATGAATCCTTGAGCATTTGGAACAACTTGGTCAATTCTCTCCCATATAGATTCTACAGAAAATACCGAGGGGTTCCGAAAGAAGTATATAGCAATGGCGGCTCCCAGTGATCGTCTTAAAAATCTTGCTCAAAAGAGCGCTTTATCCTAAAACATATTAAGAAATCTCAGGATATCTCAAGAAATCTCGCTCTAAAGAACGCGGCTCTGGTTTCCTGAGACTAAAATGGTCCAATAGTTATGGACTCTTGAATACACATGTTACTTGAAGGTACTCCATTCACAAGTTTATACTTAACACTTCCTGAAACTTCGGGCGTCATCCATAGAAACGAAAATTGATGACGGTATACCTTCGTCAATTCCCGTGCACTATCCATGGTATGAGAAATTGAAGGGGTACACTCGTCAATTCATGTTGCTATTCGAAGTTGCACTAAGTAATTGGCATCTTATGATGGATTAAATGCCTCAATTACTTTGAGCATGTAATGCATTTTTAAACACTACGTATATTTTTCAGTAAATGGGTAGAAGGCAAGTTCATCATATATGACGATTCGTTCGAGCATGAAGTATGGCATGAAGGTACTGGCGACTCTAGACTGGTTCTCATTGTGGATTTCTGGCATCCGGATATAACCATGGAACAGAGGAACAGGATTCGGAGATATAATTGATTTACACATTTTGAAAGAATTATTTAGGTAGTCTAACCGTATTGAGTTTCACGAGACGTCGCTATTGTTCGAATGACGCCATTAACATTCGTTACATATTAGAACATATTCGGGCGACTTGTTTAACAGTCGTTGCATATCCTAGCATATTTGGGCGACTCCGTAAACATTCGGTGGTGGAAGGTTCCACCGCCGAATGTTTACAATGTCGCCCGACTAGGTTCGGATATTTTACGAATGTTATAACGTCTTACGAAAAAAAAAAAAAACGACATCGCGTGAATACCTTGAAGCTCATTTGGGATGAACAACTTTAACCGAGTGCCTGTATTTTTCAGAAAATGGGTGGAAGGCAAGTTCATCATATTTGACGATTCGTTCGAGCATGAAGTTTGGCATGAAGGAACTGGCGACTCTAGACTGGTTCTCATTGTGGATTTCTGGCATCCGGATATAACCATGGAACAGAGAAACAGGATTCGGAGATATAATTGACCCTTTCCCAAACAAAACATGGTTTTGACGTCCCTAAGAGAATATGCTTGGGAAAACATTGATACAAAAGAAGAAAGTGCTGATAATCAGCACTTTCTCCTTTTGTCTCAATATTTTCTGAGCCACATTTCACACAAATCCTACCTCCATATTGTCGTCTTCAACAGCTTTCAAAATGGATCACCCTATTTTTTGTCGTTTGGAAAAGGGTTAACTAATCTCAAAAGGCATGATTTTAGGGTGGCCTATTCAGAAGGCTTCTGCAGACCACAAACTGATTTTTTATAAAAAAAAATGGATATGCGAGCGAATGGCATGAAAAATATTGAAGCTAAGGGATGTTAAAACTAGTGCTTTTGTAGAAAACGAATTATCAATTATGAGCAAAAATAATACTTATAATAAAAGTCATGATTACTATAGCTCAGAAACGCGCTATAATATTTTCTAGAACTTTGTACAGTTAATAAAGATATAATCATTTTGAAATATATGTCTAATCCAGCGTATTCTATCACGATTTCTTTAAATGCCGAGGCTTTTCCGGGACCTTATGATCATCCCTAATACTTGTTATTTTGTTATCTTTTATTCGTCCCGATATTTATGTTACCGCCCCAGTTGTCTGTCTGTCATTCTTGTTTAACCCGTTACCACACAATGACTCTTTGTGACTCCCTTCAAGATAATGGCAATGGAAAACATTGTAGAAAATGAAAAAAATTGCTTGTCACAACATCTTTAAATTTGAACCAGTCCAAAATTTGTCGTTTGGTAATTGGTTAAATTGAAAACTCTAAATTAAATCCTAAAATATCGCTGTGATGTAGATCAACTTGCTAAAGCATAAATCTTTGACATAATTGTGCTTAAAGGAACCTTTTTGGGAAGTCAAGAAAACTATTATTGTAGAAACGGATCATACTTAGACAGATGTCAACCAAATGTCATTTAGAAAAACAAATATAATTGTAAGACGGGGGAAAATCTAGATCCAGACAAAAGGAAACGATTTTATCCAGTTACATGTAACCATGACGTAATTTCGGACAAATAAATAGTTTTTCACTTGTGTTGCTATAAAAGCTCGTAACCACGGCTTGATTCAAGCCGTATATACGAAATTTTGTAACAACACCGACGGTTTGTCAAAATACATTTGATTCAGTAAACCAAGTCTATTTTTAGCACAAAATAAATTGCTATTACGTTAGAGTGAAAAGTTTCGAGCATAGCCAGTCTAGGTTGTTGTCGTAGACTGACCAGGGTCGACATTTATCACACTTCCAATAAAGTCCCTTTTAACTTGACAGGTCACAAATTATAGTAGGGCAATTGACCGCTTTTTATCAATTGTTTCATTTATTTGTTTGTCGGTTTGTTGTTTTTATACTTGTACGATTCACAATTATAGACGGCGATATTTGACCCGGCAGAGCAGACCAAGCGGAAAGGTCAACAGACTTATCGTCCAGGGGTGATAGGTATTCGTGATTTGCCGAACACTTCGCATGCTTCGCTATTTACAGCTAATAATCATATCATTCGACGACTTAACAGTATTTTCACGTGCATACATTTGTCGCGTCATCTTAAAATGGTAATTGGTAAACTGAATATGCAAAAATGCCGATCCTGGTCAGCCTGTGCCATCTGTACGGTATGACCAGGATGTGAACTGTATTTAGATATATATCTTTTTGAAGATTGCGCCTATTTTAATGAGTAAGTTATTACTGAAAATTTCGATCCAAATGGACCACGGTAGCTTAACATTTTTTATTTGACTAGATTAAATAAACTTATTTTCACATGGCGGCACAATGTTGTATAACGGATACAGTGCACGCATTTACGTAAATTAATGACGGACCATTCCCTTCTAAATTGAACAATAAACTTGTCCACTTTTCTGTACAGTTAAGGTCACTCTGCCGGGTCAATTATTTTCCTCTATAAACGAGAATAATTACAGTTGAACTGCTTTATCAAAACAACTGAAATTATTCTCGTTTAATTGTGAATCTATTATACCTTGATCCAATTATTACTCAATACCACGAGGTTTGTACATACAGGTATTTAATTTAGATGACGTATCACGCAAAAAGTGGATCCTTCTTTATATAGTGAAAAGAATATCGCTGCTTTTCTTCATAAACCTCGTATCTGCAGCTTATTTTAGCAGAAAAGCATATACAGTTTATCGTTGCTTTTCTTCGAAAACCACGTATCTGCAGCTTAAGGCAAGCTGCAGATACGTGGTTTTCGAAGAAAAGCGACGTTATACTGGTTTTTAAGAAGTCTTGGTGATTTTAAAGTTATTTCGCGAGGTCCCAATTCTTATACCATCCCTTCTTTATTTATTTATTATTAGATCTTTCATTATTTATTTTGTGAGAAGAATAAATAATACCCCATGTTTTGTTTAATATAGCAACCTCCCGATGAGATTCGCGCGACATCGGAATTATTCGACCGACGTCGTAAAAGTTCCATTGCCAAATGTTTAAGGTACTTCACCCCTAATGAGATTCACGCGACGTCGGAATTATTAGGGCGACGTCATAAACATTCGGCGGTTGAAAGTTCCACTGTCGAAAGTTTACGACGTCGCCCTAATAGGTTCAAAAACGTAACGAATGTTTAACAACTTTGTCCGAAAAAATCCGACGTCGTGTGCATCTCATTAGGGGTGGACTACCTTATGACATCTAGTTGGGCGCAGTCGTCAATATACAATTTGGTCAATAAAATAACAAATGATCGATACATGTCAGGCCCGCAGGAATCAAATGCATAGTGGGTGGGATCTAGCCCCTGAATCTGAATATTTCGGGGCTAAATGGATTTTCCCTTCATTGACAGAGTAAAATAAGCAAAGTTCGGCATTATTGGCAGTTTTCTTTTTTTTTTTTTTTTTTTTTTGGGGGGGGGGGGGGGCTGACTAAGCCCCATAGCACCATCCAGCCACATATTACTACGGACCTGCATGTTACATAGTGCACGACCCGATTCTGATCTTGTTTATATTGACGACATTTTGAAAAGATTAACCCTTTCCCAAACGACAAAAGTTTGGGTGGTCAAATTTGAAAGCTGCTGCAGACGACAAAGTGGATGTTACTAAAGGTAAAATTTGTGAATAATACAGCTCAGAAAACATTGAGGCAAAAGGAGAAACTGCTGGTTATCAGCAGTTTCTTTTTTTGTCTCAATGTTTTCCCAAGCCATATCTATTAGGGACGTCAAAACCAGGTATTGTTTGGGAGAAGGTTAAAGGTAAAAGTATTCAGTATGTAACCCAGTCTACATCAATTAATCGTCTGCAGCAGCTTCAATCGCGACCCTCGAGACTGTTTGCAACCTTTTGCCGTTTGGAACGTGTTTGCAACATGATCTCGAGCGTAAAACACAATTGGATCACCAAGGACAACTCTATCGAATCATACCTTGGATGTGTGTGTATGAAGAAATCTTGAAAAAAATTGGATTTCTTAGCCGGAAGTGGCTACGCTTCATAAAGTAGTTTTCCACGGTCAACCAAATGCACAACCATGGCAACTTGCGGGACTTGCAGGTTGTAATGATTCTAAAAAGAGAGAACACTGGAACTGCAAACAATGTATTTCAGTATCATTGTCGCGTCATTGTAGACATTAGTCACAGACGAACGTTTTGAATTTTTGTTCTATTCTATTCTATTCATAGTCTGAAAGTAGTTCTACGAGATACATCCAAGGTATGATTCGATAGAGTTGTCCTTGGTGATCCAATTGCGTAAAACAGTGACCGCCATATTGAACGTGAAAGTATACGCGCGTAAATGACGTCATCAAAACAAATCAAACCTTTAGCTAACGTTATAATTCATGTGAAATATATTGTCAAAAGTCGGTAAATCAAATCAATTTTTTATCTGATAAAATTTTGTCACATTTATGAGGGTACAATCGACTTTTGAACGCTGTTTGTTCAAATATGTTTCTGGCGTAGATTTTAATAGTTGTTTGGTCTGCTTCCGTTGTTATAGACCAGACTACCGTTGTTATGCTTGCGGAGTGATATGGACAGGATCAGCCCATGTCGGCAACTGTAATACGTTCGAGCCGATCTTAAGTAACGATAAGATCCGAGAATATTCGAATGCAGCAGCTTTCAAATAGGATCAACCAAAGATTTTGCCGTTTAGGAGAGGATTTTGTTTGAGCTGATGATGACCGTTTTTATCAAGAGATGACTACTAAACGCATGCTGTTTAAGAAGCATAACCCTTTCCATCATAATGATGATTTTTTATTAATACTCAAGTTACAAAAAACTTAGGAAATAATTGTGGAAATTGATGAAAATACTAGCCAACATTTCAATTTCTAACTGTAACAGTTTCCCGTCCAGAAATACAAAACAATGAAAAATGTTATTGATACGAAATTGTTGTCTGAAACATAATTAAAGCTTGACTTCTTTATAATATTGCCTTGTAGGAAAGGTTTAAGGATAATTAACCCACTAACAGACAGCAAAATTTTGGACTGTTCCAATTCGAAAGGTGTCGCAGACGACAGTTTCAAGTTGATGAAATTTCACAAATCTTTGTATTGTAGGTTAGAAAACATTGTGGACAATGACGAAATTGCTTGTCACAAGCAAATTTTTCTTTTCACACAATGTTTCCCAACTTTTTCTATGTGAAGGTGAGGGCGTCGAAAGGCGTTATGATGTGGGAGTGTGTTATTTTTTTAACCCATTACAACACAGTGACGCCTTTTGACTCCCCACAAGATAAAGGCTTCAGAAAACATTGTGGAAAATGAAGAAATTGCTTGTAACAATCAATTTCTTCATTTCCCACAATGTTTCCTATACAAACTGACCAAAAAGGTAAATTTATTCACTTGAATTTGTCGTCTGCAACATCTTTGGATTTGGACTAGTTTGAAATTTCGTCGTCTGGTAATGGGTTAAAATTGACTCACTTATGAAGAATTTAAAATAATAACTGCATGATTTTAATCTCATTTCCATCTTTGCCGTTTTACCATCGTTGGAGTACAACCAAAGGTTTCGTGTTAACGGAAATATTATGATATAGTCTACCTACCAATTCTGAAAAAGTGGCTAGAAAACATTTTCGTAGGCATTTTTTGAACATGGAGTTTTGATGTATTATTTGCAAAGTATAAGGCTTGCCTGATTTGCTTAGACCGGTAGTCGCCTCCAGTCGGCCGTATTAAGGTCACAAAACAAGGTCAAAGGTCATTGGGTGCAAAATTCGCATAAGCCCCCTATAAATGCGTATAACTCTGTCAATTACATGTCTAAATGCACAGAAACGGTTTTAAACGAAAGCCCAATAAATTGTCTTGCATATGAAATATAGTTAATGATACTTTGCTCATTTGCACATTCATTAATATTTGGCAAAATGTAAAAAATGGCAAAAAATGTGCAAAATTTGAACGCAGTGTAAATGGAAATCATGCTGCATGTGAAAAATTATTGCGATTTCAATTACACAAACACGTTCAAAAATGTCTATAAACCCTTAGCAAACATTTAAAATCACGTTTGATGGTAAAAAGTCACCATTTCTATATGCAGGTACAGCTCGAAGTCAGCTGGGGTCAAGATTTGTAACGATCATTGCTTTTACACAGTGTACACGGCATTTCAACAGTATTGATGGAACTTAAATGATATCATTTCTTTTGTCTGGATATTGACTCTAAATAGATCATATTAGTATATTCCTGCAAAAATAACATTTAAAACAATGACTTTCACGGTGTAAATGTTAAAAAAAGTGAGTAAGAGTTACCCCACCCACTCAAATAACCTAGGAATTTGGTACAATTTACTTTGGCGACCAAAACATTACAAGTAATGTAATTAATAAACATTTAACAATCTAGAACGATTTGTCTTTTGTATAACAAGAGCCGTCAGAGACGGACAATGCTCCCCGAAGAAGGCATTGTCACAATAAATATATGCCATGCAGAGCTAATATAAAGCTAACAAATGTAAAGCCCCCTTTTTCCATGACATATTTTGTATAGGCAAATTTTAAATACTTTATTGTCAAGGGCATCTGATTTGCTACTCGAATATGAAATTTCATCAAATTCTGACCATTAGACTAGGAGAAATTAGAGAAAAACTGTATTTAACCCTAAGTCCCCTTTTCCCATGACGAGGCCTCAAATCAAAAAACCGGGAAAAGTACATCAGCATTTTGTCATAGGGAGTTCACATGGTAAGTTTCATTTGATTTGGCCCAAGGGTTATGGAGAAATCGCTTCGGACGGACGGACGGACGGAATGACGGACGGACGGACAGACGAAGCGGCGACTATATGCTCTCCCTTTGGGGAGCATAAAAAAGAAAAAAAATCACTTGTTCGGAAATGGTTGACATTGTTTCACGAAGAACACATATAGGCCTAGGCCTACTACGCCTCCCCACCTATTAACTCTGATGGGTTACTGTACACTAAAAAGCCTCAGATTGGAAAGACTGGATGCATGACTACAATCCATTAGACAAAGAAAAGCTTATTCAATAAATAAAAAAGATCTTTGGCATAGTAACTTGTTACGTTCAGGCCCGTAGGAACAGGGGGCTCGGAGGCTTTGCCCTTCCCCCCTCCAAAATGGCCAAAAATGCCGATTTTTCCTTCGTTTACGCGAAATTTTAGAGAAAATCAAATTTAGCCCCCCCCCCCCCCCCCCCCCCCCCCAATATTCAGAAACAAGGGTTTCAGCCGTCCCAATATGAAATTGCTTCCTACGGGTCTGACATGTACATGCATACAGAAGTTGCAAAAATGGCATTTTCTTTTTATTGAAAATCGACTTTTGGTCAAACCAAAGATATTTTTTGTTTTCATAAGAACTGAAAAAGTAAGTCAATTTCATCGATGCGATATGCCATTAACTTGTACCTTCATATTTTTTGCTTAACTTCAGAGCGTGTTTATAGATTTAAAGAACAGAGTTGGATCAAACACCAAAATTCCAAAATATGCAAGAGAGATCTTCAATATTTTAGGCATGTTTCGGCTGAAAGCAGTAGAAAAATGATATATTTTAATCAGTACTGTTAATGATGCATTAAAGCAACATCCGGTATTCAATTCTTTCTAGCATTGTGCTATCTTGAAACAGTAGAACCGGGCACAGGGGAGAAAAATATAGAAACTGATGGATTTTTCTCAATAAGTGATTTTCTAACAAAATTAATTTTGATTGCTTGGTCAAAACTTAGATTCAACACAGCTTTAAAGAAGGTGGGCCCAGGACAATTCTTGTACTAGAAAGTCCCACAATTCAATGACCTAGTTTGATAAGATTCGAGTGGCTAGAACCTTTGTTCAATCATCCTTCCATAGGCCTACACATTTCACAAGTGAGAAAAAAAACTTTTAAGGGCAAGCCAGACAATAGTTCTTTTATGATCCATGCACATCCGATAGCTGTACCCACTATGAACCATTCTTTTAAAAGCAATATAGTCTGTTTCTATGGACAATTGACAGAAAGTACGACCACAAGAACCATTGGAATTATTTCCAAAATGTGTTGAAGAGCAATTTTCTGTAGTTTATGGCGAGTCCTCTTCTTTTTGCTACCACCAGACACTGGCAAACTAGATGGGAAAATAGTATTGTATGGAGTTCGAAGAAGTCTAAGTGGAAAAACAAAAACGTTTTAATACAAATATCTGGTTCTGTCTGTGCGAGGCTCAAAACGTTTTGATCCCCCATTAACACACAATGGCAGAATCACGGTATAGATTGGAGACTAGGCTCCCCAACTAGCACCTTCACGGTGCTCTGTGTTATCAGTCCCACATCTCAATCAGTATCAGTCTATGAACATGTAGAACTTAGTGTGTAGCCTGGGTCTAGTCATCGGTATACAATGTGAAGAATATTGATATATTTAAAATTGTGGTACCTGTGAACATGAATAGAGAAACAGCAAGACATTGTTATACTAGAATCCAGGCTAAGTTGCATGGTGCACATCATTATCTCGAGAGAATACCCAGTGTTAACTTTAAATATTTTTGAGATCACGAAACAAAACTGCCATGCGATTCTAGACTTTTATCGTACTCCAACCCTTTCAAAAAAGAGGTCTCACCGAAAGCGCCGTCAAATCTGGCAGATGATTAAGGTATTCCACCCGTTATTAGATACCAAACACTTTGTGTAATTTTTCCTCCATCTTCAGCATCTCCCGTTACAGTGCAAGTCAATACCTTGTCAATTACCGTTGCCACTGATGACGCCGAAGATGCATGATATATTTCGCATCTATTGACGTATGAAATATATCATAATAGTTATGCGACGTAAATAATTATCCAAGAATAACTGATATGATCAAGCCTTCATCTTTTTGACCTTCTGAAACAATACCTGTTGTTGAGTCTAGCAGTTAATGGAATAGAAGAGCACGCCCACTTCTTAAGTTCTTTCCCATGGGTGCATTCTCAAAAATATGTGTAATAACGTCTCTGATCCTACGAAAATACGTCCAGGTTTTTGTGACCTTAAACTTCACAAATGGATGTGTATGCTGAGAATCTCTTGCATCGACGAATGTTAAGATTTCCAAGCAAATGGACTTCGAGTTGTGGTAATAATATAGGATCAAGGTTTTTATATGAAAGAACTCGATTTCTGCACAATTGAAATACAAAAGCCATTTTATTTTACCTTTTTATTTCGGCATTCACAAATACTGACCAATCAAGTAAACAACAACACGATCCTGTTCGATTTTCTGAATTAAATCGCATAATCTGAGTTATGATGCAAAAAAAATGTCTGAGGCTTTTAACATACGGATTCACTTTTTTCGTATGTTTTATGATAAGGCACAACAATACTCGTATACAAATGAAAGATACACATTTGATTACAACGAAAATTATAATTGAATGAAGAGTTTTTAGTTATGTCATAAGTTAGTCAATGCCCAGAGGCTTGTCAGGTATATTGTCGTCAGCATACTAAAAAGCAACCCCATGTTCATAGATTTTCCTTATTTATGTACAAAGAGTTCCTTTGTCCACAACCCATTAGTTGTTAATTAAAATGGTAAGGATTGTGCAGGATGGATTAGCTGGCGATCGTTGTGTCTTTATATTTTAATATTAACCAGTAACATAATGTAACGTTTTATTAAAGATCGAGTGATTTGCATAATTGGAGACACATACAGAATCATAGTTAGTTTAATTTCTAAAACAATTTAAAGAGTATTGGTAACAAATTCAGATAGACCCAAAGACTGAATCTCCTGTTGTCTCTAATGGAAGCATGTACATATCTAAGTATATACATGTATATATACCTTCATGGGCACTTAAGATCTTCATATCGCATACCATAATCGCATATCAGAACTGCAGTCAGACTTATGATTGTGATAAAAAAAATCCATAGAATGGAATGATCCGTTCCTAATTACATTTTATGTAAATGTTCGAATGTTCTCGTAAGGCTACAAGATGTAATCACCCAAATTGCAATAATGGAATTAAACGCCCGGTTTACAAAGTGAAACTACACCATTATGAACAAAACATGTTGAAACATAAATACTTACCTTCAATGTCGTATGATCGTATACCTCACGATAAATGACCTGGTAGAGCATCCCAGCCTATTGGCTAGGGCTGCTCTGCCAGGTCTATTATCGCGAGCTATAAGATAGTGAAATGACTACTTTCAGCTGCTGATTATGCTTAATTTCTGTTTTATTTTGAGTCTTTATTTATTTAATTGCACTTTTAATGACTATGTATTCGTCAAAAGAGGCAAAGATTTGACTAAGTGATGTTGATATAATCTATATATAGTTCTAATGTTGTTTTATTAGAGCAATGTTTCTGCCCCTAAAATTCTTATTATATTTTAGGAAATAGCATCGAAAGCTATAAAAATTCATGAAAATATTATTTTCAAACAAGAATTTCCAATAAAACATCGTAAAAATATCGTAGGATGTCATTTATGTGAAGTTCGTATTGCTACACCAATGTTTGTGTTTTTTGTATTTTTTTGGAAATTTTACCCCACCCACTTTTAGCTATGGCTACAGGGGTAAGCCAAAGACTAATTCTGTAAGCAACTATATTTCAGTAAACAGCAGGTGACTAGGCAAGTTTTAACTATAATTTTATTCATCCAAACATACCTTTTGTATTTTTAGGATTTTTTTTTACTTTTCGAAAAAACTTATTTTTGTGATTTTTTGGCCATTTTTTGTTATATTTATCAAAAATTACAAAAACACAAATTCCTAAAGTTGCATATTGATGTTTCAAGTGACAGTACAAATCGTTAGCTTTATTTAGGTACCAAAATAATTGTTTTAGCTTAATAAATGTGTAAGTTATGAGGTATTTTAGGGGGCATGTCTGAAAAATGTACCGAATGACCTTTGACCTAGTTTATTTCAACCAATATCGCCTGCTAGAGGCGACTACCGGGCAAGCCGTACGTACCATGCCTTGAAGATATCATTGGGCATGGTAGTCGCCCATGTTCAGAGAATGCCTACGAAAGTCACATTTTTAGGTCGGGAAATCTCTTTGAGATTTTCACGTCCTATAGCGATCCAACGCTTCTAACGCTTTTCTACGAAAATCTCGTATCTGCCGCTTGTTTTAATCTGCAGATACGAGGTTTTCGATATAATTTGGTCACCGCATAGTCGTTAAAAATGTCTGAGTCCGCCGAAAAAGTAGACCTACCTATGAACAATTAAAAATTACTCAAATTACATAATCATCGTAAAGACTTTCATTTCTTAATTTTTTTATCAAAACAATGCAGCAGTTTGCTCATAAGTGCGAAAACTATCAACTTCTCTTTTTGGCGGAAAGGTTGATTCGAACTATTCTAACTGGTGTGGCAGACTAGTGCAGACGAGAATTTCAACACCAAATTACTGCGCCACACAGTTCGTATAATCGGACATTTCCGTGAAGCACTCGTAGATTCACGGAAAATCTATTTATATCCTGACTCTAGTCGAGTCCTTCTCCTTGTTCAAATTGCTATGCGCACAATCGCATTTTACAACTCATGCATTTTATCGGGTTATACGCTCACGTGTTAACACTTCGCGGTGTAAAGCTAGTCTCCTATGCTTTGACCAACTAAAGTGTTACCGTAACGGCGTTGACGGACTTTGAGCCGTCTTGAGTACATACAACGTAATTTTCGTAATTTATTCATCCTTATTAATCCAGGCTTAGGTTTAACAGGAATTTAATCATCTTTCTTCGACCTGGGCTAGAGACATAGGCTATTTATGAGTTAATTGTAGGCCTCTGTCTCTGCAGATGATAGGGGTGATAGAGTTATCTCTTTCACAAACGACAGAAAAAACAATCCAAAGTGAAAGCTAATGCGAAAAGCAAAGAGGACAGCAAAAATAAAAAGAAAGCAAGATCTAGATTTGTGTGCAGAAAATACGAGCTCACGTTTTCCAAATTCTGAGTTTAACACACATATTATTAGAATTGTTGTTCAATGTTTGTGGTCTAACCTTTACCATTAATTACAATGTGCTATATTGTAAATTTAATTATCTAAATCTGGTCAGTTCTCATGCCACTTTTGTGAACCATATTAAATTTAACTTCATTCCTGATTCTGAATTTTGCTCAGAAATTTTCCCGTCATAATATTAATATTTTTCATCGTGCAAAGTTTAACCTTTCCTAAGCAGTAGAATGTAAAACTGCTCTCAGGCCCGTAGGAAGCAATTTGATAAGGGGAAGGGCTCAAAACTCTGTCCGGGTTAGTGTCTGAACATCTTAAGGGCTAATTGGCCTTTTCTTCAATTTTCTATGTAAAATGAGGAAAATTCGATATTTTTGGCCAACATTTGGGGCTTATCCCATCCCGTAGCCCCACCTGTGCCTACGGGCCTGTATAAAAAACGGAATACTGTTGCTACATGTAATGTCAAGTTTGTGTTGATAATTTAGATAAATATTAATGTAAAGTTTAGCTGAAGAATTGTTGAAAGACAGATTGAGACAAAGAAAAAATGTTGAATATCAAAATGTTTTCGTTTTGCCACAATGTATCCTCAAACCTTGTTATAATGGATATCAAAATGATATAATGTTTTACAAACTGTTAACCCAGAAAATTCATTAAGGCAGTCCATCCGTAATGAGATTCATGCGACGTCGGATCTTTTCTGACGACGCCGTAAATATTTTTAACATACGGTTACCCGTTCAACACGGACACGTTACGGGTTAAAAGAAATCGACACTTTCCATCACCGAATGTTTACGACATCACCCGAAAAAATACGACATCGTGTAATGGATTTGGTTTATTGGGGTTTTACGCAGTTTTCAACTACTAGGGTCATATCGCGGCGGACCGTGTAATGGAGTAGATCTATATTGTTGAATATTACCCTTTCGTCTCCTATGATTTCTTTTCTAGAAATATCAAATTTTTGCTTATGTTAACTCGGGAATAAGAGTATAAGGATTAATTTTAATGTGCAATCAGATAACAAAATTGAGAATATTTTACGAATTCAATGTAAATTTAAGAAAATTGACCATTTACTGTATTTCGAATCCTCTGTTTCCCGACCTTCAGTACTATCAGTACTTTGATTTGACTTTGTAGGCAGACTAATAAAAGTAAGTTTTCCTTCTTTCGTTTTTCTTTAACCTTTTTGTTCTTTTGATTTGATTTTTTTTTTTTTTTTTTTTTTTTTTTTTTTTTTTTTTTTTTTGCTTAACAATTTCCCAAACACCCAAGATCCCCATTAGAAAGCGACAGACTACAAAACTATTAGAATTTAGAATTTGATTTAGAATTTTGAACATTGATTTAGAATTTTAAATAATGACTGCAAGAACATAATCTCATTTCCAACTTTGCCGTTTTGTCCAACATCGCTGGAGTACAATCAAAGGTTTCGTGTAAATAACATAATAGAAGTAAGTCTTTCTTCTTTCGTTTTTCTTTAAGCTTTTTCCTTTTCTTTCTTTCTTTTTTTTTTTTTTTTTTTTTTTTTTGCTTAACACTTTCCCAAACATCCAAGATCCCAACTAGAAAGCGACAGACTACAAAACTAGTATTGACAGACACATGATTTATGTTCAATAAAGCATAATAAATATTTAGGCAAAAGAAGAAAATTATGATAATCAGCATTTTCTTCTTTTGTCTTAATATTTTCTAAACCCTTTTCAAGAAGGGACGCCAAAATCAGGACTTGTTTGGGTAAGAGTTAATTAATTAATCCTGGCCAGCCCTTTTTTCTCTTTCGTTTTTATTACTTTTACTTTCAAATATGTCACAAAGTAACATAATAATTGATTTTCTGAAATTTTTGTCAGGTAATACCCCAGCATGTGAAACATTGGTCATGATTTTCTTTTAGGATTGAATGCAATTTTATATTTTTCATGCAGGTATGAAAAATAAAAATCTAATCTCACTGTATCAATCGGCGAAGCGGTAACATACAAAAGTGCGATTATACATTATTTTATTTTTCATACCTGCATGAAAAAAAATAAAATAAAATTGCATTCATTTCTTATACTTTAATATTCAGCGATTTAAAAACAAATAAACACAACTTTTCATACAGTCGACACTCGTTATGTCGACATCGGATAAATCGAAACTCCGCTTAAGTCGAAGTAAAAGTCATGTCCCGTCCTCAACATATGGATATCAAAATGTTTAATCAAAATAATTCTGAAACAAATACAGCCATTGAAATTTAGTAGGAAAAGGATAGAAATTGCTCGTTTCGAGCAATTTCTTTCCTTTTCCTACTATATTTCAATCATGGACACATACGATGCCCATGAAAAATGGTTAGATAACGTTTTTCATCGAAAAATAATCAAAATCGGATGACTCGAACTCCGGATATGTCGAAGTATTTTGACGGCCCCTCTAACTTCGACACAACGAGTGTCGACTGTAGTTAATTTTCAACAAAAATGACAGGTTTATACTGTGGCGTTATACAATGTTTGACAGGAAAAGTAGTTCCGGCATTTTTCTTTTTTCATGGAGCT
Source organism: Fragum sueziense (assembly GCA_963680895.1). Classification (NCBI taxonomy): domain Eukaryota; kingdom Metazoa; phylum Mollusca; class Bivalvia; order Cardiida; family Cardiidae; genus Fragum; species Fragum sueziense. The sequence continues at coordinate 14,187,174 of OY804605.1, read as the reverse complement.
ATGAAATATATTTTAAACTAATCAGAAATCTTGGATTCTAATGAGATCGACTAATATTAAATAATTACAAAATGAATAATATTGTCGTGTTATTTCTTCACAAAATATGCACGATGTTGACGTCCACGCTAGAAAGTTTAAAGATTTGGAAAACATTGAGAGAAAAGACGGAAATAATCTGATATTCCTATTTACACCAATATCTTCTGTACTGTACAGGATACTACGGTCGACACTCGTTGTGTCGAAGTCAGAGGGGCTGTCAAAATACCTCGACATATCCGGAGTTCGACTCATCCGATTTTGATTATTTTTCGATGAAAAACGTTATTTAACCATTTTTCATGGGCATCGTATGTGTCCATGATTGAAATATAGTAGGAAAAGGAAAAAAATTGCTCGACACGAGCAATTTCTATCCTTTTCCTACTAAATTTCAATGGCTGTGTTTGTTTCAGAATTATTTTGATTAAACATTTTGATACCCATATGTTGAGGACGGGACATGACTTTAACTTCGACTTAAGCGGAATTTCGACTTATCCGATATCGACATAACGAGTATCTCTTTCAGTAGTATTATTGTTATCTGCAACAGTTTTCAAATTGAATCAATCTAAGTTTACTGTTGGGTAAGGATTGCTGTAGACTGGTGAACAACTTAACCGTTTCCTAAACGACAAAAATTTAGTGGTCCAATTTGAAAGCTGCTGTAGACGACAAAGTCAATGTTCATAACAATAGGTTTTGTGTTTCAGATTGCTCCAAAAATATTGAGGCAAAAGGAGAAACTGCTGGTTATCAACAGTTTCTTCTTTTGTTTCAATGTTTTCCCAAGCCTTTTCTATAAGGGCCGTCAAAACCAGGTCTTGTTAAGAAACCTTCAGTATTATGTTGCTTTTTAAAGAAAACCGCGTAACTGTAGCTTAAAATAACCACAGTCACAGTACAACTAAAAATAATGCTAGTAAAGCCTAGTTTTACCTTGGCTGACTTCGATTGGCCTGTGGCTCGCGCCATAGCTCGATGATAGCCCCAAGGCTGGCTTCGTTTGGCACTATAGCTCTCACGATCGGGAATCATTATTGAAAAACCAGCGCTATTCTGTCTATTGAATTCCTCCCCGTTCTGAGTCAGCCAATCAAAATCTTTGTTTACCTCGACACTGATTGGTTTGCTGTTATCCGAGTTGTACCGAATGACGTAATGGCTCCGATGGCCGGACCACACTTTTTCCGGTGGTCGGACTATAGCTCGCACTATTGCTGTTCGATTGGAACTATAGCTGCGGAAATGACGTCAAAAGCTCGCACTATCGGTGTTCGCTTGGAGCTATCGTCGAGCTATCACCGAGCAATCGTCTGACTCGAAGTCGGTCCAATTGAACACCAATAGTGCGGGCTATTGATAAAGATTTTGATTGGTTGACTCAGAATGGGGAGGAATTCAATAGACATAACAGCGCTGGTTCCCAATAATGGTTCCCGATCGCGCAAGCCATAGTGACAAACGAAGTCGGCCCTTGTAATTAGTCCATTATCTCCGTATATTGTATTAGCGTACCAAATGGGCCAAAATTATATAGGCCACCTATTTAGCTTTTAATATTTGACCCGAAATTTACACTATACAATTGCCTTTACTCCTTCAGGATGAGTTGGTGTTTTAAAGAGGCTTTATTGGCATTGTGTTTGGTTTTATATTGTGATCAGTCCACTATCCCAATAGATTAGTTATGGAGTACCAAATAGGCCAAAGGTCTACATTCAGCGCTTTACGTTTTGTCTATAAGGCAACCATAAAATTGTTTTTGGGTCATTCTACACTAAACGTATATTTCATGTCCTTTGAGTGAAAATTGAAATAGCACATACAGCGAGAAATAATCCAGACCATTTTCGGTTTAGTGACATTCAATTGTCTAAACGTTATTGGAAAATCAAAGAAATTAGGCTCTGGACGTTGAGATTCCTGTTTTAACGCAGCTGAGCAAATGTCTGTAGTCCAAAAAACACATGTCCCCTCCGTAACTATCTTATCGAAACTCACGCATGTTTCTTTTAAAACGTTATCCTACATTACGATTTTGCTTAAAATCAATGGTTTACTATTTGTAGGTCATATTCTAATGATATAGCCATTTGAAATTGCGGCATCCTCTTTAAAAACGAGCAGTGCATTACAGTCCCTAGTACTCCGTCAACTCCGTCACGAAATCAGAAATTCATAGTGAAATACTCACAGGCAAGATGTTTACTTATACCAACCCTACGTAATCTGTGACGTCAGTCTTCCTTTACCAAAATCCGCCATTTTTAGTTAGAGACCACAACATCCAAAGAAATCAGAATCGATGGATGGTAAGTAAACCTACAGTTATATTTGCAATGTGTCCACACCGTCGCGTACATAAATTCGTATTTTCGACTTTTGCATTGTTTAAGATTTCACCAGTAAGTGTTTAAAGTCGACCTTGAATGAAATAAAAGATGTTTGGAATGGAATTTTTCCCCATGTGCTTCTGATGGTAGATATGAGACAAAATCGTCAACTCCGTCACAGTCAACTCCGTAACAAATTTGACAGTTGCGGTATTGACAAAGCCGTTACGGAGTTGACTCATTCTTGTGTTATTGTCAGAATTATTACAGTTTTAAGCCATGTTTGTCAGAAATAATCACCTGGCCTACCTAGAAATATCGTGGAAAAAGAATAATGTATTGTGTTTGCTTTGGTTTTCCTTGCTTTTGGTATATTTGCTTTGGGTTTCTTTGCTTTTGGTATATACAGCGGCGGTTCCAGAATTTCTGTGAGGGGGTTCGGAAGTACAAATAGGGGGGGGGGGGTTCGTTTTCCTAGTATTACACAATTGGAATTGAATTTCTGCATGATAATGAAATAATCTGGCTACAGAGAGGGTCTGGATCCGTCAACGATATATAATGCCGTTTGAAAGGTTATGTTAATCATTACATAAAAACAAGGGCGGGTCCAGGATTTTTTTCCAGGTGTGGGGGGGGGGGGGGTGGTGGTGGTGGTCCAAGCCCAAATTATGGCTTAAAATGTAGTAAATATGTAACGTTACACTATATCTATATAGTCAAAATTCAATTTTTGGCCAATGCCGGGGGGGGTCCCCCTCTCCCCCCCCCCCACCCGACCCCTCCTCATGATCCGCCCATGTAAAAACAATTCAATCATTAATGGTATGTGGAGCATGCTGGTAATACACTTAGTCCTGTTCAGTGCCTTTCACACCTACAATGCTTCAAAATATCAAAATGTAAATGGCCTTCAGTCAATTGTTGAAAATATGGTTCTTGACTAATTCTTGATTAATTCCACTGGGCTGTTTTTATTATTCTTTAGTTTAGTTTTAGCTCACCTGAGCAGTGCTCAAGGTGAGCTATTATGGCCACTCACCGTCCGTCGTCCGTCTGTCTGTCATTCCGTCCACAATTGGGGTGTTTGCACTCTAGCATCCACAAAAGTTAGGCAATCATTGTCAAACATGGCCAAACCAATAGGGTCATAAGTTCTAGGACAAGTTCGATTACGGGTCTGATCAGATGAGAATGTGTAGAGTTATATTCCCCTGAATGTAAAAAATCTGTTTTAAACTTTTACACTCTAGCATCTACAATTGTTAATCAATCAAGACAAAACTTGGACACAATGTTGGAGACCATAAGATTTCGGATGAGTTAAATTTTCAGTCTGATCTGACCAAAAAGATGTGAGTTATGTGCCCTTGATTTTTACAAAATTGCCGTTTTGGGCTGTTTTCTACCTTGTTTACACTCTAGAATCTACTATTATTAACCAATCTTGAAAGACTAATCTTGGACACAATGTTGGAGACCATAAGATCTCATATGGGATTCATTTTTTGTCTGATCGGATTAGAAAGTCGAGTTACTTGCCCTTGAGTTTTACATAATAGCTGTTTTCTACTGCTTTTGACCTTGTTTACACTCTAGAATCTACAATTATTGATCAATCGAGACAAAACTTGGACACAGTGTTGGAAACCAAAAGATCTCGAGTGGACTTGATTTTTGCCTTAATTGAACCAGAAAGACGAGAGTTATGTGCCCTTGAATTTTACAAAATTGCTATTTTCGTCTGTTTTCGACCTTGTTTACACTCTAGAATCTACAATTATTAATCAATCAAGACAAAACTTGGACACAATGTTGGGGACCGTCAGATCTCATATGAGTTAGATTTTCAGTCTGATTTGATCATAAAATCGAGAGTTATGTGCTCTTGACTTTGACAAAACTGCCGTTTTCAGCTGTTTTTGACCTTGGTTACACTATAGAATCTTCAATTACTGATCAACCAAAACCAAACTTGGACATTATCCTGCTTATCATAAGACCTTACACGAGTTTGAATTTTGCTCCAATCGAATGAGAAAGTAATCAGTCATGTGCCCTTGAATCTGACAAAATTGCCGTTTCGACTCTAACAACCACAAATACTGAACTATCAAGACAAAACTTGGATATGATATTGATTACGATAAGATCTTGGATTAATTTGAATTTCAGAATAATCAGAATAGAACTTGCTCGGTTATCTGCCCTTCAGGTTTTACTCTAACAACCTCAAATAGTGACTAAAGACAAACCTTGACACAATTTTATTGACCATAAGTTTGTTTTCAGTCTCAAAGTCATAAATATTGATTGAATTGAACAAAACTGTGGCTTATTTATCTCATTTTGGTTCAGATGAGCGATAAAGGACCATTATGGTCCTCTTCTATTTTGATTTGTTCTGTTTGAGATTGAAAGCACTTCCATGAATAAAGAAAACGTGTTCTTATATTTGTTGAGTCAAGTACAATATGTCACTTCCGTAACAATTTGTCCATTCTGTAACATTCTTGTCTTTACCGTAACACCATCAAAAAGCAATATTTTGCAGAATACAAAAGCAAAAAATGTACATGTATATGATTATCTAAATTTCATAGTCAAATGGAATGGGTATATAGAGATTTAAAATTATATCAGAGTGAATTGATTAAACTAATCGATATGGAAGAAAATTAATTTGTAAGATATTGGGGACATGGCTGGTTTTTAATTCATTTTGTGAACTACAAACATTCTATTGAGAAAATCATTAAGTAATTTGATAAAGTACCATTACACAAGACAAATTATTTCAAAAAGTTTTAGTTTCTCATTTATGAGTGATTTTAAATAAAAGTTTAAAAACGTTATGGAGTGGAACTTTTCCATCGGTAGCGGTTGAATATAATCACATATCTTGTAATGGGAAACATATTTCGTGTTGCCTTTATCTCTAGAACCATCGCAAGATATGATGTTAACATCCACACAAAAAAAGAATACATTTTCAGAGATGATATTTTTCAAAAAAATGTTGTTCAAAATATACGTTTAGTGTAGAATGACCCTTAATTACTCCCTGCAGATGAGTTGGTGTATTAAAGTGGCTTTATTGGTATTGTGTTTGGTTTTACCTCGTGAGCAGACCTATGCCCAAACAGATTGTTCTGGCCTGACCTGTAATGTAGGAACAATGTGTTCATACAGAGGGAGCTTAGGAACATGTGTTTCGGGCTTTCTGTGCTAGTAAGTATACATAAAGAAATGTGACCCGTCACGCTAAAAGGGACCTTATCGGACGAGTGAAAAATATCGACCCTAGTCAGTCTGCGCAGTCCGCGCAGCCAGACTAGGGCCGACACTTTTCACTTGTATGCAATTTTCTAAATCCCGAATGGTTTCCCTATCTTACTATATGTTCATTTATTGCATACGGGATCTTGTTAACCTGTGCTAGGTCTGACAAGTTTGTCAAAATTTGGACTTTTGAGGTTCGTATAAGGTCCCTTTTAGCGTGACGGGTCACAAATACTTAGATGTATTACGGATTTCATTTGACCTGACACTGACCTTTATTCAAAATGTGTTCATATTTCGCATATGACGTAACAATCTTCAAAAAGTCTTATGTCATAGTAGATCTACTCAGATATAACAGCTAGGTATAAAAGAAAATATTACTGAATTGTTGTTTAAAAAAAGCCCTAGCGTATATTTTAAATAAATGATAATAAAAGCTAAATCTGTGCCATGTGACATGAAATCTGTAATATAGCTCACGATAAATGACCTGGCAGAGTATCCCTAGCTATTAATTGGGATTGCTCTGTGAGGTCATCTATCGTGAGCTATACATAAGAGCAAATTTTCTGCAGTATTTGTTATTGTTGTGTCATGTGATTCCTAGCCGTAATCAAAGACAGACAGTTACTTGGTGCACTTATGTTTTTTAGTACTATAGTAGTTAGTCAACCCTATAATATGGTTACCATATTGTGGCAAATGTTTACAAAATTAACGTTTGTAGACAACACAATATCAAGCTTTAAAAAAAGTTATTTTGCATGTGATGCTTCGAATCTTGCAGGTATCTCACACCTGCAAGATTTGAAGCAACACATTCAAAATTGTATTGAGGTTATAAATGCTTTCCTCATTGTTTACATAGATCAAATTCGTAAACAAGTGTCATAATATCTTGACCGGACTATAGTTATCCCACCAAATCAACAATATCCGATGTTTATAAATACGTCATATGATACGTCGATCGATATAATTACGTCATTATAGAGAATAAGGCTAGGAGACAACGTGATCATATCATTTATTCGGATAGAAAGGGATTCTTCCAAGGAATTCTTTCGAAGAAAAAGAAAAGACAAAAAATAGGCTTCATTTCCACTATTCTGAATCACGCGCCTCCAAAAATCCTCGATCAATGATATTTAAATGCAAAGTCGGACGTCAATCGTACGTAAATGTACTGAATAACACTTTTTTATGATATCTGTCCAATTTTTGTTTAGGTAGAATACCTGGTATGTCGCCATTTTGAGATTCATTAAACATTTAGCTTTTTCCGAGCTGCGTCGTTGCGTATCCAAACCTGTTCGGCGGCGGTCATAAACATTCGACGGTGGAGAGGTCCACCGCCGAATGTTTTCGATCGCGCCCAAATAATTCCGACGTCGTGCAAATCTCATGAGGGGTAAACTACCTTATTACTCCTTGCATGTATAAAATTTAAAATAACTTCAATTATAGGCTAGTCTGTAAATATTGACCTGAACCCGATGAATATGCAATGAGTAATTGTGACACGGAATGATCAATACTCGCCAGAAATCCTCACTGTAGAGCAGAGTCGATAGTTTCCATAGGCATTATGACTTTGTATTCTGCACATGCTTCTCGTGTCAACATATGTTGGAGAGTGATTATTTCGCATTGCAAATACCCATTGCATATTCAACAGGTTCAGGTCAATATTTACGGAGTATACATTTTATCTACAGCTGCGAAACCCGAAATGGAGCTCCGTACACCTACCTTTCTCAGCTTTTTCAACTACTCCAAAGCAAAAATTCCACGGCGGTGAAACAGGAATTGACCTCTAAACTCGACCATACGAAAACGGCCATGGAACAGAATTAACCCTTTTCCAGACGGCGAACATGTGGAAAAGACAAATCTTAGATGTAAATGCAAATCCTCGTATCTCTTATTTGGAAAATGCTAACGGGGAAGGAACAAAGTGTCATAACTTTTCCAAAACTGAAAGGTCTAAATTTAAATTTGGACATATTGTTGCCAAATAATGTGTCATTGTAACTGATCTGTTAAAATGAGTGAAAACCTGCAAAAATTGTCTTAACTGGACACACAAGATTTTACTTTGAAAATCGCAAAAATCGACAGACGAGGTTTTTTTATTTACATCGACGAAATAAATCCGTTCACCGTTTGTTGTGGTTGTTGTTGTTTGTTGTTGTTGTTGTTATGACGTCGTCGTCATTGTTGTTGTTGTTGCTTTGTCGTTCTTTTTGACCTCCGGAAACATCATGGGCGGATCTAGAGGGGGGTCAGGGGGTCCGGACCCCCTGGCATTGGCTGAAAATTAGATTTTGACTATATATAAATTTAGTGTAACGTTACATATTTATTATATACTGAAAGGCAAAAGTAACTTTACACCTTACTTTCATTTGATTTTATCGAGCCCTAAACACAGTTTGTGAAATTACTTGTGTTATACATATACTCAATATTCTTTTTTTAAAGCAAAGAAAAATTATTTTAAAGATACTTGTAAAGAATATAAAAATGATTCTAAAACACTATGGAAATGTCTTAAAGACTTGGGAATGCCATCTAAGAAAGGTTGTTCATCTTCATGTGACAGTATTGCATTAAACTTAGATGGTAGTTTATGTTTTGATAAACAGAAAGTAGCAACTAGTTTTAATGCTTTCTTCACTACTGTAGCAGCTAAACTTGTATCAAATCTACCTGTCCCGTCTTTAAAGTTTGGCAGGAAATTTGTAAATTTGTTTTATTCTGAAAAGAGTGTAATAAAAAACAGTTTCTCTTTTTCATTAGTCAATGAAAATACTATTTTGAAATATCTCAACAAGCTACATGCAGACAAATCTACTGGTTTAGATGGTATTCCTGCACGTTTCATTCTTGATTGCTCATCTATTATTGCTGGTCCTTTAGCCCATGTGGTTAACCTTTCTTTAATTCAAGGTATTGTTCCACCTGACCTTAAGTCAGCTAGAGTTGTCCCCTTATTTAAAAAGAATGACAAGACTGATGTAGGAAACTATAGACCTGTATCAATTTTAAGCGTTGTTTCAAAAATATTTGAACGAGTGGTTTTTGACCAAGTAGAGTCGTATCTAAATGATAAAGATATTTTGTATGATCTTCAGTCTGGTTTCAGAGAGGGATTTTCGACAGACACCTGTCTTATTCATCTTTCAGATTTCATAAGACAACAAATGGACAAAGGCCATTTTGTGGGAATGGTGTTACTAGACCTACAAAAGGCCTTTGATACAGTTGACCATTCTATTCTTATCATGAAACTGGAAGAAATCGGATTCGGTAGCGATATCATCAGTTGGTTTATGTCTTATCTTACTGACAGGAAGCAACTTGTTGACATAAACAAAACTCAGTCTTCTTTTGAAAATATAACTTGTGGTGTCCCGCAAGGTTCTATTCTTGGTCCCCTGTTATTTTTGATCTACGTGAATGATATGTCTGCTGTTATAAAAAACAAACTTCTTCTTTATGCAGATGATTCCGCTATTTTAGTTTCAGATAAAGACAGGTCGTTTGTCGAGAATGCGTTGTCTGATGACCTTAATGCAGTGAGATCCTGGCTTATAGATAACAAGTTGTCTTTACACCTAGGGAAAACTGAATCCATTCTTTTTGGTACAAAACAAAAGTTAAAATTAAATAGTAAAATAAATGTTGTTTGTGATGGTAATACTATCAATTCTACTTCACATGGGAAATATCTTGGTGCAATTCTTGACCAAAGTTTATCTGGTGAAAATATGGTTAGTTCCCTATTGCAGAAGGCGACAGCAAGACTCAAGTTTCTCTATCGTAAGAATAAGTTTCTCTCGTTGCATACTAGAAAATTGTTAGTTTCTGCATTAATTCAGTGTTATTTTGACTATACATGTGTCTTCTGGTATTTTAGCTTAAACAAAAAATGGACTGATAAACTCCAGGTACTTCAGAACAAAATTATTAGATTCGTTTTAGACTTGCACCATCGTTCTCGTATCTTAGATACACACTAAAGGACATTGAACTGGCTTCCAGTTAGCAAAAGAGTTGAAGAAATTACATTGCTACATGTTTACAAGATAAAAAACGGAACAGCTCCTAAATATTTGTCAGAACAATTTATAGAAGCAGCCACATCACATTCTTATTGTACTAGATTTAGCAGAAATGGTTGCTTTGCTGTTCCTAAGGTAGGGACCCATGGAAGAAAGTCATTTTCTTATATGGGTTGCAGCCTTTGGAACAGCTTACCAACGACAATCAAAAGTGAATCATCCATTTCGACGTTCAAAACCAGTGTCCGCAAGTATCTACTGGAATCTTTATAACAATGATTTGTACAATCTCTTTATCTGTGATATTTTGCATTTGTCTTTATTTAAAGCCATGTTCATTTTATTTGTGATAACTTAATTTAGTCATTTTAATTGTGATAACTTGATTTAACTTAATAACTCAATTTAGTAATGTTTGATATGCCTCTCTGTGTCAGCCACATCCAGACATGGGTCCACAATGGAAATAAGAGATCACGGATCTCTTTTTTGTGTCAACCCAGGTTTGGATGGGGCAGACATGGGTTATATAACATACTGTGATACTTTTTACCATTATGTTTTATAACGTGTACCATGTATTGTCATCATCTTTTACCAAATAAAATCTATCTATCTATCTATCTATCTATCTATATACATATGCCATTTTGCAAGACCAATGTGGGATAAGAGAGAGTGTTCAGCCTTTCTTGACACTGGTGTTACCACGGCATTAATAAAGGGATCAAATTGAAAAATCCAGGTTAAGTTTTATTACACCTTTTAGAATAAAAAGGGGTAAAGTTTTATTACACATTTTAGAATAAAAAGGATCGCATTTTAAGCTAAATTTCATCTAACATCAGTATTTCTTTGTCCTTATGTGTATTATTGACTGCAAAAAATACTCGTGTATGGATAAGGCCAGCTGTCTGATCTTGAGCTATTCAATTTTGAATCAATCGTCCCGTAGAACACTCTCTATTTCATTCACGTTCTTGTGTCCACACGTCTTCTATCGTATATGACACTAACATTTAACATTTTCTGGAAGGAAAAGAGGGGCTAACTCGAATCTGCGCGTGTTCAAAATGTTACATAAGGTCAAATATGGGCGTTTTTGACGTTGATGTCATGTTACTGTATAACTCAAGGGGTCTGGCTACCGGACGTCTGGCACTAAAATCAATGTTTCAAATTCGACATCGAACAATTCTACGGCTCAACTAACGATTTCACGCATCTTTACTGCAGTTTCCGGTAAAAACGTAACGTCACGTCACATTAATGCTAAACACGAATTCATTGGTTTGGGTTATGGATACTCTCATTTTGCGACCCCGTAAGTGTTGAAATGCGTTCAAGAAGTTAACTATTGATTGAAGGGTGCAGTTCATTAGCATAGAAACATAAAATTTCACTTTGGCTATTTCACAATGCTTAATGTCCTGTTTTTGTCGGTGTTGGATTGATTAACCTTATCCTGGAAACGGGAATACAACTCTGGCCTTTTGTGTGGTGATCAACAAAGATCAAACATGCAAAAAATAATGTCGCTTTTTACAACACCATTGTGTGGGTGGGGTATTTTAGTAATTTTAACGATATGCACGCGCAGATTGCAGTAACGTCGAGGAAACGAATGTGTTCATTTAGAATATCAAAATATAACCGTGGAACATATGGTCTTGAAAATATCATAGATATGCTTTGAAATTAAGAAAATACAATTATTCTAAAACTGTAAAGTTACTTTTGCCTTTGAGTATATTTTAAGCCTTGATTGGAGCTTGGACCCCCCCCCCCCTGGAAAAAATGTTGGGCATGGACCCCCTGGGAAAAAATCCTGGATGCGCCCTTGAACATCTAACCAGATGGAAATAAATTTGGGTTGTCAAATTTGAAAGAAGATGCAGACAATAATTAAAAATTGATGAAAGTTTGAAATTTTACAATCTTTTGGTACGAAAACGTTGTGGGAAAATAAGAAATTGCTTGTCACAAGCAATTTCTTAATTTTCCTCTATGTTTTCTTCGACCTTTTTCTTGTAGAGCTTCAAAAGCGTCTTTATTTGGTAATGGGCTATGCGCATTATCAGGGATAATATTGGGCCGGACCATTGGGCCATGGGCTTCTTTTCTCAGAAATGGTCAATTGAATTTTAACCTATCGGCCAATATGATTAAGATTCGGTGATACCTGGCATAACAATAACATCATACACTACGTCTGCCTTGAACTTAATCTCGCATGAAAAACATACCAAAATAATCAGTGATGCGTTTTTGTGGCACTGAGTATAGAAAACCATTTTCCCCTGGAAACGTGATATTGTGCTATTCCAAACTGAAAGTAGTTTCACAATTTTTAACCGAACTATTCTACATAAAAGAGAAAAAATAGCCATTATATTGCAGCGAATGTGTGTGTGTGTTTTGTTTTTTTTGAGAAGAGGAGAAATGGTTGCAATTTTGTCTTTACGCTTACCATTTTCCAAGGCATTTTTATGAGGAATGCCAAACTCAGGTCTTGTTTGGGAAAGGGTTACTTGCTTTAGCGATATCTACTAGTATAACATATATTAAAACAAGAGATGTTTGTAAAACATATATGCCCCCTCAAGGGCCTACATTTGATGTAGGTCAAAGTCCAAGGTCAAGTTAACAAGGTCCAAGGTCATGGTCACATATGAAAGGTCTTGGTAGGAGGTGTCTATGTGTGAAATATCAAAGCTGTATATTTAAAAGTAAAATGAAACATAGGCCAGGTTAAAGTTTTTACAAGTAGGCCAAATGTCAAGGTCATGGTCAAATGTGAAAGGTCTTGGTTGGAGGTGTCCATGTGTGAAATATCAAGGCTGTAGGTGTAAAAGGACATGATATATATGCCTGGTTTCAGTCTTTTTAAAAGTAGGTCAAACTCCAAGGTCAAGGTTGCAATATTCAAAGTCATGGTCAAATGTGAAAGGTCTTGGTAGGAGGTGTCTATGTGTGAAATATCAAGGCTGTAGGTGTAATAGGACATAAGATAAAGGCTATGTTAAAGATTTCTAAAAGTATGTAAAAATCAAAGGTCAATGACATACAGGCCAAGGTCATGGTCAAATGTGAAAGGTCTTGGTAGGGGGTGTCCATGTGTAAAATATTGAGACTGTATAGGTAACAGGACATGAGATATAGGCCTAGTTTAAGTTTTTTTAAAGTAGGCCAAACTCCAAGGTCAAGGTCCAAGGTCATGGTCAAAAGTGAAATATCTTGGTTGGAAGTGACCATGTGTGAAATATCAAGGCTGTAAATGTAAAATGACATGAAATATAGGCCAGATTAATGTATAATTAAAGTAGGTTAAACACCAAGGTCAATGTCACAAGGTCCAAGGTCATGGTCAAATGTGAAAGGTCTTGGTCGTAGGTGTCCATGTGTGAAATACCAAGGCTGTATGTGTAAAAGGACATGATATATCGGCTAGATTAAAGTTTTTTTAAAGTAGGTCAAAGTCCAAGGTCAAGGTCACAAGGTCCAAGGTCATGGTCAAATGTGAAAGGTCTTGGTAAGATGTGTCCATGTGTGAAATACCAAGGCTGTATGTGTAATAGCACATAAGATATAGGCCCAGTTTAATTTATTTAAAAGTAGGTCAAACTCCAAGGTCAAGGCCACATGGTCAAAGGTCATAGTCGTATGTGATAGGTCTTGGTCGGAGGTTTCCATGTGTCAAATATCAAGGCTGTATGTGTAAAAGGACATGATATATCGGTCAGGTTAAAGTTTTTCAAAAGTAGGTCAAACTCCAAGGTCAAAGTCACAGAATCCAAGGTCATGGTCAATTATGAAAGGTCTTGGTAAGATGTGTCCACGTGTGAAATATCAAGGCTGTATTTGTAAAAGGTCATGAGATATTTGATGGGTTTAATTTTTTCAAAATTGGTCAAACTCCAAGGTCAAGGTCACAAGGTCCAAGGTCATGGTTAAATCTGAATGATGTTGATAGGAGGTATCTATGTGTGAGATATCAAGGCTGTATGTGTAAAAGGACATGAGATATAGGCAAGGTTAAGAATTAAGTGTAAAAATCAACAAAGGGCAATAACTCCAACAGTTTGATTGGCAGAGTTACGGTTCTTGTACACTGCACCTCTCCATAATAAAATCTACTCACCTGTAAAGTTTCATGATTCTACCTTACATATTTTTTGAATTGTGCTCCGGACAAGAATCAAGTTATAAACTCAACAAAGGGCAATAACTCAGAAAATTTGATCAGCAGAGTTACGGTTCTTGTGTACTGCACCTCTCCATAATGAGATCTATCCACCTATTAAGTTTCATGATTATACCTTACATACTTTTTGAGTTATGCTCCGGACAATAATCAAGTTTGAAAATCAACAAAGGGCAATAACTCAAAAAATTTGATCAGCAGAGTTACGGTTCTTGTGCACTGTACCTCTTCATAATGAGATCTATCTACCTATTAAGTTTCATGATTCTGCCTTACATACTTTTTGAAAAATGCTCCGGACAATAATCAAGTTTGAAAATCAACAAAGGGCTATAACTCAAAAAATTTGATCGGCAGAGTTACGGTTCTTGTGCACTGCACCTCTCCATAATGAGATCTATTCACCTGTAAAGTTTCATGATTCTACCTAACATAGTTTTTGAGTTATGCTCCGGACAAAAATCAAGTTTGAAAATCAACAAAGGGCAATAACTCAAAAAATTTGATCAGCAAAGTTACTGTTCTTGTGCACTGCACCTCTCCATAATGAGATCTATCTACCTGTAAAAGTTTCATGATTGTACCTTACATAGTTTTTGAGTTATGCTCCGGACAAGAATCAAGTTATAAAATCAACAAAGGGCAATAACTCAAAAAATATGATCGGCAGAGTTACGGTTCTTGTGCACTGCACCTCTCCATAATGAGATCTATCCACCTATGAAATTTCATAGTTCTACCTTTAATACTTTTCGAGTTATGCTCCGGACAAGGTTTGGTCTACGGACAGACCGACCGACATACGGACCGACCGACCGACCGACCGACCGACCGACCGACCTTCCGACCGACACTTGCAAAACAATATACCCCCATTTTCTTCGAAAGGGGGCATAAATATATAATTAAAGATTATCAGCTCTTGAGGCAAGTACACTTTTATATTCTATTTTTAGTGTTAACGTTCCGGGCCTGTAGTGGTTGTAATAGGGAACGATTTTATTCAGTTAATCGTGACGTAATTTCGGACAAGCAATAGTATTTCCGTGTATGTGGTTATAAAATCTCGTAGCTACGGCTTGATTCAAGCCGTGGTTACGAGATTTTATAACAATACCGACGGTTTATCAATATATAATAGTACATGTAATTGAAATCTATTTTAGCACACAATTATTTGCCATTATCCACCTATGAAGTTTCATTATTCTACCTTTCATACTTTTTGAGTTATGCTCCAGACAATGTTTGGTCTACGGACCGACCGACCTTCCGACCGAGCGACAGACAGACACTTGCTAAACAATATGCCCCAATTTCCTTCGAAAGGGAGCATAAAAATGACAACAGTTATATAGTTGATGTTGTTTTTTACTTTACAAAGAGTTAATTAATTATATCTCCGAATCCTGTTCCTCTGTTCCATGGTTATATCCGGGTGCCAGAAATCCACAATGAGAACCAGTCTAGAGTCGCCAGTGCCTTCATGCCATACTTCATGCTCGAACGAATCGTCAAATATGATGAACTTCCCTTCCACCCATTTTCTGAAAAACACAAGCAATCAATTAAAGAAGAATACCCGTAATATGGCCATTTTGAGATTCATTAAACATCGGATTTTATTAAGCGGTGTCCTTACGTATCCGAACCTATTCGGGCGCGGTGGTAAACATTAGGCGGTGGAAAGTTCCCCCTCCGATTTTTTCGACTTTGCGCGCGAATCTCATCAGGGAGAGACTACCTTAATGTGAATTTAAAGTCAGGATGGCTGTCCCTCACTAAACTCACTCTGCACCTAAAACAGGGTTTCATTTAAGCACTCAAACGCAAGTTTTTAAAGAAGAGTGTTGCACGTTTCCTACATTTTCTGACACCAACAATGTTTGCGTTTGAATGTTTGGAAAAAAGAAGATTGTTTTGCGTGAATAGTGAGATAAAACCACCCATGGCACAAGGGCGCGTACGGTGCACCTTATCTCACTACAAACCGTTTGGAATGAGTTGAAAAATAAGAGAAAAAATATGGAATCTGGGTACATAAAATATGAGAATCTCTAGTTGTGGTGACGTACCAATGGCAATGAATTTTGTGCTAAAAAAAGACTAAATAGTTTACTGTTATGTTTTAAAACCATCGGTTTTATTATAAAATCTCGTACCTACGGCTTGTACCAAGCCGTAGTTACGAGATTTAACAACACCCACGTATTCTAAATGTTTGTCCGAAATTTCGTCACGGTTAAATAGATAAAATCGTTCCCTATTCCCAAATAACCCTATATAGAAACATGTTTTTTTTTTCAAAAGAGCACAATCTTTAAAGCTGACTTCTGATTATTGTTGACCATTGGAAAGTGGCTGTGAGATTTTATTAGAATCTAAAATCCCTGTCATACTAGGGTGGCGATCCCACGGCGCTCCTATGGCGATCCAAAGATTTCCAGAGCACTGCGAGGACGTCGTGACATCGCCATAGTGTCGTTGAAGGAATACCGTAGGAGAGTCGTAGCATCGCCGTGTATCTCCATTTTCCCGAAAATTATAGACGTTTTCCGGCGATCCCACGGCGCTCTGAAAATGCTAGTGCCATGGGATCGCGTTGCAATCGCCGTGTAATGTGACAGGGCTATAATCAGCAGTTTCAGATGAATAAAGTATGCTCTTTCAGATAAAAATAAAAGTAAAATTTATGAAAAATATTTGTGAAATGTCACTTTAAAATCCTACCTTCAGGAATATGGAACCCAGATATGCCATAATTCTCTAATATGTAAAACCACTGTGTGCATGAAGATGGCTTCTGTGCTTTAAAGCAGCAAACTTGATTTGCACTCATAAGAATAGTATCTAGAATTTTCGTCTTTTAAATGACGTTAGAGACCAACATGGATCCTGATCAGCCTGTGCATACGCGCAGTCTGATCAAGATCCTCGTTGTTCTCTAATAAATTATTATTAGTTGCAGTAAATTCAGAATATCAACATTGGTAATATATATCAATAAACATACCGTGTTTCGTTGACTATTCGCAAAATCGGGCCTTCAGGAATATGGAGGCCCAAATGTGCCCTAATCCTACAATTCGTAGGTCCACTATGTGCCCAAAGATGAGTTCCGGGAGTTAAAACTGAAAATTTGATTTGTCCTCTAGTAAGGGTTACGGCATCTGTTACTTTTTCTAACAACATACATGTTTTAGGAGCCATGGCACAGTTTTCGTCGTATCTGTAACCTGAAAAGAATTCGAAAGCGATTATTTAAGCTCTCTTCCAAACGAATAATTTTAGCTCTTGTCTAAATTGAAAGCTGTTTGGGGACGGTATCATAAATGTGTATGTTATTATTGAAAAGCGAAACAGGGATAATGTTGGTTCTCAATTTCCTCTTTCCTAAAGTTGACATAAAATGTATTGTGTGCGAAAAGTGAATTGAAAACAAATTAAAAAAATTATGACCGTTTTTCATCTATTATTTAAAAAAAAGGAATTGAGATTAAAATAGACAATAATAGAAAAGATCGAGAAAAACAGCATGAGAAAATCAAATAATGATATTATTATAACTAATACTAAAAAAGATAAAACACCTAACCAGCAATTATCGTTGTTATTGCAAAACCTCGTAACTCCAAACTTAAATAAAGCTGGAGTTACGAGGTTTCGTAATTACAACGACGAAATAATCTAAACCTTATTTAGATTCTCTAGATGCCTTGTGGAAAATATCTTTGCAAAAGGAATTATAGAGCGGATCTGGAAAAACTACCCTCAAGGCTTTTGAGCCCAACACGGTTCCAGATCAGCCTGCGTATACACACAGTCTAATCAGGAACCATTTTGTTCTCCAATGGATTGTTCATGGTCTGTAGCAAACATATGAGAGTAACATGGATCCCAGTCCATCTGCACCTAGGCACAGGCTAATCGTGAAAGATTGGTGTCTTAAATGCTATAAGGGACGTTTTTCCATATCCCGGCTCATTTCTATCTCACCATTTCTGTAAAGTAACATTTTCTGCCAAATTCCTTCGTCTGTTAGATTTTCTGTGTCGTTCTTAAATGGTCCCGGACCTTCGTTTAAAATGGATAACCCTTCGTCTCGGATTTCTTCCCAGTGACTTTCTAAATACTGAAACGGGATTGAAATATTTGCATCTTATTTTTTCGTAGAACACAGAAAACAAAAAGCAAATTATTTTTTCTCGAAACGCCACTTCTTCTTTAAAGCACTTATTTACAAAAAATGGCATTGTCATTTTGACCGTTAAATACTGAAGATATTAGCATTAGTATCACATGGTATAACATGACACAAAAAATACAGATTACTAATGCAAAAATATTATTAAAAAACAAATTAACAAAAAACTCATTTTTTTAGCAATGATCAAATATTCAAATTGTATACCTGTAGACTTTTTTGGTATGTAGATTGTTCATATGTCCACCATGGCCGCGCAGTCAAAGCTGTGTCAGCATTGCTCTTTGATCTTTGGTCGGCTGATAGGAAAAGTCCCCTTTCAGCACCTAGTACATTGATTGCTGTCGCCTGGAATAGATTTTTTTATTGGGGGTTTACGCCGTTTTCAACTTCTATCATCATATCGCGGCGGCTGGAACACCTAACCGTGGGTTCCTGGTATTTCTCGCACCAGTACAAGTCCAATATCCAAACCGAACCCCCAGCTGCTCTCTCACATAGATGATTCACACCCATTGGTGTAAGACAAATGACTTTTGTCAAATGTCAGAATATATACTGGTCGAGCCGGGGTTTGAACTCGAGACCCCTTGATTGACAGACTCCGACGTAACCGACTGAGCCATCCAGGCTCGGCCGCCTGGAATAGATATTTCCCCTTTGATCACATTTTTGTTATAAAAAATAAAATGGATATCTAACATTAAATAACATCTAAGTCATCATGTCGAATGTAAACTTCATTAACCCATTACCGAACAACAAAAGTTTAGCATAGTCCAAACTCATAGGTGTTGCAGACGACAATTTCCATTGCACAGAATTGGACATTTTTTGGTCTTTCTTGGTAGAAAACATTGTGGGAAATGAAGAAATTGCTTGACACAAGCAATTTCTTCATTTTCCACAATTTTTTCAAAGCCTTTTTTTGTGGGGCGTCCAAAAGCGTCAATGTGTGAGAAAGGGTTAAGATTTGTATATTTTCTGTTTCTGATTCCACCACAATCACTTTCTTTGAAGGTAAATTAAGGCCATGTTCAGAAATACGCAACACCTTCTTACGACATGGCTGCTACACGAGAAATAAAATAGTAAAGGGGCACAACTTACCCTTAAATGACTATGTCTTTTAAATGGTTATCTGAATATAAATGACAGGTTTCGTAGAATAAGGACAGACTGTACGTCACATTTATTTCATTTTTGAAAAGTATGTCTTTATTCAAAGATTGTTTATTCTAATGGATAGAAATGCTATCAGGTTTTGAAGTTGTTATTTAGCGAAAAACAGGCCTTCAAAGTTGAGACAGAAATGACAAATTTTATATCAATCTGAACTGTTGTCCACAACAATTTGCTTAATTGTAGCACAAAAGTATATATTTCTCGTAAACAATTCCATATTTTGGCTTGAAATTTTCAGGATTTACATAAGAAAACATGCTCTTTCAGATAGAATAAAAGTAAAATTTATGTAAAAATAATTGTGAAATGTCTCCTTAAGTAAAATTTACCTTTTCGATATTACAAACCTGATATTTGTTTATTTGGTTTAACAAGATTTATAAAGTAAGATTCACCTTCTCGCCAAGTCGAATATAAACTTCATTCAGATCTATATAATATCTTCTGTTCTGATTCCACCACAATCAATTTGAGATTGACAGCTAACTGTAGAAATTATGTAGCCTTTTCTTCACTGCCAGCCAATTCGACGCGGGATTATTTTTCGTCAATATTTATAATTAATATAAAATTCACCTTTTTCTATATCGCCATGCCGATATTTCTTTATTTAGTTTGGCAATATTTACAACACTCTAAGATTTACCTTTTCGATATCACCAAGCCGAATATAAACCTCATTAAGATCTATATAATATTTTCTGTTTCTAATTCCATCACAGTCAATGTCGACAGCTAATTGTAGAAGTTCGGCAGCCTTTTCGAAGTTTTGATCTCGGTTATTGTATAACTGTCCAAGCATCGCCATGGAGATACAGTCTTCCGGGTGCTTCTCGATCATCTGTAATGGCAATGAATTTTGTGCTAAAAATAGAATGGATTTACAATGATGTATTTGTAAATCGTCTGTGTTGTTATAAAATCTCGTAACTACGGCTTGAATCAAGCCGTAGTTACGGGAATTCATAAAAACACCCACGAAATTACTATTGTTTGTCCGAAACTGCGTCACGGTTAATTGGATAAAAAACGTTCTCTATTGACAAGAAACATCAGTGCTTTCTTTGTAGTTTCGCATGATTTCCCTTATTCTTAAATAGTCTTTTTATCTATCACAATAAATGACATGGCAGAGCCATTCTAGCTAATAGCTGGAGATGCTATGAAAGGTCACTTTATTGTGAGCTACATGTACACCGATACTATTTTGAAATATATTGATTAATTTTCCACAAGTAAATTTTCGACTATCTGTATTGCGTAATTACGTACATGAGTATACATACCAAGTTTTTGTGGCAAGATACCAATGTATCTCAAGGGAAATTATACAGATTAGTTTATTTTTTGGTAAATACAAGACTTAGTATTACGCGGATATTTCCCTTTCAAATTGCAGGTCACTGCCATTATCATGTGTGTGAAGTGCATTATATATCACGTTTCTTAATCGGCAAAGTCGGCTTAAAATCCTTGAGTGCAATTGAGTTTTAAACTATAATTAAAAACTTATAAAGATCTATTTTGAACATCTAATGTCGTTGGTCCACAAATGATTTGAATAAATGATGCAAAAATAGACACGTGACCCTCGAAACTATGTAAAAGGTGCAAAGATGTGGCTATATGAATTATTTTCTGACAAAAACATGCAAAGCTACATGCTTACATTTTGTAAAAGCATTCAGATGCACATTTACTTGTCTAAATGTTGATTTATGTATGTACAATATACATGTACATGAACATCCGCCCACCGGTTGCCCAATTTGTACAAGATCGTTTAACCCTTTACCAAACAACAAATTTTAGGGTTTTCCAATTTAAAAGCTGTTGAAGACAGCAAAATGGATGTTGATAATGATTAAATTCATGTATGATATAGCATAGAAAACATTGAGACAAAAGGAGAAACTGCTGTTTATCAGCAGTTTCTTCTCTTGCCTCAATGTTTTCCAAAGTTATTCTCTTGTAGGGAGTCAAAAAGAGTCATTGTGTGGTAATGGGATTAAATAGCACTCTGACATGACATGTGTTTCCTATGCCCCCGCTAGGAGGGACATTTTGTTGTAATTTCTGTGTGCCCATTAAAGTGACATTTCACATTTATTTCATTTTTAGTCCCCTACCGGCGAAGCCGAAGGGGACTTTAGGTTTGCACTCTGTCCGTCAGTCCGTCCGTCCGTCTGTCCGTCTGTCCGTCCGTCTGTCCGTCCGTCAGTCCGGTGAATTAGTTTTCCAGACTTTTTTTCTAAACGGGGGTAGCTATTGAGCTGATTTTTGGTATATAGACCCTCATTGATGGGTTACAGAACAAGTTTGAGTTTCGTTCCGGTCCAGTGATTTTTGAGGAAGATACGGATGCTTGACTTAGAAAATTACTGGGAAATTACAGTTTTCCAGACTTTTTTTCTCAACGCTTGCAGGTATTGAGCTAATTTTTGGTATGTAGACTCGCATTGATGGGTTACAGAACAAGTTTGAGTTTCGTTCCGGTCCAGTGATTTTTGAGGAAGATACGGATGCTTGACTTAGAAAAGTACTGGGAAATTATAGTTTTCCAGACTTTTTTTCTCAACGCTTGCAGGTATTGAGCTGATTTTTGGTATGTAGACTCGCATTGATGGGTTACAGAACAAGTTTGAGCTTCGTACCGGTCCAGTGATTTTTGAGGAAGATACGGATGCTTGACTTAGAAAATTACTGGGAAATTACAGTTTTCCAGACTTTTTTTCTCAACGCTTGCAGGTATTGAGCTGATTTTTGGTATATGAACACATATCAGTGAGTTACAGAACAAGTTTGAGTTTCGTTCCGGTCCAATGATTTTTTAGGAAGATACGGATGCTGGACTCAGAAAATTTCTGGGAAATAACAGTTTTCCAGACCTTTTTTCTAAATGCTGGCAGCTATTGAGCTGATTATTGGTATGTAGACTCGCATCGATGAGTTAAAGAACAGGTTTGAGTTTCGTTCCGATCCAATGATTTTTGAGGAAGATACGGATGCTGGACTTAGAAACTTATTGGGAAATTACAGTTTTCCGGACTTTTTTTCTAAACGTTTGCAGGTATTGAACTGATTTTTGGTATGTAGACTCGTATTGATGAGTTATAGAACAAGTTTAAATTTCGTTCCGGTCCAGTGATCTTTGAGGAAGATACGGATGCTGGACTTAGAATTTTTCGGGCTTCTTTTTCTAAACGCATACATAAAGCCGGTAGGGGACTTGGTATTGTTTTGCAATACTTCAGAATGCTTGTTGAAAAGTGTGTCTTGATGCAAATATTGTTTATTCTAATGCGTAGAAATGCTATCAGTTTTTGAAGTTGTTATTTATAAGCAAAAAACACGCCTTTAAAGTTGAGACAGATATGACAAACTCTATATAAATCTGAACTGTTGTCCACAACAATTTGTCTAATTTTAGCACCAAAATATATATTTCTCCTAGACGGTTCAATATTTTGACTTGAAATTTTCAGAATTTCCATAAGAAAAATTGCTCTTTCAGATAGAATAAAAGTAAAATTTATGTAAAAATAATTGTGAAATGTCACTTTAAGGAAACTGATTATTTGTAATTTATTCAATAAAATATAGTCCGCGAAAAATGACTGGACATCTAGCATCTCTATCGTCTAGCTAGGGATGATCTGCCGTGTTATTATCGCGAACTATAGGCTACCTCTATAAGTTTGTATTCTGCTCGTTTTCTGGTGTCCTTGTATCGAATTAGCTGTTGAATAAACTGATGTTTTGGCTCTAGCGTGTGATTGTAATGCGTAGAAAGTAGTTCCCATAACCTGTCTAAGCTGGTTGCAGGCTCTAGAAGATAGAAGGAAAATACCGTTTGTCACGTTATAAAACACGATGGATAATCACGTGATACAGTATTTACAGAAAATCTTCAATAATTTTGTAAATACTGGGTCGATTTGAATTCGGTTTGAAGCAGAGATTGTGGACAGACGTCACGAATAAGATGGACGTGGTTGATTTTTTTTAAAAAGCAACTGATAAAAAAGTTATTGAAGATAGGCCTAAACCAAAATTTTGGTTTATCTTCAATAACTTTTTATCAGTTGATTTTCTTAAAAAAAATCGAACACGTCCAGCTTATTCCTGGCATTTTTCAACCTTCTCTGCTTCAAACCGAATTCAAATTGGTTAAGTATTTAAAAAGATATTGAATATTATCGGAAATTCTGAGTCACGTGATTATACACCGTGTAACATTTCATTACTACGACTTGAATAATCATTGATTTGAGTTATCGAACGTGATTGAACATGGCGGACGTTTTTAAATCGGCTCTTTGGGAAATGAACTAAAATTTGGAAATATTGAGTGAAAATGGACTTTATGTGGTGATACTTGTTATGGGTCACGGAAATAAAAAGAAGAAAACAAAGGAGAAAGAAAGTAAAGACAAAAAGAGAAAGAAAGGAAGTAGCAGTAGTGAAGAAGAACAAACACGAATTAAACAAATAAAGACAGGAGGCGCGGCCGGGGGTCCGGTCAAAGTAAGTGACATTCTTAAAGAAACAAACCCTGTCCTGTACGAAGAAGATATTCCTGTTTTCAATATAAATATGGACATGGATCAGACAAATACAGACACACAAGGTGATAAACAAGGTGATAAACATGAGAAATCGGAAACGTCTACATCCCAGCCAACTTCTCCGTCTAATGCAGATTTGTTAAAAAGTATAAACCTCGTTGTTACTGAACTATCCCAAGTTAAAGAACAGTTAAAAGTTCTAAATATTCTAGAGGAAAAAGTAAATGATTTCGATGTACAATTGAAGAAACTAAGCGCCTCGGTAGAGAAAGAGAGAAATGAAAACGCAGAGAAATTCAATGTGGTAAATGATAGACTAACAAACCTGGAATTTGACGGCGGACAAAATTTCGACATGATGCGTAATTTAGAGAAAGAAAACCAAAAACTGAAAGACAATATTACCTATTTACAGTCGCAATCAATGAGAAACAATCTCCTATTCAGTAATATTCCAGAAAGTGTTAGCGAAAGGCCAGACGAAACAGAAACAAAACTCAGAGCGTTTATGGTTGAGAAGCTTGGAATGGCACAGGACCTAGTAGAGAAGATGCAGCTTGAAAGGGTTCATAGAGTTGGTGCACATAATCCAAATTATAAATACAGAAGTATTGTCTGTAAGTTTGCCTTCTTTAAGGATAGGGAAGAAGTGAGGAAGAGCAGTTCAAAGTTGAAAGGTACTGATCATTACATTCAAGAACAATTCCCGGGCGAGATCATGGAAAAGAGGAAGAAACTTATACCAAAGTTGAAGGAAGCCAGAGCTAACGAGAAAAAAGCATGGTTGTCATATGATACCCTTTAAATAGAAGGTAAAGCTGTTAGAGACTAGGATCTACAGGGGGATGTGAATGAGACAGGGATCAGAGTAGCGGTGTGGAATTGTAATGGTTTGACAGAAGATAAACTAAGTAGTGAAACAGTTCAATCGTTTTTGAGAGAAAACGATATTGTTATTTTCAATGAAGCTTGGACAGACGATAAATCGAGTTTACAAATAGCTGGTTATAAGACTTTCAATTTTTATCGAAAATACAAACATAAACGTGCAAAAAGAAATAGTGGTCTCATACACTTAGAATAGAAACTGGACGTCATGGACGATCACGTATACCAAAAAATGAAAGAATTTGTGAACATTGTAACTTGAACAGCATTGAAGACGAGTTTCATTTTATAATCGAATGTCCGTTCTATTACCAATTAAGAATGAAATATATTAGCAAATACTATTATATCAAACCAAGTATGTTCAAATTTTTAAAACTTTTACAATCAAACGAGTATAAAACAATCTTAAACCTGAGTAAATTTGTCAATTCTGCATTTTCAATGCGAAACAGTAATTAGTTTTTGTCAGTTCTATAACTATTTAACTACGAAGTTTTGTTTTCTACATTTGCAGACGACACAATAGTTAGTAAATTGAAAGCATGATTTGCAAAGGAGAAATGCAAAAGTTCTACATTCCTCCTTTACCAATATGCGATATTTGATTCACATTTAGTCGTCAAATTCGAATGTATTATAAAGAGTTGATACAATACTATTTAGAGTTAATACAATACTATTTCGTCATCTTCCGCCTAAAATGTTACCAACCTTTATTCATTCAACATTGTAACTTTATTTTTCAGTAGATATCTACGCCTCTATGTTCACGTCACTGTTTGATAATGTATATTGTCTTTGTAATTGTATTTTTGTAACACAATGTACTTTTGTTGTACACGTGAAATAAACTATCTATCATTAACCCTTTAACAAACAAGACCTAATTTTTACATTCCTAGCAGATAAGATTTTGTGAAAACATTGAGTCAAAAGAAGAAAATGCTGATAATCAGCATTTTCACCTTTTGCCTCAATATTTTCCAAGATATTATGTACACAAATTTAACCAGTTTCAACAACCATTTTGTCGACTGCGGCAGCTTTTGAATTGGGCCCAATTAAATTTCGTTGTTTGGAAAATGGTTAAATTGTAATTACAGCCTTTCGCAAGGTTACGAACCAGGCCAGACTGCACAAAGACACGTTATGATTGGAAAAGTAATTGTCTCAAATGCCTCATTCACCTTTCTTATTAGATCCCAGCTTTTTGAATTCATTAACCAATCACCAGACCACAACATTTTAGACATTTCAAAATTCGAAGATGCTGCAGACTACAGTATCATGGGAATTGAATTTGACAGTTTCCTGACTGTATAGAAAACATTGTGGGATGCAGAACTTGCTTGATACAAGCAATATACAAGCAATTTCACCATTTTCTACATGTTTTCCGAAGCATTTATCTTGTTGGGTGTCAAAAGGGGTCATTATGCGGGAATGGTTAACCCATTACCACACAATGACGCATTTTGACACCCAACAGGATAAAGGCTTTAAAAACCATTGTGGGAAATGAAGAAATTGCTTGTCACAAGCAATTTGTTCATTTTCCACAATGTTTTCTACACAGAAATAATGAAATATGTACAATTTCATCCACTTTAAATTGTTATCTGCAACATGTTTGAATTTTGACAAGTCCAAAATTTTGCCGTCTGGTAATGGGTTAATAGCCAATTTCTTCGTCTATAATTGATTGCACTTTTCGCACTACATATGAAATGTTAATGGGATCAACAAGCATAATTTATTACCGCATAATTTAAATAATCTTCTTCAAATGTGACTATAAATATGTTAAATCAATTAAAACTGGGACAATGGCGGCATAATTAATTTCCACGTGTCTGAAAATGGCATGTACTTTGCCATCTAAAATGTTGCAATTAAAAGGATTAAATACAGAGAATGCCACAAATTTTATTGATCCATTGCAGATGTACCCTTTGCAACCAGGCTCGTGGGGGCAGGGGGGCTAAAGGGACTAACCCCCCCCCCCCCAAGATGGCCAAAAATGCTTCCTACGTGCCCGACAACGGCACATTTTGGACTGTTCAATTTTGAAAGCTAAGCACTGCGGGTGACAAAATTGAAGTGGATAAAGATTTGATTTGTGTACATTTTAGACAGAGATAATAATGTGGCAAAAAAAGAAAACTGATTATGAATTTTTTCTCCTTTTGTCTCAATATTTTCCCGAGTCAATTTCTTTCTTGGCTACAAAATCAGGTCTTGTTTAGGAAGGGCTGAAGTCTCTTGTTTTTTAAGAAAACAGAGGATCTGCTACACGTGTGCTCTTTTTCAGTCGGTGTAATAACAAAACCTCGTAGCTTCAGTTTAATTCAAGCGGGAGTTACGAGGTTTTGCAATGATATCGACGATATGTATATATAAGTAGCGAATGACAAATCACTTGTTAATGCACATTTTAAAAAGATATAACCTAATCCATTATCGTATATCAAATGTCAAACAGTATGCAGCATTATCAATTTCTAACTCTTTTCCCAAACAAACTTTTGAAAACTGGTCAAATTGGAAAGCTGCTGCAGATGACAAAATTGATATAAGTGATTGAGGGATCATAATAAATACCACAAGCAATGAGGGAAAGGTAAAAATACGGTGTATCGACATTTTCATCTTTGGTATCAATTAGACCTTGAGCCACCAATAACCCCTGCTCCCCCCCCAGGGGGAATTTTGAAGGGTATGATTTTCTGAAAGCTTATGCAAAATGCTACAAAATGAGCATTGTTTGCACTCTGGCCGTTGGGGCTTTTGGCCGTAACCCTTATCCAAAACCCTTAACCCTTTTAAATTTTCTCATTCAAATTTACAAAAGTTATTTGGTCATATCTTGACCAAATATTGACTTGCAGATATCGGAATGGTATCAAATAAAAGCTTTCGACTTGCTCTTTGATTTACAATTACTTTATGCAAATTAGCTAATTTGCATATTCATGAATTTTAATGTTTTTTCTCAAAATTATGATTTTTTGACAAACATTTGATAAATACTTTCCAAAAATGGTGTTTCTGTTCATGAGGAATTTTGTAAACATGATTAATGTTAAAGACAATAATGTTAGCAACATTTTGAGCTATGTTTGCATTCTGGGGGTTGCGGATTTGGGGCGAAACCCTTATCTTAACCCTTTACTCTATCAAATTATTCATTCAAATTTACAAACTGTATTTGGTCATATCCTGATGTAATATTGACCTAAAGATGTAAGAATGGTATCAGATGAAAGCTTTTGATTTGTTTTGTAATTTGCAATTGATTTATGCAAATTAACTCATTTGAATATTCATGAATATTCTTAAAATTTTCTTACAATTTTCTGAAAATTGTGATTTTCTGGCGAAAATTTGGCAAAGACTTTCAAAAATAAGGTGTTTTTTTCCGGGGGAATTTTGTTAACATGGCTTATCTCAAAGAATGTAATATTAGAAACGTTTTGTGTGATGTTTGCACACTTACGGTTGGGGCTTTTGGGGACAACCCTTATCCAAACCCTTAACCATATCAAAGTTTTAATTCATAAGTGTAAAATGTTCGTGGTCATTACAATAGTAGCATATTTCAGAAACAGAAAAGAAACACCAGCAAACAAACACACACATACACACACTGATAAATACTAGAATATTGAAAGAAAAGAAGAAATACTGATGAAAAGTATTTCTCCTTTTCCTACAATATTTGCTATAGTAGAATGTACAACATTTCCATTTGTAATTATTGCTTTGCCCTCTTCATAGATTTATAAAATGCAGACAAGTCTCAGATTTTTTAGTTTAATACGAAAAGATTTGATAATGATAAAGTACGAGGGGTGATCCAGAATTAGCGGTACTGGCTTTATAACTTCAATATGAATCCATCTAAGGCAAACACATTTTTACAGCATGAACTGTAATTTATCAATGATCAGTCCACCAAATATCATCAAAATCGGACCTAAAACAAAAAAGTTACAATAAAACTAGTTTTGTATATATCGCATATGCGGGGCAGGTAGGCACCGAACGTCACGACGTCACAAGTTCGCACCGTTAAAATAATGACGTTACTCATCCAGATAGTCACCTACAGTTGCAATACATTTACTGTGACGTTTAATTCACCCACTTAATATGTCCCTGTATCATTGCTAGTCGAATGTAGAAAACATCCGTTGAATGTCTAGAGCTAATTTACCATTTTGAAGTCCTTGAAACTGTGACATTTCGGTACCGATTCCATACACGGGAATACCTTATTATATAAGTTAAATTCCACTGAAGCTTGCCTGATGAGAAGGAATAATTTTAACTTTCTCGGATTAGGGATGAGACAGGTGACGTCTGTTGCCGTGATTGTTCCTTGCTTTCTGGGTCATACAAGTGCATCTAGGTTCGTCTGTTGTTATTATATCATCAAAGAATTAGCTTCTAAACGAAAATCTTTGATCCAGAATTTCCTCAATGTCCGAACACGTTTTGCCATAATTATCTGCATTTAGTAGATATGGAATCCACCGACAGAGCCTGCGTGTGCCTATTCATGTTTAAATGATCTTCCAGTATTCAAAACTCACTAGCATAAATTAGGTCCGTCTTGTAACAAATGTATTTGATCGTGAAGCAGCGATCCCAAGCGTTGACGCCCGTAACAGCTTTAGTTGACGTCGCGTCCAGACTGCTCTTCTAGCTGCTACTCGCTTTCTTTTCATACAACAATGTTCTTCCCTTTTTGAACATTAGGTACCAAAAAATTGTGAAATTGTCTAACTAAAGAATGTGTTATGAGTTATTCTACATTATTTTGTACGTATCGAATGGGGAATATCCACATTCTACGCAAAACTTAAAAACTGCGCACGTTCGAATTCTCTGCCAACGTCATAGTTGACTTTTGTCGCCAAAGTAAACTGGTCCATAGTTTTCCCGTTCAGCCAGAAATAACATTCAAATTTTGGTCATAGAATAGCATGAAGTTCCTTTTTATGTCCACAGCGTCTCAGTAAAATTGGTGCGTTAGAAAGGCTTGAAAAAACAAATAAGATATGAAAATGCTTAGAAACTCTACCCCTGCCCCGCCTAACCCTACCTTGGTTGCTATGGACACGCTTCCAACATGGACGTAATTAAAAGACAATGCCAATATTTCCGTATCATGTCAAATATAAATAGTACTTGTATTATGCCAAATTGCATCAAGGAAAACACATAAATAGTGATTTTAGAGCATCAGTACCGCTAATTCTGGATCACCCCTCGTACGCTTGCTTCTTTCTTTTTTAGGAAATGATTCTTTAATATGGAGCATCCTGTTAAATTGAAACATGATCGGAAACCTACAAGACGTTCATCTACAGATAGTAGTGGTAGAATATGTATTGTTCACTTTGAAAACTCGAGTGAAGATGAAATAAGTGTACTGACAGAAGCCGGGTTTAAGAAGATAAAAGAGGTTGCTCGGAAGCGTTTGAAATACACCTCCCAAAAGGACAGACTTGAAAATATTATCGCTGACATTCCTGACCAATTAGATACAACGAAACATGGAACACACAGAAGATGTTATCAAACCTTTACAAATGTAAGCAGACTTGAAAAAAGGAAATCTACAACAAGTGAATGTGATGATGTTCCAAGTGCATCCAAGAGAAAGTGTTCCCTATCTTCACCCAGGTGTAGTACAGTGCTGTTTCCGTCGGACAAGTGCCTTTTTTGTGAGAAAGATGTGATAAAAGTAAAGGGTATTAAACAAAAGTTAACAAAGTGTGTGACAAAATGTGCTGAAGAATCTATCAAACTAGCAGTGGCCAATAAGTGCGATAATTCTTTGTCTTGTAAAGTTGAAAACCAAGATCTGGTGGCACGCGAGGCGATGTATCACAATGTCTGCCGTCGTACTTACACCAGAAGTGGAGAGAGACATGTTTCTCATGAAGGGTCTGAAGCCTATGAAGCTGAAGCTGCCCACAAAAAAGCTTTTGAATACATTACCAGCTATGTTGAGGAACACATTATCCAAGGTCAAAATGTTGAAAGACTCACAATGTTAAAAGAGCGTTATCTCAAATTTCTACAAGATAAGTTTCCAACAACATATAACGCAAACTATAAAACATATAAACTCAAAGATAAATTAGTGAATCATTTTCGGAACCGGCTAAAGTTCTGGCAACCAGAGTCATCTAAAACCACTAGCGATTTAGTCTATGCTGCCAATGTTGAGGGTAGTGCAGTGGAGAAAGCGTTTGAACTGGCATCTTCCGACGAGAGGCGCCTTCACGAATCAGCTTTGATATTGAGACGGTATATGTTCGATACCCGCAGGAACTCCAACCCCATGCCATGGCCACCATCATCTGAATGGCTTCTCTCTGGGGAAAGAAAACCACCGGAAATACTTGTAAATTTCATAGTGCACCTAATATCCGGGAAATCTGAAAAACTAATGAGTGCTAAGACAAAACGCGGTGCCACCTCTATCTCAGAGGATATCTGCTACGCTGCATCCAATGGCGAATGGATTATGCCGAAACACATATTGCTGCCGATGACTGTCAGACATCTTACAGGAAATGCAGAACTTGTTACTGTACTTAACAGGTTTGGCCATGCCCAATCATACACAAGGACAATGGAGCTGGAAACAGCGATGTGTAATGCCGTTACAGTGTCTGATTCAGTTCTACCTGCAAATATATCGGCAGATAATAACTCTGTGCTTCACCTGTGTTGGGACAATTTCGATCTCAACGAAGAAACTCCATCAGGATCCGGAACAACACACTCTACTCATGGTATAATTATTCAGGAGGTTGTAGACGGAAGTACAGATGTATCACAGGAAAGTCAGCTGATAAAGACCAGAGAAAGGACCGTTAAGCCAAAAGCAATTGACATCAAACCCTGCTTTGCAAAACCGAAGTTTGAACCAACATTTCAGATTGAAACCAGTGCACCAAAGTATAACTTTCGGTTAACAAATCTACTTACATTCACATGGTTTGTCTGCAGAGTGATCGGCAGTACTTTTGAGTTCCAAACAGTACCTCCGTTCTCAGGATGGTTATCCAGCACTGCTGATATTGAGGACAACAACAGATCCAAGGTTGAGTATATGCCTCCACTCAACGTGTCCATCAATGAACGTTCGACAGTACAACACATTCTAGAAACATCTCTTGCAGCAAGTGAAGAGGCTGGACAAGAATATGCTATAGTGACTTTTGACCTTGCTGTTGCTAAGATTGCGTATGCCTTGGTCTGGCAGTATCCTGACAAATTCAGCAAAGTGATTGTGAGAATGGGAGTTTTCCATACCATTTGTTCTCTATTAGGCACAGTCGGAAAAATGGTGAAAGGTAGTGGTTTTGCCGAAATTATTATTGAGGCTGGGATTTGTGCTAGTGGATCCTTAGAGAAAGTGATGTCCGGTAAACACTATAATCGTGCACTGCGAGTACACAAATTATTTGTTGAAAGTCTTGAAAGACTATTATTACATCGTTTCCACAGTGCACAGGGAGACCAGAACATTGCAGAAGAATCACGGGATATGCTACAGAACCTCGCCCAAGATCCATCCAAAGAAAACCTTGAACAAGTTTTGGAATCTGAGAAGTTCCATGCCTATTTTGACCGATACAAAATGTACCAGGACTCCATTAGAGCTGGTGA
Organism: Fragum sueziense; assembly: GCA_963680895.1. Taxonomy (NCBI): domain Eukaryota; kingdom Metazoa; phylum Mollusca; class Bivalvia; order Cardiida; family Cardiidae; genus Fragum; species Fragum sueziense. Next base: position 14,154,697 of record OY804605.1, on the reverse strand, counting down.
AATGGGAAAGACAGCCCAGTTCTGGCTACAATATATGGACGTCATCTATACAATACTGGCATTGATCAAAGCAACGAAGGAAAATGACTTGGATCTCCACATCGCAGCACTCTACGAGCTTTGTCCAATGTTTTTCGCCTTTGACCATTGCAATTACGCAAGATACATTCCGGCCTATCTGATAACCATGCTGAACCTACCGGATACTCACCCAGGAGCCACAGAGTTGCTAAAGCAGAATGGATTCAGTGTGTCCAGATCATCAGTGCCAAAATGCAGAAATCCGGTCGATATCACAATCGAACAGACTATCAATAAACATGCGAAGTGTCAAGGTGGCATCGTCGGTTTCAGCAGAAATTATGCGGCATACTATCGTTGGTGTACAACACGACATTGTAGGGCAAAGTATGTTGAGGCAGTACTTGAGCTGACTGATATGTTGTCAGAGGAGTCATCTTTACACAAAGAACTCAGAGCTTCGCAGATAGTTGAAAGTGAATTAGACACCAAAAAAGTTGTTGATGCAATCTCGTCTTTCATTAACCCATTTGACACGGACCGCAGTATTGATGAATTGTATTGTCTTTCAAGTGGAGTTCCTGCAAAACCAGACGTGGCTGAAGATTTACTAAACGCTCGTAACATTGGCAAAGCCGGTATGGAAGAATTCATCAAGGACAGAATGATTGATCAGACAGTCGCTTTCCACAGTCCTATAAAAAGAAACAAACTGAAAACCTTTTCCACAGCCAAAGTGACTAAAACAGTAAAGAGTTCGTTAAACAAACTCACACAGATTAAAGCGGAGCGCAACATCTTCGGTCAACTGGTGATACTATCTGTGCAGCATGACATTGATTTAGAATTGACACTGTCGTATCCTCTTGGTCCAGTTCCGTGGTCGCTAGCTACTGCAGATGGCATGCCTGTGAAAACAGAAAAGGCAAAGCTCCTACATTACATTGAATCGTCTGCAGAACCATTGACAAATCGCCCAAAAGAAGACATTGTACATATCTTTGATGGGAACGCGGTTCTACAGAGCCTGGCACCTATCCCAGACAGCTTTGAAGATTTAGCAGAGACAGTCTTCAATAATCTACCGAAAACTGGACGAGTGGATTTCGTTACGGACACTTACAAGACAATGTCCATCAAAACATTTGAGCGCAAACGGAGGGGTTCAACACCAACCTTCCTATTATCTGGGCCCAAGACCAGAACTCCGAAGGACTGGAAGAGTTTCATGGGAAATGACGATAACAAGACCCAGTTAATACAGTTGATATTTGACCAATGGAAAACAAATAAGTATGCATCAGCACTTCAAGGTCGATTTGTTTATTACGTTCTTGGTGAGATATGTTATCGCCTTACTAGTCAGGACGGCAACAGCGTAGAAGTGTTTGTGGAAGGTGACCTGTCCTCAACTCAAGAAGAGGCTGACACGCGCATGATACTTCACTGTATCCACGTGAGAGACATCGAACCAGATAACACTACGATATTGGTTAGGTCCCCAGACACAGATGTGTTAGTTCTGCTCATGAAGTACTGCAGCCAGATAGATAGAACAGTGCTCTTTGACACTGGTGTTGGCAATAAACGCCGGTTACTAAATGTTGCTGAGATTGTTCAACAGACAGGCAGAGACATGTGTGCGATATTACCAGCATTTCATTGTCTAACTGGTTGTGACACAACAAGTGCGTTCGTGCGCAAAGGAAAGATATCACCAATTAAACTTGTTGAAAAGAACCCTGAATACATATCAACACTTGCTGAACTAGGACATGAACACGACTGCAGCAATGATTTGCTAGAAGCAATAGAAAAATTTGTTTGTGCCATGTACGGAAAGCCAACATACACAGATATCAACAAATTACGTTACGACACGTTCTGTAAAAAGAACCAGAGTCATGGTAATGTTTTAGACTCCTACAATAGCATCGATATGAGTCTGCTACCACCTTGCAGAGATTCACTCAACATGCACATACGTCGTGTGAACTATCAGTCATACATCTGGCTTCACGCTGATGAAAAACAGCCAGATTTACCAGACTTTGAAAAATGTGGGTGGAAAGTTGGTGAAGAAGGTATTGAATATGTATGGACAAGTGGAACAATTGTGCCAGAAGAGCTGATTGATATACTTTGTGCGTCTAGTGGTGAACAGGAAGTGGAATCTGACGGAGATGAGGACGAGAATGATGTAGAAATGGACAATTTCGTAGATGAAATATACGATGATGATGATGGTGATGATGACAATGATTGACTCTTAAAGCGGACGGTGAAACATGTGATATATTGCTTTATGATAGACACAACATAAAAATTTACATGGTTTTGTATTTAATGATATCCTTATTTTGTGGTTTTTTTTTAAAGGATATCACTTCCCAAACAAATTCCAATTTGACGTCGGTAATAGAAAAGAAGAAGAAAACATTAAAACAAAAGAAGAAACATGCTAAAACAAGCATTTTCCCATTTTGCTTTAATATTTTTCATGCTGAATTGGACAAAACATCTTTGTTGCTTGGGTAAGAGACGATTAAGTGACACAGTTTACATTCCTGAATATCAAAAGTTAGTGCATATCAGAGGTACTGCATATATAAAAGAATGTGATATATTAATCATCGCTTGTCAACAAAAACCTCCTAACTTCAGCTTTAAACAAGCTGTAGTTACGAGGTTTTTTAGAAAAAGCGATGATATTTTTTTTTATTTATTTTTTTTTGTTACTTTTACATTTTATGAGATTATTGTTTATGCATTAATCTAGTCCTTCCAGATGTCTAGTCTTGTCTACTGGTCTGCAGACGACAAAAGTCATATTTGTTACTGAAACATTTTTGAAAGATTTTCAAAATGGAAACATGATTATCAATATTGGTCGTTTAGGATAGTGATAATATAGTGACACAGTTTACATTCCATGATTGTGAAATACTTTTGCAGAGGCACTGCATGTCTAAATTTGTTTTTGCCGTTTTATCATATGATTTTTTGTGCAATATTTTAGTCTCACCAAGCGTCTAGTCTTGTATATACAGTCGGTAACATTTAAAAGAGTTGTAACTACAGCTTACTGAAGATGTAGTTACGAGTTTTTCAAACGCAACTGACAATGAACATATAAATATATTAACAGGTAACTTTACAAATATATGAACATGACAATCATCATTCTGAAAGTTTTGAATTCCATTGTTTTGAATTGGCATGAGCAAATTAAAGTTGTGATGACTTTGATTTAGTGTGCTATTTTCTTTACATGCATGTGTTTTAACCAATTACAAGACATTGACGCTTTTTGACGCCCCTCAAGAAAAATGCATTGGAAAACATAGTGGATAATTGTAAATTTCTTCATTATCCACAATGTTTTCTAATTCAAAATTCAAGGATGTTCAATTGGAACAGTCCAAAATTTGTTCGATGTTGTAATAGGTTAACTCATGTTTAATCCTTAATCAAACAAGCCCTGGGTTTGATGACCCTACAGGATGATATTTTGAAAGCATATTTACGTCCCTTACAAAGCAGAAGAAAATACTGATTACCAACAATTACCGGACTCTCTTCTTTCTTCTAAAGGATTTTAACGTTGTAATACGTAGCTTAAATCGCACTAATTTGATTCAATACTCAAAACATTGAGATTATGAAAGAAACTAGAAAGAAAAACATTGCATTCATATACTTATCTAAGTTCTTACGTAGTGTTTAAGTAAATTTTCTCAAAAAATCAAATTTTTAAGGAAAATCATTAATATTCATGAATATGCAAATGAGCTAATTTGCATAAATTAATTACAAATCAAAGAACATTTTATAAGCTTTTATTTGACACTATTCTGATTTCTATAGGTTAATGTTTAATCAAGATATGGCCAAATAAGTTTTATTAATTTACACGAAAAAAAATATAGGGTTAAGGGTTTTGGATAAGGGTTTCGTCTAAAAGCCCCAACGCTGAGAGTGCAAACATAGCTCAAAATGTTTGTTACATAATATTCTTTAAGATAAATAGTGTTTGCAAAATTCCCCATGAACAAAAATACCTATTTTTGTTAAGTATTTACGTAATTTTTGCCAAAAAATCAAGATTTTGAGGAAAATCATTAATATTCATGAATATGCAAATGAGCTAATTTGCATAAATTAATTACAAATGAAAGAGTATTGCATAAGCTTTCATTTGATACCATTCTGACATCTGTAGGTTATCGTTCAATCAAGATACGGCCAAATAAATTTTGTAAATTTACACGAAAAAAATGATAGGGTTAAGGGTTAAAGATAAGGGTTACACCCAAAAGCCCCAACGGCCAGAGTGCAAACAATGCTTAAAATGTTTCTAAGATGATATACTTTAAGATAGACTAGGTCTGCAAAATTCCCCCTGGGGGGGGGAGCAAACATGTTTCTGGCCCAGGGACTAAATGTACATTGTATTTTTTTAAAACTTTCCAATATAAGACTACAAACCAGAGGTGCGTTCTTTAAAGCGAGATTTTTTAAGATTTCTTAAGATGTTTTTGTTAAAGCGTTTTTTAAACCGAGACTTTGACCGAGCTGTTCCGAATGCTCAATATTTATACAAATGACGTCATCATGACGTCATTTGTATAAAGTATGGAGCATTCGGAACTCCGCGGTTTATGAATCATGGAGCATTCGGAACAACTCGGTCAATTCTCTCCCATATAGATTCTACAGAATTTACCGAGGAGTTCCGAAATAAGTATAGAGTAATGGCGGCTCGCAGTGATCGTCTTGCTCAAAAGAGCGCTTCATCCTAAAATATCTGAAGAAATCTCAAGATATCTCAAGAAACTTGCTCTAAAGAACGCAGTTCAGATCTTTAGGGGGGAAGAATTAATTGGTATTATTTCTATTTGAATCCCACATCAATCTAAAATCGTTATCCTTTAACAAGTTTAACATTTCGATAGACTTACATTACAATGTTTGGTGGCAGTTGATAGCGCATCTGCCTCTCACTCGAGAGGTCCCGGGTTCGATACCCTGCCGCGGCAAATACCCTCTCTGACAAAATTTCACCCATCAATGGTTTGATATCGTGAACCAATGAGGGCGAGCAGCTGGAGGTTCGGTTAGGGTGTTGTGGTAGTACTGTTATGAGAAACAACAGGAATCCATAGTTAGGTGCCCCGGCCGCCGCGATATGACCAAAGCAGTTGAAAACGGCGTGAAACCCCCGATAAACAAACAAACAATGTTGAGTGTTTTCTGCAGTTTCATTCACAGAACTAAACCTCGATGGGGAATCGCGTGACACAACATTTTTCAACATTTTTCAATAATTCTGTTAATAGTTGGCGGACTGATCGGGATTGGGTGGGGGTGGGGAGAGATGATATGCATCTTTAAGTTTATCACGCTTGATCAAAGTAAATGACATAATTATTTCTAAAGTAAATTTGTTTGATTTCATCTTACATTTGAATTTGAACATTTTCTTACCGATTTATATACTCTTTTAGGGAATTAAGTTGTCACCTTATCGATGTCCTCGCATATTTTTATTGAAATTGGCATTTCCCACATATCTCTATTTCGTTTTATTTGGCTTTAGATACCTTAACCTGTGATTAGACACAAAAAGTCCAAAATAACAAACCTGTAAAAATGTAGAACTGGCAAAGTCTTGTTAGCGCTTTGGTCAATATCAGACGCGGTACATCAGGGGCGGATATGACGTCATACAAAGTCTTCTTGGCATCCGCAATGTAGGCGTCGTTGTTACTTTGGCCACCAATCACGTCGAGCACTCGGGCAAAACCCCATAATGCTCTTGGGCTTTGTGGGTGGAATGTCAGTATCTCGCTGAACTTTTCCAGCGATTCTTTCATATGCCCCTGTAACAGAATAACATATTAGGTTTTACATTTAGATCTACGTCATGTACTAAAAGAATACATGTCCTTTTTTAGAAAAGGTTAGTCGCAAAAATAGTGCTTTCTGCTGTTTCAATTATGATGATCGTCAAAATGAGATTATATTTTGAATAGCTTACGATGAATGACCTTGCAGACCATCCAAAGGTATAAATTATTTATCGTGAGATATACTAGGATGAAAATAGAAGACCGGGTAGGTAACTTGTGCGACATACGTTTTCTTTCTTTTTCTTTTTTTTTTTTTTGTTGTTTGTTTGTTTGTTTTTCTTTCTTTCTTTTTTTGAGCAAGAGTAATGAAAGTAGTTTGGAATGATGTACAATCAAAGGTGTAACGGTATACACTATATAAATTAATAAATTCTAAATTCTAAATTATAAATATACAAATTCATTAAATGCCGTTCATCGTTTTGCTCAAGGGTTGTATTTACTAACTAGTCTAATAATATATCTATCTTACAGATTGCTCAACAATCCATCTGATTGGCCAAGACATAAGTCTCGTCCAATCAGATGTCTTGTGAAGTGATTTGGATTTAGATAATCGATGTTTGTGAATGTTGGTGAATAAGAACCCAGCAGAGGAAGTTAACGGTACTCGGCTATTCTTTTTCCTCCTGATATATAAAAGTGCAAGGGGTGTAAACATCTCCAGAACATTTCTAGAAAACAAGGAGAGCGATCTTCATGTTTAAAAGTTTAAAAAAGAATAAAATAACAACTGTTATTTTTATTCTCATTATTGGTAAATTGTTTATTGAGGAAAATAGATATTAAATTGTCACTATTTGTTTTTCATGTACCTGTCAATTAGGCGACATGTGTTATACATTGTATTACATGTTTAATGATTATAGCCCAGAGCAACAAAACAACATTATTAGTAAATTATAGTGACCAGCCAAATTTTTGCACGAAAACTTGTTTGTTTGCATTACTTTTTTCCATACAAGTCCTAAGGTGTGTTCTTTAGAGCGAGATTTTTTGAGATATCTTGATATTTCTTAAGATATTTTAGGATAAAGCGTTCTTTCGAGCAAGATTTTTAAGACGCTCAATGGGAGGCGCCAATACCCTATACTTCGTGCGGAACGCCTCGGTCAACTCTGTACAAACAATATAAAAAAGATTTGACCGAGTTGTTCCGAACACTCCATAATTCATTAACCACGGTGTTCTGGGTGCTCCATACTTTATACAAATGACGTCATGATGACGTCATTTGTATAAATATGGAGCATTCGGAACAGCTCGGTCCAAGTCTCGGTTTTAAAAGCGCTTTATCCAAAACACCATAAGAAATCTTAAAAAGTCTCGCTTTAAAGAACGCACCTCTGGTCTTGTAGTCCGTAAATAATATTTAATCGGAAGCCGTGCGGAAACGGAATATGCTGCGAGTGATCATTTTCCGTTTTAAAATGGCTTCGAATCTTTAAATAGTATTTTATCTGTTAACTACCCATTTGTTATGTCGCCTGCGGCAGTTCAGACAAGTCTAATTATTTTTGTTACATTAGAAAGTGTTCATGTATTGGATCTTTGTCGTTCGAAAAAAGTATTGAGGATAATTTTTTCATCTTTACAATACGTAAGTTGTACTCTCTAAATATCCTCAAAAGGACAACGTCTTGCAATTATCCAATTTGACTAAAAATGCATTTATTAGTTCTGCTGCCAAAGCATTTGTTTTAGAAAAAAATGTCACAGGCTGCCGGCTAGTTTTTGTGACATCTATAGGTTCCTACATAGCAATGTCCCCGTCTCCCAATAGACTGTTATCGAACACTAAGTCAGATAGAGTCTGTATCCTTCTTCTGTGTCCCCCTCCCCAAATCCTGCCCAGCTATCCCCCGGGTTGGCCGGGTCCTTTTTGCGCCAGGTGGTCAGGCGGGGGAGGGGTCCGGTTTACCCTCGGCGTTCGGACTAGTCCATTTGCCGAGCAGCCATAATTGTGAGGATACTGCTAAGATAAGTTACTAGTACTCAGATGACTCTTGACTTAGATGCTTTTAGAGTCTGTGAGTAGATTGTATGAGATATAAACATTCAAGGTGCTGCGCACATTCGCGTAGAATCTACTGTACAACCTCTATTTAATACATAGTTATGAAAACTGGCAGCTTCCACCCTACTATCCTCAGACACTTAGATATCACACTGTCGTTCAAGATGTCTGAATGACATGTTACAAGGTCTTAGATGTTTAATTGTTCAATCCTTTGTTGTGCGGAGGAGGGGCTGCTGATTACAATTATGCTGAACATTATCTCGAGGATTTCTACTGAATTTGATCTGGTTTCAAAACAATACAGCGTTCAAGTTCGCAGTCATCTGTGCCAACGGAGATTGACGAAGTTACCCATTTTTTAACCCTTTCCAAAATAACAAAGTTTTAGGGTGATCAGATTCAGAAACTGCCACAAAAGACAAAAAGGATGTTATCATAGATAGAATTTGTCTAAAATATGACACAGAAAATATTGAGACAAAAGGAGAAACTGCTGGTTATCAGCAGTTTCTTCTTTTGTTTCAATGTTTCCCCAAGCCTTTTCCATTTGAGACGTCAAAACAAGGGCCCCGTATTACTAAACATCTTGCGATCAAGTTTTTGTGTAAACTGTGCAACAAGACATCTGATTGCACGAGAAATCCGACTGAGCCAATCAGGGCTGTTGTTACAAGTGATTATGCAAAAATCAAACATACGATCGTTAGTAATACGGGCCCCAGGTCTTGTTTGGGAAAGGGTTAAATCCGGGTAACCTCGTAAATTTCAGTTGCCATAAACAACGGCAAAATTGCAAGAGAAATTCCACGTTAAGAATACAATCATGGTAGTTTGAACACATATAATACAGAGTTACAAATAAGAGGAATGAAGGCACTACAAATTTGTAATTTGAAATCCAAACCCTATGTTGAGTGTACTAATTTGAGTGGTCCCAATGAGACGATTTAAATGAGTACACACACCAAAGTGTTGGGTGAAAAGTGATAATTATATTTCATTTACCTCTGATAATACATATGTGACCCGTCACTTTAAAAGGGACCTTATCCGAATTACAAAATTCCAAATTTTGACAAAATTGTCAGACTCAGCACAGGTCAATCAGAGTCCATATGCTTAAAGTAAACATATAGTAAGATAGGGAAAACATTCCAGATGTAGAAAATTACATACAAATGAAAAGTCTGGCTGTGCGGACTACGCAGACTGACTGGGGTCGATATCTTTCACGCTTCTTATAAGGTCCCTTTTAGCGCGATAATACATATATATGTTAGCGGCAATAAGTAAAATCAGGCAATAAGCTTAATGCATAGGCAATAAGCTATTGCCTAGTCAATTAGTTATTGCCTAAAAATTTCAGGCATTAAGCTTATTGCCTGAAATGTTTCATCCAAAATTGAGTCTATTGCCTAACATATGTTAGCGGCAATAAGTAAAATCAGGCAATAAGCTTAATGCCTAGGCAATAAGCTATTTCCTAGTAAATTAATTGCCTAAAGATTTCCAAAATTTTAAGTTTATTGAATGAAATGTTTCATCCTAAATTGAGTCTACTTTACAACCCCTTTTAATGGTCACGTTTAGGCATTGATTGACTGTGTTCATGGGTATTTCTGTGAATTTAAGTAATTAAGTCAAGCATCACATTGAAGGTAAAACATAGCTATGGGTTACCTTGTGTAAGCATCGGTTGTGTATGGAAGCACTGAAGGGCAATTTTGACTTGCGACTAATGATTTAGGACTTCGGACTTGTGACTTGTGACTTTTGAGTTATGACTTGTACAATTTGGCTAGGTGCAACACTGTTGTAAGTATGTACGAATTCCACATGCCAATACAACATTGTTGCAGTTTCTTCTGGATGTCGCTCAATGACAGAAAAGTCGTGCATTTTCATGTGTCAACATTCTCATGCTCGCCCATTCTAATGGCACCTTCGAACGTTTATAATACGTTTGGAACCGTATCAGTAATAGTTTAGCAATTCACATAAAATATCCAATTTCTGTTATTTTTAATAGCAGAATTACCTTTATCAATGCTAAAAAGTACAGTTTGAAACTAGTACACAACTAGCATTTTTTGATATTTACGAGAAACTAAACCGAGATAAGAGCACATTGTTGGTTTATTTTTAGCCACTGTTGTTCTATTTTCAGAGTTACGATATTTTTTTTCTTACCTTCAAAATTTTCTTACGATCGTTTTGAAAAACGCACTTAAAGTGACATTTCAGAATTTTTTGTCATAAATTTTACTTTTATTTTTATCTAAAAGAGCATATTTCCTTATGAAAATTCTGAAAATTTCAAGCCAAAATATTGCGCCGTTTACGAGAAATTTATATTTTTGTGTTAAAATTGAACAAATTGTTGTGGACAACAGTTCGGATTTATATGCAATTTATCGATTATGTCTCAACTTTAAATGCGTGTTTCTCGCTTATTGGCAAAAAACAATAGTATTTACACTCATTAGAATAACCAATCTTGGCATCAAGACATACTTTAAAAAATTGAAATTGGAATGATATGTCCCTTTAAGAATTGGCGTAAGATTTTTTTAGACGTAAAGTTACGCAAAAACTTACGCAAATGTTAGTAAAACGGGCCCCTAATGTCTACATTTTTAGCTCCACTGCCCGAAGGCCAGCGAGCTATTGTCATGGCGTTGTGTCCGTCGTGCGTCCGTCCGTGCGTGCGTGCGTTAACTTTTTTCTTTAAAAATCTTCTCCTCTCAAACCAATGGGTCAATTTTGACCAAACTTTGCAATAAATGTTCCTTGGGTGACCCTTTACTAAAATTGTTGAAAATGTGGGCGTGGCAGAGCGGGGCTTATCAGACTTAGAGAAATCACAAAATAATTCTTTAAAATCATCCATTTGGCCAATTTTGACCAAACTTGGCAGAAATGTACCTTGAGTGACTATATAAATTGTACGTGAAATTTTTATTGGTCCATAACTGTGGGCCTGGCAGGGCGGGGCTCATCAGACTTGGAGAAATCACAAAATAATTCTTTAAAAATCTTCTCCTCTCAAACCTGTGGGCCAATTTTGACCAACCTTTGCAGGACTTTTCCTTGTGTGACCCTTTACTTAATTGTTCAAAGAATTTTGATTGGTCCATAAATGTGGGCGTGACAGGGCGGGGGCTTATCAGAGAAATCACAAAATAATTCTTTAAAAATCAACCATTTGGTCCATTTTCACCAAACTTGGCAGAAATTTACCTAGGCCAATTCAGACCAAACTTGGCAGAAATGTCCCATGGTTGGTTCTTTTCAAGATTTGGCAGTGCTAGGCTTACAAGAAATCAATAGATAATTCTTTTACTTTAGCCAGTGGAGCGATTCAGGCCATCTTGGGCCTCTTTTTTAATGCAAACTCTCCTTTACAAAATGGGTTTTAAGTGTGAAATTTACAAAGAATGGTCCTGGTCATCCGACCTTGTAAAGGTCATTGGAGCTTAGCCGCTTGATGCTTTGCCACAGAGAAAATGTACACTTAATGCAAAACAGTGGAGTATATTGACACTGTGGCAATATATCGTATAATAAGAATTTCATTGGTTCTAATTTGTGCGCATAGGTCTGGTGGTAGGACTCTGGCGTTGGAACCAAAGGGTCCTAGGACCTTCAAATCCAACCGATGCCATTGGAGTTTTTCTAAGCGAAAATGCATCCCAACTTTGCTTCTCTTCCAAAATGTACATAAAAGCCGCGGTCATAGTGCAGTTGGTATAGCAATTGACTCTCACTCATAATGTCCCCGGTAAACTATTGTGGTCGAGCAGCTGTAGGCTCTGTAAGGATTGTATGGGAGTACTGGTAAGAGAAACGACAGGAATCCATAATTATGTGCTCTTGCCGCCGTGATAGGACCACAGCAGTTGAAAGGCATCAATCAATCAATCAATCAATCAATCAATCAATCAATCAATCAATCAATCAATCAATCAATCAATCAATCAATCAATCAATCAATCAATCAATTAGGTGTTTTATACAGTCAGGGTTGGTGTTATTTGTCAGAAATGTCATGAGAGCATTAGTATTCTGACACAGTTCAAATGCACGACTTTTCGGTCATTTAGCGACATCCATGTCAGAGCTATTGCAAAACCGTTGTATTGACATGTGGAATTCGTACATACTTACGGCAGTGTTGCACATGGCATAAATGCACAAGTCATAACTCATAACTCACAAGTTACAAGTCCGAAGTCCTAAATCATTAGTCGCAAGTCAAAATTGCCCTCCAGTGCTTCCATAGTTGTGTCCAGTACCAACTTTGAATGTTAAGATGAAGTTAAGATATTAATTTGTTCGACACAAATCAATATAAATGCACAAGTGCAAAGGTTGCTCAATGACCTGAGATAGTTGCGCTGCCTTGTTTTTAAGTGGGAATTAGTATCAGGCCTGTAAGAATCAATTTCAGATTCTGATTTGTCACCGAGGGTGGGGGGTACCATTTACAGATGTTTGTACAATTGATTGAAAGGTGTTTGCCACTACATCAACAGTTTTTCTAGTCATGTATTCCTGACATTACAAGCACCATAAAAAGCACAATATCCATTCCGAGCCACCAGCTGATAATCCCACTTAGATCGTTAAAAAAGAATTCATCTATTTATTTCATTTAACTAAAATGTAGTTGAAAGGGTTTCCAGATAATGGAATTATGGCTATTTGAATCAATGCAGGAGCCAAAAGCAACAAGTGTGTTTTCAAGCTCTAAATAATGGTCAATATTTGTGAAATATGTTCAATTTCTAATAAGATTTCAAACAATATAGTCATATTTTATCGATAGGCATTAAGCCTAATGCCTGGCTATTTTTGCCAGTCAATAGGCTTAAAACATAGGCATTAAGCACCTAGAGTGATTTAGGCAATAATCTTACTGCCTAGGCAATAGCTTATTGCCTAGGCATTAAGCTTATTGCCTAATTTCACTTATTGCCGCTAACATATATATATAGATAATATAAACTTACCTTAAAGAACAAAAAATCTCCCAAATTTAGATCCTCAACTATTAGAGCATCTGCGGCATTCGTATCAATACTTTTTCTTACAACTGTTGTTTCGAGTTCCGAATTATCCACACTATTTCTCACAATGTTTACAAGAACAAAACCAGTACACAGTAAAGACACGATCAGGTACACCAGTTGCACATCTTTGAATAATCCCTGTGTTGTTTTTGGTTTTGTGATATTTTTGTTCTCATCAATTCCGTTTGGTTCTTTTGGTTTTGGTTTATTTTTCCGATTCCTCAGTGTGTTAGTTCCGTTAGTTTCCATTGTTTTGTTTGTCAATCAACTCACTAAATTCAGTAACACTGAGAAGACAAAAAAATAAATAAAATGAACTACTCAAAATTCTTAAGTAATTGTACAAAGACAAGGACATTATAAGAAAGAATGAGACAATAACAAATGAAAATAAGAAAATGCTTACAAGATTTACCAGCATTATCTTTTTCTCTCAGTGTTTTCCACGCTATAACTGGTATCACCTCATGTTAAAACCGCGCAGTTTAGCAGACAACATAACTCTTTCCCAAAACGAGGCTTTGTTTTGACGTCCCTATTAATTAGGAATAGTTTGAGAAATCATTGCTAATCCTCAATTCCTTTTTTTGTCTCAATGTTTTCTGTGATATATTGTGAATAAATCATATCTTTGTTTAAAAAATCAATTTTGCAATATGCAGCAGCTAGCTTTCAAATTGGACCGATTCGAAATTTTGAACGTAAGACAGCAAAATGTACCTGTTCAAGCTAGTGTTATGCGCAAGCTGATCAGGGTCCATGTTGCTTTCAAGAGTCATTGCATTACTTTTTTCTCAATTTTTGAATTTATAATTGAAATTACCTTCATAAAATACTAACATGTCCTTTTAAGCTTCGTTAACACTATATCTTATTTTATTAGTCGTAACGCACTATTAACGTAAAAATTACCTTTCCAATTGAACACGGAAACGGTACGCGTTAACCCTTTCCCACACAACAAAATATTGGATCGGTCCGATTTCAAAGATATTGCAGATGACAATTTAGAATAAATGATGTTTTAGATTTTTGTCATTTTGTACAGAAAATATTGTGGAAAATGAAGAAATTGCTTGTCACAAGCAATTTCTTCATGTTCCACAATGTTTTCCAAAGGCATTTTCTTGATGAGTCATTGTGTGCTGATGGGTTAACCCTTTCCATTTGACAAAACACAGATTGTTCCGATTTGAAAGGTGATGCAACTGAAACTATTATCGTTGTTATTTAAGAAAAACCTTGTAACTGCAGCTTAAAACAAGCTACAGTTACGAGGTTTTCGTTTAAAAGCAGCGTTATGTTGACCAGCAAAACGCAAGATTTATTTTCTTTTATCCAAGATGGTAGTACACGATGGTAATCATTATGACGTTGCTTTACAACGAAAACCTCCTAATTGCAGCTTAAAACAAGCTACAGTTACGAGGTTTTCGTTGAAAAGCGACGCCAATCTTCCTTTTCTTCGATATTCGCACAAGCTATAATACTTACATGTGTGAAAAAGCATGTTTTTTGGCAAGGGTAAATTATCATTAATATCATTTTGCTTTAATTTTAACACTTAACATTTTCCCGAAAGACATTTTTTATCGATCAAAAAGACATACGAAATTATATGCTTTCAAAGCCTTGAGGCGTCAAAAAATTGTTGATCTTCAGAAAGGATATGTCCAATCTATGACAGAGAAAGCAGTGGCAGAAAAGGGAAACCAATTGTTTCTTAAGACCCCTTCCTAATCAAGACATGTGTTTCTACGTATGTCCACATCTCGAAACGCTGAGAGAAAAGAGGAAAGCGTTGATCACAAGCATTTTCTCCTGTTCATTAAAGATTTACACAAAACACAAAAACAACAATTTGGTCGTCTGCAAAAGCTTTCAAAATAGATCAATGAATAATTGAGCAGAAAGGAAAATAGTTTTATCAGTATTTCGCTGCTTTTCAACAAAAACCTCGTATCCGCAATTTCAAACAAGCTGCAGATACGAGGTTTTTGACAAAAATGGACGATCTTCTCTTTTGTCATGATGGTTTGAAATTTTCTCGATCAGGCACTCTAAAACAAGGATCTGTTTTCTAAAAAGATTTCTTTTGCCGTGTTGGTTTTATCCTTTCCCAAACAGCAAAACTTGAGGGTAGTGTAATGCAGCATGGAAAATTGCACGTTCTTCTTTTGCATCAATATTTCCAAAATTTTCCCTATTAGGAATGTCAAAACCATGTTTTGTTTGGCAAATTGTTAAATGCACAAATTTATTTCTGTAAGTTGTTAGACATTATTATATTTATTTATTTATTTTTTTTCTGGGGGGGGGGGGGGTGTTGGATGTTAAACCTTTCTTTCTAAACATGTAAAAGTAAGACCATTCTCCTGAATTTGGGTTGTACCTCATCACGTTAAAAGTTTTCATGATAAATATCGGGCTGACAGACAGACGGATGGACAGACTAAACGGATGGAAGGACAGACAGACACGGTAAAACAATATGTCCCCGGTCTTTCGATACATGAGCATGCTTTTTGCATTTTGTTGAAAGGGTTAAAATGATACATATAGATGAGAGGCAGACTGGCTGATTTTGATTAATTCATTTTGCAGTTATAAACTGATGACATTTCTAAAATTACAACATTAGTTTTCCTTTTCAATATTGGATTCATTAACCCTTTCCAAAATAGGAAACTATTTTGGTGGTCAAATTTAAAAGCTGCTGCAGAAAACAAGATGGACGTTGATAAAGATTGGATTTTATTATGTTACAACACTTTTTAACATGTTCTCTGTTTCCAAACGAATTAAAGTCGGTCTCGTTTTATCAGAAAAAATGAAAATTTCCATCAATAGGGAACGATTTTATCCTGTTAACCGCGACGTAATTTCGGACAAATAAATAGTATTTCGTGGGTGTTGTTATAAAACTTCGTAACTACGGCTTGATTCAAGCCGTAGTTATGAGATTTTATAACAACACCGAAAGTTTATTAAAACATAACGGTAAACTATTTCCATCTTTATCACAATATTAATTGCTATTGTTGGCATTGTTGTGTCACATGATTCCTCGCCGCACCTTTAGTCTTTAGGGGGATATAAATAGACATTGTCTCGTCCACTGACAAACTGATGAACAGACAGATGAGCGGTCGACCGAGTGGTCATCTTTGCACGGCACAAATTAGAGGTGGAGTAAAGTAAAATCCTTGGCTTGCGGATATGCCGAATGGTAGACTAGATATAAATCGAACTTTTTTGTACTTAATATAAAAATACGAAACATTTAGAAAAAATATGTAATTGCTCCTGACAAAGACCACCGGCTGTGTTCTCTATTTGGAACCTACAAACATTAAGATACAATAATTTTATACTTTATAACCAAATTATATAATCAAAAGCAATGTGCAAATGAGTTTTCAAATATCATATAATTATGCTTTGAAGTGATTGTATATAATGTTGTTTTTTTTTTTCTCATCAAAATGAATCTTTTCCGCAATAAGAGAAAAACACACAAACAATCTTCGTTGATATTTGACACATCCGCATTGGTAAATCACGTGACTCAGAATTTAAGACAATCTTCAATAGTTTTGTTAATTCGGGGCCGATTTAAATTCGGTTTAAAGTAGAGAAGATGGACGAATTAGATGTATGGGTTGGCTTTGTTATAAATTAGCCGATAAAACAATTATTGAAGATCAACCAAATTTTCGGTTGACCTTCAATAACTTTTTATCAATTGATTTTTCAAAAAATCAATCACGTTCAGCTTATTTTTGGCATTTTTCCACCTTCTCTGCTTCAAAATGATTTCAAATAGGTCAAGTATTACCTAAAATATTGGTGATTTGCTGAAATTCTGAGTCACGTGATTAACCACCGTGATTTGACACATCGCGCATTACAAATTTTATATTACAGATTTCATTTCACGGGACTAAGCTTTAGATTTTATTATCACAAAATAACACAACTGCGCGTTTTCTTAAAACTAATTCAGTAATACTTTCTTGTACATATTTTATATCTGTCTTTCGGGTGCATTTTTGTTTCTTTGAAAAATGTGGACATGTTTTGCATAAAGGTTAATATCGGGCCAAATAAAACCAGATTTACGAATAGAAGAATGTAGACGAATAAAAGATGTTCCGTCTTGCCAAGCTGCTGTTACTTTGAAATCGTTGTTTACAAGGAATTATCAACCTTTAACCCTATCCCTTATCCCTTGTCATTTCTGACTTTTACTTTTATTTGTGTAAATGAATATCAAAGTATTGGAGGGAAACAATAATGAACATACAGAAGATTAAATTGTTTACTTCTCCTAAATGTTATTAAGCACGTAGGCTTAACCCTTTCCCAAACGACAAAATTTTAGGGCGACCCAATTTGAAAGCTGCAGCAGATGACAAAAATGATGATAATAAAGACATGCTTTGTGTAAGATATGGCATAGAAAATATTGAGACAAAGGGAGAAACTGCTGGTTATCAGCAGTTTCTTCTTTTGTTTCAATGTTTTCCCAAGCCTGTTCTATTAGAAACGTCAAAACCAGGTCTTGTTTGGGAAAGGGTTAATATTTCATGAACGATCCATATTGTTCATCCTAAATAACTTCCAATTTTGTCCATTCTAAGATGTGATCGTCTGGAATAGGATAAAAACTAATCCCCTTTCTAATGCGTGTTCATTGTTAAGCCCTGCTAATCAACCGCTAAAAGTACATGCTGCATACAAGCGGCGATAGATGATAAGACTTTTTCGCGGCTGGAAATCACACGAGACACAAATTCAGAAAATCTTCAGTAATTTTGTTAAAATTTCACCAACTTGAATTGGTTTGAAGCAGATAAAAGAGCTGTCCGAAGACAGCGCGCTCGACTTTCTAAGTTGCTTAGTATAAAGGGGACATAACTCCAAATATAGTGGAGCCAGGGTCATGGGCCCTCGTATTACATGTAAGGGAGAGGGTGTGATGGTAATTAAGTATTCCAAGTTTGGGTTGAATCCCTTTGATAGTATGGAAGTTATTGATGTTTGAAAAAACTTTAACCTTTGTTGCAACGCCAACGCCGACGCCAACGCCGACGCCGACGCCCGGGTGACAGTATAAGCTCTCATTTTCTTTGAAAAGTCGAGCTAAAAAATGGGGGAGAACCAACTTAATATGTGTGATTTCACAAAGATCAAGCACGTACAGCTAGTTTCTAGTGCTTTCAACATTCTATACTTCAAACCGAATTCGAATCGGACAAATATCGACCAAATTAATGACGTCGCCGGAATAGGTTCGGATACGTTCAACGAATGTTCAGGACGTCGCTCGAAATATTCTGACGTCCCGTCGATTGGGCTACCTTTAACCCTTTCCCAAACAAGACCTGGTTTTGACGTTCGTAACAGAATAGGCTTCGGAAAACATTGAGGCAACAGAAGAAACTGCTGAAAACCAGCAGTTTCTCCTTTTGCCTCAATATTTTCTTGACTATAACATAAACATTTTGGCCTTTTGTGATCATTTACTTTGTCGTCTGCAGCAACTTTCAAATTGGAACTCCTTAAAACTTTGCGGTTTGGGAAAGGGTTAAATGAAATATGGTATTTAAAAAAATGATGTTAACAAATGATGCGTAAATGATGGCCCATAAAGACATACGTCAATGTCTAATTTATTGTCATATTAGCAAATACAAATATAGGCATTAATGTACTTCTAGGAATGACAATTATCTTTATAATTCTAGAGGAAGTCAATTAATGGATTTAAATGGATTAATCGATGACTGCAGTGTCCCTTAGAATAAGGACGACTTTAGCATTTCTGAAATGCTTGATTGGTTCAATATTAGGGATGCGGACAACACACCTTTAGAAATATAATACTAAAACTTCTTTCGTAATGCCGTCCAAATCTTTGAGCTAACAGAAAATGCTAATTGCCAATGTTCTGATTTAGTTTGAATGTTTAATCCATTCCCTCATATTGAATCTTATTGACGCCCCACCTTTTTCTGGAAATATTTGTGGGAAATGAAGAAATTTGGAATTCATAAATGGCTTGTTACACAATATTTCTACACAGAAAGACCAAAATATCTAAAGTTTCGCTCAAATGAAACTGTCGTCTACAACATCTTTGAATTTGGACAAGTGTAAAATTGTGCCGTCTGGTATGGGTTGACAATGCGCTGTAACGGATAAAAAAAACATATTTTGTTTAACCTTTTCCAGGAAAGACCCGATTTTGACGTCCTTTGTATAATAAGTTTGGAAAAAAGTATTTAGAAACAGCAATATTTGATTTGTCTCAATTATTGCTCTCCTATATTGAACAAAAATCATGTTTAGTTCGCCTATTTTGTCGTCTACAGAAGCTTCAGATTTAACCCTTTCCCAAACAAGACCTGGTTTTGACGTCCCTAATTGAAAAGGCTTGGGAAAGCATTGAGGCAAAAGAAGAAACTGCTGATAACCAGCAGTTTCTCCTTCTGTCTCAATATTTTCTAAGCCATATTTTACACAAATCATATCTTTAATAACACCCATTTTGTCATTTGTGTCAGTTTTTGTTGTGGATCACCCTAAAATTATGCCGTTTGGGAAAGGGTTAAACACAGGACCCTTCAATCAAAAACCCACATCCCACCACTAGACCACGGCGCCCCACAATCTACTCATTAACCCTGTCCTAAACAATAAAAAATTAGGGCAGTCTAGCTTGAAAGCTGCAACAGACGACACAACATGTGTATACAGATAGGATTTGTGTACAATATAGCACAGAAAATATTGAAGCAAACAAAGGAAATGCTGATTATCATCATTTTCTTCTTTTGCTTCAATGTTTTCTAAAAACCTTTTCTATAAGGGATGTAAAAACCAGGCCTTGTTTGGGAGGGGATTAATAAGAATACATCATCTATTGCGAACTAGGCAGGCTGCCATTCCTGATTGTTCTTTTTCAAGTGATGGGGCGACAAATTATTCACGAACATGGCGATAATCTTATAATCAATGCATCTTCTTACATGGTCACCATATAATCCGATTAAACCTCTAATGAGATCACGTGAAGAGTTGACGGAGTTCTAAGATGTACTCTTAGGAATGGCTGCATGAACGAATTAACATTCGCAACGTATCCGAACTTATGCTGCGTAGCGTGATTGCCATTTATGGATGGACTACCTTTTTAACCCTTTCCCAAACAAGACCTGCTTTTTGACGTCCCTAAAAGAAAAGGCTTGGGAAAACATTGAAACAAAAGAAGAAACTGCTGATAACCAGCAGTTTCTCCTTTTGTCTCAATTTTTAGTGCCATATTTCACGCAAATCCTTTCTTAAATAACATCCATTGTGTCTTTTGTGGCAGTTTCTGAAGTGGATTACCCTAAAATTTTGTCGTTTGGGAAATGGTTAACATTCGTAACGTATCCGAACCTATGCTATGTAGCGTGATTCTCGTCATGGGAGGACTACCTTAAGCATTGAAAGTTTCAATGATTAACAAAGAGTTTGGTTCAACTGCTCAAACCTCTCTTATGCAATATCCTCGATACTTTACGGTGATGGATGGTGGTTATTGTGTCGTTTTCTTATCATAATGGGTTTTCATGCAGATGACGATGATCTTATAATCGACGCATCTTCTAACCTCTAATGAGATCACGTGAAGTGTTGACTGAGTTCTAGGGTGTACTTTTAATCCTAGTCCATGCTGGCTGCGATTGTTAAGGGTAGCAAATGTAAAATCATTCAAAGTCCCCATTCAAGGTAAAGCATGGCATAAACAATAGAAAATAACTACATAATATTTAAAACTAGCTAAACTAGCTAAATGTTACTGAAATATTGCTTAGTCTACTAAATTATGCCTTTGAAACATTTTTTCATTTCAATTGGCGAGCGAGTCGGCCATCTTGCTTTTGTTTACGGAGGTTGGAATTTGGTTTGTTTTGAATAAAACAAGATAGAATTTTATTTCAAAATTATACTGAAGTGAAAAACAATTGATTTATCTTTCAACTCATACCATTTTTAGATCGAAATTTTGATTTCAGAGGTAGTAGTTTGAGGACTAAACCTCCGATGTTTTCCGCACGGCGGAAGTGCTCTAGACAAAATGGCGGATATGATAAGACCTGGCATCACTTCAAAGATAAAAATATGCCAGGGCTTATAGATAGGACTATTATAATCCATAAACAGTGACACCTTTTGACGCACCACAAAAGGTATGCTCTGGAAAATATTGTACAAAGTAAATAAATTGCTTTTGACAAGCAATTTCTTCATTGCCCCCTATGTTTCTTTTCAGGAATCACCCACAAAAGTATTTTCTATTCACTTGAAATTGTCCTCTGCAACATCTTTGAATTTAGACCAGTCTAACATTTTGCTTTTTGGGAATGGATAAATGTCGTTGATACGTTTGTTTAGGCTAGTCGTTGTTGTTAATTATGGGAAAACAAAATTTGAAAAAAAAAGAAAAAAGAAGAAACATTGTACTCACGCTCGTAATCCAAAAACAAAATCAACAATAGGCCTACTGGCTCTCCTAATAGGGAACGATTTTATATATTAACGTTGACGTAATTTCAGAAAAACAAATAGTATTTCATGGATGTTGTTATAAAATCACGTAACCACGGCTTAATTCAAGCCGTAGTTACGAGCTTTTGTAACAACACCGACGATTTGTCGAAATATTACATTAAAGCAAGTTTAATTTTAGCACAAAATTCAATGCTATAAAGTACCAATGAATAAGCCGTGATACGTGAATACGACCCTTATGGTATTCTGAAACCGGCATGGATTAAGAAAGGAAAACATTTTCGAACAGTCCAATGGAGTTCCGAGATATTTTGCCAAGACTTGTTCGGTAAGATCAGTAACTGTCACAGACCATCATGGATCAAGATCAAGCCGATTTTAAGCACAGACTGGTATTTTCTCTAGCAGTAGCACTTGAATTACATGCCATTTTTCAATGTCCCGGTTCACATCGTTGCTTGACTTCACAAACCTCGAAACTACAGCTTTAAATAAGCTGTAGTTACGAGCTTTTAGAAGAAAAGCGATTACATTGTATATAATTATCCAAATGCATGTATAATTGGTCGTGTGTCTCGTGCATACCCAGCGGTTACATGGCTTATCTTTCCCTATTTCTTAAGACTAATCAGTGCAGGTTGATTGATTGATTTGGGGTTAATGCCCCTTTCAACTACTATGGTCATAAACCAACGGCTGGAGCACCTAATAATAGATTCCTGTCGTTTCTCATTTCTGGTTATAATTCAAATACTATTCTGATTATGCGTAATTCTATACTCCTCACAAAAAGTTAAGCAACAAAGATGTTTTTCTTTCTCAAATGTGTTTTATCACATCTAATGATCTATGTTTTATACAATACAAAGTTGGGGTCTTATTACACAAATTACGTTAAATGATTAGGAAAATCATCAAACAATAACAAAGTTACAGATCCTCGAAAACCGTCCCGACGAAACAATGGTGCAAAACGTCACTCGCTAGCAGTTCAGAATGTGTAAAAAGTTGTTTTCCGGCCACTTCAGGCCTTGATCGAGCATCAAGTACCTGGTACGACCCCTACGATGTTCAACACACGTCCGAACACACCTTGGCATCAAGCAGATTTGTCTGTCTAATGTCCGTTGTGGATTATTCCTCCATTCTGTCTGCAAGACCTGTTGCAGTTCATCCAGAGTCTGTGAGCGAACATGCTGACCATAGATCTGCCCTTAAAGAATGTCCCATGCATGTTCTATCGAATTAAGGTATAGAGACGTAGCAGGCCAGTCTAACTGTCTGATATTGTTGGTCCACAGAACTTCAGTCACAATTCCAGAACGATAGGGACGGGCATTACCATCAATTAACATAACAGTTGGATCTGTTTACTGTGCCAGAAGGATGATAACAGCCGTGATGATCTCGTAAATGCACCTTACGCCAGTCATTGAACCTCGTCTGATGACAACCAGCTCTGTTCTGTGGCAAACACTGATACCTCTCCAGACCATCAAACTCCCACGTCCATATTGGTCGTGTTCAGCGATGTTACAGTCGGCAAACCGTTCATTACCGTTTCTCCACATACATGTCATGCCATCATTAGAATCAAGGCAGAATCTTGACGAGTCAGTTAAGAGTTTGTGACGCCAACGAGTGACCCTCAGTTTTGATGTTGATGTTCCAATATTAATCTTTGCCGTCGATGTTTTGGGGGAAGTTGGATCCGTTGAAGTGGTATCCTGGACCTTAGACTTTCTGTGTGAAACATGTTCCTCACGGTTTGGATGGAAAGTCTGTTTCTTGACACCCTCTGAAGGTCATTTTCCAGCGATCTGGCCGTTTTAAGCCAGTTCCTACGGACTGAGGTTGCAACATAACGGTCTTAACAAGGTGTTGTTACTCTTAGACGACCTGAACATGGTCTCTCTGACATCTGTCAAGTTTGATTGTATCGGGTTATTGCTCTTCAGTCAATACTGCGATGAAATTTAAAGTGAATGGCAGCAGCAGTCTTGGTTGCCCCACCCTGTAGCATTCCAACAATTTGAGCCACTTCAATTGGAATCAAGTGACGTATTGGCATGATTCAAATGTTTATGATATCAAAGTTGTCAAATTGACGCGTTTTAAGCACATACGGAGCTAATGCCAAATTTGAAATCCGTATATGCGACACATTTTGCATGCATGTTTTGGGGGTGAGTGTGTTCTAATCACGTGATAACTGTTTTTGGAGACGATAACATTCAGTATTCTTTTAAATGTGTTTAAGCATAGATATGGCTTTCCGAATAACAAATATGTGCAAAAATTTTCGCGTGTATAAAAAGAATATTGAGAGAATTACTTTTGTTGCTTAACTTTTTGTGAGGAGTATATACCAGAGGAAAGAAGAAACGCAATCATAGGCACTTGGATCCAGGAATAATAACAACTTACATAATTATAGTCCTGTATAATATAAATATGAGAAGGTCGGACAGTGGCCATTTTTAAGTAACGGAAGTTACAGCTGGTTCCTTGTTAATAGGGGATTAAACTATTCTATGACGGAAACCAGAGGCGCTTGTAACAACATCCGTTACTTGAAACAATGGCCGCTGTCCGACCTTCTCATATTTATATTATACAGGACTATATATGTAGATCTAAGTTGTTATTATTCCTGGATCCAAGTGCCTATGAACGCAATAACAATTTTTGTTGCATCTCATAATTCTTATATGTTATTTAATCCAAATAGGGTTCGGTTTTCTCTTGTAAACAAATACGTCAACGTCACGCCTCACTGGTCTAAAAATAGATTGGCAATCCCTTATCGTACAAATATGGCTGTGAATCTCGTGAAGTTTTTCCACGTTTAACTTGCCGAAGATGACATTTTACGAGCTGGAGTGCCATAATCATTTGATGAGAAACATTCA
The DNA here is from genome assembly GCA_963680895.1 of Fragum sueziense. Classification (NCBI taxonomy): domain Eukaryota; kingdom Metazoa; phylum Mollusca; class Bivalvia; order Cardiida; family Cardiidae; genus Fragum; species Fragum sueziense. The sequence continues at coordinate 14,130,198 of OY804605.1, read as the reverse complement.
GAGTTGAGAAGGTTGCTGCACTGTCGTGTACTTTTTAATATCGGTAACTATGGAAAAAGCAGTTGACAAGTAATGTTTACACATACGATACGCTTCTGCCTTGGCTTCGTAGTGCCGCTCGTGCGTACTCGCTTACCCTTTCCAAAACGACAAAATGTCATGTTGGGCCAAATTGAAAAAAGTCTGCAGATGAAAAAACGGATGTGAATACTTTTAGTGTTTTATATCAGAGAAAACATTGAGGAAAAAGAAGAATGGTCATCAATATCCAGAGAAGTTATTCATACCCATTATGTCTGCTGTGCGGGCCTTTTCAATTTGGTCGATCATCATTATCTTCTTTTGCCTCAATGTTTTCCCAAGAATGTTCTGCTGGGGACGTCAAAACCGGCCTTGTTTGGGTAAGGGTTAATATAGAAAAATCAAAGCACTGAAAGCGCTGAAGGCCTTGAAGAATTTGATCACATGCAGATTATTGGTATGAGAATGTTCAAATATTCTTTAACTTCAGCAATTATCAAAGCGCTGAAAGTGCTGAAGGCCTGGAAAGTGTACGAAAAATAACAAGAGTTATATTTTAATCTTTTTTTTCTGAAGAAGTTTCGAACAAATTTGAACACATGCAGATTTTTGGTATAAAGCATAAGTAAAATGAACAGAAATCATCTGTATGGTATGACACAAAAGTAAAATGAACAGAAATCATCTGTACTGGATGGCCACTAGAATCATGGGGCCAAATTATCAAGGATCAGGTTAGAAGGATTTCGATTGCAGATTTATCCATTTTATTTATTGCATGATCAACTCCTGTCCAAATTATGTTAACAATAAATCTGCGACCAAAAGCGGTCTTAAGACCGTGAATAATTTGGGCCCTGCCCCTTGGCTAATAAACCATCGAAACACAATAGCAGATTATCAGAACATAATATAAAAAATAAGTGCATGTCGTTCTTTAAACCCTTTATCATTCCATTGCCAAACGGCAAATTTTTAGACTTGTCCAAATTCAAAGATGTTGCAGACGACAATTTCAAGTAATTACTAAATATAATTTCACATTTTTTCACAATGTTTTTCAAACCCATTATCTCTAGGGGAGTCAAAAACAGTCATTATGTGGGAATGGGTTGATAAATCTGTTATTATTTTGCTGCTGAAGCTAGAAGTTTTTGAAATTTCCCTTTATGGGCATTTTCTTTTGTTGAAAAAGACATGTTTTGGTTAAATTTCAATTATAACATGCAAGTCAAAACATATAAGAGTACATGAAATATCATGGAAACACAATAGCAAATTATCTTGACATTATATAAAAGTATGCGAGCAAAACTAATTATATATACAAGAGGGCCATGATGGCCCTATATCGCTCACCTGAGTTTCCGATTCTACAGACAAGTTTTTTCTATTTCAAGGTCCAATAAAAGGGCACATTTATAACTTAGAATGCGTGATCACAATCAGGCTTAAATTTTCTATAATGCGGTAGTAACTCTGAAGTAAATAATCGAACCAAACAAAGCCAAGAACTGCATTTTTTAGCATTCAAGGGCAGACAACTCTTCACTTTCTGGTCCGATCAGGCCCATAATTAGATTCATCCGAGAACTTATAACCATAAATGTTTTGACCAAGTTTGGTGAAGATTGGATTATGTTTGTGGATGCCAGTGTGTAAACATCAAATTGTGGACGGAGTACGGGCAGACAGACAGACAGACGGACGCTGGACAGAAAGCGCCCACAATAGCTTACCTTGAGCACTTCGTGCTTAGGTGAGCTAATAAGAATATAATGGAAATCATGGATTGACATCAGAAGAGTAAGCAGTATATAAAAGTACTGTGTTTATGTTTCTGACAATGTACAATTTATTTTTTTGCTCCTTTATAGAAATTACAAATAGATTTTTGTTAATTTATCTCTAAAGTTAAGATTTACCTGCTTTTATTGTTTGTTGGAAATGGAATAAATGCTCCCCAAAAACATTCTATCAATTTCCAATTCTTTCTTTAATTCTCTAGACAAAAATAATACTAAATTTAGCAATACATACTACAGAAGGGCCAAGATGACCCTGAATCCCTCACCCGAGAGGGCTTTGAAAATACAAATGCAAAATTACAAAGCTCTCAGGATCCTTAGAACCGACTCAATGTTCCCTGTGTTATTATTTTTTTTCTTTTTTAATATGATTGGGCAAGAATTGGGTTCTCAAGAGCCGAAAGAAGTTTTTTTCATAATATTTGTCTTAGTGACCCAGTTTTTACTTGACATGACCCACAGTTTGACATGACCTTGATATCACTAAGATAAATGTTCTGAATAATTTCCCCATAGATTGAGCGGGAAGTGGGACTCTTAGAGCAAAAACAAGATTTGACATAGTCACCTAGTTTTGGACCTGTCATGACTCGCTTTTTATCATAACCTAACAATCATCAAAATAAACATTCTGGGAAATCTTCACAATGGTTGAGCAGAAATTCTGACCTTCATATCGAAAGGAAGGATTTCATTATATTTGACCTTGTGACCTAGTTCTTGACTTGTCATGACCCAATTTTTATCATGACTTAAATCACCAAGATAAACATTCTGAAAAGATTAAACATTCATTGAGCCAATATTGTGATTCAATAATTTTATCATATTTGACACAGTGACTTAGTTTTTATACGCCGCCGAAGGTGGCCGTATATTGGCGTCATCTTCTCCGTCTGTCCGTCCGTCCGTCCATCCGTCCGTGCGTACGTCCATATTTCTTGTGAACGCAACTCTTCCTAAAGTTCTGGTTGGATCTTTACGAAACTTGGTCAATGTTATCACCTCAATTGGTAGATGTGCATGAAGGAAGGATTTTACGGTTCAATGATTTTTGCCTGAGTTATGCCCCTTTGATACTTTTTCTTGTGAGCGGCGTATATTGTGACCATGGCACTCTTGTTTGTACCTGACATGACCTATTTTTTTATATGACCTAGATATTTTCAAGATACATATTCTGGACAATTTATACATTAATTGGACCAATATTGTAATTTGTAAATCAAAAGATTTACAAGAAATATGGACAGACGTACGGATTGACGGACAGACAGAGAAGATGGCGCCAATATACGGCCACCTTCGGTGGCGTATAAAAACGAGATTGACCTAGTGACCCAGTTTTAGACCCCAATTTCAAATGTTTAATGAAGTATTTTGATAATGTATCCATGACCAAAGGATCATGTCAATGTAATTTTGTTGAATTCTTCCCATTACTTTAGGAGAAGATTTTTTAAGATTTGACCAAGTGACCTAGTTTTTTTTACCCTATTCTAACCCCGATTTTAGATCTTTGAAGTATTTTGAAAAAAGCATGATCTAAGGATAACATCTATTTAATTTGGATAAATAAATTCTGCTCATTACATTAGGAGATTTTTTTGCAATTGTGAACGGACGGACATTGATCAATCACAATAGCTCACCTCAAGCACCTTGTGCTCAGGTGAGCTAACAAAAGTTTATGCGAGTAGTGAAGCAAGATCCAATGGTTTTCAAAAGGAGAAAAATTAACAAATTGTATGTTTATATTATACAAGACAATAATAAACAAGGAATGTTTGTTAAACATATATGCACCCCCCCCCCCCCCAATTCAAATAAGAATTTGTTGCAATGTGACCTTTACATTTGATGTATTAACATCAAAATCAAAAGGGATCTTCTAATTATCCTAAGCAACAACTCCATGAAATTTGAGACATAGTGCTTAAGTATTCATTTTGACAAGGTCTGGTCAACTGACAGACATCGGCAAATATGGCGTACCAAATGGGTCAAAAGTCCATAATACAAGTCGACTTGTAAATAATGGACGTTAATTTGTAAATAATGGAAGTTAATTTGTAAAAAATGGAATTTAACTTGTAAAAATGGATGTTAACTTACAAATAATGGACGTTGACTTGTAAATACGTATGGACGTTAACTTGTAAAATTGGACGTTAACTTGTACTTTATTTCAAAACGAGGCTGACCAATCGAAAGTTGTATAACAATTGGTTTGTGTGACCATATTAATATGTTGAATGCAAAGTCGATTTTGATTGGCTGGACTGAAAAGTACAAGTTAACGTCCAATATTTGTAAGTTAACGTCCAAATTTACAAGTTAACATCCGAATTTTACAAGTTAACTTCCAATTTTTGTAAGTTAACGTCCATATTTACAAGTCAACGTCCATTTTATGTAAGTGCACTGAAAAAGTAGAGTAGACTTGGGGGGGGGGGGGGGGGTCAACCCATGCGCAGATCGAGACGGGGATAAAATAAATCATGAAAATCATTTCATCGCCGCTTGTCATGGACTAATTTGGAGGCTTTATGACCACGGTCCCCCTCTGAAATGACCAATTAAAATTTAATACCATATAATCATTTTGATAACCCCTTTTTCGCCAAATTCTAGAGGGGGTCAGGACCTCCAGACCCCACCTCTGGATCCGCGCATAAAATATGTTGCAATCGATTTCTTCATTGTAAATATTTTACGATTTTAAATGCCTTTACTACTATCAACGTATATATTTACTTCTTTTTTAATGTACATGGGTCGAAATTTACAAAATCTGCATGAAGTAGTATAGATCTAATCCAGTTCCGATCTACTCTTCATCGCGCAAGAACACTATCTATCTGCGTTCAACTTTTTCACAAGATAAGACTAGTGATTCTGCACGCCCTGAGAAAAATGGCATGCTAAATTTGAATGTGATTTGATACCCTACAGGCTTTCACTACAATAAAGGGCAATAAATCACAAAATAAGCGAGGTAGAGTTATGCTCCTTAAACGTTGCACTTCTCCTTGGTGAGATCTATCTACCCGAGAAGTTTCATGATCGTATCATCCATCTTCGGGGAAGCTATATTATTCCCACTATTAATCAAAATGATAATCACATGACAAAACAAACAATTATAGATGGTACATGTATGTATCTATACAGCATGTTAACCTCCAAAATAAACTGAGGATCCTAAGGTCAGTCGGTAGGTAACGCGACGTCGAATACAGTTGTAGCGGTCGCAAGTTCGAGTCCTACCAGAAGCGATTTTCTTTCTGCGTGCAGGTTTTAACTTTAAGGCTTTACTAGACAAACATATTACAATAAAAAGACGTTACACACGAAGAAAATGCTGTTAACAACGATTTTCTCACTTTATATCAATATTTTTGCTATATTTTTGTAGACCTACATAACTCCTTTATTCATTGATACACATAAATAGTGCTAGTATATTAAAAGTTGATTTTTATATAGTTATGTGTGAAATCGGACCAATTGAAGTTTGAATCGGGCTATACAAACAAACAGCGGAGAACATAATTTAGGCCGGATCGATGCAATGCTAAGCGGAGTGTCCGAACTGCACAACCGATCTATACGAGTTAGTTTCTTTTGAATCATTCTAAATTTCTTAATTTTTAGGTGAATATATAAGTTGTTATGCTCATGACAAGCAAATATTTAGCAATAGTTAGCTATAAACATTAGTTTGAAGGTTTTAAACTTTTAAAAATGATGTTTGTCACCAAATATTTACCACATTTTTAGTGTAAATTACACCCTGAAAAGTCGTAAATTGGAACAAGATGAGCGAATCTGCTACCAGAATTTGGGGACTGCATCTGCAACAGACATTACTTTTTATTTGATGCCAATCCATTCAGGCACAAGGAAATAACTGGCTTTGTCATACAGGTTATAAATGAATAAAAAAAATGCTTTAAAACCTGGAATTTTGCCATACCACATTCTCTGTTTAAATGGCCATAAATCATTAGACTCTTTGATTTTTGTGTTACTTTACTCATAGATAACCCAAAAAGTGAAAAATGTGGGGAAAAAAGTGGGAAATCTGGTTTCATTTAGGAGTGACCGCAGTTTGTTAGTTTGTAGATCTTTGCTACCGGGTCGTTGTACAATAGAAAATATTCCAAGAAATTGTTGTCTGTGCACGGAGAGGGATGTAGGGAGTGTTGAACAATAGTTTAGATACTGCTTTCTTTGACAACTAGTATTTCTGCATGTTCTCTTTGGTTGCATGTCAAATGTTTTGCATCATTTGTAGGACTACTTTCTGCAGGTACTTTCTAAAAATGTGCATGTTGTTTGGCGGAAGACAGTCATTCTAAAGTGAAAGTAAATGGTGGTCCTGTTCTATGTTGGATATTTTCAGATTTTTCCAATCAACCTATACCAAAACAACAATGAAAAGGAAGTGCAGAGGCAACAGTTCAAGCAACCCAAGCCGCAAGTTTCCGCAAAAGTTGTGAAAGGTGCTTTGACAGCGGTAAGTTGACCATTTTTACATACGCTAAAGAAGGGACAATTTACACTGGGGTCACACCTAGATGATAATGTCTCATTTACCTTATTTATGCTCTAAGAACCACAGGTATTGAAAAAGCTAGTCAAAACTTGGATTGTTTCTTGACCCCAGTCAGAGGCTTTGCCTTATTTCATATCATAGATCTACTACGCTCAGTCCGCATAGAATTATCTGTTATATACTATCGTATTTTTATCATTTCCCCTCTAGATGTTTATGTAACTAATACATATCTCTGTACGTCTATGTAGTGAGGTGTATTTAAGATGAGTGCGTCCTATATGACCTTAGTTGTCGACGGGCCTTAAAACTACATTCATTCAATTTGAAGCAGATGAGAACTCATTCTAGATGCACTTAAAGATTTCCGATTTTTCCTATCCTTAATCTGGCCGAGATATGATTCTAACTTGAAACTTGCCTGTAATCGCATTCGAATCTATATTGCTAGCGATGTTAACGATGTCGCCCGTATAAATTCCGACGTCGCGTAAACATTATTAGAGGTGGACTATCTTAAAGTATATTTTAAAAAACAAAAGTAAATACATAGAATTCAAAATGAAGATGTGTAAATATTTTAATCATTTAACATTCACGCATCGTGTGTAAGCATGATTGAGGTGTTTACCTTATAATTAACGATCTGCGAAACTTAAAATATAATTGCATTTCTCAAAAGTCAAAATGGATATTAGCAGAGCAGAACTTAATTGGGAGATGGTGGAGAAAGTGTGTGTTTTTTTAGATATAATCATATAATACACAAAAGAAAAATCGGATCTTTACTTACATAATTCTAATAGGGATCATATTTATTTATTATATTTTATTTCTAACATTTTTAGTTCTACGTGCGTTTTGAGCATTGCTTGCATTTTATTTAGCATTTAGAAATAGCTGATTTGTTTTTAATTTTCTCTGAATAAATACTTTTCAAAACACTGTGAACTTGAAACGAACAATGCTATTTGAAATGACTTATTGTTAGGTAGGTAGAACAAAAATTTGATCATGTTCACTATACGCCGGTGGTTGAGAGGTCGGCTTCACGAAGTCTATCCCAGCTGCACCAGCGTAATTCGGTTTAGAGAGTACAGAGTATCCGTGAGTATGTGCAAGGTCCACTTCCGTGCATTCGATTAAGCTCACGGGGACAGCTGTACCGGGGCTAGTTGGAGGACGTCTGGAGGTTTGAACAGAAATCTCGGATCCGACACGCTTGGTTTGATTAAACCTGTAAAAGAGTTTATGATTTATTTCAATCATGGACGCATACAGACCATGGGCAAAGAATCGTTTTCCATAGAATCGTTGATATTTTGTGTGGCTATTTCTTTATCTTGGAAATATATTTTTCATCCTTATCTAAGCACCAATTTATAACCAATTGGTGGTTGCCAATCTCAATTTCGAAATATGATATTGGTCTTTGAAAATGCGCGTTTTCATGGTTCCTACATAATATTTCTGTGTCACGGATGACTTACCATGGTCACTACGAAGAGGTGGTATAATCACATAAAGTGAAACAATGGGGTGTTGCTGAAGATACTTTTATGTTTACTGACATTTTATCAGCTAGGCTTTAAACAAACATATAGAATAAATGAAAATCTCACCATTTCTTCTTGTAGGTGACAAGTATACACACAGAAATGGAATTGATCAACGCAACTCCTGCAATGACCAAACCAATATACATTCCGTTGATACCTAAAACAAGATTAAAAGGAATTCTACACAATGTTAAAAATATACATACATGTATCTCGCTGGCTGGAACACATTTATAACCACATTTACTTGTAATTCTCGCACAAACGCAACATCAGATATAAGTTACTAACTGCATGTGGATCATTTCTGTGTAATCCGTCCCTTGTTGAGACAAAAATGACTTCTGTCAAAGGTCTAAACACAGCGAGATCCATGCCTCGGCAGTCTATGTGATTTTGACAAATCTGCATCCTGAAAGCAAGACATCCACGTTCGGTGATTTCAATATGACGACCTGCATTTTCTTATTGTCCTTTAATTGTTTTACATGTCGCTGAAAACACCATTTGGGCACTAGGTTACATCGGCAATTGCTCTCAAAATGTTTTTTTTTTTTTTTTTTTTCGTTTTTGGAAATGTTTACAAGAACGTTTCTTGTATTAAATCAAGAACAAATATGTTCATCGCTGTCTGTTTGTCTGTTTGTTCCCCTACTCCTCCCAGGTCCTTGGGCCGATCTTCACCAAACTTGGAGGGAAGGTGGAGGGCGGCCCCGGATATTAGCTTGAGGGGTTCATTTTTTGAAAGGTCAAGGTCATCGAGGTCAAAGGTCAAATTTATGTTTTTACGGGTTACGGGTATCGTTTTTCCGGGTTACGGGACGGGATTGCTTACGGGTTACGGGACGGGATTAGGTGGAGGGCAGCCCCGGATAGGTCAAGGTCATCGAGGTCAAAGGTCAAATTTCGAGACGGGTAAAATTGCTAGTACACATAAATTCATACAAGTAAAAGTGGCATCTACAATGGTTGAAATTGTTATAGAAAATATTCGACAGGTTTTTTGCGGAAGTTATCAAACCATTTCGCCTTCTTTGCATTCTTCTTTAACACGGTGGATAATCACGTGACTCAAAATTTCAGAAATTCACCGATGGTTTTGTTAATACTTGACCAGTTTGAATTCTGGTTGAAGCAGAGAAGGTGAAAAATACCAAAAATAAGCTGGACGAAGTGGGTTCGTTTTAATTCAACTGATAAAAAAGTTATTGTTCTCAACCAAAATTTTGGTTTATCTTTTAAAAAAAACTTTATTTGTCAGCTGATTTTTAAAACATCCACCACGTCCATCTAATGCGTGACGCTGTCCAACTTCTCTGGTTCAAACCGAATTCAAATATGTCCCGTATTAACAAAATTCTTTATGATTTTCTGAAATTGTTGTATCACGTGTACCTAGCCTTACCTTTGCTGCTTTTGTCCTCATTGTTGTTCTGATTCTGCCCAACCGTTGTTGTTGGTCTATTTATTGGTGCACTGCTTAATGACTCTAAAAATAATTATTGATGTTAAGGTACAGTTAAACTATAACATTAATCTTGAACTTGAGGAAACAATCGAATCACTTGTTGGCTATTGTTGAAAGCTTCTTATTTCTATCAATAAGATATTTCAACGTTTTGATCTTCAATTATTTGACCTGAACTCTCTCAGCTAACAAAGGTTTCATGTGGCTGAAACTGCGCCACATTGAATAGTCCCGCAAGCCGGATAAACACTGACAAAGTATCGTACAAATAAGATAAAGGAAGTTGTTGACAATAAAATGTTTGTGTTTGGTGCTTTGTGATAAGTGTTTACTGGTGAAAAAAATGACATTCAAGTTGTTCGTACTTGTACCGTAATTCATTGGAATTAGCCTCTTAGGCTATAAAAGATGTTGTGTATACGGACGATGGTTCCTATATAGACACAAAAATTTCGGAATAATTGGTGCTCTTGTGTTCACAGATGTGAATGAATTGTTAAAATTCCTGAATCCAATACCTGTGCTTTTGATTAGTAACAGAAGGCGGTTCAGACAACAAGAGACCCAGAGGGCCTTATCGGTAACCTGAATCAAATGGGAAGAAAAACATTGATTTACGGATTCATGATGTACCCCCACCCCCTCCTACACACACCTAGCCCCCGAGCATGGTCATTTTTACACAGATTTCTTTTTTCAGTACAAACTTTGTAGTCCTTGCCCTAAAGACTCTAAATACCAAAAGTGAATCAAATCCAACAACCGATTCATGAGAAGATTTTTTAAGACATACCCTATTTACCCCTTTTTGGCACCATATGGGCCCCAAGGGAAGATAACCCAATGAATCGTACAAATCTGAAGCGGCTTTTGCATGGAGATATTTCTTGCCGAGTTTGGTTGAATTCCATACAATGGTTCTTAATTTTAAGAAGAAGATTAACGATATGTTAATCGCACGGCCATTTCTTGGCGGATTTTATTCTTTTGTACAAACTTTGTAGTCTTTGCCCTAAAGACTCTAAATATCACATGTGAATCCAATCCAACAGCTGGTTCAAAAGAAGAAGAAGATATTTTAAGATATACCCTATATTCCCCTTTTTGGCCCCCTATGGGGCACCAAGAGGAGATAACTCTGTGGTTTGTAAAAATCTGAAGCGACTTTCGATGGGGATGCTTCCTGTCAAGTTTGATTAAAATCCGTCCAATGGTTCTCAAGAAGAAGTCGAAAATGTTAAAAGTTAAAGTACGACACACGGCAGACGCCTTACGATACACGACACACGACGCACGACGACGGACGAAATACGGTCGCAATAGGTCACCATGACCTTCGGTAAGGTGACTTAAAAACGAATCGAAAAATAGGATAGTAATTGCCGAAATCAAGGGAAATCCGTGAAGAAATGAAAAACGTACGTTTTTCAAATCTATTCCCCTCACTATTTACATTTTGCTCAGATATTATCACAGCATTTTTGTATAAAACACGATAAAACTGTTAGAAAGTGGTGACGGAGATGCATTGAAAACTGATAAAGCGGTATATGTGGTATATGTGTCCTGTTCCGAAGTTCCAAGTTCGACCCTAGTTCTCGGTAATTCTTTTCTTTTCTTTTTTTTTTCTTCTTCTTTTTTGGTATTTTTGTCCTTTATTGTAATTTTATGTATTTTTTACATAAAATGCAAGCTGCCTTTAGCGTAACAAACGAAATTTCATAGCTAATAGCAGTTGATGGATTAAGTCAAAAGTAAATTAAAAAAATCTGCAGATATCTGGGTTCCAACTCGGGGCTCCATAACTGAAAACTGACCGCTCTACCTATGTACCTAAATTTTCTGATAGGCCAGTCACTTTAGCCGAAAAATAGGCTCAACCCACCACTAATTCTAAGAGAAACGAAACCATCGTTTGTATAATCTATAACCATTTATCAATTCTAGAAAAAACGTCCTCAAATGTTGCTCAAGGGGAAGCACAAAAGTTTGCCTACCCGACTCGGTTAAAAGGCCGATATTCGTTCAAAAAGAATTTGTCTCTTTTGAGAAAATAGAAATACTCATTTAGAAATGTTGGTACAAGAGTTATGATACATACCAATTCGTTGTTTAGCCGGTAAGGTGATTATTGTATTGGATTAAAAATAACTCGTTCTCCGTTCAAGAATTTCGTCTTTTGCCTCTATGGACGACTTCCGATGGCAAAGAGTTCTTAGTAGAAACTTGTCTATTGTCATTTTACTTAAGAAAAGCTATGTATTTTAGATGCGGGAGTCATTATCTAAATATTGATACAGGCAAACACACTGGAATAGATCGAAACTTTCTTTTTTGTTCGTTCTGTAGTGATCGGAGGGACTTGATGTCATCGAGGACGAAATTCACTTTTTCTTTGATTGTATGCTTTAATCGGGAAATCATGTACAATTTTTAGAGCGTATTGTTACAAATACAAGAAACAAAGGGAGGGAATTTATTAGAATTAGATCTATTTCAAACAATGATAAGAGAATGATTAAAACTGTTGCTCTATTTGTCTATCAATTAATCAAAACACGCAGACATCTTAATTCTCAATAATCAATATTTAGCATGTTTTCATTTATACTAGGCTAGTTGATTTTTCAATAAATTATTTTGGCTAACCAATTTTTACAGGATGACACCTTTTGACGTCCTTAAAGGGTGAGGGTAACAGATGGTCTAATTGCAAAAAATGAATTTTTTTGAAAAAATTATGCAAAACTTTTGTGTTGGCCACCTCAGAATAGTTAATAATATGCGATTCAGACAGAGATTGAGCCGAAATTATAAGAGAGATAGCTGAATTTAGGGAGAATCCAAACCCAAATTCAACCCCATCATAGATGCGGTTGAATTTATTTTTTGACTGATACGCATGCGCATACAGCGCGGACCAAGATTCAAACGAGATTCATACTTGAATTTCAATATGACGTCATCATGTATGTTGTGACGTCATTAAAGAAAGTCGCATGTCCTACTGCTTTTGACCTACTTTTGACATCGCTTCATGAATTTGGTATCAAATTGCGAAAAAATGAGTCGTTGCTTCAATAGTTTGTCGTAATCATTTAATCAGGTCATATAAAGCTTAAAAAGTGTACATTTCGTTTGTTTTTGGCAAATTTTGGGTCCAAATCTGGGAAATAGTAGCTTTAAGATGAAGGCGTTTGAAAACATAGTTTAAAATCAAGAAATAAATAGTTACATGTACTGTACAAGCGGCATCTCCATTTCCTACAATATTTTCTACACAGAAAGAACAGCAAATGCAGAAGTTTATGAATTTGAAATTGTCGTCTGCAACACCTTTGAATTTGGACACGACTAAAGGTTGGCCGTTTTGAAGTGGGTAAAACATCCTTCTTAGACTAAATATACTTTACGAGATATCAATAAAATGACATCTTTATGTCAACATAGTCCAAACTGACGCTTCTGCATAAACTATTATCAATAATTTACATCCTATTTTCTACTACTCAGTGTCACGGCCACCAATCCCTCTCCTTCATTGCGAAACTCTATGAATAAAATCTCAGAAGAGGGACTCCCGGCTATAACGAAAGGGGACCCATTTAGCATATGTAAACACATGCCGTTACTTTCAATCGTTTATTTCGCTAGTTATGGAGTGAATTTCAAAAATCGGAGAATGTTATTCGATGGTGGGTGTATTTTAACTTCTTAGTACGTCTCTTTGTCATGGTCTTTTCTGGTTCGTTTCAAAATGCTTTGACATGCGATTGCAACGCTGTGTTTTGGAAATCTGTCCAAGTTGATCGAACAATTATTCTTAAATCGTACCATAATTTCATTTCTTCATATGCCTAATAAACTTCGAATGCTTTCCCTGATGTATTTGTCTATTAAGATCGAATGAAATAGTTTCCGATAAAGAGAAAAAGCCAAAAAAAACATAACAAAATGAAGAAGAGGGATTAGCTATGAATAAATGGGATAAGATATGAAGAAGATATATGCGCTTTGAATAAGAGCTGGGATATTAAAAGTCTTGGATTTCGACTCTTTACTTTACGATAAGTGTCACTCGTAAAACAATTCACTCGTAAAGTGATATGAATGTATTACTAATTCTACTTCAAATTTCTTTGGTGCTTTATAAATTGCACAAAACCAAAAAAACAAAAGTGTTTATCTTCGATATTTGGGTTAGGCTCCGTTTCCGATATTTTTCTTTTAAAAAAAGTGGACAATCGTAAACCTAAGCGGGATATCAGTGGGAGCCTAGGTAAGTACAGCGGAGATTGTGCAGCATTGATGGATAACAACTACGGAAAAAATAGTCTGGATTCTGATAAGATGTTTTTGCAATAACTGTCTTATTTCTGCGTCCATTTCCAAAAGTCTTAGTCCATTTGACGCTGCTATATGCCCTATATGACAACCTTGCAATGTCGAGTACAATGAAGTTTTATTTTTTCTTTGCATGGTATAGGTGCTCTAGAGTAGATCTAGCTTGGTTGCCAGAATGGCAACCTTGGGCAACTCCCACAATTCGCAAAAATCCAAGATGGCCGCCAAACGCAGCTGGAAAAATCAACTTTTTGTCAAATTGTCCTAAATTGATGCGAAAAATGCCTATTTAAGTGTTCTTTGGTGTGCTGATTCCAAATCCATTGATAAATGTAACATTTGGATAACACAAATATGCTAAAATAGAGATGGCCGCCGGATGCCATCTTGAAAATCACATTTATTTCTAAATTTATATGGCCCGTAGAATTCATGTAATAAGACGATAATTGATAAGGTTATTCCACTTTATTTCTTAAATTCGCATTTTGATTTATCTGGTGTACATAAAAATTTGGCATGGCCGCCAATTGGAAATGATTGCTGGCTTTATTCACTGAGTACTATTTATTTATTTCTATTTGTAGAAAATGCGGTTGAAATGTGATATTTTTGTATCATTTTCCTCTATTCATTGAGTAACTCATTAGCTCCACTGGTCGACAGGCCAGCGGGCTATTGTCATGGCGGTGTGTCCGTCGTGCGTGCGTGCGTCCGTCCGTCCGTCCGTGCGTCCGTCCGTCCGTCCTTGCGTCCGTCCGTCCGTAAACTTTTTCTTTAAAAATCTTCTTCTCAGAAATTACCGGATGGATTTCAATCAAACTTCACAAAAATGATTCTTGGGTGACCCTCTCTCAGATTCCTTCAAAGAATTTGGATTGAATCAGAATAACCTTAGTTATCTGTCCTTGAATGTCAAAAATAGCTGGTTTTGACTTTAAATTTACTCTAAAATCCACAAATATCAACCAATCAAGACAAAATTAAAACAGAATGTTGGTGACTATAAGATCTTGCATTGGTTTAATTTTCAGCATAATCTGAATTTTACATCATGAGTTATGTGCCCTTGAAATTGACAAAATTGTCCTTTTCGGCTCTATTTTGACTTTGTTTTCACTCTAGCAACTACAAATATTGATCAATCTAGTCAATACTTGTACAGCATGTTGATGACCATAAGATCTTGCCTTGGTATAATTTTAAGCCTGATCTGAATTTAACATTATGAGGTATGTGCCCTTGATATTGACAAAATCACATTTTCGGCTCTATTTTGACACTGCTTTCACTCTAGCAACTACAAATATAGACCAATCAAGACAAAACTTGTACAGAATATTGGTGACTATAAGATCTTGCCTAGATTTAATTTTCAGCTTGATTTGAATTTTACATCAAGAGTTATGTGCCCTTGAAATTGACAAAATTACCATTTTCGACTCTATTTTGACTTTGTTTTCACTCTAGCAACTATAAATACTGACCAATCAAGACAAAACTTGTATAGAATGTTGGTGACTATAAGATCTTGCCTTGGTGTAATTTACACCTTGATCTGAATTTTATATGAGTTATGTGCCCTTGTTATTGACAAAATTGCCATTTTCGGCTTTATTTTCACTTTTACAACCATTAGTATTAACTAATCAATACAGAATTTTCACAGAAATCTTACTGACCATACGATCTTACTTGCTTGTAATTTTGAGCTTGGCCATGCATTTGCTTGTTTGCGCAGCCTGAACCTTTGAAACTATATTCAACAAGACAAACAATCAGGCCTGTGGAGCGCTTCCAGGCCGCCAGGACTGTCTAGTTTTGATATTTATTAGGATTTGACGTTTATCTTAAGTGTTTCTTATTAATTGGGAAATGGCCACCAGATAACTTACCAAAAGTATAAATTCTGGTACTAAATATTACAAAAGAAAATAATTTTCATGTACTATATTGTGTTATTTCAATTCTTTCAAATTCCAGATTTAATCAAAGCATTATATTTTTTCTATTGTAAACATTTCCATACTTCTGACCGTCTTGGATCGTTTTCGAAACTGTTAAAGATGATATGTTTGAAAAAGTCTTATTATTTCAAAAGACGTTAAGACGACCACCACCTCTGTGTATCAGTATACACAGTTCAGACATTGAATAACAAAGTTGTCGGTGTGGGTTGAAGTACCACCATGAATTTATATCATTACTTCCTATGGCGTCTGTCGAATTTTGAAGAAGTGATACCATGATCTACACCCAAATATTGATGTAAACATCACCCAAAGCGCAAATTATAAAACATTAGCTTGTAAAGCAGAATTTTGAAACTTTCATTTCTGAGTTCTGAAATCCACCCAAACTAATCAAACTAACAAATTAACCGTCTTTCAGAAGAGACATTTGATGAATATTCAGTTAGACAGTGTTAATCTTATACACAGATCCAATCTACGACATGTGTGTAGCTAAAGAGGAATGATTATGTGCAGTCAACATTGGATGTAGATACCATGTATGTGCACCATTACTAGAATAATAGAAATAAACAATAATAGAAAACAAACTCAAAAAGGCATATTTGATTGAACTACCGGTTCATAATCGGTCTTGAAGATATACTGTTTATGAGAAACTTTGCTCGAAGAAAAAGACAAGAACAATAAAGTAAGGTTGAAATTACCAAACATTTGATAACCAAGGTTTCAGATACCATCAAAAACAATAATTTTAAAGAAAGAGTATGCAAATGTTTCCGTTCCTGCAAGACATCTACATAACTTCAAAGAGAAACTCTGTTCATTTTTTCATTGTATCAGTATACCTTAAACTAATGGTTGTCCATTCACATTTATTGGGAATAGAACAGATATGGCAAGATTCAACTTGATTAGAATTGAACTATTTTACATTCTCTGATTCCTAAGCACTACTGCATCTGATTCTGAATAGTGTTTGCCTTTCAAGCCTCATCAAATATATTAGTATACATGTATTTTACTAGAAATTTTCGCTCGTGTAACTATTCAATAATTTTTCCAAAGTATTTTCTTTTGACAGACATCATGTCTCGGAAAATTTCCTCAGCAATGTTTGAATTTAAACAGGATGTTCATTGCATATACAATGTCACTTCACTTATTGATAGAAGTGATCTAAATCTATAATCTCAGTGTTTTAATGCCTATTTTGTACATCCTTACAGTCTTCAAACAATAAGTCGTAATGATTCTTTTGAATCAGATATACCATAGTTCAGCAAGAGAAAAACAACAACTAATTAAAACTTACGAAATGAGTTGCAGTTCTTTCATTAATGCATGAAAGTTGGTAATGATTCTTATTCCTGTTTACAGACCCATCTAAAGGAAAGGATATAACCATGGCAGAAATATAATCTATATAGATCTTAGTCAGAAAGTCTAAAAAAAAAGGCATGCTGTACTTCATGTATATCAAATTTATATTGATTTCTCACAATTGAATATTTATATGCTAAAATCTCATATTGTCAAGATAAATATATTGTGTATAAGCTCTATCTAGTATAATTTTCTCTGGAAAGCGCTCATGATAAGTCTTGATAGAACATGCATTCTTTTAGTTTCGTTATTCGGATAAACAAGTTGAAACCCATTCTCGCAATTATGTAGGCCTACATGCACGTCTACTCCATTCTATTGGAGCTATCTAGGGCAACCATTGCTGACATGAAGATACATCCATGACTATACTGTTTCCTGTTGTGTATTAAAATCGTTCATGGCTGTAGTTTGACAAGACTAAGCATTACATTATGCGTGACACTCAAGGGTTGTACACAGTGTTTATTATGACCACTGGAGCTTTTCTTCATAAATTACAATTGTAATTGCATGAAAGCTGAAAAGATCAGCTCCAAAAGGAACTTACTGCGCATCAATCACGATTGTTCTTTTACAACTCCTAAAAATACTTCTTGAATTTCTATATACTGGTAATATCCAAGAATTTACATTTATCTTATTATGTAGATAAAATGCTTAAAACTTTACCAAAATTGAAAAATTGCAATATGTCAAAGATGTTTATTTTTAGTCAGCAGCAACAATTTAAACTTAAAAATTCAACGTGGTAACTGGTGGCCATAATCGAATAAAATCACAGTTATATACAGACATATTCAAGCCTACAACACAGACATCACCTTCATTTAACAATAACTATGGCAACTGGTAGCCTATGTATTACATTCTTTATAATCATCTAATTCTAGTGTTTTAAATAAATGAAGTCCTATACATAACTGTGTATAAAAAATTGATTTTCCAAAGCAAAAAAAATGCTCCACCAAATGCATTTATAAACAAAATTTTAAGGATCCTTATATTGAAGAAATTAACACAGGTTTCTTTATATTGTGTCATTGTTGGCAAAAAGAGCAAATATTTTGGCATTTTATGTCCTGCTTTGAAAATCTGTCTTAAGATTTACTCTTTATGCCAAGATGGCAACTGGTTGCCATATCTATTATTATCATTTATATGAGAAAAGTAAGTAAATATGTAATATCCAAATTTAGTCTAAATGAGTTAAAAAGAAGTAGAAAGATTCAAGAACATGTAAATGTCGAAATTTGGCAGCATTTTGTACCAGTATTTAGATAGATAGATAGATAGATTTATTTCAGCATTAATCAAAACATGACAAACAGTATAACAACACATACATAGCACAATGTTTAACAATGATAAGATATATATTACTTTATATAAATAAATAAAAATTCATCAGATGATAATTTAATGTAGTGTTATGAACTATGTCAGTTTCATCAATGCTAAGGATAACACAAAAAAAGAGAAATAAATCTCTTATTTCCATTGTGGTCCTTCACATTGATGGCCTGACATAGAGAGGCATGAAATGAATCTAATACTGTGGTGACGTTAAAAGGATTTCAAACACATGAGCACAATAAAACATTAATACTGATACTATCCATCAAGATAAAAGATAATTGTGTTATTTTAAGAATATAATTCTAAAAAAATGAATATTGCTGCACACTTATCACAGAAATATATCACATTGACTCTAATTGATACATGTAAATCATTTTACTTTCAAATAATGCTAATACTGATAGTTATATAATGGCTGCTTTTCCTCGAAAACCTAGCATCCGCAGCTTAGAACAAGCTGCAGATACGAGGCTTTCGCAGAAAAGCGACAAATTATTGAGTTGTAAAAGGACCTATGCAAGAAAAGTAGTTGACAAGTTATACTAAATAAGGCAAAATAAACAATGTAACCCCTTATATTATATATCTAAAAAGTGGTCTTTTACAGCTCTCTTAAACATGTTCAAATTTGATAACTGTCTGATAGAAGGTGGTAGCATGTTCCAAAGTTTAATCCCTAAATATGAGAAAGACTTGAGTCCAAAACCTTTTACCTTGGGAGGCACAAAAGATCCATATTTGGAAGACCTTGTACTGTATGAATGAACTGAATCCTGTGTAATAAAATGTTGGTTCATATAGTGAGGACTAAGACCATTTTTAATTCTATAAAGATGACATAGCGTAATTTGCTCAACCCGTCTTGAAACTGGTAACCAGGATAAAGTTTTAAAATGGTGATTATCTATGTGAGTCTTTTGATCTAACTTTAGTATGAATCTAATCAACTTATTTTGAGTAACCTGTAGCTTGTCTTTCCAAAATTTTGTTAGACCATGATACCAAAAGCTGCATTCATAATCAAAATGACACTGAATAAGTGCTGAAACTAAGAGTTTTTTGTATGATCAGTAAGATAATCCTGTTTTCTATAAAGAAACTTTAACCTTGCATTAGCCTTCTTAATAACTGAACGAGCCATGGATTCACCAGTCAAGTTCTGGTCAAGAGTGGCACCCAGGTACTTAACTGAAGATGTTGAGTTGATAGCCTGGCCATTACATGAAACATTGAGATCATTATTTGACTTAAGTCTTTGTTTAGAACCAAAAATGATAGATTCAGTTTTGCCTAAATGTAATGATAACTTGTTGTCTACCAACCACTGGCTAACAGTTTCAAGATCTCTGCTCAACTCTCTTTCAATAGATGATTTACATTTGCCAGAAACAAGGATACCCGAATCATCAGCATATAAAAGCAATTTGTTCTTTACAGCAGCCGGCATGTCATTGACATAAATTAAAAATAAAAGAGGTCCTAAAATTGAACCCTGAGGGACACCACAAGTAACTGTACATGGTTTAGAAAAGGTACCAGAAATATCAACTAGTTGTTGGCGCTCAGATAAGTATGATTTGAACCAACGAAGAATATCGTGTCCAAGACCCATGCTTTCTAGTTTCATGAGAAGGATTGAATGATTAACTGTATCAAAGGCCTTCTGTAAATCAAGTAATACCATGCCTATAAGGTTACCTTTGTCCATTTCAAACTTAATGTAATCAGAAAGATGAACAAGACAGGTATCTGTTGAAAACCTCTTTCTAAAACCTGATTGAAATTCATAAAGTAAATTTTTCTCTTGTAAATATTTATCCACTTGATCATATACAACTCTCTCAAATATTTTAGATATAATGCAGAGAATGGACACCGGGCGATAATTTCCTACCTCAGTTTTGTCATTCTTTTTAAAAATGGGCACCACTCTAGCAGAGTTCAGATCATCAGGCACAACCCCTTGGATAAGAGACAAATTAATAATGTGAGTAAGAGGACATGCTATGATTGAAGCACTGTCTCTCAAAACTTTGCATGGAATACCATCAAGTCCAGTAGATTTGTTTTCACTGAGCTTATTCAAATATTTCAAAATCTGATTTTCAGACATAATTAAAAATGAAAAACTATCTGGAGTCACCCCTTTCTGTGAATAAAAACTTTGAACAAACTTTTGTCCAAATTTATGCAAAGATTTTGGCAGTTTCTCAACTAATTTAGAGGCAACTGTTGTATAAAACACATTGAATTTCTCAGAAACCTTATCTTTATCAAAGCAAATATCAGAACTATCATCAATTTTTAGACCTATATTGGAACAAGATGCTGACTGAGAATTTTTTGAAGGCAGACCAAGGTTCTTGAGTGCTCCCCAGAGAGATTTAGAATCTGTTTTGTTTTTTTCTAAAGTGTCAGTGAAAAATAATTGTTTAGACTTAAATATCAATTTTTGGGTTTTGTTTCTAAGTTGTCTAAAGCTGTTCAAATTTTCATCAGACTTATTTTTCTTATAGATGCAAAAAGCTCTATCTCTGTCATTAATGCTTTGAAGAATTTCTGGATTCATCCAAGGCTCAGTGCGTTGCTTTATTCTTACTTGTTTTATGGGTGCTAAACTGTTAACAGCTGACATGAAAATAAATTTAAAAGAATCCCAAGCATCTGAAATGTTATTACATAATAAGACAGAACTCCAGTCTGCATTCAATAAAGTGTTTTCAAGATCTTCCTTATTGTAATTTTTCATAGATCTTATAGAAACATTATTATGAGCCCCTATGAAAGATTTACTAACTTTCCTTGTACAATATGTCATCAAGTGATCACTTATACATATATCTAAAACTCCAGATTGTAAAATCTTTTCACTATCTGATACTAAAATGAGATCAATAGTAGAAGCAGAATTTCTGCTTACTCTTGTAAGAATTTCAACCAATAATTATTTTCAACAAGGCATCTGGCTGCCATTTCTGAACTTTATATAAAAAAGGTTGGTATGAAACAGAAAAGAACAAATGAGAAGGTGAAGAAATAAGAAATAAAGTAAATTTGGCTTACCAAATATTCTTAAAAGTGTTTTTTCAAGACCATATAAAAACTAATGTAAAAAATGTGATCTTCAAGATGGCGTCCAGTAGCCATCTCTTATTTAGTACTTTTCCTATATCCATATGCTATATTCATCATAAGATTTGAATTCAACATACCCAAAAACCCCAAGAGAGACATTTTTCGCATCTTTGTTGGACAATTTGACAAAAAGTTGACTTTTCCAGCTGCATTTGGCGGCCATCTTGGATTTTTGCGAATTGTGGGAGTTGCCCAAGGTTGCCATTCTGGCAACCAAGCTAGATCTGCTCTAGAACACCTATACAATGCAAAGAAAAAATATAACTGCATTGTACTCGACATTGCAAGGTTCCGAAACATTCAAATGGACTATCTTAAGTGATAACAACTATGGCTAAACAAGCCCCGCTTGAGGTAAGAAGTTGTGCAATATTTTTTCTTAATTTTGCGTCAATTTTCTAGCGGTTTGTTTGCATGTACCCTTCCAGTTCATTCTTTTCTTTTTAGTTTCTGATTTTTTATTTTATTTTATTTTTTATTTATTTATTTATTTATCTATTTTTTGGGGGGAGGGGGGATGGGGTCAGTGGGGGAAATTTACACGCAAACACCAATAAAGGGGAAATTTCAATGCATGCTTATACTCTCGAATATGGTGTTAAAATGCATTTAATTCGTTTGTACATGTATATCATAGTGGGACATTCAAACAACCATTTCAGCTGTTAGAGACGCCTAGAATCTAAATATAATTTGGATTTTTCTTTTCAATGTAGAAAATTAATCAGAAATGGGGGGAAGTATATTCCACAGAGAGGGAAAAGGGGCCAAATAACGACCTTTTTTGGAGAAAAGTATCACTGTCTAGCGTGGTATATTGATAGTACTTGTGCGAAAAATACCAGGGGGACTTTTATCAAGCATTATACGATTGATTTGTTAGTAAGGATCAGTTACGATAAAATGGTGTCGGCTTTCTGTTTTCCCCGATGTAACATATTCATTTTCAAATGTGTCCATCATTTTGATGATGAAACAAAAACATTCTGATCACATTTTGTAAAGACTGGGTCTCAATCGTGACCTCTAACGTGATAACGAGGATATTATTGAAAACAGACGATTTTTTTCTGGGTGGTAAAAATTGCTATCATTGTACTGGACGAATTTTGGGGGAAAATGGCCCTGCATCTGATCTTTAATCTACAAATGTATACCAATCTTATAATAAGCTACCAGGATTGCATGTGATCCAGGTTTGCTTTAAGCTGCAACAAATATCGTTCTATCGTCGAGCATTTATAGATTTATTTTAGAAAGTATGGAAACAAACATGGGCCTTTCTGTGTTCAAATTTTCCTAAGCACACGATCATAATGTACAGTACTGTATGTGCGCCATGAAGTCTGCGCTTCTTCATAGCATAGTCCCCTTTATTCATATCTACTCTCGCTTCTTCATTGTTTACTTGTTTTTCTTATAAATAAACATACGTTTTCAAAACTTTTCACACGGAATACTAAAATAGATCATGGAATAGAAAACAAAGCTTGTCCCATTCAACAAATGTACATGACAGCGCCGTAAGAGTCGTTTATGTCTCGTTTGGTTCGTAAACACACGTGTGTGCACTCACTTCGAAAGTAATTGCAAGTTTACTCGGTTAGCTAGAACGAATAGCTTTGGCAATATAACGCATCGTTCATAACTACATCGAATAGCACTCTTTTATTTTAGATATTCATCGCGTATTTTCCTAAATAAAGGATAAAAAATTACCACACGTGTTTATGCGCTATAACTGGGCCACCTTTCTTCATAACCGGAAGTCCCTCTTCTTATAATTCATTCATAGCATTTTGCAATGATGGAGAGGGATTGGTGGCCGTGAGTATATCATATATGTTTATTGTTAAATTGGTATTGTGTTATTGGCCAGTGGCCTAAATCACCGATCAAATAGTTATAGTCACCCGAGAATATCGTTGATTTAAGAGTATATTATTTAAAATATTTGATGATTTCTAACATGAAGCTGTGGTATAGAAATACTCTGATTTCTAATGAGACTAAGGGTTGAGAGTTTTTATGGTTCGAAATCAATGTCACCTAATGTAGGGGATAGATGAAAGTGCCTATATGCATATACATGTTTACATTGTATATATGATAGATTGCATTTTAAAATTGAGAAATACCGATGTCATGAAAAAGTTACAATAATTGTAAAAAATGGTGCACGATAGTCAAAGACCAGCCAATAAACATAATGCGTTGTCATAAACCAAAATAATCCATTTGAACCGGTATTGTCCACCCAAATTAACCCGGGACAACTTAACTTTCGTGTGCAAAGTCCGTCAGTTGAGCGTCTTAACAAAACATTGCCGAAGTGAGGTCGTTACATATGCAGATGTCCCGGATTAATCTTGCTGGACAATACAATGTGTCTTGTCATCAGTCTTTCATGATAAACACGGTAGGTAGCCCACGTGACTTTTGTGAAGCATTTTACACCGAACAATCGTCTGCTTCAAGTATGCTTTGTTCTATTTCTCAGCTTATACTCTACGGATGATTTTGACGAGATGAATTGCATCGTATGCGCCTTTGACAGGACCATTCCCAACCTTAACTTACTCTGCACCGAGTCCCATAGTTTTGTCAAATTTTCAAGCGAAAACATTCATATTGAATGTTTGGAGAAAGCATGATTTTGTTGCGGAGTGAGACAGAACCGGGAATGGCCTTCTCAAAGACGCGTACGGTGCACCTTATCTCGTCAAAATCCGTAGAGTATAAGATGATAAATTACACAAGACATACTTGAAGCTGACGATTTTTCGGTGTGAACGCTTCCCCGAAAGTCACAATAGTTACCCACCGTATAAATATTTGTAAATAATACCTGTACAACTTATCCCTGTGGTGGATGTCCATGTGCCGTCTGACTGACACACGATAAACGACTGTCCTGATACCCGGTAGTTTGTATCGCAGTTTATCGGGCAAATTGTACCAGCGGTAGTAGCCACACAGTCTATATTACCATTCTCTATGGTGGGAACATCGCGACAGTCAACTTCTTAAAATGGAATATCAAAGTATTGTCATAAAACACCGGGCTCGGATACGAAAATATTCTGGTTCGCCAACAGCTTTACGGATAAAATTCAATGTCTTGTCCGATATTTTTCGACTACATACATAACCATCTATTCACTTTATATATCTGTTTTAAATATGTCAGCGCAGACAATCTTGCAAGCCTTATATGAATTTCCGTTGCTAAATTTGTAAATTAACCATATAGGAAATAAAACTCACTTTCACACGTTGGTGGTATCGGTAACCAGGTTGGCGAGGTTTCTCCCGTACACGTTATCATACTGTTACCTAGCAACTCGTATCCCTCGTTACAGCTGTAAGTGCAAACGCTACCAAGATATGTGTTCAAGCTGCAGTTACATACGCCGTTAGGTGGGTACATGATAACATCGCACGCTCGCGCTGGAATAAACGAAAAACGAACTAACAATTGCATGAAACCATAAAGTAAATCAAGCGTCTAACCAACAAAATTAGTAACAAAATCGTGCTGGGGAATGTCGATTATTCATTGACAGTATAGGCGTATATAGAAGTGTTTAAGTTGAGAATAAAGAAAGACACAGAAGAGAGAAGGTATGAATAGATCTATACGGAAAATACTAGATATTCCGAATAAAACCTTTGCTAACAAATGGTACTGTCTTGAATTTCTTATTTCCTTACGTAAGTAAAGGATTTTTGGAAACATGTTTGGTTTGCAAATGTACCTTGCTCGAGGCCAAATCAAACTGAAAACTGTTAAGCGGTTGTTCGTCAGAATCACAATCGTAGAACAAAAAATAAATAATTCAGCATGTTGTAATTGGGTCAAAATACGTCTATGCTAGCTATTTTGTAATACATACCATAAACAGTAAATGAAAACCGACAGTTGGCAGTAAGACCGTCGTTATCCGTGGCTTTGTAGATAATTACGTGGTTTATTCCGTCAATAGACCCTAAAAAGGAGCTCCCACTTTCTTGACCAGATATAATGCCTTCACTGAAGTGCATAATACAAACGAGCAGTTATATGCAACGACTTTAACGGGTTTATGTTAACAGTTTATTCAGAAAATGCATACAGGCCACCGACCCATTATACAAAATATCTAGAGAACAAACAGTTTTACGAGTGTTATTAATATAATATAGACACAAAGTGGTCCAAAGAGATATAGTATCACATCGAAGGAATTTGACCGTTTTAAGTGCGAAATAGACGAACTATCGGAGAGCAAATGTTTTGACACATCAAATGAGTATAAATCTATTTATCTATGCTGAGCCTGTCTGGGGATGAACCAGAAACAGATGGCAAGCCGAAAGGGTTTAATAAGTTCATCCGAGTACCCATGGTAGACGAAATGTATGAAGAATGTGTCACACCTCCAAAAATAGTGATCACTGTTCGAAAGAGGATCTACGTTGCTATGTTTACTAATGTAAGAAAATTGTCAGAAAATTGAAATACAGAATCTTAGTTCTCGGTTGATATAATATTTAGACAGTTTGGTTGCATGTATCGGATTTGTGGATTTTTTCAACATCATTTTATATTTTTACAGATGCCAAACTCAGTAGGTTCTACCTAAGCGGCTAAGGCACAACATTGTTTAATTAAAAAATGTTAAAAAAGAAACAGTTAGTTTAAGAAAATACAAATGGGGCCTGAAAGATTAGTTAAAGAATTTCGTCCGACCTTTGTATAGTTCCGTCACTATCAGTTGCTGTTGGTCTCAACCATGACACAGTGGCTGCCGTTTCTCCAGGCGCGGCGAAGTAATAGCTCTTAAGATTCTTGGGTGGACATTGACTGAAAGTAGGAGGACGTGGAATGCTAGGGACTTGTATACCACCACCTCCACCATAATTGTCGCCATCGCCTAATGGAGTCAACATGCAATATTTTATGAAAGAATTTGTCCACATCTTGTGTTTGTTTTGAGTTCATAAGAATATATATCAAGAGACAGGTATGTCGAACTATTATATGTACACACAAAAAAAACACGTAGAAGGGGAAGTCCAACCAAATGTTTTGTTATTTTATAGTGCAATCATATTTCTTTTATCAGACGTATGATATCTGGATAAACGGTAAATTTTGTTTCGCAATTTGAAAATGACAAGCTTTTAACATCTAGAACCGATATTGTACACGTGTGCATTTCCCCTTCCCATATACCACCGCAGCTATAGTGGAGATTATCAACTATTACAAATGTCAATTATTGTCTTGCCATCCTTACAGTCAAGACCTCGCCCCACATAACTTTTATTTGTTGCCAGAACGGCAAAAATGCTTGCTAGAAAGAAATATAAGACCAGGTCGGCTTCAATGATACCTGATGTTACGCAGACTGCGGCAGTGCCTAAAACACGGGTTTACGTCATGGTTAACGGTGGGAATAAAAACATAAGTACACATAGATGGAGATTGTTTTAAAACAGCGTTGAAAGATTTTTGTTAAAATATTTAATGGTTTACGAGAATGAATCGAAATCCGAGTTGTTATTACCTCCCCTCGTATACGTTGTAAGAATGAACATAAACATTCAAGGATGTTATTTGTTGATTTAATTTTGTAAATTATTCTTTATTCTCACACAACTACTTTTATATGTTAAAGTGACATTTCACATTTAGGCTACTTTCCTAAATTCTACTTTTATGTTTATCTGAGAAAGCAAATTTTCTTACGAAAATTCTGAAAACTTCAAGCCAAAATATTAAAGCGTTTACGAGGAATATTTACTTTTGTGTTAAAAATAAAGCCAATTGTTGTGAACAACAGTTCAGATTTATATGGAGTTTGTCATTTTTGTCTCAACTTTAAAGGCGTATTTTTCGCTTATAAATAGCAACTTTCGAAACTGAAAGCATTTCTACGCATTAGAGTAACCAATCTTTGCATCAAGACATATTTAAAGAAAAAAGGAAATCGGAATGTCGTGTCCCTTTAAAGGGATAATAGCTGTGAAAAAGGAAGAAATACCACAAAAAATATTTTTTGTGTTATCGAGGTCTAATCATCTGATATTATGAAAGAAGTCTTTTCCGCCTGTAACAGAAATGTGTATTTGCGTATTTTCCCCCTTTTACAATGTATGTCAGTAGGTAATGTTTACAATTTCAAGTGCGAGTCGGAATTATCCGAGTTCTGAACGGTAAAATACGAAAATCAACGGAATTTATTTTCAAATCGTGTGCACGCATTGAAATGACGTCAGAGAATATAAACTGTAATATTGCAAAATGTGACCTGTCTCGGTAAAAGGGATCTTCTGGTAATTGTTAAAGTACCAGTCCTTGTCAATCTATGAAGACTGCAAAGACTACCCAGGATCGGAACTTTTACTCTAAGTTAGTTTTCTGAATCAAGATTGTTCTTCCTATCTACCTATAATATATAAAATATCCGATTTCAAAATTCGAATGAGGTTGGTGTCCGATAGATGTTATCTCAAAATTCAGTTTTCAACTAACTTCATAGAAGCACGCCTTTAGCGTGACGGGACACGTTAATACGGATGAGCACTGACTCTTTCCCAAACATGACCTTGTTTGAATGCCCTTACTAAAAAGAGTTCAAAAAGCATTCGTGCAATCTGAGGAAACGCTGGTAACCAACATTTCCCCCTATTGCCTAGATATTTCACCAGCAGTATTTTACTAAACCCTATGTTTATATACTCATTTTGTCGTCTACAAAACATTCAATATTCCAATTTATGAAAAGTTAAAATTATTGCCGCATGGGAAAGGGTTAAGTACAACAATTTACTACAATTTGAGGTTAACCCTTTCCCATACAAAACCTGATTCGGACGCCCCTATTTGCTAAAGCTGAGGAACCACCGTGACAAAAGAAAGGAATGCTTATTATTAGCAGTTTCTCCTTTTGCCTTTATATTGTCTAAGCTATTTCTTAAATATTTTACATTTTCAATGCCATTTATTTTGCAGTTTGGATCCGATTTCAATTGAAACAGTTATTTTTTGTCGTTTTGGGAAAGGGTTTAACATTATTCATAAGAAAGCACGCACTGGAATCCCGTGGAAATCGAAATGTTTCAAATCTGTGACCCGTCATGTTAAAAGGGACCGTATGGGAAGCGTGGAAAGTATCGACCTTGGTCAGTCTGATCTGACTGCGCAGACTGACTAGGATCGGAACTTTTGATTCAAAGGTTATTTTCTGAATCTAGAATGGTTTATACATCTTACCTTATTTACATTTTCCAGAAGCAAAAAATGATTGACATCTGTTGAGTCTGGTTCATTTCGCGAAATTTGATTTTATAGACTTCCCATTAGGCCCTTTTCTGCGTGACGGGCAACATTCATGAAATAACGGGAACTCATTTAAATTTTTGACGCACACTTTCCTGTGTATCACATGATCAACCGACTGTATACGGATGTTCACGGCTGTGACAAGTACCCGTTATGCTATATTTAGCCACGAATGTAAACATATTTTGAGCGCCGTGGAAATGTGAGAATACCAACATTTATACGCTTGTTGTGGGTAAACCGCGCATGGTTACTCGCTTGAAATACGGTCTTTCTGCATCTTTTTGTTCATACTTTAAAAAGGTAAACCTTTTTTTAAGCAAATGGACAGTTTTTTCACAGCTATTATCCCTTTAAGGAGAAATGTACTAAAATATTTTTTACTCAACCACCCATAATTCCCCTGCCTCATGGTAGGTTTCCACTGCCGATCAAATTAACTCAATCTAACCCGACCAAGCGATCGAGTACCGGTCGAGGACGGTCGGCATGGGTGATCGGGATAAGTCGAGATGATCGAGTTTGGTCTGCATCGATCGGTAACCCTGTCAATTTGTTACGAAACGTCAAAAAATCCGTGTAGCGATCGAGTAGAAAACACATCGGGAAGTTGCTCGAGTATCGATCATATAGAAGATCGAGCTGATCGACAATCACTCGTGTAGAGATTGTGTGTGATCGAGTCACTGCCGATCTGATCAACCCGATCAACACGACCAACTTATTTCCCCTGACCAAATGTATGTAGGCCTACACGAATTCTTCTCGATCTCTAGTCGATCAAACTAGACCCTGCCCGAGCACACCCGATAATTTCCCAAATTGAAGCCCGACCATCTTTCGTATTTTTACCCGATCACCCCGTCCGTAATTCGAGCCCTATACGATCAAGACCCGACATCTCGATCTATACACGACCAGATCGAGCTGATTCTATTCTAAGTGTTCTGAATGAAAATCTTTCTGCAGTATCTGTGATTATCAAATACTCATAATAACTTCATAATATTGTCGGTCTAAACATATACATAATTTTAATGTGACGTAAATGTACTTTTAGCTACTGACTCATCCTTAATCTTATTAAATATAACGATTGATGCATTCTTTTAAGCATTAAATACAATTATTTCAATCGTACGTGTTGTGCCTCAGAGCGGGGAATCACATGGCACACTATTTCCGATGATTTTCAATATCTCTGTTAATATAATTTGCGCGTGCTGTTTGTACACATTTATTACAACACGACCTAGTGTTCCCACTGCCGATCAGATCAACTCGATCAAGCAATCGAATACAGATCGAGCTCAGTCTTAAAGTAGCCCCCCTCCCCCCCCCCCCATATGGAATTGCTTCCTACGGGCCTGTTAAAATATAGATAAAATTATAAGTCTTCTTGACAGCCTCATCGTTTTGCATTTTATGCTACAAATGATATCGAATATTTTGAAACTACCCTCTTTTCTATTCCTTATTCCGCTTTCCAATACCGTAATCGAACTAGGTGTGTAAATGTCGAAATAATGCAAATGATCAATATTTATACTCACAAAAGAAGTCACATACAACACCGCCAATTGCGTCAGCTATTCCGCCTACACCTCTTCTTATGGGTTGACCTACACGCCTTAAAACTCGCCTTATACCCCTACGCTTTCGAACAAGTCTCACTTTCTCTACAAAAAGGAAAGCAGTAATGCCATCTGATCAAAATCTGGTAACAACCTTTCAGTTAAAACTTACAGACATCCGTTAAGGGACATTTAATGTGACCTTCTGACAATAAAAGCGATTAAAACCGCTAACGATGCCACGAGGACACATTTCAGTGCCATCTCTTTGCGCGTACTTGGAAAATTATATTTACATGTAACAAGATATTTGATTCATTAGAGTAGAGATATAAGATTTTGATCTTCCCGGGGTCACTGACGATGACCCCTAACTGGTGCTTGTCAGATGTTAATCTATATGTAAGTTAACAACTGATTTTAACCAGATTAACAGTAGACTTTGTATTGAGCAGAGGCATCAACATATTTGATAATAATAATACTGACTGTCAGTACTCGCTCCTTCTTCCCCAGAAATGAGAAAATTATTGCACAATTTCTTACCTGAAGCGAGGCAAATTTGTCCGTATTCGTTATCCATCCGAGCATGCACAATTTCCACCGTGCCAATTGTGTTACTTCATCGAATACTAGGTAAATACCATGCAATATAGTCCAATATCCCCTCAAGCATTTCTTGACTATGGGTTCAGTTGAATTGTCCGCTCCAACGACTGTTACATCCCGTGTAATGATACACGTAGTGTGTTCTCTTTTACGATCCGAGTCGTACGAAGGAAAACAATCAACATCGTCTGTCTCATCATTGACTACATCTAGATCGGCAACATCACAACTACTTTCTATCTCGGGCTAAAGTAAAAAAATGATATTTTTTTTCTATACAAGTTTTGCTTTGTTCCAAACAATTTCTGTTCAATTTGTCGAAATTTCGTAAGTAATGTTCTACCAACATTGACTTTGTACAAGACTATTTCATAGTTGCATAAGATACTTATTATATAAATTAGTAGGTAAATACGATCTTTTATATGAAGCATAACTGTTTATACTTATGTTATCGTACATCTTGTGATAATGTTTTATCTAGTTAATCAAAGCTTTCTAAAACAGTTTACTGGTTCTGTTTTCACTCATTTAAACTCGTGCTTTTAAGAAATATTCAAATAAGACCCTATATACCTCAAATTTTAATCCTGCTAATCCAAAACTTCCATTGATACTAGAACTGATAAGCACTATCGTAATAACAAAACATACAGATCCACACATGACGATCGATCGACGCTTTTAAATCTGAAATAAAAACGTTAATATTTTCCCAAACAATTTAAAGACTGCACGATCTTACAATTGAAAGGGGAACAGAAAAAACATCAAAGTCTATATTTACTTTTGTCCATTTCATTCGATCCAAAGCTATTTTTTCCGAGTTTTTTTTTTTTTTTTTTTTTTTTTTTTTTTTTTTTTTGATCTATTACAAATTTCAGTTTGAACCCCACTAGACTTTTTCATTCGTGAAAGGGTTATACATGGTAAAGAATGAGAGTTAATTGCAAGCACAGGCTAATTAATACAAATCAAATGGTGTCACAATTATGCCAAATTAAGACCCTTTTTTTTTCCATTTTTCCTCAAAGAATGTTTAAAAAAATAAAAGATAGAAAACATGGTTGCATATTTCAGTTGAAAATACAGATATATAATAACAAAAATCATTTAAGAAAAAAAATAATCGAACTGTACCTGACGATAGAAGCTTGCAAGCTGTCTGATCAGTACTATTCAAGTTTTTGATTGCAACGTAAGCTCGTTTTCTATAATCATTTTCGTATCCACCGTCTATCAACGTACACCGTATATAGCGATTGTTCAGTCGAGGGAAAGTTGGCGCGAAGCGCTACAAAGCCAGTTTTTCTTCTATTATTTTTCATTCATATAACCATAGCCGGCTTGTCAAATATAGAAATAACATCGTTGGTACATTGATCTTTATCTGTGAATATATGACACAGTTATGAAATGCGTGTGTATGACAAAATCTAGTAAAATCACTAGCCCAATCACTAACATTTTTCATAACAATTCCAGGCCTGATTCGAATCTGCTTTTTGGGACCTATACTGTTAATTTTGACCTCTATTTCGCATCGACAAACATTCCTTATTGCCTAATGTTTCCATTGCACCCGAATTTGTTGATATTTATGAAAAACAAAATATGTCGGTGCACGGTCTATAGCAGTCCGTTAATATGCCAATGTACGATTTATAGCTGAATCAGTGTACGGACAATAACTAGGAAGAATATGACATTTTTGACAGAAAAAATACGTTTTTACGTACAATAATGTATGAATTAAATCATACAATTCATAATGGTATATTTTCATTGATCAGGCCAGTATTTGTTTCATTGTCATAGTCTGAAATGGGAAGAAAGGCGGGTATAAAACCGTACCCCCGGATGATTAGCGCTACAAAGCAGTGATTTACAACCAGGCTCAAAATTTTCCTATAATGCAGATTTGCACCATATATATTTGCACCCCAGATGTAAATACTGCACTTGAACCCGGCCTCTGTTACTTTGGTGTATTTAAACATTTCCGAAACAAGACCCAGTTTTGACGTTCCTAATTTAAATAGGCTTTGGTAAACATTGAGCCAAAATAAGAGAATTCTTATAATCAGCATTTTCTTTTTTTGCCTCCACATTTTCTTGGCTATATTGCACACAAATCATATCCTTTTATTACAGCCATTTTGTTGTCTGCAGCAGATTGCGATTAGTAGCGACCTAGATTCTTGTTGTTTGCAAAAGGGCTAAAGTGACACTATGGTATTTTGCTACTTAGATGGACCCGGTATTATATCTGTCAGCGGTTGTTGATGAAGAGAGTTCCAATGAGCTAAAAAGCAACATTTTCCGGTGGCCAGAGTGTTCACATACCACACAATTCAATTAGTCATAACTTATTTTAATCGGAAACGCGTCATCATAGTGTTCATTAATTGCAAAACATATTTCTGTAGAAAATATTTCAAAAGTAGTGTATTCCATCATGATTTGATGAAATGCCGATACTTTTCCGCGAATTTATCGAACACCCCTTGTACATTTTCCTAAACAGTGTACATGTATATCGTTATTACAGAAGGCACCAGGCACCCAGGCATAGATTGAACTTAATACGTTTATGTACATATACAGTTCGATCCATGCCCGCTTGTCATATCTTAGTCAGAATTCATTAAGTGATACATTTGTACTAGTGTGGTCATTGCATATGCTTAACCAGTTTATCATAAGCATGATTTTCTTCGATGCCTTGAAGAAATTGGTCATGTGTCTAGCTTATGAAAGTACAGAAAGCGGATATGCGGGTCATTTAGCGGAATATATCGATGATTGTCAGGATATTGATCCCTATCTTCTTCTATTATGGGAAGTTTATCACTGCAAAGTGGTTATGATTCACATTGGTCTGGCCCCACTTTTGTCATACCAAAGGGCTTTCCTTTTAAAGTAAGTTAGATCACTAAACATGAATTATGTGTTATTTTTCGTACAATATTTTCACCCCTCTCTGTTCCCTGGCTACATTTCATGTACAATATATATCTATTTTCATAGACGATAAACTGTGATGTTCAAGTCTCATCAATTAAAATTTGTCTTTGTCCTTGTTTTTTCCTGGTAAACGCTTTATGTGTCCAATTTTGTCCTCAGAATGATATTCAATAATGTTATTTATAATATCGGGGAAATTTGTGCACTCGTTTTCACAGTAAAATACTTGAGTGTGGATGTCATCTGCAACATAAAACATAAAATGCAATTAGATAAAAAAAATCCAAAAACGAGTCACTTTGTTATTGGAAAAGGAAAGAACTAGAGTCTTCGGTATGTCTGAATGGTACTCTTTCACTTTCACTCCATCACCGAAGTTAACGTTTTCGCGCACAAAACGGACTCATTCAAGATGATTTCATCTTGCTATATACCGTAAACTACGAATACCGTTTTTAACTATAGGCCGTACACCTTTGTGTTATTGACGGTACACAAGACAACTTTGGAGAAGAGGAATTTATCGTAAATTGTAAATTTAAAAATTATCTCTGAAACATTTCTAGATACTGTCCTCGGTTTGCTTGTAGATCTATCGGGTATTTTATTGTATTGTAGATTGATATATCACCGACAAAATTGTTAAAACATGATTTTTTTGCGACAGACTAAAAGAGATGATTTGTGATTGTAGTCAGATTTTTTATGCTTAACTCTTATAGACCTCTGCTTATCATTTGATACAATCATTAACGTTTAGTAATATCTTAGCAACTATTAGGGTGAAAACTACTTACATAACTTTTTCAAGAATTTACATAACAAAAACAGAGAAATACTGACCTTGTAACGCATTGTGTTAATATTTCCTCGCTTGGCCAATCGCTATATCCGGTGTACGTTGATAGACGGTGATATCGGAAATGTCGTGCGCATGCTCTAAAACTGTATATCTACGTAAATATATGGCGTAATATCTGGCTAAATCATCAACTATGATAAATTAAGATAGTAAATCTTCTTGACTTTTTTTGGGGGGGGGGAGATTAAAAAATCGAGCAGTAGTAACGAGATTTTGTAGATCTCCCACTAAGGATAAATTGATGTAATAAATAAAGGCCATTGGTTTATTGCGTATATCGGCAAACAGTTTGAAACCTAGGGAAGTAAATATTACGGTAGAATACACGTAAGGTGGCCATTTGATATTCTTGAAACATCGGATTTCTTGAAGCGTCGTCGTTACGTACACAAATTTATTCGGGCACGGTCGTAAGCATTCGGTGGTGGAAGGTTCCGACGTAGAGCGAATCTCATTACGGGTATCCTACCTTAAAATCGATATAAATCTATTCTCAAATACTTTTCTGTGTTCAGAGAAGAAAATGTGTTCAAATTTAATTCTGCAGAATGACAGTCCACAAGTGCATATCAGTTTTCGTCTGGTGAATATCTATTTGTTTCCGACGATAAATATAACCGCTCATCCTTTCAGGGCACCACATTATAGATCTTAATCAACCTCTGTTAGTGTATTACATCATTTTGAAAATATTGAGCCAAAAGGAGAAAATGCTGGTAGTCAACATTTTCTTCTTTTGCCTTGATGTTTCCCAAACTTTGTCGTTTAGGTCCATAAAAGGCACCAGTGTGTAGGAAAGGGATATACCTTATTCATGACAGCACCAGCACCTATTATGTTAGAGACGCATGTGGAAATTAGTCAAATTAACCGTAACAATATCAGTACAGTCCTTTTACCGTTTCTATTATTTTTTTTCGTTTTTGGTATTTCTTAACTACAAAATGGACATAGCGACTATATTGTTTACCGGGAACCAGTAGATCCCACAGGGGCCATACATTTAATATGTAGTTGTTCGATTCTTTCATCTGTATGATAAACGATAGACTATGAGGGTGCAAAATTATTCAACTTATATACGTATACGGGTCATTCTACACTAAACGTATATTTCGTGTCCTTTGAGTGAAAATTGAAATAGCACATACAGCGAGAAATAATCCAGACCATTTTCGGTTTAGTGACATTCAATTGTCTAAACGTTATTGGAAAATCAAAGAAATTAGGCTCTGGATGTTGAGATTCCTGTTTTAACGCAGC
Source organism: Fragum sueziense (assembly GCA_963680895.1). Taxonomy (NCBI): domain Eukaryota; kingdom Metazoa; phylum Mollusca; class Bivalvia; order Cardiida; family Cardiidae; genus Fragum; species Fragum sueziense. Next base: position 14,093,976 of record OY804605.1, on the reverse strand, counting down.
TGAGCAAATGTCTGTAGTCCAAAAAACACATGTCCCCTCCGTAACTCTCTTATCGAAACTCACGCATGTTTCTTTTAAAACGTTAGCCTACATTACAATTTTGCTTAAAATCAATGGTTTACTATTTGTAGGTCATATTCTAATGATATAGCCATTTGAAATTGCGGTATCCTCTTTAAAAACGAACAGTGCATTACAGTCCCTAGTACTCCGTCAACTCCGTCACGAAATCAGAATTCATAGTGAAATACTCACAGGCAAGATGTTTACTTATACCAACCCTACGTAATCTGTGACGTCAGTCTTCCTTTACCAAAATCCGCCATTTTTAGTTAGAGGCCACAACATCCAAAGAAATCAGAATCGATGGATGATAAGTAAACCTACAGTTATATTTGCAATGTGTCCACACCGTCGCGTACATAAATTCGTATTTTCGACTTTTGCATTGTTTAAGATTTCACCAGTAAGTGTTTAAAGTCGACCTTGAATGAAATAAAAGATGTTTGGAATGGAATTTTTCCCCGTGTGCTTCTGATGGTAGATATGAGACAAAATCGTCAACTCCGTCACAGTCAACTCCGTACCAAATTTGACAGTTGCGGTATTGACAAAGCCGTTACGGAGTTGACTCATTCTTGTGTTATTGTCATTATTTTTACAGTTTTAAGCCATGTTTGTCAGAAATAATCACCTGGCCTACCTAGAAATATCGTGGAAAAAGAATAATGTATTGTGTTTGCTTTGGTTTTCTTTGCTTTTGGTATATTTGCTTTGGTTTTCTTTGCTTTTGGTATATACAGCGGCGGTTCCAGAATTTCTGTGAGGGGGTTCGGATGTACAAATAGGGGGGTTCGTTTTCCTAGTATTACACAATTGGAATTGAATTTCTACATGATAATGAAATAATCTGGCTACAGAGAGGGTCTGGATCCGTCAACGATATATATAATGCCGTTTGAAATGTTATGTTAATCATTACATAAAAACAAGGGCGGATCCAGGATTTTTTTCCAGGGGGGTGGGGGGTGTCCAAGCCCAATTTTTTCCGGGGGGGGGGGGGGGGGTCCAAGCCCAAATCATGGCTTAAAATGTAGTAAATATGTAACGTTACACTAAATTTATATAGTCAAAATTCAATTTTCGGCCAATGCCGGGGGGTTCCCCCCCTTCCACCCCCACCCGACCCCTCCTCTTGATCCGCCCATGTAAAAACAATTCAATCATTAATGGTATGTGGAGCATGCTGGTAATACACTTAGTCCTGTTCAGTGCCTTTCACACCTACAATGCTTCAAAATATCAAAATGTAAATGGGCTTCAGTCAATTGTTGAAAATATGGTTCTTGATTAATTCTTGATTAATTCCACTGGGCTGTTTTTATTATTATTTAGTTTAGTTTTAGCTCACCTGAGCAGTGCTCAAGGTGAGCTATTATGGCCACTCACCGTCCGTCGTCCGTCTGTCTGTCATCCCGTCCACAATTGGGGTGTTTGCACTCTAGCATCCACAAAAGTTAGGCAATCATTGTCAAACAAGGCCAAACCAATAGGGTCATAAGTTCTAGGACAAGTTCGATTACGGGTCTGATCAGATGAGAATGTGTAGAGTTATATTCCCCTGAATGTAAAAAATCTGTTTTAAACTTTTACACTCTAGCATCTACAATTGTTAATCAATCAAAACAAAACTTGGACATAATGTTGGAGACCATAAGATTTCGGATGAGTTAAATTTTCAGTCTGATCTGACCAGAAAGTAGTCTGGTTCCCGTACCTGAAATCTACTACGGATTTAAGTACGGTAATAGCTAATATCTGACGGTCACTCAGACGGCCTGGACAGGTGACGCTTTCCATACACCGAGCCGTTTCATTGGTCTATCGATTATATCGATTGACCAATCAAAGGACAGAATGCAGTACCTGTTCCCAGTCGTAAATTCAGTTATTTACACGAATGGGTACCAGTCTAACCAGAAAGATGTGAGTTATGTGCCCTTGATTTTTACAAAATTGCCGTTTTTGGCTGTTTTCTACCTTGTTTACACTCTAGAAACTACTATTATTAACCAATCTTGAAAGACAAATCTTGGACACAATGTCGGAGACCATAAGATCTCATATGAGTTTCATTTTTGTCTGATCGGATTAGAAAGTCGAGTTACTTGCCCTTGAATTTTACAAAATAGCTGTTTTCTACTGCTTTTGACCTTGTTTACACTCTAGAATCTACAATTATTGATCAATCGAGACAAAACTTGGACACAGTGTTGGAAACCAAAAGATCTCGAGTGGACTTGATTTTTGCCTTAATTGAACCAGAAAGACGAGAGTTATGTGCCCGTGAATTTTACAAAATTGCTATTTTCGTCTGTTTTCGACCTTGTTTACACTCTAGAATCTACAATTATTAATCAATCAAGACAAAACTTGGACACAATGTTGGGGACCATCAGATCTCATATGAGTTTGATTTTCGGTCTGATCTGATCATAAAATCGAGGGTTATGTGCTCTTGACTTTGACAAAATTGCCGTTTTCAGCTGTTTTTGACCTTGGTTACACTATAGAATCTTCAATTACTGATCAACCAAAACCAAACTTGGACATTATCCTGCTTATCATAAGACCTTACACGAGTTTGAATTTTGCTCCAATCGAATGAGAAAGTAATCAGTCATGTGCCCTTGAATCTGACAAAATTGCCGTTTCGACTCTAACAACCACAAATACTGAACTATCAAGACAAAACTTGGATATGATATTGATTACGATAAGATCTTGGATTAATTTGAATTTCAGAATAATCAGAATAGAACTTGCTCGGTTATCTGCCCTTAAGGTTTTACTCTAACAACCTCAAATAGTGACTAAAGACAAACCTTGACACAATTTTATTGACCATAAGTTTGTTTTCAGTCTCAAAGTCATAAATATTGATTGAATTGAACAAAACTGTGGCTCATTTATCTCATTTTGGTTCAGATGAGCGATAAAGGACCATTATGGTCCTCTTCTATTTTGATTTGTTCTGTTTGAGATTGAAAACACTTCCATGAATAAAGAAAACGTGTTCTTATGTTTGTTCAGTCAAGTACAATATGTCACTTCCGTAACAATTTGTCCACTCTGTAACGTTCTTGTCTTTACCGTAACACCATCAAAAAGCAATATTTTGCAGAATACAAGAACAAAAAATGTACATGTATATGATTATCTAAATCTCATAGTCAAATGGAATGGGTATATAGAGATTTAAAATTATATCAGAGTGAATTGATTAAACTAATAGATATGGAAGAAAATTAATTTGTAAGATATTGGGGACATGGCTGGTTTCCAATTCATTTTGTGAACTACAAACATTCTATTGAGAAAATCATTAAGTAATTTGATAAAGTACCATTACACAAGACAAATAATATCAAAAAGTTTTAGTTTCTCATTTATGAGTGATTTTAAATAAAAGTTTAAAAACGTTATGGAGTGGAACTTTTCCATCGGTAGCGGTTGAATATAATCACATATCTTGTAATGGGAAACATATTTCGTGTTGCCTTTATCTCTAGAACCATCGCAAGATATGATGTTAACATCCACACAAAAAAAAGAATACATTTTCAGAGATGATATTTTTCAAAAAAATGTTGTTCAAAATATACGTTTAGTGTAGAATGACCCATACATTTATATACATATAAACTGGTTTTGCAATAGGTTATGAGAATACTTTAAATTTTGAACGCTAAAGTGTCCCATGGATAGACTAGTTATTTGCTGATATACTTATTGTGTTAAGATTTATGGTCCAACTAGATATAATTTATTTTGTTAAGAGAGTGCCTCTGAAGTTAACGAACAAATTTCTTTGGAAGAGGAAGTAGTATATCCATGTTTGTATCCCTTCAATGCAATGTGACACTTGAAAACCGATAATTCCCCATTCCACGCAATATTCTCTGAGGCAACTACAGAGGTGAATGTAATGAATGAACCGTGTGCAAGAGAGTGCTCCAGATGGTGCAAACCAAAAACTGTTGGTGTGACACCTTTGAGATAAGATCCGGAAGTGAACATTTCATATCAACACCGGTCAAAGGTAAACATCCGGCTAAATTTTACCTTTTTTAGCTAAAAGAAATCAGTGAACTAACGATTAACTTGTTCTCCTGTTGACACAATCTTATTTATTTTCTTATTGAATGATGTTGCAGGCTACAAACGTAAAAGTAATTATCCACAAATCTGGATTTTATTGATTTAAACATAGTCTGAGTAGAATGTCAGTCGTTTCACTATTGAGACGTTTCCTACTTGAGACTTTTCACTATTGAGACGTTTCACTATGGGACGTTTCACTACTGCTTGTATTTTGTTGAGACGTTTCACTACTGATTTTTATAGGGGTTATTTAAAGTCATTTTTTTTAGCTTTTTTATGTTTTTGTTTATAAAAAGATATTATGAATGATAATCATAAGTTTATTTATTTTCTTCATTTTACAAATTATATCATATATGCTATTTAACCTTTTACAAAATAGATAAAAATGTGTAGATGTTTCACTATTTATTTTCATTTATTGGTATTTTATTTGTCAGTTTTATAATTTTAGAATCTAATTTTTTTCTGCCATTCTTTTGCATTTCAGATGCAGATAACATTTTTAAATCACTTGATTAATAAGTTTAACCCTTTTCCAAATGGCAAAGTAGATGGGTTATTTAATTTTGAGCAGATGCAGAAGGCAAAATTGATATGAATGTGTAAAGAATTTATGCACAATATAGCGCATTAATTATTGAAACAAAAAATAAAAGCTGATTAGATATACCAACATTTTCTTCTTTTGTATCATTATTTTGGGTCTTCTTTGGGAAATTATGAAATGTAATACATATATTGCATTATATTTTTTACATTTTATTTGTGCATGTTTTCTATGCAATTGAAACATGATTGAAGAAGAAAGTTGTGGTTTCTTTAGACGCGATATATATATGAATTTCCATAATGTTTTCTTTTAAATAATCAGATAGACGAATAATTGTAAGTGTACACGCTAAAAGTTAAACCACACTGAAGAGGCTCTTGAAAACGTTCAGGCAAGAAAAGAAAATGCCAATCAGATTTTTTCTTTTGCTTCAAGATTTTCTTAGTTATATTATATATCCTATTTTTTATCAAAATGAATAATTATGCAAACTTATCAAAAGATATGTGTTTATTGTTAGCCCTTCCCTGATTTCAAGGTCCCTTTTTAGAAAGGGTTTGTCAAAAAATAAGGCCAAGTGTAGATATCATATTCTTTCTTTTTGTCTCAACATTGTCTTTGTAAAATTCTTCTATAAAAAGTACAGTAAAATCTTTTCACAATCAATAATTTTTCATATCAATGTATACAGTCGGACAACTCCATTTTTTTTTACAAAATACACACGGTCATCTAACCATTTTGGAAAGAAAGGGTTAAGGGTTAATTAGTTATCTGTATATAGTTACAGTATATCACACTTATTGTCATTCTTTTAATGTGTGACACACTTATAACAGTAGCAAATAACACCTTGACAAACCGATGCTTGTACTATACCATGATCATTTTATCCCTTTCCCAAACAACACAATTTTAAATTGGTCCAATTTGAAAGTTACCTCAGATAATAATGAATGATATTCAAGATTTGTGTACAAAATAACACAGAAAAAATATCAAAACAGAGAAAATGATGGTTATGAGTATTTTTTTCCTGTGCCTCAATTTTTTTCATAAGCCTGTTCTATTAGCCATTATGATAGAAAAAAAAAAAGAAAAAAAATGACAAATGTGTACGTCATCTTTAACATGAAGCAAGACTTATTCAAATTCATAATGCAGTGTCCAAGATCTTTAATTTTTTCTATGGTGGAAGACCAAGCTAGGGGTTTTCCTAGCCATTTGTAAAAAATGAAGTCTTGCCTAATTTGCAAAACTTTTAAACTGAGGCCTCTTCCTAATTTCACATTTTGGTTTGGGAAAATATCGAGACAAAAGAAGCCAATATTTTTCTTCTTTTGTCTTAATATTTTCGTGTTGTATCATATACAAATCCTATCTTTACTAGAAATCAATCTTGTGGTCTTACCAGCTTTTAAATGGACCACCCTATAAAATTGCTGCTTGGGAAAGGTTTAAAACTACAACAACAACAACAAAAATAAATAAATGAATAAATAGAAAATGAATTTTTAATTTTACAATAATTTGTAATGGTTGAAAGATGATTCTCACATTTCCAAATATATAGACTGTTAACAGTTACCTATTATAATATATATCAATATTAATTGGATTAAAACACATATATTTTTCTTAATAGATCTATAAAATGTAAAAAAGATTTTTTTCTTGAAAAAATATGACAAATGCTAAAAAATAATAAGGAATTCTTGAAATAATGATGAAAAACATATAAAGAAAATAATAAAATTGTTGAGACGTTTCACTACCAAATAGTAGTGAAACGTCTCATAGTGAAACGTCCCATAGTGAAACGTCTCAATAGTGAAAAGACCGACACCCGTCTGAGTAAAACAGAAAATTCAACTTTTTTTTCGTTGAACTTGATGAAGTTCATGTTTTCCAGCGACCCTTTAGAAGGCGTTCACTCATTCCAAAACAAGACCTGGTATTGACATTCCTTAACATTTCCAGTAAACATTGAGACTAAAGAAGAACATATTGAAAATTGATTTTTTGGCATTTGCAACCACTTTCATTTTCCACCATTCTATAGAATCAGTCGACATGACGTCATAGCCTCACTTTCATTTTTTCATCGAGGGTACTTCCTCGGTCTTTATCGTTACGGGATACCAACTTTGAGGCAGATTATTTCAAAAATCCATCGTTAAAATTCATAAACAAAACTCTTTCTTTAAAGAATGTGATTTAAACTTTCTAATTACCAACGCATTTTTAATAATCAGGCGTAGTCGTCGAGATATTAATGCTGAAAGTTGGTAATGCTTCAACGAAAAAGACCGAAGCTTTCACCTCCACCGAATGAGTGCAGGTCCGCTGACGACGTTTTTGATTGGCTGAAAGAACTGTGCCGACCGAATCAATAGCCTCTAGTTTCCCATATTCCAGGCTCCCCTATTCAATAATAGTATTTCTACATTTTGCAGAGCTCCAGATAGGATGCGTATTTGCGCAAAATACGCATTGATTTGGTCATTATATGCATTTACTTTCATAAAAATGCGTACAGATACGCATTCAAAATAAGGAATATGCATTTGATAATCGTCAGTTAGCGTGTCAAGATCAAGGAGCGTCAGAAGAAACACAAAGAATAGGAAATTCCAACGATTAAAAATAATGTTTTGGTAGATGTAAAAATAGCTTATCGAAGTGTCTAATACGACTCAGCCAATCAAACCGGGAATTATTGGGGAATACCGATTATGTCACTAGCCGACCGAATGCAGATGACAATCAGCTATTCCGTAGATTACCAAATGCTGCCGAGTGGTGTATTTTGTCGAATTACAGTCAATCATTGATCTCCGTTAATTTTTTTATACGGAGCAAATCGTTTACTCGATTTTGATTGGATGATAAATATCAGGCCATTGCAACACTGCGTAAATAGGAAATTGCAACTCGAAGAAGTTTGTTTTCTTTTTGAATCGAGAGATGAGTAAATCTACTCCTGAGCACATCGTAATGGCGCCTTGGGCCAACATTATTTCTGAAGAGGCCCTACAGTACAGACAAAGATAGCCTCTCATTGAGAAAAAAGAAACACTTGATGATCGGAAAGACGGAAACATAGCGCCTTAGATGTCCACGAACTCGAAAATGAGAGTTGGTCATTCTTAGTTGCAATAATGTAACCGAAACCTTTTTGAATTATGATCTGGGTTTGAGTTTCGGTTACATTCCTTCCTATTCGTTGCAATGGAGCAGGTGCTAGAATGATTCATTCCAGCAAGGTTAGCACAGTCAAACTTCAAAATAAAGCTATGGAATGTAGGAAAAATGTTACCTGACAACAGGTTAACCATTTTTCTGTCAATCCAGCGTAATTTTATGTTGAAAATCACTTTCAAGTAAAGTTCAATTCAATTTTGAAGCGGAGTACCCACCCATTTTATTCCACTGAGACTAAAGTTTTCCTTTGGATGAAAATATTGATAACAATTCTTGTTGATACTTTTTAACTGAATTTGTGCCATGGAATATCTTTTCATGGGATTCACATCTGATTAGATATGTTAGCATTCAAAAAATTTTGCAAGAAAATGTGTTTTCCACTTTTTTGTCTTGCTCCAAAGAAGGGAATAGGGTGGACTCGTAGCCACAAACCAATACCCATCATCAAGTTTGTGGCAACGATATCGCAGCTAGGTCGTTCTGATCGGATGTACAGTACCTGTTCAGGGTTTCCGTTTGACCCGGGAGCTCGGGTTTTGACGCATGAAAAATGAAAATGACCCCAATTTGACTCTCAGAAATTTCAACTGATGCATCATTTTGACTCTTGATTTTTACGACTCATGCGTCACCCATCATTCAAGATGAAGGGATATCTACTAATTGACCCATTATCCAGGTCACACCTTTAGTTCAGAGCAGTAAAAAATCGATAATCTGTGACTGTGTAACGCACGTAAAGAGTCAAAGGCGGATCCAGGATTTTTTACCAGGGGGGTCAAAGCCCAAATGATGGCTTTTATTAAGAAGTTATATAGTCAAAATTCAATTTTCAGCCAATTCCGGGGGGGGGGGGGGGGGGGGGTCATGACCCCCTCGGCTAGACTGGTACCCAGCCCCCAGATCTATCGATCATATTCGGAGACTGGTATTGTATAAAATAAATGGTATATAATCGTCTGCTAACCATGATCACTTCCGCAAATATGTAAAGCGTTTCGCAGACACTGAAGAAAACATACATAGAGAAGACGGGGTACCAGTTTACCCCTCGGCCTCAGTGATGCATGCGGATTATCAGTCGTAAATCCATTAATTAATTTCTCACAGTCCTTGATTTGATTTGAAGTAGCTGTGTGGCAATAAAATACACAATCTGCTTGTAAAAATACCAAGAACTTGAAGAAGTTTATCATCACTCAACAGGTAGATCTAGCTCTCGCCGGCGGCCATGAAATTCTGATTACATTATCATTGAATAACAAACAGAATCCATTGAATCTGTAGTAATTAATGCTCAGTTTTCTTACTTATTCGAAATATAATTGATATAGCTGGCTGAAGTTCTTAAAAAAAGGTAAAATGATCAGATATCTTAATTGTCATGGGTTTTCGTGGTTTAGACACGGCATTATCAAAAGAAAATTTAAAGGTGCACTTTATCAAAGATAAATATTTTTTCTTTGAAATTTCTTTGGCATAAATGAAAAATATCAGCTTTTCAATATCAAGAATTTGATTTCTACCATTTTAAACAAGATTTCAATCTTGTACTAAATTTGTTAATAAGGGGGGGGGGGGGGGGGGGGGGGGTGTAAAATGTCAATATCCCTTCTCATCTGTAGCACTCTAAAGGTTTAAAAGGTGTTACATTTACTCTTAAAATAAGCACTTTGGTCTTTTTGAAACATTTTCATATAAGTCAGCATTCCACTCCCCCCCTTCCCCTCTATCAATCAATCAAGGTTTGATTTTTCTCGTGCTTCATTTTGACTCTTGGGATTTTGGCCTCAAGGGTCAATGACTCTTGGGATTTTGGTCCTAATGGAAACCCTGCCTGTTAATGTCAATCCTTTTCCAAACAAGAGGGTAAATACTCCTTGCCTCCAAAAAATATCTGGAAATACGCATTGAAAAAAAATCTGAGAGGTAAATACTCCTTGCTTCAAAAAATTATCTGGAGCTCTGACTTTGTTGTTGTTTTCTTGCAATGGCTGCCGCCACCTAGTCTGGTTCCCTGCCGTACTACGTGTTTTAGTATGCCAGGCACTCACTAAAAATGACCGCCTCCAGTGGGTGATTTGCAGGGCTTTTTCTCATTCATGAGTAGAGGCTGATCTTCGGTGAATTCGGTACAAAAAGCAGGTGACTTATTTCTATCTAATTACGTTGAAAAGAAGTTATTTTGCAGTGCAATATAACTTGTTTTCAATTTTATTAGATAGAAATAAGTCACAATGCAGTACTGGTAGGAAATTTTATAATTAAATTAATGTTACTTTCATTTGGGTAAAATTGGGTTAGTGACATCGGATGTACTCTCTTAAAAACAGAGCACATTATCTCTATATTCCTTTTCGATAGAATGAGCTCTGTTCTCACGGGGTCATTTCACGTCTAATCTCGGGGCCTTGGCGGGATTTCAGTATCCAATCGTTGGCTATATACAACAAAACAATTTAAAAAGCTGATACAAACTTTCATTGGCTGACGCTTCAAATTACCGGCTTCAGCCAAAAATAGAAGCGACGTAATATATACGTAATCAAACAAGATCAAACTGAATGATTTTGATTCGATAATTCAAATGTTACCGGCTTCAGCCAAAAATAGAAGCGACGTAATGTATACCTAATGATCATGCAAGATAAAACTGAATGATTTTCAGTGATTTTTTTTGTTAAAAAAACGGTCGTTATTGGGCCCCTTTCCCCTCTCTGAGGAATATACTTTTTTCCCCAATTTTAGAGAAATTTTCCCTTCCTTGAACTAGATTTTTTTCTTGCAAAGAAAAATCAAAATCATAGTTAGATTCTTGGCATCTCTAACAGTTCTAATGGTTGTTTGAATGTCCCATTATGATATACAAGCAAGTTAAATGCATTTATTACACTGTATTTGAGAGTATAAGCATGTATTGAAATTTCCCCTTTTTGGGCGTTCACGCGAACATTTTCCCCCACCTATGGGCCCTGACCGCCTTCCCCCAAAATTAAAAATAAACACTGATTTTGATTCGATAATTCATATGATGTGCTATAATTAGATTACGACGACCAAATAGGCTGTTGGTGTATCAAAAACTGCAGAGGTCATATTTGATGGTTTAATCAATAGACCTCGGTATTTGGAGAGTACATCGGATGATGATTATTTTAGCATGCACAAAAGAAAAGCTTAAGGTGCTCGAATACAGGAGGCTACAGGCTAAAGTAATGTTCCTGTGGTACAAGGGGGTCGGGGTGTTCAAATGAACCCCCCTCTGAAGCCTGATTATTTGATTTTCGTGCAGAAATTCAATCAAAAATTGAAAATTCAAATTATTTTGTATAATAGGATAAAGAACCCCCTCACAGAAATCCTGGATCCCCCACTGTTTTATGAAAGGTTTTTGTCGAGCCCGCTTGCGGTGAGCTCGACATAGTTGTCACAATGGCGGTTCGGTGTATGTGCGTTAGTGCGTTAGTGCGTGCGTGCGTTAGTGCGTGCGTGCGTTAGTGCGTGCGTGCGTTAGTGCGTGCGTCCGTCCGGATGGAGCTTGTCCGGGCCATAACTTCACCATGGATGGAGGGATTCAGAAATAACTTGGCACAAATGTCAAGCTCAGTAAGGCGGAGTGTCGCGTGCAAGAACCAGATTCCAAGCTCAAAGGTCAAGGTCAAACTTGGAGGTCAAATGTCAAAAATGAGAAGATTTTTGCTTGTCCGGGCCATAACTTCACCATGGATGGAGGGATTCAGAAATAACTTGGCACAAATGTCAAGCTCAGTAAGGCAGAGTGTCGCGTGCAAGAACCAGATTCCAAGCTCAAAGGTCAAGGTCAAACTTGGAGGTCAAATGTCAAAAATGAGATGATTTTTGCTTGTCCGGGCCATAACTTCACCATGGATGGAGGGATTCAGAAATAACTTGGCACAAATGTCAAGCTCAGTAAGGCAGAGTGTCGCGTGCAAGAACCAGATTCCAAGCTCAAAGGTCAAGGTCAAACTTGGAGGTCAAATGTCAAAAATGAGATGATTTTTGCTTGTCCGGGCCATAACTTCACCATGGATGGAGGGATTCAGAAATAACTTGGCACAAATGTCAAGCTCAGTAAGGCGGAGTGTCGCGTGCAAAAACCAGATTCCAAGCTCAAAGGTCAAGGTCAAACTTGGAGGTCAAATGTCAAAAATGAGATGATTTTTGCTTGTCCGGGCCATAACTTCACCATGGATGGAGGGATTCAGAAATAACTTGGCACAAATGTCAAGCTCAGTAAGATGGAGTGTCGCGTGCAAGAACCAGATTCCAAGATGAAAGGTCAAGGTCAAACTTTGAGGTCAAATGTAAAAAATGAGTTGATTTTTGCTTGTCCGGGCCATTCCTTAACTTGGCACAAATGTCAAGCTCAGTAAGGCGGAGTGTCGCGTGCAAGAACCAGATTCCAAGCTCAAAGGTCAAGGTCAAACTTTGAGGTCAAATGTAAAAAATGAGTTGATTTTTGTAGAACCAGATTGCTAGCTCAAAAGTAAAGGTCAGAATTTTAGGTCAAATATCAAAAATGAGTTGATTTTTGTTGAGCCCGCTTGCGATGAGCTTGACAAAGTTGTCACAGTGGCATGGCTTATTTTCCTTATATGTGACCCGTCGCGCTAAAAGGGACCTTATCGGATTTGTGAAAAGTATCGACCTAGTCCGTCTGCGCAGTCCGCGCAGCCTGACTAGGGTCGAAACTTTTCACGTTTAAGTATTTTCTGAATCTAGAATGTTTTCTCTACCTTACAATATTTTCGTTTTCCAAATACGACATCGGATGGACTTCTGCTTGGTCTGGTATATTTCTCGGAATTTGGTTTTATGGACTTAGCATAAGGTCCCTTTTAGCGTGACGGGTCACATATGTATACTCAAATTAATCCATTCTGGTATCTCGTTATAAATACATAGACATGTAATATTTTGTGAACAATAAACTGTCTCACCATGATCCCCATCATTCCAACTTATTTTGTCCCCACTTTTACAACGCCATTGTAATGACAGCTGTAGACATAGGTATGGTCTTCTTTCTTCAAAATGAGCGGGCTCGACATGTTGCCCTTCGGCATCTAGTTTTGCTTATTTCTCAAGTTGCTTGGTTAACCCTTTTTCAAACAAGACCTAGTTTATAAGTACCTTGTGTATTTCAGTGAACTTCACGTTTGAATATAGATGGATCTCTGAATGACAGACAGACCCAGGGGACTCAAACCCCCACCCTCACCACCACCCCCTCCCCCCGCACCAAAACCATGGACTCTTCCACCAGAACTGGATGATGAGGATGATCCGTTTAAAGGTAAGTTAGCCCATTGCCAGATGGCAAAATGTTAAACTGTTCCAATTTATAAGGTGTTGCAGAAGACAATTTTAAGAACAAAATTTAACATATTTTTAGCTCCATTGGCCTTCAGGCCAGCGGGCTATTGTCATGGCGCTGTGTCCGTCGTGCGTCAGTCCGTCCGTCCGTCCGGTCGTCAACTTTTTCTTTAAAAATCTTCTCCTCAGAAACTACTGGATGGATTTCAATCAAACTTCACAGGAATGATCCTTAGGTGGTCCTCTATCAGATTCCTTCAATTAATTCTGATTGAACCAAAAAGTCTGGAGTTATCTGCCCTTGAATTAAAAAATGGCTGTTTTGACTTTGTTTTCACTCTAGCCACTACAAATATTGATCAATCAAGACAAAACTTGGTCAGAATGTTGTTGCTAATAAGATCTTGCTTTAATGCAATTTTCAGCTTGATCTGAATATTGCGTCTTCAGTTATGTGCCCTTGAAATTGGCAAAATTACCATTTTTGACCTTATTTTTACTCAAACAACCATAAATATCCACCAATCAACACGAAACTTTCATGTTATCATACTGGCCATAAGATCTTGCATGGGTATAATTTTCAGCTTTACAGGAATCTTAAGTCATGATTTATCTGCCCTTGAATTTGACCAAATTGCTGTTTTCGACTTTGATTTTACACTCTTTACATCCACAAATATTGAACAATCATGTCAAAACTTAAACAAGATGTATGTGAAGTTAAGATCTTGCTTTAGTGTGATTCTTAGCTAGATAGGAATATAAAATCCTCAGTTATATGCCTTTCAATTTGACAAAATTGCTAATTGTGACTTTGTTTACACTCTAACAGCCAAACTCGCTCTAACAAAGACAAAGCTTGGTAATCGATAGATCTTATATGAATGTATTTTCAGCTTTCTATTTACTATTTATTTCTATTTATTTAGAGCAACAAGTATTGAAAAGTCTAATCAAAACTTGGACTTAATTGATATTACAAGAAATTCAGGTTTGCCATTTGCTTTAATTTTGGAACAGGGTATTTCCCAACATCTTTTTTTAGCTCAAAATCTATTTTTAGCTCAAAATTTATTTTTAGAAATATGAAATATTTTGGAGTAATCAATGATCTGTTAATTTAGATCTGTTTGGAAGAAGTAAAATTTTAATTGCTAGTATCATCCTTAGCTGGAATGTTCTCCAATTGCCTTTTACCCTTTCTCAAATGACAAACATATAGTTTCACTTTCTTTGCTTCAAGAACCACACATTTTGAACAATCTAGTTTTGTAACTTTCTTTTTGTTCTATGAAACACAAGCATTGAACAATCTAATAAAAACTTGGATTAAATATTACATGAAATTCAGGCCTTTGGAGCGACTCAAGACCTTCAGGTCTTCTAGTTGTCTTACAGGGAAGAAAGAATTGTGGGAAAATAGAGAAATTGCATGTCAATTCCTTCATTTTCTACATATATTTTTTTCCAAAGTCATAAGTCCAAAGTTATAAGGAGTCAAAAAAGAGTCATTGTGTGATAATGGAATAACCCTTTTCCAAACAGCAGACATTTTGACTATTTCAATTTAACCCTTTCCCAAACGGCAAAATTTTAGGGCGATCCACTTCAAAAAGTGCCACAAATGACAAAATGGATGTTATTAAAGATAAAATTTATGTAAAATATGGCATAGGAAATATTGAGACAAAAGGAGAAACTGCTGATAATCAGCAGTTTCTTCTTTTGTTTCAATGTTTTGCCAAGCCCTTTCTATTACTATTAGGGATTTCAAAACCAGGTCTTGTTTGGGAAATGGTTAAAAGCCTCCACAAACATTGTAAATGAATGTTGGTAAGTTTTTAATTTTTAGGTTTTATAGAAAAAATCACAATAAACAGTGATGCAAAAAGTTAAAATGATCAGCTGTATCATCAGCATTATATGTTTATCAGCATTTTTGACACTTTTTGGACAAATTAAGTTAGGCAAATGTGTTGTTTACAATATCATTAACAAATTTAGAATTTTAGTACTTTCTTGAATATGACAGAGTAGATTAAGAGGTTTACAATGCTCCAAATAGAAGTGTAAAGACATTTGATGATTTCAAAATGAAAAATATAATTCAATGCTCATCAAACCTTTTGTTGTGGGTACTCAATGGAATCATCTCACTGAGATAGTAATAATGAGTACCCATAACATAGGGCTTTGATTTGAGCTTACTAAAAAGGTTAGAATGGCTCTACTCCATCTTATCTTTCGCTCTGGGCTTATCACAAACATTATTGATTGTGTATTGTATAATGAAAGGAAAGCGCCCATCAGCATCTTCTTTTTTCCTCAATATTTTTTTAAATTCCAAAGACTTTTTTATTAGACACTTTAAAATCAGTCCAGGAAAAAAATGATAGATGATTTAAATATCAGTTTAACCCTTTCCTAAACAGTCAAATTTTATTATGGTTCAATTTAAAAGTTACAGAGGGCAAAAAAAAATTCATATTAAAAGAAAAAAAGTATAAGATAAAGCACAGAAAATGCAAAAGGGGGAAATGCTGATAATCAGCGTCTTCTTCTTTTGTTTCCATGTTTTCACAAGTTTTCACAAGCCTTCTTTATCAGGGGCGTCTATACCAAATCTTCTTTTAGAAAGGGGCAATCCTTTTCCAAGCAAGACTTGTTATTGCTGTACCCAGAATAAGAAGCATTGGAAAACATTGAGGCAAAGAAGAAAAATGCTGATAACCAGTATCTTCTAATTTTGCCTAAGTATTTTCAGTGCCATATTGTACCCAAAACATGATAGCTTTTAAAAATCAACATCCATTTTATTGTTAGGGAATCTTGTAAAGTTTGTTTATTTATTAATTTCAGAAAAGAGATTTCAGAAAGAGCTCCAGTTTCGTTTGGTTGGTGCCATAGAGCGAGCAAACAATGACCTTCTAGAGAACTTAGTACAGTCTGGTGTAGATACAAATGCTAAAATTTTACTGGTCAAAACTCCGCTGACTCATGCTGTTGAACAAGATGAAATTTCAAGGGATGCCGTAAAGATTTTACTCAAAGGTGGAGCTAATCCTAACCTTGGAGATTATACACCGATAAACCTGAAAGCTTTACACACAGTAGCAGCCAGGGGTGATGTGAAAATTGCTCAAACTATTGTGGAAGAATCAAAAGCAGAGTCATTTGACTTGGAAGTTCAGGACAAAGCAGGATGTACGCCTTTACATTTTGCCGCAAAATTTGGACAGTTAGAGATGGTTAAATATTTATTGAGTCAATCAGCAGATATTCATGCTAGAGACTATAGTGGGTGCTCAGCCTTACATCGAGCTTGTGAGAGCTCACATTATGATGTGGCGAAGTATTTATTAGACAGCGGTCATGATGTAAATGTAGTGGATAACTACAACTGGACCCCTCTATTCTACAGTGCATACTTTGTTTACATGGATATTGTTAAACTCCTCTTACAATACGGTGCTGATTTGTCTGTCTTAGATTTGGATAAAAATTCTGTTCTGAGTGCTGTTTGCTATTCCCAAGTTTCTTCCGCCAACTTTTACCCAATACGGACAATCGTTGCCACTGCATTCGACTATTACGAGAGGTCAAGATCAATTCCTCCGCCAGATTTAAAAGATCATTTGATCAACGAGGATACATATCTGTTGTGGGATTCGGATGTCAGGAGACTTGAATTGTTGAAACTGCTGATAAACACCGGCATCTCACCCAACCTGTATAGAAGTGATTCAATGGCCATGCTGGATTATGGAGGTTTGTATCGTAGAATAACAAAACTTTAAGACTAGTCCAAACTGATCATTAATTTGAGCCGGGATCCGGAAAAACGTCCCTTATAGCATTTTTAGAAAATTGAGTTTCAAGATCAGTCTTTAGCCAGATGCAGTCCAATATGCATCCACACTGGTCTCTTTAAATTACTATAGGTCACGAAGAAGCTATAGGAGAACAATGTGGATCCTGATAAGACTGTGCGTATGCACAGGCTGATCTGGATCCATGTTGGGCTCAAAAGCCTTAAGGGACGTTTTTCCAGATCCTGACTCATTTGTATTCTAGTATAGAAGTGATTTAATGGCCATGCTGGACTATGGAGTTATAATTAATCCTTTTCTCAAACAGCAAATTTGAATATTGTTTTAACTTTTTTCAAATCAACTCTTTTTAGGGCTGTAAAGAGCTGCAGACAGCACAACTGACTTTGACATTTAAGATTGGAATTGTGTGCAGTAGAGCATGGAAAATGTTGAGGCAAAAGGAGAAAATGCTGATTATCAGAATTTACTTCTTTTGTTCTAATGTTTCCCAAACCCTTCCTAATAGGGATATCAAAACCAGGCCCGGGTTTCTCAAAAAAACTTAAGTATATTCTCATGAGAACATGCTCAACATCAAAGGGATACTCTCCAACGTTGAAGGGTAATCGATTGAAGTTCACATGGATTTCGTGCGATTTGAGCATGGTGCTCAGATTTGAGCATGAGATTGTACTTAAGTTTTTTTGAGAAACCGGGGCCAGATCTTGTTTGGGAAAAGGCTAATCCTTGCCCAAAACACTCTCTGTAAAACATGAAAAAATTAAGACAAGTCTAAATTGACCATTAATTTGTTGTTAAATAGATTGGAGTTACAAACAACGATATTTAAATGAAATTTGCAAACAGTGTATATAATCTTAAGTTGCAAGCATAAAAAATTTTGGTTGAAAGCTCTACCACTACCAGGAAATTCCTGGCATTTTTTTTTGCCTTCTCTGCTTCAAACATTTTTCAAATTGGTCAGATATTTATGAAGTTTTTGAAAATTATTCAAAAAATGTGTAAAACTTGTTTCACATGAGTCCTCATCATGGTTATGGTGTTAACATTTTATTTTAGACTTTAACCCATTACCTAACTGTGAAACCTTTTGGGTCCACACAAGATAAAGGCATTGGAAACATAATGGAAAATGAAGAATTGCCTTTGACATTTCCCACGATGTTTTCTTCACAGATATACCAAATATGTAAGATTTTAGTCACATGAAATTGTCATCTGCAACATCTTTTAATGTTAGACAAGTTTGAAATTTTTCAGCCTGATAATAGGTTAAAAGACAATGCATTTATTTTTTCTCTCTTCAGAATTTGCCAAGAGAAGAATGTATCTAATCCTGGCCGGCTCCAAACTTGCACAGGACGATCCATGGGTTGACTTGGAAAATGGTGAGAGCCATGAAATGGAAGCCGATTGGTTGAAATGGTATCAAGGGCAGTTAACTCAACAGTACAGTCTGAAGCGACAGTGTCGGAACGTTATTCGGACTAGTCTCAGTTTTACCAGGGATATAAATAGTGCAATATTCCATTTACCAGTGCCAAATTCTATGAAATCTTTTCTAAGGTTGGAAGATTTTGATGATTTGATGGAAAGTTTTAAAGATTTTCAGCAAAAAGGAGATGGAACAATTGATCTAAGCTAGATTCTTTGATCAAATTTTCTTTTCCCTCAATATTTGCAAAAGGTATCAAGTTGTCAAATCCAAGCATTGCATAAGCACAAAGATAATTAATTAATGATTCTTTCAAAGAAGGATTCTGCATTCATCATTTTCTGTTTCCAAAAATGTTTTCTGCCTTTTACAAAGCATTTTGTTGTTTGAAAGACCTGTAAGTAATATTATAGCACATGAAAATACTAATAGAAAAGGAGAAAATGCTAACTCAATATGTTATCCTTTTCCCTTGATGTTTTCCAAAGCTATCTATTTCAGTAGATTCAACTCCAAGGCTTGTTGGGAAATTGGTTATCTAACTACATAATTATGTGCACTTTTCACTTATCTCCCTTTGAATATCATTGTTGATTTAATGATCCTGTGCAAAACAAGACCAAGTTTTGACTTCCCTTGCAAAATTGGCTTGAGAAAACATTGAGATAATCAGCATTTTCTCCTTTCCTTTAAATATTTTCTCTGCTATAATTTATAAAATTTCATATTTATTTACAGTATTTTGTTGTCTACAGCATCTTATAAACTAGACCATACTAGAGTATTGTCATTTGTGGAAGGGTTAAGGCATGCTTGAAGAATTTTCAATTCTTTAAATAGGCATTTTTGACCTATAACAGCAAGATGTCAATTATACTGAAGATAATAACATTTGAAAATATATTGGAAAAGAAGAAACTGCTGATTAACCCTTTCCCAAACAAGACCTGGTTCTGAGGTCCCTAATAGAAATGGATAGGGAAAACATTGGGGCAAAAGGAGAAACTGCTGATAATCAGCAGTTTCTCCTTATGTCTCAATATTTTCTATGATATACTGTACACAAAGCCCTTCCTTTTTAGCTCACCTGAGCACAAGCTCAAGTCAGCTATTGTGATCACCTTTTATCCGGCGTCCGTGCGTCGTCCGTCGTACGTCGTGTGTCGTCCGTCAACAATTTCTTTAAATGACATCTCCTCCTAAACTACATGGCCAATTTCAACTAAACTTGGCAGGAATGTTCCTTAGGTGACCCCCTTTCAGAATTGCTAAAAGAATTGAAATCCATGAAAAACTCTGGTTGCCATGGCAACAGAAAAGGAGAAATTTGACTGAATCTCAATACTATCTTTGAACGACATCTCCTCCTAAACTATTGGGCCAATTTCAACCAAACTTGGCAGGAATGTTCCTTAGGTGACCCCCTTTCAGAATTGCTAAAAGAATTGAAATCCATAAAAAACTCTGGTTGCCATGGCAACAGAAAAGGAGAAATTTGACTGAATCTCAATACTATCTTTGAACGACATCTCCTCCGAAACTACTCGGCCAATTTCAACTAAACTTTACAGGAATGTTCATTAGGTGAACCCCTTTCAGAATTGCTAAAAGAATTGAAATCCATAAAAAACTCTGGTTGCTATGGCAACAGAAAAGGAGAAATTTGACTGAATCTCAATACTATCTTTGAACAACATCTTCTCCTAAACTACCAAGCCAATTTCAACCAAACTTGGCAGGAATGTTCCTTAGATGACCCCCTTTCAGAATTGCTAAAAGAATTGAAATCCATAAAAAACTCTGGTTGCCATGGCAACAGAAAAGGAGAAATTTGACTGAATCTCAATACTATCTTTGAACGACATCTCGTCCTAAACTACCAGGCCAATTTCAACTAAACTTGGCAAAAATATTCCTTAGGAGGTCCTCTTTAAGAATTGCTAAAAGAATTGAAATTGACTGAAAACTCTGGTTGCCATGGCACCAGAAAAGGAGAAATTTGACTAATTCTCAATAATTTCTTTGAACAACATCTCCTCCTAAACCACTTGGCCAATTTCAACCAAACTTGGCAGAAATATTTCTGAGGAGGTTCCTTTTAAAAATTGCTAAAAGAATTGAAATCTTTTAAAAGCTCTGGTGGCCATGGCAACAGAAAAGGAGATTTTCCACCAAATCTCAATGACATGGTTGAATGATATCTCCTCCTGAACTATCAGGCTAATTTCCACCAAACTAGGCAGAAATATTCCTTAGGAGGTCACATTTCAAAAATTGCTAACAGAATTGCAATTTATAAAAAAAAAACCCAACTCTGGTTGCCATGGCAACAGAAAAAGAGAAATTACATGAAATCTGTCAAAAGCAATTTCTCAATAACCGCAGAGCCAAATTTGACAAAACTTAATATTTGCATTGCTTATGATATTGCTAAGAGGTACTTTTTTTTGCTTTTCAATATAAAACCTTGTCACAGAAAAAGGGGACTTCTAGTAAAAATCTGCTTATCAGGCGCATAGCATCTACATTTATGCATGGATTTAAGAAATTGTATGGGTAAATGTGTTCTTTATCATGAGTAGATGTTCTATTTGAAATATATATTTAGGTAGGTTCAAGTTCATAGATCTAGGTCAATTTGTAAATTTCTGTTTGTTTGTCAGTCTGTATGTTTTATTTTATTTCCATCTGTCCAAAGCAATTTCTCCATAACCAAATAGCCGAATTGGATGAAACACCATATTTGAGGTACATATGATATTGCACTAAGGTAGTTTTCTGGGTTTTTAGCTCACCTGAGCACGAAGTGCTCAAGGTGAGCTATTGTGGTCGCTTTTTGTCCGTCGTCCGTCCGTCTGTCCGTCCGTCTGTCTGTCCGTCTGTCCGTCCGTTCACAATTTCTTTAAACATCTTCTCCTCCTATATCAATGGGCCAAATTTTACCAAACTTGGCAGGAATGTTTCTTGGGTGACCCTTCTCAAAACTTGTTCGCGGATTTTTGATTCGTCAAAAAATGTGGGCGTGGCAGGGCGGGGCTTATCAGACTAAGAGAAATCAAAAGAAAATTCTTTAAAAATCAACCATTGGGCCAATTTGAACCAAACTTGGCAGGAATGTGCCTTGAGTCACTCTTCTCAAACTTTATTCACAAATTTTTAGATTTGTCAAAAAATGTGGTCGTGGCAGGGAGAAAGGGGCTTATCGGCTTAGAGAAACCATAAGAAAATTCTTTAAAAATCAACCGTAGGGCCCAATTGAACCAGAATTTGCAGGAACGTTCCTTGAGTCACTCTTTACAAAATTTGTTCACAAATTTTTACATTTGTCAAAAAATGTGGCCGTGGCAGGGAGAAAGGGGCTTATCGGAGAAATCAGAAGAAAATTCTTTAAATATCAACCATTGGGCCCAATTGAAGCAGACTTGGTAGGAATGTGCCTTGAGTCACTGTTTTCGAATTTATTCACAATTTTTTACATTTGTCAAAAAATACGGCCGTGGCAGGGAGAAAGGGGCTTATCAGACTTAGAGAAATCATAAGAAGTTTTTTTAAAAATTAACCATAGGGCCTAATTGAACCAGAATTTTCAGGAATGTTCCTTAAGTCACTCTTTTCAAAATTTGTTCACAAATTTTAACATTTGTCAAAAAATGTGGCAGTGGCGGGGAGAAAGGGGCTTATCGGAAGAAAATTCTTTAAAAATCAACCATTGGGCCCATTTGAAGCAGACTTGGTAGGAATGTGTCTTGAGTCGCTATTTTCGAATTTATTTCACAATTTTTTACATTTGTCAAAAAATATGGCTGTGGTATGGAGGAAGGGGCTTATCGGACTTTGAGAAATCAAAAGAACATTCTTTAAAAATCAACCAAATGGCCAATTTTAATCAAACTTGAAAGGAATGTTCCTTGCGTCTCTCTTCTCAAAGTTTGTTCACAAATTTTTACATTTGTCAAAAAATGTGGGCGTGTCGGGGAGGAAGAGGCTTATCGGAAAAGAGAAATCATAAGAAAATTCTTTAAAAATCAACCATTGGGCCAATTTGAAAGAAATCTGGCTGGAAAGTTCCTTGTGTGACTCGTTTCAAAATTGTATCTTGTAATTTTTATTTCCTTAAAAAGTATTTTGGTATGGCAGGGTAAGGGAAATTCCATGCATTGAAAATTATACTGTACTGTGGGTTGTAATGGAGATACTTAGTTTTCTTCTAAAGTGTTTGGCCTAGAACCTTGAAAATTTGTGTAAGACCTAATTTCATGAATGGCTTCCAGAATACAAGAAGCTGAAGATAAGAGGAGATAATTGCTTTTCAAAAAGCAATATTTTGTTTCAATATTCATGAAACCCTATGTTGTTGGTGATCATTACAATCATCTGCTTGAAAAAATTAATACATTCTTCATAGGGTTTTGATATAAGTAATGAATTTGGAAAGCTTTTACTATTTCTCTTATCTATTTCTGTTATTAATTTCTCTGGCTGGCCCCATTTTTATCTTATGTAAACAAATAAGAAGGGATTATAAGCCTAACTTATCAGATGGTTTGTACTCATTTCCTATATTCTGTCAAATCACATACCAAATCTTGCTCATAATATCATAAATAATCAATTTTAACAGATCAGTATGCTTTGAAAATTCGCCCTATGTTGTATATTGCAAAAATAATGAAATAATTATGGAAAAAAACTCAACCATTATGCTAATTCATACCCAACTTTACAGGATCGATTGGAACAAAATAATTACTTAATTGTTTCCAAACAGAAAGTCCTTATAAGTTTCATGCTTTTGAATTTGACAAAATTGCCATTATCAGTCTTGTCATTTTGATTCAGGTGAGCGATTTAGGACCATCATGGTCCTCTTGTCTATGGTTTGAAATCGCATAGCGGCGTTCATATGATCTTTGACCCTTTATTGCATTACCTGTAAGAAATCTGATCTGTTATAAAACCCCATCTCAGGTGAGCGACCTAGGGCCAACGGCCCTCTTGTTAACATCAATTTGGCATCTGCATCAGCTTTTAAAAAGGACCACCCTAAAATTTTGTCATATAGGAAAGGGTTAAATGGTATGTTTTGCTACATCATATACCCTTTCATCTAGTATCCACCACTTTGGTGAAAGTTTATAATGTGTACCCTACAACTGCCACAGTTGATAATCATGTGATACAGAAAATCTTTTCAGCTGATGAAAAAGTTATGGAAGATCAACCAAAAATTTGGTTAATCTTCAATAACTTTTTTATCTGCTGATTTTTTGAAACTCAAACACGTCCATCTTATGCATGACGTTTGTCCACCTTCCCTGCTTCAAATCGAAATTCAAATCAGTCCCGTATTTACAAAATTTCTGAAGATTTTCTGAAATTTGTGTATCACGTGATTATCCACTGTGACTGCTTTGACTTTAAATTCTATATTGCCTTATGAAGTAAATATCCATCCTAATTTATATTGTATTGTACAGTCGACACTCGTTATGTCGACATCGGATAAGTTGAATTTTCGCTTAAGTCGAAGTTCAAATATGGTCAGGTCCTCATCTATAGACATAATTTTTTTCAAAACAAAATAATTTCGAACTGAATATCGCAATTGAAATATAGTAGGAAAAGGATAGAAATTGCTCGACACGAGCAATTTCTTTCCTTTTCCTACTATATTTCAATAATATTCGTACTTGATAAGTTTCAAAAACGATCAAATATCAAATATCTCGAAGCCGAACAAAATCGGATGAGTCGAACTCCGGATATGTCGAGGTATCTTGGCGGCCCCTCAAACTTCGACACAACGAGTGTCGACTGTATTGTATAATTTATGAATTTTCTTCCAATTACTCATTACCACACATTAACTTTTTTGACTCCTCAAAAGATATTGTGGAAAATATAGTGGAAAATGAAGAAATTGCTTGTGACAAGCAAATTTTTCAGTTCCCACAATGTTTTCTATTTCACAAGACAAAGAAAATAATTAAGACCTCTGTACCATTCTGTTGTTTGAGTTAACCCTTTCACACATAACAAAATGGATGCCGATAAAGATATGTATTGTGTGCAATATAGAACAGAAAATGTTGAGACAAAAGATGAAAATGGTGGTTATCAGCGCTTTCCTCTTTTGACTCAATGTTTCCAAGGTTCTTAGAAGTGACGTCAACGCCAGGTCTTGTTTGGTACCCATGAGATCCTGGGTTCCATCCCTGGCCTTGGCAACCCCCTTTTAGCGATACTATTTATAGAAATTGGGGGTTATTCAGCACGGTGTATAACCCACGTGACCTTTGGGAAGCCTTGAAAGTTGAAACCGAAAATGCTTACGCTTGAATGTTTGAAGAAACCATGGGATTTGGTCCAGAGTGAATAAGAATTTGGAATAGCCGGTGCACTTTATCTCGTAAAAATCTATAGAATATAAGCTGAAAAATTAAACAAAATTACATTGAAGCGGACAATTTGTCGGTGTGAACGTTTCCCAAAGGTAACGTAGGTTATCCACCGTTTTCAGGTCATTGGTGTGATGTTATCATCATCTTGGCAAAGAGCTGAGCCCGGATTGCTCAGTTGGTAACGTCGGAGTGTGTCAATCCAGGGGTCCAAGGGCTCGCCAGTATCCATTTTGACATTTGAAAAACGTCATTGTCTCTCACTAATAGATGTGAATGATCTATGTGAGAGAATAGCTGGAGGATTGCTATGGATACTAGTATTGTTGTAGTGCTAGTGAAAGAAATTCCAGGGATCCACGGTTAGGTGCTACAGCTGCACGATTTGACCAAAGCAGTTGAAAACTACGGTAAACCCCAATAAGCCAATCTTGGCAAAGATTCGTTAGGCCTACTCTAGCAATTACCAGACACAATCGATTCTCGAACA
The DNA here is from genome assembly GCA_963680895.1 of Fragum sueziense. NCBI lineage: Eukaryota > Metazoa > Mollusca > Bivalvia > Cardiida > Cardiidae > Fragum > Fragum sueziense. The sequence continues at coordinate 14,068,556 of OY804605.1, read as the reverse complement.
GGTCGATGTTCTACCCGATTAACCCTTTCCCAAATGGCAAAATTTTAGGGTGATCCACTTCAAAAACTGCCACAAATGACAAAATTGAAATTATTAAAGACATAATTTGTGTAAAATATGACATAGCAAATATTGAGACAAAAGGAGAAACTGCTGGTTATCAGCAGTTTCTTCTTTTGTTTCAATGTTTTCCCAAGCCTTTTCTATTAGGGACGTCAAAACCAGGTCTTGTTTGGGAAAGGGTTGATACAAGATAGCTTCCCAATAAATTTTCTACTCGGCCGAGCCCCGATAGCTCAGTCGGTTACGTCGGAGCCTATCAATTTAGGGATCGCTAGTTCGAACCCCGGCTCGGCCAGTATCCATTCTGACATTTGAGGAAAGCCATTTGTCTCTCACCAATGGATGTGAATTATCTTTGTGAGAGAGCAGCTGGAGGCTCGGTTTGGATATTGTGGTGGTACCAGGAACCCACGGTTAGGTTCTCTAGCCACGATATGACCATAGCAATAAAAATCCAATCAACTTTCTTCTCAATCGTACACGGATAAATAAAAATCGAGAAAGAACCCCGAGCGATAAAGATCAAGATAGTTCGCTCGACCATTCCCGATCACATATGCCGAATGATCTCGATGTGAACACGATCGTTTGATCGGGAATGGTCCAGTTTATTTGATCAGCAGTGGCAACCTAGCATTAGTGGAATTGTTACCATCTTTGGACTTAAAGCTACTATTTCCCAGATTTGGACCCAAAAATTGTCAAATACAAACGAAATGTACATTTTTTAAGCTTTATATGACCTGATTAAATGATTACGAGAAACTATTGAAGCAACGAATCATTTTTTCGCAATTTGATACCAAATTCATGAAGCGATGTCGAAAGTAGGTCAAAACAGTAGGACATGCGACTTTCTTAAATGACGTCACAACATACATGATGACGTCATATTGAAATTTAAGTATTAGATAGAGGCTGTATAGTAGATTCTACGCGAAATAAACGCTCAAAGGCGCAGCCTTTGGGCGTTTATTTCGTGTAGAATCTACTATACAGACTCTATCTGACTTAGTGTTCGACAACCAATCAACGCATACAATTAAACAATCCTTTTTCAAACCACGCCTCCAACCGGAGCTATATAGATTGCATCAGACTGGAATTACATCATTTTTTCCAAAAATAGAAACAAGAAATTAATAGCACCATGCCATAGGCTCGGACACTGAAACAACAATGCAAGCAATTCCCGCCAAAATAATTCCATCCGATAGAGACCTAACTAGTGTATTCACAGCTTGATTGTTACCATATACGATGTTTTGGACGTCAATATTCTTCCTTGACCTCGCTACATTATTGGCTCATAACACTAAAACAACAGCGGAAGTAATTCCCCGCCAAAAATTGTGCAAAGACCCGTGAAGTGCGTTCACATCACAATCATGGATGCAAGTTTCAATTTGGACGTTTTTTTGACGAATTAGGCGATTCAGATTTAATCACGTCAACCCAATTGTTAGAGGAAATATCGCTATAGCACGATACACACATGTCTTCTTATAACACTAAATTCGTGAGGATGGTTTAAAAGAAATCGTCTGTGAGCTATGAAAGTGTAAGTGCAGGTTTGTTCTGTAGTTACGGTAATTTTGTCGCCCACCGATGAAAGCAATTGAAATAATTTGGACTGAATAAACGTCAAAACACAATTTCTTCTATTATCCAGCAAGATTAACCCGGTACATCTGCATATGTAATGACCCTACTTCGGCAATGTTTTGTTAAGACTCTCAGCTAACGGACTGTGCACACGAAAATTAATCAGTATCAGTTTAATGTGGTTAAACAATAGATGAAATTACTCTGATAAAAACAGACGCATTTAGAATCTACCCTTTCCTTGACATTTCTTTGTTTTGATTTTCAAAGTAGAAATAGCTTTTGAAAATATTGAGGCAATAGAAGAAAATACCGATTACTAGCATTTTCTCCATTTGCCAAAATATTTTCTGTGTTGTTTTATAGACAAACTCTTTTTTTATCAACATAATATTTTGTTATTTAGAAGCTTAGAAATGGGATTCCTATAGAAATTGATTGTTTGGAAAGGGTTAAAACAAAAGACTTGCGAAGGATCTGTCATGTATCGACAGATGGGCGGACCTAAAGATCACAGGAGACGGGGCGTGGCTATATATATAGGTCACGTAAACTGGCCGGCAGTGGTGTCTACGCGAAATAGAGCGCCGTTATGTATTAGATAGAGCACGGCCACCAATCCCTCTCATTCATTGCAAAATGCTATGAGCGAAATCTCAGAAGAGGGACTTCCGGCTATGAAGAAACGGGACCCATTTTGAGTAAGTAAACACACGTTGTTACTTTAAATCGGTTATTTTGCTAGTTATGGGTTGAATCTCAAAAATCGCGGAATGCTATTCGATGGGGTAATGAATGATGTTTTATATTGCCAAAGCCCTTTGTTCTAGCTTACAGAGTAAACTTGCAATTACTTCCGAAGTGAGTGCACACACTTATGTTTACAAACCAAGCGACACATAAACGACACATAAACGACTCCTATGGCGCTATCATATGCATTTTTCCAATGAGACATGTTCAGTTTACTACTTTATGGTCTCTTTTAGTATTCCGCACGTACGATTTTGAAAACCTTTGTTTATTTATGAGAAAAACAAGTATGCAATGAAGAAGAGCAGTAAGCTATGAAGAAACGAGAGTAGCTATGAATAAGAGGGAGCAAGCTATGAAGAAGCGCGGACTTCATAATTCTTTCTTGGCACTCACATATACTGAATGGTTATGCGTTTAGGAAGAATTGAAGACAGAAATTCCAATATTTTTTTACAAATTTCCATTTGAAAAATCAAATTCTAGACGATAGAACGATATTTATTGTTATGCAGCTTAAACCTGTATTTAATGCCGACCGGTAACTTACAGGTGCGTAGGACTGGAAACATTTTTAATGGGGGGGGGGGGCTAAAGCCCCTGTTCTGGCTATTGTCGGAATTTTGGAGGAACTGAATTGGATTTCCCCAAAAATTTTCAGTGCAAAATAATGACAATTCAGCATTTTGGGCAGACCTTTTTGGGGGTGGGGGTCTTAGCCCCTCCATGCCCCCACTTGTTACTACGGGTCTGACTTATCATCACGTGGAAATGCATTTTTAGAACATACATGAGAATTGTTACTAAAAATAGTAACAAATCGACATTATCAAAACGAGGCTCCCAAAACATGCGGAGAAAACAATGACGTCGCACGTGCATTCAATCAACATACAGCGATAAAGCGCACATGCATTTAATATACAGTAATAAAGCAAAGTTTTAAAGTGACATTAGTATCCGTTGGCCAAAACCCCTTATAATCCACAGAAGTTGGCTTTTAGCATGTTGTCGCACCGTTTATAGACTTTATAAGACAGAACACAAGATTCATACAGCAAATGACATAAATCGATAATCATGCAGCGGTGTAAAGATATGTAAAATATTCAAAGTGGGCATTATCTGCCAGATAGTATTTACGAAATGATGTGATATTGGGTTTTAAATCCGTCGTCATCTAAGCCAATACAGATCAGACAGAGCTGACATTTGGCACAGATGAAAATTAAAGGCCATATTTCATTTATGTACAGTTATTTTTACAGTAAATTATCCAGAAAATAAGTAAGTAACAGTAAATGTGTATCTTTAAGTGGAACAAAAATGATAAAATTGAATGAATTCGTTAATAGCCGGTAAGATGGTCATTTTATTGGATTTACGGTCAATCGTTCCCCGTTTAAAAATTTCGACTTTTGCCTCTAAGGACGACTTCCGGAGGCTGTCGTGTGTGTGTGTGGGTGGGGGGGGGTCTTAGAGGAAATAACCTTATTTTGACCAACTTTCAGATTGATCGGACAAAAAAGTGGCCTCTAGAGTGCATACAAGAAAAAAATAACCGACGGACGCATGACCGACACAACGCAATGACAAAAGCTCGACTGGCCGCTAAAAACATGTAAATAAGACATGTTTTCGTTCAAAATACATGCAATGTATCTTGCGTAGGCTTAAAATTATTAAAATGTTAGGATTCTTATACGGTTTGCCATGTTTTGCCTAAATAGTTTACAATGGCATTGGCGTCCGCATGTGCAGGCCTATGTTATTTACATAATTATATCATCATTCCAAATATAACCACATTGTATACTGAAAAGTCTTGAAGTAGGCTAATTTGCAAATTAGATTGATCTTACAATCCCAAATGTGAAATAGTACTAACAATAAATTCGTATCACTTTCTGAGCGAAAATTATAGCGAAAAGGCAAAATTAAGTCAAAACCCGACGCTTTGAATATCCGAGCTCTTATTCATAGCGTATTATATCTTCTTCATATCTAGTCCCTTTTATTCATAGCTGATCTCTCTTCTTCATAGCGTATTACTTTTTTAGCGTTTTCTCTCTATCAGAAAATCAGTCATTGGATTTTGATGGATATATATATAAGATAAAGCATTCGAAGCTTATGGGACCTGTATAGAAGGGAATTATAGTAGTATTTAAACCATAATTTTTCGATCAATTTTGACATGTCTTCAAAACACAGCACTGTGATCCCATGACAAAGCAGTTTGAAGCAAACACGGTGAGACCATGCCGAGGAGACATACTCCAAAAGAAGTTTAAATATACTCACCATCGAATAGCATTCCCCGATTTTTGAGAATCAGCCAAAAACTGGCAAAATCACCGATTTAAAGTAACAACGTGTGTTTACATTCACAAAATGGGTCCCGTTTCTTCATAGCCGGAAGTCCCTCTTCTGAGATTTCGCTCATAGCATTTAGCAATGAATGAGAGGGATTGGTGGCCGTGTAGAGGCTGTATAGTAGATTCTACGCGAAATAAACGCTCAAAGGCGCAGCCTTTGGGCGTTTATTTCGTGTAGAATCTACTATACAGACTCTATCTGACTTAGTGTTCGACAACCAATCAACGCATACAATTAAACAATCCTTTTTCAAACCACGCCTCCAACCGGAGCTATATAGATTGCATCAGACTGGAATTACATCATTTTTTCCAAAAATAGAAACAAGAAATTAATAGCACCATGCCATAGGCTCGGACACTGAAACAACAATGCAAGCAATTCCCGCCAAAATAATTCCATCCGATAGAGACCTAACTAGTGTATTCACAGCTTGATTGTTACCATATACGATGTTTTGGACGTCAATATTCTTCCTTGACCTCGCTACATTATTGGCTCATAACACTAAAACAACAGCGGAAGTAATTCCCCGCCAAAAATTGTGCAAAGACCCGTGAAGTGCGTTCACATCACAATCATGGATGCAAGTTTCAATTTGGACGTTTTTTTGACGAATTAGGCGATTCAGATTTAATCACGTCAACCCAATTGTTAGAGGAAATATCGCTATAGCACGATACACACATGTCTTCTTATAACACTAAATTCGTGAGGATGGTTTAAAAGAAATCGTCTGTGAGCTATGAAAGTGTAAGTGCAGGTTTGTTCTGTAGTTACGGTAATTTTGTCGCCCACCGATGAAAGCAATTGAAATAATTTGGACTGAATAAACGTCAAAACACAATTTCTTCTATTATCCAGCAAGATTAACCCGGTACATCTGCATATGTAATGACCCTACTTCGGCAATGTTTTGTTAAGACTCTCAGCTAACGGACTGTGCACACGAAAATTAATCAGTATCAGTTTAATGTGGTTAAACAATAGATGAAATTACTCTGATAAAAACAGACGCATTTAGAATCTACCCTTTCCTTGACATTTCTTTGTTTTGATTTTCAAAGTAGAAATAGCTTTTGAAAATATTGAGGCAATAGAAGAAAATACCGATTACTAGCATTTTCTCCATTTGCCAAAATATTTTCTGTGTTGTTTTATAGACAAACTCTTTTTTTATCAACATAATATTTTGTTATTTAGAAGCTTAGAAATGGGATTCCTATAGAAATTGATTGTTTGGAAAGGGTTAAAACAAAAGACTTGCGAAGGATCTGTCATGTATCGACAGATGGGCGGACCTAAAGATCACAGGAGACGGGGCGTGGCTATATATATAGGTCACGTAAACTGGCCGGCAGTGGTGTCTACGCGAAATAGAGCGCCGTTATATTTGAAAATACTGCAATTTCATTGGTCCAAAAACTAGGTTGAACACTAAATTTGAAAATACTGCAATTTCATTGGTCCAAAAACTAGGTTGAACACTAAGTATGAATCTCGTTTGAATCATGGTCCGCGCTGTATGCGCATGTGCAACAATTTGAAAATAATTCTAACCCCATCAGTGATGGGGTTGAATTTAGGCTTGGATTCTCCCTAAATTCAGCTATCTGTCTTGTAATTTCGGCTCATTCTCTGTCTGAATCGCATATTATTAACCATCCCGAGGTGGTCAACACAAAAGTTTTGCATATTTTTTCAAAAAATTTCATTTTTTGCAATTAGACCATCTGTTACCGTCGCCCTTTAAAGGTTATTGGATTATTGGTTTTTACAGACAATAATATTGTCATTTATCTGATAACTTTGTTTCTGCAAGAGGGTTTCCTGTTTCTTTTAGTCAACTACAAAATCACTGGTTCTATTTCAATCCTTTGCCAAACGTTTTAATGTCGTTCAATGTACAAGCTGTTGCAGATCACAGAATGGATATTGATATTTAACGATAAAATTCCTGTACAACATAGCAAAGAATATGTTGAGACAAAAGGAGAAAATTCTTGGTGTCGGCATTTTCTTCTTTGGCTCACATTTTGTTTTTCTGTCGCCAAAACCAGGTCTTAGTTGGGAAATTAATGAGCCTTTTCTTAACGATCAAATCTGAATTTGAATTCTTTTGTTAAATATCATCTCTAAATGCTTACGGAATGTTCTTCCATCGGGACGTCAAAACCAGGGGCTGTTTAGAAAAGAGTTAAAGAGACATTTTATAAATATTTTCCATATGTTTGACTTTATATTTATCGTAAAGAGCATAATTTCTTATGAAAATTCTGAAAATTTCAAGCCAAAATATATTTACGAGGAATATATAGTTTTGGTTGAAATTAAACTAATTGTCGTTTACATAGATCAGATACAGAGCTTACAGAATATGTCAATCCCGTCTCAACTTTAAATGCGTTTTTCGGCTTATCAGCAACAATTAAAACAAGAGGACCATGATGGTCCTAAATCGCTAACCTGAATCAAGATGACAGTGATAATGGCAATTTTGTCAAATTCAAAGGCATGAAACTTATAAGGACTTTCTGTTTGGAAACAATTAAAGTAATAATTTTGTTCCAATCGATCCTGTAAATTGGGTATGAATTTCCGCAATGGTGAGGTTTTTTTTTCAATAACCATTTCAAGATTTCGCAATAAACAACATATGGCTAATTTTCAAAGTATACTGATCTGTTAGAGACTGATCATTTATGATATTAGCACAATTTACAAGATTTTGTCTGTTATTTGAAAGAATAGAGAGAAAGATCATCATCTGATAAGCTAGGCTAATCCCTTCTAATTTGTTTACATAAGATAAACATGGGGCCAGCCAGAGCAACAGATAAGAGAAACTAAAAAGAGAAATAGGAAAGGTTTACTTTCCAAATTTGTTATTTATATCAAAAGCCTATGTAGAATGTTTTAATATTTTCAAGCAGATGATTGAAATGATCACTAACAACATAGGGTTTGATGAATATTGAAACAAAATATTGCTTTTTGAAAAGCAATTATCTCCTCTTATCTGCAGCTTGTATGATTTCCAAAGTAGATGCATCAAAATTGCCTTGTAAAATGTAGAACCCACAATTTAGGGCTTAGTTTTCGTGAATAGTAATGATTTCTTGTATTCTGAAAGCCATTCATGACATTAGGTCTTACACAAAATTTCAAGGTTCTGGGCAAAACAGTTTAGAAGAAAACTAAGCATCTCCGTGACAACCCACAGTAAAGTATAATTTTCAATGCACGAAATTTCCCCAACCCTGTCACACCCATATACTTTTTAAGAACATAAAAAATCAAGATACAATTTTGAACGAGTCACTCAAGGAGCTTGACAAATGCAAAAAATTGTGAACAAATTTTTAAAAAAAGAGTCACTCGAGGAAGTTTCCTGCCAAGTTTGATTAGAATTGGCAAAATGATTGATTTTTAAATATTTTTCTAATGCTTTCTCCAAGTCCGATAAGCCCCTTCCTCCCTGCCACGGCCACATTTTTGTCAATTGTAAAAAATTGTGAACAAATTTTGAAAAGAGTGACTCAAGGAACATTCCTGCAAAGTCAAGTACAATTGGGCCCAATGGTTGAAGAATTTAAAGATTTTTTTCTTTTAAGTCCGATAAGCCCTTTCATCCCTACCACGGCCACATTTTTTGTCAATTGTAAAAATTTGTGAACAAATTTTGAAAACAGTGACTCAAGGAACATTCCTGCAAAGTCTAGTACAATTGGGCCCAATGGTTGATTTTTAAAGAATTTTCTTATGATTTCTCCATGTCCGATAATCCCCTTCCTCCCTGCCACGGCCACATGTTTTGTTAATTGTAAAAATTTGTGAATAAATTTTGAAAAGAGTGACTACAGGCACATTCCTGCCAAGTTTGGTTTAAATTGGCCCATTAGTTGATTTTTAAAGAATTTTCTTGTGATTTCTCTAAGTCTGATAAGTCCCGCCCTTCCGCGCCCACATTTTTTGACAATTTAAAAATTTGCGAACAAGTTTTCAAAAGGGTCACCCAAGGAACATTCCTGCAAGGTTTGGTCAAAATTGTCCCAATGGTTTAGGAGGAGATGTTAAAATAAATTGTGAACGGACGGACGGACGGACAGATGGACGGACGGACGACGGACGGTGAGCGACCACAATAGCTCACCTTGAGCACTTTGTGCTCAGGTGAGCTAAAAAGCTGAAAGAATTTAAACGAATTAGAATAACAAATCTCAGCAGCAAGACTTTTTAGCTCACCTGAGCACGAAGTGCTCAAGGTGAGCTATTGTGGTCGCTTTTTGTCTGTCCGTCCGTGCGTTCACAATTTCTTTCAACATCTTCTTCTCCTAAACCATTTGGCCAATTTTGACCAAACTTGGCAGGAATGTTCCTTGGTTGACCCTTTCAAAAACTTGTTCGTGTTTTTTTGATTTGTCAAAAAAATGTGGGCGTGGCAGGGGGGAGGGGCTTATCAGACTTACAAAAATCCTGAAGAAAATTCTGTGAAAATCAACCTTGTATCAAATTTCTTGGGTAAAGGTTTTTATGTAAACAAAACTCCCCAGAGGATTATCCAGAATGGTGCGGCAGGTAAAAGGGGGTAAAAATATCCTATTTGTTATTCTAAGCTTTAAATCTGTTGTTGCTGGTACATGTTGGAATAGTCTTGATTAGATCATTCAAATGAATACCCACAACACAGGGTTTGATAAACATTGAAAGATATTTCACAATCTTGAAAGCCATTAACCTCTCATATTTAAAGTTTATCTTGATGCTTTAACCCTTTTCAGAAAATGCCAGGTTTTGACCTAATACTTTTATAAATAGAAAAGGCTTCCGTGGGAAATATGGAGTCAAATGAAGAAAATGCTGATAATCAGCTGAAGAAAATGCTGATAATCAGCAATTTTCTCCCCTTGCCTCAATATTTTATGTGCTATATTGTACATGAATCCTCTCTTTATCCATATCAAATTTGTCTTTTGCAACTCCATTCAAATTGGAACTGTCCACAGTCTTCCTTTTCTGTTTGGGAAAGGATTAAGCCCTTCCCAACAACACACAGGATTTGCCTCACATATAGAAAAAGTTGGAAGATGTTATGGCAAAAGAAGAAAACACTGGTAACCTGCATTTAGTCCTTTCCTCTCATCATTTTCTGTCCACTTTTGTACATTAATGCAGTCAACATTCTGTTTTGTCATTTACAGCAGCTTTTAATTCTACTGCTGTGATGTTAAGCTGCAAGGAAAAGATTTAACCCAAATCAAATTGTTACTGTTCAATGAAAATTCTACCTATTTTATGGGTTGATTGGGTTCAAGCGGGTTGCATATGAAATTGAAAAAAAGGGAAATGTTGGACAATCTTTTCTCAAATTATAAGGCCTGAAGATTTCTATGCATAGTTTGATATCTAAAAATCATCACTATGCTGTAGCTTCTTGCATTTTGAACAGATTAAAGAGAAAAGAACTTGTGTGTGTTGTATTGTCTCAAAATAAGCACTACAATGAGGGATTTTTGTTTGAATAAACCTATCACTTCTTTGACAAAGGGAAATCATGAGATATTTCCTAATAAATATTCTCTTTAACCCTCTCCCAAAAGACCAAATTTTGGCTTTTCCAATTTGAAAAAAAGTTGCAGATGACATTAACAATGTGAAGAAATTTTGAAATTTTATGACTTTCGTAGTAAAAAACATTGTGGGAAATTATTTTTTGCTTGTCACAAGCAATTTATTAATTTTACACAGCATCTTTCTTGAGGAGCGTCAAAAAGTGTGGCATGGATAGGGCCTTTAGGACTTAGCAAAATCATGAAACAGTTCTTTTAAAAAATCAATCAATATGCTAATTCATTCCCAACTATACAGGAACGAAATGTGACAAAATTGTTTTAGAATGGAAAGTCCTTAGTTTTAGGCCTTTGAATTTGACAAAATTGTCATTGTCACTCTTGTCATCTTGGTTCAGGTGAGCGATTTAGGACCATCGTGGTCCTCTTGTCTTTTTAGAAAATGATATGGGAATGTGATGTCACTTTAAAGATGCGTACAAAACATGAAGTAGATCTAGTAGTACTGCGCAAGTTTCTTTAGTTGCGTTTCTTATTGACTTTTGTTATTGCAGAATTGTTTACTGTGTTAGTTATGAGGTTTTGGAAGCAGACAGGCAGCGTTATACTGACTCGTCTTGAGCATTATCCAAAATAGATCTTGATTTAGTTCCTGGTTTAAAACAAAGCAATTCTGTGACATCGAGTATAGATCTATTTATAGTACTTCAAAGAAACGGTTATCCAATAAATGGGTTTGTTCAGACCTTTTTACTTTACAACAATTTTGAAATAAGTTCGTACATCTTAGATAAATCCTTCTTTGAATCTGCTTCCTGGAAACTGCACCCGTTGTCGCGCCGAATTTATAGGTCAAGGACCACCTCCACCGACGGGTTCGAACTCAGAACCTTTTAATCGCAAGGCCAACGCTAGAGCTAAATGTAGAACATTTCGACCATGGAAACACGAATGAATAGGTATTTTCCCTTTCCAGAACAAACATGCTTTTTTGCACACCTTATGGAGAACGATGCTTTATTGTATTAGTACACAAACATTATCTTGATTAAAGGGGCACATGATAGGTTCTTCAGGGATCAGAGTAAACCTGGGACAATCAGAGTTTACATTGTGTGGTGCATTGCATTATCTAGGGCCAAAAAAATAGCACTGGAACTAAGTTTTTCACTATCAATGTCCAGTTTTCCATAAATCTTACTATAAACATAAAGTGTGGATAGGGTAATTACATACAAACTTTGTTTAGAAGGACTCGTCTTGAGGGGGGAGTAGTCAAAATTTAAAATTTCGTTTCTTTTCTCTAAGTCGAGCACATTTGACCTAGGATCATAAAACTTTACACAGTTGTTGCCCATGACCCAAGGAGGTGCCCTATTGTTTTTGGGTCACCAAGGTCAAAGGTCAATGTCACAATTGGACTTTGTTTAAAATCGGTTTACATTCTTTAGGTCAAAAACCTTTAGAACTATAGCACTTTTTCAGTGACAAGGCCCTAGTGGGGGGTATTCGTCCACTTTGCGACAGTTCTAGTCTAAGTCTTTAATTATACCCCCACAACAAAGTTATGGGGGGTATACTGGATTCAGGTTGTCCGTCCGTCTGTCCGTCCGTCCGTTCACAATTTCTTTCAACATCTTCTCCTCCTAAACCATTGGACCAATTTTGATCAAACTTGGCAGGAATGTTCCTTGTGTGACACTTTCCAAAACTTGTTCGTGAATTTTTGATTTGTCAAAAAATGTTCGCGTGGCAGGGAGAAAGGGGCTTATCGGACTAGAAATCATAAGAAAATTCTTTAAAAATCAACCGTTGGGCCCAATTGAACCAAACTCGGCAGGAATATTCCTTGAGTCACTCTTTTCAAAATTTGTTCACAAATTTTTATATTTGTCAAAAAATGTTTGCGTGGCAGGGAGAAAGGGGCTTATTGGACTTAGAGAAATCATAAGAAAATTCTTTAAAAAATCAACCATTGGGGCCCAATTGAACCAAACTCGGTAGGAAAGTTCCTTGATCCACTCTTTTCAAAATTTGTTCACAAATTTTACATTTGTCAAAAAAAGTGGGTGTGGCAGGGAGAAAGGGGCCTATCGGACTTATAGAAATCATAAGAAAATTCTTAAAAAATCAACCATTGGGCCCAATTGAACCAGACTTTGGGGGAATGTTCCTTTAATCACTCTTTTCAAAATTTGTTCACAATTTTTTATATTTGTCAAAAAATGTTGGCGTGGCAGGGAGAAAGGGGCTTATCGGACTTAGAGAAATCATAAGAAAATTCTTTAAAAATCAACCGTTGGGCCCAATTGAACCAAACTCGGCAGGAATATTCCTTGAGTAACTCTTTTCAAAATTTGTTCACAAATTTTCATATTTGTCAAAAAATGTTTGCGTGGCAGGGAGAAAGGGGCTTATTGGACTTAGAGAAATCATAAGAAAATTCTTTAAAAATCAACCATTGGGCCCAATTGAACCAAACTTGGTAGGAAAGTTCCTTGATTCACTCTTTTCAAAATTTGTTCACAAATTTTACGTTTGTCAAAAAATGTGGGTGTGGCAGGGAGAAAGGGGCTTATCGGACTTATAGAAATCATAAGAAAATTCTTAAAAAATCAACCATTGGGCCCAATTGAAACAGACTTTGGGGGAATGTTCCTTTAATCACTCTTTTCAAAATTTGTTCACATTTTTTTATATTTGTCAAAAAATGTTGGCGTGGCAGGGAGAAGGGGGCTTATCGCACTAAGAGAAATCATAAGAAAATTCTTTAAAAATCAACCATTGGGCCCAATTGAACCAAACTCGGTAGGAAAGTTCCTTGATCCACTCTTTTCAAAATTTGTTCACAAATTTTTATATTTGTCAAAAAATGTGGGTGTGGCAGGGAGAAAGGGGCTTATCGGACTTAGAGAAATCATAAGAAAATTCTTAAAAAATCAACCATTGGGCCCAATTGAACCAGACTTTGGGGGAATGTTCCTTTAATCGCTCTTTTCAAAATTTGTTCACAAATTTTTACATTTGTTAAAAAATGTTGGCGTTGCAGGGAGGAAGGGGCTTTTCAGACTTAGTTAAATCTTAAGAAAATTCTTTAAAAATCAACCGGTTGGCCAATTTAAATCAAACGTAGCAGGAAAGTTCCTTGAGTGACTCATTTCAAAATTGTATCTTGAATTTTTCATTTTATAAAATGTATATGGGTGTGGCAGGGTTGGGGAAATTTTGTGCATTGAAAATTATTCTTTACTGCGGGTTGTCACAGAGATACTTAGTTTTCTTCTAAACTGTTTGGCCTAGAACCTTGAAACTTTGTGTAAGACCTCATGTCATAAATGGCTTTAAGAATACAAGAAATCATTCAAATCATTACTAAACATGGAAACTAAGCCCTATATTGTTGGTTCTACATTTACAAGCCAATTTTGAACCATTTACTTTGGGAATCATACAAGCTGCAGATAAGAGGAGATGATAGCTTTTCAAAAATCAACATTTTGTTTCAATATTCATCAAATCCCATGTAATTGGTGATCGTTTCAATCATCTGCTTGAAAAGATTAATACATTCTGCATAGTGTTTGGATATTAATAATAAATTTAGAGTGCTATTTCTATTTCTCTTATCTTTTTCTCTTATCTGTTGCTCTTGTTGTCTCTATGTTTATCTTACGTAAACAAATAAGAAGGGATTAGCTTACAGTTGTCGCCACATCGTATGACACGTGTTTATGTTTTGTTTAACGTTCAATTACATTTGAACAAAATATAAACACTGTGCCATACGATGTGGCGACAACTGTAGCTTATCAGATGTTGATCTTTTGCTATATCTTTTCAAATAACAGACCAAATCTTGTAAATTGTGCTTATAATTTGTTATAAGGATATATCATAAATGATCAATCTCTAACAGATCAGTATGCTTTGAAAATAAGCCCTATGTTGTATATTGCGAAATCAAAAAATAACATCAACCATTGCTCATTCATACCCAACTTTACAGGATCGATTCGAACAAAATTATTCCCTAATTGTTTCCAAACAGAAAGCCCTTAGTTTGATGTCTTTGAATTTGACCTAATTGCCATTTTCACTCTTACCATCTTGATTCAGGTGAGCGATTTAGGACCATCATGGTCCTCTTGTCTAATGAAAATTCTGAAACTTTCAAGCCAAAACATATTTATATAAAATATATTTACGAGGAATATATAGTTTTGGTTGAAATTAAACTAATTGTCGTTTACATAGATCAGATACAGAGTATACAGAATATGCCATTTCCGTCTCAACCTTTACCCTTTCCCAAATGACACAATTTGTGGCAAACTGCCACAAATGACAAAATGGATGTTATTAAAGAAAGGATTTGTGTAAAATATGACACAGAAAATATTGACACAAAAGGAGAAACCGCTTGTTATCAGCAGTTTCTTCTTTTGTGGCAATGTGCCTAATGCAGGCGTAATGTAAGATTTAGGCCCCTCGATAAAGTGATAGACATGTGGTCTCAAATCTCTTATGAGCCGACTATCTGTCTTTCTCAGTTTCCAATGTGGCTTACATGTGCTTGTTGTACTGAATCGCCATAAATGGTGTAGTCTTGAAACGTTGACGTAATGGCGTCAACGTCATGTAACGATCTTGTCTAGTCATTGCTGCGTTCGGGATATCAGAAAGAAACCTATCAAAAATGTATCCTTTGTTTTGGAAACATGATTGCAAACGCTTAATTTCAGAACGATGACATTTAAACGACAACGACAGATATTACGCCGTTTCAAGACACTAGCAAAACTCACGTGTAAAGTCTGTCGTGTTAACTTAGACGTAGCATCTTTGGCTATTCAGAATTTTGAAATTTTATGTTGGATTTATCTTTTATGCACTCTGAATACAGATTTTAGACAATAAATGTTATCATGAAACGTTTGTTTTGATAACCACTTGCAAAAAGGTGCCAAAAGCGTTTGGCGATATGCTAGAAAATTCAATCATCCAAAGTTGCTTCCCATGCCCATAGACATGAGAAAGTTGATAGTTTAACTTCTTGTAGAAGTTTGGTGAAGTTGATTGCCGCGGTTACGTAGATATTCAAAGTAGAAGTATGCACACTTTCTTTTTTGACTCAGTATATACAGTCGACACTCGTTATGTCGACATCGGATAAGTCGAAGTTTCGCTTAAGTCGAAGTTAAAATATTGCCCGGTCATCATCAATGGACATCTAAAATGCTAAAGAAAATCATTTTGAAATATGAACAGCCATTGAAATGTAGAAGGAAAAGGATAGAAATTGCTCGTTTCGAGCAATTTCTTTCCTTTTTCTACTATATTTCAATTAAGAACGTACTTGATGAACAACAAAAATGGCCAAATATTATTTCAATAAAAATGAAGAAAAAATCGGATGAGTCGAACTCCGGATATGTCGAGTTAATTTGATGGTTCCTTTGACTTCGACACAACGAGTGTCGACTGTATTGTTATTGCAGAGTTGTTTACTGACTTAGTATTGAGGTTTTGGAAGAAGGCAGCGTTTTACTGACTCGTATTAAGCATTATCCAAATAAAATATTGATTTAGTTCCTTGTTTAAAACAAAGCAATTCTGTGACATCGGGTATATTTATAGTACTTCAAAGAAACGGTTGTCAAATAAACGGGTTTGTTTAGACCTTTTTATTTTGTACCAATTTTGAAATAAGTTCGTACAGCTGAGATAAATTCTTCTCGAATCTGCTTCCTGGAAACTGCACCCGTTGTCGCGCCGAATTTATAGGGCAATGACCACCTCTACCGACGGGTTCGAACCCAGGAAACTCTTAATCGCAAGGTCAACTCTCTACATTTTACAAGAGAGTTGCTAGGAGTGCGGAGGATCTTTTAACCCTTTCCAAAACAAGACCTGGTTTTGACGTCCCTTTTAGAAATGGCTTGGGAAAACATTGAGACAAAAAAAGAAACTGCTGAAAACCAGCAATTTCTCCCTTTGTCTCAATATTTTCCTTGCTATATTGTACACAAATTCTATCTTAAACAAGGTCTATTTGTCGACCGCAACAGCTTTTGAAATGGAAATATTGAAAATTTGCCGTTTGGGAAAGGGTTAAAAATCAGCTAACATAAAATACGACCAACCAAAATTTTGTCAATTATCTTTTTATCAGCTGATTTTTTAATAGATCTACCACATCCATCAAATTCATGGCGTTTTTCACAAATTCTGCTTTAAGGTAGTCCGCCCGTAATTAGATTCATGCTACATTGGAATTATCCGGGTACGGTCGTAAACATTCGGCGGTGGAAAGTTCCACCGCCGAATGTTTTACGACCGCGCCCGAATAGGTTCGGATATGAAACGACGACGAAAAAAGTCCGATGTTTTATTAATCTCAAAATGGCCACATTACGGTTATTGTACCTTAAACTGAATTCAAATTGGTCAAGTATGAACAGAATTATTGACGATTGTCTGATTTTTTAGCTCACCTGAGCACGAAGTGCTCGAGGTGAGTTATTGTGGTCACTTTTTGTCCGGCGTCCGTCCGTCCGTCCGTCCGTCAACATTTGGGGTGTTTACTCTCTAGCATCCACAAGAGTTGGGCAATCTTGATCAAACTTGGCCAAAACAAGTAGGATCATAAGTTCTCGGACAGATTCGATTATGGGTCTGATCGGACCATCATGTGCGGTGTTATCTGCCCTTGAATGTCAAAAAATGCTGTTTTTAACTTTTTTTACACTCTAGCACCTACAATTATCAATCAATCAAGACAAAATTTGGACATAATGTTGCAGACCATAAGATATCGGATGAGTTCGATTTTCAGTCTGATCTGACCAGAAAGACAAGAGTTATGTGCCCTTGAATTCGACAAAATTGCCATTTTTGGCTGTTTTTTTTTTTTTTTTTTTTTTTTTTTTTTTTTTTTTTGCACCCTGTGCTAATCTAAGGGAAGTAACTATTGACACTACTTTTTTGATAAAGAAAAGTAGTGTCAAGAGTTACTTCTCTTAGATACTAATTACTATAGTATAAGTAGAGTTATCTGGTTTGATAGAGCTTTCTCTCTGGGACCTTGTAAATGATGAAAGATTGTCAAAATAAAAAGAGTCAAAGATATTAAAAAATACAGCGTTAGTGTCGATTATTAAGCGTTAACAAATGGTAGCAGAGCGGAAACAGATCCATAGAGACATGTATACTGTAACTATATATTGAGATATAGATTTACACTCTAGAATCTACAATTTTTAATCCATCAAGACAAAACTTGGACACAATGTTGGGGACTATAAGATCTCAGATGAGTTTGATTTTCAGTCTGATCTGATCAGAAAGTCAAGAGTTACGTGCCCTTGAATTTGACAAAATTGCCATTTTTGGCTGTTTTCAACCTTGTTTACACTCTAGAATCTACAATTATTAATCAATCAAGACAAAACTTGGACACAATGTTTTGAATCATAAGATCTCAGATGAGCTTGATTTTCAGTCTGATTTGACCAGAAAGTCAAGAGTTACTTGCCCTTGAATTTGACAAAATTGCCATTTTCTGCTGTTTTCAACCTTGCTTACACTCTTGAACCTACAATTATTAATCAATCAAGACAAAACTTGGACACAATGTTTTAGAATATAAGATCTGGGATTAGTCTGATTTTCAGTCTGATCTGACCAGAAGCCAAGAGTTTTGTGCCCTTGATTTTGACAAATTGTCATTTTTTACTGTTTTCGACTTTGTTTACACACTAGAATCTACAATTATTGACCAATCGAGCCAAATCTTGGACACAATGTTGGAGACCATAAGATCTCGGATAAGTTTGGTTTTCAGTTCGATCTGATTAGAAAGTCAAGAGTTATGTGCCCTTGAATTTGATAAAATTGCTGTTTTTGGCTGTTTTCTACCTTTTTTAGCTCACCTGAGCACGAATGTGCTCATGGTGAGCTATTGTGATACCGCTGTGTCCGGCGTCCGT
Source organism: Fragum sueziense (assembly GCA_963680895.1). Lineage (NCBI taxonomy): Eukaryota > Metazoa > Mollusca > Bivalvia > Cardiida > Cardiidae > Fragum > Fragum sueziense. The sequence continues at coordinate 14,050,198 of OY804605.1, read as the reverse complement.
CGTCCGGCGTCCGGTGTCCGTCGTCCGTCGTCCGTCGTCCGTCAAACTTTGCCTTGTGTGCACTCTAGAGGCCACATTTTTTGCCCAACCAACCTGAAATTTGCTCAGAATGATTGTCTTGATCAAATCTCGGACAAGTTCGAAATTGGGTCATCTGGGGTCAAAAACTAGGTCACGGGGTCAAATCTTAGTAAAACCTTGTGTGCACTCTAGAAGCCACATTTTTTTGACAAATCAACCTGGAATTTGCTCAGAATGATTGTCTTGATCAAATCGCGGACAAGTTCGAAATTGGGTCATCTGGGGTCAAAAACTAGGTCACGAGGTCAAATCTTAGTAAAACCTTGTGTGCACTCTAGAGGCCACATTTTTTGCCCAATCAACCTGAAAATTGATCAGAATTATCGTCTTGATAAAATCTCGGACAAGTTCGAAATTGGGTCATCTGGGGTCAAAAACTAGGTCACGGGGTCAAATCTTAGAAAAACCTTGCGTGCACTCTAGAGGTCACATTTTTTTTCCAATCAACATGAAATTTGATCAGAATGATTGTCTTGATGAAATCTTGGACAAGTGTATAATTAAGTCATCTTGGGTCAAATACTAGGTCACGGGGTCAAATCTTAGAAAAACCTTGTGTGCACTCTAGAGGCCACATTTTTTGCCCAATCAACCTGAAAATTGATCAGAATGATTGTCTTGATAAAATCTCGGACAAGTTCGAAATTGGGTCATCTGGGGTCAAAAACTAGGTCACAGGGTCAAATCTTAGAAATACCTTGTGTGCACTCTAGAGGCCATATTTTTTGCCCAATCAACCTGAAATTTGCTCAGAATAATTGTCTTGGTAAAATGTTGGACAAGTGCGAAATTTGGTTGTCTTTGGTCAAAAACTAGGTCACGGGGTCAAAAACCTTGTGTGCACTCTAGAGGCCACATTTTTTGCCTGATCAACCTGAAAATTGATCAGAATGATTGTCTTGATCAAATTTCAGACAATTTTGAAATTGGATCCTCTGGGGTCAAAAACTAGGTCACGAGGTCAAATCTTAGAAAAACCTTATGTGCACTCTAGAGGTCACATTTTTTTGCCCAATCAACCTAAAATTTGCTCAGAATGATTGTCTTGATCAAATCTTGGACAAGTGTATAATTGAGTCATCTTGGGTAAAAAACTAGGTCACGGGGTCAAATCTTAGAAAAACCTTGTGTGCACTCTAGAGGCAACATTTTTTGCCCAATCAACCTGAAAATTGATTAGAATGATTGTCTTGATGAAATCTTGAACAAATTTATAATTGAGTCATCTGGGGTCAAAAACTAGGTCACGGGGTCAAATCTTAGAAAAACCTTGTGTGCACTCTAGAGGCCACATTTTTTGCCCAATCAATCTGAAAATTGATCAGAATAATTTTCTTGATGATATCTTGGACAAGTGTATAATTGAGTCATCTTGGGTCAAAAACTAGGTCACGGGGTCAAATCTTAAAAAAACCTTGTGTGCACTCTACAGGCCACATTTTTTGCCCAATCAACCTGAAAATTTATCAGAATGATTGTATTGATAAAATCTTGGACAAGTGTATAATTAAGTCATCTTGGGTCAAATACTAGGTCACGGGGTCAAATCTTAGAAAAACCTTGTGTGCACTCTAGAGTCCACATTTTTTGCCCAATTAACCTGAAAATTGATCAGAATGATTGTCTTGATCAATTCTCGGACAAGTTCGAATTGGGACATCTGGGGTCATAAACTAGGTCACGAGGTCAAATCTTTGTAAAACCTTGTGTGCACTCTAGAGGCCACATTTTGCCCAATCAACCATGAAAATTGATCAGAATGATTGTCTAGATCAATTCTAGGTCACGAGGTCAAATCTTAGTTAAACCTTGTGTGCATCCTAGAGGTCACATTTTTTGCCCAATCAACCTGAAAATTGGTGTACAAAAAGTTATTATATCAGGTGAGCGCTTCAGGGCCAATGGCCCTCTTGTTATACTCTAGAATCTACTATTATTTATCAATTTAGACTTGGACACAATGTTGGGGACCATATGATCTTGGATTAGTTCGATTTTCAGTCTGATCTGATGAGCATGTCGAGAGTTATGTGCCCTTGAATTTGACAAAATTGCCATTTTCGGCTGGTTTCGACCTTGTTTACATTCTAGAATCTACAATTATTGATCAATCTATACAAAACTTGGACACAATGTTGGGGACCATAAGATCTCACATGAGTTTGATTTTCAGTCTGATCTGATCAGAAAGGTGAGGGTTATGTGCCCTTGAATTTGACAGAATCGCTGTTTTCGGCTGTTTTCGACCTTCTTTATACTCTAGAATCTACAATTTTCTCAAATGAATTAGATTTTCACAACCTTATTGACCATAAGTTCTTTTTCAGTCTTAAAGTAATAAATATTAATTGAATTGAACAAAAGTGTTGCTCATATCATTTTGGTTCAGGTGAGCGATATAGGACCATCATGGTCCTCTTGTTTCGCGTGCTTCCCTACGTGACAAAGGTGTTGCCAATGCCCTCAATATTGAACATATTCCAAAATCAATCGTAATTTAGATACGGTTTTGGAAGAACCAAATTCTTTGATATCAGATAAAATATGGCATTCGACAACCGATTATATGAATATCAATAATTTTGCCTCGTCAGTTTCCTAAACCCTCGAAAAGGGTAAAAGTTGTGACAAGAGAAGAAAATGCGTATAGTCAATCCTTTTCAATAACCGATTATTCAATAAATGGGTCGTTCAAGACATGTATAAGGAGTCGTTAAATTGAAAGCTTTTTGAAAGAGTTCAGTGATGTAGATGACACTCTGCGGTATTATCGCTACATTATATCCGTAGTTCGACACATACGATATTTATGAATACATGGAACAGGGGAATGTTTACAATTCGTCGGTGTAAATGCAAAACCTCGTATGTCGATTTTTGAGATTTTCAAAGTAAAACTTTGCGAACCCAGTTAAGACAATTATTGATGATTTTGAGATATTTTACTGATTAGAATTAAATGATACATTATTGTGAACGATATGTCTAAGTTTCAAGTAAAGCCTTTCAGTTTCGGAAAAGTTAGTACGCTTTTTTCCTTTCCCTTTAATTTTTTCCTAAATCGAGATACGAGGTTTTGCATTTACAACGACGAATTGCTAGTTATATTCAGTCTACGTACAGAAAGTATGGTAGAAGAAGGAGCACATTGAGCAATTCCTCTCATTTTATATGCCATATGAAAACGGGACGTAATATGTAATTGCATTCGATTGCGCTCTTGTCGGTGTCCACTTCTTTCTGAAAGAATTAATCTGCTGTAGACCTGTATTTCTGAAGTTGCAATATAATAGCTATGGTCAAGGTACCTTATGTTTAAACTTTAACAAGACAAAAGTTTGGCTTAAAGTCCCCACATAGAAAAGGGGTTTGAAAACCCATATTGACAAAAACCCATATTGATAACAATCAGTTCATTACTCTTCCCTCAATTCGAATCAAACACAAGAAAACTAACGATTCATTTTCATCTGGTAATTTTCTTATTGATTTTATTCATTATTTTTGGTTTACATATATTTATTTCTCGCAAATTCAAATCTTATGTTTTGGAAAACAATCATTTGAACGCTAAGATAAAATACAGTGTAATTGTAGGATCCCTTTTGGAATGATAAACGTTAAATACAAACAAAAACGCCTATAATGTTCTTCCGTGTTTAGTTATGTAAACGCACTAAGTATTTCTACGTACTAAACGTTGAAAAATGGTGAGTTCATTTAAATTACATTTTTTGTTTTACGTTAATTTATTTACAGTTTACACTCAAAGTTTCGACATCGCTTAAGTCGAAATACTGCTTAACCCCCCCCCCCCCCCCCAAAAAAAAAACCGGAAAAAACGAAAAAAAAAAACAATATGGGGGGGGGGGGGGGCTTTAGGAGACGTGGTCGAAACCGCAATAATTTTTCCATCTACAAAATTGCATAGTGCGGCTTATTGTCATTACAAAGCGTCTATCCCTTCATTCGCTTGTCTGTATACTTTATATAGCGGAATATTTTATCAATTCTTTGAGATTTCACAGAATTCTAATATAAAAAGATTAACATGGATGTAATGGACTCTCTAAACACAATAAATGTACCACGTAGTAAAACAAAAACTTCTCTAGTTCTGCGGGTTGGATATGATTGATATTTGGTTGGATTACGTTTTTTAAAAAGGATTTCTAGTAGCCGTGTTCAGTTTAAATAAGACAAAAAAGTGGACGATATGGACGAGATTTTTGGGAGCCATTTCTTTCTAAACCGACTTGTTGGATATGCTTTTTGACATTAATGCTCCTTACTAGGTGAATACTTTTTCAATTTCTCCCAGAAAATTTTATTTATCCATAAATGGTCTTTATGACACGGGCTTTCTCATATTATATTACCATATTTAACATAATACGTGTATGTATCATGATATTTCATATTGGATATACTAGAACAAAAAAAGATACACAACCCCAATTTTTCATAATATTTTCGACAACTATGCTTTTAATGGCTATTGAGTACATGTACATTTTAATATTCCTGCCCTCATACGCATAAATATAGTGTCATTTTATTCAGATGTCGTAAATTCATCACGTGATACATAGCAAACTGTTAAAATGATTATCCCCTGTCGTGTTTTCTAAATGACTACTGTCAAAACATTTTTTTCAAACACAAGCTAAAACATAGACCAAGAAGAAGCCAAAGCGTTCACACACTTCTCACTGCACTACGCATTGCGGGGCTACGCCAAAACCATCGCCTGGCTGCAGTACGGATGTTGTTAGGTGGAAAAAGTCAAAATGTTGTCGTAAGACATTGATAGGGCAATAAAGCGACACATTTTCGACTGAATACGCTGTTTGCTCTCAATGGGAATACAATCGATCGAGAACCGAGCGGACGCGCAAGAGATATGACGTCACGGTAGGACCGTATCATGTAATCCCCACCTATGGGATAGGTTTAAGACTGCAACGGAGGCCGCTAATAAATCGTAAGGACTTCACCACATTCGAATATCGGACCAAACTGAACAAAACAGATTGTGTTTTTCGACCTAAATCCACTTTTTTTATAAAATTGTGTTGATGCCCGGTGTAAACTGGGTGTTTTCTTATTAATGGAATTTACTACAAACAAGATTTTGTGAACTTTACTAGTTGAAATGTTATTGCTTTAAATGTTTTACATTTTGTTTAAATCTGATTTGATGTCTTTGCGTAAGATGGAATTGAAAAGGCAGTTGCGTTTCTTTTTTGTCTCGTATATTAATGTTTCTTGACAACGATATTGTTCGTTTGATGGGTTTCATTAAAAGAATCTGATCATGCAAAAACATTGATGTTATGGGAGGGAGCATTATTACTCGTAGCATATTGTTATTTAACATAGAATGGAGTGTTAAGGATTGTTTAATATTCTTTTTTCCTAGGTCGTTGCTGTACGTTTGAGCATCGCTTTGTTAAGCCTGATTTGCTACATCCAAGTAAATGAAGCAGATAAAGCGGCTACATGGGACTACTGCGAATGCGTGTTTCAACCTTGGCAGGCATGGGAAGAATGTTCCAGCACATGCTTCGGAACAAAGTAAACCCGTGACTATAATATCGTTGCTTTTCAACAAAAACATCGTAACTGCAGCTTGTGTTAAGCTGCAGTTACGATGTCTTTGTTGAAAAGCAGCGAAATTCATAAATAATTCTTAATCTATTTTGTACTTCAAAATTATAAGGCAAGCAATCTAATTGGACAGGGAGGAAATCACTACCAATTAGATTGGTTGTTCTGTAGAACTTTAGACATTAGACTGGGAACGACCCGTGAACTGCGAATCTATCAAACAATAATTTTCCTTATGTTGCGGTTGTTGGTGGTTAAACATCAAATACAAAGTGCTTCATTTGAAACATTACTATCAAATTAAGTAAGAACATAGTTGACGCTGTTTGACGCCCTATTAGATAAAATCTCTTTATAACATTCTGTAAAATGAAGAAATTATTTGTTAATACATTTTCTTCATTTCCAACGATGTTTTCTAGATCTACATAAAAAGGACAACATTTTAAAATTCCATTGACTTTGAAATTGTCGTCATCAACACCTTTAGATTTTGACCAGTCTAAAACTTTGCCATCCTATAACGGATTTAAGGAAATAGCTTTAGAAATATCAATGTAATGAACGTGCCTCAAATCCCCATTCATTTATACAGGTATAGGAGCCGCGAGGTCCAGTTAACACAACACCCCGGATGTGACGAATTTACAGACTGTGCGACTAACGATGAAGGCTGGGATTCTTCTGTGTGTAACGCAAACTGTCAAAATGGTGGCACACCGATCATTTCTTTGTCGATGTGCAGCTGTGTGACAGGGTACACTGGACAGTGTTGTTCTCAAAGTAAGCGTTGTTGGTGTTGTTTATAGCTCACGATAAATGACCTGGCAGAGCATCTCTAGCTAATAGCTAGAGATGCTCTGTCTGGCCATTTATCCTGAGCTATAAAACACATAAGATCATTATTATCGATGAATGAATACCAACTAGATCTACTGCCAAATAGGTGGCACAACAATACTTGTATGTCCATTAGCAGTTGTGTGACAAGATAATGTCGTTCAAAAAGTAAGTGTTGCTGTGTATAGTATAGCGTTAATAGTCTAAGGTATACAGCCCATCATTAAAAACATCATTTTCTACCCATACGAAATGCATCAAATTACACACACTTGTAAATACACTTCACATAAGTTGATTCACCGTGCCGGATTTCAAGATTATGCTTCAAGAAGAAAAAAATACAAATATCATTTACTCTATATTCATATGCAAGGGAGGTAATTTTGAACTTGTTTTGTCAATTATTTCTATAAGTATTCATCAATTCAAAATTCTAAACCGTTCAAAATGCTTATGTTTGTATTTGGAATGGAAATGTAACATAGTTTAGGAATCACTGGCACTTTTCAAATTTCGCATCTGGCTCTTTGGTGCTAATGATAGGTTGCATACCATAGTTATATTATAATGCAAGCGATAACGTAGTCAGTCAATCTAGATCTTTAATTAATGTGTTAAACTAGACTGTAAATCAAACAGTCTCAGTTTATTAGCCTTTTAGTCTTTATCTAATACTAGACAAACGACTTCCAGAAAACACTATATATGTTTTCTTTGATTTTTGTCAAGGTTTATAATCATCTATTACAGGGATAGATTGCGGAATCCCTACCTCCATAAGTAACGGCGATGTCTCTTATACCTTCACATACTATGGGTACTCCGCCACCTACAGTTGTAACCAGCATTACAACCTGACCGGCGGGTCTGGGGTTCGAACCTGTCAGACAGACTATACGTGGAGCGGACAACTTCCACGTTGTGCATGTAAGTTCTTCAGTTAATATTGTATGTGTCAGCAATATTTTTTTATTATTACATTCATTATATCTCACGATAAATGACCTGGCAGAACATCTCCAACTAAGCACTAGAAATAGTTTGCCAAGTCATTTATCAAGACCTTTAAAACGTGCGTGAAACTACAACTCGAATCAAAAGCCACTGTTTATGATTAACCTATTAGGAGTACTACTCCTCTTTGTTTGAAAGAATGTTAAATTGCTTCTACTTATGTCTATAACAAAAATTAGGTTGATGATCTCTTTAAATGAGAAATATTTGTGGGAGAATGTCTGTCTATCCGTCTGATCTGATTAATGAATTTAATAATTCTATCAATATTCTATCAATATGCCGTATTTAGAAGTATTGTTATTTCGAATTTGTAACAGTGTCCACTTCTTTCTACAGATGTGAACCATTGTGGAAGCGACCCATGTGAGAACGGGGCAACCTGCACAGATCTACTGGACGATTATATTTGTACATGTGTGACAGGGTGGAGCGGCAAAAATTGCGATACCGGTAAGTAGAACTTAGTCCATCAGAATAAATCGAATAACTTATCTGCACTGATTTACTGGACGATTATACGTGAAAATTGTCGCTTTCAACAAAAACCTCGTAACTGCAGCTTGCTTTAAGCTGTCGTTTCGAGGTTTCTGTTGAAAAGCAACGACATATGTCACAGGATGTTTTTACATGTACAAGTGTCACAGGTAAGAACAAAAAAAAATGTGATACCAATATGAAGAAACACAAACGTCCGACGCTGTTTGATCGATACGGATAAATTCCGAAGAGAAAAAAAATCCGCATTTGTAATCTCTATTACTTGTAATCTACCTTAATAACTTATCGCTTAATTTATTTGCACTGAACCAGTTATTTTAAATTCAAACACTGTTGTGAGACGAATCAAATGAGCACCCACAACAAAGGGTTTAAAACATTTAATGAAATACATGTATTGCATTGTGAAAGGCCAATGCCCCTCTGATATATGTAGCTCTGCATATCTAGTGAACAATTATACGCGAAAATGCGTCTCAATGTTTTATTTCCTTTTACAGATATACAGCCACCAATCGTTACAAGTTGTCCTAATGACATGCATGTAAATGCCACGGAAATTACCAAAAATGTACAATGGACGGAGCCCAGTTTCTCAGACCCCTTCGGCAACGCAATGGACCTGACCAAAAACTACCAGAGTCCAAACTATGACTTTCCATGGGGCGACTTTGCTGTGCAGTATACGGCTACCAAGCTTAACAACGGACTGGGAACGGAGTGCAATTTCACCGTTAGCGTAAGACGTATGTATAATGTGAGAAATCGTTGCCAGCACAAATTGCAAAAAAGGCGTGTTCTTTGTTCTATTTTCAATTATGCTAGGCTACTATCTCTGTCACATTGTCAGGCGTTTAGTAACATGTGTCATGAAATAATAAAAACTATGTCTGAGAACAGGAGAAAAGTGATCTTAAATCATGCAATAGAGAACAATTTTATACAGTTAAACGTGGCGAAATTTTGGACAAATAATAGTATTTCTGTAGGCGTTGTTATGTAATCTTGATTCAAGCCGTATTTTATAACAACACAAACGGTTTATCAACGCTTAACAGTAAACCAGGTCTATTTTTAGCACAAAATTCGTTGCCATTCCATGCTGATTTTATAACTTTTTTCTAATTCTAATAGCTACACCATGTGATGATCTAAACATACCCGCTAATGGTTCAAGAATCTGTAACGGCTTCAATACGGACTTTGGTCGCTTTTGTCAGGTAGCCTGTAACCATGGTTACATGATTGACCCCGCGTATGACCTTGACACACTATACGTATGCGGTGCTTCGGGTACTTGGAGTCCATCGCCTACCTTACCTGACTGTAACGGTAAGAATGTTTTGCGACCTGTGTCGATTGACCGGGCATATTGTGCGCTTGTTTATTTTTGTTTTTTAATATTGTTGTTGTTAATGTTGTTGTTGTTAATGTTGTTGATGCTGTTGCTGTTGTTATTATTTTTGTCGTCGTCGTCGTGGGTATTTCTTTGAAAGTTTGAAAGGACCTATGCTAGGTTGTTGGAGGTAAAATGTATATTCAAGAAATATGGTATGGAATGATAAACCTGCAAGATTAAAACCAGATGTTTCATTTATTTCATACAATAACATCTGAGACTCACAAGTTGTGGTCATCTTCACTTACACAGGAATTTCCAAACATATATACATGTATTTTAATCTATCTAATCAAAACTCGTGTTGTGTATGGTTTTTCCCCGACAAATACATGCAACACTCGTCGTTCTGTACTAAAATAGCAGATAGTCGTGGGGTAGTTTTGGGTTTCAATCGCTTTCGTAATCTTGAAAATGTTTATTTGATTTGTCAGAGGGGAATGTCATTGAAGATAACCCCTACTGCGTGGGTCTCAGATGTTACTGAAAGGTTAACATCAGATTTTATTCAGATTGACCAACTTGCATAGCTAGATTAATTCTGTCCAAGGAAATTTTAAATGAAGTCCATTTAGTCCTTCTAGATTAAGTCTGTAAATAATTGACTGAGCCGCCATTTATAATAACATTTTTGTGAAACTGGAACGTGAAAGATGATGAAAAACTTGGTATCAGTGCCAAAATTCCTAGATAATGCAATGCACCACACAATCATGGACACGTTGTTCCGGTCCATAAAAACTATCACGGGCCCCTTTACTGATGTGTTACTTGAAAAAGATAACTCGAAATTTCTTTTACGATTTCGTTGCTACATTTTGTACAGCTTAAAATTTTTTGAAGAAAAATGACGATATTTTTTATTTCAGTCCCGGTAACCCGTACAGACGACGCTCTATATTTCCACGCAAAATACAACGACTACACCTACCAGAACAATGGCTCCTGGCTTTGACGTCCCAGTGAGAAACTAATTTGGAAAACATTTAGGCAAAAGAAGAAAATGCTGATGACCAGCATTTTCTCCTTTTGCCTCAATATTTTCTTTGCTGTTTTATAGAAAAGTTCTTTCTTTATTTCTAGATTCTCACCAAGTTTGTTGTCTGCAGCTATTTTCAAATTGGATTTACCCTAAAATTGTTCGTTTAGGAAAAGGTTGATACAAAAAGCCGAACTTTTCATTCCAGTCCCTGTAACCCGTACAGACGACGCCCTATATTACCACGCCAAATACAACGACTATACCTACCCGAACAATGGCTCGTGTTCGGACAGTGGCCCGAACCTACAACTTCAGAGTGTCTTTATAGAACGACTGACCGGTGCTGAGTGGGAATTTGGTGCATTTTGTGACACTTATTCGGACGAGTGTTTACCTGAAAATGTTGGAATTGATTGCTATTAAACATATCCCAAACAGAACATTCTTTAGACGCCCATAATAGATTACACGGTGGGTAACCCACGTGACTTTTTGGAAGAGTACACACGGAAAAATCGCCCGCTTCAAGGTATGTTTTGTTTAATTTCTCAGCTTATACTCTACGGATTTTGAAGAGATAAAGTGCACGTAACGCGCCTTTGAGAGGGCTATTCCCGGCTCTAACTCACTCTGCCCGAAATCCAGTGGTTTCTTCAAACATTCGAGCCAAAGTTTTTTTAAGTGCAAACCGAACGCGGGAAGCGTTCACATTTATAGTCCTAATTGTCAAGTTTTAGCTTTAGCAGCCCATTTGCACGAATAAATTGTGTACGCACGTACCGTCTAGTTAATATATTCTTTAAAAATCCAAGGGTTTTGGTCAGAAAAGCGTTAATTATGATGTGATCATTAAAATAACGAAATGGGAAGCGTACACATCTGATTCAAAATGGTAAGCGTACACACACAATACGCTGAGAAGGGAAGCGTACACACCGATGTATTTCCCTTTTTTCAAGTGCTGGGTAATATTTCTAATCAAATATAACTAAAAACCATATTTTATTGATAATGGCTACATTTATGGCGTATAACAGCTTCAGTTTATAGTGACATTTCACAATTATTTTTACATAAATTTTACTTTTATTCTATCTGAAAGAGCATCTTTTCAAACGAAAATTCTGAAAATTCCATGCCAAAATATTGAACCGTTTAGTAATACGAGAAATATATATTGTGCTAAAACTAAACATATTGCTGTGGACAACAGTTCAGAATTACATAGAATTTGCCATTTGTGGCTCAACTTTAAAGGCGTATTTTTCGCTTATAAATAACAACTTCGAAAAACTGATAGCATTTCTACGCATTAGAATAAACAATCTTTGCAACAAGACATACATTTAGAAACTGAAATGAATGTGAAATGTCACTTTAAGAAATTGGATTGAATGGATTTTTACGTCCCGCTCAACAGCTAAGATCATATCTCATTCGAAACATTGTTTATTTAGTCCAAAAGAAGTTAAGCTCCAGGGTGTGCATGCTTAAGAAATGGTCGAATTTCTACCGTGATCTATCGTCATTCAACAACAGTTCTGTGTACAACGGTACAATTAATAATCTATGAGGGCGATAGCCCGAGTGGATTATTTATTGAGAAGCCTAATTAAGAACAATAGTTAAATAACAAAAGACTACGGTAGAAATTCTACCATTTCAATTATAATATGAAAACATTAATAAATCTTTGTGAAAATTAGCACTGAACAATTTAACTTACGTGTGCAGATTCCGTTAGTTGAGGGTCATATAATTTATTTATTTCATTAAAATCCGGGAGTTCCGATTGGTTAAGAAAAAATTGTCATATAACTCATCGGCTATAACTGTAGACTTGTATACAAACACTTTACTTCTTGTTGTTGATAAATGGCCCTACACAAACACTTCCTCTTTTGGGAATAAAAAATTTAGGACATTAATTCGCTCGTATAGCTGATAATAAATGGTTTGGAAAATGTTAAAACTATGTATTTGTTTTTTAGTGTTTGTATACAAGTATACTGTTATAACCGACAGACTATACCTCCATGAACAAAAATGCCAGAACTACTTTCCCTGTCAAACATTGAATTACGCCGCATTATTTTTTAGTCTTATGCCCGCTTGCATACTCGATCCTGGGTTTAGCCATAGACCGTTACTGAACTCGACTTCAGATAAGCTAGGCTTGAACCCGAGATGATCGACTTCACGGTCATTTGCTCTAACGGTTTTGAGCCCGGGTTCGGACGATCTCGAGTTTAAGCTATGGTTCATATTATTACGCGTGCCGAAACCGGTTTTTCTAGTTTTAAGTCGATCTAATTGCCAGCAAAGAAAACAATCTATTTTTATCCATGTATTTAAACCCCCCCCCCCCCTATTTCTTTTTGCCACTGTTTTCTCTTTTTTCTCTATCTCTTGCCGTAGAAATGTAGACCCCACTCATCCCTTCCTGTCCATCTCCTTTCCCCTTCCTTCACGTTCTCTCTCGCTTTCTTTCTGTCTTTTCTCTTTTTGTCATCTTCTCTATCTCCCACTTTTCTTGTAGGGCCGCGGCCATGGCGCAGTTGGTAGCGCATCTGCCTCTCATTCGAGAAGTCCAATACCCGGCCGCAACAAATATCCTTACTGACAAAAATGTCACCCATCAATGGTTTGATATTGTGAACCTATGTGGGGGAGTAGTTGGATGCTCGGTAGGGGTGTTGTGGTAGTGCTGGTATGAGAAACTACAGGAATCAATGGTTAGGTGCTCCAGCCGCTGCGATAGTTGAAAACGGCGTAAAACCCCAATAAACCAAACCAAACCCACTTTTCTCGTATTTTAAGAAAGGGCCAACGATCCTTATTGCTCATCTTTCTCTTATCTATCAACTAGAAATTAACGAATATTTATCTTTTTCCCGCAGGGCTTTTTTCGGCAACATTTTTGATTTGCAGAATACAACCAAATTTTGCTTTCATAAATTACTTTCAATATAATACAAAATTGCTTCCGTTTTGTTAGACTCGCTAATATTGATGAAATTCATATGAAAAGTAATATTTATTTGTGAATTTTGAAGACAAACATCATAACTAATGTACATCTGACTCACCCAAACCTGCTATGTACCAGGTTTGGCTGAGCCCGGGTTTTTAACTGTGAATTGAACTCAGCTCACAAGTGTGCAAGTCAACACAAGCTTGGATAAGAAATAGCTATGACTTAGCGAAACCCATGGCTCAGCAAGTGAGTTGTCCCGTTACCCTGTATAATCCCGGCTTAAGCTAGGCTTATACGCAGTATGCAAGATAAGAAATTAATGAAATTTTATTTACGGAGTTCATGCAGGTATGAAAAAGAAAATGTAATCCCACTTTTGTATGAACCGCTTCGTGGATTCATACAGTGTGATTAGATTTTCTTTTTCATACCAGCATGAAAAAAAATTGCATTCATTCCTTAAAACAAAACATTGCCGAATTTTGGTCATTACAAATGCAGATTTCCCAGGTTAATGTTGTTGGACTATTGCCCACTTGCATACTGCGTATAAGCCTAGCTTAAGCCGGGATTATACAGGGTAACGGGACAACTCACTTGCTGAACCATAGGTTTCGCTAAGCCATAGCTATTTCTTATCCAAGCTTGTGTTGACTTGCACACTTGTGAGCTGAGTTCAATTCAGAGTTAAAAACCCGGGCTCAGCCAAACCTGGTAAATAGCAGGTTTGGGTGAGCCAGATGTTCATTAGTTACGATGTTTGTCTTCAAAAATCACAAATAAACATTACTTTTCATATGAATTTCATCAATATTAGTGAGTCTAACAAAACGTAATCAATTTTTGCATTAAATTGAAGATAATTTATAAAAGCAAAATTTTTGGTTGTATTCTGCAAATCAAAAATGAAGCCGAAAAAAGCCCTAGCTGTTAACCTGTTCACAAACAAGACCTGGTTTTGACGTCCACAAAAGAAAAGGCTTGGGAAAACATTGAGATAAAAGAAGAAACTGCTGATTACTAGCAGTTTCTCCCTTTGTCTCAATATTTTCTATGCTATACTTTACACAAATCCAATGGTTTTCAATCTTAATTTTGTCGTCTTTAGTAACTTTCAAATTAGACCACTCTAAAAAAATTCGGTTGGGAAAGGGTTAGATCTAAAACTAGTCAGGAAAAAGATAAATATTCGCTAATTTCTATTATGACAAATAAAAGAAAGATGTGCAATAAGGATGGTTGGTCCTTTCTTAAAATACGAGAAAAGTGGAAGATAGAGAAGATGAAAATAAGAGAAAAGACAGAAAGAAAGAGATAAAGAAAATGCGAAGGAAGGGTAAAGGAGATGGACAGGAAGGGAGGAGTGGGGCCTACATTTCTACGGAAAGAGATACAGAAAAAAGAGAAAAACAGTGGCAAATAGAAATGGGGGGAGGGGATAATACATGGATAAAAATAGATTGTTTTCTTTGCTGGCAATTAGATCGGCTTAAAACTAGAAAAACCGGTTTCGGCACGCGTAATAATATGAACCATAGCTCAAACTCGAGATCGTCAAAACCCGGGCTCAAAACCGTTAGAGCAAATGGCCATGAAGTCGGGATCATCTCGGGTTCAAGCCTAGCTTATCTGAAGTCGAGTTCAGTAACGGTCTACGGATAAACCCGGGATCGAGTATGCAAGCGGGCATAAATCAGTTATAAATACGATTTTGCTTTTTTCATCAATATTATTTCGTTGTGATCAATAGCAATATGAATTTGAGCTACGAAAAATATACTGGAAAAAATAGACTGGGTTTGCCGTTATATTTTGATAAACCATCGGTGTCGTTATAAAATCTCCTAACCACGGCTTGAATTACCCCAGCTTCGGGTAAGAAATTGTGGGTGCAATAACTTTCTTATTTCTACGTCAAATTTCAAGCGGATTGTTGCATATGCACCGCCTCACTGACCTCTTTATTCAAATGTATGACATATTTGTAAAGTTATTTTACTTTATCAAAAATCCCAACCGGCTAGAGAGAAAAATGGTAACATTGCAGCCAAAATAGCCCCGCTTCAGGCCAGAAATTGTGCAATAACTTTCTTAATTCTGCGTCAATTTGTGAGCGGATTTTTGCATGTACCCACATTACTGATCTCTTTCCTCTGGTGTGTGACTTAATTGAAAACGTCTGGTACTTTTCCCAAATTCGATCCAGACCCAGCAGAAGTATGTCCTGACCCTTGTGTCGTCTTTTCTGGTCTATTGGGGTCATTTTTAAGCTGTATTCATTTATGACTCATACAGCAGAGGAACTGCAACAATCCACTTGAAAATCCACGCAGAAATAAATAAATTCATTGCACAATTTCTTACCTGAAGCAGGTCAAGTTTTGCCTTAGTTCTTATCCACCCCGCGATGCGCAATCTCCACCGTGTTGTGTAAAGGTCTGTTAAAAGGTGACTAAATCAGTCACTATGCGACCAACCCAAAAGCAAACAGAGTGTACGCTTCCCTTCTCAGCGTATTGTGTGTGTACGCTTACCATTTTGAATCAGATGTGTACGCTTCCCATTTCGTTATTTTAATGATCACATCATAATTAACACTTTTCTGACCAAAACCCTTGGATTTTTAAAGAACATATTAACTAGACGATACGTGCGTACACAATTCATTCGTGTAAATGGGCTAGTAAAGCTAAAACTGGACAATTAGGACTATAAATGTGAACGCTTCCCGCGTTCGGTTTGCACTGAAAAAACTTTGGCTCGAATGTTTGAAGAAACCACTGGATTTCGGGCAGAGTGAGTTAGAGCCGGGAATAGCCCTCTCAAAGGCGCGTTACGTGCACTTTATCTCTTCAAAATCCGTAGAGTATAAGCTGAGAAATTAAACAAAACATACCTTGAAGCGGGCGATTTTTCCGTGTGTACGCTTCCAAAAAGTCACGTGGGTTACCCATCGTGGATTATATATTTTCAAAAAAATGGGACTAAAGCATTTTTCTCATTTTAGTTCAACACGCTTTGTGCCATATTGTACACAAAATCCTATTAATAGATTTCAACATCAATACTTTCGTCCGCTTTGTTTAGCCTTCAAATTTGAGCAGTAGATCTATAAGATATTGCCAAGTGGGAAAGATTTAAAAGAATTTTAAAAATGTATATTGATTTTTTAATTTGACCGCGGAATGACCTGCTTCATTTGCATACTTACGAGTACTTTGACGAGTTTATCCGATAAAAGGTATGTCGGATGTTTTTAGATAACTTGCACGAGATTCTCTACTTTCAAAGTATACGACGAAAGTCATCTACTCGGTAGCTCAACTGGTAGAGTCGTGGATTTAAAAATATCAAGAAGTCCGGGGTTCGAATCCCCACTTAACCACTTAACTTTATTCTTAAATTTAGTTCATCTCCTATTCCTCCGTAGGTGACATGAAGACGCAATTGGCAATCGATCTTCTTCTTTATTTTATGATAGGTCACGATTTTACTGACCCCAGAGCCTTCTTGACAACGTTTGGTCTACATAGGCGGAAGATTGCTTTCTGTTGTAGTTCTGCTGCTACTTCACGGATTAACTACGTACATTCGAAACTATTTCTTTTGCTCTTGGTCCAAAGGCCCGTGGCTTTTTTGTGACATTGGTCGCCGTGGAGGTTCTTTACATGTCTATACGTCAATATTTATAAATTATGCTTACTTTATTGGGCAAAAGCATAACGTGATCCTTGTGGTTCCAATAGGGTAAAATAGGGTAAAATGGATATCAAAGGTAAAATAAAAGTCCTTCGAATAGGTAAAAGAAAGAATCTTACTTGGGACTCGATCCTGGGTCCATTAGGTTTCATAGCCAACGCGCATCCCATTGAGCTAACCAGACTGGTGAAAAGACATTTCAAACTGTCAAGATAATGTTATTAGATAATAACGTGTTCAACCTGATTTACCTGCTTTGAAATATGCAAATTATTGGAATGAGGTAGGTCATTCCGGGGTCAATAAAAATTCATAATACCTTTATTCATTCTTTCCAAAGCAACAGAAATCTAGACTGACCAAACGTCAAATGGTGTGCTCAAGAAACAGTGACGATAAATAAAATATTTAGCGTAATTACCATTGGAAACATCGAGAGGGAAAAGGGTCTGCTGTTTATCAGCATTTCTGTCTTTCCCTGAATAGTTTTAATACAATTATGTTATGTTTCAGAATCCGGTATTCTTTAAGGGTACTAAGCGAGGAAGTTGATTTCGCCGCATACACTTACCTCATAAAGTAACGCAACATTTTCAAATTTCAATATTTTTGTTTTTAACAAACCAGGATCAAAAATGGTACTTTCTTTAGTTCGCAAGGAAGGATTATGATAGAAAATTTAAATGAAATATTTCAATTTCCAACGAACAAGCCATAATTACGCCCCTTTATTAATTTACATTAAACACGTCCTAACGTCTTGTAAGTTAAGAAACAATCCTAAAAGATAGTTTTACTGATAGTGTGTTGTCAGTTACACAGTAAAAACGCAAAAGAATGTCACTGTGCGCACTAAGCGCCATGTTATAATTTCCGGAAAACAGCCGTCGACATATCACTTGAATTTGAGTTCTGAAAAATTCAATTTGCAGGGACTTAAAAGCTTGGCGTCCAAATTTACTTCAATTTCAAGGTTGTGGTACCATTTTATAGCAAACGCCAAAGTGCAGGTTTGATCCAGATCATCGTTGGGCCAGTTACATTCAGTCGGTAGGGTATTAGCCAAAGAGCTCTGAACATTGGAACAAATCCCTAATACCAGCAGATTCTACATAAATGAACATTGGCAGACATGGATAAGCCAACGCAAATGAATTGTTCAACCAAAAGCAAACCGTTTTATATCTGTTATTGACTAAATTTTAGGATAATTTTCGCAATTTAAGACAACTTATCCATCCAAAGACGGTCTGATTCAGTTTAAGAGTCGCAGGTCTGTGCTTCGGATGTTTGCATAAAGTCAAGGAATTCACCTAAACGACCAGGCAGGCGGGCTGGGACAAACAAATGAAATGCCAAAGGCGATACTCGTAAGTACGTTGACAATGTGTTGCGCCCTGTTGTCCCTGATATTATGTAGGAGGAGTCAATGGCATGCTGCAAAAGGATGGCGCCCCTGCACACACTGAACATTACTTTCACACGACGGTTGTGCAGCAAAACAAGGTTACTTCCCTTATTCGAGAACACGTCTGCTATCGAAAACTTTTGGGATTTCTGAAAAGGTGCGTTCGGGGTAGTCTTAATGCTCCAACAAACCTGTTTTGCGAACGAACAATCCTTCAGGATGAGTGCACTAAGTTTATTTAACATCAAACCGCTCCAAAAATGGCGTCGATGTGACGAACATGACAGTTTTTTAAGAAAACAAGGGATGATTAAAACAATGAAATTGTTTGTGACTTTTTAATTTACACCGGGTGTCTTTGGGTTAAAATTGCTGTCTGTAAATGTCTTAGCATACTTATGATGTTTTGTTTACTGTTTGATGAAATATTCCATATGATGTCAAAACAAAAATATCCTTAAATTTATCAACACGTTTTCCGATATTTGTTATTGAATGAGTGTTGCGTTACTTTATGTGGTCAGTGTATAAGATGAAATTCACTATATAAACGGTATTTTATAAACGAAACAATACTTTTCTTTCGGCAAAAAAAGTGTACCCATGGGCAATCGCCACTGCTAAAAGAACCTCCTATATAAAGCATTTATATAAATCAATATTATTTTTGTGTGGAAATTTATATGAGTCGAGTTCTGGGGAAAATGCTGGCATGGTATTTCAGAAAACCGTGTTTGCAGACTAAAGTGTGGTCATATTATGCAGTATAATTTTGTTTGCTTTGAGCTTCTACAACAAATGGAGTTTGTGTATGAGAACGATCATCGGAACCCCCGGGGCCTACCAGTGCTACATATTAACAGGGAGCAAAACATTCTAAATTCGTTATTTCAAATGCAAACCCTATATCATGGGTCCTCATTTGAATTTGATCAGACTGGGCGAATATACCTCGAAGGGGTATAATCTCGTGACACAACATTTTCGATATTTTTTCTGAAACTGTTAATTTCATGACCGTTTTGAAAAAATATGACAGAGAAGATGGGGTAAAGCCGTGGATAGTCAGGATATTTGGTCGATATTTAAACAATTTTGGTTGATCGTCAATAAAACTTTTTTATAAAGTGCTGTTTGAGAGATCCACTACATCCAGCTAATCCCTTGCGCGTAACTGCCTTCTCAGCCCCAAACGAAATGAAATCGGTATTGTATTAATTAACAGAATTATTGAAGATTTTCTGTATTTTTGTTTGTTTTGTGTCACGAGATTCCCCGCTGTGATCTATGTTGGTCTCTATGACGTAGATTATCCTTGATCCTGGCTCATTATTCGTTTTTCTTCTACATTTCTGACTTTTCTATTTTAACGTTGTTTTCTATGAATGCCTAATAAATTGAACTATGTGTCTATGTTTCCGTTTTTGTATGGGTCCCGTCGAGTAAAAGTATGATTCGAGAATTTGGGAAACTATGTATCCAAATAAGTCTGCCAGTAACGGCTGACAGTCTGATCAGTTTTGTCGTCTACTGCACCTTTAACCCTTTTCAAATCAACAAAATATGAAGTTGGCTCATTTTAAAAGCTGTTGAGGAGTGAGGCCACACAATTGATATCATTAAAGTTACCTTTTATGAGAAATATAGCAGAAAAAACATTTAGACAAAAGTAGAAAATGCTGATTATCAGCGTTTTCATTCTTTAGCCTCATTGTTTTCCCAAGCCTTTCATTTTCAAGACGTCGGAATCAGGTATTGTTTGGAAAAGGGTTAACAAAGATCTAGACAGGCTCAAATTCTGTTTGTCAAATTCGTTTGGAAAGAATTAATTAAAGTATATTTAACGTCATTAAGGTAGAATACGCGTAATGTGGCCATTTTGAGATTCATAAAACATAGGATTTTTTTCGAGTGGCGTCTTTCCGTATCCGAACCTATTCGGACGCGGTTGTAAACATTCGGCGGTGGACAATTCCACCGCCGAATGTTTTCGTCGTCGTCCGAATAATTTCGATGTCGCGCGAATATCAGTAGGGGTGGACTACCTTAAAGGCCTGGTCAATTACTATCTAGCATCCACATTTAGTCCACTTCGCGTTGAAAAATTTACCGTAGGACTAACCATTTTTTTTTTTTTTTTTTTTTTGGCGTGCTCCGGCCATGATGTGGTGATTTTGTATGTGACTAGGCCTGTATCTGCAATGAACTGTATTGCATAAGGCTTAACACATTACAAGACTGCAAAATTTTCCGTTGGTCCATATTCAAAGATGTTGCAGACAACAATATCAAGTGTATTATGATTTTCTGTTGTTGTAGTACATTGTGTAGTTGTTGTTGTTGTTGTTGTTTTTGTTGGGTTTGTGTGTCTTTTTAGGTAGAAAACATTGTGGGCAATGACTTTCCACAATGTTTTCCAAAGCCTTTTTCTTTTGGGGAGTAAAAAAGAGTCAATATGTGGGAATGGGTTAAGAAAATGTTAGTTTGAAGAAACCTATTTACCGTCAGCAAGGATTTTTTCTCTGACTTAACGATTGAGAATCCGACGCGCATTAGTTATTAGTTGTCCAGATAAGTAAGAGAAAACTCTGATTCAATTTGTTGGATGTCAAAAAATTGTTATCAAATAGGCTCGTCTAAACCAAGCATTGTTTGAATTCGCGGAAAAGAACAAAGAAGACCGATAAAAAAATATCTAATGTACATATCGTCGCTTTCAACGAAAACCTCGTAACTGCAGCTTGATTTAAGCTGCAGTTACGATGTTTTCGTTGAAAAGCAACGATATCTGGGCTGGGATCTTGAAAAAAGGCCCTTGTAGCTTTTATGCGCAACATGGACAACGAGTATCTTCAAGTGAAATTTGATCTACAGTTGAAAATCGTTGTGTCGAAGTCATATCGAGATTTTCGGGGTTCGGTTTATCCGATTTCAGTTCTGCTTTGATTGAAATGATATGTAACAATATTTGTTGTTCACCAAGTACGTAGATTATTGAAATGTAGTTGGAAAATGAAAGAAATTACTCGAAACGATATTACTACTATATTTCAATGCCTATATTTGTTCCATGAATATTTTGTTTAACATCTTTAATATTAATTGATGAGGACGGGACCACATTTGGTATCCTTTAATATATTGGTACATGTTTGCCAACTGAAAGAAAACGTGTGGATCGTAATAAGGCTGATCTGAGCCGCGTTCTTTAGAGCGAGATTTCTTGAGATATCTTGAGATTTCTTAAGATGATTTAGGATAAAGCGCTCTTTTGGGCAAGATTTTAAGACGATCACTGCAAGCCGCCATTGCTCTATACTTCTTTCGGAACCCCTCGGTAAATTCTGTAGAATCTATATTGGTGAGCATTAACCGAGTTGTTCCGAATGCTCCATGATTCATAAACCGCGGAGTTTCGAATGCTCCATATTTCATACAAATGACGTCATGATGAGAAAACAAAGCTGGAAACAGGTCAAAAGAAGGGAGTTCCTCCCTTGGCACGCCCAGTCTACTACTCGGTCATATGGAAATGTCCGGGAACCGAGGATAAATAACCTAAAAACACTCACTCATTTGTATGAAGTATGGAACATTCGGAACACCTCGCTTATAATCTCGGTCTCATAGATGCTGTATCAAAAACTGCTGTATCTTAAGAAATCTTAAAAAATCTCGCTCTAAAGAACGCATCTCTGGATCCATATTAGTCTCAAATATTAAAAGAGCCATTTGTCTATATCCCAGTATGTTACATTTAGGTTGGCATGTGTCCGACTAAATATGGAAACGGGCGTACATGTTATAGGTTATTGGAACTGCGGTCGTTATGAAGTCAGCAAAATAAACAGTAAACAGAATACCTTTTATAATTATTAAGGTAGTCGACCCCTAGTGAGATTCACGCGAAGTCGGAATTTTTCGAGCCACGTCGTAAAAATTCGGCGGTGGGAAATTTCCGATTTTCTGTAAATTCTAACGTGTCGGCATAGATCGGATACGTAATAAATGTTAACGACGTCGCACAAGTCGAGTTGTGTCAGGATGGTCAATCGAGAGCGGTCGGGGTAATCGTGCTTGACCTACATCGGTGATGCTTTCTACTCGATTTATTGCATGTCAAAAATATTAATGTGCAGATAGAAGATCGACCTGATCGAGAATCAATCGTCTCTGTAGATCGAGTGTGATCGAGTTGATGTTATATTTTTCTTATCTTTTTTTATCTGTGTCCAACTTGCACTCGACCTGCACTCGATGGATTCCCAACCGCAACACGATCAACTCGATCTCTGCTTAACCTATTCATACGATCTATTCATCCAATCAAATCGACTGTAGAGATCGGGAATGATCGATTAGAAATCGAGAAGTCATTTGGTCGGTTTTGATCGCTGAATTTAAGCAATCGAGTTGATCGAGTTGATTCGATCGGCAGTGAGTACCTAGCAATAGTGTTTATCAGTTTTTTGTCATAGGAACGTATTATGCGCTGATTTTCAACGAAAACCTCGTAACTGCAGCTTAAATCAAGCTGCAGTTACGATGCTTTTGTTGAAAACCGACGGTAGGCTTATTTGTGAAAGGGTTGCATATCAAAGCAGACATCGAAATCGTTGGACTTCCCCAATCTCTTACAGACCTTAATTTTGGACTCTTTTTATTATTCAAAATGGGTTTCTTGTTATTCAAAATGGATTCCTTGAAGAATGTATGACATAGGCAGTGTGGGTTTGAATCAATTGGTTTACCAATATTGACTTTGGCAGAAATCGCTGCTTTTCAACGAAAACCTCGTAACTACAGCTTAAAACAAGCTGTAGTTACGAGGTTTTCGTTGAAAAGTGACGAATTATTCTTTGGGTGATATCACCTTCCTGATTCAACCCTTTTCTATATCTATGTCAAATTCCTATTTAGGGCGTAATCGTCTCCACTAGGCCTACAGCCAATTTTATTCTGGTTTAAGGTAAAATATCCGTAATGTGGCCATTTTTTGAGATCCATAAAACATCGGCCATTTTTTGAGATCCATAAAACATCGGATTTTTTCGAGCTGCGTGTCCGAAGCTATTCGGGCGCGGTCGTAAACATTCGGCGGTGGCACTTTCCACCGGCGAATGTTTTCGACGTCGCCCGAATAATTCCGACGTCGCGCGAATCTTATTACGGGTGTTCTACCTTAAATGAAAACTGCTGCAGACAACAAGATGCATGTTGATGAATAAAGGATTTTGTATACAAAATAGTACAAAAAATATTGAGACAAAAGACGAAATTGTTTTTTATCTGCGTTTTCTTCTTTTGCTTCAATTTCATCCCAAGTGGTTTCTATTAACCCAATTCCAAACAACACAATTCTAGAGTGGTCCAAATTTAAAGATGGCGCAGACGACAATTTCAAGTGAATGTTTGGGCGGAAACATTGTGGGAAATTAAGAAATTGCTTGTAACAAGCAATTTCTTCATTTTCCACAATGTTTTCAAAAGTCAAAAAGAGTCAATGTGTGGGAATGGGCTAAGGGACCCCAAAACAAGGGAACTGATTTATAAAACATTCTTTGAGAAAGGACTAAAGGGCTCGCATGATCTATTCTCTCTATCGTTCTGTGAAAAAAATAGAGGTGATAATCTTTTCCGTTATCGTCACAAGAAACAATGAAAAACCTTTTAAAATCAAAACATTATTAAACTTTTTCCTTGCAAAGTAAAATTCAAAATTAAAGCGTTTCTACATACTATTACAGATTTAATCTGACCTGACACTGACCTTTACACAGAATGTTTTCATATTTCGCAAATAGCGTTACATTCTTCAAAAATACTTGTATCATTGTACACAGATATAACAGGCATTCAAGAAAATATTACTGAATTGTTAATCAAAAAAGAACAGGCGTGTAATTTATGATAATAAAAGCTAAAGTTGTGCTATGTGAAATGAAATCTGTAATACTTTAATTAAATAAATGTGTTATTTAAAAAAAAGATCGATTGCGAAATATAAATATTTCGACCGAGATCTTTTAATCGGACAAAACATGTGGTCTGATGGTCACGGTTTTGTCCGATGGTCAGTAGAAAATGATTTCTGAGTAAGAGCGACCCCGTTTGGTAAAGGACCCATTTTCGGAAACCAAGCGTTCCACCTCCACTTTGTTCCTTATGAAGGAACAAAGTGGAGGTAGAACCCTTGGCTTGCGAAGATGTGGAGAACCTAGCAGCTCAATGTCCTTATTAGCACTATCCAGATGGAGATAGACAAGCTACATAGTTTAGAAGTCGTGAAAGAGTGTCTACAGTATATGACGTACTAAATGGGTCAAAAGTCTATATAGAGCGTGTACGCAAAAAATATACGGGTCGACGCATATATTTTCAACTGCTCGCGTAAATTTTATGCGTCGACGCGTAAATATGCGCGTCGACGCATAAAATTTACGCGAGCAGTTGAAAAAATATGCGTCGACGCGTAAATTTTACGCAAACAGGAGTAAAAAATGTGAAACCGAGGCTGACCAATGGGAGAGGCGGTTAGAAACCCTTCCCTTTCTACCATAAAATTGATGGATGAAACGAAGGATCTGATTGGTTAATATGTGAAATACGCGTCGACGCGTATATTTACGCGAGCAGTTGAAAATATACGTGTCGACGCATAAAATTTACGCTTCGACACGTATATTTTATACGTGCACGCTCTGAATAGTCTTTTGACCCATTTTGTACGCCATAACAATATGTATGCTGCAAGAAACTGACGCTCTGGTGCTGAGAGGGCCCCTTTGAGGTTCGAGTACCCGCCAAGGATTTTTTTGTAATTATCGGTCAATATTGGAATTTCGGGTGTCATAATATTTGAATTTAATAATAGAAACGAGCTTTAAAACTTCCGCCTTTAACCCTTTCTCGGTTGCAGTTTGAAAACTGTTAAAGACGACAAATTGGCAGTTGATCAAAAAATATTTCTGCAATATATACCAAAGAAAATAATCAGGCAAAACGAGAACTGCAGTTATCTTCATTGAATTCATTTTATTTCACCACATGTGACAACCATTTCCTAAGGGTATTTGTCTTTCTTCCATTTTTTTTCCGAAAAAGGCAAGATCTTTTATTGGCTTTTTATATGCGTTCCTAAACATATATTTACATATTTGCAAAGACAATAAAGTTAAGTGCAAAATCCATTAACCCTTTCCGAAACAAAAGATGGTTTTGACCTCCTATAACAAAAATGATTGGGGTAACATTTAGACAAGAGAACAAAATGCTGATAATCAGCATTTTCCCTTTTTGCCTCAGAATTTTCTATGCTAAAATATTGAAAAATATATTTGTCGTCTACAGCAGCTTTTGAATAAGACCGGTCTTAACCCATTACCACATATTGGCGCTTTTTGACGCCCCTCTACAAATAGGCTTTGGAAAACATTGATGAAAATGAAGAAATTGCTTGTAATCAATCAGAACATGGGTCTTGATCAGACTGTGTGTATACGCAGGTTTATCTAGATCCGTATTGTTCTGCTATAAGGGCTTTTTAAGGTAGAATACCCGTAATGAGATTCCCGGCGACATCGGAATTATTCGGGCGCGGTCGTAAACATTCGGCGGTGGAACTTTCCATCGCCGGATGTTTACAACCGCCCCTGAATAGGTTCGAATACGAAACGACGACGCTCGAAGAAATCCGACGTTTTATGAATCTTACAATGGCCACATTACAGCTATTCTTCCTTAAGTCAGGTTCATAAATATTGCATTATAGCACTCCCTTGTGCTATGTTGAATTATGTCCTCTAAAATTCATAGAATTTTATGGCTTGGTGCATGTATACATAACAAAATAGTTATTGAGTTATATCATTATATGCACTTAAATTACATTTGCACCCAGTCATTGTTTTGTTCAAGCGCAACGGGCGAGAAAAATATACGTAGAAACACTTAAAGCTTTTCCTAAACAACAAACCTTTAGCTTATATAAATTGAAAGGCTTTACGAACGACAAAATCAAAAGAATTGTTAAGGAGGAATGCTCCAGTTTCCTAAATTTTTCCCAATAATAGAATTTATTTATATTTTGTATGTTGAAATTACATGTTATTACCAATTGAAAAAATAAATAAAAATGGATGGTCAGCGATCTTGTTTGAATTTTATAGGCATTCGTATCACATACCCCTACATCGAAAAAAATGCACAATTTCTTGCACCTGTCAAAGGTCACTAAAATGCTAATAAAATGCTACATATTCATCGTTTAGTCCCGAAAACGGATTTAAAGTAACGTCTTGCATTTAATTAATATGAACAAAAAAAACAAAATATGTGCTATTATAAACGTGTAAATGTATAAAACAACATGCTCACGTGTTCGGTTAGATCAACTAAGCTTGAGTGTTTTATGTCAACATTTGCATATTTTTGGAAATATTTCAAGTTCTACATAATAGAATTTGATAAAACTCCCTCATTGTATTCAGCAACATGTCCTGGTAATAATTCAAAAAAAATTTATAGGTCAGTGCACTTATTAGTGAATTACAGCAATTTTTATCAGCTACACATGAATAGAATGACGCAAAACAGTGGTAACTGCATACACACTTACGGCTGTCTTGCTCTAAATAATCGATTTACATCTTGAGGAAATCAGTTTAGCATAATAGATACACTTTTACCGTCGAAAATGGTAAATTGCAATGATGTGTTATATTATTGAAAATATTGTAGCGAAACATATTGGTACGAAACATTTAATTTACTACAGTAATGACCGAGTGTTCCGAAAAACTGGAGCATTCCCCCTTAAAAACAATAGAAAAAAGTATAGAATGTTGAGAGTAAACGGAGGAAAATTAATGCCATCGGGAATTTCTTCTTTTATTGGTTCGAAAGCCTTTATTTTAGGGGCGTGAAAACCAAGACTTACCGGTATTTGGAAACAATTTATTTAGCCTTTCCGAAATAGTGAAAACATTTCAGGGAAAAGCAGAAGCTGCTAATCATCAGAGAGTCATCTTCGGTAGCAATTTTCAATTTCCTTTTTTCCCCTTTTTGTGTGAGTGCGGGGGGGGGGGGGTCAATGACCTGGGATTTTTTTCAAATAGAGAAAAAGAATATAACAGCACATTTCTTACGCTGAAAGTTGCCTTCTTAGAACGTGAAACATGTGTAAATTGTCAAGCTAAACGTCACTATCCGAGAATTCTGTGACCCTAATATACGAGTATCTGAAGCAGATTAGACTAAAAAAGGTGTCGCATTTGGAATGAGAACGAAACTAGAACTGTCACAGGATGTGACTTGATACCCCCACACAAGCTTTCACTAAAAATAATAAGCAATAAGTGTACCAAGTTTAAAGTTGCTAGCACTTACGGTTTAGAAGATATGGTCCACATAAAAATGCAAGGGTACAAACAACAAAGGGCAATAACCCAAAAAGTGGGCATGGCAGAGTAACGGTTCTTGTACATGGCACTGCCCCACAATAAGTTCTATAGGTGTCCAGCACTTATGATTCAGAAGATATATTCAGAACAAAAATACAAGGGTACAAACAACAAAGGGTAAAAACTGAAAAAGTGTGCGTGGCATGGTAATGGTTATTGTTCATGGCACTTTCCCACCATGAGATATATTATTGTACCAAGTTTGAAGTTGCTAGCACTTATGCTTTAGAAGATAAGGTCCGGACGAAACTTTGAGGGTACAAACAACAAAGGGCAATAACTGAAAAAGTGGGCGTGGCAGAGTAATGGTAATTGTTCATGGCACTTTTACACAATAAGATCTATAAGTGTACCAAGTTTGAAGTTGCTAGCACATATCCTTTAGAAGATACGGTCCGGGCGACAATTTAAAGGTACAGACTACAAAGGACAATAACTCAAAAAGAGGGCGTGACAAAGTACTGGTAATTGTACATGGCACTTCCCCACAATGAGATCTATAAGTGTACCAAGTTTGAAGTTGCTAGCACTTATGGTACAGAAGATATATTCTGGACAAAAAATGCAAGGGTACAAACAACAAAGGGCAATAACCCAAAATTGGGCATGGCAGAGTAACGGTTCTTGTACATGACACTTTCTAACAATGAGATCTATAAGTGTACCAAGTTTGAAGTTGGTAGCATATATGGTTTAGAAGATTTGCTCTGGAGAAGTATTTTGTCCACGGACGGACATACATACATACATACATACATACATACATACATACATACATACATACATACATACATACATACATACATACATACATACATACATACATACATACATACATGCATACATACATACATACATACATACATACATACATACATACATACATACATACATACATACATACATACATACATACATACATACATACAGACAGACAGACAGACAGACAGACAGACAGACAGATAGACAGGTTGATTCCAGTATACCCACAAACATTCGTTTTGCGAGGGTATAATAAAACATTCGTTTTGCGGGGTATAATAAAACATTCGTTTTGCGGGGGTATTATAAAGTAAGGAAAAATAACGCGCGAGATACAGAAACAAATCTAAGAGTAAAAATTTTCGAGCATAATCGGCAACGGCAGTCAGCGTAGACTGACTAGGATCGATATTTCTCCCAAGTTCCAGATGGTCCCTTTTACGTAACGGGTTACATTTATAAAATTACGCCTTAACCTTTTCCCTAACGACAAAATTTTAGGGTGATCCACTTCAAAAAACTGCCACAAATGACAAAATGGATGTTAATAAAGATAGAATTTGTGTAAAATATGGCACAGAAAATATTGAGACAAAAGGAGAAACTGCTGGTTATCAGCAGTTTCTTCTTTTGTTTCAATGTTTTCCCAAACATTTTCTATTAGGGACGTCAAAAGCAGGTCTTGTTTGGGAAAGGGTTAATAATAACTGGAATTCCCAATATCGATTGACATCGATTTGCTACAAAAGACTCGAAACCAATTTAAATGCAATCAATAAATTTTTTATCAATGCTAGTAAATAACATTATCATCGACTTCCGTAATAAGAATTTTAAATTTTAACCCATTTAACTATTTTACTAACCGTTGTTTACCTATTTTATTGCGCCAATCCATATACCTACCCAAAAGGGTGGTGGGCCTGGGGGTTGTGGGGGTATATGGGAAGGGCGTCCTGACGCCCCCTCAGGAAGACCAAAATGGTAAAGTGGTTATCAAGACGATTTTGTATGCGAAAAATGGCTGGATCCAAGCGTGCGATCTTCAAAGTGACATTTCACAAATATTCTTTCATTTATATCACTTTTTTTTTATATGAAAGAGCATATTTCCTTATGAAAAATCTGAATATTTCAAGACAAAGAAATTGCGCCGTTTACGAAAAATATAATATTTTTGTGTTGAAATTAAACAAATTGATGTATACAGAAGTTCAGATTTACATGTATATGGATTTTGTGATTTTTTGTCATTTCTGTCTCAAATTCAAAGCCATGTTTTTTTTATTATCAGCAACAACTTAAAAAACCTGATAGCATGTATAAACATTAGAATTACCAATTTTGGCAACAAGACATACTTTAAAAACGAAATCGGAATGTGATGTCTCTTTAATGGTTGGAATTTCCAAAATCATCTAGCATAGATTGGCTAAAAAAGACGATAAATCAAATAGTAAACCTCGGTTATCGATTTTTACATCAAAATTTGTATTTGGGATATCACCAACTTCCTGGTTTGAAAGAATTAGATTAATGAACCAAACCTTTAAACATACATGACTAATGTAAGCTTGAAGACATCAATTTAGATTAAACGACCAACCCTAGCAAAATGGGGCTGGCCCTTTTTCGTTCCTAAAAAAATAACAAAAAAACATATACACACACACGTACAACTAAACAAAAAAAGAGAGTAAATCCTACCGAAAAACCCTATATTTACATAGGCATTGCCATTATACTATTCTTATTAGATACCAAACACTTCATGCATTTTCGCCTGAAACTTCGCTGTTATCCGTGACAACGGAAATTGAAGAGTTTTCCCATTTAAAAAATTCCGGCGATCCCACGCCGTTATGTATGGCTGTGTGAATCACAAAAATCAAGGAGCTCTCCAAATACGCGTTGTTTAGAGCGAGATATCTTGAAATTTGTTAACATGTTTTAGGATAAAGCGTTCTTTAGAACAAGATTTTTAAGACACTCATTACTCTATATTTCGTGCGGAACCCCTCAGTTTACTCTGTAGAAACAATAAGAGAGAATTGAACGAGTTGTACAGGTTGCTCAGTGGTACCATGGTAATATTCAATATTTCATTCAAATGATGTCATTATGACGTCATTTGTGTGAAGTATGGAACATTTGGAACACCTCGGTCAGAACCTAGTTCTTAAAAACACTTTATCTAAAACATCTTAAGAAACATTTTAAAAATCTCGCTCTAAAGAACGCACCTCGGGCAATTGCTGTGTTCGTGTGCTAAGAATTCTCCAACTTTTCATCACATGGGGATGTATCCTCTAGGAGCCCAGGGTCCTCATTAGGAGTCATCGGAATTTCCGATAATGATAACGCTACAAAATCCCATACCTCTTTAATTCGAAAAAAAAATGTGTATCACATAGTAATATAAGTAAAACGAAGACAAGATTGAGAAAGTATTAAGGTATCCAACCCCTCATTAGCACCAAAAAGCCTGAGGCGAAAATTTAAAAGTGTCATTAGGCCTTAATTCCTAATCTGTGTTACATTTCCATTTCAAATACAAACGTAAGTAATTAATAAGCTTTAGAATTTTGAATAAATACATGCTTATGGAAATATTTGCAGAAAAATAAAAATTACCTCCCTTGCATATAAATAAATAGTAAAATAATGTCTGTAAATTATTTTCTTCATGAAGCATAATCTTGAAATCCGACAAGGTGAATCAACTCATGTGAAGTGTATTTACAAGTGTGTGCAATTTGATGCATTTCGTATGGCTAGAAAGTAGTGTTTTCAATAAGGGTCTGTAAACGTTAAACAATTAGTGAAATTGTTTAGGATTAACAAACTTTTCTTTTCCTCCAGTGTTTC
Organism: Fragum sueziense; assembly: GCA_963680895.1. NCBI lineage: Eukaryota > Metazoa > Mollusca > Bivalvia > Cardiida > Cardiidae > Fragum > Fragum sueziense. Next base: position 14,018,593 of record OY804605.1, on the reverse strand, counting down.
GCCGTATTAGGGACGTCAAAAACATGTCTCCTTTTGGGAAAGGATTAAAATCATAATATAAACATTGTGCAAAATGTACCCGTGAATATTAATTACGACGGTCTTATTTAACTTCCTTTTCCATGACTATATATACGCTTATTCCTGAAACTTGAATCACACGTTCTATAGAAGGTAAGCTTACAGATCGATTAAAATTATTTCTCACGATTTTTCTTATTTATTCACTTTGATTCATATTTTTGATATTTTTAATACAAATGTTGAATAATGTATCTATTTATTTATATATACATTAATATTGGTCAAAACTAAAGAAAACTCACTTGTCAATAAAACTATGTCAATAATGTCATGTGATATTTCCAGATCAGAAAGAGATTTACCATGAATAGAGCTGTATGTTTGGTTCTGACAGCCGTGCTTATCAGTTCTGTTGTTGAAAGAAGTTTCGGGTTTGCCGGCTTAAAATTTGAGGTAACTATAATTTTGTATGAGTATTTCTGAGACCGATTGAGAAGCAATTTGACTGTTACCCCTTTCGGAACAACGATCATCAGCGATTTTTTTTCCAATGATTCCCGAATATACGGGGAAGTCTAAAACAGGTCTTCATTAGGAAAGAGTTGTCCGAAAGAAGATAGTAAAGAGTATGTTAGGCAAGCAATGAACCTCTGTCAGGCTCTAGGGCATCTGAGTCCAACAAAGATCCAGATCAGTCTGCGCACGTTTTTCTCTCCATTTAAATTAGGCGCTGAAAGCTATCGACATACCCTTTTGCTTAGTATGTTGTGACCATTTAAACACCCACAAACAATACCTTTTTTGGATGTGCCTAGTAGAAAGATCATGGGATTACGTTGAAGCAAAAGAAGACAATGCTGGTAATCAGTATCTTCTCCTTTTGCATCAATATTTTCTTGGCTATATAATGCACAGATCCAATCTCCACTAATTACGTTTGTCGTCTGCAGCAGCTTTGAAATTAGAGCACCGAAACATTTAGTTCTTTGGGAAAGTGTTGATAGGACATTCTTAAAATTCTGCTATCACCTCCACGCCGCGGGATCACGTCCACAACAACGCCAACAATGAATGGGTTAATGCATGACCAATGCCATTGACTTTGCTTCTTCTTCTTCTTCTTCTTCTTCTTCTTCTTCTTCTTCTTCTTCTTCTTCTTCTTCTTCTCCTTCTTCTTCTTCTTCTTCTTCTTCTTCTTCTTCTTCTTCTTCTTCTTCTTCTTCTTCTTCTTCTTCTTCTTCTTCTTCTTCTTCTTCTTCTTCTTCTTCTTCTTCTTCTTCTTCTTCTGTTATAGTCGTCGTCGTCGTAGTCGTCGTCGTCGTCGTCGTCGTTGTTGTTGTTGTTGTTGATGATGATGATGATGGTGATGTTGTTGTTGTTGCTGCTGTTGTCGTCGTCGTCGTCGTCGTTGCTGTTGCTGCTGCTGCTGCTGTTGCTGCTGCTGTCGCTGTTGCTGCTGCTGTTGCTGTTGCTGCTGCTGCTGCTGCTGTCGCTGTTGCTGCTGCTGTCGCTGTTGCTGCTGCTGTCGCTGTTGCTGCTGCTGTCGCTGCTGCTGTCGCTGTTGCTGTCGCTGTTGCTGCTGCTGTCGCTGTTGCTGCTGCTTTTGCTGCTGCTGTCGCTGTTGTTGCTGTTGCTGCTGCTGCTGTCGCTGTTGCTGTTGCTGCTGCTGTTGCTGCTGCTGTCGCTGTTGCTGCTGCTGTCGCTGTTGTTGCTGCTGCTGCTGTCGCTGTTGCTGCTGCTGTCGCTGTTGCTGCTGCTGTTGCTGCTGTCGCTGCTGCTGTCGCTGTTGCTGCTGCTGTCGCTGTTGCTGTTGCTGTTGCTGCTGCTGTCGCTGTTGCTGCTGCTGTTGCTGCTGCTGTTGCTGTTGCTGCTGCTGTCGCTGTTGCTGCTGCTGTCACTGTTGCTGTCGCTGTTGCTGCTGCTGTTGCTGCTGCTGTTGCTGCTGCTGTCACTGTTGCTGCTGCTGTCGCTGTTGCTGCTGCTGTCGCTGCTGCTGTCGCTGTTGCTGTTGCTGCTGCTGTTGCTGCTGTTGTCGCTGTTGCTGTTGCTGCTGCTGTTGCTGCTGCTGTCGCTGTTGCTGCTGCTGTCGCTGTTGCTGCTGCTGTCGCTGTTGCTGTCGTTGCTGCTGTTGCTGCTGCTGTCGCTGTTGCTGCTGCTGTTGCTGCTGCTGTCGCTGTTGCTGTCGCTGTCGCTGTTGCTGCTGTTGTTGCTGCTGTTGCTGTTGCTGTCGCTGTTGCTGCTGTTGCTGTCGCTGTTGCTGCTGCTGTCGCTGTTGCTGCTGCTGTCGCTGTTGCTGCTGTCGCTGTTGCTGTTGCTGCTGCTGTCGCTGTTGCTGCTGCTGTCGCTGTTGCTGCTGCTGTCGCTGTTGCTGCCGTTGCTGCTGCTGTCGCTGCTGCTGTCGCTGTTGTTGCTGCTGCTGCTGCTGCTGCTGCTGCTGCTGCTGTACGTGAATCCCCACCACGGAAAAATAATGATGAGTTTATTTCTCGCCTTTTCAGCCCGAGATAGACAGAAGTTGCGATGCTGCCGATCTAGATCTGGGTAGTGATGAAACAGACGATGTAGATTGTTTTCCTTCATACGAATCGGATCGGAAAGAAGAATACACGACGTGCGTCATTACGCGGGATGTTAAAGTTGTTGGAAAAGGCAACTCAACCGAACCTATTGTCAAAAAATGTTTGAGGGGATATTGGACTGTATCGCATGGTATGTGTGTATATCTATATTACCTTTTCTGTATTAACCCTTTCCCAAACGACAAAATTTTACGGTGATCCAAATTCAAAGCTGCTACAGAAGACAAAATAGACGTTGAAAAAGATTGAAATTGTGCAAATTGTAGCACAGAAAATATTGAGGCAAAAGGAGAAACTGCTGGTTATCAGCAGTTTCTTCTTTTGTCTCAATGTGTTTTCCCTAGCCTTTTCTATTAGGGACGTGAAAACCAGGTCTTGTTTGGGAAAGGGTTAAAACCGTTCTCGTTTGACAGGAGATACAGAGGACAAAATCATTGATATTACAAGAGCCGTCAGAGACGGACAATGTCTCCGAACAAGGCATTGTCACAATGAATATATGCCATGCAGAGCTAATATAAAGCTAACAAATGTTAAGCCCCCTTTTTCCATGACATATTTTTTATACGCAAATTTTAAATGGTTTACTGTCAAGGGCATCTGATTTGCTACTCAAATATGAAATTTCATCAAATTCTGACCATTAGACTAGGTGTAATTAGAGAAAAACTGTATTTAACCTTTAGTCCCCTTTTCCCATGACGAGGCCTCAAATCCAAAAACTGGAAAAAGAACATCGGCATTATGTCATAGGGAGTTCACATGGTAAGTTTCATTTGATTTGGCCCATGGGTTATGGAGAAATCGCTTCGGACGGACGGACGGACGGAATGACGGACGGACAGGACGGACGGACGGAATGACAAAGCGGCGACTATATGCTCTCCCTTCGGGAAGCATAAAAATTGGATCGGAAATGTGAGTATAAGAGGATAGAAAATATTGAGATAAATAAGAAATTGTTGGTTATAAGCATTTTCTTCTTTTGTCTCCAAGTTTTCTCTAGATTTTCAATGGTATGCGCCAAAAGTAGCTATTGTCACGTGTCTTCGCTGAAAAGCTGCTTCGTCGTTTATCCTTATTTGTTGACAGTTACATATCAGCCGGGGCAACCCATTTTCTTTTATAAAAAAAACACGGACAAATTTTGAAGCATCCGATATATTCATTTTCAATAGAAATACATTTTGTGCTATAGATACTCTGGTTCGACGGTTTAAATGATAAATCGTTGGTGTTGTTATAAAATTCTCGTAAAGTTGTTGCGAGGTTTTAGAATAACACCGGCGAAATACATGTACTATTGTTTGTCCGAAATAACGTTACGGCCTACTGGATTAGATCGTTCCCTATTTTTACATTTGACTTTATTTTTTAGAAAAAGGAAGACGCATTCGAAAACGAAGAGGCTTTTTCAGACGCGTTTGGAGAGGTGTAACGCGATTTGTACGCGGAGCGTATGATTACGTTGTAAGACCTGTTTTTTGCACCGTTCTCTTCTGTAAGTAAAACATTCCTATTATGTTTGTATAATTGTATTATTTTGTTAATATGTAAAATGTCCTTATGATATTTGATATGAAACTAGATTTCCATCTGCCTGAGCATACAAGCAGTGTAAACGAGATTCAGGGGCTAATTTTATCAAAGCTTTTATTGCCTTACCAATGTCCTGGGACATGCATGTTAAGGGCAAGAATCTTGTATCACCAAAGTCTCAAGCCCTAGGTAGAGTATAGTGCGGTTGTTGGTATGACAAAAATATGTTTAACCCTTTCCCAAACAAGACCTGGTTTTGACGTCAATAAAAGAAAAGGATTGGGAAAACATTGAAACAAAAGAAGAAACTACTGATAAGCAGCAGTTTCTCCTTTTGTCTCAATATTTTCTATGCCATGTTTAACACAAATACTGTCTTTAATAACTTACATTTTGTCATTTTGACAGTTTTTAAAGTGGATCTACCTAAAATTTTGCCGTTTGGGAAAGGGTTTTAATGTTCGAAAATCGACTGATCTATTTTAAAATTGTGATACTAGTATATAATTTACAATCGAAATGACGCCAAAGTCCCGCTAACGTCGCGCTCGTATAACCGCCAAAGTTGCAGATGTTGCTGATTTTAATAAACATACAATTTGTGAACGATATAGCCCACAAACATTGATGCAAAATGTTTATAACTATCAACGTCTCTCTAAATGTTTTCCAAAACTACATGTACAGAAGAAATCAGAACTAGGGCTTGTTTTGGGGGAAAACATTTAGGTAAATATCCGGAATTCAACCACTTCACTACGATTTTAGGTCCCCCGAGTAGCGGAGGTGGTGGTGGTGGCGGTGGGACGACCGTTATATACAAATCTCCGCCTACATTCAATCCGTGCCGACCCTCTGATCTTCAGAACAATTACTACGCCCCTTCAGGGGAAACATCAGCCGTCGTTACGTGGTCGACACCGACGGCAACTGATAGTGACGGCACTGTACAGAGGTTAGACGTTCTTTCCAACCCTTTCTCAAATTCCCTAATCTAGACTAAGGGTGGATCTAACAAGGTCGGGGTCCGGAACCCCCTGGCATTGGCTCCAAATTGAAATTTGACTAAATAATGTTAGTATAACCTTACACATTTAACTCATTTCAAGGTACCATTTGGGCTTGGAACCCATCACAGGAAAAAAATCCTGGATTCGGCCTTATAAGCTTATTGAACTTGAAGCACGTTACTAGATACAAAATGGAATTTTACAAAAATACGATTTTATGTACACTAAAAACACAGAAAATCTTTTGGTAATTAGGAGAAATTCTTATTTTTTACAAGCCTTTTCTAATGTGGACGTAAAGCAAAACATTGGTTAGGAAAGGTTTTTTAGTGCAATTTATCCTATTTAAAGCCAATCGTTCTCGTTAGTTTTTTTTTTTTTTTTTTTTTTTTTTTTTTTCTTTTTTTTTTTTTTTTTTCTTTTTTTCAATTTCGCTCTTTTTAAACATTTAAAAACATTTTAAAAACATTTAAAAACACACACACACACACACACACACACACACATGGTCGGCACCTAGGTTTGAAAAAAATAAGAATAATTAAAATAAATGGTAGTAAAGGGGACTAAGGTCTATTTCAAACTCTTGCTTGGAAAGAGTGTTCGGTAGTTAATTTAGAATTAACTTAAAAACGGGTTCAATTTGCAATTAATATTATGATGATAGAGTACAAAGAGAGGTTTATTGATCTACGAGAAAAACCAACTGTCATAGCATTGGCGATCGTTTTACCAGAAATATTTTACATTTTCTACTAGTTTTCGTGCGATAAACCCTTTCTTGCTACGTGTAATACCATACTTACCTAAATACGTCAGGATGTTTATTAGCGCATGTGATAACGTCCTACTACTTCTTTTTTTCATTTGTTTGTTTAGGGTTGTTTTGTTTGCTTGTGTATTTGTTGTTGTTTTTTTTAAATACAAAAGAAGTATCAGGGTCGGTAACCAGTCTAAACTCTTGCGAGCACTAAGAGACTTCCGAGCGTACATGTATTTATGTACGTTATTACTGTAGCATGAAAGGTATATTCTCGTTGTTTCTACACCAAATGATGCTGTTCCATTGACAACTTCGCGCTTGCGTCTAGAGCATTGAAGCAGTGTTACGGACAAATCCCAAAACGCCGACAAGCATTTATTCATAATGATGTTCCCTTTCTATAATTTAACAGAAGATACTTCAATATTGCTGAATGCTCTGTTTAATGTTATATCTGTGTATTTTTCTTCAATAACCTTGTATAACAACAGGTTTATACAAACTGCAGTAAGGAGGTTTGGAAGGAAAGCACAGTACATCAGCTCAATGTTTTCTCAAATTTCAGCGTGGAGCTTACTTCACAATATGAAAGCGGAAGCTCGTTTAGAGGATCTGTGGCCGGGACTCAGCATTCAGTTACATACAAGGCAACGGATAATGACCGCCTGATAGCCCATTGCCAGTTTTCTTTTTTCGTTTTCAGTAAGTGATGTGCAATAAATATTAAATATTTGTAAAGCCAATTCTGACCTCGGACAGAAATTAAAATTGACCTTCTTTACCCCAATAGCAATGAATTTTTAGCTAAAAATAGACAGGGTTTACTGTTATGTTTTAATAAACCGTCTGTGTTGTTATAAAATCTCGTAACTACGACTTGAATCAAGCCGTAGCTACGAGATTTTTTAACTACACCAACGAACTACTATCTGTTTGTCCGAAATTACGTCACAGTTAACTGGATAAAGTAGTTCCCTATTACGTGTAGCCGTGTCAAGTTGGAATATAGCACCAACATGAGAGAATTTTCTAGAGGACAAACAATTTCATGACCGTTTTTAAATATACCTGGTAATACTATTTCGCTGCTTTTCATCGAATACCCCGTAACTGAAGTTTAAAGGGGCCCATACACGATCAATATTATTGACAATATTATTGTCAATATCTGGTATTGACAATAATATTGACCGTGGATGGGCAATATTGAAGGATTGTCAATACTATTGACGAATATCTGCGATCGCTGAAATATTTTCTTCAATATTTTTATTGACGTTATGTAACCCATGGTTGATTGTTCTCTAAATTAATATTGTCAATAATATTGATCGTGTATGGGTGGCTAGAAAAATATTGTCAATATTATGACTCAATAATATTGTCAATGATATTGATTGTGTATGGGCCGCTTTAAACAAGATGCAGGTATGACACGGTACGGAAACTACAGAGACAGAGCCAATGGCTCTGTCGTTCAAATCCTCTGGGGCACTTCCGGCCATCTGTCTCTGGGAGCAGGATTTTTGGACGAAAACAGGAGAATGTTCAACTTTGGCGCTCAATTATTTTCTTTTGGTGCTTAAAAGCGAAAAAACGGGAATGTCATGCTCCCCTAAGACCATTTATCTGTCGGTGCTACTTCTGTGGGCTCCAAAGTCGGCATGGTTTTCACAGGATCATTGTCGTAGTGAGTAGACCCTATGTGATTTGTTTTTGTTTACATCATGTATTTATGTACATTCCAGCGGTAAACAGCCAATTGCCGCAACCAAAACATGTTATATACTAATCGAGGAATACTCTCGATTAGAGACCCCTTTCCCATGTCCCAAAACCTTAGAAATGACTGGCAAAAAGAAGATTTGAGCAATTTTTATCAGTAGCTCTGTCTCTGGCGGCTGGCTCTGTCTCTGGTGACTGGCTCTGTCTCTGTGTGATAGATTAAAATTTTAATCCACCAGAAAATTCGTGTCGAAGTAATGAACCTAATTTACTCACACTGAATAGATCATATTGCGTATGGCAAATGGTTCAGTCACTGAGTAAACGCTTTCCAAAACTTTGAAATTTCAGTGTCGTTCAATTTCAAACCTACTACAGGCGACAAACAGGCTTGTCCAGACAAGCGTTTTATCGAAAACAAAGGCAATAACTCACAAAATAAGCAAGGTAGGGTTGTGCTCCTTGTACACAGAACGTCTTGTCTGTGAGATCTATCCACCCATGAACTTTCATGATCATAGCTACTATACTTTTAGAGATACCGGTATGCTCTGAACAAGTATTTATTTTGTACATACACGGACGGACAAATGGACAGACAGACTGATGCCAGTATACCCCTTAAAAAGTCGAGAAACGTCACAACCAGTGGCCCGTATTATCAACGTTCGAACGGTTATTTTTTGCGTAATTATTTATAACAACAAACCTGATTGGCCCAATCTAATTTCTAGTGCAATCAGATTTCTTCTCACATACTTTACACAAAATCGTGGTTGTAAGATCGTTGATAATACGGGCCCCAGGGCCCCGTATTACTAAACATCTTACGATCAAGTTTTTGTGTAAACTGTGAAACAACGCATCTGATTGCACGAGAAATCCGATTGAACCAATCAGGGCGGTCGTTACAAGTTGTTATGCAAAAGTTAAACGTACGATCGTTAGTAATACGGGCCCCTGGGTAACGTGTGAATGAATTGGACATATACTGAAATACGCTTGGGGTACGAATGAATACCAGGTATATTTCAGGCGCACTTTGGTACGTTGAAGTACGCTGATGTACGCTTACGACCAGAAGATTTTATGAACATGCACATGAACTTTTCAGCACAACCTTGAAAATGATTATCCTATTCAGTCTCCAAATAAGAACTGGTTATAGCACCAGAAATATTTAATTTGTGATAGAAACTAAGATGTCGCTTAGAAGGTTCCAGAATTGTTTGTTTGTACATGTATTAGAATCTCATGCATTTTACCTTCGAAATCATTCACATGCTTCATTTCACATGTTTAATTGAACATAAAGTTTGATATATCTTGCTTGACATGTATACTATGGACAATAAGATGCAACCTTTTAATCAACATTGAACAAGAAAACGAGTGATTCAACTACTTCAGAAACTAGAACACTATGGAATCAGAGGCAAAACAAATACATGTATAGAAGTTTTCCTGATCAACACTCACAAATAACAAAGATTATAAGTTAAAGATAACGTTTAAGATTTTTAGAAAAAAGATCACTATTAGGAATGTCCATTAAAATATATGTTTACTAATAAGCTAATCCGTTATGTTATTCACTTCAGGGCATACATAGTTCCGAAGTATTAAATATGTAATATTAATGATTGAAATCTGTGACAAAAATATGAAAATAATGATTATCAGCAATTTTCTATTCTCGCAATGCATCAAAACAATATCTTGTTTGGGAAAGATTAAATGGAAAGAAAGATATCGGATTACACTGTTGCAATATAAAAAAGACCTGATAATCAGTATTTTCTTCCTTTGCTGCAGTTTTTATGTGACAAATCGTACAAATCAATTTGTCGCCTGTGGTAGCTTTGGAACTGAACAAAACTGAAATTTCGATCTTTTAGAAAGCATTTACTTAGTGACTGAACCATTCGCCATGCGCACTATGATCTATTCAGTGTGTGAGTTAATTAGGTACATTACTTCAACACGAATTTTTTGATGGATTAAAATGTTTAACCTAGCACGCAGAGACAGAGCCAGCCGCCAGAGACAGAGCCAGCCGCCAGAGACAGAGCCACTGGTAGAAATTGCTCAAATCTTATTTTTACCAATCATTTCTAAGGTTTTGGGACATGGGAAAGGGATGTCTAATCGAGAGTATTCCTCGATTAGTACATAACATGTTTTGGCTGCGGCAATTGGCTGTTTACCGCTGGAATGTACATAAATACATGATGTAAACAAGAACAAATCACATAGGGTCTACTCACGACGACAATGATCCTGTGAAAACCATGCCGACTTTGGAGCCCACAGAAGTAGCACCGACAGATAAATGGTCTTAGGGGAGCATGACATTCCCGTTTTTTCGCTTTTAAGCACCAAAAGAAAATAATTGAGCACCAAAGTTGAACATTCACCTCACCTGTTTTTGTCCAAAAATCCTGCTCCCAGAGACAGAGCCACATATGGCCGGAAGCGCCCAAGAGGATTTGAAGGGCAGAGCAATTGGCTCTGTCTCTGTAGTTTCCTAACACAGGCGTTGTCGCTCTCAAGAGTCCACCAATTAACCTCAGTAGCTTCTCCTAAACAAATGGCTAGAAAAGGGTCGCAATACGTCGTACAGATCTAATTATTCTTAGAGAACTTAGATAATGTATATCATATATACATTGTACGTATTCAATTATTAAATACGAAGTTATGTTATCGTTGTCTTGGTTGATTTTATTGATTTTGATGTTGCAGAGGTCCGTTTAAAGAATAGTTATCATTTGTTACAGTCCGTGCTTGCGATGCTCCACTCCACCCAACAAATGGCGGACGTAACTGCAACTCGAACGCAAATCTTGGTAGCGTGTGCACTTACAACTGTAACGAGGGGTACGAGTTGCTAGGTGACAGTGTGATCACGTGTACAGGAGACTCCTCCCCCACATGGTCACCGACACCACCAACGTGTGGAAGTGAGTTCTATTTTCTGGTTGATCAAATCGCCAACTCAAAAACCCAAACACATAGACCTACCATATCTAGCAGCATTTGTCTGAATAGGTAGATAAGTAGGCCTACCCTGGACCTCACGAGTGAAGTGAAACTCCATACAGCGACAATGCTTTGTGTCCAAATTCAGGGTAGATATTGTCCACCAAAATTAACCAAGGACAACTTAATTTTCATGAACTAAGTCCGTTAGTTCAGCGTCTTAACAAAACATTGCCGAAGTAGGGTCATTACATATGAAGATGTCCCGGGTTAATCTTGCTGGACAATAACTGCGAAAGAGATTGACGATAAGTATGCAGACAAAAACAACCGGGTGCGATTTAAGTCAGAAGATGACTTCTCGAAGTTGAACGTAATCAATTTTATTCGATTTGGGTCTTCTGAAAACAGAAATGACACGTGACTCCTACATCCGGTTAAATCGAATGGGGATCTTCTGTTTCTGAAACCTCTTCTGTCTCCTCCGAATTTTGTGAAGAAAAGATACCTAGAAGAGATCACGTGATCACGTACTTAACAGCGTCTTTAGTTACAAAGTGCATATTTATGGATTGTATATAGCACATTTATATGAATTACTGGAGACCGAAAGAATATTTTAGTACAAAACCCGGCGTTAACGGTACGTCAATTGATGGAATAATGCCCGTTTTCCCCCAATAACCACCCGGTTTCTTTCCGTTAATGAATGCCTTTAACGGCATGGAAAGTCACATTTTATGCATTAATGTATTATTAATTTTCAATTTTATGCATTAATGTATATTTAGATTTAACAAACATGAGATTTTAATTTCTCATTGAATTTTTCCCCATTTTAAGGAGTCAGCTGTCCCGCTATTCCTACAATAGAAAACGGCCATGTAGACTGCGCAGGTTCTACTACCGCTGGTACAATTTGCCGGATAAACTGCGATACAAACTACCGGATATCAGGACAGTCGGCTATCGTGTGTCAGTCAGACGGCACGTGGACATCTACCGCGGGGATAACTTGTACAGGTATTGTATCATGAATGCGACAAGTCTTTTGGTTGAAAATTTAAAATGATGCTCTGACTCCATTCTTACTTATACTCTCGTATCAGTCCACATCATCAATATTACCAATATTGACTACCTCTTGAATTAACAAGTATCTGATTCCAGAGTTTACATTTGCCCCACAAAACTAAACATAATGGTCTTGTAAGATAGAGGAATACTCATATGCGGCAATGAAGACATAACATTTGTGATAAGATAGTGAAAGCATTCCAGATATAAAAAAGTACATAAAAATGAAAAGTGTCGGCCCTAGTCTGGCTGCGCGGACTGCGCAGACTGACTAGGGTCGATATTTTTCACACACCCGATAAGGTCCCTCTTAGCGCGACGGTCACATTTACTTATCGAGTTAGTACAAATGTGCCAAAGAACTTTTGATTTCTTTGAATTCCTGCTGAAATTAATTAATCTTCGTGTATTTGTTGTATACAGATCAAAGGGCTCCAGACATTGCCTGTGAATCCCCGCAGATATTTTACGCTGACAGGGGAAGTAATTCCACTTCGGTAACTTGGACGCTACCCACGGCGACTGATCTTATAGATCCGAATCCTACTGTCACTCAACTTGAAGGAGAAGCGCCGGGATCGGTCTTTCAGATTGGAAGCCATTTTGTTAAATATAAAGCGACAGATAGCGAGGGAAACGAATCTGGAGAGTGTAATATTGAAATACGAGTTGAAGGTAATGAAAACAATCTGAAATTTTACATTAACTGTCCTGAAAAACGGGTAAATGTGCGGTCGTTTTCTTGTCAGTTGTTTTCAAGTTATGAAAAGATTCTTTTAAAAAATCTTATGGCCGGGGATAGATCTTTTTTTTGCCAAATGTATATAAACACAGCCTTTTAATTAAAATTTACTCGGAAATAATTATGATAAAAATTACATGCGTTGCGGCAAAATTGTGACCTAAAGCAGGACCAAGTATGATGTCAATGTTCTCGATCCAATAAGGCATCAGCCTATAGAATCTTTGTTCTATAGAGTATGGTGGTCATCCTTTAAGTATAAAAATTAAAACATTGAGTATCAAAAATCAGCATTAACAGAAATACATTTACTCGCATAACTATTTTTTAAATTAAATTTGATTTGCAAAAAATGATATTTAAACCACACATTACATTATTATGTATAACTACAAATTTCGAACAGATTGTATGATCACCCCATTTCAGCTTCTGTGAACGCTTACCCATACAGCGCCTTGCAAGATATGCACAATTAAAAAATCAAACTCTTGAAACTCGCAAAAATATTTTCTATAACATATGTTTTAAATTTCGAACAGATCGAAAAAAAATCTAATCTCATTTTCAGCATCTACATGTGCTCATCCATACGATGTCTTACAAGATAAGAGTCTGCAGTACGACTGTAATACAAACTCGTATATATATGGTACGGAATGCGAGCTATCTTGTCAGTTCCACTACACGTTGAATGGAACTAACCTTATAACATGTGAAGTTGATGACCCAAATAACCCATCAGCAACTGGAACGTGGAGCTGGGGATCCGGGAACCAACCACATTGTAATAGTAAGTTCGTTGTTATTAAGAAGAAAAGTTAAAAAAATCAATTTTGGTCAGGAAATTGTATTATTTGAACATCATCTGGTGTTTTCCCTTTTCGTATGGTGTGTGTTATCCGCACCTCATCCGTCTTTTTCGTTCAGAAACAAACTCACACATACGCACACACACTCATTGAAGACTACCATACTGTAGTAATGCTACTCATTATACACTTGTAGGAATCGACTGTCCAGCCCTTGATGCTCCAATAAACGGCGTAATTGGAGCATCTTACGTAGACACAAATCTCATATATACAATGGCGTGCAACGAAAACTTCGACATTCCTTCAATGGGTACAGGTTTTACAGGACAATGGATATGTACAAACTCTGGGACATACACGCCGGATATAGCCGTTCCAGATTGTATTGGTAAGTAACTTAGCCAAGACAAACTATTTTATAATAATGACGTGCGAAGTTTCTCTTTCATACACTTGGTTCACCCAAAATACAACATTTGCTTTGCTCATGGAAAACATCTACCTTAATCAACATTTTATGAAATTTTGAATCTTTGGATCAATGTTTTGTTTCCTGTGATTCCTTGTGCCTTTAGATGTTAGGCCTACTGGTGAGTTTTGGGTCAAGGTATTAAGAATACGAATACGCCTCCTCGGGTTCGAGTCTTTAATACAAATGAGCCGGGATCTGGAAAAACGTCCCTTATAGCATTTTTAAAAAAATGAGTTTGAAGATCAGTCTGTTGTCAAATGCAGTCCAATATGTATCCATGGGCTCTCTTGAAGTTACTACAGGTCACGAAGAAGCTATTAAAGAACAAAATGGATCCTGGTCAGTCTGTGCGTATGCACAGGCTGATCTGGATCTATGTTTGGCTCAAAAGCCTTAAGGGACGTTTTTCCAGATCCTGGCTCAAATGAATTATAATTGTTTAAACACACACTAAATAGGTAACCAACACAATATTGATAATAGGTATAGAAGGCACAGAAAAGACAAAACAACGTTGCATGGCATTCCGAAAAATACTTGGAAAATCTTCGTCTCATACCAGTTCCATGTGACCGTGCATACTTATATTCAAAACAACATAAAGCCCTAACCAGTCAAACTCCCAACCGGTCTATCATATATTTAAGGATAAAATCAACCAATCGATTATCTCTATTGTTTCTAACAGAGCCACGCTCACCAAGATTTGTCAATCTACCAGGAGAGTTATTTTATTACTCGGGTGATTGTTCCGATCCTGCAACCGCTGAGCAGATCAAAAGCAACATACAGCAAATCCTTACAGACTCCGTAAATCCCATTATCCAGACCTTATGTGCTGATGCTGGTAACACATGTGGCACGAGTGACGTACAGATCACGTGTGGAGATACTACCTACAGGAAGAAACGGTGTGTTGAAGGCTGTTATAGACCGTATGGTATGTTTGAATATTATAGGGTTAATTCACGTTTTTTTCTATCGCTAACATTCTCAGAGGCCCAAAAAATGCGTTATCGCATGAGAGCAAAGCTCGAAGGCAATAACCCATTTTGTGGTCCTCTGAGAATGTTAACGACAGAAAAAACGTGCATTGACGCTATTATTGCATAAAATATAAAGAATTTGCAAAGAAATGCAATATACATGTAGGTTATTGCATTAATATGGGAATACTAGTATATTGTGTCGAACGAGTTCTTTTGGCATAGTATCCCGAGCTTACCGAGGGATACTACGTACGCCAAAAGAACGAGTTCGACACAATATATTCCCATAATTATGCAATAACCTTTTTATTATATACTTTTATATTGTTTTAGAAAATTTATCTTAAACCAAAACCATAAAAATAAATTTTATTGTATCGGGTAGAAATTACTTAAAATAGAAAGTGTTCGACTGGGGCTGGAATCATCGTAAAAGGTTTTGAATTTGAGATAGTTGTTACAGATGTTTGGTATCAATCTTCTTGAAAATATGTACATTTGCCGTTTTTTTATATTTTCATTTGTTGAAATGTTAATTTCGTGTATTTGCAATCACAGTTGACTTGCTTCACAGAGTCAATATCCGTAATATTTTGAAAGAAAATTTAAAAAAAAATATTATCCAATTAACTTTTGTTGAGGTCTCTTAGTGTTTTTAATGATCAATATGGATTTAAAGGTGAATTATCAGGCTTCAAAGTTGTGAAGCGAGAGCGAAAACTAGAATTATAGTTCCGTCCTTGGCGACTGTGCGTGTTAAAGTTCCCGTGCAATATCAAAGTATTCAATATAAAAAATACTGCATACTTTCCTCCCGTTCAAATACATAGGGACAATTTCAAAGTATATCATAAAATCATATACAATTATACTGTAAAAAGAAAGCGTTACATAGATGAGAACTTTGTTAAATGTGGTTGACCGCATGTAACATTAACTGCGTGATACATATAAAATGCATTGGAATTTTTTGGTCTCACAATATTTAAACTCATTCTGTACAACCATGTATCTTTTATTTTTTAAACGTAGGACCATCGATCAAACTACACAAAAGAGAGAAGCGCCAGATTCCGCATCTGGTCGTGGAATTCTATATAACAGCCGAGATCATAGTTGGAACTGGTCAAACCTTTCTAGAAGCTTTGAATGTCACAGATCATCTACTAAGTGATGTGGTAGTGCCAGCAATTGAGCAAATCATCGATGATGGAGGTTTTGATTTGGTTGAATTTCTTTTTACGTTGCAAGGTGATTCCTTTCAAGTGCCTCAGTATGGTGACACCGCTTGCGATCCGGGATATATATCGAACAATTTAAAATGTGGTGAGTAGGAAACGTTTTAATTCATGTAAAATTATGTATTGCTCTCTATCTCGTATGTTTTAACGTCTGATCATGTGGTTTTGTGCGCCCTAGTTACGTTAATGCAAAATTATCTGAATGCCTATAGATCTGTCTATATGTCCATTTTCCACAAAGCAAATTCACGTTCGATTAATCATTAACTTATCCAGTTCAATTACAATCGGGTTAAGTCCAATCTAACAAAAATATTATCTATAATGCTAAGTTATGTACCTCATTAGCTCACCTAAGCACAAAGTGCTCAAGGTGAGCTATTGTGGTCACTTTTTGTCCGTCGTCCGTCTGTCTGTCCGTCCGTCAGTCTGTCCGTCCACAATTTCGTGTTTACACTCTAGCATCTACAAATATAAGCCAATCGTGATCAAACTTGGTCAATACATGTATGACTATTAGATCTCGGATGACTTCGATTATTGGTCAAATGGAACTTTAAAGTCCGGAGTTATCTGCCCTTGAATGCGAAAAATACCTAGTTTTGACATTGTTTACACTCAAGTATTTACAAATATTGATCAATCAAGACAAAACTTTGACACAATGTTGATGACTATAAGATCTCAGATGGCTTTGATTTTCTGTTTGATCGGACTAAAAAGTCTTTCGAGTTATGTGCCCTTGAAATTGACATAGTTGTCATTTTCGACTGTTTTCGACTTTTTTTACACCCTAGCATATACAATTATTAACAAGTCAAGAGAGAACTTGGGGACGATGTTAGGGACCATAAGATCTTGTATGAGTTCGATTTTCAAATTGATTTGATTAAAAACTCATGAGTTATACGCCCTTGAATTTGACAAAATTGCCGTTTTCGAATTTTTTTGTACACTCTAGCATCTACAATTTTAGACCAATCTAGACAAAACTTGGACACAATTTTAAGGACCATAAAATCTCGGATGAGTTCAGATTGATCAGATAGAAAATAATGAGTTATTTGAATTTGACAAAATTGACGTTTTCGACTGTCTTCGACTTTATTTACACTCTAGCATCTACAATCATTGACCAATCAAGACAAAACTTCATCACAATGTTAGGGACCATACGATTATATTTGAGTTCGATTTTCAGATTGATCAGATCAAAAGGTCATGAGTTATGTGCCCTTGAATTTGACAAAACTCTTTATTTTGACTGTTTTCGACTTTGTTTACACCCTAGAATCTACAATATTTGACCTATTAAGACGAAACTTGGACAAAATGTTGGTGATCATAGTGTCTTGGATGAGCTTGAACTTTGGTCTCATCGGACCAGAAAGTCATGGGGTAATATGCCCTTGAATTTGACAAAATTGATGTTTTCGATTGTTTTGGACTTTGTTTACACTTTAGCATCTAAAATAATTTTATATTGACCAATCAAGACGAAATTTGGACACAATGTTGCTGAACATAAGATATTGCACCAGTTTTCAGCTTAATCAGAATAGAATTTGCTCAGTTATCTGCCCTTCAAATTGACAAATTTGCCGTTTTCGACTGTTTTTACTCTAACAACCATATATAGTGACGAACCGAGACAAAAATTGGACACAGTGTAATTGACCATAAGTTTGTTTTCAGTCTTAAAGTCACAAATAATGGTGGATTTGAACAAAACTGTGGCTCATATCATCTTAGTTCAGGTAAGCGATGTAGGACCATCATGGTCCTCTTGTTAATTATATAAGGTTCACTTGATCCGTTCTTGAATTAAACTTAATACCTGTTGATGTTATAAATCCGTATGCCCACAAAGATCTTGTTTGATTTTTCAGAGCCTTGTCCGCCGGGTAATTTCTTGAACTCGTCAAATATATGCGAGCTTTGTGAATTGGGTACCTACGCGGAGGTAGAAGGCATGGTCAGCTGTACCAGCTGCCCGACAGGATACACCACACTGGAAACTGGTCGAAAGAATTCTTCTTCGTGTATAGGTGAGTAGATGCATCTATACATAATATGCATCACTCTAAAAGGGACTTATCCGAACTCCAAAAATCCAAATTTTGACAAACTTATCCGATTAAGCAAAGGCCAACCAGTTACTGTATGCGAAAAATGAGTATAGAGTAAGATAGGGAATTCCGGATTTAGAAAATTACATAAAAGTGAAAACTTTTGGCCCTAGTCTAGCTGCGCGGACTGCGCAGACTGACTAGGGTCGATATTTTTCGAACATCCGATAAGGTCCCTTTTAGCGTGACGGGTCACATATGTATACATATTCATATGTTTCATCCTGTTTTCAACGATTAACTTAGACAGTCGGTTTTTATACGAAGCGATTTATTTTTACACGGAGTGTGTGCCTTTTACCAAAATGTAGGAAATATACCTTATGGATCTCTTCGGTGGCATTGTCGGCGTTTCAAATCCTGATACCTCTAAATATATCCTTTTAAATAGTTTAATCATAATAATTTTACATTTCACAAAATGATTAATCGATTAGAGACAATGTAACGTTTATACTATATAGTAGATAGTACAAGAATAATAAGTGATCCAATCGATTGTGCATGGAATGTCTTTAGAAAAGTAATATCATCCAAATTCGAAATCAAAAATGTATTTCTATCAACAGAACAATGTCCTGCCGGAATGTACTCATCTGACGGTGTGGTACCCTGCACGTCGTGTCCCGTAGGTTACTATCAGAGTGATATTGGACAATCCTCCTGTATACAGTGTGAAACGGGAACCACGGAATTTTCAGGCTCTACATCAAGGAATCAATGCCAAGGTCAGTTGAGACCAAGTAAAAGTTGAGGCTTTGGATTTGAGCAGTTTAGATAAGTGTATACTGTTCGCCGATAAAAGAAAGAAAATATGGTGCGAATTCAAGTTTACAAGTATTCGTCCTCCAGATTTTTAAAACAATTCTTCAAACGCATTTGGAGGCATAATCGCGGGATCAGGAAACGACGTGTAGTAAACACTTCCTAATCTTTTTGGCATGGAAGAAGCTCTGTGTGCACAAACAAACAGTTTGACATACTTCAGCATTATCCATTGTTTGATAAGGATCCTTTTCAGATTACGAATCCTGTTTGATTTGTATCTTCCAACATCTTAAATCAAAACTCACACGAAGCTGATACGGCAGGATCTGTATCAAACATGCAAAACGTTTATATGGTATCGCATAACGCTATTCCGCTCGCTCTGGCAATTGTGGTAGAACACAGAAGCTTACCCTGTTTCATATCAATTGCTTTCTTTTTTCAGCTTTCCATATGCTTGTCCAAAACACAAATGGTGTAGTATCAGCAGGGTCAGTTCCAGACATGGACAACATTTCTATCATGTTTTGGACAAAGAAGTTCGCGGATCTATCTGCCAGTGCTAGTATACGTTTGACATCAGCTGGAAGCGATCAACTCATTTTTCATCTTACGAATACTAACAAAATCCAAGTGCAAATTCCGTATGTATCGTTCAATCAATTTGGTCAGCTTATTATATATTACATAACGCATGGCTTCGTAAGTTTTTAATTTCAAATACATAGAAAGGTCAGTGGTCGCTAGATGAGGATAATAAAGTGGTTTACATGGTTATAGATCTGTGTGTGGGTAAAATTACAAAACATGCGTAAAAAATGAATACCTATCAAGCTTTACATTAGCCTATTCGTTTTACTATGATCCCATTACAGAAAATGTAAAGACATAACTCATCTTTCAATTATGAAATTATGGTGTCTTTCTGATTGAAGTATGTCTTATTAGTTCTAAATATATTCTGCTAAGGGGCACCACATTTGACATGGAGATCGGTGATCTATTCTACCATACGTGGATGCACGTCGCCGTCACATGGGACACGACAAACAGTGAAGTTTTGGTGTATTTGAAAGGACAGTTGATTCACACAGAGAGCGCTATTGTCGCTCCTGCTTCTCCGGTTATATCAAGCGGAACAATAGCGCTGGAGTCCAGCGGAACTACAGGTGACTTAATGAACTTCATATCATCAACATGTTAGTTGACGAATGAAGAAATATGTCAATTCGTTTGTTTTCCCTCACCTAACTACTCATTTTTGTTTGAATGAGAGGAATCTAGAATCCAATATATGATATCGATAGAATGTAATCTAGTGTAAAAGGATAAATACCTGTCATCATGGCTTCATTTGTATAATAACATTCTTTGCTATATGTTAGCTCAGTCGATCCTTGCCTTGAATCTTGCTTTAAGTATTGGAAGTAATGGCTTCGAATTCTTTGAAAGAAAATCTGATGTTTTCAATATGAATAGCATTATGGATATAAATGTTCATAACATTATAAAGTACATCATATATCGATGGGGTTAGGGTAATTCATTATCTATTCCCAGGTGTATATATAGCTGACCTTCACCTTGATGACGTAATTATTTCCGAGTCTGAAGTGATGTCTATGACTACTAACTGTTGGATAGAGAGATCTACTGACGTCTTCAATATGAGCAACTTCAGAGATATATCAGTACCAGGACTGAGTATTCAAACTCCAACTTTCTGTGATCGTAAGTATTCTTAAAGATGCATATTTACAGTTACTTACTTATTTTCGGAGTAATTTTCTGTGTAAATAACCGCACATAATTAAAATATGGCCTTTAATATTTCTCTGTGTAAAATTTTAGCTTCGTCTGGCCTGTATTGGCTAAAATTACGACGGATATGAACCCCATATCACATCATTTCGTAAATACTATCAACCAGCTGTAAATATTTTACATAGTTGTACACCGTTGCATGATTATTGATTTATGTCATTTACTGTATGAATCTTGTATTCTGTCATATAAAGTCCATAAACGATGTGACAACATGATGAAAGCCAACTTTTGTGGATCATTCGATATTTAGGCTAGGGGATACTAATGTACCTTTAATATTTTGTTATGCTCCCCGAAAAAATTTCGGGGGAGCATATAGTCGCCACGCTGTCCGTCCGTCCGTGTGTCCGTGCGTCCGTCCGTGTGTCCGTCCGTCCACAGCCATATCTCAGCAACCCTTGGACCAAATTCAATGAAACTTCACATGTGAACTCCCTGGGTCAATACCTAGGGACCTTTTTCTCCGTTTGTAATTTTAAGGCTGCGTCATGGAAAAAGGGGCCTTAGTAAAAAAATTAGTTTTTCTCTTATTTCTCTTCATCTAATGGGCAGAATTTAATTAAATTTTGTGCTCATGTAATAAATAGGATGTTCTAGACCATATTCTATAAATAATGTGTGTACAAAAAAAGCTGTCATGGGAAAAGGGGGCTTAATGTATGATAGTTTTTATTTTGTGACAAACACTTATTCGGGGAGCATAATCCGTCTGTGACGGCTCTTGTTTAATTTTATTGCAACAGATTTTTACGAAGTTTTTTGTGTTAATTTTGTAAAAGAAAAACACTATGAGTAGTAAATGAGGTCGGTTTCGGTCTTTCAACTGTTCTCAATTTACGCCGATATATCTCAAAGCTTTTTTGCAACGAACAATTTGGTCGGGTATTTCAACAAAACTAATTATAAAACGATTATCGGTTTACATTCTTTTATCTCAGGCTTTTCTTTTGAAAACTATATTTTCAGCCGTTGACGATTGTGAGAACAATCCATGCAATAACGAGGTTATAGGTCACACCTGCGTGGACGGTATAAACAACTATACTTGCTACTGTTTAGAAGATTACACTGGACGGAATTGTGAAGCTGTCATCGATTATTGTATTGGCAATATGTGTAAAAATGATGCTACATGTGTGAGTGGCCATGGAACATATAACTGTACATGTGTACAGGGATATTCTGGGGACCTGTGTGAAGAAGCTCCAGGTTGGTATTCTATCTTTTCAGTGTTATGCTTAAAACATTAACCTGTTTGTTAATACAAGAAAATATATAGGCCCACATGTAATAGATCTACCTCTCATTTTCTATTGAAGGA
Organism: Fragum sueziense; assembly: GCA_963680895.1. NCBI lineage: Eukaryota > Metazoa > Mollusca > Bivalvia > Cardiida > Cardiidae > Fragum > Fragum sueziense. The sequence continues at coordinate 13,996,590 of OY804605.1, read as the reverse complement.
TTAATAGATCTAGAAGAATTCAATGTCAGACGGGAAATATTTTGATATTTCAGCCCAAATCTCATATCATCGGTACGCTGAGTTTTAGCAAATGATAACGACCATACTCCATTTCCGCAAAATTCCTTTTAGCCAAGGGCGCTTTCTACTTCATGCATTTTACCTTTGGGGTGTGAAAATTGATTGTAATGTACCGTACGAAATGTGCGGAAATTAGTAAAGAATGAACAACAATTGCCATTTATGTATCTAGTTGACGGCGGGTGGTCAGAATGGTCAGAATGGACAGATTGTAGTGTAACATGTAATGGTGGAACACAAACTCGGACAAGGTCATGTGACAGCCCTCCACCCTCGCCTGAAGGGACCGACTGTACGGGAGATAGTGTTCAGACGCAGAGTTGTAACCAAGATGTATGTCCAGGTATGTACAAATTGAATAATATTTAACAATAATTGTTATTTATTGTTGTATTTTGTATATAATAATTTTGGGCCAATGGCCTGTAATTATGAACCAAATATTTTATTTTATGAATGATAATGCTCGATTCGCATCAACATACAACCCAGAAGAATAATGCATCTTGTGTTTTAAGAACGTTTGAACACTTGATTAAGCTAAATTGTTGAATTAAGGTGCATATCGTTGCTATTCTTCGAAAATCTGAAGCTTGTTCTAAGCAGCATTTGAGTTTCTGAAGAAAACAGGCAATATTTTCATTTCCTTTCTTTCCTCCATTAACAGTCTGTCCCCAGCTTGAAAGAGGACATAAGATGACGCTTAACTGTACTACTGACAGTGAAGGCACTCAAAACTGTACAGTTACTTGTGCAGAAGGTTACGTTATACCACCGGAATTGACTAGAAACTGGTTTAGTTGTGGTAGTCCAGACTATGTATGGGAACCGATGCCGAATCCACCAGATTGTGACGGTAAGTGATTTCAGGTTCCCTATTTACTTTCAATTCTAACTCTTTCCAAATTTTATTATGACTAACTGGATTTTACAAGTCGTGTGACTCGGTGAAATCGATTGGTTGTTGTGCGGATTTGCAATGTGACTGAAAATTATACTTATCTGTAAAAGCCAACGAGAGCAGTCTTAAATAACATTTAAAACACATGTGATTGATTCCGCTCCGCTCCATGAGGTCTAGTCTTTGTTTTCTTAGCTATAAAGTATGATTTCAAACTGTATCAATTATTTTCAATGTATACGCATGTCCAACGCCGTTCACCATCATGTGTGTGAAGTTAGCTGCCAGTTGCCAGTTGCCAATTCAATGGGCAACTGGCAACTGGCAGCTAACTTCACGTCCAGTTGCCGATTCAACAATGATCAAAATGTGAATTGGTAACTGGCAACTGGCAGCTGACTTCACACTTACAGTTGCCAATTCAAAATGAATCGGAGGCCCGAATAGGCAACCGGCAACTGGCAGCTAACTTCACACATACAGCTGCCAATTCAAAATGAATCGGAGGCCCGAATAGGCAACCGGCAACTGGCAGCTAACTTCACACATACAGCTGCCAATTCAAAATAAACCGGGAGCAATAATAGGCAACCGGCAACTGGCAGCTAACTTCACACTTACAGCTGCCAATTCAAAATAAATCAGTGTCCCGAATAGGCAACCGGCAACTGGCAGCTAACTTCACACTTACAGCTGCCAATTCAAAATAAATCGGTGTCCCGAAAAGGCAACCGGCAACTGGCAGCTAACTTCACACATACAGCTGCCTATTAAAAATAAATCGATGTCCCGAATAGGCAACCGGCAACTGGCAGCCAGCTTCACACTTACAGCTGCCAATTCAAAATATATACTTAACGGTCTTGAATCGTGAATTTCGAACTGGCAGCTAACTTCACATCCAGTTGCCTATTCAACAATGCACAAAATGTGAATTGGCAACCGGCAACTGGCAGCTAGCTTCAGACGCACAGCTGCCAATTCAAAATTTATACTTTACAGTCCTGAATCGTCATTTTCGAATTGGCAGCTAACTTCACATCCAGTTGCCTATTCAACAATGCACAAAATGTGAATTGTCAACTGGCAACTGGCAGCTAGCTTCACACTCACAGTTGCCAATTCAAAATATATACTGAACAGTCCTGAATCGTCAATTTCGAACTGGCAGCTAACTTCAAATCCAGTTGCCTATTCAACAATGCACAAAATGTGAATTGGCAACTGGCAGCTAGCTTCACACTTACAGCTGCCAATTCAAAATATATACTAAACGGTCCTGAATCGTCAATTTCGAACTGGCAGCTAACTTCACATCCAGTTGCCTATTCAACAATGCACAAAATGTGAATTGGCAACTGGCAGCAAGGTTCACACTCACAGCTGCCAATTCAAAATATATACTTTACTGTCCTGAATCGTCAATTTCGAACTGGCAGCTAACTTCACATCCAGTTGCCTATTCAACAATGCACAAAATGTGAATTGGCAACTGGCAACTGGCAGCTAGCTTCACACTCAAAGCTGCCAATTAAAAAATTATACTGAACAGTCCTGAATCGTCATTTTCGAACTGGCAGCTAACTTCACATCCAGTTGCCTATTCAACAATGCACACAATGTGAATTGGCAACTGGCAACTGGCAGCTAGCTTCACACTCACAGCTGCCAATTCAAAAATTATACTGAACAGTCCTGAATCGTCATTTTCGAACTGGCAGCTAACTTCACGTCCAGTTGCCTATTCAACAATGCACAAAATGTGAATTGGCAACTGGCAACTGGCAGCTAGCTTCACACTTACAGCTGCCAATTCAAAATATATACTAAACGGTCTTGAATCGTCAATTTCGAACTGGCAGCTAACCTCACATCTAGTTGCCTATTCATTAATGCACGAAATGTGAATTAGCAACTGGCAACTGGCAGCTAGCTTCACACTTACAGCTGCCAATTCCAAATATATACTTTACTGTCCTGAATCGTCATTTTCGAACTGGCAGCTGACTTCACATCCAGTTGCCTATTCAACAATGCACAAAATGTGAACTGGCAACTGGCAGCTAGCTTCACACTCACAGCTGCCAATTCAAAAATTATACTGAACAGTCCTGAATCGTCATTTTCGAACTGGCAGCTAACTTCACATCCAGTTGCCTATTCAACAATGCACAAAATGTGAATTGGCAACTGGCAACTGGCAGCTAGCTTCACACTTACAGCTGCCAATTCAAAATATATACTTAACGGTCTTGAATCGTCAATTTCGAACTGGCAGCTAACTTCACATCCAGTTGCCTATTCATTAATGCACAAAATGTGAATTGTCAACTGGCAACTGGCAGCTAGCTTCACACTTACAGCTGCCAATTCCAAATATATACTTTACTGTCCTGAATCGTCATTTTCGAACTGGCAGCTAACTTCACATCCAGTTGCCTATTCAACAATGCACACAATGTGAATTGGCAACTGGCAACTGGCAGCTAGCTTCACACTTACAGCTGCCAATTCAAAAATTATACTGAACAGTCCTGAATCGTCATTTTCGAACTGGCAGCTAACTTCACATCCAGTTGCCTATTCAACAATGCACAAAATGTGAATTGGCAACTGGCAACTGGCAGCTAGCTTCACACTTACAGCTGCCAATTCAAAATGAATCGGAGGCCCGAATAGGCAACCGGCAACTGGCAGCTAACTTCACACATACAGCTGCCAATTCAAAATGAATCGGAGGCCCGAATAGGCAACCGGCAACTGGCAGCTAACTTCACACATACAGCTGCCAATTCAAAATAAACCGGGAGCAATAATAGGCAACCGGCAGCTAACTTCACACTTACAGCTGCCAATTCAAAATAAATCAGTGTCCCGAATAGGCAACCGGCAACTGGCAGCTAACTTCACACTTACAGCTGCCAATTCAAAATAAATCGGTGTCCCGAAAAGGCAACCGGCAACTGGCAGCTAACTTCACTAATACAGCTGCCAATTCAAAATAAATCGGTGTCCCGAATAGGCAACCGGCAACTGGCAGCCAGCTTCACACTTACAGCTGCCAATTCAAAATATATACTTAACGGTCTTGCATCGTCTATTTCGAACTGGCAGCTAACTTCACATCCAGTTGCCTATTCAACAATGCACAAAATGTAAATTGGCAACTGGCAACTGGCAGCTAGCTTCACACGCACAGCTGCCAATTCAAAATTCATACTTTACAGTCCTGAATCGTCATTTTCGAATTGGCAGCTAACTTCACATCCAGTTGCCTATTCAACAATGCACAAAATGTGAATTGGCAACTGGCAACTGGCAGCTAGCTTCACACTCACAGCTGCCAATTCAAAATATATACTGAACAAGCCTGAATCGTCAATTTCGAACTGGCAGCTAACTTCAAATCCAGTTGCCTATTCAACAATGCACAAAATGTGAATTGGCAACTGGCAGCTAGTTTCACACTTACAGCTGCCAATTCAAAATATATACTTTACTGTCCTGAATCGTCAATTTCGAACTGGCAGCTAACTTCACATCCAGTTGCCTATTCAACAATGCACAAAATGTGAATTGGCAACTGGCAACTGGCAGCTAGCTTCACACTCAAAGCTGCCAATTAAAAAATTATACTGAACAGTCCTGAATCGTCATTTTCGAACTGGCATCTAATTTCACATCTAGTTGCATATTCAACAATGCACACAATGTGAATTGGCAACTGGCAACTGGCAGCTAGCTTCACACTCACAGCTGCCAATTCAAAAATTATACTGAACAGTCCTGAATCGTCATTTTCGAACTGGCAGCTAACTTCACATCCAGTTGCCTATTCAACAATGCACAAAATGTGAATTGGCAACTGGCAACTGGCAGCTAGCTTCACACTTACAGCTGCCAATTCAAAATATATACTAAACGGTCTTGAATCGTCAATTTCGAACTGGCAGCTAACTTCACATCCAGTTGCCTATTCAACAATGCACAAAATGTGAATTGTCAACCGGCAACTGGCAGCTAGCTTCACACTTACAGCTGCCAATTCCAAATATATACTCTACTGTCCTGAATCGTCATTTTCGAACTGGCAGCTAACTTCACATCCAGTTGCCTATTCAACAATGCACACAATGTGAATCGGCAACTTGCAACTGGCAGCTAGCTTCACACTCACAGCTGCCAATTCAAAAATTATACTGAACAGTCCTGAATCGTCATTTTCGAACTGGCAGCTAACTTCACATCCAGTTGCCTATTCAACAATGCACAAAATGTGAATTGGCAACTGGCAACTGGCAGCTAGCTTCACACTTACAGCTGCCAATTCAAAAATTATACTGAACAGTCCTGAATCGTCATTTTCGAACTGGCAGCTAACTTCACATCCAGTTGCCTATTCAACAATGCACAAAATGTGAATTGGCAACTGGCAGCTAGCTTCACACTCACAGCTGCCAATTCAAAAATTATACTGAACAGTCCTGAATCGTCATTTTCGAACTGGCAGCTAACTTCACATCCAGTTGCCTATTCAACAATGCACAAAATGTGAATTGGCAACTGGCAACTGGCAGCTAGCTTCACACTTACAGCTGCCAATTCAAAATATATACTAAACGGTCTTGAATCGTCAATTTCGAACTGGCTGCTACTTCACATCCAGTTGCCTATTCAACAATGCACAAAATGTGAATTGTCAACTGGCAACTGGCAGCTAGCTTCACACTTACAGCTGCCAATTCCAAATATATACTTTACTGTCCTGAATCGTCATTTTCGAACTGGCAGCTAACTTCACATCCAGTTGCCTATTCAACAATGCACACAATGTGAATCGGCAACTTGCAACTGGCAGCTAGCTTCACACTCACAGCTGCCAATTCAAAAATTATACTGAACAGTCCTGAATCGTCATTTTCGAACTGGCAGCTACTTTCACATCCAGTTGCCTATTCAACAATGCACAAAATGTGAATTGTCAACTGGCAACTGGCAGCTAGCTTCACACTTACAGCTGCCAATTCCAAATATATACTTTACTGTCCTGAATCGTCAACTTCGAACTGGCAGCTAACTTCACATCCAGTTGCCTATTCAACAATGCACACAATGTGAATTGGCAACTGGCAACTGGCAGCTAGCTTCACACTCACAGCTGCCAATTCAAAAATTATACTGAACAGTCCTGAATCGTCATTTTCGAACTGGCAGCTAACTTCACATCCAGTTGCCTATTCAACAATGCACAAAATGTGAATTGGCAACTGGCAACTGGCAGCTAGCTTCACACTTACAGCTGCCAATTCAAAATATATACTAAACGGTCTTGAATCGTCAATTTCGAACTGGCAGCTGACTTCACATCCAGTTGCCTATTCAACAATGCACACAATGTGAATTGGCAACTGGCAACTGGCAGCTAGCTTCACACTCACAGCTGCCAATTCAAAAATTATACTGAACAGTCCTGAATCGTCATTTTCGAACTGGCAGCTAATTTCACATCCAGTTGCCTATTCAACAATGCACACAATGTGAATTGGCAACTGGCAACTGGCAGCTAGCTTCACACTCACAGTTGCCAATTCAAAAATTATACTGAACAGTCCTGAATCGTCATTTTCGAACTGGCAGCTAACTTCACATCCAGTTGCCTATTCAACAATGCACAAAATGTGAATTGGCAACTGGCAACTGGCAGCTAGCTTCACACTTACAGCTGCCAATTCAAAATATATACTAAACGGTCTTGAATCGTCAATTTCGAACTGGCAGCAAACTTCACATCCAGTTGCCTATTCATTAATGCACAAAATGTGAATTGTCAACTGGCAACTGGCAGCTAGCTTCACACTTACAGCTGCCAATTCAAAATATATACTTTACTGTCCTGAATCGTCATTTTCGAACTGGCAGCTAACTTCACATCCAGTTGCCTATTCAACAATGCACACAATGTGAATTGGCAACTGGCAACTGTCAGCTAGCTTCACACTCACAGCTGCCAATTCAAAAATTATACTGAACAGTCCTGAATCGTCATTTTCGAACTGGCAGCTAACTTCACATCCAGTTGCCTATTCAACAATGCACAAAATGTGAATTGGCAACTGGCAACTGGCAGCTAGCTTCACACTTACAGCTCGACCCCTTACAGCCTAAAGGTGCTATGTGCACTTTTGGTCAATTTTCACTTTTTTGCATAAATCGAATCTTTAACATCATATGTTACTGTGAAAAAAATTTGGGAACTGTAGTTTATCAATAAATATATGAAATACTCAGATCATTTAAGTGCTATGTGCGTATAGCCCAAAAGTTTCGTGCATAAAGGTGCTATGTGCATTCATTTTCTGCATAAAGGGGCTATTTGGCAAATAGCACCTTTATGCATTACTAAAAATGGCCTATTCTTGTAGATAACCACAAGTATCTTCTTTCACATAGCACCCTAGTTAGATAAATAAACACATAATTGGTCGAAATACACCTACTGTGTGGGAAAAATGCCGCATTATAGCATTTCTTGATCAAATGTACACACAATTAAGTAGTTTATCGTAATGAAAAGCGACTGTGGTTTATTTCATAAATGATTTCAACAGAAACATATGAAATATTTAAATGTAAGTACTTAACATTACTACCTTGTAATCAATATTAGTCTTCCTTTCCTTTTATTGCAGTAAAAACGTACAAATAAAATGAATCGCATGGGCAAAGGCAAGTGTTTAAATAACATGCCCATAGGAAGCAATTCAATATTAGGTGGGCTAAAGCCCCAGTGGACTGGTTGAATATTGGGGGCTAAATTGGATTTTCACTGATTTTTCAGTGTAAAATGAAGAAAATTTGGCAATTTTTGGCCAACTTTTTTTTTGGGGGGGGGGGGGGGGCTGCAGGGGGGGACTATTTTTGGAGAGGAACTAGCCCTCCCTGTTCCCACGGGCCTGAATAATATGCTCATGTTTCACTATATAATTTTGAAAAGTAAAAAAGTATTATGATATGAAATATAATTATCATGACAAAGTAACATAACTCCGTTAAGTCATACGTGTCAAAAAAAGAATTCTGATACAGATCCAAAGTCTATTTTTTATATTTTTTTTATATCGTTTTCTTTGCATAATCACAAAGAGATGTCTGACTGGTCAGATGGTACTACTGACCTCGTGATTTACGAAACAAATGCTAGCAGCAGGATCACAATTCCTTTCATTAAACGCAGAAAAAGATTGTGAAGATGAACCAATTGCAGTTTTGATAAAACAATCAAGAGGAAAAAATCGCGGAAATGTCTTAAGACGAAGCCGTAGACGACTTAGATTCTGAAATAATTACAAGGCGTCGAAACGGGACAAGGATTCTTCAGATTATCTGATTTTAGACTTCTATTGAAAAAATAGCAAGCATGGTAGAAAAGGAGGGGACACTATATACTGAATTTCTAAGTTGTGTAGAAAATTCGAAAGATACACTAAAGTTTCCTTCCGGGTGTACTTTCACTTTTATTTACGTTCAAAATCATTGGTTTGTCGAATTAAGGGAATAAATATGAAAGAAACGAAAAGCAGGTAACTAGAATTTATTATTTCTTGAACGCAAAAATGACTTATGTGACCATTGTTTCATGACAATCGCGAAAATCATTTATGCATAAAGGTGCTATGTGGCAAATAGCACTTTTATGCTTTAAAAATCGTCTTGATATTCCTGGAAAAATTTATGCATAAAGGTGCTATTTGCCACTTAGCACCTTTATGTACGAAATAATTTTAAATTTTGTGCATGCATGAAGGTGCTATGTGACAAAAGGGCAGATAACTGCTTAATGCCTTGACATTTTAATGTGTGAAAGATATAATTTATCTAAGCATTCATCGATACACATTGTACAAGTGTTAATTGTTTAAATATATTAGATATCTGACCTGTAGAACTTTAAAACCGTTTTTCTCGAAAACTTGAAAAATGCACATAGCACCTTTATGCTGTAACGGGACGAGCTGCCAATTCAAAATATATACTAAACGGTCTTGAATCGTCAATTACGAACTGGCAGCTAACTTCACATCCAGTTGCCTATTCATTAATGCACAAAATGTGAATTGTCAACTGGCAACTGGCAGCTAGCTTCACACTTACAGCTGCCAATTCCAAATATATACTTTACTGTCCTGAATCGTCAACTTCGAACTGGCAGCTAACTTCACATCCAGTTGCCTATTCAACAATGCACAAAATGTGAATTGGCAACTGGCAACTGGCAGCTAGCTTCACACTCACAGCTGCCAATTCAAAAATTATACTGAACAGTCCTGAATCGTCATTTTCGAACTGGCAGCTAACTTCACATCCAGTTGCCTATTCAACAATGCACAAAATGTGAATTGGCAACTGGCAACTGGCAGCTAGCTTCACACTTACAGCTGCCAATTCAAAATATATACTAAACGGTCTTGAATCGTCAATTTCGAACTGGCAGCTAACTTCACATCCAGTTGCCTATTCATTAATGCACAAAATGTGAATTGTCAACTGGCAACTGGCAGCTAGCTTCACACTTACAGCTGCCAATTCAAAATATATACTTTACTGTCCTGAATCGTCATTTTCGAACTGGCAGTTAACTTCACATCCAGTTGCCTATTCAACAATGCACACAATGTGAATTGGCAACTGGCAACTGGCAGCTAGCTTCACACTCACAGTTGCCAATTCAAAAATTATACTGAACAGTCCTGAATCGTCATTTTCGAACTGGCAGCTAACTTCACATCCAGTTGCCTATTCAACAATGCACAAAATGTGAATTGGCAACTGGCAACTGGCAGCTAGCTTCACACTTACAGCTGCCAATTCAAAATATATACTAAACGGTCTTGAATCGTCAATTTCGAACTGGCAGCTAACTTCACATCCAGTTGCCTATTCAACAATGCACAAAATGTGAATTGTCAACTGGCAACTGGCAGCTAGCTTCACATTTACAGCTGCCAATTCCAAATATATACTTTACTGTCCTGAATCGTCATTTTCGAACTGGCAGCTAACTTCACATCCAGTTGCCTATTCAACAATGCACACAATGTGAATTGGCAACTGGCAACTGGCAGCTAGCTTCACACTCACAGCTGCCAATTCAAAAATTATACTGAACAGTCCTGAATCGTCATTTTCGAACTGGCAGCTAACTTCACATCCAGTTGCCTATTCAACAATGCACAAAATGTGAATTGGCAACTGGCAACTGGCAGCTAGCTTCACACTTACAGCTGCCAATTCCAAATATATACTAAACGGTCTTGAATCGTCAATTTCGAACTGGCAGCTAACTTCACATCCAGTTGCCGATTCATTAATGCACAAAATGTGAATTGTCAACTGGCAACTGGCAGCTAGCTTCACACTTACAGCTGCCAATTCCAAATATATACTTTAATGTCCTGAATCGTCAACTTCGAACTGGCAGCTAACTTCACATCCAGTTGCCTATTCAACAATGCACAAAATGTGAATTGGCAACTGGCAACTGGCAGCTAGCTTCACACTCACAGCTGCCAATTCAAAAATTATACTGAACAGTCCTGAATCGTCATTTTCGAACTGGCAGCTAACTTCACATCCAGTTGCCTATTCAACAATGCACAAAATGTGAATTGGCAACTGGCAACTGGCAGCTAGCTTCACACTTACAGCTGCCAATTCAAAATATATACTAAACGGTCTTGAATCGTCAATTTCGAACTGGCAGCTAACTTCACATCCAGTTGCCTATTCAACAATGCACAAAATGTGAATTGGCAACTGGCAACTGGCAGCTAGCTTCACACTTACAGCTGCCAATTCCAAATATATACTTTACTGTCCTGAATCGTCATTTTCGAACTGGCAGCTAACTTCACATCCAGTTGCCTATTCAACAATGCACACAATGTGAATTGGCAACTGGCAACTGGCAGCTAGCTTCACACTCACAGCTGCCAATTCAAAAATTATACTGAACAGTCCTGAATCGTCATTTTCGAACTGGCAGCTAACTTCACATCCAGTTGCCTATTCAACAATGCACAAAATGTGAATTGTCAACTGGCAATTGGCAGCTAGCTTCACACTTACAGCTGCCAATTCAAAATATATACTAAACGGTCTTGAATCGTCAATTTCGAACTGGCAGCTAACTTCACATCCAGTTGCCTATTCATTAATGCACAAAATGTGAATTGGCAACTGGCAACTGGCAGCTAGCTTCACACTTACAGCTGCCAATTCAAAATATATACTTTACTGTCCTGAATCGTCATTTTCGAACTGGCAGCTAACTTCACATCCAGTTGCCTATTCAACAATGCACACAATGTGAATTGGCAACTGGCAACTGGCAGCTAGCTTCACACTCACAGCTGCCAATTCAAAAATTATACTGAACAGTCCTGAATCGTCATTTTCGAACTGGCAGCTAACTTCACATCCAGTTGCCTATTCAACAATGCACAAAATGTGAATTGGCAACTGGCAACTGGCAGCTAGCTTCACACTTACAGCTGCCAATTCCAAATATATACTAAACGGTCTTGAATCGTCAATTTCGAACTGGCAGCTAACTTCACATCCAGTTGCCGATTCATTAATGCACAAAATGTGAATTGTCAACTGGCAACTGGCAGCTAGCTTCACACTTACAGCTGCCAATTCCAAATATATACTTTAATGTCCTGAATCGTCAACTTCGAACTGGCAGCTAACTTCACATCCAGTTGCCTATTCAACAATGCACAAAATGTGAATTGGCAACTGGCAACTGGCAGCTAGCTTCACACTCACAGCTGCCAATTCAAAAATTATACTGAACAGTCCTGAATCGTCATTTTCGAACTGGCAGCTAACTTCACATCCAGTTGCCTATTCAACAATGCACAAAATGTGAATTGGCAACTGGCAACTGGCAGCTAGCTTCACACTTACAGCTGCCAATTCAAAATATATACTAAACGGTCTTGAATCGTCAATTTCGAACTGGCAGCTAACTTCACATCCAGTTGCCTATTCAACAATGCACAAAATGTGAATTGGCAACTGGCAACTGGCAGCTAGCTTCACACTTACAGCTGCCAATTCCAAATATATACTTTACTGTCCTGAATCGTCATTTTCGAACTGGCAGCTAACTTCACATCCAGTTGCCTATTCAACAATGCACACAATGTGAATTGGCAACTGGCAACTGGCAGCTAGCTTCACACTCACAGCTGCCAATTCAAAAATTATACTGAACAGTCCTGAATCGTCATTTTCGAACTGGCAGCTAACTTCACATCCAGTTGCCTATTCAACAATGCACAAAATGTGAATTGGCAACTGGCAATTGGCAGCTAGCTTCACACTTACAGCTGCCAATTCAAAATATATACTAAACGGTCTTGAATCGTCAATTTCGAACTGGCAGCTAACTTCACATCCAGTTGCCTATTCATTAATGCACAAAATGTGAATTGTCAACTGGCAACTGGCAGCTAGCTTCACACTTACAGCTGCCAATTCAAAATATATACTTTACTGTCCTGAATCGTCATTTTTGAACTGGCAGCTAACTTCACATCCAGTTGCCTATTCAACAATGCACAAAATGTGAATTGGCAACTGGCAGCTAGCTTCACACTCACAGCTGCCAATTCAAAAATTATACTGAACAGTCCTGAATCGTCATTTTCAAACTGGCAGCTAACTTCACATCCAGTTGCCTATTCAACAATGCACAAAATGTGAATTGGCAACTGGCAACTGGCAGCTAGCTTCACACTTACAGCTGCCAATTCAAAATATATACTAAACGGTCTTGAATCGTCAATTTCGAACTGGCTGCTAACTTCACATCCAGTTGCCTATTCAACAATGCACAAAATGTGAATTGTCAACTGGCAACTGGCAGCTAGCTTCACACTTACAGCTGCCAATTCCAAATATATACTTTACTGTCCTGAATCGTCATTTTCGAACTGGCAGCTAACTTCACATCCAGTTGCCTATTCAACAATGCACAAAATGTGAATTGGCAACTGGCAACTGGCAGCTAGCTTCATACTTACAGCTGCCAATTCAAAATATATACTAAACGGTCTTGAATCGTCAATTTCGAACTGGCAGCTAACTTCACATCCAGTTGCCTATTCATTAATGCACAAAATGTGAATTGGCAACTGGCAACTGGCAGCTAGCTTCACACTTACAGCTGCCAATTCCAAATATATACTTTACTGTCCTGAATCGTCATTTTCGAACTGGCAGCTAACTTCACATCCAGTTGCCTATTCAACAATGCACACAATGTGAATTGGCAACTGGCAACTGGCAGCTAGCTTCACACTCACAGCTGCCAATTCAAAAATTATACTGAACAGTCCTGAATCGTCATTTTCGAACTGGCAGCTAACTTCACATCCAGTTGCCTATTCAACAATGCACAAAATGTGAATTGGCAACTAGCAACTGGCAGCTAGCTTCACACTTACAGCTGCCAATTCAAATTTTATTATGAACAGTCCTGAATCGTCATTTTCGAACTGGAAGCTAACTTCACACTTACAGCTGCCAATTCAACAATGCACAATTGTGAATTGTCAACTGGCAGCTGACTTCACACTTACAGCTGCCAATTCAAAATAAAGGATAAACAGTCCTGAATCGTCAACTTCGAACTGGCAGCTGACTTCACATATATATGAGCCAGGATCTGGAAAAACGTCTTTTTACCTATTACCACACAGTGACTCTTTTTGACTCCCTAAATAATGAAGGCTTTGGAATACATTGTGGAAAAATGAAGAAATTGCTTGTGAAAAGCAATTTCTTCATTTTCCACAATGTTTTCCATCCAGAGGGACCCAAAAATTAAAATTTTCATTCATTATAAATTGTCGTCTGCAACAATTTTGAATTTGGAACAATCCATCATTGTGCCGTTTGGTTACATGTATGGGTTAAGGCCTTTGAGCCAAACAAAGAACCAGATCAGCCTGTGCATACATAAAGTCTGATCAGGATCCTCATTGTTCTCTAATAACTTCTTTGTGTCCTGTAGTAACTTAAAGAGAGTAGAATGGATGCATATTGGAATGCATTTGACAACAGGCTGATCTTCAAACTCAATTTTTATAAATGCTATAATGGACGTTTTTCCAGATCCTGGCTCATATATATATATAGCTTCATAATTGAAACAAGAGCTTCGCAGAGCGGCGCATATACACCCGAGATGAGCTTGTCAGTAATATGTGATTTTTTTTTAATTCAAGGGTAGATAATTCAAGAACCAAAAGAGTTATCTGCATTCTATAAGCGGTGTGAATTCTGTAAGCGGTGTGCACAACTAGACACCATGGAGATTCATTGTGGCAAGTTTGATCAAATTCTGATCAAAACTGTTGGAGGAGTTGCGCACACAAGAAATTGCTAACGGACGGACGGACAGACAGACAGACGAAAGTGCCTGCATCACATAACCATGGATTTCTCGTACCCGTCCTACATAAAGATCCTTTACAGCTTCCAGTTGTTCAAAAACATAGGTGAACCAATCGATTACTGTTTGGTAGATACAAATAAGAACTGAATAACAGTGAAATAGACATTTATTTGGCAATATAACATACCAGGTAGAAGCAACAGACATATTCTCTAATTCTCAAACAAAATACTGTATGGCACTGTTCAATCATCTTCGCAAGCCAAGGGTGACATCTACGACGTAACGTGGTTTCTGTATTCACCCTTGGCGTATTTAGTCCGATTTTCTTGGTGTCCTGGGAAGCGTGTTCATTGGTTCCAGCGATGTCTCGCTGGAACCAATCAGATTGTCGACTGATACATTTGTTATGAGTAATCAATTCAGGACAACGGGCGGGAAAAAGGGCAGCCGGGAAAAAGCAATGCCTTTGCAACTCAAAAATGCGAAGATGGGCGATTTTTCCTAAGAATTTCATTTCAATAGACAGGAATTCCCTATCTGTAATCAAAGAATTATTATACTTTCGACAGCTCGACTAAAAAGCAGTAAACTTTTACATAATCTGCATGACATATGACGCGAAAGACAACGCGCGTTAATGACTTAATCAATAATGAGCGTAAACAACCAGAAGCACAACCGCTAGGCGGCGCTTCGCGATTTAAAGAAAATCGGACTAAATCCGCCAAGGGTGAATACAAACATAGGTGGGTTCAACCTTGGCTAGCGAAGATGCTGTTCAATATGTAATCAAGAGGACCATGATCCTATCTTAATGAGTGTTATGATTATTTACTAGGCAAAAAAAGAGAAAGTTTTTAAAGACTTAATTCATCTGGAAAAGGGTGCTTATGGAATTAGAGGTAAACAAGGATTCCGATATGTCTATGCATTTATGCAGTCGACCAGGATTTATAATGCTGTTTTATACCGTATTTACTATAGGTTAGGGAGAATACTATGGATCTTGATAACAATGAGATTAGGCACACGCTAATCTGGATCAATCTTTGCATCATAATGAGCTTTTCTTTTTGAAAAGTACTCATATGCACAACGAGTCATTCCTCCATTGATGCAATTTTATATTCAATATTTTCATGCTGTGCAGCCGCATTAACCCCTCCCTAAAATATACCTGAATTTAAACACATAATTTAACTCTTTCTGTACAGAGTGTCCCAAAAAAACGGAACCCTAATTCAAAGTCAAATATTTTAAAGCGTAAACAAAGAATCTAATTTTTGAATTTGCAGTACTGAAGATACATTATTTTTGCATTTGTGTTCCAAATTTCACTAAAAAATATGCATTTGTTAAAAATTTATAAGCAAATTAATAATGACACTAAAACGCCGATCTGACATGATATTGATTTTGCGTCTTGTTTGTTTGTGAAAGCGCACTAACGGTCAGCTAATGAAATTCTGTACAGTTGTACATGATGTACCGATTTTCTCAAAATTTAATGTGTATTATACGTTCAAAGTTAAACGAGAATCGATACAAATATTTTGGTTTATTTTAGGGTGGACAGGTATGAATATGTATATGTTGTTACTATAAATAGTCAAATATACATCCCGCCACCCCTATTTTCCGTTATCGGTCTATTCCCTCATTTGTAAAAGATTTTGAATCGTTTATACACGTGCTGTACGTGCACATTGAGTCCATAGGGTGGTTGTTTGAATTAATTTCAAATAATTATGTGATTCATTTCACATAACGCAGTTTTAACTTTTATTTTCATAAATTGAAAGGTTGAGATGTTTACTAAAATTAGTCCAGTCATAATAGTATAGTAAAGTATACATTTCTGTGGACTGTGATTTTTTTTGGTGAATTTGGTGTTATTTGTCTTATATGAACATTTATTGCATGAAGGGCAGTGTCAGGTCAAATGCAACCCGTAATACTTTTCATTTGAGCGCTGACCGGTATGTTGGCCACTGGCCAGAAATAAAATAAGTGCCTATGATTATAATTCATGAGTTTGTGATGCACTTGGATATTTTGTTTGTATTCATTTTAATTACATCGCAGCTCTTTTTTATCAGTTTATTTATTATATTTATTAGCAAAAAAGCACTTTTGTGACTACAATGTTTCAAAATCACTTTTGTATTGTATTGAATATATTAACCAATTGTGAAGCGTTTATTAATTCAATGAGTGTAGGCGCGAGCTGCAAAACGAAAAAATCGATATCGTGTTAAAATAGTTTTTAGGGTGCATTCATTTGAATGCATATATTTTCAAAAGCAATCATTATTTTTCAATCAAATTTTAAATGATTATAGAAAATTGTCGTTGCTATGGCATATGTAAATTTGGTGGAGAAATATTACTTGATACATGAGGAATGCACTTTCAAAAAAGGGTTCCGTTTTTTTTGGGGACACTCTGTAGTTTGACGTCTCAATTAGCTTCGAAGAGCATTGCGACAAAAGAAGAAAATGCTAATTAGCAGCATTTTTCTTTTGCCTCATGTACCAGTATCACGAACTAAATTGTACAAAATACTATCCTTTTTGTCGTCTGTAACAGCTGTCAAATGGAAACGTTGCAATATTTGCTAGTTAGGGAAGGTTTGATTTATGGTTATAAAAACCTTGATGAGCAAGAAAATACTGATACATGTAACAGGCGCTTAAGCCTTACACAAAGGATATCTATAGTGTAATTTACAAATCTTTGTTGAGTTCGCTACTCGATGAGATCGACACAGCTTTTAATATTTCGCCCGAGCAGGGTAAGACCCGAAGTCAAAATGTTATCAAAGCCCAGCTTGTTAGTGATTGAAATCAATTATTTTCAGATTTTATTGGTCTCTTGAGTCATTTATTTTCTGTGGAATCTCTTACTTTCCAATTCTGTGATTTTCCATCAAAAGCCGTTAAAGAGACATCCCATAAATATTTTCTCACAAATTTTACTTCTTTTTTTATTTGAAAGAACATATATTTTCATGAAAATTCTGAACTTTCTAAGCCAAAGTAAGTATTGCTTAAAATTGCTTTAAAAAAGAACGTCCATAAATGTAGGTGTGTAAATGAACTTTGTAAGGACGTATGGTGACAGGTCAATCAGATTGGCTCCTATATATAACTCTATGTAAAATCCCCCTTACAAACACATTTTTACACCCTTTTCCAACATCACAATGAGCAAAACTGCACGTAAAATGGCACAGATCCATCCTTGCCTTGCAGTTTTGTCACAAAATGGACCAACCTCATGTAATTCGTTTTTTCACAATTTTCGCTCAAACATGCGTAAAGTGTGTTTTTCCGCGCCAAAATAGACACACCCGAAATGGGGGGCCACGTGTCTCCCTGTACCAAAACACACAATAGTCCTGAAAAGAATGATGAATTCTGGCTCAAAAAATGAGAAAACATGTCATCCAAAAGCATCAATGCAAACCGTAGCTAAAATCATTCACGAAGAGAGCAATGCATCACCAGAAAAGGAGTCAATAACTATTTTAGTACCCCACAAACCGGAATGACTACTCCGAGTGACCTTACGCCGTATGGACAGACCGAGATGAAACCAATAGACGAATACCTTCGATGGCGCACATATACCATAGCATCGAGATTTCAAACTGTTGTTGTAGAGCGTTAAGGTTTACGAACTGAGAATGGAATGCAGAGCCAGAGGCGAAATTTGAAAAGTGCCCGTAATTCCTAAACTGTGTTTTATTTCCATTCAAAATACAAACATAAGCATTTTGTATTGTTTAAAATTTTAAATTAATGCATACGTATGGATATATTTGACAAAAATGTTTAAAATTACCTCCCTTGCATATGAATATAGAGTAAAATAAAATTTGTATTTTTTCTTCTTGAAGCATAATCTTGAAATTCGGCACGGTGAATCAAGTTATGTGAAGTGTATTTACAAGTGTGCGTAATTTGATGCATTTCGTACGGCTAGAAAGTGGTGTTTTCATTATCAGCACGTAAACCTTAAAATCCAGACTCAAATGTGCAATAAAAAATTAAAAGTATCTACACTTTTTTAACATACGCCCTGACTAGCTACCATCTGTCGCTTGATCCAATAAATCATTGAAGGATCTTGATCCAAGGGTTTAAATCCCGACTCTATCAATATCCTTTCGTCATTTTGACTAGAATGATAGTCTCGCAATAGGACGAATCGGCTAGGTAGGGTGGTTAATGTAGCTTTTGTGCTGTTGAGAGAATTGCAGGGAACACATGGCATTGTATAAACCAACGCATAGTAACTGAAGAAGTATTAACACGGTGGGGATTGTGCATGATGGGATGGATAACGACTACCGACAATAGGGAACGATTTTATCAAGTAAACTGTGACGTAATTTCGGACAAATAAATAGTATTTCGTTGGTCTTGTTATAAAATCTCGTAACTACGGCTTGAATCAAACCGTAGTTACGAGATGTTATAACAACACCGACGGTTTATCAAAACATAACGGTTTAACTCAGTCTATTTTTGCACAAAATTTGATGCCAACTCGCCTCGCTTCAGGTAAGACATTTTGCAATAACTCTGTTAATTCTGTATCAATTTTCAAGCGGTTTGCTGCATGTACCCAGCCTTATCGAGCTCTTTCATCGGATGTATGACATATTAGATAACTCATGATACTTTTTCCGAAATATTGTCCCAACCGACCAGAAAGCGAAATGGTAACGACTACGGCCAAATAAACCACGCTTCAGGTAAGAATTTGTGCAATAACTTTCTTATTTCTGCGTCAATTTTCATGCGGTTTGTTGCAGGTACTCCGTCTTACTGAGCCCTTTTCTCAGATGTATTATTTATCTGGAACTTCCCTGTACTTTTCTCAAAAACTGGTCCCAACCGACTAGAAAAGGGGCCTGAATTTTTTGTCGTTTTTCTGGTCGGTTGGGATCAATTTTTGGACAAAGTACAAAGATTCTACGAACAAGTCATATATCCGAGGAAAAAGCTCACTAATGCGGGGTACATGCAACAAACCGCTTGAAAATTGGAGCAGAAATAAGAAAATTATTGCACAATTTCTTACCTGAAGCGAGGCAAAATTTGTCCGTATACTCCAAATTCGTTATCCATCCCATCATGCACAATCCCCACCGTGATTAAACGGGGTGCTAAATCACTTCCAACTACTTCTCTGATTTGTCGCTAGTAGGCCTATTTACTATTTAAACTCATCTACAGTACATCTACTGTGTCTACGCCTACGTCTGTCGCTTTTACGCGTGTTTGGACATTTGTTTTCTGGCAAATCGTGGTCATATTTGCTGTCGACTTGTTTGAGACCAGATCGTTTTCATGTAACCACATGTAGTGATTCGGAATAAACACGCATTGCAAATGATCTATCTTTGAAAAAAACAATGAATGGTTGATCAAATGTCATCTCAAATCTTTTCAAACGAAAATTGATTCCACTTTTTAAATCGATCACAGCATATACGGAATGACATAATGGCACTAGGCGTACAGATACATGTTCCGCAAACTGCACTAATGATGTTGTACAGTTTGCACTAGGCGTACAGTCGGAAGAAATACACCAGTCTTATTCAAAAGCCAATATCTTTGTGAAACAATGTGCATACGTGCATACATGTACAACCGATGGATACAATAGCAGAGAGGTTTAGCTATTACCAGGTACAAGTTTAAGCGTATATTATTGTGTAAATCACGCGATGGCAGTCAAAATTGCACAAGTTAGCACGATGAAAAACAGCACAAACTAGTGATTTGACAAGTAAAATCCATTTTTTTTTTTAAACTGGAATCTACCCAACATCCATTATTCCACCATTGCCTATGTGTACTACGACGTCAATGACGACATGACGTCATTTCCAGTACGCCAAACGTTCACGCAACAAATGACGTACGCCAAACAACGTCACGTCGTCAAGCGTCCAGATACACCTTCCCATTCATTCCAAAATTATGTTTATGCTACTCACAGTCCTATACAGCTAGCACTCAATATGTCTATATCAGATGGGTCGAATTTCCTAATCACATTTTCTTGAAGCAAATATCATACATAGAAAGAAAAGAAGTGAAATTGCCCATGTTAGGCAATTTTTCTCCTTTTCCTACCATGTCTCTTCCATGAAGATACCTGACGACCAACATACAAAGATAACCATCATTTTAAACAGAACAAGACAAAAACGAGTTTGTCGAATTCCTGACACCGTATCTCGAAATAAAAGGACTTTCCTTTCATCTGGACACAACGAGTCACAGCTGTACATGACTGGTACAGTAATACCTTCGAAATGATAATGATTAGGAAAAAGGAAAATATCTTCCATTTACAATATAAAGGATCAACAGTCCCCCCCCCCCTAAAAAAGGGGGGGGGGAATATAAGTAGACAACTGATTCCGACATCTCAAACAAATTCCGTTTAGGAAAACATTCAGACACAGGAAGGAAATGCTGTCTATCAGCTATTTCTCCTCTGTCTCAATATTTTCTTGCTCCAAAGTCCCGAAAAAACTTTATCTGCCTTTGTCTTAATATTACCCATACTCGCTATAAAGCCATATTTCGGATCCAGGGGGGTTAACCCATTACCACATAGACGCTCATTGACATCCCAAAAGACAACGGTTTAGGAAAACATTGCAGAAAATGAAGAAATCGCTTGGGACCAGCAATTAATTCATTACCCAAATGTTACCCATAGAAAAAGAACCAAAAAAACGCAGAATCCTGTACCATAATTGCCTTCTGCATCATCCTAGAAACTGGAACATTCTGAATTAGATCAATTGGTAATAGGTTCAAAACTTGTTTGAACATTGCAACCGTCTGGGACTTTCGTTCCCAGTTTCAAAATCCATTTTTCCTCTACTATCATTCTGAAGCTTTTCTTTTCTCCACCTAGACACTGTAGTACAACAAACTTAAGGTCTGTTACAGCATGGTCCTTAAAATGTCTCATTATAGATTTGTCAAGCTGGTTTTTAATGTCCCTCATGTGTTTATCTATTCTTTCTTTCACCGACCTCTCCGTTTCCCCTACATAGACAGTCTTGTCACAGGTTGCACATAGAAGTGCATATACGACATTACGCGTACTGCACGATACATAGTTCAGTTCCCTGTGGAATTATTTTTAAAGAAGAAATTGAAAGTACATTTAGTCTACCCCACAACGTTGAAAATCGCATTAAGAAAGATTGTTCCGATTTTTACTTAAAAAGCAAAATTATCAACTTGTTTATCAGCACTAGTGATATTTTGCGTACAGTTAGATGCAACTTCCGATACACGCGACTGTACGCTGTTACACTGTGATTATTAGACACTAACATTTATGTGAAATTGGTCTGACATGTCGATGAAATACAAACTTAGGTACATGTACGAGAGTGTACTTTGAAAAAATCAGTCCTTTTTCAGAAATATCTTTAAAATGAATAAGACA
Organism: Fragum sueziense; assembly: GCA_963680895.1. NCBI lineage: Eukaryota > Metazoa > Mollusca > Bivalvia > Cardiida > Cardiidae > Fragum > Fragum sueziense. The sequence continues at coordinate 13,974,643 of OY804605.1, read as the reverse complement.
GACAATTCTTCGGATCAGCAAGATTTATTAACTGCACAGCTTGTATTTGCAATCTAAATGGTTTTGGACAATCATAGACGAAAATCATAGCATTCTATTTGGTATAAAGGCCAGGTCACATAGGATTCCATGTCCATATCCCTTCTACATTTAGTCCAAACTATACTGTATGAATCCCCTGTTTTAGACGTGCTTCGGTCGTGATGTTGACGCGAATGGTGTATGCCTTATGTGACCAGGCCTTAAGATTTACATGATTCAAACTCAAATCGAATGAATGAATGAACGAACGAATGAATAATTGATTGATTGATTGAATGAATGAATGAATGAACGAGTAAATGTAACTACAGCGTGAATGAAGCTGTAGTTACGAGGTTTTATAACAACACATTTTACAATCGCATATTCTTTCAATTTCGAAATGTGTTCATGCACGTCACGCACGTTTTTCTCATATATCAACCAAGATATCGAGAACTAAACTCGTCGAATAACCTCTTTGTTTAGCCACACCCTGAAGTTGCTGTTTGACTACATAAGTCCTAGGACTAATGAATTTTGTGCTAAAAATAGACAGAGTAAGTGTTAGGATTTCAGAAACCGTCGGTGTTATAATAAAATCTCGTACCTACGGCTTCAATCAGCGGCAGTTACCGATTTTATAACAAGCCATAAGAAATGCTATATCCTTTGTCAGAAAAATATGTGACGGTTAAGGTAAAAAAGGCCTAATTAGCACCAAAGAGCCTGCGGCGAAATTTGAAAAGTGCTAGTAATTCCTAAAGTGTGTTACATTTCTATTTCAGATATAAACATAAGCATTTTGTACGGTTTAGAATTTTGAATTAATGCATATTTATGGAAAAATTAGACAAAAATGTTCCAAATTACCTCCCTTTTATATGAATATAGAGTAAAATAATATTTGTAAATTACTTTCTCCTTGAAGCATTATCTTGAAATCCGGCACGGTGAATCAACTTATGTGAAATGTATTTACAAGTGTGTGTAATTTGATGCATTTCGTATGGCTAGAAAGTGGTGTTTTTGATTAGGCACTTCATACCTTAACTGGATAAAATCGTTCACCAATTAGTGTGTATATAGTAAAGGGAAGTAATAATAAACTTTGAAAATAAACGTATTTCCACTAAGCTTTTATATATAAAGAAAGCATTTGGCCTAATATTCGTATATGATTCTGTTAAAAACTCTATTTTTATTGGCTTGTTCGTGTAGATTTTTTCAAAAAGGGATTGAAATAAATCTACTTGTATATATCTCAAAAACGTATAGATAGCTATATAAAATCATAGAAAAAGTCTAATTTGACTTGGGGCCCTTCAACTTCAAAGGGAGATGAATATGTTGAAGTATTGGGCAAGATCTATTGGTCATGGGGAAAACCTGCCCATCAACGAAAAGATTGATATAGATCCAGTATTTGTATTCAATTCGAAAAAGGTACGATCAGTTAAAAATCCTTATTCGCAAGAAATTCAAAATCTTACAACAAAACACAACTTGAACAAATCAGACATAGTTAAACCCTATCACAAGGATTCGCTTGAAATGTGTAAACCAAATATAGATATTGAGCTAACGAACCAAGTTTCAAAGAAGGAGGAAGAAACAGCTATTCTCTTTCACAAAGCAAAAGAATACATCTCAAAGTTCAATAACTCCACGAAAGTTTATACAGATGGTAGCAAAGACCCAGAAAAAGAACAAGCGGGGGCCGGAATAGTCATGTTCGATGAAAATAACTCTGTAATACTGAATAAAGGGATTAAAATTGATCACAGAGTGTCGATTTATACATGCGAGATATTAGCAATCGATTATGCCATTGATTGGCTCTCAAAAAGAGAAAGGAATGAATTTAAAACAACTAAAATCACAATTTTCACAGATTCATTGAGTACATTACAATCAATTCAATCTGGCAGATCACAAACAAGACCTGAAATTTTGTACAATATTTTGCGAAATACTAAGGTACTAAGCGATAGTGGATTAGATGTCACGCTAGTTTGGATACCTAGTCACGTGGGTATAATTGGAAATGAGATAGCAGATCACACAGCTAAGAAAGGGTCTATCTCTGGGGAATATGTCGAAATCAAGATGAGCATAAAAGAAACATATGGAATAATAGAACAGAAAATAAAAAATGAATTTAGGACGAAAGACCTCACTAAATACAAATATTATGAGAATCCTTCTAAAATCTCAGTATACAGTAATATAAAGGTTCAAGACACAGTATATACTAAATTAAGATTGGGGGTTAGCCGTCTTGGAGCAGAAAGGTTTCCCCAAACAAGTTGTGAGCATTGTAATGTTGTGCAAACTTTCGAGCATGTTTTCTTTGATTGTCCGTTGTACAAACTAGAAAGGCAATGTTTCAAGAATGAAATAATGCAGTTGGATATTCCAGTAATAAACCGAAAAACTTTACTCTTCCCAGAAAGCAAAACAGCCCTACGTACTAGAGACGCAGTCTTCAATTTTCTGACAAAAACTAAGCTGATGAATAAGCTATAATCCCTTCCCACGCTGTAATGCTTTTTAAGAAGGATAAGGAAACAACATTGAAAATGCTCTGTGTAGGACGCGGTAATAGGGAACGATTATATCCAGTTAGCTGCGACATGGTTACGGACAAGCAGTTGTATTTCCTAAGGTGTTGTTGGAGAATCTCGAAACAGCGACTTGGTACAAGCCGTGGTTGCGAGTTTTTATAGCAACACTGGCGGTTTATCGAAGCATAATGGTAAACCATATCTATTTTTAGCACAAAACTCATTGAGACAAATGCCTAAATTCTTATGTGGTTTGAAATACTGGCACCAGGTCGGTCTTTCATTCTCTAATCTATTAACCAGCTCTCACATGACAAACCTAAAGAATCATTTTCACTATAATAAAGTCCTCACCGGGCGAAAGCGCTTAAAACTTGTCAAATGTAATATAGAAAATCAAAAGAAAAGAAAAATATCTGAAAACAAAAATTATTCTTTCCGAAACAGCAGATAACTATCTCATTGGTTTTCGGTATGTTATGGCAATGAAAATATTGGGGCAAAAATAGGAATCAACATTTTCTCCTTTTGCCTTTATGCTTTGTTAAATTAATTTTATTGGGGAAGTCAAAACTTGATTTCATTTCTGAAAAGGATTAATTAAATGTTGGTTTCTTTTCTCGTTACGGGTATACTACCCTAAACCCTAAAACAATTTCTTAATTTCCCACAATGCTTCTCTAAAAAAAGTCCAGGGGCCTTGTCATGTGGGAGCGGGTTAATACCTATCATATAGGTAAAGATCTGAATCAGATCAGTCGAATCAGAACAACCATCAATGTGTTGGGTGAGGCATAACCACACTGTTTTAGGCGGGTGGTAAATGTATCACTCAAGGATAGGTCAGCATTTGGTTGCTTCTTCATATAAAAGACAACTAATAAACAACGCATTGGCATGAAATATCCAAGGAAGCCAGCTAAAATAACATCATTAATTCAACAATCATTCGGTCGGTGACAAACCAAATACTAATCAACCCGACTATTTAACCACACTGACTAAAGCAGGTGGATAAAGGTTGGAAAACAGACGGTCAGTATCACGCTGCTTCTGCTTCTTAATAATAATAAAACAAGTTTCTTTTAAATATTACAAAAGAAGGCCAGAATCTGTCTGCTTCTGTAAAAAACAAAAACAATGATAAAACATTAACATTATATTACAAAAGAAAATTAGAATATAGCCTTTTCTTGCAAATAAATAAAGCCATAAAGTAAAGAAGGTCAGAATTTGTCTGCTTCTTTTCTTAAATTCAACCAGTATTTAAAAAGAAAAAGAAAATGGCTACAATCCTAAAATAAAAATCGTAACCCTTTCCCAAATGGTAAATATTAGGATGGTCCAATTTGAAAAATTCAGCATGCAGACGACAAAATGAACATTACGATAAAATAGAATTTGCATATTGTATAGCACAGAAAATATGGAGGCAGAAGCAGAAAATACTGATTATCGATATCTTGTCTTTTGTCTCAATATTTTCCAAACCCCATATATATTAGGGACGTCAAAAGGAAATTTTGAAATTTTGTTTTTATCTTGTTTGGGAAAGGGTTAGAGAAATGTCTTATGATTATATTGGACCATACTGACAGGGGCGGTTGGTCTTGTAAAATAAGGTACTGCTAAAGGACTAACTCTTTTGTTAAAATAAACGATAATTGACACGCATCAAAACACATCCACATTCACTAAAGCAGGTGGAATCCATAAAAGAAGGTCAGTAAAAGGCTGCTTCTTGGAACTTAATATTTATTGAGAATGTTTACCACACTGACTAAAGCATATGGGTAAAGTGTTTAAATTGGGGACAAGGGTTAAATAAGGGCTTACATTAACCACAGGGTGTCTGATTGTACCTTGATAGAATATTTAAGTTGTTTAGGAATGCAAAACATCTGCGTTAAATTGAACAAACAATTCCAGCAAAGATCAATGACAAATATGGTGATGTAAACGGTTAATTCTTATCAGTCAATAATAATAGACCGCAGATTAAAGGTAACAAAAAGGTGATTAATTTGCATATTTACTTTCCTTCTCAATAGATTGAGAAATAAAAACACATGTCTTAATCTCAGCTTGACATATCCTTTCAGATTATATCATTAACAAACAAAGAAACAGGGAAATCTGATATAGCTCAATTTTTAAGCAGACTCTTGTTTTGAAGTTCTTAACTCTTAGTTTCTTAAACGGAAAATGCAACTTTCAGAGTCTGAAGCTGCTGCAAACGACAGAGTACATGTCGGTACACGTGTATAAAGAACATGTGTATAAAATCATAGAGAGAATGTTGAAGCGGGGATAGAATGATAATGTCATTACCTGCCTTTGCTTTAATGTTTCCCTGATCAATTATGGACACCAGGACCATATCTTGTGTTACAAATGGTTTACAAAGTGAGATTTTAGAGACATGGTGGGAAGAGAGGAGACACTTATAACCAATATTGTCCTTCTTCTCTTCCTACAATGTTATATCATATGTCATAACGTTTTCTTATTTCAATTTAAAATACTTTGTCATCTAAAACCGACTCTCTATTTATCTGGTGAGAGAAGTTGATGAAGATTTACTAGACTGTGGTAGGCAGCTAGTATAATTGTAAATAATACGGTTGAAACCATTATTATCTTTCACATAAATATATGTGAGGAAAAGGAGATAAAAATGAAATAAGGTGGGTGGGGGACAATGAATAAAAAAAAAATAAAAAAAATAAAAAAAAAAATAAAAAAATAAATAAATAAATAAAAAAAAATAAAAAAAAAATAAATAAATATATGTATATAAATAATAGATCTAATAAAAAAAGGAAAAAAAAATATAAATAAAAGTTAATAAATTAGTAATCATGAAGCATTATTGTACATAAAAAGATAGATACATAGATACATGTTTTACTTATTATATTTGCACAAAGATAATGTAAAGGAAAACTCGAAAACAATAGCAAATCAATCCAACAGCACACATTTGCACACAAAGATGATCAGGAAAGTAGAACTTTCATTTATAATTTCACCACACCAAAGGCTGTTCAGAGAGAGAAACATACACCATGAAAAAGATCTGTAGAGGCAATTAGCAAAACGGAAAAGGGACAAACTCCGTCTTCTGTAACAAACACACTGCAATGATGGGTACAAAGCGAGGCTAAATTAGCCTAACGTGCCTGTCTGTTTGGCTTAGAAATTTAATTGTTTTGGGAAAATGAAGAAGAAAGATCAATCCCCATAAAGAAATTCAACCCTTTTGGAAAGAAAAAATAAAATTTAACGGAATGTGGGGTTGCATTCTGGGGTCCGAACTTAGTATGCTTTGAGCCGGGAGGGACCTTATAATACTACAAATACACACACACAAAATTTGACTTGGGGCGTCCGTGGCCGAGTGGTTAGAGTCGCTGACTCAGGATCACCTGCCCCTCACCTCTGTTGGTTCGAATCCCGCCAGGGACGTATGAACTTTCATGTGAGGAAGCTATTCAGCTGGCTTGCGGAACGTCGGTGGTTCTACCCAGGTGCTCACTTGGGGTCTTCCTCCACCATTGAAAGCTGGAAACAGGTCAAAAGAAGGGAGTTCCTTCCTGGGCACGCCCAGTCTACTACTCGGTCATATGGGCAACCGGCAACCGAGGATAAATAACCTAAAAAAAAGGAAAGAAATATTTGAGTTGTAAATGTGAAGTTAGCTGCCAGTTCAAAATTGACGATTCAGGACTGTTTAGTATATATATTTTAAATTGGCAGCTTAAAGTGTGAAGCTAGCTGCCCGTTGCCAGTTGACAATTCACATTTTTGCATTGTTGAATAGGCAACTGGATGTGAAGTTAGCTGCCAGTGCGAAATTGACGAATCAGGACTGTTCAGTATAACTTTTGAATTGGCAGCTGTGAGAGTGAAGCTAGCTGCCAGTTGCCAATTCACATTTTGTGCATTGTTGAATAGGCAACTGGATGTAAAGTTAGCTGCCAGTTCGAAATTGACGATTCAGGAGTGTTGAGCATAAATTTTGAATTGGCAGCTGTGAGTGTGAAGCTAGCTGCCAGTTGCCAGTTGCCAATTCACATTGTGTGCATTGTTGAATAGGCAACTGGATGTGAAGCTAGCTGCCACTTCGAAATTGACGATTCAAGACCGTTTAGTATATATTTTGAATTGGCAGCTGTAAGTGTGAAGCTAGCTGCCAGTTGCCAGTTGCCAATTCACATGTTGTGCATTGTTGAATAGGCAACTGGATGTGAAGTTAGCTGCCAGTTCGAAATTGACTATTTAAGACCGTTTAGTATATATTTTGAATTGGCAGCTGTGAGTGTGAAGCTAGCTGCCAGTTGCCAGTTGCCAATTCACATTTTGTGCATTGTTGAATAGGCAACTGGATGTGAAGTTAGCTGCCAGTTCGAAATTGACGATTCAGGACTGTTCAGTATATATTTTGAATTGGCAGCTGTAAGTGTGAAGCTAGCTGCCAGTTGCCAGTTGCCAATTCACATTTTGTGCATTGTTGAATAGGCAACTGGATGTGAAGTTAGCTGCCAGTTCGAAATTGACTATTTAAGACCGTTTAGTATATATTTTGAATTGGAAGCTGTAAGTGTGAAGCTAGCTGCCAGTTGCCAGTTGCCAATTCACATTTTGTGCATTGTTGAATAGGCAACTGGATGTGAAGTTAGCTGCCAGTTCGAAATTGACGATTCAAGACCGTTTCGTATATATTTTGAATTGGCAGCTGTGAGTGTGAAGCTAGCTGCCAGTTGCCAGTTGACAATTCACATTTTGTGCATTGTTGAATAGGCAACTGGATGTGAAGTTAGCTGCCAGTTCGAAATTGACGATTCAAGACCGTTTCGTATATATTTTGAAATGGCAGCTATAAGTGTGAAGCTAGCTGCCAGTTGCCAGTTGCCATATCACATTTTGTGCATTGTTGGATAGGCAACTGGATGTGAAATTAGCTGCAAGTTCAAAATTGACGATTCAGGACCGTTTAGTATATATTTTGAATTGGCAGCTGTAAGTGTGAAGCTAGCTGCCAGTTGCCAGTTGACAATTCACATTTTGTGCATTGTAGAATAGGCAACTGGATGTGAAGTTAGCTGCCAGTTCGAAATTGACAATTCCCGACTGTTAAGTATAAATTTTGAATTGGCAGCTGTGAGTGTGAAGCTAGCTGCCAGTTGACAGTTGCCAATTCACATTTTGTGCATTGTTGAATAGGCAACTGGATGTGAAGTTAGCTGCCAGTGCGAAATTGACGAATCAGGACTGTTCAGTATAACTTTTGAATTGGCAGCTGTGAGAGTGAAGCTAGCTGCCAGTTGCCAATTCACATTTTGTGCATTGTTGAATAGGCAACTGGATGTAAATTTAGCTGCCAGTTCGAAATTGACGATTCAGGAGTGTTGAGCATAAATTTTGAATTGGCAGCTGTGAGTGTGAAGCTAGCTGCCAGTTGCCAGTTGCCAATTCACATTGTGTGCATTATTGAATAGGCAACTGGATGTGAAGCTAGCTGCCACTTCGAAATTGACGATTCAAGACCGTTTAGTATATATTTTGAATTGGCAGCTGTAAGTGTGAAGCTAGCTGCCAGTTGCCAGTTGCCAATTCACATTTTGTGCATTGTTGAATAGGCAACTGGATGTGAAGTTAGCTGCCAGTTCGAAATTGACTATTTAAGACCGTTTAGTATATATTTTGAATTGGCAGCTGTGAGTGTGAAGCTAGCTGCCAGTTGCCAGTTGCCAATTCACATTTTGTGCATTGTTGAATAGGCAACTGGATGTGAAGTTAGCTGCCAGTTCGAAATTGACGATTCAGGACTGTTCAGTATATATTTTGAATTGGCAGCTGTAAGTGTGAAGCTAGCTGCCAGTTGCCAGTTGCCAATTCACATTTTGTGCATTGTTGAATAGGCAACTGGATGTGAAGTTAGCTGCCAGTTCGAAATTGACTATTTAAGACCGTTTAGTATATATTTTGAATTGGAAGCTGTAAGTGTGAAGCTAGCTGCCAGTTGCCAGTTGCCAATTCACATTTTGTGCATTGTTGAATAGGCAACTGGATGTGAAGTTAGCTGCCAGTTCGAAATTGACGATTCAAGACCGTTTCGTATATATTTTGAATTGGCAGCTGTGAGTGTGAAGCTAGCTGCCAGTTGCCAGTTGACAATTCACATTTTGTGCATTGTTGAATAGGCAACTGGATGTGAAGTTAGCTGCCAGTTCGAAATTGACGATTCAAGACCGTTTCGTATATATTTTGAATTGGCAGCTGTAAGTGTGAAGCTAGCTGCCAGTTGCCAGTTGCCATATCACATTTTGTGCATTGTTGGATAGGCAACTGGATGTGAAATTAGCTGCAAGTTCAAAATTGACGATTCAGGACCGTTTAGTATATATTTTGAATTGGCAGCTGTAAGTGTGAAGCTAGCTGCCAGTTGCCGGTTGCCAATTCACATTTTGTGCATTGTAGAATAGGCAACTGGATGTGAAGTTAGCTGCCAGTTCGAAATTGACAATTCCCGACTGTTAAGTATAAATTTTGAATTGGCAGCTGTGAGTGTGAAGCTAGCTGCCAGTTGCCGGTTGCCAATTCAAATTTTGTGCATTGTTGAATAGGCAACTGGATGTGAAGTTAGCTGCCATTTCGAAATTGACGATTAAAGACCGTTTAGTATATATTTTGAATTGGAAGCTGTAAGTGTGAAGCTAGCTGCCAGTTGCCAGTTGCCAATTCACATTTTGTGCATTGTTGAATAGGCAACTGGATGTGAAGTTAGCTGCCAGTTCGAAATTGACGAATCAGGACTGTTAAGTATAAATTTTGAATTGGAAGCTGTAAGTGTGAAGCTAGCTGCCAGTTGCCAGTTGCCAATTCACATTTTGTGCATTGTTGAATAGGCAACTGGATGTGAAGTTAGCTGCCAGTTCGAAAATGACGATTCAGGACAGTAAAGTATATATTTTGAATTGGCAGCTGTAAGTGTGAAGCTAGCTGCCAGTTGCCGGTTGACAATTCACATTTTGTGCATTGTTGAATAGGCAACTGGATGTGAAGTTAGCTGCCAGTTCGAAATTGACGATTCAGGACTGTTCATTATAAATTTTGAATTGGCAGCTGTGAGTGTGAAGCTAGCTGCCAGTTGCCAGTTGCCAATTCACATTTTGTGCATTGTTGAATAGGCAACTGGATGTGCAGTTAGCTGCCAGTTCGAAATTGACGATTCAAGACCGTTTAGTATATATTTTGAATTGGCAGCTGTGAGTGTGAAGCTAGCTGCCAGTTGCCAATTCACATTTTGTGCATTATTGAATAGGCAACTGGATGTGAAGTTAGCTGACAGTTCGAAAATGACGATTCAGGTCTGTTCAGTATAAATTTTGAATTGGCAGCTTTGAGTGTGAAGCTAGCTGCCAGTTGCCGGTTGCCAATTCACATTTTGTGCATTGTTGAAAAGGCAACTGGATGTGAAGTTAGCTGCCAGTTCGAAATTGACGAATCAGGACTGTTAAGTATAAATTTTGAATTGGCAGCTGTAAGTGTGAAGCTAGCTGCCAGTTGCCAGTTGCCAATTCACATTTTGTGCATTGTTGAATAGGCAACTGGATGTGAAGTTAGCTGCCAGTTCGAAATTGACAATTCCCGACTGTTAAGTATAAATTTTTAATTGGCAGCTGTAATTAAGAAGCTAGCTGCCAGTTGCCAGTTGCCAATTCACATTTTGTGCATTGTTGAATAGGCAACTGGATGTGAAATTAGCTGCCATTGCGAAAATGACGATTCAGGTCTGTTCAGTATAAATTTTGAATTGGCAGCTGTGAGTGTGAAGCTAGCTGCCAGTTGTCAATTCACATTTTGTGCATTGTTGAATAGGCAACTGGATGTGAAGTTAGCTGCCAGTTCGAAATTGACGATTCAGGACTGTTCAGCATAAATTTTGAATTGGCAGCTGTGAGTGTGAAGCTAGCTGCCAGTTGCCAGTCGCCAATTCCAATTTTGTGCATTTTTGAATAGGCAACTGGATGTGAAGTTAGCTGCCAGTTCGAAATTGACAATTCCCAACTGTTAAGTATAAATTTTGAATTGGCAGCTGTAAGTGTGAAGCTAGCTTCCAGTTGCCGGTTGCCAATTCACATTTTGTGCATTGTTGAAAAGGCAACTGGATGTGAAGTTAGCTGCCAGTTCGAAATTGACGAATCAGGACTGTTAAGTATAAATTTTGAATTGGCAGCTTTAAGTGTGAAGCTAGCTGCCAGTTGCCAGTTGCCAATTCACATTTTGTGCATTGCTGAATAGGCAACTGGATGTGAAGTTAGCTGCCAGTTCGAAATTGACTATTCAAGACCGTTTAGTATATATTTTGAATTGGCAGCTGTGAGTGTGAAGCTAGCTGCCAGTTGCCAGTTGCCAATTCACATTTTGTGCATTGTTGAATAGGCAACTGGATGTGAAGTTAGCTGACAGTTCGAAATTGAAGAGTCATGTCTGTTCAGTATATATTTTGAATTGGCAGCTGTGAGTGTGAAGCTAGCTGCCAGTTGCCAATTCACATTTTGTGCATTGTTGAATAGGCAACTGGATGTGAAGTTAGCTGCCAGTTCGAAATTGACGATTAAAGACCGTTTAGTATATATTTTGAATTGGAAGCTGTAAGTGTGAAGCTAGCTGCCAGTTGCCAGTTGCCAATTCACATTTTGTGCATTGTTGAATAGGCAACTGGATGTGAAGTTAGCTGCCAGTTCGAAATTGACGAATCAGGACTGTTAAGTATAAATTTTGAATTGGCAGCTGTAAGTGTGAAGCTAGCTGCCAGTTGCCAGTTGCCAATTCACATTTTGTGCATTGTTGAATAGGCAACTGGATGTGAAGTTAGCTGCCAGTTCGAAATTGACGATTCGATACCGTTTAGTATAAATTTTGAATTGGCAGCTGTAAGTGTGAAGCAAGCTGCCAGTTGCCGGTTGCCTATTCGGGACTCCGATTTATATTGAATTGGCAGCTGTAAGTGTGAAGTTAGCTGCCAGTTGCCGGTTGCCTATTCGGGACACCGATTTATTTTGAATTGGCGGCTGTAAGTGTGAAGTTAGCTGCCAGTTGCCGGTTGCCTATTCGGGACACCGATTTATTTTAAAATTGGCAGCTGTAAGTGTGAAGTTAGCTGCCAGTTGCCGGTTGCCTATTATTGCTTCCGTTTTATTTTGAATTGGCAGCTGTATGTGTGAAGTAAGCTGCCAGTTGACGGTTGCCTATTCGGGCCTCCGATTCATTTTGAATTGGCAGCTGTATGTGCGAAGTTAGCTGCCAGTTGCCGGTTGCCTATTCGGAACTCCGATTCATTTTGAATTGGCAGCTGTATGTGTGAAGTCAGCTGCCAGTTGCCGGTTGCCTATTCGGGCCTCCGATTCATTTTGAATTGGCAGCTGTATGTGTGAAGTCAGCTCCCAGTTGCCAGTTGACAATTCACATTTTGTGCATTGTTGAATAGGCAACTGGATGTGAAGTTAGCTGCCAGTTCGAAATTGACGATTCAAGACCGTTTCGTATATATTTTGAATTGGCAGCTGTAAGTGTGAAGCTAGCTGCCAGTTGCCAGTTGCCATATCACATTTTGTGCATTGTTGAATAGGCAACTGGATGTGAAGTTAGCTGCCAGTTCGAAATTGAAGAGTCATGTCTGTTCAGTATATATTTTGAATTGGCAGCTGTGAGTGTGAAGCTAGCTGCCAGTTGCCAATTCCTATTTTGTGCATTGTTGAATAGGCAACTGGATGTGAAGTTAGCTGCCAGTTCGAAATTGACAATTCCCGACTGTTAAGTATAAATTTTGAATTGGCAGCTGTAAGTGTGAAGCTAGCTGCCAGTTGCCAGTTGCCAATTCACATTTTGTGCATTGTTGAATAGGCAACTGGATGTGAAGTTAGCTGCCAGTTCGAAATTGACGATTCAGGACCGTTTAGTATAAATTTTGAATTGGCAGCTGTAAGTGTGAAGCTAGCTGCCAGTTGCCGGTTGCCAATTCACATTTTGTGCATTGTAGAATAGGCAACTGGACGTGAAGTTAGCTGCCAGTTCGAAATTGACGATTCAGGACAGTAAAGTATATATTTTGAATTGGCAGCTGTAAATGTGAAGCTAGCTGCCAGTTGCCGGTTGACAATTCACATTTTGTGCATTGTTGAATAGGCAACTGGATGTGAAATTAGCTGCCAGTTCGAAATTGACGATTCAGGACTGTTCAGTATAAATTTTGAATTGGCAGCTGTGAGTGTGAAGCTAGCTGCCAGTTGCCAGTTGCCAATTCACATTTTGTGCATTGTTGAATAGGCAACTGGATGTGCAGTTAGCTGCCAGTTCGAAATTGACGATTCAAGACCGTTTAGTATATATTTTGAATTGGCAGCTGTGAGTGTGAAGCTAGCTGCCAGTTGCCAGTTGACAATTCACATTTTGTGCATTGTTGAATAGGCAACTGGATGTAAAGTTAGCTGCCAGTTCGAAATTGACGATTCAGGAGTGTTGAGCATAAATTTTGAATTGGCAGCTGTGAGTGTGAAGCTAGCTGCCAGTTGCCAGTTGCCAATTCACATTGTGTGCATTATTGAATAGGCAACTGGATGTGAAGCTAGCTGCCACTTCGAAATTGACGATTCAAGACCGTTTAGTATATATTTTGAATTGGCAGCTGTAAGTGTGAAGCTAGCTGCCAGTTGCCAGTTGCCAATTCACATTTTGTGCATTGTTGAATAGGCAACTGGATGTGAAGTTAGCTGCCAGTTCGAAATTGACTATTTAAGACCGTTTAGTATATATTTTGAATTGGCAGCTGTGAGTGTGAAGCTAGCTGCCAGTTGCCAGTTGCCAATTCACATTTTGTGCATTGTTGAATAGGCAACTGGATGTGAAGTTAGCTGCCAGTTCGAAATTGACGATTCAGGACTGTTCAGTATATATTTTGAATTGGCAGCTGTAAGTGTGAAGCTAGCTGCCAGTTGCGAGTTGCCAATTCACATTTTGTGCATTGTTGAATAGGCAACTGGATGTGCAGTTAGCTGCCAGTTCGAAATTGACGATTCATGACTGTTCAGTATATATTTTGAATTGGCAGCTGTACGTGTGAAGCTAGCTGCCAGTTGCCAGTTGCCATTTCACATTTTGTACATTGTTGAATAGGCAACTGGATGTGAAATTAGCTGCAAGTTCAAAATCGACGATTCAGGACCGTTTAGTATATATTTTGAATTGGCAGCTGTAAGTGTGAAGCTAGCTGCCAGTTGCCGGTTGCCAATTCACATTTTGTGCATTGTAGAATAGGCAACTGGACGTGAAGTTAGCTGCCAGTTCGAAATTGACGATTCAGGACAGTAAAGTATATATTTTGAATTGGCAGCTGTAAGTGTGAAGCTAGCTGCCAGTTGCCGGTTGACAATTCACATTTTGTGCATTGTTGAATAGGCAACTGGATGTGAAATTAGCTGCCAGTTCGAAATTGACGATTCAGGACTGTTCAGTATAAATTTTGAATTGGCAGCTGTGAGTGTGAAGCTAGCTGCCAGTTGCGAGTTGCCAATTCACATTTTGTGCATTGTTGAATAGGCAACTGGATGTGCAGTTAGCTACCAGTTCGAAATTGACGATTCAGGACTGTTAAGTATAAATTTTGAATTGGCAGCTGTGAGTGTGAAGCTAGCTGCCAGTTGCCAGTTGCCAATTCACATTTTGTGCATTGTTGAATAGACAACTTGATGTGAAGTTAACTGCCAGTTCGAAATTGACGAATCAGGACTGTTAAGTATAAATTTTGAATTGGCAGCTGTAAGTGTGAAGCTAGCTGCCAGTTGCCGGTTGCCAATTCACATTTTGTGCATTGTTGAATAGGCAACTGGATGTGAAGTTAGCTGCCAGTGCGAAATTGACAATTCCCGACTGTTAAGTATAAATTTTGAATTGGCAGCTGTAAGTGTGAAGCTAGCTGCCAGTTGCCGGTTGCCAATTCACATTTTGTGCATTGTTGAATAGGCAACTGGATGTGAAATTAGCTGCCAGTTCGAAATTGACGAATCAGGACTGTTAAGTATAAATTTTGAATTGGCAGCTGTAAGTGTGAAGCTAGCTGCCAGTTGCCAGTTGCCAATTCACATTTTGTGCATTGTTGAATAGGCAACTGGATGTGAAGTTAGCTGCCAGTTCGAAATTGACGAATCAGGACTGTTAAGTATAAATTTTGAATTGGCAGCTGTAAGTGTGAAGCTAGCTGCCAGTTGCCAGTTGCCAATTCACATTTTGAGCATTGTTGAATAGGCAACTGGATGTGAAGTTAGCTGCCAGTTCGAAATTGAGGATTCGGGACTGATAAGTATGAATTTTGAATTGGCAGCTGTAAGTGTGAAGCTAGCTGCCAGTTGCCGGTTGCCAATTCACATTTTGTGCATTGTTGAATAGGCAACTGGATGTGAACTTAGCTGCCATTGCGAAAATGACGATTCAGGTCTGTTCAGTATAAATTTTGAATTGGCAGCTGTGAGTGTGAAGCTAGCTGCCAGTTGCCAGTTGCCAATTCACATTTTGTGCATTGTTGAATAGGCAACTGGATGTGAAGTTAGCTGCCAGTTCGAAATTGACGATTCAGGACTGTTCAGCATAAATTTTGAATTGGCAGCTGTGAGTGTGAAGCTAGCTGCCAGTTGCCAGTCGCCAATTCCAATTTTGTGCATTGTTGAATAGGCAACTGGATGTGAAGTTAGCTGCCTGTTCGAAATTGACAATTCCCAACTGTTAAGTATAAATTTTGAATTGGCAGCTGTAAGTGTGAAGCTAGCTTCCAGTTGCCGGTTGCCAATTCACATTTTGTGCATTGTTGAAAAGGCAACTGGATGTGAAGTTAGCTGCCAGTTCGAAATTGACGAATCAGGACTGTTAAGTATAAATTTTGAATTGGCAGCTGTAAGTGTGAAGCTAGCTGCCAGTTGCCAGTTGCCAATTCACATTTTGTGCATTGCTGAATAGGCAACTGGATGTGAAGTTAGCTGCCAGTTCGAAATTGACTATTCAAGACCGTTTAGTATATATTTTGAATTGGCAGCTGTGAGTGTGAAGCTAGCTGCCAGTTGCCAGTTGCCAATTCACATTTTGTGCATTGTTGAATAGGCAACTGGATGTGAAGTTAGCTGACAGTTCGAAATTGAAGAGTCATGTCTGTTCAGTATATATTTTGAATTGGCAGCTGTGAGTGTGAAGCTAGCTGCCAGTTGCAAATTCACATTTTGTGCATTGTTGAATAGGCAACTGGATGTGAAGTTAGCTGCCAGTTCGAAATTGACGATTAAAGACCGTTTAGTATATATTTTGAATTGGAAGCTGTAAGTGTGAAGCTAGCTGCCAGTTGCCAGTTGCCAATTCACATTTTGTGCATTGTTGAATAGGCAACTGGATGTGAAGTTAGCTGCCAGTTCGAAATTGACGAATCAGGACTGTTAAGTATAAATTTTGAATTGGCAGCTGTAAGTGTGAAGCTAGCTGCCAGTTGCCAGTTGCCAATTCACATTTTGTGCATTGTTGAATAGGCAACTGGATGTGAAGTTAGCTGCCAGTTCGAAATTGACGATTCGATACCGTTTAGTATAAATTTTGAATTGGCAGCTGTAAGTGTGAAGCAAGCTGCCAGTTGCCGGTTGCCTATTCGGGACTCCGATTTATATTGAATTGGCAGCTGTAAGTGTGAAGTTAGCTGCCAGTTGCCGGTTGCCTATTCGGGACACCGATTTATTTTGAATTGGCGGCTGTAAGTGTGAAGTTAGCTGCCAGTTGCCGGTTGCCTATTCGGGACACCGATTTATTTTAAAATTGGCAGCTGTAAGTGTGAAGTTAGCTGCCAGTTGCCGGTTGCCTATTATTGCTTCCGTTTTATTTTGAATTGGCAGCTGTATGTGTGAAGTAAGCTGCCAGTTGACGGTTGCCTATTCGGGCCTCCGATTCATTTTGAATTGGCAGCTGTATGTGCGAAGTTAGCTGCCAGTTGCCGGTTGCCTATTCGGAACTCCGATTCATTTTGAATTGGCAGCTGTATGTGTGAAGTCAGCTGCCAGTTGCCGGTTGCCTATTCGGGCCTCCGATTCATTTTGAATTGGCAGCTGTATGTGTGAAGTCAGCTCCCAGTTGCCAGTTGACAATTCACATTTTGTGCATTGTTGAATAGGCAACTGGATGTGAAGTTAGCTGCCAGTTCGAAATTGACGATTCAAGACCGTTTCGTATATATTTTGAATTGGCAGCTGTAAGTGTGAAGCTAGCTGCCAGTTGCCAGTTGCCATATCACATTTTGTGCATTGTTGAATAGGCAACTGGATGTGAAGTTAGCTGCCAGTTCGAAATTGAAGAGTCATGTCTGTTCAGTATATATTTTGAATTGGCAGCTGTGAGTGTGAAGCTAGCTGCCAGTTGCCAATTCCTATTTTGTGCATTGTTGAATAGGCAACTGGATGTGAAGTTAGCTGCCAGTTCGAAATTGACAATTCCCGACTGTTAAGTATAAATTTTGAATTGGCAGCTGTAAGTGTGAAGCTAGCTGCCAGTTGCCAGTTGCCAATTCACATTTTGTGCATTGTAGAATAGGCAACTGGATGTGAAGTTAGCTGCCAGTTCGAAATTGACGATTCAGGACCGTTTAGTATAAATTTTGAATTGGCAGCTGTAAGTGTGAAGCTAACTGCCAGTTGCCGGTTGCCAATTCACATTTTGTGCATTGTAGAATAGGCAACTGGACGTGAAGTTAGCTGCCAGTTCGAAATTGACGATTCAGGACAGTAAAGTATATATTTTGAATTGGCAGCTGTAAATGTGAAGCTAGCTGCCAGTTGCCGGTTGACAATTCACATTTTGTGCATTGTTGAATAGGCAACTGGATGTGAAATTAGCTGCCAGTTCGAAATTGACGATTCAGGACTGTTCAGTATAAATTTTGAATTGGCAGCTGTGAGTGTGAAGCTAGCTGCCAGTTGCCAGTTGCCAATTCACATTTTGTGCATTGTTGAATAGGCAACTGGATGTGCAGTTAGCTGCCAGTTCGAAATTGACGATTCAAGACCGTTTAGTATATATTTTGAATTGGCAGCTGTGAGTGTGAAGCTAGCTGCCAGTTGCCAGTTGACAATTCACATTTTGTGCATTGTTGAAAAGGCAACTGGATGTGAAGTTAGCTGCCAGTTCGAAATTGACGATTCATGACTGTTCAGTATATATTTTGAATTGGCAGCTGTACGTGTGAAGCTAGCTGCCAGTTGCCAGTTGCCATTTCACATTTTGTACATTGTTGAATAGGCAACTGGATGTGAAATTAGCTGCAAGTTCAAAATCGACGATTCAGGACCGTTTAGTATATATTTTGAATTGGCAGCTGTAAGTGTGAAGCTAGCTGCCAGTTGCCGGTTGCCAATTCACATTTTGTGCATTGTAGAATAGGCAACTGGACGTGAAGTTAGCTGCCAGTTCGAAATTGACGATTCAGGACAGTAAAGTATATATTTTGAATTGGCAGCTGTAAGTGTGAAGCTAGCTGCCAGTTGCCGGTTGACAATTCACATTTTGTGCATTGTTGAATAGGCAACTGGATGTGAAATTAGCTGCCAGTTCGAAATTGACGATTCAGGACTGTTCAGTATAAATTTTGAATTGGCAGCTGTGAGTGTGAAGCTAGCTGCCAGTTGCCAGTTGCCAATTCACATTTTGTGCATTGTTGAATAGGCAACTGGATGTGCAGTTAGCTGCCAGTTCGAAATTGACGATTCAGGACTGTTAAGTATAAATTTTGAATTGGCAGCTGTGAGTGTGAAGCTAGCTGCCAGTTGCCAGTTGCCAATTCACATTTTGTGCATTGTTGAAAAGACAACTTGATGTGAAGTTAACTGCCAGTTCGAAATTGACGAATCAGGACTGTTAAGTATAAATTTTGAATTGGCAGCTGTAAGTGTGAAGCTAGCTGCCAGTTGCCGGTTGCCAATTCACATTTATTTTGTGTGCATTGTTGAATAGGCAACTGGATGTGAAGTTAGCTGCCAGTGCGAAATTGACAATTCCCGACTGTTAAGTATAAATTTTGAATTGGCAGCTGTAAGTGTGAAGCTAGCTGCCAGTTGCCGGTTGCCAATTCACATTTTGTGCATTGTTGAAAAGGCAACTGGATGTGAAATTAGCTGCCAGTTCGAAATTGACGAATCAGGACTGTTAAGTATAAATTTTGAATTGGCAGCTGTAAGTGTGAAGCTAGCTGCCAGTTGCCAGTTGCCAATTCACATTTTGTGCATTGTTGAATAGGCAACTGGATGTGAAGTTAGCTGCCAGTTCGAAATTGACGAATCAGGACTGTTAAGTATAAATTTTGAATTGGCAGCTGTAAGTGTGAAGCTAGCTGCCAGTTGCCAGTTGCCAATTCACATTTTGAGCATTGTTGAATAGGCAACTGGATGTGAAGTTAGCTGCCAGTTCGAAATTGAGGATTCGGGACTGATAAGTATGAATTTTGAATTGGCAGCTGTAAGTGTGAAGCTAGCTGCCAGTTGCCGGTTGCCAATTCACATTTTGTGCATTGTTGAATAGGCAACTGGATGTGAACTTAGCTGCCATTGCGAAAATGACGATTCAGGTCTGTTCAGTATAAATTTTGAATTGGCAGCTGTGAGTGTGAAGCTAGCTGCCAGTTGCCAGTTGCCAATTCACATTTTGTGCATTGTTGAATAGGCAACTGGATGTGAAGTTAGCTGCCAGTTCGAAATTGACGATTCAGGACTGTTCAGCATAAATTTTGAATTGGCAGCTGTGAGTGTGAAGCTAGCTGCCAGTTGCCAGTCGCCAATTCCAATTTTGTGCATTGTTGAATAGGCAACTGGATGTGAAGTTAGCTGCCAGTTCGAAATTGACAATTCCCAACTGTTAAGTATAAATTTTGAATTGGCAGCTGTAAGTGTGAAGCTAGCTGCCAGTTGCCAGTTGCCAATTCACATTTTGTGCATTGCTGAATAGGCAACTGGATGTGAAGTTAGCTGCCAGTTCGAAATTGACTATTCAAGACCGTTTAGTATATATTTTGAATTGGCAGCTGTGAGTGTGAAGCTAGCTGCCAGTTGCCAGTTGCCAATTCACATTTTGTGCATTGTTGAATAGGCAACTGGATGTGAAGTTAGCTGCCAGTTCGAAATTGAAGAGTCATGTCTGTTCAGTATATATTTTGAATTGGCAGCTGTGAGTGTGAAGCTAGCTGCCAGTTGCCAATTCCTATTTTGTGCATTGTTGAATAGGCAACTGGATGTGAAGTTAGCTGCCAGTTCGAAATTGACAATTCCCGACTGTTAAGTATAAATTTTGAATTGGCAGCTGTAAGTGTGAAGCTAGCTGCCAGTTGCCAGTTGCCAATTCACATTTTGTGCATTGTTGAATAGGCAACTGGATGTGAAGTTAGCTGCCAGTTCGAAATTGACGATTCAATACCGTTTAGTATATATTTTGAATTGGCAGCTGTAAGTGTGAAGCAAGCTTCCAGTTGCCGGTTGCCTATTCGGGACTCCGATTTATTTTGAATTGGCAGCTGTTAGTGTGAAGTTAGCTGCCAGTTGCCGGTTGCCTATTCGGGACACCGATTTATTTTGAATTGGCGGCTGTAAGTGTGAAGTTAGCTGCCAGTTGCCGGTTGCCTATTCGGGACACCGATTTATTTTAAAATTGGCAGCTGTAAGTGTGAAGTTAGCTGCCAGTTGCCGGTTGCCTATTATTGCTTCCGGTTTATTTTGAATTGGCAGCTGTATGTGTGAAGTTAGCTGCCAGTTGCCGGTTGCCTATTCGGGCCTCCGATTCATTTTGAATTGGCAGCTGTATGTGTGAAGTTAGCTGCCAGTTGCCGGTTACCTATTCGGAACTCCGATTCATTTTGAATTGGCAGCTGTATGTGTGAAGTTAGCTGCCAGTTGCCGGTTGCCTATTCGGGCCTCCGATTCATTTTGAATTGGCAACTGTAAGTGTGAAGTCAGCTGCCAGTTGCCAGTTACCAATTCACATTTTGATCATTGTTGAATCGGCAACTGGACGTGAAGTTAGCTGCCAGTTGCCAGTTGCCCATTGAATTGGCAACTGGCAACTGGCAACTGGCAGCTAACTTCACACACATTTCACCATCCACCGATTTCACTACTTGACTTTAAATACAATCGGTCGTTTGTTGCAGCATCAACCTCTGCAAGACGTACTCATCAAGTAGATCAGCAACAGAAAATTGAAATGCCGTATCATATCAATAATCATTATGTCTTAATTTTCTTTTAATCTGCAGGCCAAACAACGTCAATGGTGTGCAAAAATGGCTCACTACAACCGCCATTTTTTTCTTCAGCAAATCCGGTCCCATTTCATATATAACTTAAACGTGATTTAGAAGATCCAAGAAAGGCTCGACGAACGATTTACTGACCTCGTACAAATATTTACTCTGTATACATACTCCAAGCTTTAATATGCAATAACCGACAATCTGGCTAACAGTATTTCATAATTTGGCTTTTTAGCTCACCTGAGCACGAAGTGCTCAAGGTGAGCTATTGTGGTCGCTTTTTGTCCGTCGTCCGTCCGTCCGTCTGTCCGTCTGTCCGTCTGTCCACAATTTGTTGTTACCACTCTAGCATCCACAAATATTGACCAATCTTGACCAAACTTGGTCAAAACATGTATAGCCATAAGTTCTCGCATGAGTTCGATTTTGAGTCAGATCGGACCAGGAAGTCCAGAGTTATGTGCCCTTGAACATCAAAAATGGCTAGTTTTGACTTTGTTACCACTATAGTATCTACAAATATAGACCAATCTTGACCAAACTTGGTCAAAACATGTATGACCATAGTTTCTCGGATGAGTTCGATTTTGAGTCAGATCAGACTAGAAAGTCCGGAGTTATGTGCCCTTGAATGTTAAAAATGGCTAGTTTTGACTTTGTTACCACTCTAGTATCTACAAATATTGACCAATCTTAACCAAACTTAATCAAAACATGTATGACCATAGTTTCTCATATGAGTTCGATTTTGAGTCAAATCGGACAAGGAAGTCCAGAGTTATGTGCCCTTGAACGTCAAAAATGGCTAGTTTTGACTTTGTTACCATTCTAGTATCTACAAATATTGACCAATCTTAACCAAACTTGGTCAAATTATGTATGACCATAAGTTTTCGGATGAGTTCGATTTTGAGTCAGATCGGACTAGGAAGTCTGGAGTTATGTGCCCTTGAACGTCAAAAATGGCTAGTTTCTCAAACAGCAATAAATATTAACCAATAAAAAAGACTAGGACATAATGTTGATGAGAATATCTTTATCAGAACAGAGTTATGTGCCCTTTACTGTGACAAAATTGTTGTTTTCTTCCACTTTGTTTTTACTGTAACAGCTACAAAAATTGATCATTCAAGATTATGAAAGCAGTCATAGCTGGATCATAATCCCGCATCTTAAATTATGTGCTCTTGAACTTGACAACATTGTGACTTTCATTCTATCTAGGGTGCAGGTGAGCGATTAAGGACCATCATGGTCCTCTTGTTATTTCAAGTGCATACAAAATCGACAATTTGTTGTTTCAAAGATTATTGGTGAATTTTATATGCCGAATGGCAAGCTTGTTAAATGACAAAATTCATTAAATGCGGCTTAATCTGCATGATACGTTTTGATAAGAATGACGAATGATTAACAATATGCTTTTAACTCTTTTGTAAATCTTCGAGTGAAAATATATTTATTATAATCGTCAGACTGTAGGACCTCTGTTGTGAAAGTCTAATTTGTATCAATACCTTATATTTTTTACAGATCCAAACAAAAGTTCAAGGAACGACCTACGTGCATCGATACAAACAAATAATGCCATACCAACCTCGGACCAAGCCGAGGCTGAACAGACGATAACTGATAACCTCGCTAACAACATTCCGTGTGTAAACAACAACACGTGTGAGGTATCTAGTGTTGCCATAACGACCGCTCGACGTAAGAGAAGTACAGGATCAACTATTACGGTGACGTTGTCTGTAATCATGACAGAAATGGGAGCATTAGACATACAGAGTTATATACAGACTTCTAATGGTAAGATTACAATATAAGACAAATTGTGTTCGTTAAAGAAACGGGTATGTGTACAGTAAATACAAAAGTCATTGATGCAAAATTGAAAGACGTTGTGTATTTGTATTTTCGTTTTGTGTCGAAACGTTTGCAAAACGCATTTCCGTCCCAAAATGCAAAAGAAGACCAGTCTAGAATTGATTAAAAGAGGACACTGTATATTCTTTTTTCACTAACTTTTAGAGGAACAAAATTCAGAACAAAGTTGAATCTTTTTATGGTAAGGCATTAAAACACCGGCATGGTAGGTGTCGCTTTTGTATGGATTTCCCGCCATTCCTAGATTCGATAAGTAGGCTACTGGTATCGTGAAAGGTATAGAAAAACGAAATTTATATATGGTTTTAGTTTCATTAACCTTTTTGGTAAGTATTTAACACTTTAATATTACAATTAGTCCAGTTGGTTTGTGAACAAATTCATCTGATATGTACAAATGACTACGAAACTTGTAAGCATATGCACAAAATAGGCTGTAGGTCTTTGCTTCGTTTATTCGGGTCCATGAAAGTCTGCTTATTTCATATTTCAGTAAATCCCTCGTTTCAAGAACTAATCGACGCCATCAATGACCTTGAGACGGCTGCCGTCATTATAAACAGTTCATCCAGCAGTATTTTTGACATCACCGTCAATGGCGTAACATACACTACAGATTCATCGACGTTAACATTAGCGGGAAACGTGACGTGTCCTACTGGACAGGTAGCTACGGACGGCGTTTGTGGTAAGACTTTGAGAAATCGTTAAATATATATGAGCCAGGATCTGGAAAAACGTCTCTTATAGCATTTGAGAACAACATGGTTCCAGATCAGCCTGCGTATACACGCAGTCTGACCAGGAACCATATTGTTCTCAAATAGCATCCTCATGGTCTGTAGCAACCATATGAGAGTAACATGGATGCTGGATAGGCTGCATCTATGCACGACCTGGTCTTGAAACCTGGCTGTCTCAAATGCTTTAAGGGACGTTTTTCCAGATCCTCGCTCATATGTTTCAATGTCAACATCAATTACAAATTCGTAGTAGTTTGTCCACTACGTCTGGTTTGATTCAGTGCACATTATGTGTTCAGCACTCAATATGATACCATTGATCACAATAATGTAAAAAGTATTTTTAGGCCTACTTTATTCGTAATACATGTAAACATATTCTATTCGTTAATCGGGATTTTTTAGTCTTTAACAATGAATCCGCTATAACTCATCGTTTATAACTGTAGACTTGTATACAAACACTATACTATTTGTTGTTGATAAATGACCCAACACAAACACTTCCTCTTTTGGGAATAAACGAGTTAGGACATTTATTCCCTCGTACAGCACACGATAAATGGTTTGGTAAATGTTAAAACTACTTATTTATTTTTTTAGTGTTTGTATACAAGTCTACAGTTATAACCGATAAACTATACCTGCCCGAATGAACATATAACGTTGAGATTAGTTACTGTGCACTTTTTTGTGAGATCAATGTGGTTTATGCATTATTTCATGTTCACGTACTATTTATTGCAGCCGCCTGCCCGGAAGGAACATATTACGTGGATGGTTACTGCACATTTTGTGATGTTGGTACATATACGTCCTCCACCGGACAGACGTCCTGTTCCTCCTGTCCGTCAGGTCTGACAACTTCCACAATCGGATCTTACGCCGCAACGCAGTGCTCAGGTAATAAATCGGTTAATTGTACATCAAACCCTATGTTGTGGGTACTCATTAGAATCGTCTCGTCGAGACGATTCGAATGAGTACCCACAACTTAGGGTTTAAATCTGGAATGACAAATTTAGGATGTCATCACCACCTCTTTTTCTCTTGCTCTGTATTATGTCCATCAAGTCTGACATCTTCAACAATCGGATCTTACGCCGCAACGCAGTGCTCAGGTACTGGCAATATAACTTTGGCGCGCTATTATTTGGTGTAACGAATAGATGTCCTTCCGCTAACATGCCGAAAAAATCCGGGTCAATACGTTGGAACATGTTTTTATTTTTCCTTTAGAACTGTTTATCATTACTATTTGAAGATGTGTAATACTATCTTTTATATGCAATTAGATTGAGGTTGAATACTAGAAAATGACGAATGGTGTTGAATTAAACGATCATCGATATGGAACAATATCAAACTTCATATTGCTGTAATTTGGCGTGTGATGGTTCGAATATTGCAGATGTCTCACACGTGCAACATTTAAACCAACGCATGCAAAATCGCTTCTAAAATTGAGATCGCGTTTTCCCTTGTTCACACAAGTAAAATTTATAAACATGTGCCATAATATCGTGACTGGGCTATAGATGCCAATAATTATAGCTCATGATAATTGAACTGGCAGAGCATCCCTAGCCAATAGGCTGGGATGCTCTGCCAGATCATTTATCGTGATTTATATCTTTTAGAAACCTTAATAACAACGGCGATAAGTGGGCCAACGACAATAACAGCATCCGTTACAGCCGGGCAGCACCAGAACAATTTGGATAGCTCAAGTAGTAGTGGTAAGTTTCCAAAACAAGGCCTGGTTTTCTCTGGTAGAAAACGAATGTGAAAACATTGAGACAAAATAATAAAATAATGACAATCAGCATTTTCTTCTGATCTTCCAACGTTTTCTATGCTATGTTATACGCAAATCCTATTTTTATCATTCATATTTGCTATAGGAAAGTACAGTGCTATAGTTTGTTTCTCGGTTCTCTCCAAATTTTTCCGGGAAGGGGTTGCTTAGAAAGCAATATGAATATGGCTGTAACTAGGACTCTCTTCAATCGTAGAACTAATGCAAAACTTGTAAGCAGGCCCGTAGCCCCATAGGAACAGCGAGCTAGGACGGGGGATACTCCCCCCCCCCCCAAAGTTGGCCATAAGTGCCGAAGTTTTCCTTATTTTACCCTGAAAATGAAGGGAAAATCCAATTTAACCCATCCAATATTCAGAAGCTGGTCTCGAAAGGGGTTTGAGCCCCCATATGAAATTTCCTTCCACGGGCCTGTGCAACACATTCATGTATACTAGCTTTAGTGTGGAGGTAAAAATATGTGACCCGTCAAGCTAAAAGGGACCTTATCCGAACTCAAAATATCCAAATTTTGACAAACTTGTCAGACTCAGCTCAGTTCAACCAGATCCCGTCTGCGAAAAATGAATATATGATAGATCTAAGATAGGGAAAACATTCCGGATTTAGAAAATTACATAAAAGTGGAAAGTGTCGGCCTTAGTCTGGCTGCGCGAATTGCGCAGACTGACTAGGGTTGATAGTTTTCACACTTCCTTTAAGGTCCCTTTTAGAATGATGGGTCACATGTGTTTATATATCATTAAACAGAAGCCATCGTTTTCACAAAAAAAGGCAGAGGTCGTATTCGAAGGTCAATCGATGACCTCTGCTTGGAGAGTAGCGTTTTATATACACTTAAAGACACTTCCAACGCAACACTTACATTTTTCATCGTAAGTAAATAAATAATACAGTATATTTTATGAAACTTTCAGCAAATATAAATCAACTACGTTAACATGTTTTCTGTAAATTTCATCAAAATCGACTGATCCGAACATAAAAAATATTAAGATTTTTCACTAAGACTAAAATATGAAAAGTCACAAAACCCCAGGCAATATTGCAGAATTCAATAGCATCAAAGAAGCGTCTTCAAACCATGCTCATATCTCATACCACTGCTTCATAAGATTTGATAACATACTTTCACGTGCGAAGCAATACTAGAATTCAGTTGCACCTATTTTGTTAAAGAAATAATGTTTTGTAAGCGTCAGCAGTGCACAAAATCATTGAATTTGTTACCAGACATTAGTTTTTCGCCCTTTTGCTCCAAAAAAATGTCAAAATGGGAACAGGAACTTAAAATGGACGAGTTAAGAATGATCCCGCAAAGATTCGTCATCAATTATGCTTTATGAATGAGAAGGGCCGGGGTGTCTTTGTGTCATTTAGGTCCATGACGGACACATAGAATGTTAGCAGACTGTCATTAACTTTACTGATGTGACACGAATAACATGAATTTACGTTATCAGCTCGCACAGCTTTTTTGCGACTTTTTGTTTTCTAGTAATATTATATGAACTGCAAATTTAATCATTTCTGCTCAATGTTTCTTTATGAAAATTACAGATATTATGTAATTGTGAATTAATTAAATTTGTTGAAAATTTGATGAAAAATTGTTCATTAAATTTCAAGTTATTACCAAAAAGGTAAGTGTTGCGTTAGAAGTGTCTTTAAGTGTATGTGACCCGTCACGGTAAAAAGGACCTTATAGGAAGTGTGAAAAATATCGATCCTAGTCAGTCTGCGCAGTCCGCGCAGCCAGACTAGGGCCGACATTTTCACTTGTATGTAAAATCTAAATTTGGAATGCTCTCCCTACCATACTTTATATTCATTTTTCGCATACAGTATCTGGTTGACCTGCGGTGAGTCTGACAAGTTTGTCAAAATTTGGATATTTTGAGTTCGGATAAGGTCCCTTTTAGCGTGACGGGTCACATATTATTTCCCCCACTTTCAGGTAACAGCGGTATGTACATTGGTGTAGTAATTGCAGGAGTGGCATTGCTCTTCTCCATTTCTGTGTGTGCATTTGTCATTTACAAGAAAAAATGGTAAGCGTTTTGTTTTTCTAGTTTGTTTGTTTGTTGTTTTTATTTGTTTTTGTTTGTTTGTTTGGGGTTTTTTTTAGTTATTCAAGTATCAGATATTAGACTATTCCAATCATTGTTCATATTAATGAGTACGTCTAATGCCTTCAGGCTTGATTATGGGTTTTGCGTGCTGTTTTCTATCTCAATTTCTGGTAACACATTTTACAACGTGGGTAGAACCATTATACAAGATCATAGACCAAATCCAAAAAAAAGTATGTACGGCATTTGTGCGGAATAAGGTTCCCTCCAGCACTCGAAAGTCGGTCTTAACCCTTTCCCAAACAACAAAATTTTAGGGTGATCCAATTTGAAAGTTGCTGCAGACGACAAAAATGATGATAGACTCTAATAAAGACATGTTTTGTGTAAAATATGGCACAGAAAATATTGAGACAAAAGGAGAAACTGCTGGTTATCAGCAGTTTCTTCTTTTGTTTCAATGTTTTTTCAAGCCTGTTATGTTAGGGACGTCAAAACCAGGTCTTGTTTGGGAAAGAGTTAACAGTTTCGGTATTTGAATGATCTCATTGTTGTCGTATCAAATTTCACCATATCTTACAGGATAAAACCAACCAGGCGTGTCGGTTCCGAAACTTCCCTTCAAACTACAAGAACCTCTGGAAGTCGTCCCGGTACAGCGGTCTCCGTGTCGAATGTCGAGTACACGGAAGTGGACGTCGCGCATGCGTACATGAATCCTATGTACCGCGATGTTTCTAAACCGAGGTACACTGGTAAAACGGGGATAGACTTTGTGGAGTCGACTTCCCCACCACCGGCGTACACTGAACATGATCAAGTTAATGTTCTCCCTATCAAACATTAACCCATTACCAAGCGGCAAAAATTTAGACTTAATGATGCAGATGACAATTTCAAGTGAATGAAATGTTACATTTTTTGGCTTTGTAGAAAGCATTGTAGAAAATGAAGAAATTGCTTGCCACAAGCAATTTCTTCATTTTCATCATTTTCAACAATGTTTCCCAAAGCATTTAGATCTAGAATCTATCTTTCTTGGCGTTAAAATGCTTTAATGTGTGTTAATCGGTTATGAAGTGACTTATAAATCCATGGCCAGCGTACAGTGAACAAGATCGAGACAACGTTCTACCTGGGCAAGTTTAAAAAAAATGTGACCATTCACTATTTACATGCCACGGCTCTTACAGAGAAACATATTCAACCCAATCAAAGCTAAAAAGATGTGTTATTGTGTCAATATACTGGGTACCAAGTTTAAAGAAAATGGCTTCACAAATAATAAAGATATGTCATTAAAACATGTCAAAAATGTCAGGAGTGAAACGTGTTTGTGTGACACTTAATAAATAAAAGACAGTGACAGGATACTACAATAAGCACTTGTAATTCATAGAACAACATGTGCATCATCATCTTAAAGTTACCTTTTCATCTCATCTTCACTGGTTTAGGATGTGGAGCCTGTTTTATACAATACCCCTCTGAATTTTATGTCAGGAGTGAAACACTTTTATTTTTCAAAATGTGTTCTCATTTGTCTATTTAGCCAGAAATCTACCACTCAAACTTTTTTAGAAAGCCATCAACCTTGTTGGCATTCTGCACTCTACTATTTAGTGATTCGTGGATTACAATTTCTCATATTGTGCAATATATATGCTGTCAGGAGTGAAACGCTTTTTTTTGGTGTCATTTTGCAAGATTGTGCACACAATTTTAGCTAAAAAGTAGTGAACATGAATTTAAAATATAATTTGGGCACTGCTTAACCATTTAGAATAGTTTTTAGCCACCCTAATTAAGAAATCTCGATGATATTCTGTAAAATTAGCTGTTATTCTTAACATTAAAATGTCACACTTTGGTCACATTCTTTTTAAACCTGCCCACCTATCAAACATTAGTGACTTCAAAGTTCTACATATCCATAAATGATTATATGCCTACTCTCTCGTTATAAACTAAGAAAATATTACATTTTAAAATCCTCTTTTGTTACTATGATATCAATTTAAGAAACCATCTCCTAAGAATTATTAACGATCCTGTGGTATATTTTCATGGTAAAATTCTACAGAACCTGTGGTATATTTTCATGGTAAAATCCTACAGAACCTGTGGTATATTTTCATGGTAAATTTCTACAGAGCCTGTGGTATATTTTCATGGTAAAATTCTATAGAGCATGTGGTATATTTTCATGGTAAAATTCTACAGGGCCTGTGGTATATTTTCATGGTAAAATTCTACAGAACCTGTGGTTTATTTTCATGGTAAAATTCTACAGAAAGTGTTTTCTTTTTTATAACTAATACTTTGAAGGGACCAGTGCTAGATATTTCAGGCATTAAAGTGACATTTCAGAATTTTTTGTCATAAATTTTACTTTTATTTTATTCTGAAAGAGCATATTTCCTTATGAAAATCCTGAAAATTGCAAGCCAAAATATTGTGCCGTTTACGAGAAATATATATTTTTGTGTTAAAATTAAACAAATTGTTGTGGACAACAGTTCGGATGTATATGGAATTCATCGATTCTGTCTCAACTTTAAATGCGTGTTTCTCACTTATTAGCAACATCTTCAAAAACTAATAGCATTTATACTCATTAGAATAACTAATCTTGGCATCAAGACTTACTTTAAAAAATTGAAATGGGAATGAAATGACCCTTTAAAGCAAGGTAATAGTAATCAGAATTAGCACAGTTACGAAGGGCATCGCTTTATCGTGGGCCAAATTGACCGGAATTTTAGCGCTCGTGCCATGTTTTTACTTTCATGCTCGGAGATTACGAGAAATGAAAAACATGGGCAGGTGAAATACGGACTTGATTAACCCTTTCCCAAACGGCAAAATTTTAGGGTGATCCACTTCCAAAACTGCCAAAAATGACAAAAAGGAAGTTACCAAAGATAGAATTTGTGTAAAATATGGCATAGAAAACATTGAGACAAAAGGAGAAACTGCTGCTTATCAGCAGTTTCTTCTTTTGTTTCAATGTTTTCCCAAGCCTTTTCTATTAGGAACGTCAAAACCAGGTCTTGTTTGGGAAAGGGTTGAGAAGGACTTATGAAATTGGTGCAAATTTCGCTGGACAGAAGCGATCTACCTATTCAAGTTTATCGATTCATATTTTATTTTTAAAATATCTTTTACCATTTATTTCTGTTCGAAAAACTAGCATTTAAGCCCCTTTAACTTTTGTGTTTTTGTGTGATATAATTTCGGCAAATGCTTCGATTTTCACGTTTGGGAAAGGGCTAAAAGTTCATTTATTCTATCTGTGCCGTTGTGAATGGTTTATATCTAAAATATTATTCGAAATCGGCCTGTGATATTTTGTTCAGATTGTGTGATACTATTTAGTTGTCGTTGATATCGTTTTTGTTCTCATGGTTCTATTATCAAATAAAACGATCAGGTGCCGTCTTGTTTCAATTTGTAAAGCATTTGGTCATTTCATTTTCTTTATGCCGCGTCAAGAAACAGGAAAACTAGAGTAAAGCGTTACCCGATGATTGAATGGATGACATTGGGGTTAAAGGTGGAATACCCGTAAAGTGGCCATTTTGAGATTCGTAAAACATCAGGTTTTGTCGATCGACGTCGTTACGTATCCGAAACTATTGTGGCGCGGTCGTAAACATTCGGCGGTGGAAAGTTCCACCGCCGAATGTTTTCGACTTCGCCCGAATAATTCCCACGTCGCGCAGTTTTCATTATGGGTGGATTGCCTTAACGCAAGGTTCTCAACAGAATAATTTGAAGCTGTGGTGGCAGATTATATAAGTGCCGATTAACCTTCAAACTCAGTGTCCTTTTATTTTGTGACCATTTTTAAGAATTTTTGCTGTAGGGTACTTTTGAAGCTGTAGGGACATTGCACAATTGCATGAAGCACCTGACCATGGATTCCAGTCCTTTCTTCCATCTAGTGCTAAAACGGGTACAAAATTTCACACAAACACCCGGGCACACGCACATTGATAATTCGTAAAATTAGAGGGTTCAATCAAATAGCGAACAGTTTTCCCGCGTTCGTGTGCTAAAAATAGATTTCCGATGGGAATACCCCAACAACGTTTGCCGGGTACCAGTCTAATATTTTGTTTATCGGTCAATGAATCGGACAATTTTTCGTAACCGTGTTAGCAGAAAAATATTATTTTCAAGCGCGATATTAGTCGATCATAGATAATGCAGGCGGGAACTAAAACTACGAAACATTGCGCATATGCAACATGCAACATTGCTTCCAGATACGGAGACAGACCAGAAATGACAAACGTTTTTTCTTGAGATTCCTCAGCAGCTTAACCAGGAAAAAACATCGAAAAGTCTGAAAGTAAAGTAGCTATGATCATGAAACTTCTCTGGTAGATAGATCTCACCAAGGAGAAGTGCAACGTACAAGGAACATAACTCTATCTTGCTTATTTTGTGAGTTATTGCCCATTGTTGTAGTGAAAGTCTATGGGGTATCAAATCACATTCAGCGACAAATTCTAGTTTTTTTCTATATTAACCCTTTCCCAAACAAGACCCGTTTTGACGTCCCCAACAGAAAATTCTTGGGAAAACATTGAGGCAAAAGAAGAAAATGATGATCGACAAAATCGAAAAGGCATGCACAGCAGACAAAATGGGTGTGAATAACTTCTTTGGATATTGATGATCATCCTTCTTTTGCCTCAATATTTTCTCCGAGATAAAACACTAAAGATATTCACATCCGTTTTGTCGTCTGCAGACTTTTTTTTTCAATTTAACCCAACATGATATTATGTCGTTTTGGAAAGGGTAAGCGAGCACGCACGAGCGGCACGATGAAGTCAGGACATATCCGTATGTGTAAACATTACTTGTCAACTGCTTATTTCATAGTTACCGATCTTAAAAAGTACACGACAGTGCAGCAACCTTCTCAACTCGGAATTAGAATGTTTCTCAACAAATAATTACAGCAATCAAGCTCTTAGAATGTTATCTCCGGCAAGTTGAACGTGGAAAATCTTCGCGAGATTCAGCCATATTTGTACGATAAGGGATTCCCAATCTATACTGAACAAAAGTGAAAACGCTACACCTACTTTGCTTGTTTTATTTCTTCTAAAAACAACAAGTAAAAAAATCAAATGAAAGTGTTTCGCATTGTTCATTTACTTGGTTGTGCAAGCACTAAACATTTTGTGGATCTTAATTACGGGAGTGAAAAACGGGCCCTTCTAATGTGACAGGTGTCCGTTTTTTCAGGTGTACAATTTGAACGGAAATTATACACAATTTAAACCTTCAAAAATCCAAGCAGAAGAATGCAAACTATGCCATTCTTCACGGAATGATAGTCTGGCGAGTTACCAGTCAGAAAATGAAAAGAAGCTTGCAAAACATTGTGGCAGCGTTTAGAAAATGATGTTTGAAAAGCGTAATTTTCACTAGGTTCCAAAGCTTGAAAATTTTACAATGTAATCTCCATAGGAAATTGAAATCGCTATTGCATGGAAATCTAGGAACAATCCTTGTCGAAGAAATGGTTCGAAAATCCCCTGTAAGGCCAGCATGATGTTGCAAAAAACCCAATCGAAAACCGTGATAAGTTTGTGAATACCAAACATTTTAAATTCCCTATTCGTTTATGTTAAAGGGAGGTAATTTGCAAAGTTGACTGATTAGACCTTGATTTTAGAGCTCGCTACAAGAGATAAGTGAGATTTTAAGTGTTTTTTCGACAACCCAGATATGACCAATTCCGAAAAATAATGAAGTGTTTTCTGCGCATGCGCATATGCGGTATTAGATGAAATTAGCTCTAAACGCATTAAGGCCTATAACTCTGACATTAAAGGAGACAAGGCAATGAAATTTTGACAAAACGATAGCTAAAAGCCTGGGAAATGACGTCAAAATATATTTCAAGCTATTAGTTAGATACTTTTCCAGAAATAAGAAATCTTGCAGTGTAGCGTTTTCACTTTTGTTCAGTATATTTTAGACCAGTAAGGCGTGACGATGACGTATTTGTTCACACGGAAAATCGAAGCCTATTATTGTATAGAAGCAATCCACAATTAGGCACGTGCAGACGAGTTGACCATATTTATGGATTATTTTCTTCCAAATGAGTACCCCCATACTTGACCAATTACCAAACGATAGAATAGGCTTCGATTTTCCGTGAGAACAAATACGTCATCGTCACGCCTCACTGGTCTAAAAATAGATTGGGAATCCCTTATCGTACAAATATGGCTGTGGATCTCGCGAAGATTTTCCACCTTCATCTTGCCGGAGATAACATTCTAAGAGCTTGATTGCTGTAATCATTTGTTGAGAAACATTCTAATTCCGAGTTGAGAAGGTTGCTGCACTGTCGTGTACTTTTTAAGATCGGTATAGATAGACAACGACCTGTGAATGATCAAAGATCAGCGAGTCTAAATTGACGGGGGAAGAGGGATTTCGAGTTATAAAAATATATGACTCGAACCCGTCTCCCTGTAATAAATCGACGAAGTACTATCTGGATACAGCTACTGAACTCACATGGCATCGTGGACAGCACGCAATACCTGTCATTGTTCGCTTTTATTTGGTGGAAAATAGGCACTCCTCCCTATTTACATGTATTGGAATATACCGTAACCTTTCGTCGCGGCTCACGACTCGATGTCCATTTATAACTATGAAATAAGCAGTTGACAAGTAATGTTTACACATACGGACATGTCCTGACTTCATCGTGCCGCTCGTGCGTGCTAGCTTACCCTTTCCAAAACGACATAATGTCATGTTGGGCTAAATTAAAAAAAAGTCTGCAGACGCCAAAACGGATGTGAATATCTTTAGTGTTTTATTTCGGAGAAAATATTGAGGCAAAAGAAGAATGATCATCAATATTCAAAGAAGTTATTCACACCCATTTTGTCTGCTGTGCATGCCTTTTCGATTTTGTCGATCATCATTTTCTTCTTTTGCCTCAATGTTTTCCCAAGAATTTTCTGTTGGGGACGTCAAAACGGGTCTTGTTTGGGAAAGGGTTAATATAGAAAAAAAACTAGAATATGTCGCTGAATGTAATTTGATACCCCATAGGCTTTCACTACAACAATGGACAATCTAACTCACAAAATAAGCAAGATAGAGTTATGTTCCTTGTACGTTGCACTTCTCCTTGGTGAGATCTATCTACCAGAGAAGTTTCATGATCATAGCTACTTTACTTTCAGACTTTTCGATGTTTTTTCTGGTTAAGCTGCTGAGGAATCTCAAGAAAAAACGTTTGTCATTTCTAGTCTGTCTCCGTATCTGGAAGCAATGTTGCATGATGCATATGCGCAATGTTTCGTAGTTTTAGTTCCCGCCTGCATTATCTATGATCGACTAATATCGCGCTTGAAAATGATATTTTTTTGCTAACACGGTTACGAACAAGAGGACCATGATGGTCCTAAATCGCTCACCTGAATCAAGATGACAAGAGTGATAATGGCAATTTTGTCAAATTCATAGGCATGAAACTTATAAGGACTTTTTGTTTGGAAACAATTAAGAAATAATTTTGTTCCAATCGATCCTGTAAGGTTGGGTATGAATTAGCACAATTGTTGAGTTAGTTAATTTTCAACAATTATTTCATGATTTCGCAATATACAAGATTGATCATTTATGATAGGCTCAATTAACAAGATTTTGTCTGTGATTGATAGAATATAGTGAAAGATTACCATCTGATAAGATAAAGCTAATCCCTTATTTGTTTACATAAGATAAACATGGGGCCAGCCTGAGAGCAACAGATAAGGGAAATAGAAAATTGGCCCAATGGTTTATTTTTAAAGAATTTTCTTATGATTTCTCTAAGTCTGATAAGCCCTTCCTCCCTGCCATGCCAACATTTTTTGACCAATGGAAAAATTTGTGAACACATTTTGAAAAGAGTAACTCAAGGAACATTCCAGTAAAGTCTGGTTCAATTGGGCACAATGGTTGATTTTTAAAGAATTTCCTTATGATTTCTTTAAGTCCAATAAGCCCCTTCCTCCCTGCCACACCCACATTTTTTGACGAATCAAAAATCCGCGAAAAAGTTTTGAGAAGGGTCACTCAAGGAACCTTCCAGCAAAGTCTGCTTCAATTGGGCACAATAGTTGATTTTTAAAGAATATTCTTATGATTTCTCTAAGTCTAATAAACCCCTTTCTCCCTGCCACAGTCACAGTTTTTTACAAATGAAAAAAACTGTGAACAAATTTTGAAAAGAGAGACTCAAAGAACATTCCTGCAAAGTCTGCTTAAAATTGGCCCATTGGTTGATTTTTAAAGAATTTTCTTATGATTTCTCCAAGTCTGATAAGCCCCTTTCTCCCTGCCAAGGCCACAATTTTTTACAATAAAAAGATTTGTGGTCAAATTTTGAAAAGAATGACTCAAGGCACATTCCTGCAAGGTCTGGTTCAAATTGGCCCAATGGTTGATTTTTAAAGAATTTTCTTATGATTTCTCTAAGTCTAATAAGCCCCTTTATCCCTGCCACGGCCATGTTTTTTTTCAAATGTAAAATTTCTGAACAAATTTTGAAAAGAATGACTTAAGGCACATTCCTGCCAAGTATGGTTCAAATTGGCCCAATGGTTGATTTTTAAAGAATTTTCTTCTGATTTCTCCAAGTCTGATAAGCCCCTTTTTCCCTGCCACGGCCACATTTTTTTACAAATGAAAAAATTTGTGAACAAATTTTGACAAGAATGACTCAAGGCACATTCCTGCAAAGTATGGTTCAAATTGGCCCAATGGTTGATTTTTAAAGAATTTTCTAATGATTTCTCCAAGTCTAATAAGCCCCTTTCTCCCTGCCACGGCCACATTTTTTGACAAATATAAAAATTTGTGAACAAATTTTGACAAGAATGACTCAAGGAATATTCCTGCAGAGTTTGGTTCAATTGGGCCCAATGGTTGATTTTTAAAGAATTTTCTTATGATTTCTAGTCTGATAAGCCCCTTTCTGCCTGCCACGCCCACATTTTTTGACAAATCAAAAATTCACGAACAAGTTTTGAAAAGTATCACACAAGGAACATTCCTGCCAAGTTTGGTCAAAATTGGTCCAATGGTTTAGGAGGAGAAGATGTTGAAAGAAATTGTGAACGGACGGACGGACGGACAGATGGACGGACGGACGGACGGCCGGACAGACGGACGGACGACGGACAAAAAGCGACCACAATAGCTCACCTTGAGCACTTCGTGCTCAGGTGAGCTAAAAATTGTCCGATTCATTGACCGATAAACAAAATATTAGACTGGTACCCGGCAAACGTTGTTGGGGTATTCCCATCGGAAATCTATTTTTAGCACACGAACGCGGGAAAACTGTTCGCTATTTGGACCCGTCCAAATTCAAAGATGTTGGAGACGAAAATTACAAGTAAATGAAATTTGACATTTTTTGGTCATACTGGGTAGAAAACATTGTGGAAAATAAAGAAATTGCTTGTCACAAACAATTAATTTCTTTATTTTCTACAATGTTTTCTAACGTAATTATCTTGTGGGGAGTCAAAAAGTCATTGTGTGGGAATGGAAAAATGTGATCACAACGGTAGTAACAACAAATTTATCATCAGGTAACGGGTAATAAATTCCTACCCGGACGGTGGCAATTTTGTACCCTACCTGCGAGTACTCGGGTACTCTTTTCATCCCTATATCCGCCAGAACTACCACAACATACTTTCCGATTCTCCAGTGTGCTGAAACACGTCTTTACGATTATCCAACCATTGGTAGGTTACAAATGTCAAAAAGGATGTTTGCTGCCATTCTCGGATGCCCCGGGGTCTGCTACGCTACATTGCCTAGCAGACCCCGGGGTATTCGAGGATGGTTGGCTGCGGCCGGAGATCGAACCCGGGACCTCGTGGATCCAGTGCGCTAACAACTGCACTGTGACAGTAGCCATTTACACATGGGTCACTCCTGGTTAAATAAAAACTGTCCTGATTGTTTAGACGATGTTTAACCTTTTTCCAAACAAAACCTCGATTTATATACAAGACCGGATATCTGCCATTTTTCTTTTCCCACAATATTTTCTATGACACAAAATTCACGTATAAGTGATCTGAAATCTAAGACTATTATGCGATAAACAACTCCTTTGTAGTAGGAGCAGTCTAAAATAATACTGTTAGGGAAAGGCTAAAAAAAGGTAGATGACACGTGATGGATATGAGGCTATCAGACGGCAAATGTTTAGATTTGTCTAAATTCAAAGAGGTTGCAGACGACAATTTCAAGTGAATTGACCTTGACATGTTTTGGACTTTCTGAGAAGAAAATATTCTGGAAAATGAAGAAATTGCTTGTCACAAGTAATTTCTTCATTTTTCATAATGTTTTTCAAAGCCATTATCTTGTATGGAGTCAAAAAGGAGTCTCGGTGTGGGAATGGGTTAACCAATAGAAATAGCACATCCGTTTTCATATTAACCTTTTTCCCAAAAAAAGAGCTGCTTTCGACGGCATTAGTAGAAATGACTATTGAAAACATTGAGACAAAAGAAGAAAAGGTTGAGCATTGGGTTTTATGTCCCACTCAACAGCCAATGTCACACGATGACGGGACTACAGTTAGAATTTGATGCGGCCGGGGCTCGCAACATTGAAAGGGTTAACCTAAACTCAAGATTTCTTTAACTTAAAAAGATTTTATTTACTCATAATTTAACAAAAGTTTGAAAACATCCTAGTATTGACAACACATAAGAGTGTGATTAACAGTAAACCAGCCTTGTCGAGTGATAAAATAACCCATGTCCTGATAAACATTGTCAAATATGGTAACTAGTCTATTTGTATCATTTGACAGAGCAATAGATAAGAGGGGTAAATACATTCTAAATTCGTTATTTCAAGTCCAAACCCTATGTTGTGTGTACTCATTGGAATCGTCTAATTTAGACGATTCAAATCAGTACCCACAACATAGGGTTTTATAAACATGTAATGAAATATTGCATTTTGAAAAGCCAAAACGCCCTCTGATTTGAACCAGGATCTGGATTTTTTTAATTATTACCTTTATATAGAAACAAAATTTTTAGACTTCCAAAATCAAACCTTTTCAGACAATATTTGGCAAAGAAAATGTTAATCATCAGTATTGTCTTTTGTTTCCATGCTTATTTGAAAGACTTATTCTTCTAACAGAATTTTAAAATGCATTTAGCAATAATGGAAGAATGTATGTTTTACGAATTATGGGAAATCATTGAGAGTACAAATGGAAATACTGATGACCAGCATTATCTCCTTTTCTCTCCCTTACAGATTCTTTTTGTCGTCTACAAAAGCTTAAAATTTGGCAAATCCAAAATTTTGTAGTGTCATAAAGGATTATAATGTTGTCTATTAGTGGCATCATAAAGAAACAATAACAAACATGTAAATGCATAATTCCTAGAAAAGTTTACAATACACATATACAAGTATACATAAAGCAACATTTATCTGTCACAGAGCTAGAGATAAGAGGGGTAATGACTTTCAAAATGCAATAATTTATAAATTGCTCATCCAATCCTATGATGTTGGTACTCATTGGAATTGTCTTAATCCTTTCCCAAACAAGACCTGGTTTTGACGTCCCTTATAGAAAAGGCTTGGGAAAACATTGAAACAAAAGAAGAAACTGCTAATAACCAGCAGTTTCTCCTTTTGTCTCAATATTTTCTTTGCCATATTTCACAGTGACACTAATCCTATCTTTGATAACATGCATTTTGTCATTTGTGGCAGTTTTTGAAGTAGATCACCCTAAAATTTCGTCGTTTGGGAAAGGGTTAATTAATCTAGATGGTTCAAAAGAGTACCCACAACATATGGTTTGGATTTGCAGTAACAAGTTTAGAATCCTTTTACTCTCTCTTACCTATTGCTCTGTATCTATAAGAAATGTGAATAAACTTGTACATAAAGTACTAATACGGACACAGACCCTATTAAAGCATTCCAACACATGGACGCCTTTTGACACCCTAAAAGATAAGATAAAAGCTTTGAAAAAAATTGTGACAAGCAATTTCTTCATTTTCTAAAATGTTTTATACCCCAAAACACAAAAAAGTACAATCCTGTTCACTTGAAATTGTCATCTGCAATATCTTTGAATTTAGACTAGGCTAAAATTTTGACGTCTGGTCATGGGTTATGCACAAATTGACAGTTTTGCACATTCACCTATTGTAATTACATACATAAATATTAGTTTTATTCTAGGCCCTAAAAGTACAGCAGATGTGCTTGGTCAAAGTCCATTCGGGAATTATGTAAGTTTGTAAGCAAAATTTAGGTTAAACAAAATGTGTTTGTGAAATACGGATGCCCTCAAAATGGCCAATATTAAGTTTTTGTACATACAGACTGATAACGGACAGACAGACGGATATGAGTAAAACAATATGCGGCTGATCTTTTGATACAAGGGTATAAAAATGCTGAGTGTAAATCAGCTGTTTGAAGCTTGAAAAGGCATCTTCTAAATTTTGAATTAATTTTAATTATCAGTCAAAGTTGCACTTTGATGAAAGGAATATTTATTTCTGGAAATCTGATAAATATTTATACAAGCCAAAAAGTGCAAAAACCCGTGTTGACTTTATAAATCAAAATGCACATTAATGATATCTGTATACTATGTTAACACATGTCCAAATATCAAACAATTGGTAGATAGAATTCATTACTACATATTTCTTTCACTTTTAAATGTAATATTAGCTAGATTCTCCCTTAAACTAGCTGAATAATGCTGCTCACAAAATCTTGCATGGGGAGGTAACAGCTTAGTGAATGGTGTTTCCCAAAAACTTAATTTTAGGACAGTAGAGGTCTTAGTGCAAAAACATTCAAGTGCATATAATTGTACATGCTTTTACAACAGTTTTGCACTAAACCCTCAGTATAATAACAATATAATTGAGCCAGGATCTGGAAAAAGGTCCTTTAAAGCTTTTGAGCCCAACATGGTTCTAGATCAGCCTGCGTATACACGCAGTCTGATCAAGAACCATGTTGTTCTCTAATAGATTTTCCTTGACTTGTACCAATAATAAGAGTGTTTCATGGGTCCTGATCAGTCTGTACATTGGCAGAGGTTAACCTTGAAATATGAAAGTCCCAAATGCTATAAGGGACGTTTTTCTAGATCCCGGCTCAATTATGGTGGTAACATATTGCACTTGCCGTAATATATACATAAAGTGATACTGAACATACTTCGTGTAATCTGCCATAACATTTTCAATTCGTCATTTGCAATACTCAATTTGCAGTCAAACAGTGCTTCCTATTGCCTTACATTTTTTTAGTATACATAAGTTTCTGGATTAACCTTTTTCCAAATCAAGCCCATATTCTGCCATCCCTGGAAGAAAAGCTTGAGAAAACATCAAGTCAAAAGAAAAAACTGATAATGCTAATTGACATTTTCAGTCTTTCTCCTTATCCATGATATTTTCTGTTATTTTGTCCATTAATTCCATCCAAATAATGAAAATTTTATCATCTGAAACGATCTTCAAATTAGACGAAGCCTTAAGCCTTAAATTCAACATTTGGGAAATGGTTAATCAGAAGAAAGCAGAGATACACAACACATTTCTTAGTTAAAACAGCCTAAGATTACAAAATATGAAAGACAAGATTACATAGAATGAGTAATGCATGAACAATGTGAAAAAAACATCCTAAGAATGAAATAGTGATGACGCTTTAGTACATACATGTGACTCGGTAGACATAAAGGGACCCTCTGGAAGATCGGTAAAAGTATTTTTTTTTTTGAAAACAGATGATTCTCAAATCAGCTTGATCATATTCTATTTTTTCAAAATGACAGTTTATCAAAAAATAATCATTCACCTTAGTTTTAATTGGTTGATGGCAACAGTCTGCAAATTGTTCTAAAAACTTTTACAAATATTCAGAGGGTCCATTTATGTCAAAGCTTCACACATTTTCTACTAATAAATACAATCACACACTACATAAATCATTGAACACATGTACTGTTTGGTCCCTAATTTATCAACCAATCTGATCTATTTCTTCAACATTCACAAACAAATCCAGGTCCTGACATCCTCAACAGAAAAAGACTTACAAAACATTGAAGTATTTCAACCCTTTCGCAAACGACAAAATTTTAGGGTGATCCACCTCAAAATTGCCACAAATGACGAAATGGATGTTTTTAAAGATAGGATGTGTGTAAAATATGACACAGAAAATATTGAGACAAAAGGAGAAACTGCTGGTTATCAGCAGTCTCTTCTTTTGTTTCAATGTTTTCCCAAGCTTTTTCTATTAGGGACATCAAAACCAGGTTTTCTTTGGGAAAGGGTTAAGATAATGCTAGCACTATCTTTCATTCCTCAACATGGCTTCTTGTAGTTTCTCATACCAGTATTACCATAACATCCTTACCAAGCCTCCAGCTGCTATCCCATATACGAGGGCTGATCAAAAAGTTCGTATAATTTCGTCATAACTTTTTCTCCTTTTGGCGCATTGTTTTGAATTTTGCACGGAGGAAATGATAATATTTTAGCAATATTCAGGCAAAAACTCGTTAATTTCTGTAAACAATTAATTTATGTTTTTGTGCATTTAAAACGGCAAGGTTCGCTACCCCGGAGCACTCTGTAAAATCGCCTTTTTCGATTTCATTTGCGCAATTTTATTTCAAAATTTGTCAGATCAAATTTCCCGAAAATTTGTACATGTTACAAATGGCGCCAAATGACGTCGCGTGCAAAATTTCATACGTCACTTCCGAAAAACAACGTTGCAACAACATTTTTTGTATCGCGTTTCAAAGTAAAAGTTACGTAAAAATGGTTGTTCCGGAAATGGTAGAAATGCGCGCCGCAATAAAGTTTTGCGTTCAATTGGGATATACGCCGACTGAAACATACGGTTTGATTAAGAAGGCTAACGAGGCACCAGTAATGAAGAAACCAACAGTGTTTAAGTGGCATGCTCGGTTCAAAGAAGGCAGAAATAGCATAGAAGACGACCCGAGGAGTGGACGCAAACGTAAAATTGACGAAAAACTTGTGACGTGCGTTAGCGACGTCGTGAAAGAAGACCGCCGGCAAACAGTAAGAGAAATTTCTAATAGAGTTGGAACTTCATATGGAACTGTTATAACTGTTTTGCACAAAGAGTTACACATGAATAGATTAAGCGCACGTTGGGTGCCGAGGTTATTGACAAAAGGAGAACAAGAAAGAAGAGTGCATGTCTCGAACCAGTTCTTAAGGCGAGTGTCGCGTGAAGGAGATTTATTTTTAAACAAAATAATTACTTGTGATGAAACCTGGCTCTGGCTGTTCGATCCCGAAACTAAGCAGCAATCTTCGCAGTGGACGGAAAGAGAATCAATCAGTCCAACAAAGGCACGTGTCACCAAAAGTGGAGGGAAATGCATGTTTATAATGTTTGCCGATCGATATGGGATGATATTATGCCATGCGGTACCCCAACGAGCAACAGTCAATTCCAAATATTACACAAAGGTATTCATTTTTATACGCAATTCTAATGGATTCAAGATAAAAAAAAATGTTCTTCATCGAGTGAAACTTTTAAGTCTTACAATTTATCTAACCCTAGATACATACTACACTGCAGAATGATAAAATAAGCGTTTTCATTCAATCATTTAAAGGATTTCTTCATATTTTTTCTACATAACATATTCTAAGCTTTTTTTCAAATTCATAGTTTTGTTAAAAAAGACTGATGAAAGTAGTTTATTGAATTAAATGTCATTGCACAGTTTTAAACTTTTCATGATTTTCAGGTCCTAAGGAGAGACCTTCAGCAAGCCATTCGAAAGAAAAGGCAAGGAAAGGATATCAGTCAGTACCTACTACACCAGGATAATGCCCCGCCGCACGTTTCAGCAGAGACCCGCCTCGAGTTGTCCTTATTGGAATTGGAGACTATCCCACACGCCCCATACAGTCCTGATTTAGCTCCAATGGACTTTGCCATTTTCCCCGAGGTTAGTTTATTGTAGATAGCTTAATCTCTCATCACTTACGTCCCAAACATCACCGCACGTTTTATTTTTCATGTGTTTGCTTCACAACTAAACAAACTTTGATTTGCATGAAATAATGATTCCGTAATCATTTTGATATTCATATTAAATTAAATATATAAATTAATATTAC
This sequence comes from Fragum sueziense, assembly GCA_963680895.1. Classification (NCBI taxonomy): domain Eukaryota; kingdom Metazoa; phylum Mollusca; class Bivalvia; order Cardiida; family Cardiidae; genus Fragum; species Fragum sueziense. Next base: position 13,930,959 of record OY804605.1, on the reverse strand, counting down.
CACAATTTAAGACATTATACATATATATCTTTACGTTTGTTCTTTAATGGAATGGCTTCATATTTATTTACAGATAAAATCCCAGCTTCGCGGTAAGAGATTCGGCAACTTCGGCGAACTGCGAACCCATGTAGCCAAGATCATCAGTACATATGACACTACCTGGTACCAGGATATTTTCCAAAAATGGGTGGATCGCCATAGAAAATGCGTTGAAGCCAAAGGACAATACTTTGAGAAACTTTGAATGCGTTGTTTTGATATGGATATAACATGAAAACAACAATGGTGTGTAACGGCGTTGTTAGAGAAGATTTACGACGTTCCGGTAAAACGACGTCAACGTCGTGACGTGCTCCGGGTAGCCGTACTACGCTGAAATAAATGAATCACTGTTTCCATAATTTTTGAGTGATTTAATTCAAATTTTGGGAATGTACTAAAAATATATAAATCTTAGAAAATTGAAAATTTTGTTTGATTCCTATAATCCATCCCGATTTTATAAACAAATTATACGAACTTTTTGATCAGCCCTCGTAGGTTAACGATATCAAAACATTGAAGGGCGAAAATTTTGTCTGAAAGGATTTATGAAAGGGCTAATATCAGTTGTTTCCCTTTCTTTGCGCCTCTCATATAAACACATATGGACACATTTTCCCTTCAAAACTGTTTATCATTTATACAGAAGCTCTCTAGACTTTTTTAGAGAATTAGAATTGGAAAAGAGGACTAATAATCATACTTAATTGCTAACATCAGTTATATCCCTTTAAACTTCTATGATGCAAACACATGAAAATAGCCTCAAACTTTCCCTTTAAAACTGTTCAACAATTACAATGATCCTTTCTATATAAAGTCACTTTTCAACAAAAGCCTTGTAACTACAGCTTTAAGCAAGCTGTAGTTACAAGGTTTTTTATGAAAAGCGTCAATAAGCTCTCTAGACTATTTCTAGATATCTAGAATTGGAAAAGCGGACAAATATTTATACTTAATTACAGTGAAAAAAGTATTATGGAATAATTTAAAACATTGTGTCTAGTGATGCTATTAAGAAATCGTCATCAGCTCTTTCAAATCACTTAGGAAACCTTCTGGCGTTAGGATATGGGTGGAACCTGAAAAATACCAAAAAAGATTGTATATTTTTTTATCATTTTAATAGGTAGTCCACCCCTAATGAGATTCAAGCGATGTCAGAATTGACCAAACGCCGACTGTCAATCAAAAACATCGATTAGCCAATGGACGATCAGAAAAATGCCATGCCCCAATTGTACATTGTTGCACGTGTTATTGTATCGATTTATCGACTGACAATCAAAACAATCGACATGCCAATGGCAAAGAATTTTGTGCTAACAATAGACTAGGTTTAACGTTATGTTTGGATAAACCGTCGGTGTTGTTATAAAATCTCGTAACTACGGCTTGATTCAAGCCGTAGTTATGAGATTTTATAATAACACCTGCGAAATACTACTTTGTTTGTCCGAATTCACGTCACGATCAACTGTATAAAATCGTTCCATATTAACGATCGCATCCCCATTGTTTGTCTTAAATTCTATGTTGGGCGGAGCGATCTGTCGATTGGCGTTTGGTCAATTATTTGGCCAACATCGTAAACATTTGGTGGTGGAATTTTCCACAGCTTAATGTTTATAAAGTCGCACTAATAGGTGCAGATATGTAATGAATGTTAAACACCTCACACACGTAACTCAAATGATGCGTGAATCTCATTAGAGGTGCACTACCTTAAGGAAAGATTTGATTTTCCAACCGATTATAAACACCATTAGTCTACATTTGGAGTTGTAGTTGGCCACATTTTTTCTTTATGCCAATATACTCCCATTTTCTTCAAAAGGGGGAATAATTAATCCTTCAACAAGACCTGGTTATGACATCCCTATTAGAAAAGCTTTTCTCGTTTTGCCTTAATATTTTCTATGCTTTTTCCTACACAAATTATTTATCAACATCAATTCTCTCACCTGCTGCAGCTTTCAAATTGGACCAACCTAAAATTATGTTGTTTGGGAAAGGATTTGAAAGGGTTAATTGTTGTAACTAATTACTACTAACCAATTAAGACTTCCCAATTTTTGACCGCTTGCGTCACTTCATATGCACATCGTAGTTCAGAATATGAGACTCCACCAATTATAAACACCATAAGTCTAGGTCCAGATTTGTAGTTTGCCTGACCTTTATCTTTATGCCAATGGCCGTAGCGAGCACTGAAATAAATAATACAACCCATTACAAGAAGGCAAAATTTTAGACTTTTCCAAATTTAAAGATGATGCAGACAACAATTTCAATCAAATGAAATGATACAGTTTTTGTTCTTTTTTGGTAGAAAACACTTTGGGAAATGAAGAAATTGCTTGTCACAAGCAATTTCATCATTTTACAAAATGTTTTCTTATCCTTTATTTTGCAGGGCATCAAAAGGTATCAGTATTTGGGGATAGGTCAATATGGTAATTATTGAAATAATGTCATAAATCAAACAATTAACAGTAACAGAGAAAGCCAGTCAATTATTATCAATATCTTTTCATAAGGCATAATAGAAAGTCAATCTTTTATTTGCTTCTCTTTGATTGATTAAGTAAAGTTTAATGCCTCTTTCAACTGCAGGGTGTCCACAGTTTGAGCAAAGCAAAATTCCCTGACTTTTCCCTGACTAAAATCAAATTTCCCTGACTTATATTTACCGTATATTGTACTTTAACTAATGAAAATGTTGGCCTCCTCCATCCCTACAGCCAACCCTTTCCACCTCTAACTTTACAAACTGTAACTGTATTACTATTTGTATGAACAATTTGGAATAATGTATTATGAATACTACTTATCACATTATTATCAATGTTATTGTTATTATCAGTATTGATCATTATGATTATAGCCAATCATGAAGAAATTGCCTGAGCCTTTATTTACTCTTTATCTTTTTATCATTCATACACCAATCATTTCAAAATTCCCTGACTTTTCCCTGACTTTTGCTTAAACTGTAAAATTCCCTGACCAATTCCAAAATTCCCTGACAATTCCCTGACCTTGAAAAAATATTTTTTCCCTGACCTTTTCCCTGACCGTGGACACCCTGCAACTGCTATGGTCATATTGCCGTGGCTGGAGCTCCTAACCATGGATTCCTGTCTTTTCTCTACCATAACATCCTTACCAAGCCTCCAGCTGCTCGCAAATCATAGGCTAATGATTACAAGAGGACCATGATGGTCCTAAATCGCTCACCTGAATCAAGATGACAAGAGTGATAATGGCAATTTTGTCAAATTCGAAGGCATGAAACTTATAAGGACATTCTGTTTGGAAACAATTAAGTAATAACTTTGTTCAAATTGATCCGGTAAAGTTGGGTATGAATTAGCATAATGGTTAAGTTTCTTTCAATAATTATTTCATGATGTTGCAATATACAACATAGGGCTAATTTTCAAAGCATACTGATCTGTTAAAAATTTATCATTTATGATATTATAAGCAAGATTTGGTATGTGATTTGAAGGAATATAGTAAATGAGGACAAACCATCTGATAAGCTAGGCTAATCCCTTCTTATTTGTTTACATAAGATAAACATGGGGCCAGCTAGAGCAACAGATAACAGAAATAGATAAGAGAAATAGGAAAACCTTTCCAAATTTATTACTTATATCAAAACCCTATGTAGAATGTATCAATTTTTTCAAGCAGATGATTGAAAAGATCACCAACAACAAAGGGTTTGATGAATATTGAAACAAAACATTGCTTTTTGAAAAGCAATTATCTCCTCTTAATTTCAGCTTGTATGATTCGCAAAGTAAATGCATCAAAATTGCCTTGTAAACTGTAGAACCTACAATATAGGGCTTAGTTTCCATATATAGTAATGATTTCTTGTATTCTGGTAGCCATTCATGAAATTAGGTCTTACACAAAATTTCAAGGTTCTAGGCCAAACAGTTTAGAAGAAAACTAAGTATCTCCGTTACAACCCACAATACAGTATAATTTTCAGTGCACGAAATTTCCCTAACCCTGCCACACTAAAATAATTTTTAAGGAAATGAAAAATTCAAGATACAATTTTGAAACAAGTCACTCAAGGAACTTTCCAGCCAGGTTTCATTCAAATTGGCCCAATGGTTGATTTTTAAAGAATTTTCTTATGATTTCTCTAAGTCCGATAAGCCCCTTTCTCCCTGACACGACCACATTTTTTGACAAATGTAAAAATTTGTGGGTGACTCTTAAGAACATTCTTGCAAAGTCTGGTTCAATTGGGCCAAATTGTTGATTTTTAAAGAATTTTCTTATGATTTCTCTAAGTCTGATAAACCCCTTTCTCCCTGTCACAGCCATATTTTTTTTAAAAATTGTAAAACATTGTGAATTAATTTGAAAAGAGTGACTCAATGCACATTTCTACCAAGTCTGGTTCAATTGGGCCCAATGGTTGATTTTTAAAGAATTTTCTTCTGATTTCTCTAAGTCTGATAGGCCCCTTCCTCCCTGACACGCCCACATTTTTTGACAAATGTAAACATTTGTGAACAAATTTTGAAAAGAGTGACTCAAGGAACATTCCTGTAAAGTCTGGTTCAATTGGGCCCAATGGTTGATTTTTAAAGAATTTTCTTATGATTTCTCTAAGTCCGATAAGCCCCTTTCTCCCTGCCACGACCACATCTTTTGACAAATGTAAAAAATTGTGAATAAATTTTGAGGAGAGTGACTCAAGGCACATTTCTGCCAAGTTTGATTTAAATTGGCCCAATGGTTGATTTTTAAATTTTCTTATGATTTCTCTAAGTCTGATAAGCCCCGCCCTGCCACACCCACATTTTTTGACAAATCAAAAATCCGCGAACAAGTTTTGAGAAGGGTCACCCAAGGAACATTCCTGCCAAGTTTGGTAAAAATTGGCCCAATGGTATAGGAGGAGAAGATGTTTAAAGAAATTGTGGACAGACAGACGGACAGACAGATGACGGACAAAAAGCGACCACAATAGCTCACCTTGAGCACTTCGTGCTCAGGTGAGCTAATAAAACCATTGGTTGGAGACAAACTTCAGAAAGGATGTTTGCCACTGCTGAGGATCAACCTGGGACCTCCTCAATAGAGTCTGATGGGCTACAAACTGTGCTGTGGCTGTGGTGCTTCTCCTTTGAATTTTTCTCAGAATAACAAGTACATATATAACAAATTCATTGCAAGGTAAAATGATTCAATGAATCTGTTTTATGGCCTATTAACCAATTACTGCACAGTGACGCATTTTGACTCCCTCACAAGAAATTGCTTGGGAAAACATTGTGGAAAATGAAGAAATTGCTTGTGACAAGCAATTTCTGCATTTTCCACAATGCTTTCTAATACAAAATTATGAAGAGTTCTAAATTTTCATCAACTTGAAATTGTCATCTGCAACATCTTTCAAATTGAAACAGTCCAAAATTTTGTTCTATGGGAATGGGTTTAACTTGTACTGAATACTGAGTAATTTGACCATATCAGGTATGTTACTGTCTGAATATGACTGTCTGAATAAAAAATTTCTTTGGTAGAGTAGAAAATAATGATGAAAAGGGATAACATGCTGGTTATCAGTATATTCTTCACTTTCTTAACCCTTTCCCAAACAAGACCTGGTTTTGATGCCTGTAAGAAAATAGGTTAGGGAAAACATTGAAACAAAAGAAGAAAATGCTGATAATCAGCATTTTCTCCTTTTGTCTCAATATTTTTCTGTGCTATATAGTACACAAATTCCTTGTTTTTTAACATCAATTCTGTTGTCTACAACAGATTTTGTGTTGGAACACCCTTGAATTTTGTTGTTTGGGAAAGGGTTAATTATTTTCTAGAACTTTCACACTCCGGTTCATCAAAAAGCATCTTTGTTTGAGAATGTGTTTGAAAGGCTTCTTAACAATCTATATGGGTAAATATATTTCCCAGGAATTGTATAATAATATGTTGGTATGGTGAGGCAACAGGCAAATATCCCATATTGTCTTTTTTAACCCATTACCAGACGACAAAATTTTGGGGTAGTCCAATTTGAAAGAAGTTGCCGACGACAATTTCAAATCAATAAAACATCAAAAATCTTTCCATTTTATGTTAGAAAACATTGTGGAAAATGAAGAAATTGCTTGTCACAAGCAATTTCTTCATTTTCCACTATGTTTTCCCAAGCTTTTCCATTTGGGGGAGTCAAAAGGCATCACAGCGCAGTAATGGGTTTTAATGGTTAAACATTTCTAGTGGTTGTAGTAAATGAAGGAAACTTGGAATTTTGAGGATGGTCCACCAATAAAATATCTCGCCTACACAGGAGCTTGTCAAAACAAAAGTCTCAAAGTTCAAGGTAAAGGCCACAAGGTCAAAGTCCCAAATAAAAGGTCTTAGCAGAAGGTATCCATGTGTGAAATATCAAAGCTCTCCAGTTTTAAGTTTTAGGAAAGTATGCAATTGTCCAAGGTTAAGGTCACAATGTTAAATATCAAGGTTCTATCTTTTGTTCTTCATAAAATATAGACCAGGTTAAAGTTTTTGCTTACAGAATCCAAACCCATGTGGACACAAGGGCTGTTACATTAGCTCTATAGTCCCACCTTGCTAACAAAAAAAAATCTTCAAACATGCAAATTTACAAATTTTAACACGCTAACAATCAATTATGAAAAAGCAAAGAAGAAATCATTAATTCCAGCAAATTGCAAAACAAGTGCAGTAGTGCTGCCATAAAACATACAGCTCACTTGACAATTTCAAAAGCTTGATAGGGAAAAAAACACTAATTCTGCCACAATGCTTGTCATATTACTTATTTTTCCATAAAGATTATTAGTAGATTAAATTTTCAATACATTGGCAAGGGACATATGACAATTTTTAAAAGTATCATAAAGTTAATTTGCCAAGTGATGAAGTCTAATGTATATCTGATTTTGGTTGTCAACCAATCAATTTACCAATTCATCCTTTTGGAAATGCAACTTGTGCAGAATGAGTGACCTAAATAAAATTAATTTAACCCTTTCACTGCCATAGGCGACTTTTGTCGACTATAGGGGGTCCCTGCCATAGGCGACTCAAGTCGATAAATTTATGGGGGCGAAATATATGAGTACCCACAACATAAAAAAGAAAAAAATATTGTCATTTCATAAATTACCTTTAAATTTTGGTCACATATGGGTGCTTAATTTGTCTGTATATGCTGAAAATTTGAAAGGAATCCATCGAATGAGTCAAAAGTTATGCATGTTTTTGTGTACAGGGTATCGATTCTTGGAAATTTCTTCGAATTAATTCAGCAGTGAAAAACGCGTCCGAAATAAATATTTGGCAGTGAAAGGGTTAATTGAGAAAGTGTCTTTGTTGCATTATGTCAATGTACACCACTTTGACTTATCTTATCAATGATAGCTTGAATATTTGATACGTAACACTCTGTTACAATCAAATGTATTACAAATAAATCCTGTCAATAAAGAGAATATTTGACTCATTGTTTATTAGTGAAATTCAAACTTTATCCTGTTAAATGTATTATACAATATACAGCAAATCAATCATTTTTATTAATACAATTGACTAAATAATTTCATGTGACCAAAACAATCACCACAAGTAATTGGTATTTCAAGCTATATGAATTTATTGGCAAGATCCCAATAATACGTGAAAGTTTTAAGGTGGACTTGTAAATTGATTGGTTGGCACATATCAATATTAAATCTGGTTGTTTGGAAGATAAATGCTGGATGGAAAAGGAAACTGGTCAAAAATTTGAACACCATATTAACCTTCCTGTCTGTGTTTTTGCACTGTAAATAAAACGTTCATACATCCAAAATTGTTATAAATTCACATGTTCTTTTTTCTACAAAAAAAATGTGGAAAGCATACTTTATACAACAATTGAAGCCTCTCTTACAACCAGTACTACTTGCTCTGGCCAGCAGTCTGCGTCTTAAACTTAAGACTAGTTGTGCCTTGTTAGAACACAAACACAACGCAGAATGGACAAAGCAAAGAATTCATCATACAATTCTTTGCTGCGACCATCGTGTGTCTTTTACAACCCAAGGAGCACACAAGAAACCTGTTGTGCGTCCCTATAAATTCAGATTCTAATAATCTCCGGAGAAACATGACTTATAAAGACGCACAACAGGTTGTATGAGAGGCTTCAGAGTTTGTAGGTCTATTTACACAACAACACAATATATTAAAATCATATTGACAAATAAACTAGCTTAAGTTCACACAATGTGCTTATAAACACAAATGCCACTGTAGAGGTACCTTACTTGAAAATGATATTTTACCTTAACCCATTACAACACAATGACTCATTACAAGATAATGGTTTTGGAAAACTTTGTGGGAAATGAAGAAATTGCTTGTGACAAGCAATTTCTTCATTTCCCACAATGTTTTTCACCCAAAAAGACCTAAAAATTAGAAATTCCATTCACTTGAAATTGTCGTTTGCAAGATCTTTCAAATTGGAATGGTCCAAAATTTTGTCGTCTGGTAATGGGTTAACCACTGACTGTGATCAAGGAATAATCTCAGACAGGCACACACACACAGACACAACAGAAGTTTTAAGAAGCTGATCTAGGGACATCACATGGGAGGATATACTGTAATTATTCTAATAAACGCCCGAGCGTTTATAAGAAAAGTTCTTCATAGATAAGTTGGGGGTGGGCGTTCATTAGAAGTATTCTATTTTGTTAGTCAAAACATGCGAATCAAATGTCAATTCTTGGACTCTAAGTTGATCATGTAAAACGTTACAAAGTTTTGTTACAAGGACTGTAAAATACGATTTTTTGGTGATATTCCTTCATTGTAAACAGATTGGGGGACAGGAAATCCTCTCGTTCATTGCTTTTTGAAGTGATCTTTGTTTATGATTTACATAATTTCAATCCAAAATCGGGGGATAGGCATTTATTAGAATCACACTTTCCAGCTTAAATTGTGCTTGAAATATGCATATTTTCAGATGAGACTTGGGGGATGGGCGTTTATTAGAATATGGGCATTTATTAGAATAATTACGGTATATAAAATTGCACACAAGTAACAAAAATATTACATATTACTACTTTTCAATGAAACCTCGTAACTGCACCTTAACCCTTTCCCAAACAGCAAAATTTTCGATGGTCTAATTTGAAAGCTGCCGCAGGCGACAATATTGATGCTGATAAAGAAAGGAATTGTGTACAAAAAGGCCCAGAAAACAATTACATATAGACAAAAGAAGAAACTGCTGGTTACCAGCAGTTTTTTTCTTTTGTCTCAATGTTTTCCCAAGCCATTTCTATTAGGGACGTCAAAACCAGGTCTTGTTTGGGAAAGAGTTAAGACAAGCTGCAGTTACAAGGTTTTTGTTGAAAAGCCATTATCTATGCCATAGATTAATTTAAGACATTATGTGTGTATTTTTTCTAAGATGACAATTACCTGATTGGAGGTCGATACCCTGTTCGAGGTGCTGCACCTCCTGACAGGAAAGGGAACTGGCGAGTATTCAACTTTTCTTCTACTGCTTCCTAAAAAAAAGATTTACAATTTTTTCATACCAGAAAGTTAACCAATGAATCCAATTAAATTAATTCATGAAGGTAATTCAGAAATATGATCATCCCTGTGTGGATTGAACTTTGTTTGTGGTATATGGTATCTGCTAAATCAAGAATATTAATACTCTTAGCAAACTGTCAACACTTTCCTTTATTAACCCTTTCCCAAACAAGATCTGGTTTTGACATCCCTTAAAGAAATCACTAGGGAAAACATTGAGACAAAAGAAGAAACTGCTGATAACCAGCAGTTTCTCCTTTTGCCTAAATATTTTCCGTGAAACATTTTACGCAATTCTTATCATTGTCAACATTTATTTCAACGTTTGTAGCAGCTTTCAAATTGGACCACCGTATAATTTTGTCGTTTGGGAAAGGGTTAATTGAAGCTATCATTTATCTACAAAATTTCAAATAATCACTTTACCTCCATTATATCTCAACCCATTGCCAAACATCACAATTTTTGACTGGTCCAAATTCAAAGACGTTGCAGACAACAATTTCAAGTCAATGAATTTTAAACTTTTTTGGTAATTTGGTGTAGAAAACATTGTAGAAAATGAAGAAATTGTTTGTTAAAAGCAACTTCTTCATTTTCCACAATTTTTTCCAAAGCCGTTATCTTTTAGGGAGTCAAAGAGTCATTGTGTGGTAATATGGGTTAATGTACAATGTCCATCGAGACATCTGGAATGTATGTTTGGAGCTACTTTTTTTACAATTTGAATTATATGGTTGGTAGGGCTGAGATACCTTCTTACTACAATGTTTCTAATAAACAAATAAACAAGAGCCGTCAGAGACGGACAATGCTCCCCGAATAAGGCATTGTCACAATAAATATATGCCATGCAGAGCTAATATAAAGCTAACAAATGTTAAGCCCCCTTTTTCCATGACATATTTTGTATACGCAAATTTTAAATAGTTTATTGTGAAGGGCATCTGATTTGCTACTCAAATATGAAATTTCATCAAATTCTGACCATTAGACTAGGAGAAATTAGAGAAAAACTGTATTTAACCTTAAGTCCCCTTTTCCCATGACGAGGCCTAAAATCCAAAAACCGGGAAAAGTACATCGGCATTTTGTCATAGGGAGTTCACATGGTAAGTTTCATTTGATTTGGCCCAAGGGTTATGGAGAAATCGCTTCAGACGGACGGACAGAATGACGGACGGACAGACAAAGCGGCGACTATATGCTCTCCCTTCGGGGAGCATAATAAACAAACCTCCATTATATCTTTAATGTATGGTGTCCATCTTGACATTTGGTAAGTATGTTCGGAGCTTCTCTCCTTTCTGTTATATGGTTGGTAGGGTTGGGAAACCTTCTTTCTGCCACTCTGGAATTATAAATAGTAATTATCCATTATTATCAGTGCCAAAATTTGTTGCAATGTCTTCCCTGAAAAGATGTTTTGAACATGCAAATATTTCACAGACATTTCAGAAACTAATAAAAAATCTGTTGGGATAGACAATGAATTTAGCATAAAACTGAAATACCACTTAAACTTACTCACAAAGATGTCACAAAGCTTGGCAAATCAAAACCAACATTTGTTTTTAAAGGGTTTTATATTGCTTTCAACAACTTTTCCGCAATTACACAACTAATTTCACTTATCATATCACTATTAATTTACAGACAAAGTAGACGTAGTGAAAATTCATGCTTCATATAATTCACTAATGACTAGCGTTGCACAACTGCTTTGGTAGGATTATCCCCCTCATACAAACTCAAGCTTTAAATCAGATTGTAAAATTGAACTTAATTTCACTGCATTTATTACATTTCAATCATTTATAACCACAAACCGTATTTTGTATTAGAGAGTGTGCTATTTATGAGCATAATAACATTCTGATTATGCATATAAATACAATCTAGAGTTAGTATCCAACTACTTTATAAATATCATGTGCTTTTTATTAGTACTGTGCATTCCTAGTACATATACTTTTTTCTATAACTTATCATTTAACAGAACTCTGCAATTTGATTTTTTCCCATTCTAATGATTGCAAAAAGCAAAATGCAATGATACAATACAATACTTATTTTTATCAGATTCCAAATCAAGTAGATTTTTTTCTTCTTAATTCCATATTTTGTTGTTGCATGTTAAAGTGTCCGATGATTGGCAAAATTAAAGTCTTGTGCTGAAAGAACACCTTACTATTAACTAAATATCAAAGTTTCTACAATTTTCCAACATTAGAAGTGTTTTTATTTCGTCTTTTAAATTGGATATATTGGTCTTTTCCGATCTTTGCCGAAGAAAATACGCTAAACTTCCGACTTGAAATTATGACGTCATACTGGCCACTGAATGACGTCATGGCGGGAAAAACGGGCAGTCATGGGTCATTTCCCGGAAAGTCTGAAATTTCTGAAAACGTTAAATGTCCGACTTTTCTGTCATAAAGCGACTTCCCCAATCGATACTCAAAACACGGAATTCGTCTTCAGTAAATGTTAGAAAAAAATGTTAAAACGGTCAAAGAATAGGTCGTAAGTGAATTAAGGAATGTGCCAAAGAACTGTTTAAGTTTGTCTGTATTACTCTTACGATCGAGAAATGGATAAAAACTGAGACCCTCGCTATATGACAGAAAAGTCGAACACATTATCTTTGTCAGACACCTCATGCTCTAGATTGGGGGGCGGAGTCAAGCCATTGATGACGTCAATCCGTGGCAATTTTACGGAAATTGCCGATCTTTATTTTCTCGAAAATCAGTTTTTCAACGATGTAAAGAAAGGCAAATAAAACTGTTAAAACAACCGAGTTTGGCGGATCTTTTGTAAAACACGCTAATTTAATGATTTTCTTCCAATATACGGTGCAATAAACTGCCAAGCTTGGTAGCCTTTAAGTATCTAGGGTACCGCGTTTTAGAATACAGCTTGGATTAAAAGACATCATGCATATAACATATTAGGTGGGGAAGTTTAGCTGAGCAAGGTGATACAAAGACTTTCAGAGAGTATGAAAGTTCTAAAATGGTAATTTGTAATCACAATATTGTAATATTTCTTTTTATTTGAAAGAGTTGCTCAGAAATTCAGGAATATAAGTTAACATACTATGAGAAATAATGAAAGCCATCAGTTTCTTTGATTACGAGTTTTACAGGAGATTGCTATCTCTTTTTACCAATTGAATTTTCAAATGTATGCTTTTTGAGCTCAATTTATATCATACACTTTCAAAATGAACCCTGAAAAGACGAATTCCAACAACAATATGCTCCCTTTTCATCAATCCCTCATTAACAACAGCAGTAATTTTGCATGCCTGGATAAAGCTGGAGTTGAAATCCTGCTAACAAACTGTGGTGAATACAAAATTAAGGTATTGTGCCCAATTAAGGTTTGAACATAGACTTGATGTTAAATACTGATTTAATCAGCGTCAGTTTTGGTTTTCCAAATCATTGATCATAAGGTCAAAATCAAGAAACTAAAAGATACTGGTGCATCGTAATGCACCATTAAAAAGAATTAAGTCACACTTTATGCTTGACTTTGTTCTAAAAACTATATGATTATTTGACGGATAGTGATCAAAACCTGACATGGTTTCACTACCTTTAGAGAATGGGTGGATGTTACTTATAAAAGTAAGAGATGAGTTTTCTGGTTTTCAATTGTTTAAAGGAAAACAATATAACATTATGTAAGGGCCTGTCACACTTACACATTTTGTTTGTGTTTCAAAAAATTGTAAAACTTTTGGAAAAAGGTCTTCTTTTAATAGTGGCCAAACACTGAAGATTTTTTTAGTAATATCGTAGTAAACCGTCATGATCAACTGGCAATACTTGTATGCTTTAGTGCTTCAAAATCAACAAGATGTGTTTGTGAAACATGAATGCCCCCAAAATGGCTTTTTTCAAAAATGTAAAAGTTTTCGTGTTATGGGTTGATAAGGGTTACAAAATGACCTTGAGGAAGGTTATGTTGCATGGAACAGATAGATATTAATGAAAAGAAGTTATATACCAAATTTCAGCTTTGTATGTCGTAAACTTTTAGAGAAATGGCAAAATGTTAAGCTTTCGGACAGATGGATGGACAGACAGACAAACGGACATGAGTAAAACAATATGCACCCAATCTCTCGATAGGGGGCATAAAAAGCAAATGTCAATGGATCATCAGTGTGACATGCCCATGAAAAGTTAAGATCATTTAGTTGTGTAGAGTAGTTATATAACTTAGTTATATAACTTATTTAACATATCCTTGGAATCTGAGTCTTCTCTGATGCAAATTTTGCTCTTTGATATCGGGACATCTCTCCATTTAAATTGCATCAGAGAAGACTCGGTTGAAGCTAATCTATTACATGTCATACATAAGACAACTCCAAATTTACCTCTAGATTATACCGGGACATGTACATGCATTTTCTTCATTTTTCTTAATATTAATTTTTCTACACCATCAAAAAAGATATTTCCTTTTTGAAATTCTAATACATTTCGTCATCTTCATCAGTTAGATCTAGACAGGTCAAATTTTGGGCATTGATCTTTGGAGTAGAAAACATTGTGGAAAATAAAAGAAATTTCTTGTCTTAATAAGCGATTTCTTCATCTTTTACAAAGTTTTCCTAAACTGTGATTTTGTTGGGTGTAAATAGGCATCAACATGTGGTAATGCTTTAATTAAATTCCACAATGTTTTTCCAAACTTTGATCTTGTTGGGTGTAAATAGGCATCAATGTGTGGTAATACTTTAATTAAGACAGTAATAGATTAGCATTTTAACACAATCAGGGAAACCAGAGATTATATTATGTGGGACGATTTCAGTAAATTTTCATTCCCACAATGCATCAGTAACTGTTTATCTTACCTCGTCCACAACCTTAAATAATGAAACAACTTTTCTAATTACCAACAATTAATGTATTACCAAACAAGACCTGGTTTTGACAACCCTAATATATATGGCTTGGGAAAACAGTAAGACAAAAGAAGAAACTGCTGATAACCAGCAGTTTCTCCTTTTGTCTCAATATTTCCCATGCTGTATATCCATCTTCAACAACATCTCTTTTGAAATGGGATAATCCTAAAATTTTGTCATTTGGGAAAGGGTTAATGTGTTACCAAACAATTTTAGACCTGTCCAAATTCAAAGATGATGCAGGCAACTGTTTCAAGTGAATTAAATTTCATATATTTTTGTCTCTGTGGTAGAAAACATTGTGGGAAATGAAACAATTGCTTGTCACAAGCAATTTCTTCATTTTCCACAATAATTTCCAATGCCTTTTCTTGTAAGGGAGTCAAAAGGTGTCACTTACAGTGTGTTAATGGTTTAACCCTTTCCCAAACTGCAATGTTTTAGGCCATATCGATTTGAAACCTGCTGCAGACAACCAATTAAGCCTTGATAAAGATGGTACATGATTGTATGGTACAATATATTATGGAAATTATTGAGGCATAAAATAAAATGCTGGTTATCAGCATTTTCTTCTTTTGCCTCAAAGCTTTACCAATCTTTCTTTCATAGGGACACATGAAAACAAGGTCTCTTAATGGTTAACTTAACAACAAAATGCAATCAATCAATTGATTTCCATCTAAAAAATATACATAATAAAAAAAGTTTAGCAACAAAATGTAAATATCTGTGGTAACCAAAATAGTTTTGTTTTAACATAAAATCAAACGTTAATACAATAGATTATAGCTAGAGAACACAAACAAATGAATTTTATACCGCCATCGCATGCGTCTCGCATTCCAGGTGCGCATTTCCGGTTTTCATGTCTGCCATGGTATTTATGTGTATGGAGCATAATTCTAGAAAACATTTAGGTGTGAACATAATTGTCTTTGCCCAGCATAAAAAAAGCCACTAAAAAGAATTTTCTGCAATGCCGTGGGACTACGCCATGGACTTGCGTTAGAAGGACGTTATGTCGCTAATGTGTTCCTACGTGCCAGAACCGGCAATAAAGATGTCGTTTTGAATTTTGCGCATCTCAAAGCATAAGTAACAATTTGAGGTTGATATATAAGCCAATTTGTGTGGTTTGAGATAGTCCCGGTCAAGGACGTCGTAGAAAAAGGCCACGAGAAGATGATCGTCATAATTTCGTAACGTCACTGCAAAGATGTTCCATATCAGCACCAAAACGTCCGAGTGGCTTCCACAAGAATTTCAACATAGAGTATCTACACTTACCATCCGTGATCGTCTCCACAGATGAACGGTTACTAGACGTTGACCATACGTTGTAATTTCCCTGACGCTACACCATGAACGCACCAGACTTGACTGGTATAGAGTCCTGAATGCTTTAAGCCAAATTAAGCGTATACAACATTGATGTACTCCCATTATCATCCCTTTCTTTCTGATTTGTCACCCATAGAGCACATACCGTGCATTTACGGAAGACGTGTGCGTGATCGTACTGACGCGAATGACGTTCAATCTCTTGATAAAGCAGTGAATGTTGATACTGTGTACAAACAATTTAAGTGGATTAGAAAACGTTTCACTGCTGTTCTTGCTCGAAAATGGCCGCACAGTCGATATCGAATTCTATTGTAACTTTTTATTTTGACCCCTCACCTACGTCAAGACACTGTTTCTAACACAATATTTAACGTTACAACAAAGCGACCTTTGAATGTTGTGCGTAAATGCATATGCTAAAATGTATATAACAGTTGTGAAATAAATATCACAGAAAATACATGTTTTCAATTAACAAAGTCAGTGTTGCTAAACTTTTTTTACATGGTATATGTTGTGGGTACACATTAGAAAAATTTCAAATAAGAATCTTTTAACCAGTATCCAAGGCAAAGTTTCAATTAAACAATAGTAAGCATGTCTATTCTATCACATGATGGTGGCTGAAAGTAAAAATAAATATGAAAGCTTCAAATTCTGATAGCGCATTGTATTGAGAAATACATACATAATAAATTCTTATTTAAAAACATCAAACTAGGTACATATTTTTTTTAACAACTAATCAGCAATTTGACTAGATCTATATAAACTCTTTCAATATACAAAGTTAAATTCATAATTCATAACTTTTGAAGTGATTTCTGCTAATACAGCAATCAAATAAGTTCTGTTTCTAACTTTTTATAATTTACAACACAAACACAGAATTCCCTAAACTGCGCCTGAAACAACCAACCTAAAATTTAATACATATATTAACTTAAGATAAATGACCAGGTCAAAGAAACAAACATTTCATTGAGATATCAAAGATTTGTAAAGATGTATAGTTTTCACAGTTGCATGCAATATCACACTGGTTACAAAGGGATTTCAAACACAAAATATTTTGAACTTTTCAGACATGCCCAAGCAATTCCTACTAGTCAGAGAGTGTAACCTATTTAATCACGGTGTATAATCATGTGACTCAGAATTTCCGATAATCTTCAATATCTTTTTTAATACTTGACCAATTTGAATTCGGTTTGAATCATAGAATGTGGGAAAATGCAAGGAATAAGCTGTACGTGTTGGATTTTTGAAAAATCAACTGATAAAAAATCAACCATGTCCATCTAGTGCATGACGTCTGTCCACATTCTCTGCTTCCGACCGAATTCAAATTGGTCAAGTATTAACAAAATTAATGAAGATTTTCTGAAATTGTTGCATCACGTGATTATCCACCATGTTGATAGGTTTTACCCATCAATCAATGGGTTATGTGTTACCAAGAGCCATGACCTGGTTTTGATATCCCTATTAGAAAAGACTAGGGAAGATATTGAGGCAAAAGAAGAAAATGCTGATAACTAACATTCTCTCCTTTGCCTCAATATTTTCAGTGCTATATTTCACAAATCCTATTTCAATCAAACATCCGTTAACAAGATTAATTTCGCTAAGATAGGTAATTCATTCTAAACAATGCAATCTATATAAAATATTCCACAAACCCTTTGACCTATAAGTGCATTATTTAGCATGCCCTATCCATCAATAAAGAGTGTAAAGCACCCTACCCATCCACCAATCTAAATGGTGTTTTAACAAAATTTGATAGATCAAAGTTCAGTAAGACAAAGAATTCACTACATGATACATCTTGGCATAATTCAAGGAAAATCCCCATAGAATTAAAAGAATTTCCCTGCATGCTTTCCCTATCCACAAGGTGATCAACCAAAGATCTGTAGATCTATTTTGGACATCTAATCAGTCTGCCTTAAATATCTCATGATATAGTCCTGTATACTCCCAAAGGTGTTATTGAACTTCTTACCTCATCAAAAACCTGATAAATGTAAAACACTAGATGTTCAATTTGAATATATCAACAAGCTCAAAGACATTTGCTGTTATTATTGCGCTCCAATAACTTGGCTCAGCTCTATGAATGTCAAATCAAGTATAAAATATTGCAAATATTCAACACTATTCAGAATAGAAACAACATATGCGAAATAATGTTGAAATTCACCCCAGGTTTCCCAATACTGATCAATCAAAACATACATGAAGCCTTTTAGTGCTAAATAATTATAGTATTTATGACAAGCATTACAAGTAAACCACTAAAAGCTGAGACCCCAGGAAAATGCATGAAATTTGATTAACTTTGTAGAAATTGTTTGAACAAAATTTCATGTGTCCCTTAAAAATGCTTGCAATTTTTTTTTTAATGTTGAAAACAGGTGTTTTTTAGACTATCAATGATAAAGCTATTAAAATACTACACCACAAAAGCCAACAATCTACTTTCAATGCTATAATATATCATTATGTACCCTCAATATAGGACGGCAAGAACACCTAAAGGGACCCTGTCTAATAAGTCATACTTGCAAACAGTCAAAAATTATCAATCTGCAGAGGTTGATCTATCTAGCGACAATTAGTTTAGGCTCTTTCCCAAACAAGACCTGCTTTTGACGTCCCTAATAGAAAAGGCTTGGGAAAACATTGAAACAAAAGAAGAAACTGCTGATAACCAGCAGTTTCTCCTTTTGTCTCAATATTTTCTGTGCCATATTTTACACAAATCCTATATTCAATAACATCCATTTTGTCATTTGTGGCAGATTTTAAAGTAGATCACCCTAAAATTCTGTCGTTTGGGAAAGGGTTAGGACAATTTTAAGTCAGTATCTTTTTGACCTGCCTGCATTTTTAATCTCTAATAATGGCTATGGGAAGCTGGATCTCTAAAGGAAAATAATTTGAAATGCAAACTGTAATTATATTCTTTTTCCGTTGTTGCTGTTGTTGGGTTCTTTTGTTGTTGTTGGGGTTTTTTTTGGCTAATATGCAATGTGCAGCTGCACACGCTCTGACTGCCCCTAACTTTTTTTCTGTCAGAATGATAAAGACAGAGTCCCTTTAATTACAGGCAAAGAAAAACTTGAAGAAGAAACTACATTTTAATCAATTAAAAATACGAAGACCCCAACATCAATATGCTGTTGGCTACATTCAAGAATGCCATGGCTAAGAATTAGTCAAAAAAGTTTTTAGAATGTAAGATTTAACAGGACACTGCTATCAGATTTTCTTTGAAAAAGATATATGACTCTAAATAGAATTGTATCATAAATTGTATTTTTTTATCATTTCATTTAAGATACTTTTTCTTGTTCTTTCAGCAAAATATGATGGAGATCTTATATGAGTAAAAGCATCTATTTTTGACCTAAATCCCACTATGATACTTTAAACAAACCTGTTGATGGAACTGACAAAGACAAGCAAATGATTTTAGTTTTAGTATACATAAATTGACATTATATTAATTGAGCAACAAGTTCTTGCAATGTATATCATTTTAACTTAAAACTGTGTAATGAAATGAAATGTAATTATCGGCTCAGTCCATGATTACTTCAAAACTATCATTTTGTAGACAAGACAAATAAGTGTTTGTGAAAACTGAAGGATGTAAGTGTCATGGCAATCTTGATTTTTGAAATGATATCAGTTATACAATATACTGAAAAGCTTGTGATGTCAGGACAAATGAAGTTAAGGAATTGATTTTATTAATCTTTTTCAGAGAAAAAACTGTTGATGAACCATGGGAATAATGTGCTACCACCATCCATCCACTTTATGGGAAAAGATTCAACACAAAACTAATGTTTTAATGTATTCTTGCATAAAGATAAACATCATGTCAATATTGGGAGATAATAAACCACATAGGAAGGCTAAATATTTAACCCTTTTCCAAACAACAAAATTTTAAGGGGATCCACTTCAAAAAACTGCCACAAAAGACAAAATGGTTGTTATTAAAGAAAGTGTTTGTGTAAAATATGGCACATAAAATATTGAGACAAAAGGAGAAACTGCTGGTTATCAGCAGTTTCTTCTTTTGTTTCAATGTTTTGCCAAGTCTTTTCTATTAGGGACATCAAAACCAGGTCTTGTTTGGGAAAGGGTTAAAATCCAAGAATTCTGTAAGGTCTACCACCAAACTAAAGTGGATTTTTTGCTGGTACCCTTAAAGGTGAAACACATAGAGGGTATTTTTTTCAACATATGGAAAGGCCTTCCACCCTAATAAATTGGAGACATTTTTCAAAGTTTATATTTTTGCTGAACAACACAAAAGGGTCAAATCTTCAGCACAAAGAGGACCTACCACCTAAATCAATTTCCATAGATTTTCTATCAGGTGAAAGACATAAATAATAACAATTCAGGGAAGGGCCTATCACCTAAATAAATTGGAATTTTTCAGAGGTTTTTAAAAATGGTTGATAATTATTATCTCACCTGAGCGACATTTGGAAAAGTGCCGTAAGTATCTGGTAGGAGACCTAAATTAACTTTCCCACCTTTCTCGCCTTGGGCCTTTAAATAACATGCAATTAGTCATACATAAACATGTCAATAAAGTTAAGAACATTCATCTACTATCATCTATAAATGAACTTTGAGCATTGAGGCATAAATGTATCAATATTGTTGCACATTTGTGCCTCAAATTTTATCTAAACTAACACTAATTAACAGCATTTTTGTTCAACGATACAAACTTATGATTGGTGAGAAGAACTACTCTTAATTACCAGCATTTTCATCTTTTTCTTCTAATTCTTATGTTACGATAATTAAGCTTTCAACACCAGTTGTTTTTTTTCTTCATCTATACCAGCTTTCTGTTATGTCAGGAATTCCAATGACTAGCAGATAGCTGCTATTAATTATGAAATACGAATATTTTCTAAAGACAAAAACACAAACAAAATAAAAGTCACAACTAACAAAGGGAAACAATAATATAAGGGAACCCACAAACACAAATGCTTTAGCCTACTTAGCTATTTAGCTTATAATTAAGCTCTCTTTCAGCTTGCTTTCTACAGGAAGGGATTAATTATATAATATTAACCATTTATGGCCTGTAACAATATTCATAAAATTTCATATTCCTTTACATATCCTAAACTTCAAGAATTTGGACTCTTCCAATTTGAAAGCTGTCACACTGCTGCAAACAGGGTGTATATTCACTTAAAATTTTCCGAACAATGGCTTCTATTATCTTTTTTTTATTCCCCAGAGTTTCCCATATATGATAACATCTACTAAAATTAACCCATTACTGCATGGTGACGCCTTTGGACTCCCTTACAAGAAAAAGCTTAGGAAAACATTGTGGAAAATGAAAAAATTGCTTGTGACAAGCAATTTCTTCATTTTCACAATGTTTTCTAACCCAAAATGGAAAGAATTTTAAAATTCCATCAACTTGAAATTGTCGTCTGCAACATCTTTGAATTTGGACCAGTCTAAAATTTTGTCGTTTGGTAATTGTATTCTGAAAGTGATAATTGATTTTTTAATCTGTTCATGTGACTAGATAAACTGCATGCAATTTTTCATTCCCGTAGGCAATGTGCAGGCATAAAATGCAAAGGTTGAAAGAATCCATTCCAACATCATGCACATTTGGCAGATAAAGAGGGAAATGTTTGTTCTTTCTCATGCAGAATTAAACCATTTATAGATTCTGAAAGTCTTAAAAAGAAACCAAAGAAAAGCTCTGCTATGACAAATGTAATGCTATGTGTCTTTCAAAGAGATACAAAATTATATTTTGAATATGGGTAGGCATGAGTACTGGTAATATTGGTATGAACCCTTTCCCAGACAAGACCGGTTTTGACGCCCTAAATAGAAGAGGTTTTGGGAAACATTGAGGCAAAAGAAGAAAGTGCTGATAATCATTACTTTCTCCCTTTGTGTCTCAATATTTTCTTAGCTATTTTTCACACAAATCTAACCTTGATTTACACCCACTCTGTCGTCTGCAGCAGCTTTCTAATTGGACCACCCTAAAATTTAATTGTTTGGGAAAGGGTTAATTGTATAGACTTGTCTATGCTATTGCCCAGCAAGATTAACCCGGGAAAACTTAATTTTCGTGTGCAAAGTCCGTTAGTTGAGCGTCTAAACAAAACATAGCCGAAGTGGGGTCATTACATATGCAGATGTCCCGGGTTAATCTTGCTGGACAATACCCTGCAAAATACCCAAGGTCAGTGCGACAATATTTAAAACAAAGAAGCTCTTCATTGACAATGATTTGTGAATAAACAAATTACATAGATGCAATTAAGTATAATGTATGAAAAAAATCAAAGTACAATAACTATGTTGTCTTAGTGAAGGAATTAAATATTAGCGCTTGACTGACAATAGAAATGTTGTAAAAATAGCCAAGTGAATTATCATCAAAACAAAAACTTTTTTCTTATACTGCACAGGTAATTGCAAGTACATAAAGATGAATGTTAAAGTATGAACTCTTTTGGCAGAATAAAACACATTTTCTTGAAAAAGTTCAAAAAGGAACCTACTTTCAGTTCACTGGGCCATTTTGAAACCACATAAAACACATTTAACCCTTTCCCAAACAAGACCTGGTTTTGACGTCCCTAATAGAAAAGGCTTGGGAAAATATTAAAACAAAAGAAGAAACTGCTGATAACCAGCAGTTTCTCCTTTTGTCTCAATATTTTCTGTGCCATATTTTACACAAATAATGTCTTCACTATCATCAAATTTGTCGTCTGCAGCAGCTTTCAAGTTGGATCACCCGAAAATTTTGTCGTTTGGGAAAGGGTTAAAATACATTAATGTCATTAAACACTCAACATAAATCAAGATAACAGGGAAATATAACATTCAAATAAACACAGAATTTGTTTGTGAAAACACTAATTTCCACAAATAACAAACAGATTAATCAAAGTTCTCTTATAAACCATCTCATTTCTAACAATTATTACAGGTACATCCTCTATAGGCTATTCATTAGAATGACACAATATTGATGATTCAGTACACAATTATGGTAAGTTTATAAGATAATTCATGCTTTCAATACATTGTACTAACCCATGGGAATGTAGTATTTATGTTTTCTTATCCCTGTTATCTAGAGCTCTATGTAACACTAAATACAACAAAGACAGACAGACAGAAAGACAGACAGACACACTTACGTCTTGAATGATAGGGACTCCCAGGTTCTGCATATTATTTATGATACATTTTTCCTCCATGGGTATCTGTGCATGTTGAACAAGTTTGGCAAGGTTTTCTTCAGATATGCCTAAAAAACAGAATCAGTATTTTATATTGTTTGGTTGAAAGTATCTTACACTTTATTCCTTGAAACCTTAACTCTCAATTGAAATATTTTTGAAACAGATTTCATTGACTCTTTCCTAAACAACACCAGGTTTTTAGTTTACTTTTCAAAAAAAGTCATGAAAAAGTGTAGAGAGAAAAGGAGAAAATGCTGAAAACCAGCATTTTCTCCTTTTCTCTCAACACTTTTCAGTGTATTGTAGGGACTCCCAAGTTCTGCATATTGTTTATGATACATTTTTCCTCCATGGGTATCTGTGCATGTTGAACAAGCTTGGCCAGGTTTTCTTCAGATATTCCTGTTAAATATACGTCAATATATGCTATGTTATACAGAATCTCTGTTTTAATAATACATTTGAACCCAGTGAAAAAAAGAGGAATTCAGTGCAAGACAGGAGATAACTGCCAACATTTTCTTGTTTTCTTCATT
Organism: Fragum sueziense; assembly: GCA_963680895.1. NCBI lineage: Eukaryota > Metazoa > Mollusca > Bivalvia > Cardiida > Cardiidae > Fragum > Fragum sueziense. Next base: position 13,907,206 of record OY804605.1, on the reverse strand, counting down.
GTTTTTTAAAGCTATCAGTAATGAGCAATGAGCACATTAAATCATGGTTAAAGTTATGATATGGGCTTAAAAGATTCTTTGATTCAAGGTATATGAAATTTTAGTAAATTCAAAGACTAATTGCCCTATTATTCAAATAAAATTTGCCAAAAACACAAATTGTATCAACAGACTAAAATTACAGGCAGAGTACATGTCATTGCTTTTAAACAAAAACTTTGTAACTGCAGTTTGTTTTAAGCTGCAGTCACTAGGTTTTCAGTGTTGCATCCAGGATGAGCCCAGAGAGGGGGAGATCCCCCATCAAATTTTCAAAAAGGGGGGAGTAAAAATTTTGAGCGTGCAGCAAATAGACTTGTATTTTCTGATCAAATCATGTGTAAACACCGTATGGTAGAGCTACACGCTGATGAGGGAGGTCGTACATGGGGTTCTCTTACTCGATTTTTAACATAAATTACATAACATACCCTTTCAGCACATTAATGTCTTTTTCCATGATTCCTTAATTCGTGATGTTTTATTTCTCTTTTTTTTGTGACCGGGCGCATATTCCTGTACCGGTTCATCCCTGACTAACAAATCGTCAGTTGCAGGTCAGTACCTGACTTGGAAAAGTTCGTAATCCGTTTAGGTTGCATAGATCTAGCTTACCATAGAAATATGGTTTCAATCTATTCTACTATTTCAAACGAACTCCGCATTCGTAAATTTCAACACGCTGTGTTTACACGCTTGAAATCCAATGAATGACGTCATTTGACTGTCACAGCAGTTCTCCGCTATTTCCGTTCTCCGTAGATCAGCAGAGGGATGGTCGTTTTCAATCGGAACTACTCTCGGCCAATCTACGACTAGGTTGCAGTTTACGAAAATAGCCGAGTGTCTTATTACCAACATGGTTACTTCCCCTAATTCAACTGCGTCATTAGGGAATTTCCCAGGAAAACCCTTTTCGGATCAGAATTTTTCAGCGAATTTCACCGATCTTTTTAAAAACATGTTTTGATTTTCTTGTGAAATGCAATTTTGCTGCGCACTGACTTTTGAAGAGGGGGCGATTATTCCCTATTCCACGGGAGTTGCCACCCACGAAATTTTGAAATTGCGGGAGTGAAATTAAAATCAGCGGGAATCGCGCAATCACGCGCCCTGGATGCAACACTGGGTTTTAGTTTAAAAGCTGTGATGTGTTCATCTATTTTCAAGTAATAAATTTTTATGCATAACAGACTACTAAAACAGCCAAGTTCTATATACCAAGGACATGTGTTCAAGAGGACTTGATTCATTAAAATCTCAATGGAAAAGAAAAACCATGTCAGAAAGTGTACATTGCAATCGCTTGGCAAGCATATTGGAAAGGACACAGGCCTTTCAATTCATATCAATTACTAGAAAAGTTCCATGTCTTCATTAAAACATTTCACTTATTATAGAATTAAATCTGATAATGTCATCTAAAGTTTGTTCAACACAAATGATTTGTTAAGTTCGTAAAAGTACTCTAATTAACCCTTTCCCAAACAAGACCTGGTTTTGATATCCCTTGTAGAGAAAGCTTGGGAAAACATTGAGACAAAAGAAGAAACTGCTGATAACCAGCAGTTTCTACTTTTGCCTCAATATTTTTTAAGCCATATTATACACAAATTCTATCTTTATCAGCATCCATTTTGTCGTCTGCAGTAGCTTTCTAATTGGAGCACCCTAAAATTTATTTGTGGTTTGGGGAGGGTTACGCCCTAATCAGCTTGAACATGCTGTGCAGAAGACCTATATATATTAGTATGTAAAGCAATCTTCAAATGTGGAATGTCTCTTGAGTATCAGGAATGAAATGGGAGTTTATATAGGAGTACATACTCTCACTTATCTTAATTAAAGCTTTTCCAAATAACAACATTTAAGGCTATTCAGAACATCAGATTGGCATATAACTACAGCTTAGTTAGTAAAATAAGCAAAACAGTATATAAAATTGATAAAGAAAAAAGAGCTGCCAACCAGTATTTTCTTCTTTTATCCAAGAGTTCAAATTCTGTTTAATTGTTCCTCTGAGACAAGTATCGATTTCTAGCTAATTGAAAAGTAACATTTATGGTGGCTATGGGATTATCAGGAAAATATTTGAAATGATTTATAAAAGCTTCAACTTACATAAAATTAAAACAAATTGATCACATTATCAAACATGGGGGATATAATTTTAGCAGGGTTGGTTGTAGGGTTGGATTTAATGCAAACAATTTCTCATTTGTATTGTTAAGCTAATTCATACAACTACAAATTTCCAGAGTAATTCCCAAGCCAGATCAAACAGCCAATTTGGGCTAACATCTGCTGATTTTACAAAGCCAATAGTCCAGTGGAAAGATTAATAAAATTATTGATAGATTGAATAGAACACAATTTAAAACAGCTTTCCTTTTTTTCCAGTAATACCGCAGCAGTTGGTGTATCTGAACATACAATCAAATCTCTTTATGTCGAACGTCCCTTAGCCGAAGTTCTCCCTATGTCAAAGTAATTTTCAAGTTCCGATTATTTTTCTCTATATTTCTTTATATTTCAACCTCTAAACGTCGTTTTCTCTTGCATGATCTTCCTCTTTACGTTGAACCAATTTCGAAATCCAATCACCTATATTTGCACACATTCACACCTCTATACGACAAACCTCAAACTTACATGATGACAATTGCAATCAAGTAAGTTTTTCACATCTTTCGACCCGTCAACTCGAGTAATCAGCACAGGTGTTTACCTTTATCGAATATCGATTTTTACATGATTGTGTTTGATTGTAGAATATACCATGTAAGCCTGACATGAAACATGTGCTCATATACGTAGAGGAAGAAATATATTGATTTTTCCCTTACAGTGTCGGAATTACCCTTCTCTACCATATTACAGAGGTAGCCAGCAACTCCGACCGACATGACGTGCCCATAAAAGCAATGATGGCCGCCTGTCTCCAAAATATCTCTTCGTTGAACATTCTATATGTCGAAGTTTTCTCGTAGGTCCCACGAAAATCAACATAGAGAGATTAAACTGTATGTTTGTTCCTAGAATTTCTTGCACCAATAAATACAACATTCAATGCCAGCTACCAGCCGCTCATCTGATAAAGATGATATTTCCACTGGTGAGACGCAAATAACCATTACTAAATATCCCAAAAGCTAATGGCAAAGCCAGAATTCCAACCCACACTGTGAAAGATCCCTGAATCAATATCTCGACAAGTGTTGAAAGGATGATAACGGTCAAGCTGATATTGATGAGGAAAGGCATATAAATGAGGTGAAATAAATACAAACAATAAATACCATCAGTGTCTGCAAATAGCAAAGTAAATTTTAGTGATATTTTTTTTTATATCACAATTATTAAAATGGTATCACTCAACATACATAATTGAGTCATTTTAAATCATCACCATAGGATAAAAAGCTTTAACCTATGTCCTGCTGACTTTAAAATTGTTTAAAACAAATTGTTTATTTAAGAGAATTTCAATCAGTTTGTCATAATTTTTTTCTACAATAACTAAATAGAAAGCAGGCAACATCTTTGAATTCGGAGCAGTCTAAAATTTTGTTGTCTGGTAATCGGTTAAAAAATATATATCATACCTCCTTTGTGTATAATATAAAGTAGAATTATGCGAATTTTGTCATAAGCTGTGATGTTTTGATCCAATAATATTGGTACAATGTTTCTCATATGGTCCTTTATCTTTTCTCCTTCAGCGTCCGTGCCCATTGCCAGATCCTGTCGTGAAATAGACACATCAATATTGCAACAAGAACTCAACAATATTAGGCATTCCAAATGCACTACAAAGCATTTAAAAGAAATCGAGCATACAAATCATTTAACCTGCTCCCAAACAGTGACACCTTTTGACAGCTCACAAGATAGAAGAAATTAGATGTAGAATACACTGTGACATCCCTGAAATTATATCTAAAATGTTAGGCCTTCTGATAATTTATTTTCAGTTTTTCTAAAAAGAGCTTTATTTGACCCTTTTATTCATGTGATACATATTAATATTACCTGTTGGACTTTCCACAATTTATACATATTTTTCTGGTTAGCCTTCGTGCAGTCTTCAGCAAGATGTAATTGTGTTGCATATTTGCATGATGAAGAAAATGCTTATAAATAATGCTTATAAATAATAGATCCAGCAATTTCTTCATTTTCCATGATGTTCTCTCATTTGACTCTCTTGAGAAGGTGTCAAAGAGCGTCCCTAAGTGGGAATGAATTTATTTTATTACCTGTTCGACTTTACACAATTTATCCACATTTTTCTGGTAGGCCTTCATACAGACCTCGGCTAGATGGAGTTGTGTTGCATATTTACTCATCTGCCTTTATTTTTTTATTTTTTTCTAGACAGGAGCTTTAATTAGCCGTTTATTATGTGATACATAATTATTGTTGCTTTTCAATGAAAAACTTGTAACTGCAGCTTGATTAAAGCTGCAGATACGTGGTTTCGGCAGAAAAGCAGCGATATAGTCATACCTGTTCAACTTTACACAATTTGTCCACATTTTTCTGATAGGCCTTCATGCAGTCTTCAGCTAGATGTAATTGTGTTGCATATTTACTCAGTTCCTTCTGGTATTGAGGCATCTGTTTCACCATTTGTGATAGATCACGGAGATTAGCCTTTTCCTTGGTTGACATTCGCTTGGCATCAGCGAACTTTTTCAGCTCCTTGGTTACTTGCCTAAAACAAAACATATTTTTTCTTTACCTAGATGTTGTTCTCAGACGCTACCTAACTCTTTCACAAACGACAAAATCCTGTCCAAATTGATCCATTACCAGACGAAAATGCTTTTGACAGAACCAAATTCAAAGGTGCTGCAGACAAAAATTTCATGTGGATGAAATTTAACATTTTTGGTCTCTCTGGGTAGGAAACATTGTAGAAAATGAAGAAATTGCTTGTAACAAGCAATTTCTTCCTTTTTAACAATATTTTTCAAAACATTTATCTTTTGGGGCATCAAAAAAGTGTCCTTAAGTGGGAATGGTTAAGTATAATTTAAGATGAAAATAAGTCTAAATTTTCTGTTATTTTTTCAGTTCCTTCTGGTATTGGGGCATCTGTTTCACCATTTGTGATAGATCACGGAGATTGGCCTTTTCCTTGGTTGACATTCGCTTGGCACCCGCAAACTTTTTCAGATCCTTGGTTACTTGCCTAGACAAAAGTTATCAATCGGTAAAAATGGGAACAGTTCACTTAGCACTTAATTGATATGTTCCCACTAGCAGAAGGGAAAATTTTTGACTAGTTTAAATTCTAAGATGTGCAGACCACAACGTGAAGTGAAGGAAATGTTACATTTTTGGGTCTTTCTTGGTAGGAAACATTGTGTAAAATGAAGAAATTGCTTGTCACAAGCAATTTCTTCATTTTTCACAATATTTTTCAAACGTTTATCTTTTGGGGCATCAAAAAGTGTCCTTAAGTGGGAATGGTTAAGTATAATTTAAGATGAAAATAAGTCTAAATTTTCTGTTATTTTTTCTGATCCTTCTGGTATTGAGGCATCTGTTTCACCATCTGTGATAGATCAGGAAGATTGGCCTTTTCCTTGGTTGACATTCTCTTGGCGTCTGCAAACTTTTTTAGTTTCTTGGTTACTTGGCTGAAGCAATATATTCACGTCTTTCAAAGCATTGTCAATCATGTTCAAAATTTTTTTCAAGCTGTACTTATCACATTTTCGAATATGACCAAGGATATGTTGTATCTTAGATTACTACTTCAGCATGGTAATACTTATTTAAGATTGGCACACAGTTTAGTGTAAGGTAAGAATTCACTTATGTGCAGATTGAAAATTCCCATGGCATTGGTGGGATTTGAACCAAAGCCCTCGTCTTACCATTAAACCACAAGGCCCTACAAAATCTTTCTCAATAATAAACAGATTATTTAATAGACAGACTTTCTAGATGCAGCACCTATAAACTTCCTATACTTGTTTGAATGGAAATAACAATGAATAACAGATAAAATCAGGGACGCAAATTTAAAGATCATCTCAAAACTTACGTGGATACAATAGCAATATGTTGGTGTCTAAGTTCTGCCCATAGTTCATCATTTTCATCTAGTAAAACTTCCTTCTCATTGACTTCATGGCCTGATGTATTTTCATACCTACAAATACACACATGATGAATTGTGATTAAAATTCTATTCATTAAATTTAGGTTTTATTAAAGATACATATTTACAGTTACTTACTTATTTTCGGGGTATTTTGCTGTAAAAATAACTGTACATAGTTAAAATATGGCCTTTAGTTTTTCTCTGTGCAAAATTTCCGCTCTGTCTGATCTGTATTGGCTTAGATTACGACAGATTTAAAACCCAATATCACATCATTTCGTAAACATGATTGCCCGCTTTAAATATTTTACATACTTTTACAGCGCTGCATGATTATCAATTTATGTCATTTACTGTATGAATCTTGTATTCTGTCATATAAAGTCTATAAGCGGCGCGACAACATGCTAAAAGCCAACTTCTGTGTATCATTAGGGATTTAGGCCTGGGGATACTAATGTCCCTTTAAGTCAAACACATTGATTTGCTGACAACATAATAAATGCTTCTTCAAATGTCTTAATTTCATGGTAAAACTATAAATACTTTCTTTCTTGAGAGGCTTGAAAGGTTTGTTACTGTATACTAGTTAATATTAATTGAATGGTGTTTTATAGCAAACTATTCAGCTAATGTCACACAGACCTCAGTTTAATATTTCTTCTGAATGATTTAAACATACTTACTTGTAAGCATCATTTTCTATAGGTAGAAGGTCATATGCCATGGCTTGTAAGGTTAGTTCGTGCAGTAATGGAGATATGGGGTCAAATCCTCGATCAATAATCAGTAGCTGAGACCTGTCCTTCTGGGGGCCCTAAAACACACAGAAAAAATGTTACCACAATTGATACTCTAAAATGTAAGATCTTTTACCTTAAGAGTAGATCTAGATCAATTACTGGCATTTCAATCAATTTTTTTTCTGAAAATTAATAACTAAGCAACTATATTATTATATATTACCGTATAGCATTTTATTTCTGCAGGGTCCAAATTCTGCGTTTTTTCCTGCAATCGGCCGAGTTAAATTTCTGCATAACTTATTTCTGCAGTCTCCCACTTTGCCTGTGAAACCGGTTTTAGTCAGTTGCAAAAATATTTTGAAAGAAGAATTTCAATGCAATGGTAAAGGGATAATCCCATTCACTTATCTTTAAAATCGTTATGGGAAACAATGCCATATACAGATAAGTGTGAAAAGAAAGATGTGTCAAACTGTTACCAATCAGTCTCACTTGTTGAATAATTGTTTATGGATGGACAAAAATGTCTTTTCTACACCTTGATTAAAGCTGTAATTACACCATTTTTGAATGGAATAATCCCATTGTTATGAAATTGCGCTTTGCATCAGGGAGTAACTGTTTAATTTGTTCACTTACTGACTAAAATTGCAGAACAACAACAACCTCTATATTTAGGATTAAAACTTTGCAGATTTTATTTCTGCGGTGTCGTCCAGGACTGCAGAAATAGCAAAAATAAAGTCCCCGCAGAAATAAAGTGCTATACGGTATATTGCTTGATTGCTTGCTTGCTTGGTTGATTGATTGATTGAATTAATGTAGTTTAAACACCTCTTTCATAAGTCATATTAAAGCAGCTACAGCACGTAACCATGAATTCCTGTTCTTTCTCTCACAAGTACTACTACGACATCCTTTCCAAGCCTCCAGCAGCTCGCCCAAATAGATTTACAATTTACCAACCATTGAAAGGAGACAATGGTCAGAAAGGATGTTGGTGCAACCGGGGAATGAACAACTTTTAAGTATCTAACTTTTGTTGGACTAACTGGGCAAACTCGGCATTTCTGTCAAACTTTTCCACAATGTTTTCTTCCAAAACTTGTATCTTGGCAGCCATCAAAAATAGGCCATGGGCCGAACCCAAAAAAAGGCTTCTAAAAAAAAGTTTGCTTCAGGCTAAAGGGTGAATACATAAACTATATATCAAAATAATCCCCATCATATCCTGATTACAAAACAACATTGTTTACCCTAAAGTATGTGGTCACTATAAAGTAATTTGACTTTGAAATACTAGGTAAAGTGTACCTATATCCGGATACAACATAAATTCGGATAAATGGCTTTATGTGTCAAACTGCTGATATTTTTCACGAATTTGTTAGTCCAAAAGGTGTTCCAGCTACTGTTTGACTGTAATGCCAGGTTTTGACATCCCAGTATGGTTAGTAAAACGTGATAACGAAACTATTTTCTGTAATATGCATTTTCTCCTTTGCCAAGAAGGTTTTACACATTATAGCACACAAATCTTCTGCTCTGTGGTGCACTTATTTTGTTACTTTGTAACATTTATATTTTGGACCAGTCTGATATTCATGAATGTCAATCAAAGTGGCAACAAAAGATGGGTTTTGGTGAAATATAGGCCCTATCTGTTATCAACAGGTCTTAAATTGAGACCCATACAACCTAAGTTTCTAGTTACACATACCTTTAACCTTTTCCCAGACAAGACCGGGTTTTAACGACCTAATAAGAAAAGGCTTGGGAAAACATTGAGGCAAAAGAAGAAAATGCTGATCATCAGCATTTTCTCCTTTTGCCTCTAAATTTTCTAGGTTTTATATTTCACAAACCAACTCTTTATCAACCCATATTTTTCACTGCAGCAGCTTTTGAATCATAGCAACGAGACTGGCTACCGTCCCACTAACTTGTTGTTTGGGAAGGGGTAAAAGCAATTTAACCCATTTCCAAAAGGCATGCATTTGACATTTTTCATTAAAAAGCCTTGGAAAAACATTGAGACATAAGAAAAAAATGCTGATAATCGGCATTTTCTCCTCAATATTTTCTGTGCTTTAACCCAACAAAGTGCCATCTTTATCAAAATCCATTTTGTCGTTTGATGCATCTTTCAGATTGTGCAACCCTACAATTTTTTTTATTTTGGAAAGGATTAAGCATCTCTTGCAGGAGTGCGAACGCAAACAATAACATGAAATCCAAGCCAACAGCTGTTCATCCAACATAGGTGGAGAAAATGATTAAGGCAAAAAAGAAGATGCTCGTTAGCTTACTTATAATCTTATAAGATAACAAAAGTAGGCCTATTTTAGATCCTCAAAATTAAACAAAATAAAATATAGCTGTTCATTATATTTCAACACACCAGAAAGACAGGAAAATGATGGTGACTGGGACATAATTGTCTCGTCCATGTATAACCACAGTGTATAATCATGTGATGCAATAATTACTAAATATCTCCAATAACTTTGTTTATATGGGACCGATTTGAATTCGGTTTAAAGCAGAGAATGTGGACAGATCTCACGCATACAATGGACATGGTTGATTTTTGAAAAATCAAATGATAAAAAAGTTATTGAAGATAAACCAAAATTTTGGTTTATCTTCAATAACTTTTTTGTCAGTTGATTTTTAAAAAATCTACTACATCCATGTTATTCCTGACATTTTTCCACCTTCTCTGCTTTAAACCGAATCCAAATTGGTCAAGTATTGACAAAGTTATTGAAGATTATCGGAAATTCTAAATCATGTGATAATACACCGTGATAACTGCAATTCACATTATTTTAGTGAAACATTAAATCATCAAATACTTGTTTTTAACCCTTTCCCAAAAAGCAAAATTAAGGGTTTTCCAATTTGAAAGCTGCTGCAGACGACAAAACAAATTATATCAAAGGTAAAAAATGTGTATTGTACAGCATGAAAAATATTGAGACAAAAGGAGAAAATGCTGATTACCAGTGTTTTCTTCTTTTGTCTCGATGTTTTTCCTAGTGTTACCTAATAGAAAGGTCATATACCGGTCTTGTTTGGGAAATGGTTGAATTGGTCTAAGGTTCAGAAACTTTGATGGTAATTAACAGTCATATTTTAACTATAATGTTACAGTTGTTTTAACATTTAACCCATTACCAAACGACAGAATTTTAGACTTGCCCAAATTCAAAAATGTTGCAGACGACAATTTGAAGTGAATGAAATTGAATACATTTTGGTGTTTCTGTGTAAAAAAAACACTGTGAGAAATGAAGAAATTGCCTTTTAACAAGCAAGTTCGTTATTTTCCACAATATTTTCCAAAGCCTTTATCTTGAGGGGTGTCAAAAAGTGTCATCGTGTGGGAATGCAGGCCCGTAGGAAGCAATTTCATATTGGGGGGACTAAAGCCCTTGTCCTGAATATTGAGGGTGCTAATTTGGATTTTCCCAAAATTTTCAGTGTAAAATTAAGAAAATTCGACATTTTTGCCAACATCCGAGTAATATTCATGGTCAACATTTGAGTGATTTGGGTAGTTTTCACAACGACACATTGTTGTGCACGGTAGTCCAGCTTTTTTGCACAAACTCTTGCTTGATTCACAGGTCATTTTGATGCACCCAAGCTACAGGTATACTTGACCATTTGAAAGAGAGCTGTGATTCTAACATTGTCCACCCATGTCCATCCGGAGAGGGCCGCACCGTTTGGAGCATGCATGTTCTGTATATATGGGCCTGAAAAGTTGCTCTTTGCATATGTAAAGCAAGGGCATCACTGTTTGGAGGCATGCTTGAATCACCAGTACACCCAAACCTGAAGCAATTGTACCGGACATCATTGACCCTGACACATCCTGGCCATCCATACAGTTCACAGACAAACTTTTCCAGATCTTCCTTCAGGTCTTGAGATAATGACAGATGGTTTTTTTCCAATTTGGAGAAGGCATGCTGATATGACACATCTTTCTTCAGCAACTTGAGAGCTTTTACTTTCCCTTTCCCTTTGAATCAGAAGCCTGAAAGACATTAAAATATTTATGATTCAATGTTTTATTCATTTATTAAACCGAATAAACCGATTAAAGGCTTGGGAAAACATTGAGACAAAGAAGAAAATGCTCATTATTAGCATTTTCTCCTTTTGCTTCAATATATTCTATGCTATATTACTCATAAAAACTATCTTTATAAGCATTCATTTTGTCATCTGTAGCATTTTTTCAAAATGTGATCAGTCCAAATTTTTGCTGTCTGGGAAAGGGTTAATTTACCAAATTTATTCAACTTGAAAAATTTAAGAAAAAAATTGGGCATAGCTTCTGCATGCCCGGCTACCTGCCAGGTCTAGGGGCTTCAAACTGCCAGAAAATAGTAGGATAAAGGCCTTATAATTGTAAAGAAAATGAAAGAAGAATTGTTTACATGTATGTATATTTTGTAGCTTTAAATTTGTTTTAAATGGTTTGCCATTTCTCATTTTCATAGTCATGTTACGGTATCCTACTGTAAATAGCCGTGTTTTCTAATGAAGGTTACTTTACAGTACAAAAAACAAATTATGTCCTACTAATCGAAAACTGGAAATCACTGTATATTTGAACATTCAGACACTGCAAACGCTCCATAGAAATACCGAAACGCACAGTGATTACCAGAATGCACAGGATTGACCATACACATTTAACCCAGTAGACTAGCAGACAGCAAAATTTTACTTATCCAAATACAAAGATGATGTAGACGACAATTTCAAGTGAATGAAAAGTTATATTTTTTTGTCTGTGTAGTAATACCAGTGTGGGCAATGAAAAATTGCTTATGACAATTTCTTCATTTCCACAATGTTTTCTTAATCTGTTATCTTGTAGGGCGTCAAAAGGAGTCATTGTGATCTTCATCATCCATTGGTATAAACTGAAAAGCGTAGAACCCTTCCCCAAATAGATCTACTACCTTATTAATGTTCCGGTAATTACTGTGCGTTCCGGTATTTCTATGGACCCCTGCTAAACACAATAATTCTTTAAAAACAATACTCACCTGACATTCACCTTGTTGGTCCTCAGATGACCTTAGACGTCCAGTGTCCCTCCGCTTCGCCCCACATTCAATTCGCTTACTGTTTGTGTACTTCTGGTAGAACTGACGATTGAACCCAATGTCAGGTAAAACTTCGTTACTTTAAGTCAAAATACTCAGGCAATTTCTTTTCCTTTACCATCCACAGTTGCCCAAACATTTGAGCAACTGTACAGCTTCGTCCATGTAACGTCTGTGCATGGAATAAGTCCACCTACATCAAAATCTGAGGTTTGACAGCTGCATTCCTATATGGGGGCGGCCATTTTTCAGGACCGGGCTGAAGCCTTTTAGGCTAAATACTCTCATCTGATTGGTCAATTATGGGCATCTTCAAAGACACTAAAATCGCGTTTTTCTAATTAGTGACCACATAATTTAAGGTAAACAATCCTGATTATGACTTTATACATTAATATCTTAATTACTAAATCAAGTTTTCCCCTTCACCCTCCAGCCTGAAGCACTTTGTCACAATTTGCCGGCTCGGCCCATGGTCTAAAAGATTCAATGTGGGAACAAATTAATTCAAAGCCTACATCTCCCATTGTGTGGTCGTCAGCGTTGTAAGCATCTAACTTTTGTTGTACTAACTGGGCAAATACTGCATATCTGTCAAACTTTTCCACAATGTTTTACAAAGCTTTTATAGTGTTGGGCATATAAAAAGGGTCAGTGTGTTATGCAAGTCCAAATTGAAAGATGTTGCAGACAAATATTTTAGGTGTAGAAAACATTGTGGGAAATGAAGAAATTGCTTGTGACAAGCAATTTCTTCATTTCCCACAATGTCTTCTCCAGCCTTCTTCTTGGTGAGCATCAAAAGAATCAAAATGAGGAATGGATTAATTTCAAGACCTACCTCTCCCATTGTGTGGTCGTCAGCCTTGTAAGCATCTAACTTTTGTTGGACTAACTGGGCAAACTCGGCATTTCTATCAAACTCACTGAAAATATCAGACAAAATTTGTTTGTCATTCCCCACATTTGAATCAAATGTTACATTGTTTTGAATGATTATTTAGTTACTGCATTGATGTATCATCCTTTGCTTTTTTTTGTTTGTGTATGATCACTTTTTTATTTAACACACAACAATCTTTACAACAATTTAGTGATATGTAGATATTTAAATTAATATGTTACAAATGATAAGTTTAACAAGAAATATTTGTAAAACACCAATGCCCGCATTAAGTTTTCATGTTAAGTTTCGGACACACAGATGGACAACAGAAGACAATATGACCTCGATCTTAGGACACTTGTGCATAAACATCATCAGCATTGAATAACTTTTACCTTCTATATCTGACAGCAGGATATTCCCCTAAGCTAGCACATAGTGTCGCTATCTGTTCAGCACACCTCTCCAGATTCATGGTGCGACCAGAGGCTCGGTTTGGATTATAGTAGAATTGGAATGTCTCTTGAGAGTCCAGGGAGTACACCTGTAAATTTTGAGAGCAAACATCTTTAGTTGTAGGGATGAATTGACAATATTTCATATAGGCCTAAGTGAATGAAGTTTTCTATGGGTTTTTTTTTTTTTTTTGTTTTTTTTCGTGTGTATTTTTTTTTTTTGTTTTTACATAGGTAATGTCATGTGAAGGCATTGCCTTGGTTTGAAGTCTTGTCCTAAAGACCGGAGTATATTTTACGCATAAAATTTGGAATTTTGAGAAAAACTAGAAAGACCTGAAGGTCTTGAGTCGCTCCACAGGCCTGATTTTTTTAAAATATTTAATCCAAGTTTTGACTAGATTTTTGAATACTTGTGGTTCTTACAGCAAAAACAAAGTCAAAAGCAGCAATCATGTGGTCAATGCAAAAAGAAAGTACATGATTGACTAATATTTCAGGGATGTTAGAGCAATAATAAAAATGAAAACTGTGATTTTGCCAAATTCAAGGACACATAATTCAGTATGTATATTTAAAATCAAATCGAAATTAAACACATGCAAGATCTTATGGTCACTATCATTCTGTTCAAATTTTGTCTATATTAGTCAATATTCGTGGCTTCAAGAGTGGAAAAAGTGTCGAAAACTGAAATTTTGTCAATTTCAAGGGCACATAACTCAGATTTTAACAGTGTGATCATGTTGAAACATGTTACACATAAGCAAGATCTTGCTTGTCCACAAGATTCTTTCCAAGTATCATCTTGATTGGTTAACATAATATGTGGTTGTTCGAGTGAAAACAAAGTTGAAAATGGCAATTTTGTCAAATTCAAGGGCACGTAACTCATGATGTAAGATTACAATAAAGCTGAAAATTACACTCAGGCAGCATATAATGCTTATATATATTCTGTACCAGTTTTGTCCTGATTGGTCAATATTTGTAGATTTTAGAGTAAAAATAAAGTCAAAACCAGCAAAATAGAGTCGAAAATGGCATTTTTTGTCAATTTCAAGGGCACATAACTCATGCTATAAAATTCAGATCAAGCTGAAAAGTTTACCAAGGCAAGATCTTTTAGTCAGCATCATTCTGTCAAAGTTTTGTCTTGTTTAGTCAATATTTGTAGTTGCTAGAGTGAAAACAAAGTCAAAATAGAGTCGAAAATAGCAATTCTGCCAATTTCAAGGGCACATAAATCATGACGTAAAATTCAGATCATGCTGAAAATTTTACAAAGGCAAGATCTTATAGTCAGCATCATTCTGTCAAAGTTTTGTCTTGTTTAGTCAATATTTATAGTTGCTAGAGTGAAAACAAAGTCAAAATAGAGCCGAAAATAGCAATTTTGTCAATTTCAAGGGCACATAACTCATGATGTAAAATTCAGATCAAGCTAAAAATTTAACCAAGGCAAGATCTTGTAGTCAGAATCATTCTGTCAAAGTTTTGTCTTGATTGTTTAATATTTGTAGATTTTAGAAGAAAACTAAAGTCAAAACCTGCTATTTTAGACATTCAAGGGCAGATAACTCAAGTTTATCTGGTTCAATCCATATTCTTTGAAGGAATCTGAGAGAGGGTCACCAGAGGATCATTCCTGTGAAGTTTGGTTGAAATCCATCCAGTAGTTTTTGAAAAGAAGATTTTTAAAGAAAAAGTTTACGGACGCACGGACGGACGCACGCACGCACGACGGACACACCGTCATGACAATAGCCCGCTGGCCTGAAAGGCCAGTGGAGCTAAAAATGAAAACTTTATTGCATTAACAGTGACTTAATATGTCAAGTAAGTTTTCAATAATCATTTTTAGGTAAATGAAACAAATAAATGACAAGAGAAATCCTCTCATACAAAATTTATACACCAAAGTTATTTATTTAATCCATTACCAGATAGCAAAATGTTAGGCTATTCCAATTTGAAAGGTTTGTCAACAACCCTTTCAAGTTGGTGAAATTTTACAAATTGTTGCATTTCAGGTTAGAAAACATTGTGGATAATGAAGAAATTGCTTGTCACAAGCAATTTCTTCATTTTCCACAATGTTTTCCCAGGCATTTTTCTTGGGAGGGGGGTGTTAAAAAGTGTCACTGTGTGCGAAAGGCTTAAAGATACTTACCTGTGATTCGTAGGGCAGGAATGCTATGTTAATTTCTTTCAGTGTCTTTAGGAATTTTGCACAAGTACTTTTACAGAGTTCATTAAATAATTCATCTGGACAGGCTGAAAATACAATAGATAATTGCAATTAAACACAGGTGTAAATAGCTCTATATGCCTTCTTTGGTTTATGTACAATGTTAAATTTCGTTTATCTCAAGTTTCATGAGAATCTAGAGGAAAACCTCTACCCTATATGAACTAATTCATTGAATTTACATTTTATGATTGGCTAGGCTAGTATTTTAATGGTTCTGTGCCAGCTCCTTTAGTGTAATGCTGTCCCGAACAATTATATCATTTGACACACCTAACTGCAAAAAGGGAAACATTGAGATTAACCAGTATTTTCTCCTTTTGTCACAATGTTTCCTGTGCAATATTGAAAATTTTCTGTCTTTTTCAAAATACATTTTTCATTTGAAGCTGCCTAATAAAATTATTGGACCACCAAAAATTTTTGCCATTTTGGAGACATTTGATAATGATAGAAGGTTTTAACCAGAAAGTTACTACAGAAAAATCCTTACCTTCAGTGAAATACACATGTGCCGATTTATACTGTGGGTTATTCACATTCCAGAAATCTTGCATTAGCGCTCTAATTGACTTCTCTGTCGGTGAAATCAGATAGATGGCTTCTAAACGGGGTAATGGTTCTCTCCTTTTGTTTACATGTTCTACCACTGAAATAAATCAATAAGAATGTTAATGGGGGGTTTACACGGTGTGCTTTTTCACATGTGTTTTTTCACATGTGCTAAAACATACCGTGTAAACCCCAGATAAACCCCAGATAATGGGCCTTATGCTAGCATATGTGAAAAAGCATACGGTTTAGAGCATGTCCTATTTCATATGAAAAAGCACATGGAAATTGACCAATCAGATCTCTGATTCTGGAGATATGACCCGGTAAAATAAATAAATACTGCTCGGCCCCTCATTAATCACTATGAACCCACTGATTCTCTACAGGTAACTGTTAACCAATTACAAGACAACAAAATTTTAGACTTATCTAAAATGAAAGAGGATGAATGAAATTATCACTATCAGAGAAACTGCTGATTATCAGCAGTTTCTTTTTTTGTCTCAATGTTTTCACAAGCCATATCTACTAGGGACATCAAAACCAGGTCTTGTTTGGGAAAGGGTTAATAAAACAAGCATTCTGAAGTATTGCAAAACAATACCAAGTCCCCTACCGGCTTTATATATGTGTTTAGAAAAAGAAGCCCAAAAAATTTCAAAGTCCAGTTGCTGGCATCCGTATCTTACTCAAAAATACTGGACCGGAACGAAACTCAACCTTGTTCTGTAACTTATCAATGCGGGTCTACGTACCAAAAATCAGCTCAATAGCTGCAAGCATTAAAAACAAGAGCCGTCACAGACGGATTATGCTCCCCGAATAAGTGTTTGTCACAAAATAAAAACTATCATACATTAAGCCCCCTTTTCCCATGACAACTTTTTTTTGTCCACACATTATTTATAGAATATGGTCTAGAACATCCTATTTATTACATGAGCACAAAATTTCATTAAATTCTGCCCATTAGATGAAGAGAAATAAGAGAAAAACTATTTCTTACACTAAGGCCCCTTTTCCCATGACGCAGCCTTAAATTTACAAACCGAAAAAAAGGTCCCTAGGTATTGACCCAGGGAGTTCACATGTGAAGTTTCATTGAATTTGGTCCAAGGGTTGCTGAGATATGGCTGTGGACGGACGGACGGACGGACACACGGACACACGGACGGACACACGGACACACGGACGGACGGACGGACGGACAGCGTGGTGACTATATGCTCCCCCGAAATTTTTTCGGGGAGCATAAAAAGTCTGGAAAACTGTGATTTCCCAGAAATTTTCTAAGTCCAGCATCCGTATCTTCCCCAAAAATCACTGGAGCAGAACGAAACTCAAACTCGTTCTGTATCTCATCAATATGTGTTCATATACCAAAAATCAGCTCAATACCTGCAAGCGTTTAGAAAAAAAGTCTGGAAAACTGTAATTTCCCAGTAATTTTCTAAGTCCAGCATCCATATCTTCCTCAAAAATCACTGGACCGGAACGAAACTCAAACTTGTTCTGTAACTCACCAATGCAGGTCTACATACCAAAAATCAGCTCAATAGCTGCAAGCATTAAGAAAAAAAGTCTGGAAAACTGTGATTTCCCAGAAATTTTCAAAGTCCAGCATCCATATCTTCCCCAAAAATCACTGGACCGGAACGAAACTAGAACTTGTTCTGTAACTCACCAATGCGGGTCTACATACCAAAAATCAGCTCAATAGCTGCCAGCATGAAGAAAAAAAGTCTGGAAAACTGTAATTTCCCAGAAATTTTCTAAGTCCAGCATCCATATCTTCCTCAAAAATCACTGGACCGGAACGAAACTTAAACTTGTTCTGTAACTCATCAATGTGGGTCTACATACCAAAATTCAGCTCAATAGCTGCCAGCATTAAGAAAAAAAGTCTGGAAAACTGTAATTTCCCAGAAATTTTCTAAGTCCAGCATCCATATCTTCCTCAAAAATCACTGGACTGGAACGAAACTTAAACTTGTTCTGTAACTCATCAATGCGGGTCTACATACCAAAATTCAGCTCAATAGCTGCCAGCATTAAGAAAAAAAGTCTGGAAAACTGTAATTTCCCAGAAATTTTCTAAGTCCAGCATCCATATCTTCCTCAAAAATCACTGGACCAGAACGAAACTTAAACTTGTTCTGTAACTCATCAATGCGGGTCTACATACCAAAAATCAGCTCAATAGCTAACCCGGTTTAGAAAAAAAGTCCGGAAAACTAATTCACCGGACTGACGGACAGACGGACGGACGGACGGACGGACGGACTGACGGACTGACTGACGGACAGAGTGCAAACCTAAAGTCCCCTTCGGCTTCGCCGGTAGGGGACTAACAAAAAAGTTGTCTAGAAATGGCTTAGAAACATGAGAATT
Source organism: Fragum sueziense (assembly GCA_963680895.1). Lineage (NCBI taxonomy): Eukaryota > Metazoa > Mollusca > Bivalvia > Cardiida > Cardiidae > Fragum > Fragum sueziense. The sequence goes on along the minus strand of OY804605.1, from coordinate 13,888,633 downwards.
AATATAAATTAACCCTTTCCCAAACAACAAAATTTCAGGTTGATCCACTTTAAAAACTGTCACAAATGACAATATTGGAATTATTAAAGCTAGAATTTGTGTAAAATATGGCATAGAAAATATTGAGGCAAAAGGAGAAACTGCTGATTACCAGCAGTTTCTTTTTTTGTCTCAATGTTTTCAAAAGCCATATCTATTAGGGACATCAAAACCAGGTCTTGTTTGGGAAAGGGTTAATAAAACAAAAAAGTTGTCTAGAAATGGCTTAGAAACATGAGAATTAATATAAATTAAGCAAACTTACATGTAATACCCTCGGACATAATTTCATGCATTTTCAGCAGGATGAGATCATCCGCATGCTGAGTTGGTCCACAATCTGATGATTTTGATGGGGTTTTTATGCCCTTTCAGGTAAATTCTCTGGAAAACATTGTGGAAAATGAAGAAATTGCTTGTGACAAGCAATTTCTTCATTTCCCACAATGTTTTCCTTTCATATAGAACAAAAGATGTAATATTTCATGATCATGAAATTGTCGTCTGTAACAACTAAGGGGTTCCGAGTTCGATCCCCAGTAGCGAAGGTTGTTCTTGGCTTTTCATTGGCCAACATATTTGGCGCGAGTACTGGTTGAATTTCAGGAGGCTCAATTAAGAGGGATTAAAATAAGTTGAAGAAACTTGCTTCCCAATTGATTTAATATAAATATTTTCAAAGGAACCTCTGAAGAAGAAGAAGAATACTGGGTTAATATTGTCTTCTCACTTTGCTCTGCTACATCTTTGAATTTGGACCCGCCTAAAATTTTGCTATCTAGTAATGGGTTAAATATCAGAAGAATTTACACTTACATGTAATACCCTCGGACATAATTTCATGCATTTTACAGCAGGATGAGATCATCCGCATGCTCAGCTGGTCCACGATCAGAACTCTCCATTCACTCTCCTTCTTAGCCGACTTGATGACGTCGGACATCAATTCTGAAATGAAATTTACCAAAACCAATTAACTAGCTTTAACCCTTTTTCAAACAGCAAAACTTTAGACTTCCAATATGAAAGCTGTGGCAAACGAGAAAAATGATATTGTTTTTAGATAGGCTTTGTGCACAATACAGCTTAGAAAATATTGAGGCAAAAGAAGAAAATGCTGATTATCAGCATTTTCTTCTTTTGTCTCAATATGCTGGCTATTGGCATTTTCCCCATTTGTCTTTATATTTTATTTCACTAGGCTTGTTATGTTATAAAGCCCTAAATGCTCAGTATCTTAATGGCCAACTGATTAAGATGGCTTGTCCATGTTGAACGCAGCACTGGTTGGGTGTCCAAGGTTCGTACTATCAACATACGAGAGAACTGAGTGCGTGGACGTAGTTTAAAACATAAATTCTAAATATTGAATCAGTCGGCATGACGTCATAGCCTCACTTTCATTTTTTCATCGAGGGTACTACCTCGGTCTTTATCGTTACGGGATACCAACTTTGGGGCAGATTATTTCAAAAATCCATCGTTAAAATTCATAAACAAAACTCTTTCTTTAAAGAATGTGATTTAAACTTCCTAACTACCAACGCATTTTTAATAATCAGGCGTAGTCGTCGAGATATTAATGCTGAAAGTTGGTAATGCTTCAACGAAAACGACCGAAGCTTTCACCTCCACCGAATGAGTGCGGGTCCGCTGACGACGTTTTTGATTGGCTGAAAGGATTGTGCCGACTGAATCAATTAATTTAATTACAAATTTAAATAATATTTATTCTAAATAATACATAATTCAGACAATAAAAAAATGAATTAAAAACTATCATGATATTTTATACCAAATATTAAGATATAATTTCAATATATTATACAGTGCTATATAACCTATATTGAGGCCGAGTTCGACAGGCCGAGTTTGTATGCAGGCCGAGTTTTTGTAAGGCCGAGTTTTTGTAAGGCCGAGTTCACTGTACCCCGTCCGCACTTTATGACTGATGACATTTTTGATTGGCTGAAGGGATTGTGCCGACCGAATCAATAGAATCAGTCGGGATGACGTCATAGCCTCACTTTCATTTTTTCATCGAGGGTACAACCTCGGTCTTTATCGTTACGGGATACCAACTTTGAGGCAGATTATTTCAAAAATCCATCGTTGAAATTCATAAACAAAACTCTTTCTTTAAAGAATGTGATTTAAATTTTCTAACTACCCACGCATTTTTAATAATCAGGCGTAGTCGTCGAGATATTAATGCTGAAAGTTGGTTATGCTTCAACGAAAAAGACCGAAGCTTTCACCTCCACGGAATGAGTGCAGGTCCGCTGACGACGTTTTTGATTGGCTGAAAGAATTGTGCCGACCGGGTCAATAGACAAAATGGAAACTCTTTTCAAAAACCATTTTATTTGCTTGATCAGACTGTCAGTTGAAAAGAAATAAAAGCAGTGTTACGATTCCTGAGTAGGTGTGGTCATTTAGGGATTTTCAAAAGAAATGTTTCTCTAGAACAGAAGGTTGAAATCTGAAAGTGCTGTGACCTGTCACCTGTAACTTAGCATAATTTGGGAAGCCAGAAAATTGCTGTAAGGAGTAATCCGAGTCTTCTCTGATGTAAATACGCTTTTTGATATTTTGATTTTTCGCTATTTACATCAGAGAGCGTTGCTCTTTGAAAATATCAAGAAGTTCGCAACTCGATGTTGCGCATCGTTCACCGTCCGATCTTAAACGATATCCTTAAAACGCCTGATGGTATCGATAAATGAACCATTTATTGTTATGACTGCTAAAAAAATTACGACCAAAAAGTATTGCCAAAAGGTTTACAGGCAATGTTTTGCAACAAACCTCACCTGAGCAGCCTTTGTTTACCTTGACCTTCCACTCAAAACCAAAGGTTATACTCTTCCAGCAGGCCGATTTGAAATGAAATTTTTGGTCAGGTATGACAAAAAATGATTAATTGATCTATACCCTACAGTGTTTTACCGAGTGATTCAATATGATACACAAAAACAAAGCTTCACTACTTGTAACGTTACCGAACTTTCCGCTGTTTTCAAAGGGCAACGCTCTCTGATGTAAATAGCGAAAAATCAAAATATCAAAAAGCGTATTTACATCAGAGAAGACTCGGATTATGTAGGGAGTAACCGCAAAGACTCGAATTTATCAGATCTATGCCTAATGTTGGCTTTATTCGAATGTAAGAGGTAATTAATTAGAACAATAATCTTTTAAGAAACACTAAATTAATCAAACTTGGAGCTGTAAGATCGTTGAATTCGTAGAAATAAATATATTTACTGTCGTTGACAGCCTTCTTCAACGCCATTTTGAATGACTAATATAAATAATGGACTGGTTCTCTATGGGTTACAGTCAAAACGACCCAAGCTCAACACGGCCCATGATCAGAACGACACATTTTTTATTTAAATAATTTTCTTTTAGAATATAATTTTTTTATTGCATATTTTTAGCTTAAAATGCATAATTTTAGTTTGGAATTGCAATATATTTTGTTTATGTCTTAATTGTGATTCAAATTTTTGTTCTGAAATAATATTCATCGTGTATTTTTTATCATCTGGTTGTTGATTGGACAAGATGTGACACTATTTGCATTTATCAAATAAATATCTCATGCTATGTTTATTAATGTTATGATTGGATCAAATAGTAGTTCATTGATCTCTTGATTATGCCTTTTTAAAGTCGAATGTGTATCATGTGAATGTAGGTTTAACTTTAATCCGAGTCTTCTCTGATGTAAATACGCTCTTTGATATTTTGATTTTTCGCTATTTACATCAGAGAGCGTTGCTCTTTGAAAACAGCGGAAAGTTCGGTAACGTTACAAGTAACTTGAAGCTTTGTTTTTGTGTATCATATCGAATCACTCGGTAAAACACTGTAGGGTATAGATCAATAAATCATTTTTTGTCATACCTGACCAAAAATTTCATTTCAAATCGGCCTGCTGGATGAGTATAACCTTTGGTTTTGAATGGAAGGTCAAGGTAAACAAAGGCTGCTCAGGTGAGGGTTGTTGCAAAACATTGCCTATTAACCTTTTAGAAATACTTTTTGGTCGTAATTTTTTCAGCAGCCATAACAATAAATGGTTCATTTATCGATATCATCAGGGGTTTTAACGATAGCGTTTAAGATCGGACGGTGAACGATGTGCAACAATTTGTTGCGAACTTCTTGATTTTTTCAAAGAGCAACGCTCTCTGATGTAAATAGCGAAAAATCAAAATATCAAAGAGCGCATTTACATCAGAGAAGACTCGGATTAGTTTAAATTCTTTGTCAACAATTAATTTATGATATAGTATTTGATATTTCTTAAATTGTGAATGTACATAAAAGGTTGGTTAAAAGTATTGACACATATCTATTAAAGGGTTTCGGAACTAATACAATCAAAATTAGCTTCAATACAAGCAATCATAATAGGTATTCTGGCTCCCTGTCGTACTATGTATTTTAGTACGTCAGCAGGCACCAACTAGTAACAATAGTGGGGGAGCTTAAGTCCAAAAAGTGGCACAATACTTCACTTTATGATACAAGCACCAAATTTGGCACAGATGTTGCTCAGAGTGTACTATTTTCAAAACAAATGGTATCCACGATGAAAAACCAAAATGGCGGCCATTTTTCCAAGATGGCCGCCATCTCTAGAGGTAAAAAAAATCAGAAAAAAAGACTTCCTTTCGAGATGCAAGCACCAAATTTGGCACAAATGTTCCCCAGAATATACTCTTTTCAAAACATATGGTATACACCATGACAAACCAACATGGCTGCCAAATTCTGAGATGGCCGCCATCCCTATATTTAAAGAAAATCAAGAAAATACTTCTTTTTGAAGATAAAAGCACCATATTAAGCTCACATGTTCATAAAAGTACAATTTTTTCAAAACATATGGTATCCATCTTAAAAATTCAACATGGCTGCCGTTTTCCAGAATGGCCGCCATCTTCATAGTAGAAAAAATCTGAAAAAATCCTTATCTTTGAGATACAATCACCAAATTTGACACAGATGTTTCTTACAGTTAAATGTTTTCAAAAAGCAAGATATCCATAGCGAAATCAACCTTGTTGCCATTTCCCAAGATGGCCGCCATTTCTGTAACTCAACATATTGGAAAATGCTTCTTTTTGCAATATAAGCACTAAATGTGGCACACATATTCCTAGGAGTGTATCATTTTTAAAAATAATGGTATCCACTTTGAAAACACAACAACATGGCTGTCATTTTCAAAGGTGGCTGCCATCTATATATAGATCTCAACATTTTCGATGTAAAAAACAGAGTTTTTACACAAACGTTTTTTTTGTGGAGTAGATGTTTGTAAAATATTTTATCATACTTGAGGTATCGTAATGTGCTTCCATTTTTTTTCAAAATGGCTTTAGTATGTATATACATGTAGATAATCTAGTTTTCAATTCGCCTTACTTCAACATTCATTTCGACATTCATTACAACATGTTTCTTCAAAAAATCATGTATAACCTGACTTTGATAACATTTGCAAAGCAGTTGTAACGTCTAGTTTTGGTTATGTCAGTTATGTTTTTGCTGTTGGTTATGTTTGTGTTTTTAGAGGATTGTAACTAAATGTGTTATTATTTTGTTTTTTGCAATGCGCATCAAAGTTTCTGCATGTTAATAGCGCGGTCCTATTCATGGAATACTATCCTTGTAGGTGAAGACAAAACAGCTGACATTTCAATAGGCCTATATGGTGGCCATCGATTATCATCTATACAAGTATTAAACTATAATTCAATATAAACAAATTTATAGTGTTCAATCCTTCATAAATTGTCATTGAAACATCAAGAAGTAATCCCTTAACAAGCTTTGTCATCGTAAAAAAATTGCTTCCCACCAAAATAGTTGTCTTAGTATAAAATTAAAGACATGGGTTCTTCATGGCCAATGACAAATCATAAACTACAAACTATGAAATACAAAATATAGATTGTTTCTGCAATATAAAGGAAGTAACTTATTCGTTCTACGTATTCTACGTATATCGTTATTCTGTACAAAATATGTAATGGGCTGAGAGGCCTTAAATACAATTCTTAGAGAATAAACATCAAATGATGATAAAATAATAAAGTTATCCATATTTTTAAAATATATAATAAACAACAAACCCTGTTGTCAGTTAAAGGGACATTTCATTCCAATTCCATTTTTTTAAGGTATGTCTTGATGCCAAGATTGGTTATTCTAATGAGTATAAATACTATTTGTTTTTGAAGTTGTTGCCAATAAGCGAGAAACACGCATTTAAAGTTGAGACATAATCGATAAATTGCATATAAATCCGAACTGTTGTCCACAACAATTTGTTCAATTTTAACACAAAAATATAAATTTTTCGTAAACGGCGCAATATTTTGGCTTGAAATTTTCAGAATTTTCATAAGGAAATATGCTCTTTCAGATGAAAATAAAAGTAAAGTTTATGACGAAAAAATCTGAAATGTCACTTTAAATAGGGAATTAATAACGCATAACATTGAATGTACAAACAGTTGGGGCCTTTTTAGATATATCTGACAAATCTTTCACTTAATAAAAATGTGCATGCACAAAATATTCCTTACTGTATACTTTGATATATAGTCACATATAATTCGCAGAACATACATTCTTCAAAATGCATGGCATCGTCCTGAAAAGTCAAAACACCTTAGTGATTTCAAATAAGTCCACCTTTACTAAAGTCAAAATAGTGATCTTTGATTTTGTCATGCAATCCCCCATTTTGCACAAATGTTTCTTAGATTATATTTTCTTCAAAATGCCGTACAGTATAGTATCTGCCATGAAACACTAACAAAGCTTCTGCAAAATTTGTGAGATAACTGTATACAATTTTTAAAGGTTCAAATATTTGAAAGATCTACAAAATGATCACAATGACACTAAGTTGCAGCTTAATATATTAAAAGTTGTTGATACATAATTGTGGCTTTATTTGTATCAAATCGTCAATTACAACTTAAAGGAATGTTTTTAAAGTGGTAGCCAAGTAGTTCTTTAACACACCATGGTGAAAATTTTGACCAAGACGATTTCACAAGAACAGCAATACTGACAAAATTGTTTGGTTAACAATGAATTCTAGTTAGTCCGTCAAATTTGGAAATTATTTTGTTATTGAGCACAAGAACAATTTTGCTATAAATCGTCATAATCTTTATCATGTTATGACAAAAGTATGGCTATGTAAGAAATCCTATTTCACAAAGAATAACTGATCCACAAAAACTTGAAAAAAATGGTGCTTGTAACCTAGGAAATTATTTTGACCCATATGTGATCTACAGAGATGGCAGTCATCTGGGAAAATGGCAGCAATGAGGTTGTTTTATCTTGGTGGAAACCATTATGTCTGAAAATAGTATACTCTGAGAAACATGAGTGCCAAATTTGGTGCTTATATCACAAAAAGAAATATATTCCAATATTTTAAGTATAGAAATGGCGGCCATCTTGGTAAATGGCCACAAGGTTTATTTCACCTATGGATATCTTGCTTTTTGAAAACAGTTCACTCTAAGAAACATCTGTGTCAAATTTGGTGATTGTATCTCAAAGATAAGGATTTTTTCAGATTTTTTTTCTTCGATGAAGATGGCGGCCATTCTGGAAAATGGCAGCCATGTTGGATTTTTAATGTGGATACCATATGTTTTGAAAATAGTGTACTTTTATGAACATATGTGCTTAATTTTGTGCTTGTATCTTCAAAAAGAAGTATTTTCTTGATTTTCTTTACATATATGGATGGCGGCCATCTTAGAAATTGGCAGCCATGTTGATTTTTCATGGTGGATACCATATGTTTTGAAAAGAGTATATTCTGGGGAACATTTGTGCCAAATTTGGTGCTTGTATCTCGAAATGAAGTATTTTTCTGATTTGTTTACTTCAAAAGATGGCGGCCATCTTGGAAAAATGGCCACCATATTGGTTTTTCATCGTGGATACCATTTATTTTGAAGAAAGTACACTGCGAGGAACATTTGTGCCAAATTTGGTGCTTGTATCACTAAGTGAAGTATTTTGGGATAAGCTCCCCTACTACAATGGTGGCCTCCAGTTAGACTGGTTACCGCCCTTGAAATCTACTTCGGATTTAAATACATCGTATACAACGGGTACCAGTTTAGCCTCCAGTGGGATGATTTCACTACAAAGATAAAGTGCAAAGTCCGTTAATTTTGAGAGCAGAGAAGTCACATTTATGAAATAGATCGTTTTCGGTATAACTTTAACACTAGCAGTAACCGTTTTAAACGACCATCACGCTAATCCGAAATAAAGCGGTTTTAAAGTAGGTTAGATGTAAATACTCAACAGACACATGTTTAATTCATTTATTAAATCATATAAGGTCACATAATGCATTGGAACTCTACACTGGCACGATTATGCTCGATCTACAGAAAGCCTTTGACACTGTCGATCATAGGATTCTGTGCAATAAATTGCATACAATGGGTGTTAAATCCATCAAGTGGTTTCAATCATACCTAACAGCCGATGACAGTTGGTCAATGCAAACAGCACAAAGTCTGATTAACTACGTGTCAACTGCGGGGTCCATCAGGGCAGTATTCTGGGGGTCACACTAAAACGCGGACGCTAACTATAGACAAAGAAGGAAAATGCAGACTATAAGATAAAGAAGGAAAATGCGGACTATAAGATAAAGAGTGATTTTGATTTTGTACTTAAAAAAAGACTCATTATTAATTTTTAAAATTGTTTGTTATGTCAAAAGTATTAACGAATATTTATATTTTATGAAGTTGAATTTGATGAAATGAAAAAAAAAACTTTGTGGGTGAAAAAAAATGTTTATTTCATAAAATGGATTATCATATAACGTATTGAAATGTACATTTTATAAATTGTACAATTTGTCTAATTCTTTTAATATTTTGATTTATTTTCAGATTCTGCTGACTTAGACCTTAGCGCTAAGAAAGAAATGTGGATCAAATAACATGGAGGGAATCAAACTCCACACAGCGACAATGCCTTACATTATCACTGCAGGCATATAAATCACGTGACCATGGTGAATGTCACGTGATATCGTAAAGATGGCGGAAATTCATTTATATTTCTGAAATCATTCTTTAAATCTCTTATTTTTTATTTGGGGATTCATATCTGCCACCTCATATTCTTTGAACATCACTAAAAGCAAGTTTACTTTTTGAAATAAAAATCAAAATAAAAAAATCAATTACCTGAAATCTTGGTAACTCTAGCTGTGCCGGCAGAGATCTCCCCAATCCCAATTCAAGGGAGATAACTGCGAAGGAGATTGGGAGGGAATTTGCTGGCCATTCACAAAGAAGGAAATTGCGGACTATAGACAAAGAAGGAAAATGCGGACTATAAAATAAAGAAGGAAAATGCGGACTATAAGATAAAGAGTGGATTTGATTTTGTACTTAAAAACATACTTATATTAATTTCTAAAATAGTTTGTTATGTCAAAATTATTAACGAATATTTATATTTAATAAACTCGAATTTGGTGAAATAAAAAAACAACTTTGTGAATGAAAAAAAAATGTTTGTTTTGAACATGAACTGATTTATTATAACGTATTAAAATGTACATTTTCAAATTGTACAATTTGTCTAATTCTTTTTATATTTTAATTTATTTTCAGATTCGTTCTGGCAACTTGACATTATCTAGCCTACACAGATTGAAATTGTGGACCATAACACTAAGAAAGAAATACGGACCAAATAACATAGAGGGAATTTGCGGACCATACACAAAGAAGGAAATCACGGACTATAGACTAAAGAAGGAAAAAGCGGACTCTAAGATAAAGAAGGAAAATGTGGACCAAAGAATAAGAATGAATTTTGAACTGATTTAATACTGAAAAATAAGTTATATTTATATCTGTAATTGTTTACATTATGTCAATATTTAGTATGAATGCAAAATTAATTTTATACAGTTAAAGTTGATAGAAAAAAAGACTTTACTAATGAAATGAAATGTTTATTTAATGAATCACGTCATGATATGATATAATGAAATCTACACGTTTGTAATTGCAAAATTTGTTATTTTTTATTTTTATTTTTTTGTTTATAGGTTTTTCTATTGAGACAAAAGAAGAAAATGATCATTTTGCTGAATCTAACTTAATTTACATATCTATAATTTCATTATATATTAATATCAACAGCATGTCTACAAGAGAGACAGGCACGCGTTTGTCACCTCTGAAGATAATCGCTTGTATGGTGTCCAATCGACAATTGAGATTAGGCAGACGTCACACAACCGATTATGTTCAGAGGTGACAAACGCGTGCCAGCTTGACACGCTTCACACTTCTGTTTATCCTTTCCCTAACTGCACGCTTCACACTTCTATTGACCATTCACCAAACTACAAACAATAGACAGTTCTGATTTGAAATCCTTTCTCTTACTACAAAAAATGAAGATCAGAAAACATTAAGACAAAAAAAGAAAATGCTAATAATTACCACTTTCTTCATTTTTCTCAATGTTTTCCCACAGTGAAAACGCGATACTGATTGAGAAAGGGTGCTGACGATCTGGAGGGGTCAGAAAACATTTAAGAAAAGAACAAAATTTTGTAAAAGGGTGAGAAATATATTTAATAGAGGCAAGTAACATTTATAATAGTAAATAAGATTATAGCCATAATTTAAAAGATTTTCATACAAAAATTATTGAAACGAAATATACATATTTCAAGCTGTATATGAATTGCAATTTTATCAATCATTCATAGTTGACGAAGACATAAATTTTATTTTTTTTCTAAGTACAAAATCAAATCCACTCTTCATCTTGTAGTCCGCATTTTCCTTCTTTATCTTATAGTCCGCATTTTCCCTCTTTGTCTATAGTCCGCAATTTCCTTCTTTGTGTATGGCCAGCAAATTCTCTGTATGTTATTTGGTCCGTAATTCTTTCTTAGTGCTATGGTCAGCAGAATCTGAAAATAAATCAAAATATAAAAACAATTAGACAAATTGTACAATTTATAAAATGTACATTTTAATACGTTATATGATAAATCATTTTATGAAAAATAAACATATTTTTTCATTCACAAAGTTTTTTTTTTTATTTGATCAAATTCAACTTCATAAAATATTAATATTCGTTCATACTTTTGACATAACAAACAATTTTAGATATCAATATGAGTCTTTTCTAAATACAAAATCACTCTTTATCTTATAGTCCGCATTTTCCTTCTTTATCTTATAGTCCGCATTTTCCTTCTTTGTCTATAGTCCGCAATTTCCTTCTTTGTGAATGGCCAGCAAATTCCGTCTATGTTATTTGGTCCGCATTTCTTTCTTAGTGCTATGGTCAGCAGAATCTGAAAATAAATCAAAATATAAAAAGAATGAGATAAATTGTACAATTTATAAAATGTACATTTTAATACGTTATATGATAAATCATTTTGTGAAATAAACAATATTTTTTTTCATTCACAAAGTTTGTTTTTTTATTTCATTACATTCAACGTCATAAAATATAAATATTCGTTAATACTTTTGACATAACAAACGATTTTAGAAATTAATATGAGTCTTTTTTAAGTACAAAATCAAAATCACTCTTTATCTTATAGTCCGCATTTTCCTTCTTTATCATATAGTCCTCATTTGCCTTCTTTGTCTATAGTTCGCAAAATTAGCGTCCGCGTTTTAGTGTGACCCGTATTCTGGGCCCACTTCTATTTTTATGTAGTCTGGTTCCCGTACCTGAAATCTACTACGGATTTAAGTACGGTAATAGCTAATATCTGACGGTCACTCAGACGGCCTGGACAGGTGACGCTTTCCATACACCGAGCCGTTTCATTGGTTTATCGATTATATCGATTGACCAATCAAAGGACAGAATGCAGTACCTGTTCCCAGTCGTAAATTCAGTAATTTACACGAATGGGTACCAGTCTAATTTTTATGTTGTGTAAACGACATGTCAGCCAGTGTGGGGTCCGAGTGCAAACTGCTGCTTTACGCAATTCTATATTCGCACAAAAATCCTGAAACAATTTCAAATAAACTTAGCAAGGAACTTAAGTCATGTAGTGAATGGCTAACTGACAACAAGCTGTCTCTCCACCTGAGCAAGACGGAAAAACACTTAGTACTGCTCTTATTCAATGCCACTTCGATTATTCTTGCTCATCTTGGTACGGTGCCGTTAATAAATCACTCGAGAAAGAGCTCCAAATTATGCAGAACAAGGTCATCAGATATGTTAAAGGTTACAACAATAGGAAAAGAATAGATTTTCCAATCTTCAAAGACTTGGGGTTCTTATATATTGAACTTCGAGTAAAGCAAATGCGTCTAAACCATGCTCATGGTATATTCTATGGCAAATGCCCAAAATATATGAAAACAAACTTTACTAAATTGAGTGATTTACACACACATGATACCAGATCAAGTGAACTAAATTTTCATATTCCCCTGTCAATCAGCATGCTGTTGGTACTTTTCACTATAATGCCACCAGAGACTGGAACAGTGTTCCACTAGAACTGAGAAGAGTGAAAAATATCAATGATTTCGAATGTGGTGTAAAAAAGTTTCTGCTGGAACAAATGGAAAATGAACACACAAGTAATTTTGTTAACTTATGATGTGTATTATCACGATTACCAATGATAATTATGTCACCTAATATAATATAAATTTAGAATTGCTCATTGCATTGCTGGCTTGCGACAAAAGCTTTATACAAGCTGTGGGCGCTGGACTTGTGTCGGAATCCGACAAGTATTTTGAAATTTACTTGGAAATCTGCTGATGTTTTTTTTTATAGCGGAATAGGTTGGATAAGGCATTGTGGCAAAAGAAGAAAATGCTGATAATCAGCATATTCTCATTTTGCCTCAAAGTTTTCTATGCTATTACATTAACTCTAATTCTGAGGTCTGATACAGCTTCCAAGTTGAACCACCCTTACATTTAGCCCTGTGGGAAAGTTTTAACATATATGTATATAATACTTACTAGATCATTTTGGTATAACTGCCTGCCAAAGTTTTGTACCGGCTAAGCTGCTGTTTTTATAACTTTTAGTCTATTATATTCAACCTGTAAATGTTAGGACCCCATTGGAAATAAGTTTAATAGCTTTTATGGGCTATCCTAAGTTAAATATCAACCACCTAAAAAATTATTTATAGACTACTGGCAAACTTTTAAAAGCTTGGCACAAATAAAATTTTGGCTTGCATTTTTATGTGCATTAAATGAAGCTATATATACATATTGTTAATATGGTAATATATTTGTAAATGGTGATATTTAATCTGAATAAGTACTACCATCACTGCTACTACTACCAAGTAGATTCAAGAAGGTTAATCCAAAAACTAAATAAGAGTTATCTCTCGAAGTTGGTACCGTCTCATTATATGCATTGCAAAACATCGACTTATTTGCCATAATGTGAATAAATAATGAGTAAATGTTTCTGATTTGGAAATAATGTATTATCCTCCCATGTAAGTTAAATCTCAGTAGATTTTATGCCTTTGAATAGCGAAAAGCTACGTTTCAAAAAATGTGGGTGGTAAACATACTTTTTAAAGTATGTTGGGGGGGGATAATAATTATCAGCATTTTATCTTTAAATACTCTGGAAAAATTGCATTAGTTTGGAAATGCTGGCAAAAAATGTATTTTCTCGATGGCGTCAATGCAAGTCTGAAAGATGCTGTGTACATATGTCGGATTGTCCTTCAAGATAAACTGGTACGGGCACTGCAACAAAACTATTAACGATTTTATAAAACATGGTAACTCTTGAAACCTGGTTTTGATGTCCTACATTCTGGTATTAACATAGCCCAAATAATGAGAAATACAAATGAGAAGTGTCATCCTATCAGAATTAGAGGCATTTGTGGTGGAAACTCGTCGTTTCGCCACATATGACATTAACTAATTAATGCGCACCACCTTAATACCGGGGTCAATGGAATTGACCACGGCTTACGATATTGTGGGCGTATAGTTTTGAGCAATTTTGTTACTTGAGTTAGGCTCAAGCTGTCTTAGTCTCGTTTTGAGTTTCTTCCGGCAATCGGATTTCTCGGTAGTCTTTTTGCCGGGCTTTATCCTAGATGTTGAGATTGTGAATTGGTTTAGTGTAAAATTACATCCGTTATCTGAATCTCCGTATCAACAAACTATACCAGTTTAGTGAACCAGTCAACTCTTTTATTTGTGACGTCATATCCGATATGACGTCACGTCATTTTTTTCTGCGTTCCCACGACGTTGACGTTCCCGCGCATTATCAGAACGTCAAGCGACGTTATTTTGCGGGTCCTTTTGCAAAGAAATGGTACTGTTAAAACAAAACCTTTTAGAAGGAAACATTGGGGGGGAAATGTAAGCAAAACTACTTATTTTAGAACAGTTGATGAAAGAATGTCTAAAAGCAAACTATACATAGATTTTCTACAGGTACTATATAGATTACAAAGAAGCTGTTGATAAAGATAGGACCTGTTAGACTGGTACCCTGCCCCTAGATCTATCGATCCTTAATGGTCTTACAGACTGAGAGAGACGACGGGGTACCAGTTTAAGGACCTGTATAATTACTAAATAGAAAGGAAAGTATTGCGACAAAGGGAGATGTTTGTCTTTGGCAATTCATTTTGTCTCCACGTTTTCTTAAGCTTACTTCGCTAGGGTCTTCAAACTTTGATTTGTAAGGATTAAATCTTTGCAAAGTGGCTGGAGTATAGACTGGTCCAATTTTACCCTTTCCCGAACGACAAATTTTATGGTTGTCCTATTTGAAAGTTGCCGTTGATGACAAAATACTTGTTTAAGACCTTTAGATACAGATGTGATTTGTGTACAGTAGGCCTATGCCCCTTTCAACTGATATGGTTATATCGCTGAGGCTGGAGCTCCTAACCGGTAGATTAGGCTCCTATCGATATTTTCTCACCAGTAGAGCCACAATATCAAATCCGATCATCCAGCTTCTCTCACTTCTAAGATGATTCACATCCATTGGTTAAGGATTTATTACTTTTGTAAGTTGTCAGCGAGTATATTAGCCGACTCGGGGTTCGAAATCGCGGCCCATGGATGGAAAGACTCCTCCGTCACCGACTGGGCTATCTGGGCTCGGCACTTCTACCGTTGGACTTAAACCACTAAACAATTTCTTACAAATTCAAAAGCGTAGTCAGTGATTTTTTTTCCTAAAAAAACGGTCGTTATCGGGCCCCTTCCCCCTCTCTGAGGAATATAGGAGCTGCCAGGCTATGGCGATATGACGTCATTCACACACCTGTTCAATTTAATGGCCGTCCATCGAAAGCGCAGGTTAATTAGCCACTAATAAGGAAGGAATATTTATAGTCAAAATAGTACAAATAATCTTACCAATTTAGCCCAATTTAGTCGTTAGATTGAGTTTGCTGAACTTTAAAAATGAATTTCCGATAAAATTATACTTTATATGTGTACTTTTGTGCGTAAAACGGCTTCGTAATTTAGCAATGTACTGACACAGAAAGTGCATGTATTTGAATTCCCGTAATAAATCAAGTGATAAGTTTTGCCTTTTTATCATGAAGATGTAATAAATCATATGTTACAACTGTGTTGTTGTATGAGATAAATCAAATAAATGCATACAGAGAAATATATTGTGCTTTTAAATTATTATTTGTCTGTCTGCGCAGGTCACAGTGCGAATACGGGGCCGATCTTAATACAAAAAATACTTACATTATTTACAAGACAATTGATATAAAATTTAAATCCAACCGACTCTTATTTAACATTTTGTATATTCATTGTTTGTGATGAAGGAGACACACTTTTCTAAATCCAATCTAACACAAAATTATGACACAAGTGACTTCTTGAAAACACAGGCCTCAAGAATTTAATGGACGCCTTGCTCTTATGATCTTTACCGAAGAACAATCCACCACCTTTCAACAAAAACCTCGTAACGGAAGCTTAAAACAAGCTGCAGTTACGATTTTTTTTAAAAGCATCGATTTCCGTCTTCGATGAGTCAATTCATCAATTGGATACAATAATTTGAGACAAATCATAAAACGTGTTTTAGAAAAAATTCTGAAATATCCCAAAAGATCTATACTTGTCTAAAATGTAAAAAGAAATAGTTTCACGTCAGCTTTCATAAATTTGAAATAAAATTAGATATTAGACCTCTAGCGCATCCTTGATAAACAAGTCAATGATGAAATGCAGATTTAGATTTAGTTTTTCTTCTTCTTTAATTTTTAGCTGAATAAAATGTTTTTCAAGTGAGGTTGAAATCAGGCCCTTTCTATCATTATCCTTATTATTTCTATAAGAAAATTAAAATTTGTTGCAGACGTTAGGTTTTATTAGATCTTTTTATTTCACTGAAATAAGTCATTTTTATCCAAATTTAATTAAAAAAACAAAACAAAAAAACACTATTTATACGGATGAATACATTAAATTTTGCGAGAAAAGGAAAATACTTCCTCTGTCAAGAGTCTTTAAATTCTCCTAACGTTTACCCGATAATAGTAAGTGACTTTCAAATACATGTATGTTGTTTGGAAAAGTTTTAGTTGTTTGACATGTTATCTCAATCAATTTGCGGCATTCTTTTAATTATCGGACAGCCATATAACACACGTGACATTAACACCACACAGACCTTTTGAAATGTGTCAACACGTGAATCTAACTGAATTGATTGGGGTTTCACGCCTCGTTCAGCTATCAACACGTGATTATAGACACGATACCAAACTACAAACTGACATCATGTATTTCAGTGCTTATTAAAAACCTTTACTTTAAAATGTGATAGATTAATTTGTCTTTGTGTTATATTGAATCATATTTGGAAATTATACACGAGCAAACAGGTACGTACACCAGTTGTCAATGTATAAAACAATTTCTAAGGAATAAATTATGTTGAAACACGTTTTTTTCGGTGTTTCTTCAAATCTTTGTCTGTATTATTGCAAGTGATTTGAATGTTCGAGAAAACATGGTAAAAATGAAGAAACTGCTGGTGACAAGCAATTTATTCAGTTTCCACAGTGATTCAGGACTATCCCGTTTATCGACTGAAAATTATTTTCTGTTACATCTTTGAATCATCTTAAAATTGTGCGGTTGGGGAAAGATTCACGCACATGTATAATGATGCTATGTGATGCCCGAAGGGAAATGCCTAACAGCAACAAATATTCTGGAAAATGAATTTTTTATTTTCCAATTCGTTTTCTACCCGGAACGACCAAAACAATGAAAGTTTCCATTCACTCTATCATACCTGAACAAATCAAGGTTTTGTCGTCTAGCAGCGCGTTAATACAACTTCATACATTGTGACAATGATCCAGAGAGGGTCCTGTACTTATTGAGATAAGAATTTGTGCAATAATTTCACTTTAATAACTTTTTAAAACCGAGTGATTGGACGATTCACCTTTACATTCATAACACAGCTTATCTCTATTGACGGCCGACTAGTTTCCCGCTCTATTTTTAGCACCGGAAGTGCGTCACAAAAAAAGCTGGAATACCGTTTCCCCCATTTCAGACAAATTTCCCCTCCTGGGACTAGATTTTTTTTTTTTTGTTCAAATGTTCAAATGGTTGTTTGAATATCCCATTATGATATTCAAGCAAGTTAAATGCATTTATAACACTGTATTTGAGAGTATAAGCATGTATTGAAATTTCCCCTTTTTGGGTGTTCACGCGCAAATTTCCCCCCACCTATGGGCCCTGACCCCCTTCCCCAAAAATTGAAAATAAACACTGGTAGTTCTCATGCTTTGCTATTTTCTTAAAGAAAAAAAATCAATAACGGCTGTTGACCCCGGTCTGAGGCTTTGCCTTTTTCATATTACCGCGAGTATGTACACGTGACCGCTCTGTATTAACGAAAATACCCGTGAGGATATGTGGCCCTATGGCTGAAAATCGACAATCTAAAATCATTTTAATTAATTTGAAAAAAAACTGGACCCTTTTGGTAACACTGACAACCTTCTCTGTGCCGTTATGACCATAAAAAGGGGGTCGTTCTGGTTATGGGCCGTTTTAAACGTGGCAGCTTTCACTGGAAACAATTCACAGAACCCGTCAATTATTGATTAAACCTTTATTATTTTTTTTATTACCACTATCTGTTCATTAATTTTCACCAAATGCTATCTATGTATTCTTAAAAATTCATGTCTTTTAATTTTGTTAAAATTAAAAATCGGAAATACAAAAATAAATTATTTCGCGAAATCTCGTGCTTCAAACGAGAGTTTGCAATGAAACCAAAATAAGGAAGATGGTGAGACTGGGTCACTCATAATAATTAATGTGACAGTTGCAAACTTACTTCACAAACCAAATGTCTCATCTGTCCCAATGAAAGAAGTCTGAATGAGTTCCAATAAAACCAAACGTTTGATTTTGAGTCGGACCCAGAATGTCCGGTAAATCGGACAAACTCGGTAAGTGTTTGGAAATGTCTGCAAGTTCTGAGCAATAGAGCAAAGATGACTCATCTTAGACTAGTATTGAATCTAGGTATGATTTACTACAGTCAGAAAAAGTCCAAGTTCGCTTTTTGAAATCAATTATGGGAGTAAATAAGTATGTAAGTAATAATGCTGTGAGATCTGAGTACGGAATGCTCCCTTTAGGTGTTTTTTGTCTAAAAAACTCTTGCAGTTTCTGGATGCATCTAATCAATTTAAACCCCAATGCATATGCCTATAAAAGTTACATCGAAAGTGGATCTTTTGTTAAAGGATTTGCCAGTAGATTTAAATTATTTTTGGAAAGTATTGGCTTCAAACATGTATGGAATAACCACACCACTTTCTCAAAAACTAGATTAAAACATGCTGTCTTTAAAAAATTAAAGGAGCGGTACATACTTTATTGGAAAAAATGTATCTCTGGTGAGGAAAATAGTGTATATACTGGTAATAAACTAAAGACATTTATATCTTTTAAGATAAAATATGATACAGAAATGTACCTGCGCATTAATGATTTACCAAGAGAAAATATTATATCTTTTGCTAAGCTACGGGTCAGTGCACATAGCCTCGAAATTGAAAAGGGTAGACATAAAAAGAAACCTTTAGAGGAAAGATTTTGTCCTCTTTGTAATACTGAGGTAGAGACAGAAGCTCACTTTCTCATGAAATGTCAATCCTTAT
Organism: Fragum sueziense; assembly: GCA_963680895.1. NCBI lineage: Eukaryota > Metazoa > Mollusca > Bivalvia > Cardiida > Cardiidae > Fragum > Fragum sueziense. The sequence goes on along the minus strand of OY804605.1, from coordinate 13,869,303 downwards.
CAAATCGCAGAAAGTTATTTTTTGACGACGTAGAAAATATTACTCCATCTTTTAAAGGTATGAATGATCATGAAAAATTTCTGTTTATTCTTCAAAACAAGGAATATGATATTCTTAGTAAATGTATTGTATTTGTCCATGACCTGTTCAAAGAAAGGGAACAATTGATTGCCTAAACTATATATATTTCATTGATAATAAAGATAGCCAATAGTTCCCAAATCATCAGAATTTTTTGGTGGTTCACTTCGGAAGCTGCTGCTGATGACAAGATTGATGTAGATCAAACTTGCAAGGGGTTACAAAATAGCACAGAACACATCGGGAGAAGGGAAGTAAACGCTGGATATCAATGTTTACTTTGGTTGTCTCAATGTTTTCCCAAGTCGTAACTTGAAAGTTTTCCAAAACCATATATTCTTTGGGAAAGAGTTAATTGTGATTGTACATCTACAATTTATAGTTTAGTTCTTTTCAATTCTCACTGTGTTAACCCATTACCACACAGTGACTACCCACAAAATAATGACTTTGGAAAACATCATGGAAAATGAAGAAATGGCTTGTGACAAGCAATTTCTTCATTCACCATAATGTTTTCTTCATAAAAAAAAAAAAAAAAAAAAAAAATCAAAATGTTTTAAAATTTTATTCACTTCAAATTGCCGTCAGCATCATCTTTGATTTTGGAATAGTCTAAAAATTTGCCGTTTGGTTATGGGTTAATTAATATGTCATTCTTATACATTTAACCCTTTTCCAATTATTGTAGAAGTAAAGAATTTACTAGTTCGAAATGACAAAGGGTGTAAACTTGGTCTTAAAATAACCATGAGGTTGTTGAAGATGAAGGTAGAGATGCTGGCCTACAGCATATTCCTCTTTTCTCCAATAATTTCTGAGTTCTCTTCTTCTTTTTTTTCTGTTAGGCAGGTTAAAACCAGTCTTTGCCAATCACCGGTTCCAAATCAAATGCAGGCATTATTTTGGGAAAGGGTTTACAAAAACACTCCTTTACTGATGACGGCTATGTGCTTATCATAATTATGTCAAGGTGTTTTTTTTTATTATTATTTTATTTTATTTTATTCCATACTGCAAATTTCCAAAGGAAAAATGCTTATTTTGAGCATTTTGCTTTTATCAATTTTCGATATTCAAGGGTCTATCACATTAACCCTTTCCAAACAAGACCTGGTTTCGACATCCCTAATAGAAAAGGCTTGGGAAACATTGAAACAAAAGAAGAAACTGCTGATGACCAGACCAGCGGTTTCTCCTTTTGTCTCAATATTTTTTATGCCATATTTTACACAAACTCTATCTTTTATAACATCTATTTTGTCGTTTGTGGCAGTTTTTTTTGTTTTTTTTTTTTTTTGAATTAGATCACCCTGAATTATTGCCGTTTGGGAAAGGGTTAAAAATGGGGGTGGGTGGAAAAGCCCAAAAGCTATAGAAGTATTGTTCTTAAAAAATACTTAGGTGTTAACCCAATTATATAGAGAGGTCATAGATACCTATTTAGTGGCAAATTGTATCATATGCATAATAGTGTTTGCCGAGGTAAATTTTCCTTACATTGCCCAATTTTGAGTTGATCCAGTGGAATTTGAATGCCTCTGCAGAAAATAAAATTGAAATAAACCAAGTTGGTAATTTTGAATGGCTCAGATGTTAATAGAGAAGGTGAAAATGCTGAATACCAGCATTTCATCCCTTTTCCTTCATAATTTGACTTTTCTCTGGTATTGACATTAAAACCAGCCTATGTTAACCACTGGTTCCCGCTACATTGAAATAATCTGTCTTTAAAGAACATGGAAAGTTTAAAGAAATGGCAAATCACTTGCCATTTCTATTTCTATTTCCAATTTCTTAATTATACAGCTTACAGATATCATAATTGGCAATAGGTCCTTTTCAAAGTGTTATGGATAATCAATATAGTATTATTGTATGGATAATATTTGTTTCACGCAGATGACATTGTGTATGTTTTTGTATTTGTAATACTGTTTGTTTTATGGTAACAATCCTTTGACTGGATTCTTAAACCAATAAAGAATTTGAATTTGAATTTGAATTTGAATTTAGACTTAGTCTGAAGTTTGACGGGTCAATGACTGAATCAAGCATGGATATGTCAAACGTCACCTAGTTAGCACAATATGTAGGGCAACATAACTTTCCTCGTCTTTGTAAGGAATCATAAAGAAGAACTTGCACTCAGAAATAACAAATTGTCTTTGATCCTTTCTAGCCTAGGACTGCATGATTTAGACTAGGTCAGAGCAACAGAAAAATGGGGGTTAATCTTTTCCCAAACTACAAAATTTTAGGGTAAACCACTTCAAAAACTACCACAAATGACAAAATTGATGTTATGAAAGAAAGGATTTGTGTAAAATGTGGCACAGTAAACATTGAGACAAAAGGAGAAACTGCTGGTTATCAGCAGTTTCTTCTTTTGTTTCAATTGAATGTTTTCCCAAGCCTATTCCACCAGCAGGACTTTTTTTTCAGAAATTGGGGAAGACACAGGATGCTGGTAGACAGGGGAAAAATCACATGCTGCGTCCTAGTTTTGGGGAAAATTGTATGATATGGAAATGCTTACTTAATAGGCTAAAAACCCTCTCATACCCAGTTCTCTAGACTTGAGAACCACCAGGGCTAGCGTGTAAAGCTGTAGAAGTTGTGGGAAAAGTTTCCTTTTCTTTTTATTTGGGTTTTTAGTGTGATTTGTAAAATATTTCCTGAGGGGAAAATTTATTTTTGGGGAAAAAAGTGTGTTATTTCTGGAGGGGAAGATGCTGGAAACCAGTGTCACTTTCTTAAGGGGAAAAAACCCTGACCAGGGACGTCAAAACCAGGTCTTGTTTGGGAGAGGGTTAAGACATTAATGAATCTGTTTTTTCAATTCTAAAGCCTATGTCACTACTCATTTCAATCATCTCGGTGAGATGATTTCATTGACTTCGAACCCTTGAAATAGGACGGTAAGATGATGTAGGGTTTGATGAACATTACATTAATATGGCATTTTAAGAGCCTCCACTCCCTCTTGTCTGGAACTCTGCTAGGTCAAATTTCAATATTATTGATAATGACTATTCAGTGATTGGGAAAGACATTTCTTCAATGGGACAATGTCGCTTCCACTTACAAAATCAATGTGACATTTTGAAAATTGATTTGACAACTAGTGTTGTGCCGATAGTCTCCAGCTATCGAAAGCTATCGGATTGAGCCCAAAATCGGCTACAATCGATTGGAATTTTTCACTATCGATACTATCGCTAGAGTTGTGCTGTTCTTTTGGATGTATTTTTCGGACATTTGAATCCAAATTAAAATTCCCAATTTAAAAGTAGATATCTATTTCCTGGCATAAATAGAATTTCCAGACCATTTTCTTATACCCTCCCATTCTCATGCCATGGCTTTTAAGAAAGGAAAGTAGATGTAAAAGTTAATGTCTAGGCAAAATATATGAGAGTATGACTTGATTGGTAGTCTGCCATTTGCTTAATCCATAAAATTAATCTGACATTAGCAATGACTTTTGATGGTTAGATTCCAGCATTTGTGCTGATTAAACAATATTCTTTACTAAAATATACCGCTATGTATCTCTGATATATATGTATGATCATATATCTTATGATATGTTATTTGTAATTCACTAGGTTAAATTGTTGTTGTTGTTTAAAACAAAACGATTGTACAATCGATAATCAATCGGTATGACTCTCCGATTATCGATAGTGATTTTACTGTCCGATATACAACACTATTGACAACTATAGGGTAAAATTGCTCCACTCTCATATACAGCAAAATTCAATGGGACAAGGGCCCACTCATTAGCTAAAACAATGTGACATTTGGAATTTCAATGTGACTATGGCGCATGGCGCAGGCCTTTCCCAGTCACTGACTATTATTGAAAATAAAAGTACCGTATTTCACCTTATAGACGCGCCCTCCCTAATAGACGTGCCCCCACTATATTTACAATCTCGGAAGCCATGGGACACCCCTCCCACCCTCACCCGACCTTACCTTGACTGTAGAGTAGACCGTAGAGTAGGCGGTAATGACAAATTCCAAACTCAAACTTCACCAAACTTCATCTTTGTGATGATCATACTTTTGGAAAAACGCTTTATCTCAACAAGTAAAGCGTCTTATAACAGGGTATACGGCTCGGGTAATTGATTGAATAACTCAATTATGGTTATCCCTCTCTAGGTAGAATTGAAATTCATCCGGCCCCGGTACGAGCATTGATAAACCTTCCTTTATCATTCCCCTTGCAGAGTGACCGTTTATGCAGTTTATTTCAAAGACCTGTAAGAGGTCGCGTTTGATTTGTAAATTAAGAAGTGGAAAGCGAATTGATAGTACGCACACAAATGAAAAGTAAATCATTTTTGCCGAAAATGAATTAATGAATGTGGACAGATACCACGGGAAGTATGTTTTATTATTTTGTAAAGTGAAGAAGAAGAAGAAATCAAAACATTCCGATAACGAAAGTAGAACACACCCGCCTTTTCGAGACAAAGGACCATAATGCAATGCAGGGTAGAGAAGATTAGTGTTGATCTGATAATGCTTTGAGAATCTTAAGATACATATCGTAACACACACCGGGTACATGTATAAATCAGCGGAGACGAAGCGATATAGACTATAGACTGGCAGATAACTGTAGACTGGATGACCTTACGCGACGGGATATCGCTTCGTCTCCGCTGATTTATATGTGTACCCGGTGTGTGTTACGATATGTATTTTAAGATACTCAAAGCACTTTCAGATCAACACTAATCTTCTCTACCCTGCATTGCATTATGGATCGTATTGTTGATTTACCCTTTCTTATTTACATTCAGCGAAGCACTTCAAATTCAGGAAAAGTGGTACAAAATAAGTGCGCCCCCTTGGTGTTTTGCATCGCGCCGGGGCGCGTCTATTAGGTGAAACACGGTATTACCTGTCTCAGTCAACTCCTTACTTACAGTAGAGCTTTCATGGTTTTTTTTACTTTTTTCACTCATCACTGCCAGGGGTCGACACTAACAGTGTCCCGGGATCCCGCGGACACCAAAATTTATTTTACTTTTTTCACACATCACTGCGATCCGATTTTTGGTGGAATGGCATCAATTGATTGTGTTTTTCTACCCGAAATCACCGTGAAAACTCATTTTCCACTCGAAAACTCATTTTTCCCTCGTCCACCGCAAATTTTGGTGATTTGCATGGAATAACTAAGACTACACCTGCCAATTCAGCGGATGGAAGATCGCGGTGATCACCTTGATTTTCCACCCCCTACCGTAATTCATGGTGATGCATGGAAATTGAGAGTGGAAAAACTTGGTGGTAGGGAAGGAAACTCACTGCAATTTTCGACCTGAATATTTGAGCTCCATGGTGGGCAAGTGTTTTAGGCAAAATAGATGTGAGCTGAACTGTATATTGTGGTTACCCACTCACTGGTTGTGAACTCAGCCAAAGCGAGGGGCTTTTTTTCGCGAACAATGTATTCCGTCGGTGTTGTTATAAAATATCGTAACTACCGCTTTATCGAAGCTGTAGTTACAAGATTTTATAACAACACCGACAGTTTGTCAATACTAAACGGTAAACCCAGTCTGTTTTTAGAAAAAGTTCATTGTCATTAGAAAAAAATCTGTAAACTCTCATTTAAACGCAAAATATCTATACCTTGTTGTAGCGAAAAATGTCGCTAGTTCACCACCAGTGCCACTAGTGTTAATATCTGGTTAACTGTTTAATCAGTCTCTGGCTGTGCCCATAGCGCAGTTAGTAACGCAACATACTCTTGATCTTGGAGACTATTTAAATGAATACCCTCAACATAAGGTTTGGATTTGAAATAATAAATTTAGAATGTCGTCACACCCTCTGCTCCTCTGTAGAACTTGGTTGTCTTCAAGATTAAATTATGAAAAAAAAGTAGGAAATAGTCAATGTTTTAACTAGTTTAACCCATTACCAGATAACAAAATTTTAGACTTGACCAATTTCAAACATGTTGCAGGCGACAATTTCAAGTGAATGAAATTTTACATTTTTAGTCTCTCTATGTAGAAATAAGGTGGGAAATGAAGAAATTGCTTATCACAAGCAATTTCTTCATTTCCCACAAATAAATGTTTCCTAAAGCCATCATTTTTTGGGGAGTCAAAAAGAATTGTGTGGGAATGGGTTAATAGGCACAAGCTGATCTGGAAGCAGGGTTGTTGTAAATGCTTTAACCGATTACTGCACAGTGACGCCTCTTGACCTCCTACAAGAAAAGACTTGGGAAATCATTGGGGAAAATGAAGAAATTGCTTTTGACAAGCAATTTCTTCATTTTTATGCCCCCGATAGGGAGGCATCATAAATTTGACTTGTCCGTCCGTCCGTCTGTCCGTCCGTCCGTCCGTCCATCCGTCCGTCATTCCGTCCAAAAACTTTAACATTGGCCATAACTTCCTTATTACTTAACATATTCGCTTCATACTTTACCACAACATTCCTTGGTACATTACCTTTCTGTAGGCACATACTTTGGTGACCTTGACCCCTGGATGACCTTGACCTTGAACATAGATTGGCCATAATTTAAAATCAAAGCGGTGTCGGGGGCATTGTCATCTTACAGTGACAGCTCTTGTTCACAATATTTTCTTACTCAAAATGGAAAGAATTTTAAAATTTCATCCACTTGAAATTATCGTCTGCAACATCTTTCAAAATCGAAGAGTCCAAAATCTTGTCATCTGGTAATGGGTTAAGCCTTTCCTAAACAGCAAAATTTTAGGGTATCCTGAATATGGAATGCTGCTGCTGACACTAGATGACAAAATAAATCTTGATAAAGTTGAGATATGTGTAAAATATAGCTGAGAAAGAAATAAAAGGAAAAAAATTGTTGACTGTGAGTGTTTTCTTCTTTTGTCTCAATGTTTTTACAAGTGTGATATACCAGGGACTTCAAAACCAGGTCTTGCTTGGAAAAATGTTAAAGGCCCTTAAAAATTGCCAGATCATGTCTCATAATTATGCTTCTCTTATGCAATACCTTTAGATTCATATCAATGCTTTTCAACAAAAACCTCGTAACTGCAGCTTATTTCAAGCTGCAGTTTCAAGGTTTTTGTTGTAAAACGACAATATACTGGAGTACTTTGTTATTTGGTACAGGGTTACAAAAAGATATCAGTAACAGCACAGCTGTTTAATGAATCTGCTAAAAAATGATTAAAAACTTGCTATATCATTGTCTGAATAATTGGGTAATTGTTTTGACTATGACATTGAAAGAAGATGAGAGCCTAAGCTATTGTGGCTGAGCCCTGGGCCCTGTTTCATCAAAACATTTAAGACGTGTTTTTGACTTACCGACGACTTAAAAAACGCTTAAAACAACAATCGCATTACATAGTTTTTGGTTGATTGACGATACGTTATTCTTCCTCTAAGTGTGTCGTAAGACATCGGTAAGTCAAAAATATGTCTTAACCCTTTCCCAAACAAGACCTTGTTTTGACGTCCCAAATAGAAATGTCTTGGGAAAACATTGAGACAAAAGAAGAAACTGCTGATAACCAGCAGTTTCTCCTTTTGCCTCAATATTTTCTGTGCTATTTTATACACAAATCTTATCTTGAACAACATCTATTCAGCAACTTTATTATAGGAAAAGTCCAAATTTTGGCCGTTTGGGAAAGGGTTAAATGTTTTGATGACATGGCCCCTAATAGCTGAGTCGGTATCGTGGGAGTGTGTCAATCCAGGGGTCGCAAGTTGGAACCCCCGGCTCGTTCATTATCCATTCTGACATTTGACAAAGTCATTTGTCTCACCAATGGGTGTGAATCATATATGTGAGAGAGCAGCTGGAGGCTCGGTTTGGATATTGTGGAACTGGTGAGAGAAATACCAGGAATCCACAGTTAGGTGCTCCAGTCGCCATGATATGACCATAGCAGTTGAAAATGGCTTAAAACCCCAATAAATCAAACCTAAGCTATTGTGATATTGTATAAAAAAGGGACAAAAAGGAGAGAAAAAAAAACATATATTCTTCTTTGCCAATCAGGCTTTTCCTATTGGGAGACCATAGCAGTTGAAAGAGATGTTAAACCCTAATCAATCAATCAATCAATCAATCAATCAATCAATCAATCAATCAATATCCTATAGGGAATATCAAAATCAGATCTTTTTTGGGAAAAGGTTAGAAAATCCTGCGAAAACTTAGTTGAAACCTTTGACTAATGAACTTTTCTTGAATTTGTGAAACTTCAACTCACTTTCAAATACTTGACTAAGAATTGAGAAATTTTGGAAAGACTGAGGATAATTTAGAATTTCTCCATAAATAAACAAGGATGTTTAAGTATAACCCTTTTCCAAATGGCAAAATATTATCGTAGTCCAAAATACAACTTGCTGCACATACAAAATGGAATTGACAAAGATTCATCATTGGATTTGTGTATAACGGCGTTTGTGTATATCATAGTGAAGAAAATATTGAGGCAAAAAGAGAAAACGCTGATTATCAGCATTTTCTTCTTTTGTCTTAATATATTCTCTAACCCTTTCTATTAGGGAAGTCAAAACCATGGAAGTCTTATTTGGGAAAGGGATAACTGTAGAAAGTGGGAATTTTTAGTTAATTGCTTTGTGAGTCATCAACTCCTTATAAATAATTATATCACACTAACAGTGTGATCAAGTCAACAATTTATTGTTGTAAATTGTCATCATCTCATGTTTCGTACAATGATGAGTTTTGTTGCACTTTGTCTATGTGAGTAATTGAGTATTCAGTAATATCAGAAGTTATCAAATGATAGAAATATTTTTAGAACCTTTTCCAAAACAACAAAATTTAGAGTGTTTCAATTTGAAAGATGGATACATTAGATGGCAAAATTTGAATTACCATATTAAAAAGGGAATTTGTGTACATTGTGCAGAGAATTTTGATGCAAAATTTGAAAATGCTGGCTAACAGTATTTTCTCCTTTTGCCTCAATGTTCCCCTCAACCTTTAATTATAAGGTCTTGTTTTGGAATGGTAAAGGTTGTTAATTGTGAGATTTCATGTTGTGTACAATTAACCCTTTCCCAAACAACAAAATTCTAGGGTGATCCACTTCAAAACTGCCACAAATATGACAAAATGGACGGAAATTAAAGATAGAATTTGTGTAAACTATGGCATAGAAAATATTGAGACAAAAGGAGAAACTGCTGGTTATCAGCAGTTTCTTCTTTGTTTCAATGTTTTCCCAAGCCTTTTCTATTAGGGACGTCAAAACCAGGTCTTGTTTGGGAAAGGGTTAAGAGTTTTATAGTATTGTGAGTAATGGATGATTGACATAAATAATTTGTGAGTAAAATGTTAAAATCTCTCTTATATTCTATGTTGTTGGTTCTCGTGAAGAGGAATCAGTTTGTTGTTATTTGTGACATTGAGATGTCATGTTGCTTACAATTAGTGACTTTGTTGTATCATAGTATCGTGAGTAATTGGTGATTGACATAAATAATTTGCAAGTAAAGTGTTTTAACTTTTAATTTGGGTTTCGTACCTTACATTTTTATGACCCTGTATTGAAAGATGGGGGGGCATATTGTTTTACTCATGTCTGTCTGTCTGTCCGTCTGTCTGTCTGTCTGTCCACCTGTCTGTCCGAAAACTTAACATTGGCCATTTCGGGGGCATTCATGTTTCACAAGTACATCTTGTTGATTCTTAACCATTTCTCAAAGAACAAAATTCAAGTACCTTCATTGCAGATAAGACATGTATTCAATGGAAAATTAAAAAGTTACATGCAGTCTTGGAAATAAAGGGCTTTGAAATGATAATGAGAATATATTATAGTTGATACTGCTGACGAATAAATATAAATTAGGGGTATATGCTATATTTAAACAGAAAATTACATTTTCACTATTTTAATCCGCAAAACAAAGTGCCAACTTAACTTTTTACCATATAGTGATGCTTTTTGATGCAATTCAAAATAAAGGCTTGTGGAAACATTGTTGAAAATGAAGAAAATGCTTGTCACAAGCAATTTCTTCATTTCCCACAATGTTTTCCACTAAGAAAGATCAATAAATGTTGTTTCATTAATTTGAAGTTGTTTTCTGCAACATCTTTGAGTTTGATGAAGTCTTATGTTTTGCCATTTGGTAATGGGTTAACTTTATTTAGCAGAGGCTTCTGTATTTTTAGCTCACCTGAGCACGAAGTGCTCAAGGTGAGCTATTGTGATCGCTTTTTGTCCGTCGTCCGTCTGTCCGTATGTCTGTCTGTCCGTATGTCCGTCCGTCCGTCTGTCAACAATTTGGTGTTTACACTCTAGCATCTACAAATATAAGCCAATCTTAACCAAACTTGGTCAAAACATGTATGACCATGAGATCTCGGATGAGTTTGAATTTGGGTTAGATCGGACCAGAAAGTCAGGAGTTATCTGCCCTTGAATGTAAAAAATAGCTACTTTTGACAAAGTTTACACTCTAGTACCTACAAATATTGACCAATCAATACAAAAGTTGCACACAATGTTGATGACCATAAGATCTCGGATGAGTTTGATTTTGGGTCAGATCGGACCAGAAAGTCTTGAGTTATCTGCCCTTGAATTTGACAAAATTGTTGTTTTTGACCGTTTTCGACTTTGTTTACACTATAGCATATACAATTATTGACCAATCAAGACAATTGTTTAACACAGTGTTAGTGACCATAAGATCTTGGATGAGTTTGATTTTGGGTGAGATCGGACCAGAAAGTCAGGAGTTATCTGCCCTTGAATGTAAAAAATAGCTACTTTTGACAAAGTTTACACTCTAGCATCTCCAAATATTGACCAATCAATACAAAAGTTGGACAAAATGTTGGTGAATATAAGATCTCGGACGAGTTTGATTTTTGGTTAGATCAGATTAGAAAGTCCTGAGTTATCTGCCCTTGAATTTGACAAAATTGCCATTTTTCACTGTTTTCGACTTTGTTTACACTATAGCATCTACAATTATTGACCGATCAAGACTAAATTTGGACACAATGTTAGTGATGAGTTTGATTTTTGGTCTGATCTGGCCAGAAAGACGAGAGTTATGTGCCCTTGAATTTTACAAAATTGCCTTTTTCGTCTGTTTTCGACTTTGTTTACACTCTAGAATGACCAATCAAGACAAAACTTGAACACAATGTTGGAGACTGTTAGAACTCGTATTAGTTTGATTTTTGGCCTGATGGGATCAGAAAGTTTAGAGTTATCGACTTTGTTTACACTCTAGAATCTACAGTTTTTTATCAATCAAGACAAAACTTGGACACAATGTTTGAGACCATAAGATCTCATATGATCTGCCCTTCAAATTTTACCTGGACAACCACAAATAGTGACTAATCAGAACAAAACTTGACACAATGTTATTGACCATAAGTTTGTTTTCAGTCTTAAAGTCATGAATATTAATTGAATTTAACAAAACTGTGCCTAATATCATTTTAGTTCAGGTGAGCGATGTAGGACCATCATGGTCCTCTTGTTACTAATGGAATGAAAATTCCATATTGCATCAGAGACATGCAAATACTCTATGTTGAATGCACAAGGGAATTTGCAATAACAGATATTTTATATTGGAATCAACAATGGCATTGCAAAATGCAAAATTCTTTTTATTTGGTAAAGGGTTCTGTATTTTTACAAACAGAATAAGAGCTCCATATTGCATCAGAGACATGCAAATACTCTATGTTGAATACACAAGGGAATTTGCAATAACAGATATTTTATATTGGAATCAACAATGGCATTGCAAAATGCAAAATTCTTTTTATTTGGTAAAGGGTTCTGTATTTTTACAAACAGAATAAGAGCTCCATATTGCATCAGAGACATGCAAATACTCTATGTTGAATACACAAGGGAATTTGCAATAACAGATATTTTATATTGGGATCGATAATGGCATTACCAAATGCCAAATTTTTGTTGGCTCTCCACTCAAATTGCTATTGATTTGCGATTCACAAAGTTTTGCCCTAAAATATAGGACAGAGAAAATGGGACAAATTCATTCAAGGGAAAACTATTTGGCTTTACTTTTTTTGGAGACAACAATTTAATAAATGATCAATGGCATGCTAAATAAAATCAAAGAATTTCCATTCACTTAAAAGTCAGAACCTTGAAAGCAGTTTCTTCATTTCCAAAAATGTTTTCTACGCCACAAGACCAAAATTTGTAAAATTTTATTTGTTTGAAACTTGTTTGAATTTCGGTCCGGTTCTGGTATTCAGTATCCAAACCTAGGCATTTCCAAATCAATCAAATTTTAGGGTGATCCAATTTGAATTTTTCTGCAGACAACAAAAATGATGGTAATAAAGACATGATTTGTGTAAAATATGGCACTGAAAATATTGAGACAAAAAGAGAAACTGCTGGTTGTCATGTTTTCCCGAACATTTTCTATTAGGGACATCAAAACGAGGTCTTGTTTGGGAAAGGGTTAAACGAGTTGATAAGCCATGTGGCAGAGCTTCAGATTTACAGTGGGCCCCGGGCCATTTGACACACTATTTGCAAATATGGCCCATCACTTTTCAACTCCAGGGGCCAAGAGGCCCAAGCTTTTACAAATTTTTTATATCACTATGTTTATTTTCATTGCTATGGCCCATCATTTCCAAAAATGACCCATCATTTTCCCTGCCATGGGTCATTTCGACCCACCACTCTTCAAATAAATCTGAAGCTCTGATGTGGGCAAGCAGCTGAAGACTTGGTAAGGATGTTGTGGTAGCACTGGTATGAAAAATGATGGGAATCCATACTGGTTAGGTGCTCCAGCTTCTGTGATGTGGCCATATGACCATAGCAGTTGAAAGAGGCGGTTAAACCCAATCAATAAACCAAATTAATCTCTTTTAATGGTGGAACTGCTATTGCACTGATTAAATCAAATGAATTTCTTTATCATGCAAGCGAGTGTTTCTGAAAAAAAAATTCAATTTAGACAAGATTTTCAAGAAGTAGGTCAAATGTTTAATATCGTAAATTGAATTTCATTCTGAAAAGTTTCTTGGCAAGCCTCACTTGTTCATGAGTAAAAATATATATTAAATGAATCTCGGAGAAAGCATGTGAACAAAAATAACTTGGTAATGTGCAGAGATGTAAAACCACAGTTAACCCTTGCCCAAACAACGAAATTTTAGGGTGATCCAATTTGAAAGCTACTGCTGATGACAAAAGAGATGTTGTTAAAGATTGAATGAGTGTATAATACAGATCAGAAAATATTGAGACAAAAGGAGAAACTGCTGATTATCAGCAGTTTCTTCTTTTGTCTCAATGTTTTCCCAAGTCTTTTTCCAAAAGGGACGTGAAAACCAGGTCTTGTTTGTGAAAGGGTTAATTTATTACCAGGCAGCAGGTTTATTGTTGCTAGAACAGGGAATCTTTTCATTCATGACTTGTCTTTTTAACCCTCTCCCAAACAAGACATGCAAGTTTTGTCGTCTTTAATGAGAAAAGCCTTGGAAAACATTGATGCAAAACAAGAAAATGCTAGCAACCAGCAATTTCTCCTTTTGTATCAATATTTTTGTCTGCTATATTATACACAAATCCTCATCTTTGTGGACATCCGTTTTGTCATTCTTCAGCAGCTTTCGAAGTGGAACAGTCCAAATTTTCATTGTTTGGGAAAGGGTTAAATTATATCTCTATATGTATTTGATAGATTGGTTGTGGTGTAGTTGTGGTATGTTTCTGAGTAATCGGGATGAAAACTGTTAAGAGGAAATCGATGGTTTATAGAAAAATTATTGAAAATGCATATAATTCATAATGATATAGTTTTGTATTATACCCTAGACATAGCCGGGCTTGGCCGATAGCCCCCACCCAAAACTACGAGTGTCTATAAAACTATCACTTAATGTTACTTTTGAAGGGATCCCAGGGTTCTCCGCAGAATATTTTGAAGCCGTTGTGGCATTGGTAAACCTTTCAACACATTGTGTTCATGCAAAAAATTATGAATAAAAAAATGGGAAAAGAAGAAATTGCTCAAATTGAAATTGAGCAATTTCTTCTTTTCCCATAATGTTTTTATACAGAATTAGTACTTTTTAGTTTAAAAGAATGCCCCATTTATCAGTTTCTGACATATAGATACCTCTAAATGTCTCTCTTTGGTGACGACTTTGAAGAAATTAAGCTGTTGGGTAGTTTTGAAGCTGTAGTGGCATTACACTGATTTCCATGAAGCTGTAGTGGGGCCGATACAGCTTATTCGTCTGGGTAGAACCCTGGATCCATTATGAATTTGAGTTGGTATGTATCCTCTGACATAAAGATGGATAAGTGTGACTGTACAAAATGTATGTGTAAGGGTTTAGAGCTGGTAACATCTTGACTCAGATTTCATTACAAATGATCAAAGTAAATAATGCAATATGACTGTCTGACTGTCAGTCAATATTATTAGTTTGTTACAACTTCCATAGCTCTGTCTGATTAGATTTACTTCTTCCGAGCTGTGTAATCAATGGACACTTTATTTAACCCTTTCCCAAACAAGACCTGGTTTTGACGTCCTTAGAAGAAATGCCTTGGGAAAACATTGAAACAAAAGAAGAAACTGCTGATAACCAGCAGTTTCTCCTTTTGTCTCAATATTTTCTGTGCTATAATATACACAAAATATTTCTTAAACAACATCCCTTTGTAGTCTACAGCAGCTTTTCAATTAGACATCCCGAAAATTTGGATGTTTGGGAAAGAGTTAATGGGCTTGAGTTTAAGGGCCATAACTTGGGGGCCATAATGTTATACAAAGATGGACAAGTGTTACTATAATGTGTAAAGGTTTAGAGCTGGTAACATCTTGCCTCAGATTTCATTACAAATGATCAAAGTAAATTGTGCAATATGACTTACAGACAATATTGTTACACTTTCTAGATTGCTATCTGATTAGATTTACTTCATCCCAGTGTAACCGGTACAACGGACACTTTACTTAATGGACCTAAGTTTAGGGGCCATATAAGTTTTGGTGTTCATGACTTGATGTAAATATGGACAGGTTTAACTGTATGTGTAAGGGTTTAGAGCTGGTAACATCTTGCCTCAGATTTCATTATGTATGATCAAAGTAAATTATGCAATATGACTGACAATATTGCTACAACTTCTATTGCTGTCTGTCTGATTAGATTTACTTCATCCCAGTGTAACCATACAACGGACACTTTACTCAATGGACCTGAGTTTAGGGGCCATAAGTTTTGGGGTTCATGACTTGAAGTAAATATGGACAGGTTTAATTGTATGTTTAAGGGTTTAACCCTTTCCCAAACAAGGCCTGGTTTTGACGTCCCTGATAGAAAAGGCTTGGGTAAACATTGAAACAAAAGAAGAAACTGCTGATAACCAGCAGTTTCTCCTTTTGTCTCAATATTTTCTGTCATATTTTACACAAATTCTATCTTTAATAACTTCCATTTTGTCATTTGTGGCAGATTTCTAAAATGTTGTCGTTTGAGAAAGTGTTAAGGACTGGTAACATCTTGCCTCAGATTTCATTATGTATGATCAAAGTAAATTATGCAATATGACTGACAATATTGTTACAACTTCTATTGCTCTCTGTCTGATTAGATTTACTTCATCCCAGTCTAACCCTGGAACTCTCAGATATTTGTCTAACCCTTTTCCAAATGATAGATATTTGGACCGTGCCAGTTCAAAAGCTGCTGCAGAAGATTGGTTCTGCCCAGAAAAATGTTTCTGGGTTACTGTGATATCTCTTTGTTGTGCATATCCTTTCCAAAAATTGCACAGAGATGCTCAATTTTAACCCCTGCTGGTCCATAAAGGGTGAAATTCTATACCCAGTCCATTTGTAAGTAGTTGGCTTGCAGACAACAAAATTATTGATTTTGAAATAGCATAGAAAATATTGAGAGAAATTGCTGACAGAACTTACAAGCATTTTTTTGCTTAAAATATTTGAACGTAAGCATTCTGATTGGCCCTAAATGGCCCAAGGCTTGTTTCTCATGATTGAAACTTGTTGTCAAATAACTAAGTTACTTTAAAAATGTTAGTATGTTTGAAAGTAAAATAGGGCCCTTGTCTTGTTTGGGACAGAGCAGAACCAAAGAAATTAAGTCATTTATCCGCGATAGAGTGAAGGGTATGGAATGATCATAGCAAGTTACTGGATGATGTCGTGCTAGCTGAACATTATTCTATCTAAAAGCATTATCTAAATGTTTTGTAGGGGGAAATGCACAGTTTTTTGTGGTAGAGAAATTATTGATGTCATGTGGAATATTGTGTGTCTTTGTACAATTTGGTTGTGAAAAATATTGTTGAAAAACGAAAATTCTGCTTCCTATTAGAGTTTACCCATTACCAGAGGGCGAAATGTTCTTGTCCTAATTCGAAGATGTTGCAGACGACAATTTCAAGTGAATGGAATTTGAATGTTTTGGTATTCCTCAGTGAAAAACATTGTGGGAAATGAAGAAATTGCTTGTCTTAAGCATTTTCTTCATTTTCCACAATGTTTTTCCAAGCCTTTTCTTGTGGAGGAGTCAAAAGGTGTCACCATGCAGTAATGGGTTAAAAGATTTGGTTGATATTTGATTGAACTGAAGGAAAGGCGGACAAAAATTTTAAATGTTTCCAATATAATCATATGGGGGAAAATGGATTTACTAAAAAAGTAAAATTTCATGTCTTTTCCTGAAGTTAAAAATGGATGATATTTGATCGGACTTAAGGAAAGTCTTTTACAGACATTTTTTTTGTGGTAGATGTTTTATGATGTGGTGAAATATAATTACTTAACAGCAACAAAAACATGAAAAAGTTTTTTGAAATTTTTATGCCAGAGTTGGGGGTGTATTAAAGATCTAAATTCATGCTTGTATGTAGTTTGAAACCACATTAAGATAATTTGCTAAGAATTTTATGAGCATAGGATAGTACGTTTGGAATGGTTTTAGTTCATTCTCAAAAGTCTCATTAGTGCAAAATGGAAGGCTTGGTGCAAAACAATTTCAAATAAAATTAAAAGATGTAGCAGTGCTTACAATTTTATTGCACTATATTATAGTACATGTATTGTCTGTCTGTCTGTACATACAAACATGACAAACAGAAAAATGTAAGGCTGATAGTGTGCCATTATAATGTTTCATCACTATTTTTTTCTCCCAAATGCATCTTGTTAGATTTTCATCTAAAGGCAATGATTTTTTTTAGTGCCAGGACAAAATTCAATTTGCCTGATGCACATTTTATTTCTGAGTCATCAAACGGAATGAAAGTGGAGGGAATATTAATGGATAGTTCTGAATGAGGTTTTCTTTTTCGAGACAGAATTTAGTTGCTTTTCAACTAAAACCTTGTAACTGCAGCTTTAAACAAGCTGCAGTTACAAGGTTTTTGTTGAAAAGCGGCAATTTGGTAATGAATTCTTCATTCATAGTATTTGATTTAACCCTTTCCCAAACGGCAAAAATTCAGGGTTGTCTAATTCAAAAGCTGCTGTAGACCCCATAATGGATGTTAATGAGAGCAGGAATTGTGTACAATACAGTAGAGAAAATATTGAGACAAAAGAAGAAAATGCTGATTATCAGCATTTTCTTCTTTTGCCTCAATGTTTTCCCACACATTTTCTAATAGGGACGTCAAAACCAGGGCCCGTATTCACCAACAAATTCTAAATTTTAGAATTAGACTTTGTCTAAATTCTAAATTCTTTACTCAGCCAAGAAAGTTCTAAATTCCTTATTCACCAACGCAATTTAGACGAGTCTTAATTTAGAATAGTTTGTACGCGGCGTAAGCGGCCACAATCCTGCGCTGGTTTCCGGATTTTCATAGAGCGTAGGCAAATTATGCAACCAGCATCATGGTCTGTATATTTTAAGGATCAAAGCGTAGTACACACCCTTCAACTTCTTTAAGGATTTAAGCCAAAGCGAAGAGACGGCATTGATCCAAACGGAACGAACGAAATGACAGACTGTTTGACAATCGGCAAGCAGTTTTTGACATTTTTTTATACTGTCGATAATTAATCATTTATGCAGTGCGTCCCATCTTCAGTAATTAATATCTGGGCAAGGTTCAGATAAACTGCAATATTACGGGCATCACACACTCATTTTGAAAAAAACACTGATGAACATTTCAATATAACATGGAGTATTGTCTCATGTTTCTTTGTCATTATAAACATATCTGTGATAATTTCAAATGATTATGAACAGAAAAAAATGTTCGATTTTTCAAGTTTGGTGAAAATGTCAACAGATTTGATCCCCAAAAAAAAGACAAGTCTGACACCCATATGTCAAACTGAAATATTTCCAGATGCATGGTCATTGGCGAAAATCAAATGCATCTTAATGACAAAGTTCAAAGTTAAATAATCGAAATAGTGCTATATTCAATATCAAATGCTTTTTTAATATTTGAAAATAAAGCCAAATAAAAATTGTGTTACGGACGTAACACACTCTGTCAATACAGAGTATAATTTTCAACTGGAGTGTTTTTGTTCTTTCTGAATGTAAAGAAGGAAAGGACTCGCATCAATGAAAAGATTAAATAAAATCTTCCGTTTTATTTTGAGGATAAAATACTATTAAACCAATATGTACATATTATTTTCGATTTATCATGCACACTTAAAAACTCTGTCAATTTAGTTACGTACCGATACGGAGGATTATTTCGGAATCATTCGCATCTTAACGCGTTTAAACGAGGTAGCAGCAAAATAAACCTACACATTATGCATAAAACGTCATCAGATCGTGTGCAGAAACGAAAATTGCGGAACACTTGGTAAGTGAATTTACTCTGTCAAGACTTTTTTAGAGTTCATTACGGGCATCATGCATTTCCATTATTGGATATAATCCATGAAAGGCAACAGCTTTATGTCAAAGAATGATTTGTACAAACTTTATCGCAATTTACGCTTATTTACAGCACCAACTCTCAGAATATTTCACTCCAATTTACCTATATCACTGTACGCCTGTCACTTTTGACAACTTCCAAACAAACGGCCGTAACATGTTGACATCCGATGTCTATTTGAGCGAGTCAACAGTTACGGACATTTAACATTTACTTTTTACACAGTGATTAAGATGTTTATTGGTTGAAGAAGTGAAAGTTTATTTTATAATGATAACAATGATGTTGTATTTCAACGGAGGATTTGACCACTTATGATTTATTTATCCCAATAAATTGACATGTCAACATGTTACATCCGTACTGATTTTAACTGTCAAAAAAGTCAAAAGTTACATCCACACAAAAAATATGCTCAATTTGCATGTAAGTTCTAAACAAGTTCTCATATTACAGCAGATTTAATACTTTTGCATTGACTTTTTATTTATAAAAGATCAAAGTCTTATAATATCTGGCATTTATTACACAAACCTTCTCTTGAAATATAAATTGTCCCTGAATCTGAAGTTATGGCCGTCACACGCATGAAATGGCCCATTTTAGTGGTTTTGACGAAAATTCAAATTCTGAAATCAGGTAAACATGAATAGTAGGATGATTTTTCTCACATAAGCTAAAAAAGTTTGAATTTCTTCAATGATAAGAAGAGAAAATACGGTTTTAAAATGTCAATGTTACGGCCATCACATTTCACCTTGCTCTAATATTTTTACAAAAAAAGTTACACAAGTACCCTGGTTATCTTTTCGGTGATTAAAACTGGATTATTGGACTCTGAACTTAGTATATATCAATTATTTAAAATAAATAAACATAGCAGTGTGACGCCTGTTATATTGCAATTTACCTGATCCATGCCCCTCTATTGCAAAGCAAACGATATCTTAATATAGATAACGATTAAATATTTATTTAAGTGCATAAAATTCTGCATCCTAACTTAAGTGTACAACAACTAGCGGGGCAGATAGCCAGAAAAATATTAGAGTTTATGATACAAGTGGGACCGGGGACCTCCTTCTGTCGGGTGCAGTCGGTCCAGTACCAACAGCACAGGGGTTTCTGTTCCCACGGTCGCCTTCAGGGGTCTGGTCCGTTTGGTTGTCGCCAGACCCTTGGGGTTATCGCATATCGCTCTGCTAGACACCAGGGCTACTTTGGTAGAGCTGCAGGCACCAGGTTGGGGATGCGCAGATACACTTTGGAATGGGGAATTTAGCTTTTACCCCGATGTCCAGCTATGACAGTTGGGTACAAGTTAAGAGTCCCTTTCCATAGTCACATTCCATTCTCTAGGTTTTAAGTAACAAACTCAACACAGTTTTACAGTTCCAAATTACTCAATTTCTTCTATTTCAAATGTTCCAGTTTCCAATACAATTTACAAAGTTCAATTTAGATAGTTCTAATGTATTAAAGTTCAATGATAATTTCCACAGTGTTTTAGTTCATAACGATTTCTCAAGTGTTTCAGTGCAATAGAATTTCCAACAATGTAAGAGTATTTTGAGTTTCTATTTCCAAATTAAGATCCTATATGATCTATGATTAATGATCTGTGATTAAATGATTAATGATTAATGATCCCCAGTCTAGAATTTCATGACTATTTATCCTAAACTTTCATAAAGCCAAAAGGAAGCAAGTTCTCTCAAGATTAAGTTATTACAGTTCAAGTTGATTAAATTAATCATGTCAATCAAAGGTGTTAAAACAATATCATTGTGACCTTGATCTTCAAAGCTTTCTCAGTCTATTGTCTACCAAGAAATAATCAAACAATGAAAACACATATGTCTACAGTTTGAGAACAGATTAAATTGTTTTACAAACAGATTAGTTTCAAAGGAAATGGTTAGTAGCATATGTCAATTCTCAAAAGTCAAATCAATCACAAAAAATATTCTGAGAATAAACTTTGTCAAAACATGTCAAAAGATTAGACTGATCAATGATTTTCCCTTTTTCCAAATGTTTTCAAATGATTCTCCAATTTCATATGCATACCAATATTATTTTATAATCTGATTTATTATTTTATTATACAATTTATTATTTTATTATTTAATAAAATTCTGACACAAAAGTGTCCTCGGTGGCAAATACCCCCTTCGTTGAATTAGTTCGTCCCGAACTAAAGCAACACAATTTCTTTTTTTTTTTTTTTTTTTTTTTTCATTTTTTTTTTTCATATTTACATCCTGAAATAAGACTATATACATTGTTAAACACATACAAATACAATTTTTCATATTCCTTCTTCAGCCCATTGTTTGTAGGTTTAATTTGACACTGAAACTTCTATTTTGGTACATGGAGTACATGTGTTTAAAATATCCAACCAGAATTATTGGCTGAGTGCAATCCTATTTTGCATGACCATCATGCTCATGCATCCGTGACCATATACTTTTTTGGCTTAAACTAATTTGTTGTTTACCAACATTGTTCTGAATGATAGGTGCTACCAAATTAAATTTTGAAATTTCTTCAACTACACATAAGATGAAATATTTCCAAAATCAAACATTTATCAAATCTATTTTCTTCTAAAATAGTTTAAAATGGTTCTAAAAGTAAATTAAAAGTTTTGATTTTTCTGATGTCAGAAATTGCAAAGGCTTTACAATATTTGAAAGATCTGCAGGCCATTACAAATCAATCATAGCACTAATATACACTTTAATAACTTAAAGTCAAACAATGCCTTTACTATCTCCAAGGTCAGTCCATCTTATGAGGAATTTAGATTGATTGATTGATTAATCGGTTATTGCTTTTATTTGTTTATTTATTTTTTTTTTTCATCCCTTTATCTTCTGTATTTGCAAGGGTTTTTCCTTTGGCCTACTATTTGAGCATATTGGATTTTCAGTTTATACAGGATCTCGTTCATTGCTCCAGGAGATATGCCTTCTATACCCACCCATTCAGGGGAAATACTGGGATTTTTGAAATCTATAAGAAATTTGCAATTGCCATAACAGTCAACTAAAATCTCATGGATGCCATTTTGCCTTATGCTGAGATCTATCTCATTTCTGTCAAAAGGTTTGACAGGATTTTTTATTCTTTCAATTTTATCATTTCTTAACATGTCATCCCTTTTTGTTTGCAATAGATCAATTAGGATACGGGCATGTCTGTTGGCTGAAGTGAGACTTTTAAATTCAATTGGGTTTGAGCCTACTTTGGTAACCATGTATGCTGTTTCACTTATGAATTTCATTCCTATTAATTTCTCCGGTAAAGTTTCATGATCATTATTGAAAATACTGAATCCTTCATTACTATCCCTTGTAGCATTTACATTATTTACATTTGATGTGGTTTGTGTGTCTGATTTGGGATTGGTAACTTGAGTTGAGTTTTCATTTTCATTGACATTCTTGAAAAACTTGTGTCCAGAATTCAAAGGCTTTCTCCTTTTTCGACCATTCATGGTCTTGGCAACATGAAATTCCCTGGCAATCTGCTCTGGTACTTTGCAAGATAGTCGCCATTGTATTTTATTGTCCTGAAATTTGATTTTATACCAAATTACATTATTTGGATGTCTCACAGCTCTTAAAATTGCTTGAATGTGTTCTGCCTTAAATGGTCTACATTTGTTTATTTCACAATCCGGACATTTATTTGATTCATTATTTTCAGGGCTTTGCTCATTTTCATTTGTATTATCAGGTTTGGTGTTTGACATATTTACATTTTGTCTAACTGGCTCTAACGGCTCAGTATTTTGTGTGTTTTGTTTAGTTTTAACTGGCTCTGACGGCTCAGTAACTTTTGCATTGTGTTTAGTCTTAACTGGCTCTAGCGGCTCAGTAAGTTTTACATTGCCTTTGGTCTTACCTTTCTTGTTTTTGTTCCCATTCATGCATTTACCATTGTGACTGGCATGACTATTACCATTTTGTTGGATTGGTTTACCTGTGGTTCTTTGACCATGTACATTATTCTTACCTTTCATTTTATTTACACCATTTGTTTGTTTATTTACATTCATATTACTTTGACCATTTTGGTTGAGATCTTTATCTCTTTTTTGTTTTCTATCATCATTACCATCATCATTTTTGGCTACTTTGCCCTTCTTTTTTGTTTCATTTTTGCCTACCTGGCTTTTGTTATGGGTCCTTTGCCCTACATCAGTTTGATGGGTTTGATTCACCCTTCTGGTTTGATCCTTTTGATCTTTATTGTTTTTACTTACTTGTTGATCCATTTGATCCATATTATTTTCATTGACCCTTTTGGTCTGGTCCTTTTGACCTTTATTTCTTTTATTTGCCCTTTCGGCTTGATCCTCTTGATCATTATTATTTTCATTTACAGTTTCATTTTGATCCTCATGATCTATTTCAATAATTGGAGTGTCATTACCTCCTTCACGGATCTCTTCTGGATCCAGTTCTTCATCATCTTCGGCCAGTTCATCAGGCGGATTGGTAGGCCTAGTTTCTGGGTCAAAGTATGGTTTAAGTCTCATAGCGTTTACCAATGACTTTACCTCTTTATTTGTCTTACTGTGCCGAATCCTATAGGTATAGTTAGGTCCTATCATACTTATATAGTACGGACCTACCCATTTCCTATGGAGTTTAGGTGCCTTACCTGGTGGTACTTTAGTACAATACAGCCAAACACGCTGTGTTGGATGGTATTCTGGTATCTTAGAATACTTATCATACTGCTGCTTGTACTTATGCTGAGCCTTGGCCATGTTCTGTCCTGCAAGCTTTCTACATACCTCCAAGTTTTGTAGAATTCTACTTAGATGTACTTTAAAATTCTGAGGCAGGTGGTCCTTTGGCTGCAGACAGTTGTCTAGAGGAAGATTCATTTCTCTGCCAAATAGTAGGTAAAACGGACTGAACTGGGTACTTTGAGTAGCTGGTGTAGACCTATAAGCCATAAGTATTCCCGGTAGTAGTTCAGGCCAGTCGTCTTGCTGATCCTTACAGTACGCACGAAATGCCTGGAGAATGTAGGAATTCTTAGATTCTACAAGGCCATTGGTCATAGCGTGGTAACTGGAAGTGTATGTTCGTTTAATGTTGAACAATTCAGCAAGAGCCTTTACCAAGTTTGACATAAAATTCTTACCTCTATCACTAAGAAGTACTCTTGGGGCACCATAGCGAGCGATGATTTCCCTAAACAGAACAGCTGCAACTTCTTCGCACGTCTGTGTCCGAAGCGGAAAACATTCTGCCCACTTGGAGTAGCTATCAACAACAAGCAAGATGTGTTTATACTTATATGGTGATGTTGGTAGACCACTCAAAATATCCATCTGCCATCGGCTAAAGATGTCATCGACTGGCTGCGGATGTAATGGAGGAGGTTTGGCATTGAAAGCACGCTTAGATTGCTGACACACTTCACAAGTTTTTACATACCGCCTAATGTTTTCATACATTGAGGGCCAGTAGTATTTGTTCCGTAATGCCGCATACGTTCTTTCAAAACCTTGGTGTCCTCCACCAGCAATGCAGTCATGATATGACTTCAGCACTTCGTCCCTAAGGATTCTTGGAATCGCTACCTGTCTAACAAGACGTTCCTCATCACTTACCTGTTTTCCACGTCTGGAATAGAAGTGTTGAAGGATGTCATCAACCAGTTCATAGTTGTAAGATTCTGCAACTACTGTTCTGGCTTTAGCAGGGTCATCAGGGACTGCACGATCAGCAAGATAGATGTAAATGTCTCTGAAGTCTGGACATTCCCTCTGAGCTTTAACCAAGTCAGGGAATTTCAGATCAACAGAAACATTGGCATCTCCTGTTTTCAGGGCTGCCATGACAGATGACTCTTCTTCACCAGGATATACAAATGTGACCTGAGTATATTGCCTGGTTTCCTCACTTAACATACCTATGTGATCTGCAAGATCAGTTGAGGTAGTCGGAGTTGAGTCAGCATATTCCTGTCTTGAGAGGAAGTCAGCATTGCGGTTCGATGATCCCGAACGGTGTTTTATCTCGAACTGATAGGCTTGCAGAAGGATACTCCAACGACCAAGTCGTCCTTGTTGATCCTTGATCTGCTGAAGGTACTTCACAGACACATTATCAGTAAAGACAGTAAATTTTCTACTTACCAGATAATGTCTGTAATGTTGTATTCCTTCAACTAGTGCAAGACCTTCTTTGTCAGTGATGTGCCATCTCTTCTCGGCATCTCGCAATGACCTACCCCCAAAACAGACGGGATGTTCCATACCTTTATGCATCTGAGACAACACATATCCTATGGAGTACTCAGATGCATCTACTGCTAAGATAAACCCCTTTTCAAAGTCAGGATATCTTAGTATAGGTGCTTGTACCAATTTCAGTTTCAAATCCTGAAATGCTCTATCACAATCCTTTGTCCATTTAAATTCATTTTCTTTCTTTAACAAATTAGTTAGTGGTTGTGCTATTTTAGCAAAATCCTTTACAAATTTCCTGTAATATCCAAACAAACCTAATACCTGTTTTACTTCTTTTGGGTTTCTTGGTGGTTTGGCGTTCTGGATTTTGTCTGTATTTTGTGACAGTACCTTTATTCCTTCTTTTGTTACCATGTGTCCTAAGTATTGCACACTATCTGTTGCAAATTTGCAGTTACCTGGGTGTAACTTTAAGTTGGCTGCTCTTAGATTTTGAAATACCAAATCTAAGTGATGAAGATGATCATCAAAAGATTTGGAGAAGACAATACAGTCATCTATGTATACCAATGCTATTTTAAAGTTCAAATTTCTCAATGCTTTCGTCATTACGGCTTGGAAAGTCATCGGGGCGTTAATTAAACCAAAACTGAGTTTCCGGAAATTGAAGATTCCCTGTTCAGTTATGAACGCACTTTTATGTTTGGTAGACTCATCCAAGGGTACCTGCCAAAACCCACTGCGAAGATCCAAGACTGAATATATTGAGGCTTTGGCGTCAGCCAAAGTATCGAACACATCAGTCATATGCGGTATTGGGAAAGACATTGGTTCAGTTACTGCATTTAGTTTGCGATAGTCCACAGCAAAGCGCCATTCGTTGTTTGGTTTCTTAACCAACACGACTGGACTATGCCAAGGACTATTGCTTTCCTCAATTACACCAGCATCAAGCATTTCCTTCAATTGTTCTTCCATGATTCTTCTCTTGGCAGGAGTTTGGCGGTAGGGAGGAGAACGGACAGGTTTTGCATCTCCAGTCTCAATCACATGAGAATGGAGATTTGTCTCTCCTAGTTCAGACAAATCTTTGGCAAAAATGTCTTTGTTTTTACCCAAAAAGGCGTAAAGTTTACATTTCTGTTCAGAAGTTAAATTTTGGTTGTCAAGATTAATGCCAAGTTCTTTAACTATCCTTTCATAGTCTACTGTTTTATTTGGATGTTTAGCACTTAAGTTAGAAATTGAAGCATCTTCATAATTTTCTAGCTCATTTATCGATGAGTCATCAATTATTATTGCTTTTGCAATGGTTTGGTTTTTCTTAATAAATACATCAGCATGTGTGGGATTGATGACTCTATATGTACACATTGAATTCTGAATTTTAGATACAGTTTTACCTCCAGCAATATTTCTATCATTTAAAGTTTTGTTTGGTTCAAGTAGCACTATGGATTCTGATGGTAAATTCACATTCACTGAGATCACAGTTTCGCTATGTGCAGGTATGGTTGTGTCCTGAGGGACTTTTGCAAATGATGTGTGGGTGTTAACACTGCTTGTAATGGGCAAAGAGACAGTCTGCATAGTTGGGAAGGCTGGAACAGTCGCTTCTGCATGACCAAAATTGAGCTGAATTTTGTACTTATTCAAAAAGTCAATCCCAACTAGAATTTTGCTATGCAAATGCTCAAAGACATGAAAGTTATGAGTAAAAATAGCACCATTACATGTAAAAGATATTTCAGTTTGTCCTAGCACTAAATGTCTTTCACCACACACACCAATAATTTGTCGCAGATGACTTGGCGTCAGTACTGCATCTGGCATCACTTGTTTCAGAGTATGCCTAGATATAGCACTGATGTCTGCACCAGAATCCAATAAGCACTTTTCTTCAAAGCCATTTATTTGAACATCAATATAATTCTTATTTACATTTAGTTTGAATCCTACATCAATGATCAAACCCTTATTTTTCACATTAGCACTTTCATTTTTGCATACAGCTTTTGAGCAAGCCCAAGTTTGCTTTTTACAAGGCATTTTTACTTTAATTGTATTTAACAATTTACCTTATAGGTCAAATAACTTACTTACTCACAACAACCTTTGCTAATACAAAATTTTCAATATTTTGACTATTTCAATTTTAAATATTTTGGCTATTTCAATTATCAATATTTGCACCTTTTGTTATGCTTTTCTCTCAATATTTGAGATATTCTAAATTTTGTAATTTCAATTTCCACTTACAAATTTAATATCCATATTCAAGGAACAACCCTATTTTAAATACTCTTAACAAGTTCAGCCAAATCAGTATGGTCACAAATACACAGAAACATGAAAGGCATGCAGAATGAAAGATTGCACTCACCAGACTTCTATTGGTTGAAATCTTTCGCAACAGTTCCTTAAGTCTCTGGTACTATACTGAGGCCTAGTTGGTTTCTTCTATCATCGATTGTTGGTGACGTTAGTTGAATTCCAGTTGTTGAGAGGGGCCCATTCTGCAGTTCGCATCGTGTTGTTGCACCTCTCGATTTTCACACTGAATTACACTAAATCACATTTCTACACCACAATTTATTTCACTTTAAACACAAATCTGTGGTTTGTTGTAACGCTGTTAAACCAATCGCTTCTTTGTTGTTAATCCATTTTCTGTTAGATTGATACCGCTAGATTGTTACCAAGGATTCTACCACCACTTGGGACCGGGGACCTCCTTCTGTCGGGTGCAGTCGGTCCAGTACCAACAGCACAGGGGTTTCTGTTCCCACGGTCGCCTTCAGGGGTCTGGTCCGTTTGGTTGTCGCCAGACCCTTGGGGTTATCGCATATCGCTCTGCTAGACACCAGGGCTACTTTGGTAGAGCTGCAGGCACCAGGTTGGGGATGCGCAGATACACTTTGGAATGGGGAATTTAGCTTTTACCCCGATGTCCAGCTATGACAGTTGGGTACAAGTTAAGAGTCCCTTTCCATAGTCACATTCCATTCTCTAGGTTTTAAGTAACAAACTCAACACAGTTTTACAGTTCCAAATTACTCAATTTCTTCTATTTCAAATGTTCCAGTTTCCAATACAATTTACAAAGTTCAATTTAGATAGTTCTAATGTATTAAAGTTCAATGATAATTTCCACAGTGTTTTAGTTCATAACGATTTCTCAAGTGTTTCAGTGCAATAGAATTTCCAACAATGTAAGAGTATTTTGAGTTTCTATTTCCAAATTAAGATCCTATATGATCTATGATTAATGATCTGTGATTAAATGATTAATGATTAATGATCCCCAGTCTAGAATTTCATGACTATTTATCCTAAACTTTCATAAAGCCAAAAGGAAGCAAGTTCTCTCAAGATTAAGTTATTACAGTTCAAGTTGATTAAATTAATCATGTCAATCAGAGGTGTTAAAACAATATCATTGTGACCTTGATCTTCAAAGCTTTCTCAGTCTATTGTCTACCAAGAAATAATCAAACAATGAAAACACATATGTCTACAGTTTGAGAACAGATTAAATTGTTTTACAAACAGATTAGTTTCAAAGGAAATGGTTAGTAGCATATGTCAATTCTCAAAAGTCAAATCAATCACAAAAAATATTCTGAGAATAAACTTTGTCAAAACATGTCAAAAGATTAGACTGATCAATGATTTTCCCTTTTTCCAAATGTTTTCAAATGATTCTCCAATTTCATATGCATACCAATATTATTTTATAATCTGATTTATTATTTTATTATACAATTTATTATTTTATTATTTAATAAAATTCTGACACAAAAGTGTCCTCGGTGGCACAAGCATGAAATTTGGCATGTACATAGATCTAGTTATGCTAAATCCAAAAAGCCCGTTAGCCATTTTGATTTCTCATTATGGCGGCCATTTTCCAAGATGGCCGCCATTGAGGTTTTCCTTCTATAATAACTTTACAGATTGATTATATTTGCGTATAGATTTTGGGTTTTCTGATCTATTTTGTGACAAAAAGCAATGTTCTTATACAAAATAATGACAAAAAATATTTTTTGTAATCGAAATGGCCAAAAAAGTTCAAGATGGCTGCCATTTTCGGCATCTTTTTTTAAAATTTATATTAAGAGAATTATGACAGTAAGGAGGACCTTCTCATCAATGATATCTATCAATGTTTTTAGGCCCACATGCATTCAGAAAACCTGTTAGCCAATAAGATTGTTTATCATGGCAGCCATTTTCCAAGATGGCCGCCATTGAAGGTTTAAGTTTTACAGTAATTATACCTAAGAATTACATTTCTGATTAGGTGTTGGGAGTTTTTCATCTATTTTGTAATAACAACAAAAACAACAACAACAAAATATTAATGTTTAAATAAAAAAAGAATACTGACAAAATGCCTTTTCCAATTCAAAATGGCCAAAAAATTCTAAATGGCCGCCATTTTTTGTCATTTTTTTTTTCAAAAATATATTAACAGAATTATGAGAGTTACGAGGACCTTCATATCAATGACATCTATTTATGTGTTAAGGCCCATGTACATAAAGCTTGCATTACTTAATAAAAAAAGAACCATTAGCCAATTAGATTTTTCATCATGGCGGCCATTTTTCAAGATGGCCACCAATGAGTTTTTCTTTTTAGTAATGACTATACAGATTGACCATACTTTTGAATAGATTTTGTGATAAAAACAAGAATTCTTATATGAAGTAATGACAAAATTACTTTTGGTATTCAAAATAGCTGAAAAGAAATCCAAAATGGCCGTCATTTCGCGAATTTCTTCATTTTTTAATAAGTAGTATGATAATTATATGGTTGAGAACTGAAATGATTGAAAAAAGATATAACAATAGTACGTTTAAGTATTTAACATGTATGTTGTGGTTGTTAGGCATCTAAAAACTCATAAATTTACCTGCTCTAGCCATGAGGCGGCCACCACATTTAGAACCTTTTTTTAATTATTCTACATTGTGTGTTACCTTGTATTCAATGTCAGTCTACTTAATTTGATAGTCTGGTTCCCGTACCTGAAATCTACTACGGATTTAAGTACGGTAATAGCTAATATCTGACGGTCACTCAGACGGCCTGGACAGGTAACGCTTTCCATACACCGAGCCGTTTCATTGGTCTATCGATTTTTTCGATTGACCAATCAAAGGACAGAATGCAGTACCTGTTCCCAGTCGTAAATTCAGTTATTTACACGAATGGGTACCAGTCTATTAATTTGATAACCGTGCTACTGATAGTTTAGGGTTAGTTTCTACATTTACTACTGCACAAGCCAGTGTAAGGAAGCCCAAATCTGGAACATTTGCATCTTTCCTTACAGTCAATGTTCCAACCACATTCGGTTAGTTCTTTGCAGCTATCCACAATGGCTGCACATGTTGTTCAAATAAATGATCATCTGTCCACTTTCTGTAACTATTCCCAATCAGCGGGATTGACAAATAATATTTCTCCTGGCAAGTATTGACCCCAAATGGAACTGGTCTGATAAGCAGCCTGTTTGGTTTGTTGCACAAGGGCAGCATGTGCTGGAGCGATGTCACCATCAAGCATAACGCTGTAAATGTCATTAGATAAACTTGTTCTGTGATACGGTGTAGTTACAAGATTCTCTAATGTATCTTGGTAACACTGTTCTATACTTGGAGGATGTGTTCTTTACTTTCTGAACTCAGTCGTCACTTCTAGAAATGCATTCCAAGTTTGCTAGCAGGCTAATGTACAAAGGGACAAAACAGTATTGCATCCACTGAATGCGTGGAAGGAAAGGAGAAATGAAATCATGTTTTCTCAAAAGACATGTTTTCTCAAAAGACATTGCTTATTGAACACCCGTCTCCTATTTCTAAACCATCAACGAATGCATTGAAAACCATGAAATTGTTTCTTCCATTTTGAGCTACTAACAAATGACTTCAGGTCCTGCAATCATCCATTGTCTAAGTGCAGATTGATTTTCTGTCACACCGACAGCATCCCCCTTTCCATTTATTTCAGCATTTTCTTGTTCATGGGCTTGATCGATGGCCATTGCCGAAAACAGGTGTTTTGCTTTGATGAGAACAAGCTTGCCTTCACTAAATTCCTGCGATAGGTTTAGGTGATGCTTGTAGCATGTCTCTGAGACGGAGAGGTAGAAATTGTTCATAGCTTGTGTTGTCATAGGCAAACTAAAAGGAACCAAAACTGACAACGCTTATCAATACAAGGTGAAGTTAGCCTCTTTGAATGATGTTAAAAAGTAGAAAACTGTGAGCTCCATTGTCAATATCACATGCCGGAAGTAAAACAACGGACTTTCTTTTTTACATCAGATGCTGACAGAAATGAGTCGGCTGTGCCAGAGGAGAAAATGCATGCTTTTACAAGAGCAATAGACTGTAGCAGAGTATCAGGTGAATTAAGCCCAGCCATTTCAGTATGCAAACCCGAAACATGTCTTCGCCATACATTTGGGGCCAATTACACTGAATCTGTTTTGCTAAGGAATAGAGTGGCTGGTCAGCAGTAATGACATGGGTTCGACCAGGATCAAAATACATGTATACTAACTGCGTCCCTGATACGGTCCATAACATGTTACATAGTAGTAACAAACCATGATACGGTCAATAACATGTTTAATAGTAGCTACAAAGTTTTTAGAATTCACGAAGGAGTGGTAAAAGCGATTTTATTAATAGTCCCTTCCTCTGTTTTGAGACAAATGATGGGCTGACCATGATAGCCATCTGTTTCATCGATAATTCGGGTAAGAATCACTTAAATTCATGTGCTGACTAAAGGCTTACATTATATCAGTGTCTAGGAGAATAGAGCATTTTAGATTTGCAGATATCAGGTTTTTAGCTGGATAAACATTAGTATAAAACATGCCATATGGGGCTAAAACATTGATATCGTTTACGAGGTCTAGTCTCATATTTCTCATAACATATAATTTAAAAAAGAAGGACCAAAACGGCGGCCATTTTATTTTTTCGACCATTTAGAATACGAGAGTGCATCTTATCATTATTTTTATTAGCTCACCTGAGCACGAAGTGCTCGAGGGGAGCTATTGTGGTCACTCACCGTCCGTCGTCAGTCTGTCCGTCTGTCCGTCTGTCCGTCTGTCCGTTCACAATTTCTTCAAACATCTTCTTCTCCAAAACTAACAGGCCAATTTTGACCAAACTTGGCAGGAATGTTCCTTGAGTGACCCTTCTCAAATCTTGTTCGCGGATTTTTGATTCGTCAAAAAATGTGGGCGTGGCAGGGCGGGGCTTATCGCACTTAGAGAAATCCTAAGAAAATTCTTTAAAAATCAACCATTGTTCCAATTTGAACCAAACTTGGCAGAATTGTTCCTTGAGTGACCCTTCTCAAAACTTATTCTCAAATTTTTGATTCGTCAAAAAACGTAGCCGTGGCAGGGAGAAAGGGGCTTATCAGACTTAGAAAAATCATAAGAAAATTCTTTAAAAATCAACCATTGTTCCAATTTGAACCAAACTTGGCAGAATTGTTCCTTGAGTGACCCTTCTCAAAACTTGTTCTCAAATTTTTGATTCGTCAAAAAACGTAGCCGTGGCAGGGAGAAAGGGGCTTATCAGACTTAGAAAAATCATAAGAAAATTCTTTAAAAATCAACCATTGTTCCAATTTGAACCAAACTTGGCAGAATTGTTCCTTGAGTGACCCTTCTCAAAACTTGTTCTCAAATTTTTGATTCGTCTAAAAACGTAGCCATGGCAGGGAGAAAGGGGCTTATCAGACTTAGAAAAAACATAAGAAAATTCTTTAAAAATCAACCATTGTTCCAATTTGAACCAAACTTGGCAGAATTGTTCCTTGAGTGACCCTTCTCAAAACTTGTTCTCAAATTTTTGATTCGTCTAAAAACGTAGCCGTGGCAGGGAGAAAGGGGCTTATCAGACTTAGAAAAATCATAAGAAAATTCTTTAAAAATCAACCATTGTTCCAATTTGAACCAAACTTGGCAGAATTGTTCATTGAGTGACCCTTCTCAAAACTTGTTCTCAAATTTTTGATTCGTCAAAAAATGTAGCCGTGGCAGGGAGAAAGGGGCTTATCAGACTTAAAAAAATCATAAGAAAATTCTTTAAAAATTAACCATTGGGCCTATTTGAATCAGACTTTGCAGGAATGTTCTTTGAGTCTCTCTTTTCAAAATTGATTCACAAATTTTTACATTTGTCAAAAAATGAGGGCGTGGCAGGGAGGAAGGGGCATATCAGCCTTAGAGAAATCATAAGAAAATTCTTTTAAAATCAACCAATGGGCCAATTTGAACCAAACTTTGCAGAATTGTTCCTTGAGTGACCCTTTTCAACATTTGTTCATAAATTTATAGTTTCGTCAAAAAATGTGGGTGTGGCAGGGTGGGGCTTATCTAGCCAAGAGAAATTGTTAAAAAATTCTTCAGAAATCTTCTTCTCCTTAACCGTAGGGCCAATTAAAACCAAATTTGGCAGGAATGTTCCTTGGGTGACCTTTCTTAAGATTTATTTGAGGATTTTTTATTCATCCAAAATTGTGGGCGTGGCAGGTCAGCATTTACCTGACTTGGAGAAATCATAAGAAAATTCTTTAAAAATCAACCATTGGCCCAATTTGAACCACACTTGGCAGAAATGTTCCTTGGGTGACTCTTTTCAAAATTTTTCCTCAAATTTTTTATTCATCAGAAAAAATTGGGCGTGGCTTATTGGACTTACAGAAATCCTAAGAAAATTCTTTAAAAATCAACCATAGGCCCAATTTGAAGCAAACTTTACAGAAATGTTCCTTGATTGACCCTTTTCAAAATATGTTGGCAAATTTTGTATTGGTAAAAAAAGTGGGCGTGGCAGGACGTGGCTTATCAGACTTATAGAAATTATAAGAAAATTCTTTAAAAATCAAGCATTGGGTCAATTTGAAACAAATTTGGCAACGATGTTCCTTGAGTGACCCTTTTCAAAATTTGTTTGCAAATTTTTGATTCGTCAAAAAAAGTGGGCGTGTCTTAAACTTCTTTCAGGTGAGCGATATAGGGCCATTCTGGCCCTCTTGTTAGAACATGGGTTGTAATTACAAAATACATAAAAGATTCCAACATATATTCACAAATATAGATGTAATCAATCTGTATATTTACTGTTAACTGTAGACCTCAATGGTAGACACCTTGGAAAATGGCCGCCATGATGAACAAACCTTATTGGGTAACATATTTTCTGAATTTACTATTACAAGATTAATGTTCATATGCCTATAAACATCGATAGATATCAACCATAAGAAGGTTTTCTTTACTGTCATACTACGTAAAATTTGACAAATTGACCAGACGGCGGCCATTTCGAATTTTTTGGCCATTTTGAATTCGAAAATGCATTTTGTCAATATCTTTTTTTATTAAAACATTAGTAATTTTGCTGTTATTACAAAACAGATGAAAAAATCCATCAACTATTCACAAATGTAATTCTGTATGATTACTGTAAAACGCACACCTCGATGGCGGCCATCTTGGAAAACGGCTGCCATGATAAAAAATCTAATTGGCTAACGGGCTTTCTGAATGCACGTGAACCTAAAAACATATACCTGGTATATCATTGATGAGAAGGACCTCGTTATACTGTCATAATTCTCTAATAATAAAATTGAAAAAAAAAGACCGATAATGGCGGCCATCTTGATTTTTTTGGCCATTTAGAATACAAAAATGCTTTTTGTCATTATTTTGTAATAGAACATTGCTTTTTATCACAAAATAGACCAGAAAACCCCAAATCTATTAGCAAATATGATCAATTTGCATAGTTATTATAAAAAGAAAACCTCAATGGCGGCCATCTTGGAAAATGGCCGCCATGATGAGAAATCAGAATGGCTAACGGGCTTTTTGGATTTAGCATTACAAGATCTATGTACATGCCAAATTTCATGCTTGTATCATAAACTCTAATATTTTGCTGCTATTTCCAATTTATCTGCCCTGCTAAACTCAGTTTTATATTTACCCCCATAATATATGGCAAATGTCTGTGAATCAGAAAATGATAAATAGACTTGCCATTAATTAAATCCTTAATTGTTATCGAGAGCACGTATTAGTAGACATAAAATTCCCCATTGTAGGCCCCTCGATTAATGATCTAAATATAAACCCAAGGTCAAGTTCAAAGCTTTTTGTGACGTAATTCACACAATCTGTGACGTATTGATTTCTCTGTAGATGCAATGTTTACTGAACGACAAACCGGGAGGATTCTAATTCTGTGGATTTTGGAGGGATAGAGATCATCAAGAAAGTGGTTATTCATCTTATTTCAAGAAAATGGTATGCCTTGTGATAAGTCAGGGTACCGTTGGTTTGAAATTTGCCTTTTGGCCACGATCATCACTCGTCTTGTTCAACTTCCTGGAGACTGTTTGAAAATGGACGACCCCCGATAAACAGGACTAAGGTCAAGAATTTTGGAAGTTGCAGTTGGAGGGAATAAGAGATCAAAGATTATCATGGTATGTGCCCATGATCGTGTTAAATTTGCTACGTTTTTCTCCGTTTCAAGTTAATTTTGTTCTTTGTTCAAACGGACCTTTCGGGCTTCCGATCCCAACCCACACTCGCTCATGTGCACACAAAAACACTACGGCCAAGGTTCATAACTAGTTGTAAAGTTGAGTTGCATTCTTTGTTGTTTGAGCTGATTTCTCTTTGATTTCTCTCTGACAATATTTGATTAACGAAATGCAGGCTAACATGATTTTTTGCCCATGACAAGTGAAAGATTTTGCGTCAGACAATCTGTCATGTTTACTAGAATGGCACTTTTCTTACCGGCTGACCTTTTGAGCCTGTCGAGTTACGATTTGCGCATTCAAATATCTTCAAAAAGTGCCATCTCGTCGAATTTTTGTATAAGATTAAGTTTTAGATAGACTTTTGTTTTGTTTTTGTATTCCTTTGTCGATTTTAAGCATGTAACAATCCTTGAAGCGGTGAACGGCGGCCATTTTTTCACACAAGAAACATAATTTAGCACGGCTGGTGGTAGACTTGGAAATCTAAAGAATTTTCTAAAGATTTAGATTTAGAATGCGTTGGTGAATACGTACTTTAGAATTAGACTCCCAATTTAGCAAATACTTTAGATTTAGTCTAATTCTAAAATTTAGAATGCGTTGGTGAATACGGGCCCAGGTCTTGTTTTGGAAAGGGTTAAGGAGAAATGACTTCTATATCAGCAAAAGTGTAGAGGAAAAGAATAAGAAAGTTTTGGGATTATTAATGGATAATACTGAATGAGGTGGATTTTCTTTTTCGATGATGAGGCAGAATTAAATTGGTAAATTGTCTTCATGCGTGGGATGCAGATTTAACCCATTGCCAGACTGTAAAACTATTCAAATTCAACATGTTGCAGATGGCAAATTCAAGTGATTGGAATTTTGAATTATTTGGTCCTTTGGTATAAAGAATTAACATTGTGGGAATTGTGTAATAATTTCTCTTTGGAACGGAATTTGGTAATACTTGTTCACACATGATTTAGGATTGGATTTAAACATTTTTTCTGGAATTTAAAAATGGAGGAAGAAATCAAAGGCAGCAGTCCAGGTATGGTATTTTACTATTTAACTCTTTTCCAAATAACAAAAAATTAGGGGGATCCTATCCTGAAAGCTGATGTAGATGACAAAATTGATGTTAAAAAAGAAGATATTTCTGTACATATAACACAGAAAATATTGAGACAAAAGAAGAAACTGCTGATGATCAGCAGTTTCTTCTTTTGTCTCAATGTTTTCCTAAGCCTTTCCTATTAGGGACGTCAAAATCAGGTATTGTTTGGGAAAGGGTTCACTCTTTTCCAAATGAATAAGTTTTAGACTTTGCCAAATTAAAAGATTTTGCAGATGATAATTTCAGGTAAAGGTGAGGTGAGTTTAAAATCTTGATATTTCTCGGTAGAAAATATTGTGGGAAATGAAGAAATTGCTTGTGACATTTAGCAATTTCTTCATTTCTCCCAATGTTTTCCATGGCGTTCATCTTGTGGGACATCAAAAGGTGTCTATGTTTGGGAAAGTATTAGCTCTTTTTCAAACTATCCTTTGTTTGATGTCACTTATCTAAAGTCTTTTTGGAAAGCATTGAGAGAAAAGAAGAAAATCCTTGAATAAAGCTTTTTCTCATGTTCTCTCAAATCTTTGCAAATGTGTTCTTTCTTTAACACTAAACCCTTGTCCTACTGACTTAAATTTTTGTTTCAAACAAATTGCCAATCTAAGAGACAATTCAATAAGTCTATATCAAGTTCTTGCCACAATAATTCAATAGAAATCAGGCACAGCAGGCTAATATCAAACTGCGTGTATGTGCATGCTGTCTTGACTGTTTGCCAAATCTTTGGTCACAGCAGAAATGTGACACAAGCAGCATGAGAAGTGTTAAAATAATGTTGCACTATTCATGATTTTGCCTTAGAAGTACAGTGTGTCCACTGAAAATTTTAACTGGGGTTTTTTGTACCTCTTGGTGGTTGAAGTTGGGGGTACAAAAAATAAATAGGGGGTACAAGAAATCCAATCAGTACCCACAAAAAGGGTTTGACTAAAAAAATGAATATATACTCACCGTCATAAAAAAGTAGCCACTTGTCATATAACCCTAATTTTCACAATTCTTAATGTATTTTTGCTTTAACACATTCATACGCATTCCCAATGATTCCTTTTCACATCTCAATGGTCAAATGCTTTCAACATGACCGGAAACATGTTTAGTTTTAATATGGGTTTAAAACAGTATTGTTATGGTCCAAACAACAATTTTGTTTACTTATAGCTACCATTTTCTGCATAAGTTGTCGCTGTTGAAACACAAACAAAAATCCCATTTCAATTTTACAGTCAATCATTACGTTGAGATGATAGAGGTCTATGAAAGTTTAGCACTACCAGTATAGCATGTCTCAATATTAAATGTTTGATAAAAACCGGAAGTGGTTGGTGGGTAAAGTGAAGGAAAACATTTTCTTAATTTGGAACTTGCTAAAGACCAAACAGAAACAAAAATTCAATGAATAGAGCCTTTGAGAGGAAATTGGGGGTTGGTTGGGCTAAAACCGGAAACCGCCATTTTGCAAGGGTCTTTGGTTTTATGAAAATCACTTATTAGTCACTAATCATTTCGAATAAAAACAGTACCATAAACGCATATATTCTTATTCGTTTTTGGGCAGTTTCCGGCCTTATATTTGGCCTTGAATTTTGCTAGTGTTTTCCGTATCAGTTAAGGATTTCCTGGAACTACCGCCAAGCTACCATAGCTAATGTTGCAATTCGACTGTTTTCGATTCTTTCACGAAAGCGTTTTAACTTGCCATGTTTCAATGTTTTGTATTCATTTCGGTACGTTTATGAATAATCCTAAAATTGCCGATCATTTGCATTCGACAAGTGGCTACTTTCTTATGACTGGGAGTATATATACATTTGCTGATTGTCAGAAGTTTCTCCTGTTTTTCCTCAATGTCAACTTAATCCAAACTATTTCTACCAGGAATGTCAAAACTAATTCCTCTTTGGGAAAGAGTTTGGGCGTTTTGTTCAGCATTTTTTTCTTTTGATTACCTGCGAATTAGAGCTGGGACGAGTACTCGAGTACCCGGGTATCGGTTCGGGTAAGACCAGTACCCGGGTATGAAATCATTACCCGGTACCCGGTTTAATACATCATGTAATGAACGGTAAAGCTTTTAAAAAAAGTTCATAATAGGTCTATTTATGTCTTTTTGACCGTGTGTCAACATTCTCATAGGTTATGAGCCGGTTTATACACCGGACGTAGACCATCCAAACAGTTTGAAATGGCTACACCACTGTCTATTTTGGATACTTAAGTGTGTGTTCGGGGTGTGGCGCGGAGGCTTGGACACCAGAGCTTCTGCATAATCATTTTTTCAGGTGCGCCCACTGGTCTTTTTTATCATAATTGTGAAAAACAGACCCCGGCACCCCCAAAATCGATAACAATTTGATAAAAAAGACTCTTTCAAATTTAAAGATGTTGCAGACGACAGTTTCGAGTGAATGTAATTTTACATTTTTGTTCTCTGTGTAGTAAATATTGTGGGAAATGAAGAATGTGCTTGTCACAAGCAATTTTTTCGTTTTCCACAATGTTTTTAAGAGTTTTCTCTGGGATTTTTTTTGCGTCAAAATGGGTGAAAGGGACTCTACAAAACGCACTTGACTTAAACATTAAATATTCTTCTCGTTGTCTTGTAGAAAACTAAATGATTACCAAACTTCGCTTTTTTAAAAAGATTTCGATGAAGCGTGGTTGTTTAAAGCCATGTTTAGCAAACAAGTGCCAGGATGAAAAAAGATCTATAGATAACTATTGGTGTTTTTGAACCATCGCCGGGTACTCGAGTACCCGCGGGTAATACGACCACGGGTACCCGGGTACAAAATTTCTACCCGTCCCAGCTCTACTGCGAATCAATCAAATTCGGAATGTTTTCAGAAGCCTAAAGCAGTTTTCAACTTTTGATCACAAACCGATATATCTTATTATCATCAAGTTTGTGGCTACGATCTCTTAACTATTTTCAACCAAGCCTCTAATATCGGCATTGTTCCCTTTTCTCTGTCCGAACTGGCTGAGCAAGGAACGTTGAATTTGGATTCCATAATGAATGATAGTCCAGATTCATGATTGAGTCAGTGTTTCCTTCGTCGTTTCCCCCTATATTTATGTTGATTTTCTGATTTAGTGCATTTGAAATTAAAAAAATCCAGTCTGTTGTTTAGATGCCATGATCATGCAGATGCGGTATTTTTCAAGCGTTTTGGTCGAATAAAATGGCAAAAACGCAGCATCTTGGTTAACTGCAATTATATTGGAAAAAATAGAGGGACCCAAATGACTAAATTTAGCAGATTCGATTTTATTACTCGGCTAACAAACTTGTTTTTTCTTTCGTTAACAACAGGGGTTGTCATCTTATTTTTATACATGATACAGGATTCATTTTGCGTACGTTCTTAGACGTTCTGGGTGAAAAAGTAGTGCGTGATTTTTGTTGATCTTACGTGATTCACGTACATTTCTACGTGATCGGATACCCTGGAAGTATTATTAAGTGCTTGCAAGGGTATAATAACGAAAGGGTATTATAACATGCTGAGACAATGGGACTTAAGATTTTGGACTATCAATGACTGTAAGTGCTAGAATGAGTATAAAGAATTCCAAAACAATGGAACATGTTTCTTACTTAACCCTTTCCCAAACGGCAAAATTTTAGGGTAGTCCACCTCAAAAACTGCCAAAAATGACAAAATGGATATTATTACAGAAAGGATGTGTGTAAAATATGACACAGAAAATATTGAGACAAAAGAAGAAACTGCTGGTTATCAGTAGTTTCTTCTTTTGTTTCAATGTTTTCCAAAGCCTTTTCCATTAGGGACGTCAAAACCAGGTCTTGTTTGGGAAAGGGTTAATCAGGGACTATATTTCGTCGTTGTAAATGCAAAACCTCGTATCTCGATTTTGGAAAATTTCAAAGGGGAGGGAAAAAAGTGTAATAACTTTTCCCAAACTGAAAGGTTTTACTTAAAATTTGGACATATTGTTCACAAATAATGTGTCATTAATAATACTGATTAGTAAAAATATCTCAAAACCTGCAGGAATTGTCTTAACTGGGCACACAAGTTTGTACTTTTGAAATTGCAAGAATCAACATGCAAGGTTTTGCATTCACACCGATGATTTATTCTTGCTTCTGTTGAAATTGAAAGTATTTTTTGCCTAGGTTTGTGTTGCCCTAACTCTTCAATACATCAATTTTGCGCTTACTTTGCTCCTGAACTATTTCTAAGCGCTTGAAGGGGTATAAAACATGCTGAGACAATGGGAATTCTAACTTTATCTCATCTTTCATACTTGCTTCTGGTTAAAGAGAAAGTGTTTTATCTGCTTTTGTAGATCTGCCTGTAGATTTGCCTAGAGAGTGGAGATAAGGATGATTATTTGCATCCTAAATCTGTTATTCTACATCCAAACCCTATGTTGTGGGTACTCATTGGAATTGTCTCGTTGAGACGATTTCAACGAGTACCCACAACATAAGGTTTGGTGAAGAATTAGTGAAAAAAATCATTTTGAAATTTGAAAATTTTGGCTTGCCATGAGCTTCGTTAGAGATAGGTGTTTGTTTCAAGGATTAACCCTTTTCCAAACAAGACTAGGTTTTCACGTCCCTAATTGAAAAGGCTTGGGAAAACATTGAGGCAAAAGAAGAAAATGCTGATGATCAGCATTTTCACCTTTTGCCTCAATATTTTCTGTGCTATATTGTACACAAATTTGTATTGACATGAATTTTGTCGTCTGCAACTGCTTTTTGTATGGACAACCCAAAATTTTGCTGTTTGGGAAAGGGTTAAATGTCTCCCTACGGAGGCCTGTAGCAGATGTTGAGATGTCAAAACAAATTCCACTTAGATTTTTATCTACATGAAAATCTTATCTTTAAAACTTTTACTGCAAGACTGTACATCGATGCTTTTCAACAAAAACCTTGTAACTGCAGCTTATTATAAGCTGCAGTTACAAGGTTCTTGTTGAAAAGTGACAACATGTAAGTTTGAAAGAGAGCTGAGCCTGTAAAAATGTGACTGATCGCTAGAAGCAGAATGAAGAGGAATTAATGTAGATTTTAAGACTGTTTCTCCAATCATTGTCAGCAATGGATCCAGTGGGGGTTTTGTTGAGTTCAAACGAACCCCCCTCAGAGGCCTGATTGTTTCGTTTACACAATGGAAATTCAGTTAAAATTGTGTAATACTAGTGTAAGGAACCCCACTATTCGTATGTTTTAACCCACTTCATAGAAATCTTGGGTCCACCAAAGATTGTAGATTGATTATCACTGATGGTGAACTCTGCCAAAGCGAGGGATGTTTTTCGCGAACAATGTATTCCGCCAGTGTTGTTAAAAAATATCGTAACTACGGCTTTATCGAAGCACAGATGGTTTGTCAATACAAAACGGTAAACCGGATCTGTTTTTAGAACAAGTTCATTGTCCTTAGAAAAAAAATCTATAAACTCGCATTTAAACGCAAAATATCTATACCTTGTTGTAGCGAAAAATGTCCCTCGCTTTGACCGAGTTCACCACCAGTGATTATGTAGTGTTATGGTTCTGAGTAGAGCATCAGTCATGCAATCAAAGGTTCTAAGTTTGATCCCTTATGGTGGAGGCTAATTTATGCAAGTACTGATTCAGTTTTGAGGTAGCAGAATCAAAGGGGATTAACCCTTTCCCAAACGACAACATTTTAGGGTTGTTCAATTGAAATCTGCTGAAAATGTCAAAATCGGTGTCTATAAAGATAAGATTTGTGTAAAATATAGCACAGAAAATATTGAGGCAAAAGGAGAAACTGCTGTTAATCAGCAGTTTCTTCTTTTGTCTCAATGTTTTCACAAGCCTATTCTATAAGGGACGTCAAAACCAGGTCTTATTTGGGAAAGGGTTAAGTTTTAACATTAAGCAGCAATATAATATTAATATATCTTTTATCTCTTATAATCTACATGTATGTAGACTTTTTTTGGTCTTTTAGCATTTTCTTGCATTGATTCATGACACTTGTCTAGGTTTTTGAAGCAGTTTTCTGGAATCTATTTTTGTTAGAGGGAAAGCAAATTGCTACCTGTGGCTTGATAGAACATAAGAGGGATTAATGAACATTAAACAGAAAGTGAAAAGTCATAAAACTAGTAGGGGATTTGAATTGAAATTTCTGAATTTGTTTCGTAGCATGACAAAATGGGAATGATTGAAAATTCGTCAATTTTCTAGGTCTTCGAAGAATAGGCAATGCTAATTGATATTTTAATATGATAACATTTACAAGGTGAATTTCGTACAGTGGATATTGGAAGGACATCTAAGTTAACTCTTTCCCAAATGACAAAATTTTAGAGTGACCCACTCCAAAAACTGCCGCAGATGAAAAAATGGAAGTTATTAAAGATAAAATTTGTGTGAAAAATGACATAGAAAATATTGAGACAAAAGGAGAAACTGCTGGTTATCAGCAGTTTCTTCTTTTGTTTAAATGGTTTCCCAAGCCTTTTTAGCTCACCTGAGCACGAAGTGCTCGAGGTGAGTTATTGTGGTCACTTTTTGTCCGGCGTCCGTCCGTCCGTCCGTCCGTCAACATTTGGGGTGTTTACACTCTAGCATCCACAAAAGTTACTCAATCTTGATCAAACTTGGCCAAAACAAGTACGATCATAAGTTCTCGGACAAGTTCGATTATGGGCCTGATCGGACCAGAAAGTGCGGAGTTATCTGCCCTTGAATGTCAAAAAATGCTGTTTTTAAGTTTGTTTACACTCTAGCATCTACAATTATTGATCAATCAAGACAAAACTTGGACATAATGTTGGAGACCATAAGATCTTGGATGAGGTCAATTTTCAGTCTGATCTGACCAGAAATATGAGAGTTATGTGCCCTTGAATTGGGCAAAATTGCCACTTTTTGCTGTATTCAAAAAAAGAGTTAATCTAAGGGAAGGAACTCTGACACTACTTTACTTCAGTATAAGTAGAGTTACCTAGTTTGATAGAGGATATAAATAGATTTACACTCTTATTAGCACATTACCAAACAACAAAATTTTAGCCTAGTCCAAAATCATAGGTGTTGCAGACGACAAGTTCCATTGAACAAAATTTAACATTTTTTGGTCTTTCTTGGTAGAAAACATTGTGGGTAATGAAGAAATTGTTTGTCACAATGTTTTCCAAAGCCTTTATTTTGTGGGGCATCCAAAAGCGCCAATGTGTGGGAAATGGTCAATCAAGACAAAACTTGGACACAATGTTGGGGACTTTAAGATCTCAGATGAGTTTGATTTTCAGTCTGATCTGATCTGAAAGTCAAGAGTTACGTGCCCTTGAATTTGACAAAATAGCCATTTTCGGCTGTTTTCAACCTTTTTTACGCTCTAGAATCTACAATTATTATTCAATCAATACAAAACTTGGACACAATGTTTTGGACCATAAGATCTGGGATTAGTTTGATTTTCAGTCTGATCTAATCAGAAAGTCAGGAGTTATGTGCCCTTGAATTTGACAAAATTGCTGTTTTTTACTGTTTTCGACTTGTTTACACACTAGAGTCTACAGTTATTGACCAATCAAGACAAATCTTGGACACAATGTTGGAGACTATAAGATCTCAGGTAACTTCGATTTTCAGTTTGATCTGATTAGAAAGTCAAGAGTAATGTGCCCTTGAATTTGATAAAATTGCTATTTTTAGCTGTTTTCGACCTTGTTTATACTCTAGAATCTACAATTATT
Organism: Fragum sueziense; assembly: GCA_963680895.1. NCBI lineage: Eukaryota > Metazoa > Mollusca > Bivalvia > Cardiida > Cardiidae > Fragum > Fragum sueziense. The sequence goes on along the minus strand of OY804605.1, from coordinate 13,824,620 downwards.
TATCAATCAAGACAAAACTTTAACACAATGTTGGGGACTATAAGATCTTGGATGAGTTTGATTTTCAGTCTGATTTGACGAGAATGTTGAGAGATATGTGCCCTTGAATTTTACAAAATTGCCATTTTTCGGCTGGTTTCGACCTTGTTTACATTCTAGAATCTACAATTATTGATCAATCTATACAAAACTTGGACACAATGTTGGGAACCATAAGATCTCATTTGAGATTGATTTTCAGTCTGATCTGATCAGAAAGTCAAGCGTTTTGTGCCCTTGAAATTGACAAAATTGTTGTTTTCGGCTGTTTTCGACCTTGTTCATACTCTAGAATCTACAATTATTTATCAATCAAGACAAAACTTGGATACAATCAGGGCTACAGATAAGTGGAGGTGAAGACATACTAACATTGTTTTTTCGAATTCAAATCCTATGTTGTGGGTATTCATTTGAATCGTCTCGACGAAACGATACAAATGAGTACCTACAACATAGGGTTGGATGATCACTGACAGCATTATTGCAGTTTGAAAAGTCACCACCCCCTCTTATCTGGAGCCCTGTGCAATGTTTGGCACCATAATTTAGGTCTTGGATGAGTTAGATTTTCACAACCTTATTGACCATAAGTTCTTTTTCAGTCTTAAAGTAATAAATATTAATTGAATTGAACAAAAGTGTTGCTCATATCATTTAGGTTCAGGTGAGCGATATAGGACCATCATGGTCCTCTTGTCTATAAGAGCTAGACATCAAAACCAGGTCTTGTTTGGGAATGGGTTAACCCATCACTAAATGGCAATTTGGGACTGTTCCAATTAAAAAAGTAATGCAGATGTCAATTTCAAGTTGATAAAATTTTAAAAATCTTTGCTTTTTGGATCAGAAAACATTGTGGATAATGAAGAAATTGCTTGTCACAAAGCACACTCCTGGATCTGCATGTGTATTGTGTAAAATAAAGCTAAAGGAATACTCAGGCAAAGGAGAGAATGATGTTTATCAGTATTTCCTTCTTTTGACTCAATGTTATCCCAAGCCTTTCTTTTGACACAGGCCGCCGTCATAGCGCAGTTGGTAGCGCATCTGCCTCTCACTCGAGAGGTCCTGGTTTTGATCCTCAGCCGTGGCAAATATCCTTTCTGACAAAAATGTCATCCACCAATGGTTTGATATTGTTAACCTATGTTGGTAAGCAGCTGGAGGCTCTGTAAGGGTTTTGTGGTAGTACTGGTATGAGAAACAGCAGGAATCCATGGTTAGGTGCTCCAGCTGCTGCAATATGACCATAGCAATTGAAAATGGCATAAAACCCAAATAAACCAATATCTTTTGACATAAGTCAAACCCAATTTTTGATTGGGAAAGGTTCTTTCGTCATCACAAAGGTCAACTTATGAAAAATGAGGAAGGGTTAAGCACTCAGCAGAAAATTGAAAAGATATATTGACCCTTTCCCAAACAAGACCTGCTTTTGACGTCCCTAATAGTAAAGGCTTGGGAAAACATTGAGACAAAAGAAGAAACTGCTGATAACCGGCAGTTTCTTCTTTTGTCTCAATATTTTCTGTGCTATATTGTACACAAAACCCTTCCTGTTAAACACAAATTTTGCCATCTGCAGCAGCTTTTAAATAGGACCACCCTAATATTTTGTTGTTTGGGAGAGGGTTGAGCTTGAGGGGGAGTATAATGTCTGGAAAAACACTGCTAGGAAAAAATTGATTGCTATTTTTGCTGATACAATAGGGAGTTGTTTGTTTCTTTTATCAACCAGGTATAATTGCCTCATGTTTCCTTATTGAACTTTTTAATCCTTTACCAGATTATATAATTTGGAAGAAGTGTATATATTGGGAGAATAAGTGGAAGACTTTTTCGAAAGAATTGACCATTTGAATTAATCTGTCTTTGTATCAATATATCATTTATCTCATGATCTCCATCTTCTGTCAGTATGCACATTTAAATTTTGTGAATATTATTTCTACAAGATTTATGGACATTTTACAACTTCAAGTATGAAATTTTCAAGGAATGTGCATAACCATACACTAAATTGTCTGAGTTTTTCAGTGGGAGATCCAGTATTTCTATGAAGGACATGCAAATAGGGGAATTAGTTTTCCTAATATTACACAATTTTGACTGAATATCTGCATGAAAACTAAATAAATAGGCTATAGAGGGGGTTCGTTTGATCCACCCGAACCTCTTCTGGATCCACGAGTGGTTTTGTCATTTTATGCTTTTGTCACTGAAAAAAATGGGAATAAATGCTATAAGGCTGCATTTATTGTGGCTGTGACACTCTCATGAACTGCTATTTTTGTTCTGGTAAATGGTTAACCCATTCCCAAACAACATAATTTTGGACTGTTCAAATTTGAAAGCTGCTACAGACAACAAAGATGATGGTAATAAAGACATAATTTGCGTACAATATGGCATAGAAAATATTGAGACAAAAGGAGAAACTGCTGGTTATCAGCAGTTTCTTCTCTTGTATCAATGTTTTCCCAAGCCTTTTCCATTAGAGACGTCAAAACCAGGTCTTGTTTGGGAAAGGGTTAATTAAGGGGTGATATTTCCAGCCCACTAGTGCCAGACAATTTGTAGTCTGACAATTTCTGTAGACAGAAATAGGTTTAACCCCAATTAACCTATTACATGAGCTAGTTAAACTGAGGTAATGAAGAATTAAACTATGACCCTATACTAGCCAAAACTAATTTAGAATGATCTAATTTTAGAGAATTTTGTAGAGCACAAATGATTTACACTACAAGATTGCATTTCATTTGTTGAAACTTTGGGTAAACAGTTGTGATGGTAAGCATTCTTCATCTATGAGACAGATGAGTATGCAACCAAATTGATTCATTTGTTCATTGATCAAACTTTCTTAAAGCAATTTTTGAAGAAAAAAATCAATTGCAATAACAAACAGAAAAGTTACTGTTGCAAAAACATGATGGGTCAAAGAGGACAAAATCTGAATTCAACTATCTTTCAACAGGGGAAATAATTCTGCTAAAATGTAAATGTTGATAATAAATCAATTATCTCCCTTGGCTCAGACCCTTCATTAATACTTTACCATACATAGCTACTTATCAGCAAAAACCTCATAACTGCAGCTTAAATCTTTCTTTACAATTAACTATCAATCCATTCCCGCATTGTTTTCTATCCAGAGAGACTGAGAAATGTACAATTTGATTCGTTTGAAATTGGTGTCTTCTACATCTTTCAATTTAGACAAGTCTAAAACTGTCTTGTAATGGGTTAAAAAGCAAGGGATTAAATGTTACAATTTCTGCTTTCAGAGAAAGGTTCTGGTTCCAAGATGTTAAAGAAGGCCCGATCATTCCGCGAGGATGTGAAAGGCCTGATTAAACGTCGTCCCTCAAACTCCTCGACACATGGACTGCCATCCGGTAAACCAAAGATACAGGTCAATGGAGACAGACGGACACCCGATTCTGATCCGGTAAGTCAAAATTTGTATTACAACTATGTAGGTTGATCTCTTGCTCTGGATTCGTCATTGAGTTAAATTTCCATTACTCAGAGCAACAAAATTATTTGACTTACGGATATTTCGACCGTATCGCACAGTCTTCTTCAGCGTAGTGGTCAGTGGTGGAAGTCACGTGACATAGCACTGTCACATGACAAAAAAATTGTATTGTCTTTGAAATTAGCCAGTGAGTGTATAAAATTTCTTCAGAAATACCGGTTTGCTTGAATAAGATTCTTGGATTTTAAAGTTTGGCTGTCTTTACCCTTTTGCAGAAACTTTGACTTTTCTGAATTGAAAGTTGCTTCAGACAACAAAGACGAAATGATTGAAATAAGTGACATTGAAGAGCGTAGCATAGAAAATATTTAGAGAAAAGGAGAAATTGCTGGATATTAGCAATTTCTTCTTTTGCCTCAATGTGTTATAGACCTGTTTTTATGCGGAATGACAAAGCCAGGTCTTGTTGAGGAGAGATTTAATTTTGGAATGTGACATCATTTTCCAACAACTAACTAATTTTCCTGTTTTGACAAAATAGCCAAACATTTCCTCGTAAAGTGGGCAGTTACGTTTAATGATGTACTTTTCAATGTTTGGTTGTACATGTTAACCCTTTCCCAAAATAGACCTGGTTTTGACGTCCCTAACAAAAATAGCTTGGGAAAACATTGAGACAAAAGAAGAAACTGCTGATAACCAGCAGTTTCTCCTTTTGTCTCAATATTTTCTGTGTTATATTGTACACAAATCCCTTTCTTTTTCACATCAATTTTGTTGCCTGCAGCAGCTTTTGAAAAGGACCGCCCTAAAATTTTGTTATTTGGGAAAGGGTTAAACTGTTGTAAGTATATGTAGGAATAATTGTGCTTGCAATAGTTGTGCACTGAACCCACAAATTATCAAATTAATTTCCTCAACTGGTTTTAGCTCTCTTGAAATTCTGAAGTGTGGAAATTGGTTAGAGAAATCCCCTTTATAAACCATGTTTTATTTATAAATGTAAGTTTCACTCAATTTTACCCAATACTTGAGAACTCCAAATTCTTAAGCCACTCCTATCAATTTTGTCCATTGCATAGTGGTATTGACCATATCCAAGAATCCTAAGTTTTACTGAATAAAATTTTAGAAAAATTGTTAACAAATATAAAGTCAAGCCCAAATTCAAAGGTTGTACAAGACTTATCTAAGTCCATTTACTATGAATTGACAGTTACAGTAGTTATGCTATAGAGCTCATACCTAAATTGACAAGTAAGGCCATTGACAGTCATGAGTATTGAACCCCTATCCCAGTCAATAATTAGTATTTAGAGGTTGGACATTTATATGAGCTCGGTTTTCGTGTCCAGCCAATTTCGGTTACGTCTGAGTAAATCTGAATTTAAGTGTATTTTCTTTAAATGAAAGTAAAAAATGCACTTATTTCTTTTAAAAGTCATGTACATTCGAACCTGCATAGGTATACAATTAAAAGTTTGATAGTAAAAGAACGAACAAAAATGTTCTATTTATGCTCAAATAATGGACAAAATGGTCGAAAATATCCCGTATTTTCAGAAAGGCCTTTATGGAAAATGCATAATATGCAAAAAATATCGCACCTTCTATGACTGGAAATATTTTGTTTGTTCAACTACAAATTAAAGCTTAATCAATACTGAAAATCGTATTTTTATTCCATAGACTTCCTTTAATTTTGATGAAATAATTAGCAAAAAAAGATGATGCAACTTTCGATTCAAAAAAGTTACGTCTTATATTTGTGCTATTTTTTAAATGTTAATGACCTTGATATATCACGCACATAGTTCGTGGGTGACGTTTGATTGGTACGAGATGAACAGGGTACGAAATCGCGACTTTCCGAGGCCGCGATCTTTTTCAATTTATCTTCGGTTTTTTTTGCCTAGAAATTTTGTAAAAAAGTTACGTCATTAACTCCCATGAAAGATCGATATTTACAAAATAATTGTAATCAAATAAAAGAATTATTTGAGCGAAAATATTCGTATAAGATATAAGCAACATTTTGAATGACATAAACGGCATGAGTCACAAACATGGCGGGCGATGTGAAATGTCAAAAGAGTACAGGCATAATAGTTACGTCTTTTCAAGATAAAAAAAAATACAAGTGGTCTTCGTTACGTCTTTTTGAAATTTGAGTGGAACGACCAACGATGTACCATTTATTCCGTATGATGTAACATTACCGGAGATTTTAGGTATCTAAACTTGTTCGATTTTCTTCGGCACAAAACATCGTGAGAAAGTCGGTGATATAGTAAATAGATCGTAGAGACGAACATGGACAGAGAAGCTGTGAAAATTGTTTCCAAGTTACTTCATTATACGATTTTAGCTTTTTTTATGTGCAATAGATTTAAAATCCAAAATGGAATATTTAGATTTGTGCCAATGGCTACCAAATCAGAACATAACAGTTTTCACATTGAAAATGTCATAACTTAAAGAAACTATCAATGAAATGTTTATAAAAAATGCAGACAAATTCCCCGGTAAACACTTTTTTTGTGTCTATTTACATCCTGTTACGTCTTGCAAACTTTTTAGGGAAAAGTTAATTCCTACTACATCCAACATGATAAAAAGTGCTCAAAATTACAGCTTTTGCACAAAACAAAGATAAATTTTGCATAACAAAATAAAATAATGTTCTTCATCAGGAGTTTTTGAAGCATTTTTAACGCAGTGTCCAACGTTACGTCTTTGACTTTTGAGAAATGTAACTTGCATTTAATCCTTTACTATATAAGAAAGGAAAAAAGTATTTTCAGTGGTTAGTAGAATAATCCACAAATTTTACACTGAATAGAAAATTAACAATAAAGAAAATGTCATAAAATTCATTAATTTATTGACACAACACAGTTTATGATGTAACCAAATTGGCTGGACATGAAAACCATGCTCATATATACTTTCCGGAACATGTAGAAAAAAAAATGAGTCAAATCTAAACAATAGCATCATTTCTTTCTTTCAATTTTGTCTTCAAGACATCAAAGCTGTGAAATTTGCTTCGTTTCACCCTTTCCCAAACAAGACCTGGTTTTGATGTCCCCAATTCAAAAAGGCTTGTGAAAACATTGAGACAAAAGAAGAAACTGCTGATAACCAGCGGTTTCTCCTTTTGTCTCAATATTTTGTGTGCTTTGGTGTACACAAATCTCTTCCTTTTTAACATGAATTCTGTCCTCTAAAGAAGCTTTTGAATAGGGCCGCCCTAACATTTTGTCATTTGGGAAAGGGTTAAAATGTATTTCCAAATACTACCTGTTTTGCTTGACTTTCTAGAAACCAAAGTAAAGTGAACATTGGATGTTTGGTTAACCCTTTCCCAAACGACAAAATTTTAGGGTGACCAATTTCAAAACTGCTACAAATGACAAAATGGGTGTTATTAAAGATAGGATTTGTGTAAAATATGGCACAGAAGATATTGAGACAAAAGGAGAAACTGCTGGTTATCAGCAGTTTCTTCTTTTGTTTCAATGTTTTCCCAAGCCTTTCTATTAGGGACGTCAAAACCAGGTCTTGTTTGGGAAAGGGTCAAAGAAGCTAGATATGGACAAACTAATGGCCTGCAGAAGACATTGGCTTTGGTTCAGGTTGTTCATAACTTGTAAAACCTGTGAGAGAAATTCCTAGAATATGTTATTAGTTGCACCAGGTACCACATTATAACCGAAAGAAATGTTGAAATTGACATAAAACCCATTACAAATAATAATTATGGGTGAAAATATGTTAAGATTGACAAGTTGGGTCATTGACAGTCATTGGTATTTGACCCTTTCCCTAACTCTTACTCGTCACATCCTAATGCAAGAAGCATTAGCCAATCATTGATAGGAAATAGTCGAACCAGCTTTTTCTACTCTTCTCCCAACGCTTTTTGTGGGTAAACATGAATATTTGCCACTGGTAACATATGTGACCCGTCATGCTAAAAGGGACCTTATCGGACGTGTGAAAAATATCAACCCTAGTCTGTCTGCGCAATCCGCGCAGTCAGACTAGGGCCGACACTTTTCACTTGATGTAATTTTCTAAATCCAGAATGGTTTCCCCATCTTACCATATGTTCATTTTACGCATACGGCATCTTGTTTACCTGTGCTGAGTCTGACAATTTTGTCAAAATTTTGATTTTTGGAGTTCGGATAAGGTCCCTTTTAGCGTGACGGGTCACATATATTTATTGCCTGCTTCACTTTAAGAATTGGACATGTCCAGAAATATGTTGTTGGGAAACTGTCAGTCCTTTCACAGGTGATTCAAATTAGGCCTGTCCAAAGTGATAGCTCCTGCAAACTGCAAATTGAATGATTCTGAACTTCAAAAAATTGTAATTTATAGCATAGGAAACATTTAATGGGAAAGGAGAAAATGCTGATTTTCAGCATTTTCTTCTTTTCCAGTAATGTTTCAGTAATTGCTAGACCATTATTAATGTCAATAAAAACAATCATTGTACAGGAAAGGATGAAATTAATGGGAAAGGATGAAATTAATCGAGGTCAAATTATGCATGCCCCACATGTATGGACTTATATACTTATTGACGGACTGTCATTTTATTGCATTTTATACACAAGTCAATAAGTTAGTATTCTTTGGGGGAAAATACCGTACTGGATTTGTGTGCGAATAAGTGATTAAATAAGATCAGTTAACTATATTCCCGGAAAAAACATTTAATTTGTGTGTGAATAAGTGATTAAATATATTTGTAAATTACACATTTCAATTAGTTAACTTAATCTTGGGAAAAATCATTGGATTTATGTGTGAATAAGTGATTAAATTTTGTAGATTTTGCAAATCATTTGGTTGTAGTTCATACTGTTCTTAGAAAAAACAATTAATAGATTATCAAGTGGTTAAATGAATGGGAATTAGAATGTCTCCATCTTATACATGAACTTATATTAATTTGTTTTCTCAGAAATATAGTGGATTGATGAAGGGGCAGTGGACTAATTTCAAACCAGAATATTTCATTTTATGCAAAAATTAATTATTATTCTCAGAAAAAGACTGGATTCATTCTTGTGATTCAATGAAAACTGGTCCGTAACAGCGTTCTCAAGTCTCATCAGAATTTGCTGGTTTGGAAAAGGACTAGAAGTTTTGTTGAAAGAAAAAAAGAAATATTCTTCAATATCCCTTTCCCAAACAAGACCTGGTTTTGACGTCTCTAATAGGAAATGTTTGGGAAAACATTGAGGCAAAAGAAGAAAATGCTGATAATCAGCATTTTCTCCTTTTGCCTCAATATTTTCAGTGCCATATTGTACCCAAATCCTTTCCTTTTTAACATGAATTTTGTTGTCTAGAGCAGCTTTCCAATTGGATCATTAAAAAATTTTGTTGTTTGGGAAAGGGATATGAAACGATGAGATTCTTTCATGAAAAAAAAAAAAATGATTAAAAAACCCAAATGTTTTGGGAGTATTTTAACCCTTTCCCAAACGACAAAATTTTAGGGTGATCCACTTCAAAAACTGCCACAAATGACAAAATGGAAGGTATTAAAATTAGAATATGTGTAAAATATGGCATAGAAAATATTTAGACAAAAGGAGAAACTGCTGGTTATCAGCAGTTTCTTCTTTTGCCTCAATGTTTTCCTAAGCCTTTTCTGTTATAGATGTCAAAACCAGGTCTTGTTTCGGAAAGGGTTAATCAAGAGATTGTTTCTCATAGATGATAACTATTTTGGTCAATGAAATATTATCTGCCATCATTGTGTATCGAATGATAAGAAATATTTGAAGGATTTCCTGTTACTAACGCTAGGATACTTAAGTTACTGCATGTTATTGTTTTAGCGCAAAACTATTGTAAGTGATATGTAAATTATTGGTTCTTGAAATAGTGTTGTGTTAAACCGTTGACAAAGTAAGTTAAGATTAGATTAAAACTGAAAATTTACAGATTAGAGTAAAACTGAAACTTGACATTGTTTTACAGGAAAGAAAAAATAACAAACAAACAAAAGCAAAACACTATCAATACTGATTATTTGTATTTTAGGCATTGTCACTTAAAAAGCTTCTGTTACTAAAAACAACTTCAAGAATTCCCCTACAAAAAAGTTCAAGAACGAATTTCTAAGTTCTAGAACTCTTCTAGAACATTCTAGAACAGTTTATGAACTTAAATGAACTTTTCGCAGCAGTTATGCTGTACGAAAGTTTTGCATTCATTGGTGCACAGAATTTGAAAGTTTTGCATTCATTGGTGCACAGAATTTTGCAGAAATGGTTTAAAAAGATTTCTTTGGTCAAAAATAGATTAACCTTCAATCAATCAATTGTAGCTGATGAAACTTTTATTGGAGAGAATGTTGTGATGAGCAATTTCTTTGAAAGCCAAATTTCATTTGATCTTCCAATCCAATTAAGTAACAAGAATCTGTGTATTGGTGATGTGTTGTCAGAAAAAGAGAAATTTATCTATTTACCTATCTGCCTTTCCAAAACTATGAAATTTTGGCCTGTTGAAATTAAAAGGTGTTTCTATGAAGACTTTCTATGATAAGGTGACAAATATTGAGGAAAAAGGAGGAAGTGATGATTTCATTTTCTTCAATAATTTCCAAAGATTGTAAAATTTTGAATGAATTTCTGCAGAATTGAAGGAAATGGAAAACATTTCTTATGACCACTTTTAACAACTTCACTTTTTACAATTTCCCAATTTTTCTGAAAATTTTCTGCTGAAGTGTTTAAACCTCAAGTTAGTTGAAGTGTCATCCATACTTAAGAATTAGCCATTGATCTTGACCGCATTTGGTATTTGGAAAGTTAGGGTAAAACACAACTTTTCATGGGAAAAAAATATGGATAGCTTTTTGAAGTGTTAAAGTATTGTAAGAGCATGTTGCTGTATTAGTTCAAAAATATTTTAAGTACAGAGCAACAGAATGATAAGAGGGGCAAAGCAAGTCAAAGCCCTATGCTGTATGTACTCTTTAGAATTGTCTCATCGAGAAAATTCAAATGAGTACCCACAATATAGGGTTTGATAAGCAACCCCTGTGAAAAGTTCATTTTAGTTCAAGAAATGTTCTAGAAAGTTCTAGAATGTTAAATGGCAATTCTAGAACTGTTCTATAACAGTTCTAGAACTGCCATTTAATGTTCTAGAACTAGAAATGCGTTCTTGAACTTTTTTAGCAGGGAGTTAAAATGAAAAAATGCATTTTGAAATGACAATTACTACTTCTAATGTACTTTTATGAGCTCATCCATTGGACATAAAATAGAAAGTGATAGGTAGTAATTAGGAAATTATGGGTGGGATGAATTTGGTAAGCTCAAATTGGTATTCTGTAATGAGTAACTGTATTGTGAGAGCAGTCTCAGTTACTGGTTACAATAGCTTGAGTGTTGATTCATTTGTAATTCAGTGGTGTTTGAGGATGCTGGATAGTTTGCTAGCTATGTTGTATAGGTCCTTATAATTGACCTGGCAGAGCATCTCTAGCTATTGGCTAGAGATGCTCTGAAAGGTCATTTATGGGACCTATACTAGTAGGTGTATCCAGCTAATGTTTGGTGAAATATTGGTATTCTCTGTTTTAATTGAATGGGATCTATAGGTTATTAGGAAATAATGCGAGGGATGAATTTGGTATGCTCAAATTGGTATTCTGTAATGAGTAACTGCATTGTTAGTGCAGTTTCAGTTACTGGTTACAATAGCTTGAGTGTTGATTCATTTGTAAATCAGTGTTGTTTTGAGGATGCTGGATAGTTTACTAGCTTTGTGGTTCTGGTAGATGTTTCCAGCAAATGTTTGGTAAAGTGTTGGTATAGTTCTTATTGAATGTGATAGGTCACTGTTAAAAATTGATGGGTGGGATGTAGTTAGATCTAGTATGCACAAATTGGTATGCTGTAATGAGTAACTGCATTGTGAGTGCTGTCTCAGTTACTTGTTACAATAGCTTAGTGTTGATTCATTTGTAAATCAGAGTTGTTTTGAGGATGCTGGATAGTTTACTAGCTTTGTGGTTCTGGTAGATGTTTCCAGCAAATGTTTGGTAAAGTGTTGGTATAGTTCATATTGAATGTGATAGGTTGTTTAGAAATGATGGGTGGGATGATATTGGTATGCACAAATTGGTATGTTGTAATGAGTAACAGTCAGTGCATAGTATGTGCACATTATCAGATACAGATTACATGATTGCCAAGACTTTGTGTTGATTCATTTGGATAGAGAAGGTATTGGATGCTGGATTGTTTTGTAGTGCCAAATGTATTATCCACACAATAAGTGGAAAATTCTAGAGACTATTTCAGAATGGGTTTATACAGTTCTTGCAGATTTTGAAAGTTGATTAGGAATTTAGATATGGGATTACCCCAATACCAGGTAGCAAAATTTTATACTTGTCCAAATTAGAAAATGTTGAAGATGACAGTTTAAGGTTAATAGAATTTGACAGCGCTTTTCTTGGTAGAAAATATCGTGGGAAATAAAGAAATTGCTTGTCACAAGCAATTTCTTCATTTACCACAATGTTTTCCAAAGCCTCTATCTTGTGGGACATCAAAAGGTGTAATGATGTGGGACTGACTTAACCCTTTCCCAAACAAGACCTGGTTTTGACGTCCTCAATAGATGAAATTTGGGAAAACATTGAGGCAAAAGAAGAAAGTGCTGATAATCAGCACTTTCTCCTTTAGCCTCAATATTTTCTGAGCCGCCGGCATACTGTATACAATCCAACCTTGATTAACATCCATTTTGTCGTCTGCAGCAGATTTTGAAGTGGATCACTCTAAAATTTTGTCGTTTGGGAAAGGGTTCAATTGGTAGCTGCACTAAATGAAGCTGAGAGTAATAAGGCATTTTGTGCATAGGTCCTAACTTCTTACTACAATAGCATAGTTTAGATTCATAGGTAATCAGTGCTGGTATCGGATGTGGGATAGTTTGGTTACTAGGAAATTTTTCTGGGGAGAAAGGGCTTGTGATAGTTAATTATGTTTAGGAAATCATTGGTGGGCTGATGTTGATATGTTATAATGAAGCTATTGGTTGTTACAGCAGTATCACAATTGTTTTGATTCTTTGGTAAATCAGTGGTGATGTGATGCTGGATAGCTTGGTAGCTCTTGGATAGAGGGAAAGATTATTGTGGGAAAGGGCCTGTGATAGTTAATTATGATTAGGAAATTATTGGTGGGCTGATGCTGGTATGTTAAAATGAAGCTGTTGGTTGTTACAGCAGTATCACAATAGCATAGTTTTGATTCATTGGTAAATCAATGGTGTTTTTGGATGCTGGATGTTTAGGTATCTCTTGGATAGAGGAAAAGATTGTTGTGGGAAAAGGGCCTGTGATAGTTAATTATGTTTAGGAAATCATTGGTGGGCTGATGTTGATATGTTATAATGAAGCTATTGGTTGTTACAGCAGTATCACAATTGTTTTGATTCTTTGGTAAATCAGTGGTGATGTGATGCTGGATAGCTTGGTAGCTCTTGGATAGAGGGAAAGATTATTGTGGGAAAGGGCCTGTGATAGTTAATTATGATTAGGAAATTATTGGTGGGCTGATGCTGGTATGTTAAAATGAAGCTGTTGGTTGTTAGCAGTATCACAATAGCATAGTTTTGATTCATTGGTAAATCAATTGTGTTTTTGGATGCTGGATAGTTGGGTAGCTCTTGAATCGTTGGGAAAAGGGCCTGTGATAGTTAATTGTGATTAGGAAATTATTTGTTGGGCTAGCTGACGTTGGTATGTCATAATTAAGCTGCTAATTGTTAGTAGCACTGAGAGTGCATGTTGTGCATACCAGTCACACAATTCAGTATTTCTGGCTAGAATACTTTTGTTTGTAACTGTGGATTTATTTTTTTTATTCACTGTTGCTTCTGGATAGTTGGTGGGTATTTCAATAAATATTGTTGATGGACAGATGGACAGACAACTTCAAAGGCTTTTATAAACTTATTCTCATTTGACATATTGATGCTTTTCAACCAAAACCTTGTAACTGTAGCTTGTTTGAAGCTGCAGTTACGAGGTTGAAAGGCGACAATATTTACTTTCTGGCCAAATTGCAAAATCTTTTCAGACAACAAAATGTATTGCTAAATAAAATTATGCATGTTATATATTGAAGAAAATACTGAGAAAAGGAAATAATTAATGCTGGCTATCAGCATTAAATGATTCTTTTCTCTGGATATTTTCCAAAACTTTCTCAGTCAGGGATTTCCAAACCAGGCATTGTTTGGGAAACTCACCCAGCCACAAATTCAGTATCTTTAAAGTATATTAAAAGTACAAATGAAGTCCTCTGTTGGAGTATAAGTGAGGTACAATAGAAGCACATACTTCTGTACTTTAGCTTTTTATCAGAAATGTACATATTTAAATATACAGCTAAAGTTCTATTAAAGCGCGTCTGAAATATGCTAATTATGCTTCAAATGTACTCCGAAGTACAACTAAAGTCCCATACTTCTTTTGAAGCGCGTCTGAAATATGCTAATTAGGCAGAAGTACCACTAAAGTACACACCCTGAAGTACATTTGAAGCATATCATAGAAGCTTCACAGGAAGTACTACTGAAGTACATTCAAAGCATATTTTTCATCAGTGCTCAAGATGGTGCTTCAAAGATGCTTCAACATATGATGTACAACAAATGATTGCAATATGTGGGTGGGGAATGGTAAAAAATAGAACTTTTAAAATTTGTAAAATTTAGTCAGAAGATCACTCACCAAAGTTGCCTTAGATCTCTACTTGGTCTTTCCATTAAGTGAGTCCCTTAATATAATAATAATCCATAAGTGTGAAGTTGGAAATTCTACTCATAAACATTTTCTTTCAAAAAATGTCAGACAAGTAAAATTCCCTCCAATTTTCTAAAGAGGAAGTGACCTCATATATAGACTGGAACTGGACTGAAATTAGACTGGGAGTATTCTTAGGTACAGTTAAAGTACTTGGTACTTCTAAAGAAGTCCCACCTACAGTAAGTTAAGTTTCTGAAGTACATTTAAAGTACTTGGTACTTCTTAAGAAGTCCCATATATAATAATTTTAGTTTCTGAAGTACATTTAAAGTACTTGGTACTTCTTAAAAAGTCCCATATACAATAATTTAAGTTTCTGAAGTACAGTTAAAGTACTTGGTACTTCTGAAGAAGTTCCCATTGTGATAGAGCAGCTCACTTGAAGCCCCTGAGCTTAAACAGAAGTATATTTTGGAAGCCTAATTGAAGCCTCTGGGACTTCAGGTGAAGCAGACTTTCATGACTTGAAGTACTTTATAAGTATATCAGAGGTACATTTGAAGCACAGAGACTTATCTGAAGTCTCTGCTTCTTTTGTGGCGGGGTCAATTATTTGCAGTTAACCCATTCCCAAACATTGGCGCTTTTTGACGCTCTTCAAGATAAAGGCTTTAGAAAACATTGTGGAAAATGAAGAAATTGCTTGTAACAAGCAATTTCTTCATTTCCCACAATGTTTTCTACGTAAAAAGACCAAAAAATGTTAAGTTTTAGTCACTTGAAATTTTAGTCTGCAACATCTTTGAATTTGGACAAGTCTAAATTTTTTCGTTTGTTAATGGGTTAAAAGGTTATGTGATAACCAATAGTTCTCTTAATTTTCTATCATAGTGAAACACTTTAATGTCCTTGTGTTGGATTAAACAATAGCTAATTCAGATTGTAAAAAGTGAGGAAATAAAAACAACTGTTATCAGACTAAATGAACTGAGGCCTGAGTGAGGAAAGTTTCTTATGCAATGTGCGGAAATGGGGAAAATGGCTAAAAAAGTACAGATTAAAACTGTAAGTAATGTTTTCAATTTCTCTTTTTGCACTATTATTGAATGATTTATGAGATGAAAGTCTTGCTTTTAGGCTCCCTTTACCTTGCTCTGACATTACCCATGAGCCATTTAGAAATGAAAATTGGCCAGTAGGCTTTGATTGAAATTGTATCTAGCAATTAAATCATTTCTTACTTCAACAACAGCAAAGAAAACATATTTTGATAAAAGAACTAGATGTATCAACCTTTAAGGTTTACGAACTGAGAATGAAAACACCACTTTCTAGCCATACGAAATGCATCAAATTACACACATTTGTAAATACACTTCACATAAGTTGATTCACCATGCCGGATTTCAAGATTATGCTTCAAGAAGAAAATAATTTACAAATATTATTTTACTTTATATTTATATGCAAGGGAGGTAATTTTGAACATTTTTGTCAAATATCTCCATAAGTATGCATTAATTCAAAATTCTAAACCATACAAAATGCGTAGGTTTGTATTTGGAATGGAAATGTAACACACTTTATGAATTACTGGCACTTTTCAAATTTCGCCTCTGGCTCTGCATTTCATCCTCAGTTCGTAAACCTTAACCAGATGGTAAGACTGGTCCTAATTCAAAGATGTTGCAGATAAACTTTTGGAAAGGGCTAAAAGTTTTGAAGCAAGCAAGACATTGATTACATGGAACACGGTGTATAATCATGTGACTTAGAATTTCCGATAATCTTCAATAACTTTGTCAATACTTGACCAATTTGAATTTGGTTTCAAGCAGAGAGGGCGGAAAAATGTCAGGAATAACCTGGATGTAGTAGATTTTTGAAAAATCAACTGATAAAAAAGTTATTGAAGATAAACCAAAATTTTTACCAGTTTATTTTTCAAAAATCCAACACGCTCATCTAATGCGTGACGTCTGTCCACCTTATCTGCTTCAAACCGAATGCAAATCGGTCTCGTATTAACAAAATTATTGAAGATTTTCTGAAATTGTTGCATGACATGATTATCCACCGTGTGGCAATCGAGTCAATATTTCGTGGAATTACAATTGTCTGAGTACCTACAACACAATGTTGATGCATGGATTCTTGACTGGTTATATCTTCATACTGGTAGCAAAAAAATACCAGGAAGCTATTTTGTGATCAAAGTTCCGAGGCCAGGCCGCAACACATTGATTACATAACAATTAAGTGAATAATTCCTGGAATTACAAAATTGAGTACCTACAACAAGGAATGGAAGGGAATTTTTACATGAAGACCAATAGCATCTCTTTATAAATGTAACTCTGATATTATATTAAAGCCATTTTGTGATCAAAGCTCTGAGGCCAGGCTGCAACACATTGATTGCATAGCAATTAACCCTTTCCCAAACGATAAAAAATTAGGATGGTCCAATTTGAAAGTTGCTGCAGACGACAAAATGGGCATTGAAAAAGAAAGGATTTTTGTACAATATAACTAAGAAAATATTGAGACAAAAGGAGAAACTGCTGGTTATCAGCAGTTTCTTCTTTTGTCTCAATGTTTTCGCAAGCCATATCTATTATGGACGTCAAAACCAGGTCTTGTTTGGGAAAGGGTTAAGTCAATATTTCCTGGAATAACAAAAAGGTCATAACAATGATTATCTATTCATTAATACAGCATACAGGCATTACAAGGCCATTCATAAATACTGTATTTATGAAAGCTTTACTTCATGTGGTGGGTATAATCCTTTTCCAAACAGCAAACTTGATGGTCAAATTCAGAAGCTGCTGCAGACGACAAAAGGGATGTTGTTAAAGATAGAATTTGTGTATAAGATAGCACAGAAAATATGGAGACAAAAGGAGAAACTGCTGGTCATCAGCAGTTTCTTCTTTTGTCTCAATGTTTTCCCAATCAATTTCTATTAGGGGTGTCAAAAGCAAGTCTTGTTTGGGAAAGAGATAATAGGATGTATTGCTGCAAAACAATTGTAAGAGTTCATAGGATCTAAATATATGCTTATAGTAATATTGCAGTAAGTCGCAGAATTATTTTACTTTACACAATATCTAAAGCCTCTCTTACAACCGGTCCTACTAAGTCTTGCTCCTGCATGCAGTCTGCGTCTAAAACTTAGGCATATAGTCTTGTGATGCACACACATGCAACGTACGATTTATTCACAAAAGTTGATTCACCATACCGTATTTCAAGATTATGCTTCAAGAAGAAAATAACTTACAAATATCATTTTTAGCTCGACTTTTCGAAAAAAATGAGAGCTTATACTGTCACCCGGGCGTTGGCGTTGGCTTGGCGTTGGCGTTGGCGTTGGCGTTGCAACAAAGGTTAAAGTTTTTTCAAACATCAATAACTTCCATACTATCGAAGGGATTCAACCCAAACTTGGAATACTTATTCACCATCACACCCTCTACCTTACTATCAGGGCTCATGACCCTGGGACCACTCTATTTGGAGTTATGCCCCCTTTATACTAAGCACTTAGAAAGTCGAGCGCGCTGTCTTCGGACAGCTCTTGTACTCTATTATGCAAGGGAGGTAATTTTGAACATTTTTGTCAAATATTTTCATAAATATGCATGAATTCAAAATTCTAAACGGTTCAAAATGCTTATGTTTACATTTGGAATGAAAATGTAACACAGTTTAGGAATTACTGGCATTTTTCAAAATGTGTTTTTTTCCATTATGGGTCTTCTACCTTAATATCATTTTATGCCTCAAGTCAAGACATTAACATAGATGACTCTTCGATACTCAGATTAACTTGGGCAATGACTTCAGCATTGGCAGAGCAATACAGCTTATTAGGCTGGGGTGAACACTGTATAATTGTGCACAAGAGTGGAAGAGGGTACTATCTTGGATAAGGATAAAATTGTCTGGAATTTCTCTGACATCATGAAGTAAACAATATTTTCTGTATTGAATCATATTGAGAGATATTTACGCTAGCATACTTAGGCATGTTCATTCCTTTGTAACATTCCAAAGTGACTAATTCTCCATTCCAGAAAAAAGTAAGAAAAGAAAGTACCTGCTTTGATGCTTAGTTCTTTGAACTTTTATTACTTACTCCAGAACAATAGCTGGATTTTATGACCTTTGCATAGATATATTAAGCAGTTTCCTTATTTCCCATCCATCTTTTACAAAAAAGACTAAATTTTGACGTCTCCTGTAGAAGAAGCTTGAGAAAACATTGCGACAAAAAGAAGAAATTGCTGGTACTTTTAACTAGCATTTTCTCCTTTTGCTCAATATTTTCTGTGAAGGTTATGTTAACTTGTTGCTTGTACCAGGTTTCTTCATTTGTTTGCAGGATTCCTGAGTGACTAATGCAAAATTACTGAGAAAACAACAACCTGCTTTCATGCTTTCTAATTAGAAAGGACCTCTACTGATAAGGCGAGAAATCTCCCTAAAAGGCTCAAATGGAAAAGTCATTTTTCAAAACATGCAAATTGATTATTATTTCGAACTGTATTGTTAGATATGTATCTAAATCATATGAAAACTGATTTTATACGATCAAAACGATTCGACAGGTACAGATAACTCTTGGTTTCTGTACCTACCCCCAAAATTACATTTTCTTACCCCACCGTCATTCATTAAACCAGATTTAAGTTTTCTTTAGTTTTATATGCAAAAAAATTTCTGTAAATGTAAGGACAATTGGTGTTGAAATCATAAACCATTTTTCGATTTGTCCTTAATGCACATGCGCATCATTGAAACGAGTTTAAAGGCGAAATCTTCCCGCCAAAATTATGGCATATGGTATATGAGTACTATTTTTAGTATAAAAGTATGTTCCCCCCCCCCCCCCCCCCCCCCCGTGACCCAGCAAATCCTTTTTACCAAGGAAGCATATGATCCAGTTACACAACATATGTCTATGGGAAGCTGTGTCAAGGGGGGGAACGATGTTAGCCAGCCTTGGGAAGGTAGGTATGCCTTGGTTTTTGGCGGGAAAGTGCGCGTTTAAAGTTGTTTCAATGGTGCGCATGCGCAATACGGACAAAACCAAAGCTGCCATATGATGTCAACACCATTTATCCCTGTATCTGTAGAAAATAAATTGCAAATAAAAATAAAAGAATCTTCATTTTACCTCTTTGAATACCGGTAGTGTAAGAAAACGAAACCATTTAGGTGGATACTAAAATCAAGAGTTATCTGCACCTATAGAACTTTTAAAATGACATAAAAATCGGTGTTTATTTCCTTTATTTGTCTACCTAATCATAAAGCTTAATTTTGTTTCTCAATTTGTTAGTTTTGAGAATAGACCCATCGAGCTGAGCCTTTTAGGGAGAATTCTCGCCTTATCCGTAGAGGTCCTTTCATTGTAATCTCCTGATTAATATGTTCCCAAAATAGAAAGCTTTGATATCCAGAAGTTTTTGAAAAATAATAATGGAAAAGAGAAGCTATTTGGTCTTTCAGGCATTAGCTTTGGTGTCTGTAGTATAATATGTGGTATAAAGTCTGTACTCTTTGAAAAAAAAAATAAACATAAATTTTTATCCAAACTCTTGTAATAACCCTTGCCATGGCAGATGTGTATCACTTTGTTACTTTCGGGCAACGAATAGTGTCAGGTAACAGGCTTTTGTTGATCTTGACTATAGATATAAGCTTTCTGGAAATGTCAGTCTATGTGATAGATGTAAAAGACATCAAATTGATGTACATGTAGATGTCTGTTTTCTACAACTTGAATAAGCTGTAGTTACGGCAGTTTGGAACATAAACTAGGATATAGTGCATACTTATCATATATATGTTGGCTTGGAGAGACATTTTGCACCTGTTTAGAACTAGGGAAGTAAGATATAAATAGCAGACTGATGCACTTACTTTTGCACTGATAGCTCAGCGATCAACGCTTTTCCAAACAAGACCTGGATTTGACGTCCCTGATGGTAAAGGCTTGGGAAAACATTGAAACAAAAGAAGAAAATGCTGATGATCAGCATTTTCTTCCTTTGTTTCAATGTTTTCTTTGCTATTATGTAGCATTTTGCACCTGTTTAGAACTAGGGAAATATATAATTATAAATAGCAGACTGATGCACTTACTTTTGCACTGATAGCTCAGGGATTAACACTTTTCCCAAACAAGACCTGGGGCCCGTATTATCAGCGATCTTACGACCACATTTTTGTTTTAACTGTGTAAGAAGACATAGATCTGATTGCAGGAGAAATCAGATTGGGCCAATCAGGGTTGTTTTTTACAAGTTATTACGAAAAAAATAATTGTAATACCTTTGATAATACTGGCCCCTGGTTTTGGTGTCTTTAATAGAAAAAAAGGCTCGGGAAAACATGGATGCAAAAGAGGAAAATGCTGATGATCAATTGCTATTTTGTAGCGTTTTTCACCTGTTCAGAACTATATACTGAAGTAGGATATAAATAGCAGCCTGATATGCACTTTCTTTTGCACCTAAGGTAGACTGATAGCTCAGTGATTAAATGCTACTCTGTCAATTCTGTCTGAGGTTATTCACCTGGCTCGGAAAAATGCATTGACAGATTCAATCAACAATTCTTATCCTAGAGTATCAAAGAAAAAAAGAAACAACAATCTGGCCGGCAGAGCTGCATTTGGCCAATTTGAAAACTGCAGGACAAAATGGATGCTAAAATGCAAAGGAGATTTATGTACATTAGATTTCTAGTGTAGCAAATATTGAGCCAAACTAAAGGAGAAAATGTTGGTTACCAGCATTTCCTGCTTTTGGCTCTATATTTTTCCAAGTCTTTTCTACAAGTCTTTTCTACAAGAAGTGTCCAAATCAGGGCTTGTTATGGAAAGGGTTTATAACATACAGACTTGTTGGTGCAGCTTGTTTGACGGTCAGATCACAAGTTTGACCCCTGTTTCCTGGAATTAATCATCCAAATAATTGTCTTGTGTTATCAGTGGTCAGTGTCAATTATAGACTAGTCATTATCTGCTTGACCATTAGCCCAGGTCACTTTCTCAGCTCTCAAGACATGCTCAATTTGCCAATTCTTATCAAAAGATGAGACATGCGCCCACTTTCAATGGCTGAAATGGCAACCCATGCCAGAATTGGTGAACAGATTTTTGTCCCTTAAAGACTGTACATAACAAATAAAGAAATTTATTTATAAAAAAAATTATTGGTTTGAATAATCTGCTCACATCTTTGACTAATAAAATTAAATTATTTATAAAATCAAATACAAGGAATTTGAATCAGCAATACTAATGCAAGCATTAACCCTTTCCCAAACAAGACCTGGTTTTGAGGTCCCTATCAGAATTGGCTTGGGAAAACATTGAAACAAAAGAAGAAACTGCTGATAACCAGCAGTTTCTCCTTTTGTCTCAATATTTTCTGTGACATATATTACACAAATTCATTCTTTAATAACATCCATTTTGTCATTTGTGGAAGTTTTTGAAATGGATCACCCTAAAATTTTGTTGTTTGGAAAAGGGTTAATCCAGGATAACAAGAGCAATCAGAAAATAATAATCAAGAGGATCTAATTGACATAAAACAATGCTGAGTCATTGTCACCATTTTGACATGGGGGCTAGAATGACAATATTGTGATAAAGCGGCTTCGGTGAGTCATATTAAAGTGCACAAACCAACAGATAAGATGCTTGAACACATTCTAAATTTGTTATTGAAAATCCAAACCCCATGTTGTATGTACTCATTGGAATCAGTATGGCATAAAATAAAACAAAGTTTAGTCATTTTCAATGACAGCCACCATCTTGACATAGGGGCTATAACCCATTACCAAACGACAAAATTCTAGGTAATTTTTGCTTGTCACAAGCAATTTCTTCTTTTTCCATGATGTTTTTCATGGCCATTATTTTGTGGGGAGTCAAAAATAGTCATAGTGTGGCAATGGGATAATGACAATAATGTTGGTATTATTGCATAACCTGGTAACTCCAGCTTCGACGAAGCTGGAGTTACGAGGTTTTGCAATAACACCAACGATATGTGATAAAGTGGCAGTGAGTCATCTTGTTCATCTCTCTGTCCAAATATAGGAGTCTGTGATGGATCGGGTCACTATTTTCTATAAATGGACAGTTATAATCGGCAAAAAGTCCATTGTTAGTTAACCCTTTCCTTTGCAAACAAGACCTGGCCTCCGGGTTTCTCGAAAAAACTTACGTATAAACTCATGAGAACATGCTCAACTTCAAAGGAATACTCTTCAACGTTGAAGGGTATTCGACTGAAGTTCACATGAATTTCGTGCGGTTTGAGCATGGTGCTCAGATTTGAGCATGAGAACGTACGTAAGTTTTTTCGAGAAACTGGGGCCTGGTTTTGAGGTCCCTAGTAGAACAGGCTTGGGAAAACTTTGATACAAAAGAAGAAACTGCTGATAACCAGCAGTTTCTCCTTTCGTCTCAATATTTTCTTTGCCATATTTTACACAAATCCTTTCTTTGATAACATATATTTTGTCATTTGTGGCAGTTTTGAAGTGGATCAACCTAAAAGTTTGTCGTTTGGGAAAGGGTTAACTCATTACCAGATGACAAAATTATGGACTATTCCACTTTGAAAGATGTTGTAGATGACAATTTCAAGTGCATGAAATTTTTAAGAATATTTCAATTTCAGGTTAGAAAACATTGTAAAAAATGAAGAAATTGCTTGTCACAAGCAATTTCTTCATTTTCTATGATATTTTCACAAGCATTTTTATTGGGGTGTCAAAAGGCTAGGAATGGGTTAACTCTTTCACAGACAAGACCTTGTTCTGGCATTCCTCATAGAGTTGGCTTGGGAAAGCATTAGGGCGAAAGAAGTATCATTTCATCTGAAGTTTAGATCAGACAGCATATTTATTGGAAGGTTGATCTTTGTCTATATTGCCAGTCAAAATAACCAGGAATATTATAAAATTAGTATGATAAAGGTTAAGTGGATTTAAAACAAAAGCCAAGCCAAAGAAGTGCTTTGAAAATAATTATGGCATCTTATACAACATTTCTCCATCTGGTTATTTTGGTTCATGAAAATTACTTAATTGTGACACATCACGGTGAAAGGGACCTTATTCAAACTCCAAAAATCCAAATTTTGACAACCTCGTCTGACTCAGCATAGGTCAACCAGGCCCCGGTTTCTCGAAAAAAAACTTAAGTACATTCTCATGAGAACATGCTCAACTTCAAAGGGATACTCTTCAACGTTGAAGGGTATTCGATTGAAGTTCACGTGGATTTCATGCGATTTGAGCACGGTGCTTAGATTTGAGCATGAGAACGTACTTAAGTTTTTTCGAGAAACCGGGGCCAGATCCCTTATGCGGAAAATGAACATATAGTAAGGTATGGAAAACATTCCAGATTTAGAAAATCACATACAAGTGAAAAGTGTCAGTCCTAGTCTGGCTGCACATACTGTGCAGACTGACTAGGGTCAATACATTTCACACTTCCCATACGGTCCCTTTTAGTGTGAAATTAAAGATGGATTGCAATATGATAAGAGATCATGTTCTACAATTTCAAAAAAATTTATAGAAAATGAAAAAAAAAATCATTGATAGAAATTGATCAATTGAATAATTTGAGTGTTTGGATTAAAACTATCTATTGTTCATATCAAATTATCTCGACCTTAAATAGTTTGTTCTGATTTCTCTAAAGATGTTGTTCACTTTTATCTATGAGCAGCTGTTTGATTGTATTTGTTCAAGAAATCATTACCACAAGAGAAGAGATAAAAGTAGTCGAACATTTCAGTACAGTTCTATGATTACCATTAGCTGTTAAGCTCATTGTTATAGGAAGTGGCAGAGCATCTCTATCAAATAGCTTAAGAGATGCTCTGACAGGCCATTTATCATGAGCTATATATTGCCCACTAAAAAACTTACAGCTCCAAAAGCTCAGGTTTGTTGAATTTAAGGTTTACAGACCCTCAAAAAATCACCACTTTCTAGCCATACGAAATGCATCAAATTACACACACTTGTAAATGCACTTCAAATAACTTGATTCACCGTGACGGATTTCAAGATTATGCTCCAAGAAGAATATAATTTACAAATATTATTTTACTCTTTAATCATATGCAAGGGAGGTAATTTAGAACATTTTTGTCAAATATTTCCATAAGTATGCATTAATTCAAAATTCTTAACCGTTCAAAATGCTTATGTATGTATTTGGAATGGAAATATAACATAGCTTAGGAATTGCTGGCACTTTTCAAATTTCGCATCTGGGTCTTTGGTGCTTTTGAGGGGTTGGATACCTTAAGTTTGTCAACCCCAAGATTTCAGTAATTTGCTGCTTTTCAACAAAAGACCTTGTAACTACAGCTTTAAACAAGCTGTAGTTTTGGGTTTTATGTTGAAAAGTTACAATTTATGGGGTTCAAATTCTTTATTTGTGCATGGAAAGCCATTTCAGTTTTGAATTGTTAAGTTATCTTGGAAACTTCAAAGATCATTTCTAGACTATTCATAAAACAATAGTGTTAGACTATGATGAAATCGGCCTGGGTCGAAGGTCATGGCATATCCCATATATTTCTGTATCAAAATGCATTGGGGGAAAAACAAATCAGCCGAAATTGTATTAATAGTCTCCATGTTATTGCATAGAAAACATTTAGGGAAAAGGAGAAAATGCTGGTTATCAGCATTTTCTTCATTTCTCTAAATGTTTTGAAAAGCAGCATGCATAATTTATGGTGGTCAAAGTTTAGCAGGGTCATTTTGAGATATTTCTAGAATGACATATATGTCGTTAGTCTCAGAGGTTCCAACTTTGAACTAATCAATACATGTACTCATATTGGCAGTTTCTGGCATTTTACAGGAAATATCTGCCAAGTATTTCTTCTTTTTCTGCAATGTTTTCCAAAGCCTCCTCTTAAAAGAAGAAAACAAACATTGTGGGAAATGATAAAAGCTGAAATATATCTTATACATTATGTCTTTAGGCTGAAAACTTCCAACTTTGAACTAATCAATACTTCATATTGGCAGTTTCTGGCATTTTACAGGAAATCTCTGCCAAGTATTTCAAGATAAAAAGTTAACATTATGCAATAAAAGTTCATTGCTTTACCAGTCTGTAGATAGATAAAAGAGTATGCTTTGAGCCTGTAGGGAATTTGGAGTGATTTGTCTATGATTCAGCTCTTTTGACTCAAAAATGATGATTTTTTTGCCTCCTTGACCTGACCCATTGATATTGTATGACTTTTCACCATTCCATGTCATTGCTTTTAACCCTCTCCCTTACGATATAATTTTTGCCTGATCTAATTTGAAAGCTGCTGATTATCAGCACTTTCTTCTTTTGCCTCAATGTTTTCCAAAGCCTATTCCATTAAGGACGTCAAAACCAGGGAAAGGGTTAACAAAAACCATGTACACTGTGATGTAAGTTGTACGTTAGGTTTGTGTAGTCATTCAAAGATGGCGACAACAATACAGCATGAGAGGTAGGTGTCTTAGTTTTTCATTGATAAATTTCTTAAACGGTCGTATCTTGCCTTGATACTGATATCATTATACAGGGGAAATGTATACCTATCAACGGTTCTATATATCAAAGTACCAGTGTTGTCCTATCGTACTCAGTCGTTGTGCAAAGACAGCCCAACACGGAAAACTTTTTTCGAAGCGAGAAAGTTGCCCTTTTAAGGATGATTACATAGTAATCAGCGAACTAGGGAACAAACTATTGCTCTTACTTGGATGTCTTTAACATGCTCTTTTCTATGGTTACTGTTATTTTACACAAAAATGTCTAGAATGACCACAAACACCGTGTTTATTAAATGGCCAGACAACGGTGTAGTCAGAGTGAAAATATGCAGACACAACGGTGCAGTTTCTGTGTTTTATGTACGGTGTGGTTATATTTTCATAACAAATTGTGAACGGTGTAGACATAATGCAATTGTGAACGGTGTAGACTTGAAGTAATACAGAACTTATCATTTCTGGAATGATAATATTTTTATGTTTAATGATAACGTTTTCACGGCTGAGAATCATGTTTTACAATTACTACCGAAATTCTTCAACAATTATGTTAATAATTTTTTATGTGACTGACTTGTAAATGCTTTGCAGCAAAGAAGGTGACAATATGTCTACAAATTATACTTTAATCAAAATATATCAGAATCTAGTTTCCTTGCTATTTGTCAAAGCAATTCCGTAAGGGTCAAATAGTAGAAATTACCAAGAATCTGCTGGCGTCCGTTTTATTTTTTTCTTTATTTTCAGTTCCATGCTGTTCACCTATTACTACTGTCATTTCGAAGGGAGTTTCGAAAATGTTGTGAAGCATTCGGAACAGGACCATTCCAGTCAGATATTAAAAGTGCGCAGGGCGGGGGAGATCATTGATCAGACAGGTCAAAAAGATTTGAAAACTCTGAACTTTAGTATTATTCCTGATATTATCAAGAAGTCAGACTAGGACATCATCCCCATTTGCGAGCATAGAATACACAAGATAGACCTCATCGACGTAGAAAAAAGGATTTTGGAGTTAACAAGATTCTTTCTATCGATGATATCCCCGGTTTTGAATGCATGAGTCCTGAACATAAAAAATGACGAAGTTCAACACCCCATAAAGTCGTTCAAAAAGCCCCGACCTTAATTCCTGATATTTCCATTGGACGTGCTAAAACAGATGAAACGGATAGGGTCTCTTCTCTTTCCCCACGAGAACATGAAAACAATGGCTGAAATGAACAGTTTGTTCCCAGATGCGATTAAGTCATTGAGAAGCGTTGATCAACTTGGCATTTGTTTATTTTGGTCAATGAAGGTCGGCTCTCGATGGAAAACATTGCATTTCATTTATTTATGGATGTGTGTAAGTTATACTGTCTTGGTAGTACTTCAATGCGTTTTACTCCAATAGTCAAACGGTTTTGGCGAATAGAATATTGTCTTTTTCATTGCAAATGGTTACATTTTATGAGTGAGCCCAAAAAATCTTGGTCAGAAAAATGTCAGTCCTGAAGAAGAAGTTCATTACGTATGAAATTCCAAAATGAATTTTGCAGTTCCAGAATTCTATTTTCAAGACTTATTTACTTAAGTCGAACAAGACGAAAAAAAAAACCCAAATGTTTATGACACAAATTTATAATTTATGTTTTGTTATTTATAATTTATGTTTTGTTGATTGAATCCTTTATTTTGGGTAAAATCAGACTTTTCAATGAGGGGTCAATTTGAAAACAAGATACATTTCGATCAATAATTATCATACTCCATGAGTTGAAATCATTTCATTAATTACAATATTTGATTGTAATAACCAATTAAAACAGTTACAAAGAAAAATTCAAAGCCAGAGCCGAAATTTCGAATCTACAAATCAAATGAACGGATGAACAAGAAATTTGCCGTTGCACTTAACATGGCTTCAAAATGACGGTTATCGTATGTCTTATTTGATATTTTGTGATGGTATTCCTTTTGATTATCATTTCCGTCAGATGTTTATTCAATCACAAATAACAAAAATGTCTCCCGAAAATTAAATCAAACATACATTGAACTGTTTAAGGCTTAGGAGAATGAAGAAAAGAGAAAACATATTTTCTTAACTTTTGTTTTCATTTACTTTGAGGATGGCGGCATTTTCATCTGAGTTTTCTAAGACCAAAGTATTTGAGGGAGATAAAACAGATGGTCTGCTATCTGTTAGAGCTAGTTCGCCCTATACAACATACCAAGTCTACACCGTTCATAATTTGTTGTGAAAATAATAACTACACCGTACAGATAACACAGAAACTGCACCGTTGTGTCTGCATATTTTCACTGTGACTACACCGTTGTTTGGCCATTTAGTAAACACAACGTTTGTGGTCATTCTAGATATTTGTGTGTAAAATAACGGTAACCATAGAAAAGAGCATGTTAAAGACATCCAAGTTAGAGCAATAGTTTGTTCCCTAGTTCGCTGTTTACTATGTAATCATCCTTAAAAGGGCAACTTTCTCGCTTCGAAAAAAGTTTTCCGTGTTGGGCTGTCTTTGCACAACGACTGAGTACGATAGGACAACACTGGTACTTGGCTATATAGCACCGTGAATAGGTATACATTTCTCCTGTACAATGATATCAGTATCAAGACAAGATACGGCCATTTAAGGAAATTATCGACGAAAAACTAAGACACCTACCTCTAACGATTTTCCCCCGACGCCATCTTTGATTGACCACTCAAAACTTCCGTACAAACTACACAAATCTAACGTACAACTTACAACACAGTGATGTAACTGCAGCTTAAAACAAGCTGCAGTTATGTAACGAGGCTTTTGTTGGAAAGCAATGATATGCTTTTGGGGACAGATTTGGTGCATGCATGGATCCATAGTGGGATCCAATTGAATAATACTCCATTGAATTAATTGAAAGAGACATCTCTCAAAAGTAACCGCAAAAAAACATTGGACCAATGAGAAGAGACTGTTTTCAATCTTGTCTATTAGCAATGCTTGAATTTTTCTAGAGGTGTGTCAAAAGTTTTAACCCTCTCCCAAACAAGACCTGATTTTGACGTCCCCAAAAGAAAAGGCTTGGGAAAACATTGAAACAAAAGAAGAAACTGCTGATAACCAGCAGTTTCTCCTTTTGTCTCAATATTTTCTTAGCTATATTGTACCCAAATCCAACATTGAAAATCATTCTTTTTGTCGTCTGCAGAAGCTTTTGAAATGGATCACCCTAAAATTTTGTCATTTGGGAAAGTTTTAAGAAAGTTGCGGTGAAGTATCTCATCAGTAAAAGTTTTCATCAAGTATCGTAAAGATGTTTATCGGGTGAAGAGAGAATTGCCAAATCTATTTCTGTTAGAGATACCTGTTAAAATAGATACAAGATCTAAAATCAATCAGTGGGAGATTTAGATGATAATTAAATGAACAAGAACTAACACAGAGCATGCCAGTTGTATATTACCAATTTGGCCTTGTGTTGTAAGTCATAAACCTAGTTTGTGAACTTTGAAATTCTTCCATTTAACCCTTTCCCAAACAAGACCTGGTTTTGACGTCCCTAATAGAAAAGGCTTGGGAAAACATTGAAACAAAAGAAGAAACTGCTGATAACCAGCAGTTTCTCCTTTTGTCTCAATACTTTCTATGTCATATTTTACACAAATTCTATCTTTAATAACTTCCCTTTTGTCATTTTTGGCAGTTTTTGAAGTGAATCATCCTGGCATTTTGTCGTTTGGGAACGGGTTAATTATCTAAGTCATAGAGCAGCTACAGACTCAGATTGGGCATTGCGGTAATACTAGTTAGTGAGATGAAACTGGCATTGAACACCATTCTAACGATCAATCCAAATTCATCCAGAGTTGTAACATTCATGACATCCAAACAAGACCAAGTTTTGTCCCGTAGAAAAAGCTTTGCTGCTAAAGCAGAAAATGCTGATCATCAGCATTTTCTCCTTTTGTCTCAATGTTGTCTGTGCTATATTGTACACAAAGCCAATGTTTTATCAACACTTGTTTCGTTGTATGCAGTACTTCTTAAAGTGGAACAGTCCAAATTTTCGCCATTTTGGAAAGGGGTGATATTTTCGATTTGAAATACATTTACATAATCTTATCGTTTCAGGACTTGGAGAAACTTCAAGCAGAGGTTAACAATGTCTACCGATCGTTACGCTACATCAAGGCGGTCGTCGACCAGGAGAAGCTACAGATCGTCCCGAGCACGGCAACGGTCATCTTGGACACCGTCAACGACGTCTTCACGATCCTGCACAGCTTCTTCATGAACCAGGACAGCACGACGCTCATCTCGCACCACAATAAAGTGTGCCAGAGTCTTGCACATTTTGTACGATGGTCGGACGATCTGTTGTTACACGGATATAAAGTTCTCAATAAAGATAATGCTCATCAGTTGATATCGGCTCTGTCGGATGGAATGGAGGTGGGTCCATGTATTTTTATTTGTAAACAAAAAACAAGAATTTTAAAAAGACATGTCAATCAAACCCTATTTTGTGGGTACTCATTTAAATCGTCTCATCGAGACGATTCAAATGAGTACCAACAAGATAGGGTTTGAATTGAAATTAACTGATTTACAACTGAAATAAGTAACAAGTGTCATATCTCAAAATAAGGCATCAAACTTTTTCATGTAACAAGTTATGTAAAAATCCCAAACTATGACAGAGTGTCAAAACCTTGTGTTTAAAACTCTTACAAACCATGATAAAGTATATCAAAAGCCTAGCGCCACAATAAAGTGTGTCAAAGCCTCGCACATTTTGTACGATTGTCGGACGATCTGTTGTTACATGGATATAAAGTACTCAACAAAGATAATGCTCATCAGTTGATATCAGCTCTATCAGATGGAATGGAGGTGGGTCCATGTATTTTTATTTGAAAACAAAACAAGTCTGAATCAAATCCTATTTTGTGGGTACTCATTAGAATCTTCTCATCTACATTATTCAAATACCCACAAAGTACCCACTAAATAAGATTATGTTAAATTGTTAAGAGATTAGGAATTCTGTCGTATTTTTTCCTGCTTTTTCCAGCATCATAGATACAGATCAGGTCGCTCATGAAAACAGGTCTATCTTGAAATTTTCTTTTTGCTTTTGTAGTCAGCATTAAAGATTTGAACAAATAATCTGAAATAACCTTACACATTCAAGTTGTATCAAGATCTGAGAAGACCAAATTTAGCTTATATAATACTTGTATATATAGAGCATGACATTCACATGCAATTTCTTCAAATTTAGATCATTATGAAATCTAACCATCTGGTAATGGGTTAAGTAGTCTGTTACAGTTAAGGTGCTGACATTCTCCAGTTACTAAATAAAAGAGAAATTTCTCCCAGTTTTGTCTGCCAGCCAGGTGTGGAAAAATCAATTACTTTTTCACCTGGATTCAATCTTTATCCTTGATTCTGTAGTGCTGATAGTAAAAGGATGCTTATCCTTGTTAGACAAAATTGAAATAAGTAGGCAAAACAGACAGATTTATGGGGATAGGTTTGAAGACTAGAGAAGCCCAAAATGCTAAATACATGTGAATCCCTAGATAATTGTAAGGAATCGAATGGCACTACAACAACAATTGAAGAAAATCTTTGATTCCCAAACAAGACCTGGCTTTGAATAGAAAAGGCTTTGTGAATCATTGTGGCTAATGAAGAAAATGCTCATAATCAGAATTTTCTCCCTCTGTCTCAATATTTTCTGTGCTAGAATGTACACCAATTCCTTCGTTATTGGCACCCCTGTCCTTGTCTCCAGCATCTTTGGAATTCCAGCAGTCTAGATTTTATAATAAAGGTTTAATAAATGCAAATAAGGTTGAAGACCAGTTGAGCTCATGATGCATTAAGTTATTGACAAGCAAACACAATGCATCAATCAATAGCATCAATCATGGTTTTGTTAGCTCTCCTGAGCACGAAGTGCTCAAGGTGAGCTATTGTGGTCGCTTTTTGTCCGTCGTCCGTCCGTCTGTCCGTCTGTCAGTCTGTCCACAATTTGTTGTTACCACTCTAGCATCCACAAATATTGACCAATCTTGACCAAACTTGGTCAAAACATGTATGACCTTAAGATCTCGGACAAGTTCGATTTTGGGTCAGATCGGACCAAGAAGTCTGGAGTTATGTGCCCCTGAATATCATAAATAGCTAGTTTAGACTTTGTTACCACTCTAGCATCTACAAATATTGACCAATCTTGACCATTGCTTGTTCATTGCCCTAGTTTGGGAGAAAGAATATTTAACCCTGTCCCAAACAACAAAATTTTAGGGCGGTCCTATTTAAAAGCAGCTGTAGGGGACAAAATTGATGTTAAAAAGGAAGTACAATATGGTACAGAAAATATTGAGGCAAAAGGAGAAATTGCTGGTTATCAGCAGTTTCTTCTTTTGTCTCAATATTTTCCCAAGCCATTTCTATAGAATTAAAAATATCGGTGATCTAAACCCTATTTTAAGGGTGCTCATTTATAAGATAGAATTTGTGTAAAATATTGCATAGAAAATACTGAGACAAAAGGAGAAACTGCTGGTTATCAGCAGTTTCTTCTTTTGTTTCAATGTTTTCCCAAGCCTTTTCTATAAGGGATGTCAAAACCAGGTCTTGTTTGGGAAAGGGTTAAGGTATTCCTTCTATCATCAGATATCAAAGACTTTGTGCAACTTAGGGTGTCATTCCAGGCTACGTAAATTGACATGGGTTTCCCTCGTAAATTTCTGTTGCCAGGGATGATGCCCAGAAATTGAAGAGGGTATGCCATTATCAATATCTGTTGCCAAGGATGAACCCCAAAGTTGCATGAATATTTTCATGGCGTACCAAATGGGTCAAAAGTTTATTCTGAGCGTGCACGTATAAGATATACGCGTCAATGCGTAAATTTTATGCGTTGACGCGTATATTTACGTCGACGCATAAAATTTACGCGAGCAGTTGAAAATTTATGCGTCTATGCGTAAATTTTCAACTTCTCGCGTAAATATACGTTGATCTATTAATCAATCAGATCCTTCGTTTCATCCATCAATTTTATGGTATAAAAGGAAAGGTTTCTAACCGCGTCTCCCATTGGCAGCCTCGGTTTCACATTTTTTACTCCTGCTCGTGTAAAATTTACGCATCAACACATATTTTTTCAACTGCTCGTGTAAATTTTATGTGTTGACGCGCATATTTACGCGTCAACGCATAAAATTTATGCGAGCAGTTGGAAATATATGCGTTGACACGTATATTTTATGCATGCAGGCTCTATATAGACTTTTGACCCATTTAGTATGTCATATATTTTGGTATCTTATCATGGATGGAATACCTTAAAGTCTCCTCCCTGGCATCTGATATTGCAAAAGTAAGTGAGTTTACCAGTCACATGCAATAATTTATTCATTCCAGATTAGATCAGGATGAAATCTAACCATCTGGTAATGGGTTAAGTAGTCTGTTACTTTTAGAGTGCTGACATTCTCCAGTTACTAAATAAAAGAGAAATTTCTCCCAGTTTTGTCTGCC
Organism: Fragum sueziense; assembly: GCA_963680895.1. NCBI lineage: Eukaryota > Metazoa > Mollusca > Bivalvia > Cardiida > Cardiidae > Fragum > Fragum sueziense. The sequence goes on along the minus strand of OY804605.1, from coordinate 13,791,136 downwards.
AGCCAGGTGTGGAAAAATCAATTACTTTTTCACCTGGATTCTATCTTTATCCCTGGTTTTGTATTCTAAGAGTAAAAGGATTCTTATCTTTGTCATGCTGACTTTACCTCTTTTGCTGCCAATGTCGCCGAAAAGCGACCCATAGGAAGACTGCCAATGTTGCCGATCGGCGACTTTCACGCAAAAGCTTAATGAGGTCATTCAAGGTCAAGGGCAAGGTCATCTGATCAAACTGCCTGATAAAAAGTATGCTATTAGGCAAAAAATCAAAGTACTGACAGTACTGTTTGGAAGCAAATTTTTCAAAAATGCAGACATTGCGAAAGCTCAAAAAAACTGTCAGACATTCGGTCTGACAGGCTTGAAAAATCTGTCAGACCGAAAACAAATCTGTCAGACCGAAAAAAACAAGGAAAAATAACATGTAACCACCTTTTTTATACTGAAGATATAAAAACATGACTGACACTCTAATCATTCACGCCCATAGTCCATAAGCCTTTCAAAATTAGACTATTCATTCCCTGTGAATCGTCTTTTTGAGCTGAATTTTTCTACTACTAGAGGAAACTCTCTCAAGCTAGTGAAGCCTCGCTCAAGATTAAATGTTCGATACAACAATTTCAATCAACGTGTGATAAACGCATGGAATCGTCTCCCTGAGGAAGTGATAACAGCAACAACTATCAACGGATTCAAAAACGCCATTGACAGACACTTCAAGGAAATACATGGGGTTTCAATGACTCGGTCGCTTAACCCCTAGGCTGCACTTAAGGGTGTGGCCGCAGGTATAACAGGTATAACAGGTAATTCACTTTGCACCCTCGAAATATTTAAGGGACGCCATAATACTACGACAGTAAAATATGTATTCCGATTGGCTAATCAATACCTGTTTCAGCCAACCACAATCCGGTTTACAAATCAAGGGAAATAATCGGCAAAACCACGATATAATAGTGCCGTCCCTTCGTACTTTGTTGTTTATCAATTTTCTCGCAAACAGAATGACAAATATTTTGGTTATAAGCTTCCATAATTATGCAAACGCGAGGTATTGAAAACAAGAGGACCATGATGGTCCTATATTGCTCACCTGAACCAAAATGATATGAGCAACATTTTTGTTCAATTCAATAAATATTTATGACTTTAAGACTGAAAACGAACTTATGGTCAATAACGTTGTGAAAATCGAGCTCATCCAAGATCTTATGGTGCTCAACATTGTGTCCAAGATTTGTCTTGTTTGATAAATAATTGTAGATTCTGGAGTATAAACAAGATCGAAAACAGCCGAAAACTACAATTTTGTCAAATTCAAGGGCACGTAACTCTCAACTTTTTTTATCAGATCAGACTGAAAACCAAGCTCATCCCACAACTTATGATCCCCAACATTGTGTCCAAGTTTTGTCTTAATTGATCAATAATTGTAGATTCTAGAGTATAAACAAGGTCGAAAACAGTCGAAAACGGCAATTTTATCAAATTCAAGGGCACATAACTCTCGACTTTGTGGTAAGATCAGGCTGAAATTCTAACTCACCCGAGATCTTATGATACCCAACAATGTGTCCAAGATTTGTCTTGATTGGTCAATAATTGTAGATTCTAGAGTGTAAACAAGTTCGAAAACAGCCGAAAACAGCAATTTTGTCTAATTCAAGGGCACATAACTCTCGACTTTTTCATCAGATGGGACTGAAAATCAAACTCATCCAAGATCTTATGGTCTCAAACATTTTGTCCAAGTTTTGTCTTAATTGATAAATAATTGTAGATTCTAGAGTGTAAACTATGTCAAAAACAACCGAAAATGGCAATTTTATCAAATTAAAGGGCACATAACTCTCATTTTTCTGGTCAGATCCGACTGAAAATCAAACTCCTTTGAGATCTTATGGTCTCCAATATTGTGTCCAAAATTTGTCTTGATTGGGAAAAAATTGTAGATTCTAGAGTGTAAATAAGGTCGAAAACAGTCAAAAACAGCAATTTTATCAAATTCAAGGGCACATAACTCTCGACTTTGCGGTAAGATCAGGCTGAAATTCAAAGTCATCCGAGATCTCATGATCACAAACATTGTGTCCAAGTTTTGTCTTGATTGATGAATAATTGTAGATTCTAGAGAGTAAACAAGGTCAAAAACAGCCGAAAATGGCAATTTTGTCAAATTCAAGGGCACATAACTCTCGTCTTTCTGGTCAGATCAGACTGAAAATCGAACTCATCTGAGATCTTATAGTCTGCAACATTATGTCCAAGATTTGTCTTGATTGATCAATAATTGTAGATGCTAGAGTGTAAACAATGTCAAAACTGGGTATTTTTGGCATTCAAGGGCAGATAACTCCTGACTTTCTGGTTCGATCTGACCCATAATCAAACTCATCCGAGATCTTAGATTGGCTTATATTTGTAGATGCTAGAGTGTAAACACGAAATTGTGGACGGACGGACGGACGGACAGACAGACGGACAGACAGACAGACAGACAGACGGACGACGGACAAAAAGTGATCACAATAGCTCACCTTGAGCACTTTGTGCTCAGGTGAGCTAAAAAGCAAAATGGTCAAAATATGTCGGACATACGGACCGACGGTATCGAATTTTCAATCGGACCGAAGTCAAAACTATCGGACAATGTCCGCGGTCCGACGTCTTTCGCAATGTCTGAAAATGTAGGCCTGTCCAGGCCCCAGTTTCTCGAAAACAAGAGGACCATGATGGTCCTATATCGCTCACCTGAACCAAAATGATATGAGCCACTGTTTTGTTCAATTCAATTGGTATTTAAGACTGAAAACAAACTTATGGTCAATAACATTGTGTCAAGATTTGTCTTGATTAGTCACTATTTGAGGTTTTTAGAGTAAAAGTTTGAACGGCAGATAACTATTCTGATTATTCTATAATTCATTCATCCAAGATCTTATCGTAATTAACATCATAATCCAAATTTCGTCTTGATTGTTCATTCGAAACAGCAATTTTGTCAGATTTAAGGGCACATGCATGACTGACCACTTTCTCATTTGATTGCAGAAAATTCAGCTCATGCAAGGTCTTACAATCAGCAGCATAGTGCCAAAGTATTGTCTTGGTTGATCAATAATTGTAGATTCTAGAATGTAAACAGGGTCGAAAACAGTCAAGAACAGCAATTTTGTCAAATTCAAGGGCACATAACTCTTGACTTTCTGGTTCAATCACACAAAAATCAAACTTATTTGAGACTTTATGGTCTCCAACATTTTATCTAAATTTTGTCTTGATTGGTCAATATTTGTAGATTCTAGAGTGTAAACAAGGTCGAAAACAGCAACTTTGTCAAATTCAAGGGCACATAACTCTCAGCTTTCTAAACAGATCTGACTGAAAATCAAATTCATCCGAAATTATATAGTCCCAAACAATGTGTCCAAGTTTTGTCTTGGTTGATAAATAATTGTAGATTCTAGAGTGTAAACAGGGTCGAAAACTGTAAAAAACGGCAATTTTGTCAAATTCAAGGGCACATAACTCTCGACTTTCTGGTTCAATCTAACAAAAAATCAAACTCATTTGAGATCTTATGGTCTCCAACATTGTATCTAAGTTTTGTCTCGATTGATATATAATTGTAGATTCTAGAGTGTAAACAAGGTCAAAAACAGCCGAAATCGGCAATTTCGTCAAATTCAAGGGCACATAACTCTATTCTTTCTGGTCAGATCAGACTGAAAATCAAACTAAACAGAAATCTTATATTCCCCAACAATGTGTTCAAGTTTTGTCCTGATTTATCAATAATTGTAGATTCTAGAGTGTAAACAAGGTCGAAAACAGTCGAAAATGGCAATTTTGTCAAATTAAAGGGCACATAACTCTCATCTTTCTGGTCAGATCAGACTAAAAATCGAACTCATCCGAGATCTTATGGTCTTCAACATTATATCCAAGTTTTGTCTTGATTGATCAATAATTGTAGATGCTAGAGTGTAAACAAAGTCAAAAACAGCATTTTTTTACATTCAAGGGCAGATAACTCAGCACATTCTGGTCCGATCAGGCCCATAATCGAACTCATCCGAGAACTTATGCCCATACTTACTTTGACCAAGTTTGATCAAGATTGACCAACTTTTGTGGATGCTAGAGTGTAAACACCAAATTGTTGACAGACGGACAGACAGACGGACAGACAGACGGACGGACGACGGACATTGAGTGACCACAATAGCTCACCTTGAGCACTTTGTGCTCAGGTGAGCTAAAAACTTAAGTATATTCTCACGAGAACATGCTCAACATCAAAGGGATACTCTCCAACGTTGAAGGGTATTCCATTGAAGTTCACGTGGATTTCATGCAATTTGAGCACTGTGCTCAGATTTGAGAACATACTTTAGTTTTTTCGAGAAACCGGGGCCAGAAATAGAGTAGTTTGATTAGGTACTTTGATTATCCATTTGAATACCTTGAATACTTTGATTCGTAGAGTATTTTGATTAAGTACTTTGATTATCCAGAATACCTTGCATACTTTGATTTCATGATGGAGTTGTATTTATTTTTAGCACAACTTCATGCATATTAATCGTTTGTGTAAGCTGAATATATTTCATACTTCAGTAAACTTGACTGACCCATTTACAAGGAAGGCCATTGGACTAATTCTTTGAACCATAATAAAGCAAATTACTACGTGGATCTTTTCATCTCTCAGAGACATGATTAATTGAATGTTTCATTTTCAGTCACACAATTCAATATCTACACATAACTTCAGACTTACATATTGAATATTCGAATGACTGTTACCTCATTAATCTTTGCTTTTGATAGAACTATTTATAGTGAGGAAGACCGGAAGATGTTGTGTGGTATGCAGAGAATGGTAAAGTGCAGAGACGCATGGCTGCTAAGAGAAGCAAATTTGGAAAATTTGCTTCCAAAAACCAATTTATGTGCAATGATTCCTGAAAGTTTCAGCTAAATATTATCAAAAAACCCTGTTTTACTATTCTATTAACTGATAAGCCCTCTTATGAAGTTTCCAAAATTTTGCATTAGAAATAAGACAATTCCAGGAAATTTGGCAGCGAAAGAGTTAAACAAGTAAGCATAATCGAATAAGGCAAGACCATATGAAAGGACAAGCCTAGGCTATATATTTTAGTGGTTATGTCCCTTTTCTTTATCCTTGATTGTATAGAACTGCTAGTAAAAGAAAGTTGCTTCTCATTAACCCATTCCCTTATAATGATGTCTTTTGGTGCTCTCTGAAATTAGGCTTTGGAAAACAGTGTGGAGAACTTGTGACAACTTAGTCTTATTTCACACTATGTCTTCCACACAAAAAGACCAAAAAATGTAAAGTTCACCTTATTTGAAACCTAACCCATAACCACACATGGAGACCTTAATTGAACATGGACACCTGTTGACATCCTTTAGATAATTCCCACATTTAATTCTCACATGTATTGTTTGCTGTCACTTCAGGAGTTGACCCAGATTTGTATAGACAAATGGGAAGACAGACACAATAATCTTACACCACAGAAATCACCAGCTCCCAGCTCACCAAACTTTGAAACGTAAGTATCTTACCAGATTTTATCATTCACAATACTTAATGATCACATGTAGATGAGGCTAGTTGAAAAATAGGGGAGCTTTTCATTGGTATCATAGAAATGTTGATTGAAATTTTATTCGCAAATCCTTACTAAAATAGTTGCTTTGGCACAATGTTCGACTCATGTGTGGTACCACAACACAGGGCTATAACCCTGTCCATTGACCCTTTCCCAAACGACAAAATTTTAGGGCTGTCCAATTTGAAAGTTGCTGCAGATGACAAAAATATGTTGAAAAAGAGAGGGTTTGTGTATAATATAGCTAAGAAAATATTGAGACAAAGGGAGAAACTGCTGGTTATCAGCAGTTTCTTCTTTTGTCTCAATGTTTTCCAAAACCTTTTCTATTAAGGACGTCAAAACCAGGTCTTGCTTGGGAAAGGGTTAACCTTGACAAACATCATTACTTCATGCTAAATTTTCACATACAAGTTTCATCGGCTAAAAGTTCGGAATGATACTGTATGATAAAGTAAGGTTATAGACCTATTACAAGTGTTTAGGTTGAAAAAATGTTCATTTTGTGGGCCTAGCTGAGAACTGAAAGCTGAAGTTGATCAAGACTCCTATGTAAATCACTTATCACTTCACAAATTATGAAATCAAATTCAATTGTAAACAAACAAATCAATATGATTATATCACTTGTATAGACGGCGAGATTTGACCCGGCAGAGCAGACCAAGCGGAAAGGTCAACAGACTTATCGTCCAGGGGTGATAGGTATGCCGGAACCCCTCGTGATTTGCCGAACACTGCGCATGTTTCGCTATTTACAGCTAATAATCATATTATTCAACGACTTAACAGTATTTGCACGTGCATACATTTGTCGCGTCATCTTAAAATGGTAATTGGTTAACTAAATATGCAAAAATGCCGATCTTGTTCAGCCTGTGCCATATGTACGGTATGACCAGAATGTGAACTGTATTTAAATATTTTAATTCTTTGGAGATTACGCCTATTTCAATGATTAGCTTTACTGAAAATTTTAAACGGACCACTGTAGCTTAACATTTTTATTTGACTAGATTAGATAAAATCTTATTTTCACATGGCGGTACAATATTGTATAACGGATACAGTGCACGCTTTTACGTAAATCAACGACATACCATTCCCATCTAAAATGGACAATAAACTTTTCCACTTTTGTGTACAGTTAAGGTCACTCTGCCGGGTCAATTATTTTCTTCTATATATTCATCAATGCACATCCAACTATAATCACCTCACTATATCCTATTCCAGACCAAAACGTAGCTCACTTCCCGATATACCCCTCAGTCCTCGCGAACGGGAAATCCTCGAGAAGACGAGTGACCTTGGGATGTACGACAACCCCGGTATGCCCGTGTCAAGGTCGTCGGACAGCGTAACCATGAACAATAACAACGGGGGCACGGTGTTTGATTTCTCTCAGCATAAACAGTCTTCCCCGCCCCCGAAACCTCCTCTACCTCAAAATGCTGATGTTATAGTACCACAGTAAGTATTATTTACCTGAAAAAATTGAATTGTAGAAAAATTTTAAAAAAAGATGATAATTTTATCAAATCCTATGTTGCTGGTGCTCATTTGAATCGTCTCATCGAGATGATTCAAATGAGTACCAACAACATAGGTTTTGGATTGAAAATAACAGAATGAGACAGACATCACTCCCTAAAAATGCATATAGTATTGCTTATCAACAAGATGGAATTTCCTGGTGTGAAATTCACCAAAACCCATGTTGCTGTTTAAGACAATTTAAATTAGCAACAACTTGTAACAGATTTTGGATAAGAAATAACAGATTCAGAATTTTCATCGATCAGTCCCTCGGTGATTGCAAATTACATAGACAAAATATAAACAATAACAACGGGGGCACGGTGTTCGATTTTTTTTCAACATAAACAGTCTGCCCCTCCCCCGAAACCTCCTCTACCTCAAAATGCTGATGTTATTGTACCACAGTAAGTATTGTTTACCTGCAAAATATAAACAATAACAACGGGGGCACAGTGTTTGATTTCTCACAACATAAACAGTCTTCCCCTCCCCCGAAACCTCCTCTACCTCATAATGCTGATGTTATTGTACCACAGTAAGTAGTATTTACCTGCAAAATATAAACAATAACAATGGGGGCACGGTGTTTGATTTCTCTCAACATAAACAGTCTTCCCCTCCCCCGAAACCTCCTCTACCTTAAAATGCTGATGTGATTGTACCACAGTAAGTATTATTAAACTGAAAAAAGAAAATGAAGAAAAAAATATGAATATTAGAATTGAATAGGGAGCTGTAATATCTGGTATAAGGTTGAACCTCTATTTCATGCTAGATATGACTATCATGCATTGCACATCATAAATAGCAATCATTAGAATAATCATGATAGGAGTAATCACTATTATTGCATAAAGGTTACTGCATAAAGAAAGAGAAAACAAAAGCATCTTTAGCTTTTACAAAAAGCTGCACAATTTTGGATGATTTTTTAGCTCGACTTTTCGAAGAAAATGAGAGCTTACACTGTCACCCGGGCATCGGCGTTGGCGTCAGTTAAAGTTTTTTCAATCATCAATAACTTCCATACTATCAAAGCGATTCAACCCAAACTTGGAATACTTATTCACCATCACACCCTCTACCTTACTACTAGGGCCCATGACCCTGGCTCCACTATATTCGGAGTTATGCCCCCTTTATACTAAGCAACTTAGAAAGTCGAGCGCGCTGTCTTCGGACAGCTCTTGTTGAGATGTGCAAAACATTTTCAGAATGATCCTCACCACACTTGTTTAAATTTTCATTGAATTCTGTCAATTAAATCTTTTTCTTTTGTTTCAGGTTGATACGTAAATCACTATCCCAAGATGCAACAGACGGTGGAGATGTTCCCCCGCCACTTCCAGACAAAACAAAACGTCGCTCACACACACAAAACATGCTCGAGATGGTATCAAACGCGGGGATGCACGCCGGAAACGTCTCCCCAAACAGCCAGTCACCACATAATAGTATGATAGTGTCGGGAAATCTGTCATTGTTAGACTCATCAATAAACTCTAGTAACGGGAGCTTACACAGTCAAATCTCGTGTGAGTCGCCGTCAAGTAGTTTAAGCTCGGGATTAAATCATTCTGCTGAAGAGCTGGTAACCAGCCAGAGATCGCATTTGGCTGGTTCCTTCTCAAAAACAATGTCGGACTCGAAATTAGTGAAAAAACAAACGTTGTTGAAAGGGTCTCACTCGGAGTGTACGGTGGATCAGATTAATCAGTTAACACAAGAGATTGATAAATTAACAAAACTTACACAAGACATGGAGGAAATGACAAAAAGGAATTTGAATAAAAACGGTGATGGAAAAATAGAAATTCCTCCTCCCTTACCCATGAAAAAAACAACTCGTTTAGTGTCAACATATGACAATGTTCCTGACGGGATGTCAATAGAATCTGGATATTTATCATCGTCAAGTTCAGTCTGTACGCGAACTGTGATAAGTCGGACAATGACTTCCCGAATGTCTCATAACTCGCAGACGTCAGAGGCGAGGTTATCTTCGTCCAGTACAAGCAGCACTCAGTCTTTCAGTGGAACACAGATGCAAAAGTCAAACACGATATCGTTCTCGCACCACACCAGCTCGCAGGAAGATGCGTACTCGAGTTCAGGGTCGTTTTCCAGTGCTAGTCATTCAAGTGCAGAAAATCTGCCACGACCACCACCACTTCCACCAAAACAGAGGCACAGTAAGTAGAAATATATATGACATAGTTTTGTGACATTTTAATTCAATGGTTCTTGTAATGAAAAATGTTAAGTAAGAAGGATACCAGGTGCAAGTGAAGCTTGAGTAGACTTTGTATTTACAAAAGTGGTAAATGATTATTCATGCCTATGTCCTATACATATAGATACAGAATCTAACAAAAGCAAGATGTTGTGAGGACCCTGACTTATGCATCTCCACAAAAAAAGTCTTTATTATCTTTAAACTGTGTTTATTTCTCAAAAAATATACATTGAACAAGTAATTTGTATTCCCTTTTCTTATCTGCTTTTAGATTTTAACCTGTTGTTGTCAGTAAATGGCATGTATATTTGTATACATTGAAAATTAAAATGCTATTGGTCAGTCCAAAACACCTTTGGAGTCAAGTAGCTGCTGCAGTTATTTGCCCTACATTTGATATTTTACTGTTTCAGTTCATGCGTATATGCAGACTATAGGCACCTACACACAGCCACAGGGTATGGAGTACATCTCTCGCCACTCCATCAACTTCTTCATGATAGTAATACTCAATTACACACGTATTGTATATGTTACACATATGTTTCAGTTCATGCGTATATGCAGACCATAGGCACTTACACACAGCCACAGGGTATGGAGTATATCTCTCGGCACTCTATCAACTTCTACGAGACGCAGTGGCAGCGACACCAGATGGAGTTGTCTCAAACTTTGTACCCTCGATCAAATACCATCAGTGTTATCTCTGACTTTAGCTCGGACTCGTCATTTGGAGGAAGTGCCCCAAATAGTCCCTGTATACCAGCACTGCCAGCTAAAAGGAGGGTAAGTGGGATATTTATTCACTGTAGAGCTGTTATGAAATCATTTGATTGGCTGATGAAAAAAATTTATTTTACTGCATAGCTGTTATGAAGTCATTTGATTGACCAATGAAATATTCCATTGACTATGGAGCTGCTGTAAAGTCAATAGATGGACCAATGAAAAAATTCATTCACTGCAAAGCTGTTATTTGATTGGCCATTGAAATACTCCTTTCACTGTGGAGCTGCTATAAAGTCAATAGATGGACCAATGAAAAAATTCATTCACTGCAAAGCTGTTATTTAATCATTTGTTTAGCCAATGAAATACTCCTTTCACTGTGGAGCTGCTGTAAAGTCAATAGATGGACCAATGAGAAAAATAATTTACTGCAGACATGTGATATTTCTCTATGGATTCAATTTTTGTTCAACATTGAAAAGTAAAATTAATAGATGTTTTATTTATTTACAGTTTGGTGCTAACCGAGATAGTCAACTATCCACCACATCTAGTCAATCTGATACCACTGCTGATTTTATGAGGGGAGACAAAACTGCGAGTCTAATTGATACATCATTGGGAATGCCACAAGATAACTTCATGTAAGTCGAATCAGCCTTTCAATTAGTTTTGAGACTAAAAAAGTTAAGATTGTCCAAGTCTTCAGAACAGGTCTGAGACAATAAAGTTGAGATTAAACCATGTTTAGTCAATGGGATACAACTGCTGATTTTATGAGGGGAGACAAAACTGCGAGTCTTATTGATACATCGTTGGGAATGCCACAAGATAACTTCATGTAAATCATGTTTGTGTTGTAAATTTCATTACAATTAAAGGGATGAGTGCACAAGATACCTTCGTGTAAGTCAAATACCATGTATGATCAATTTTCTATGTGATAATTGTATGCAAATCTATTGTATGAACATATACAAATTTCTTATATACTTATGTATTAGTTAAAATGTTTATGTTCAGTGTAGATTTTTTACCAGTGAGCACAAAGTTGTTGAAAGAAAATACATTAGTACATGGATTTTGTGAATTTGTTATATTTGGTCACTAAGAATATAATAATGACATATCAATTTATATAGTAGATCTATTTAGATAATTGACTTTTGTGAGGCAAAATTCTTTTCTCTGAATCTTTGATTTTAAACAAATAGATTTATCAGAATAAGGTATAGTTTAATTGACTGATATTTATTGTAGGGAGCAGAAGCGAGCATCCGCGCCTGCTGGTCAGGCTGCTGAGGTGCCGCGCGTGAGCCCAGAGAAGACGGAACCACCAGCCAAAACCGAAATTACAAAAGATGCAGATTCTGACTTTGCTGAGTTAAATCCCCTTGATGATATTGATGTGTCAGATCAACTTGTGTATAAATCGGCAGTAAGTAACTTCATAACTACAGCTTTATCAAAGCTGGAGTTACAAGGTTTTGCATTAAAGTGACATTTGACGTTTAATTTTTCACAAGTTTTACTTTTATTTTTATCCGAAAGAGCATATTTTCTTACGTAAATTCTGAAAATTTCAAGCCGAATTATTGCGCCGTTGACGAGAAATATATATTTTTGTGTTAAAATTAAACAAATTGATGTGGACAGCAGTTCAGATTTATATGACATTTGTCATTTCTGTGTCAACGTTTTTTTTTCGCTTCAAAGCAATAACTTCAAAAAATGTGATAGCATTTATACGCAATCAATCTTTGCATCAAGACATACTTTAAAAAGTGAAATTGGAATGTTATGTTCCTTTAACACAATATATATATAAATTCTAAATTTGTTATCAAAAGTTAACTGCAAAATTCTGCAATAAATTGTTTTCGCAGAAATTTAAGTAATATGGTTTGATAACAAATCAATATCTGTTATCATGCATAGGAATATTTAACATCCTACTTGATGTTTGGTTTTGGAGATATCAACATTTTTCTATGCACTCAAAACAAAAACAAGGTGCAGTAAAACACTTGCATATTTTTATTTTTTCACAGGAGGAAGAAGGTCCAGATATAAGAGGAGGTTCTGTGGATGCCCTAATTGTACATGCAGCAGCTGCAGCTAAAAGTGGTGTGTATTTATAGTTGTTATATTGCCTTACTTTTGACTAGTTTCATTTTCTTTATGCATGTAAATAGTGTAAAGACTGACAAAGTTAAATAAACAATTTAATTACCTTTAGAAAAAGGAGAAAAATGAAGTAAGTGTACACAAGTACATTTTATTAGGCCTACCAATTTTCATGTCGTTGGACTTATTCTGCTTTAATCCTTTCCTAAAGGACAAAATGTTATCCTGGTCCAATTTAAAGTGATTACAGTTAACCTTTAAAGTGTATTAAAATTCAGGAAATTACAATTCAATGTAATTCTCACTATAATTCTCACTAGTATAACCTTCACAGTGGAAATGTGCTGAAAGCTTACAAGCTTCTAAGCTTATATTTCTCTACATCTTTTTCAATAACCAGATTTTGTTGTTTATAATTGTGGTTTTGTCAAATTTTCACCAAAAACTAATTCTGTTGCCAAGGTTTTCTATGGGCATGTGTATCCCTTGCTTATTCATAAAACATCATAAATTAATTTTAACCCTTTCTCAATTGACAAGGTATTAGAAGGTAGAAATTAAAAGGTATTGCAGATGATGAAATGTAAACAAAATTTAAAAATTGTCTTAGATAGCATGGAAAACAGAGTGAGAAAAGGAGAAAATGCTGATGGTCAGCACTTTCTTCTTTTTAGCTCACCTTAGCACGAAGTGCTGAGGGTGAGCTATTGTGATCGCTCACCGTCCGTCGTCCGTCTGTCCGTCCGTCCGTCCGTCTGTCCGTCTGTCTGTCCACAATTACTAAAAAATCTTCTCCTCACAATCTATAAGGCCTAGAGTCTTGAAATTTTGTGTGTAGAATCATCTCAAGGCCCTCTACCAAAATACTTCAAATTATTGTGATACAATGAAAATTGGCCCTATGTTGTGGGTATCAAATTTCATCCAGGTAATATATGGTTAGTGGGAGTCAAAACCTCGTAACTACAGCTTGACAATGCTCGAGTTACAAGGTTTTGATCCCCCACTGGGGAAATATCTTATCCTATTAAATAAACAAAGCCCAGAATTGTTTACATTTATGCCAGTACCAGAATTGGGAGGTGCATGTAAAAAGGGGTAAATATATTCTATTTGTTATTTAAGCGATCCTTTGGTGTTGGTAATCATTTAAATAGCTTTGATTAGATCATTCAAATGAATACCCACATCACAGGGTTTGATAAACATTGAAAGGTGTATTACAATTTGGAAATCCCTTAACCTCACCTATTTGAATCTCTAGTCTTCGGATATATAATCAGAGACTCTGTCAGACTTGCTTCTATTTTGCAACTAATATATTCTCTTTAGCACTTTACCAAATCATTATAAAATTAATTATTTTGCAATGAAAAGAAGGCCCTATAAAGGGGATAAGAGTTCTATCTCTAACATTTTGATATTTGACTTGGAAAACCTTTTCATCTCAAATCAGAATTTTTTCATAGGGCCATATGTTGTTGATTCTTGGGGGTTATATGGGGTGAACCCTGTTGATGATTGGAACCTTCTCATTGATATCATGGGAAAAGGGGCATAAAAGACAAAATCCTTGTTAGCATTGTACAGGCTACAATTTCCGCCCGATGTTCATAGAAATTGATCAGAATGTTTGCGTAGTCACAGAGAATTGGAATATTGAATATTCCGTTGGATACCACAGGAAAAGGGGCCATAATGACAAAATCCGTGTTAGCACTTTAGAGGCCATAATTTTGGCCTGATCTTTGTGAAACTTGATCAGAATATTTTTCTAATTTCAAGGATAAAGCTATCAACAATCCGAATGTTCCATTTTGATATCATGGGAAAAGGGGCCTTTATGACAAAATCTTGTTAACACTATAGAAGCAACAGTTTTGGCATAATCTTCATGAAACTAAAAGAATGTTTGTTTTAGTCACAAGGATAAACCCTTTAAAAAATGGTAATATTCCAGTCGATATCATGGAAAAGGGGCCTTGATGACAAAATCTTTGTTAGCACTCTCGAGGCAAAAATTTTGGTCTAATCTTCATGAAACTTGTGTTTGTCTAGTTTTCCTAAACTGTTTGGTGTAAGGATTTTGAAAATTTGTATGTAGAATTGTCTCATAATGATACAATCTTCTCCAATTCTGTTTATCAGAGATCCAAAAGGTAAATTTTGCTCTTCCCATGGTAGTATAACTCTCTAATACCAGCATTGTTCAAATTGTTTCCTCTAATGAATGTTGTCCAGAAGTTGTGTATGTAACATGAGACAAGAATTATCATCTTGATGATCTCTAAGGTGAGCGATATAGGGCCATCTTGGCCCTCTTGTTTCCCAATGGTTTCTAAACCTTTTTCTGAAAGGGGTTTTAATATCGGGTATTGTATGAGAAAGGGTTGAAAATATATATAAAAAATTATTTTGAATAACTCCCAATAAGTATTTATAAAATATTTCCCTTCACCCATTTCCATACAATATAATTCAGAGATGCCTAAAAATCACTAACATGCAAAGTTAACCCATTACCACACAATGACTCCTTTTGACTCCCCACAAGATAATGGTGATGGAAAACATTGTGGAAAATGGAGAAATTGCTTGTGACAAGCAATTTCTCCATTTCCCACAATGTTTTCTACATAAAAAGACTAAAAAATGTAAAATTCCATTCACTTGGAATTGTCGTTTGCACCGTCTTTGAATTTGGACTAGTCCAAAATTTTGTCGTTTAGTAATGGGTTAATGGGTCTTAACTAAGACTGAAAAATAGAAAGCCATAATAATGGGTTGAAGATTCAGTTAACCCTTTCCCAAACGGCAAAATTTTAGGGTGATACACTTCAAAAACTGCCACAAATGACAAAATGGATGTTATTAAAGATTGGAATTGTGTAAAATATGGCAGAGAAAACTTTGAAACAAAAGGAGAAACTGCTGGTTATCAGCAGTTTCTTCTTTTGTGTCAATATTTTCCCAAGCCTAATCTATTAAGGAAGTCAAAACAAGGTCTTGTTTGGGAAAGGGTTAAAGTTAAATCATATTTTGTTTAACCAAATATAATTTCCTAAGTCACAGTTTGTATTCTTTATAAATTTTGGTTTTGATGTATTCTTTTCTTTTGGGTGAAGGAGCTTTTCTATTCTTAACAAGTATTAATCATTTTATGTATTTAAAGTCATTTAATTTATATGATTGCTTGAATCCTTCAATTGTGCTTATTGCAAATTTACATCTTTTGGCTCAAAGGATAGAATGACCATAATCATGTTGAGTATGTCATGCAGGATGTATAGAAGAAAAATAAGACTGCAAGTTATTCTTTTTCTATGCTGTCTTCCGAAGGGCTCTAAATATTCGGGAATGAGCATGGCAAGGTTTACAATTTGTTATATGCGATAAGAATAGCAATCATGTAAAGAGTGAATTTGTGAAAACAGACAAATATCTTAATACATGATCTACCCATGTTTATATCCAATTGGGATGGGATGTGGAGGGGCCTTGTTGTGTTTAAGTCTTAAATGTATTCAAATCAGCATATGCATACTCATAGTCAGATCACGGTTCATATTACTCTTGTAAATTCTTTATTACAATGTACCTTTTGGAATTTGTAAGAAAATATCATGGAATTTGGTCAGTCTGACTCATGTTCAGACTGGTCTTATTCAATAATGTTCTCAAATACCATGAGATTTATGAAAAAATACAATGCTCCTTTTACATTTCCCAACTCATGTATATATATATTCATTTGTAGTCATTTTACAAGTAACACTTTTCCACCATATTTAGACTGGTTAATGAACTATTTCTCTTCTAAAACTCAAGGTTCCCACAGTGACTTGATGAATCAGGAAGGTAAGCAGTCTAACGGTTCTCACAATGGTTTGAATATAAATATTCACTGTCCTACAAAATCAGCATTCAGGCTCATTTCCTTACTTGGTCTTTTCTGTCTCTTCAGCTTTATTTTGCAATGTTACAATATTTAATGAATTAAGTTTTATCTAGATCTTAGCAATGTCTTTATTGCATAGATTTTCACAAATACTCTTGATATTACGCAAATTTTTCTTCTGTCAAAACGTCTGGTAATCTTTTTTTCTCAAAAGGCTACAGTGCATTAGTGTGGTTTTGGCTACTTATAAACATACTTTATTATGCCCCCTTTCGAAGAAAATGGGGGTATATTGTTTTGCAAGTGTCGGTCGGTCGGAAGGTCGGTCGGTCGGTCCGTATGTCGGTCGGTCTGTCCGTAGA
This sequence comes from Fragum sueziense, assembly GCA_963680895.1. NCBI lineage: Eukaryota > Metazoa > Mollusca > Bivalvia > Cardiida > Cardiidae > Fragum > Fragum sueziense. The sequence goes on along the minus strand of OY804605.1, from coordinate 13,774,585 downwards.
CCAAACCTTGTCCGGAGCATAACTCGAAAAGTATTAAAGGTAGAATCATGAAACTTCATAGGTGGATAGATCTCATTATGGAGAGGTGCAGTGCACAAGAACCGTAACTCTGCCGATCAAATTTTTTGAGTTATTGCCCTTTGTTGATTTTATAACTTGATTCTTGTCCGGAGCATAACTCAAAAAGTATGTAAGGTACAATCATGAAACTTTACAGGTGGATAGATCTCATTATGGAGAGGTGCAGTGCACAAGAACCGTAGCTCTGCTGATCAAATTTTTTGAGTTATTGCCCTTTGTTGATTTTCAAACTTGATTTTTGTCCGGAGCATAACTCAAAAATTATGTTAGGTAGAATCATGAAACTTTACAGGTGAATAGATCTCATTATGGAGAGGTGCAGTGCACAAGAACCGTAACTCTGCCGATCAAATTTTTTGAGTTATTGCCCTTTGTTGATTTTCAAACTTGATTATTGTCCGGAGCATAACTCAAAAAGTATGTAAGGCAGAATCATGAAACTTAATAGGTAGATAGATCTCATTATGGAGAGGTGCAGTGCACAAGAACCGTAACTCTGCTGATCAAATTTTTTGAGTTATTGCCCTTTGTTGATTTTCAAACTTGATTATTGTCCGGAGCATAACTCAAAAAGTATGTAAGGTAGAATCATGAAACTTAATAGGTGGATAGATCTCATTATGGAGAGGTGCAGTGCACAAGAACCGTAACTCTGCCGATCAAATTTTCTGAGTTATTGCCCTTTGTTGAGTTTATAACTTGATTCTTGTCCAGAGCAAAACTCAAAAAATATGTAAGGTAGAATCATGAAACTTTACAGGTGAATAGATTTTATTATGGAGAGGTGCAGTGTACAAGAACCGTAACTCTGCCAATCAAATTCTTGGAGTTATTGCCCTTTGTTGATTTTTACACTTAATTCTTAACCTTGCTTATATCTCATGTCCTTTTACACATACAGCCTTGATATCTCACACATAGATACCTCCTATCAACATCGTTTAGATTTAACCATGACCTTGGACCTTGTGACCTTGACCTTGGAGTTTGATCAATTTTGAAAAAATTAAACCCGGCAAATATCTCATGACCTTTTACAAATACAGCCTTGATATTTCACACATGGACACATCTTACCAAGACCTTTCATAATTGACCATGACCTTGGACTCTGTGACTTTGACCTTGGAGTTTGACCTACTTTTGAAAAACTTTAACCTGACCGATATATCATGTCCTTTTACACATACAGCCTTGATATTTGACACATGGAAACCTCCGACCAAGACCTATCACATACGACTATGACCTTGGACCATGTGGCCTTGACCTTGGAGTTTGACCTACTTTTAAATAAATTAAACTGGGCCTATATCTTATGTGCTATTACACATACAGCCTTGGTATTTCACACATGGACACATCTTACCAAGACCTTTCACATTTTACCATGACCTTGGACCTTGTGACCTTGACCTTGGACTTTGACCTACTTTAAAAAAAACTTTAATCTAGCCGATATATCATGTCCTTTTACACATACAGCCTTGGTATTTCACACATGGACACCTACGACCAAGACCTTTCACATTTGACCATGACCTTGGACCTTGTGACCTTGACCTTGGTGTTTAACCTACTTTAATAATACATTAATCTGGCCTATATTTCATGTCATTAGCTCCACTGGCCTTCAGGCCAGCGGGCTATTGTCATGGCGCTGTGTCCGTCGTGCGTGCGTCCGTCCGTGCGTCCGTCCGGTCGTCAACTTTTTCTTTAAAAATCTTCTCCTCAGAAACTACTCAATGGATTTCAATCAAACTTCACAGGAATGATCTTTGGGTGGTCCTCTCTCAGATTCCTTCAATTGATTCTGATTGAATCAGAAAATCTGGAGTTATCTGCCCTTGAATTTAAAAAGTGGTTGTTCTGGCTTTTTTTCACTCTAGCAACTACAAATATTGACTAATCAAGACAAAACTTGGACAGATTAATGGTGACTGTAAGATCTTGCCTGGGTGCAACTTTCAGCTTGATATGAAAATTGCATCATGAGTTATGTGCCCTTGAAATTGACAAAATTGCCATTTTCGGCTTTATTTTTACTTTGTTTTCACTCTAGCAACTACAAATATTGACCAATCAAGACAAAACTTGGACAGAATGATGGTTACTATAAGATCTTGCCTGGGTGCAACTTTCAGCTTGATTTGAAAATTGCATCATGAGTTATGTGCCCTTGAAATTGACAAAATTACCATTTTTGACCTTATTTTTACTCAAACGACTATAAATATCCAACAATCAACAGGAAACTTTGTTATAATCTTAATTGTCCATAAAATCTTGCATGGATGTAATTGTCAGCTTCATTAGAATCGTAAATCATGATTTATCTGCCCTTGAATTTGACAAATTGTAGTTTTCAACTTTATTTTCATTCTCTTTTCAACCACAAATAATGATCAATCAGGTCAAAACCTAAAACAAAATGTAAGTGAGGCAAAGATCTTATTTTAGTGTGATTCTTAGCTTTAGAGTAATATAACATTCCCAGTTATATGCCTTTGAATTTGACAAAATTGCCAATTATGACTTCATTATCAAACTAGATCAGTCAAATTCACTCTAATCAAAACAAATCTTGGTAACCATTAAATCTTATATGAAGGTATTTTCAGCTTTCTAGTTACTTTGTTATTGCTCTAAGACCCAAAAGTATTGAAAAATCTTGTAAAAACTTGGATTTGAAATTACAAGAAAATCAGGGCTTTCTGGTTATTTTATAAATAGGGTATTTCCCCAAATCTATTTTTAGAACAATGAAATCTATTTTTAGAAATATGAACTATTTTGGAGTAATCAATGATAGTTTAGATCTGTTTGGTCGAAGGAAAAATGATCATTGCCAGTATCATCCTGATCTGGAATTTTCTCTTGTTTCCTTTTACCCTTTCTCAAATGGCAAACAGGGTTTTACTCTCTTTGCTCAAAGAACCACATGTTTTGTACAATCTAGTTTTACTTTCTTTTTGCTCTTAGAAACACAACTATTGAACAATCTAATCAAAACTTGGATTGAATATTTAAAGAAATTCAGGCCTGTGGAGCGACTCAAGACCTTCAGGTCTTCTAGTTTTACATTTACAGCCTTGATATTTCACACATGGTCACTTCCAACCAAGATATTTCACTTTTGACCATGACCTTGGACCTTGACCTTGGAGTTTGACCTTCTTTAAAAAAAACTTAAACTAAGCCTATATCTCATGTCCTGTTACCTATACAGTCTCAATATTTTTCCACATGGACACCCCCTCCCAAGACCTTTCACATTTGACCATGACCTTGGCCTGTATGTCATTGACCTTTGATTTGTACATACTTTTAGAAATCTTTAACATAGCCTTTATCTTATGTCCTATTACACCTACAGCCTTGATATTTCACACATAGACACCTCCTACCAAGACCTTTCACATTTGACCATGACTTTGAATATTGCAACCTTGACCTTGGAGTTTGACCTACTTTTAAAAAGACTTAAACCAGGCATATATATCATGTCCTTTTACACCTACAGCCTTGATATTTCACACATGGACAACTCCAACCAAGACCTTTCACATTTGACCATGACCTTGACATTTGGCCTACTTGTAAAAACTTTAACTTGGCCTATGTTTCATTTTACTTTTAAATATACAGCTTTGATATTTCACACATAGACACCTCCTACCAAGACCTTTCATATGTGACCATGACCTTGGACCTTGCTAACTTGACCTTGGACTTTGACCTACATCAAATGTAGGCCCTTGAGGGGGCATATATGTTTTACAAACATCTCTTGTTTGATTTTATTTAACTACAGATATCATATTTAAGAATAGTTTTCTTACACAATGGAATTCAGTCTAAGATTGATTTAGAACCCTATTAATCCTATTCCAAAAAAGACTGTCCGAAATAGAAAAGACTTGGGGAAAAGATTCAGGCTACAGAAGAAAATGCTGATAATCAGCATTTTCTCCTTTTGCCTCAGTATTTCATGTGCTGTATTGAACACAAATTCTATATTTCTCAACATAGAAATTTTTTAAATGGTCGCTGATTTGAATGAGAGCAGAATGCTGATTGTTCCTTTGGTAAATCTGTTGTGATATATTATCTGTGTCATCACCTAAGTGTTTGTCTATCTGTCTGTCCTTTTGACCAACAAGTGGTTAATTAAGATTGTTATAACTTCCATTTAATTTGTTCCTGTAGTCTTTCATAAGGTGGCTGATATGGAAAATGAGTTGTAAAAATATTCTTTAACAGTAACAAAGAATAACATTTGGTACAGTAGTGATGTAAAACAAAATGAATTTCTAAAGCATGAAAATAGAGACTTGAATCTGAAACGGTGGTTAATGAAAATGAGTCTTCAAAGCATTTAAGATATTTTCATGAAATCACTGCCTCCAATGTATGATAATTCATGTCTTTTCTTGCCTGTATTTGTCATCCTTTCTCTGATTTAGGTTTAGAATCCTTTAAATATCTTTCATACCATTTTGTGATGCCTTTGTCATCCCTTGCCTTGTCTGCACTTGCCTGACTTTAGATATTTTCACTAAATTTTACATTCTTGTTTGATGTTGTTGTGTTTGAATTTGTACATATTTATTGTAACAATATGTGTCATTTTCTAATTCTAAATTCACTCTTCAAGCTTTGGTATCATGTAAAAAGTGAGGTTTTCTCTTTGTGGTAACGACTGAGCTCAAAAGGAAAATGGAAAATGTTCATGCTCACTATTATGGCAAAATTTTGTAAAAAAAAATACTCTTTCTCTATGGCTGTTTATGAGATCTTAGGCAGGTACAATTTAAATCTGATGCATACTGCATCATGATAAGAATTAAGGAAAATACAACCTATATCTTATGTTTACTGGAAAGATTTTAGGGAAGTACATCTTATTAGCTCACCTGAGCACGAAGTGCTCTAGGGGAGCTATTGTGGTCACTCACCGTCTTTCGTTCGTCGGTCCGTCTGTCCGTCCTTCAACAATTTCTTCAAACATCTTCTTCTCCAAAATTAACAGGCCAATTTTGACCAAACTTGGCAGGAATGTTCCTTGAGTGACCCTTCTCAAAACTTGTTCGCGGATTTTTGATTCGTCAAAAAATGTGGGCGTGGCAGGGCGGGGCTTATTGCACTAAGAGAAATCCTAAGAAAATTCTTTAAAAATCAACCATTGTTCCAATTTGAACCAAACTTGGCAGAATTGTTCCTTAAGTGACCCTTCTCAAAACTTGTTCTCAGATTTTTGATTCGTCAAAAAACGTGGCCGTGGCAGGGAGAAAGGGGCTTATCAGACTTAGAAAAATCATAAGAAAATTCTTTAAAAATCAACCATTGGGCCAATTTAAACCAGACTTTAAAGGGATGTGCCTTAAGCCATTCTTTTTAAAATTTGTTCACAAATATTTTCATTTGTAAAAAATTGTGGCCGTGGCAGGGAGAAAGGGGCTCATCAGACTTAGAGAAATCATAAGAAAATTCTTTAGAAATTAACCATTCATTGGGCCTATTTGAAGCAGACTTTGCAGGAATGTTCTTTGAGTCTCTCTTTTCAAAATTGATTCACATATTTTTACATTTGTCAAAAAATGAGGGCGTGGCAGGGAGGAAGGGGCTTATCAGCCTTAGAGAAATCCAAAGAAAATTCTTTAAATATCAACCAATGGGCCAATTTGAACCAAACCTGGCAGAATTGTTCCTTGAGTGACCCTTTTCAATATTTGTTCATAAATTTGTAGTTTCGTCAAAAAATGTGGGTGTGGCAGGGCGGGGCTTATCTAACCAAGAGAAATTGTTAAAAAATTCTTCAAAAATCTTCTCCTTAACCATAGGGCCAATTAAAACGAAATTTGGCAGGAATGTTCCTAGGGTGACCCTTCTTAAGATTTGTTCGCGGATTTTTTATTCATCCAAAATTGTGGGCGTGGCAGGTCAGCATTTACCGGACTTGGAGAAATCATAAGAAAATTCTTTAAAAATCAACCATTGGCCCAATTTGAACCACACTTGGCAGAAATGTTCCTTGGGTGACTCTTTTCAAAAAATTTTCTCAAATTTTTTATTTGTCATAAAAAATTGGGCGTTGCTTATCGGACTTACAGAAATCCTAAGAAAATTCTTTAAAAATCAACCATTGGCCCAATTTGAAGCAAACTTTACAGAAATGTTCCTTGAATGACCCTTTTCAAAATATGTTGGCAAATTTTGTATTGGTCAAAAAAAGTGGGCATGGCAGGGCGTGGCTTATCAGACTTAGAGAAATCATAAGAAAATTCTTTAAAAATCAAGCATAGGGTCAATTTGAAACAAATTTGGCAACAATGTTCCTTGAGTGACCCTTTTCAAAATTTGTTTGCAAATTTTTGATTCGTCAAAAAAAGTGGGCGTGTCTTAAACTTCTTTCAGGTGAGCGATATAGGGCCATTCTGGCCCTCTTGTATTTCATGCTTACTGATAAGACTTTAGGAAAATACATTTCACATCTCATGCTTGCTGATGATAAGATTTTAGGAAAATACAACTTATCCCATGCTTTATACTTATAAGATTTTAGAAAAATACAACTTATATCTCATGCTTACAGATAGAATTTTAAGAAAATGGAATTCATACTCTATGCTTACTGATAAGATTTTAAGAAAATACATCTTATGCCATGCTTACTGATAAGATTTCAGAAAAAATACAAATTACCCTATGCTAATTGATAAGATTTCAGGAAAATACAAATTATCCTATGCTAATTGATAAGATTTCAGGAAAATACAAATTACCCTATGCTAATTGATAAGATTTCAGGAAAATACAAATTATCCTATGCTAATTGATAAGATTTCCACAGGAAAATACAAAATGCCCTATGCTAATTGATAAGATTTCAGGAAAATACAAATTATCCTATGCTAATTGATAAGATTTCAGCAGGAAAATACAAATTACCCTATGCTAATTGATAAAATTTCAGGAAATACAAATTACCCTATGCTAATTGATAAGATTTCAGGAAAATACAAATTATCCTATGCTTATTGATAAGATTTCAGGAAAATACAAATTATGCTAATTGATAAGATTTCAGGAAAATACAAATTATCCTATGCTTGCTATGATAAGATTTTAAGAAAATACAACTTATCCCATGCTTACTGATAAGATTCTAGGAAAATACAAATTATCCTATTGATAAGATTCTAGGAAAATACAAATTATCCTATGCTAATTGATAAGATTTCAGGAAAATACAAATTACCCTATGCTAATTGATAAGATTTCAGGAAATACAAATTACCCTATGCTAATTGATAAGATTTCAGGAAAATACAAATTACCCGATGCTAATTGATAAGATTTCAGTAAAATACAAATTACCCTATGCTAATTGATAAGATTTCAGGAAAATACAAATTATCCTATGCTTACTGATAAGCTTTCAGGAAATACAAATTACCCTATGCTAATTGATAAGATTTCAGGAAAATACTAATTATCTTATGCTAATTGATAAGATTTCAGGAAAATACAACTTAATCATGAGATTTTAGGAAAATATGAGTTAAATCTCACGCTTACTGAAAAAATATTGGGAAACAAAGAGTCACCAACTGAACATATTACAGTAAATATTCTAATAAACGCCCATATTCTAATAAACGCCCATCCCCCAAATCTCTGCTGAAAATATGCATATTTTAAGCACAATTTCAGCGGGAAAGGGTGATTCTAATAAACGCTCATCCCCTAATTGCAGATTAAAATAGTGTAAGTCATAATCAAAAATCACTTCAAAAAGCAACGAAAGAAAGTATTTCCTGTCCCCCAATCTGTTTACAATGAAGGAATTTCCTCCAAAAACCGTATTTTACAGTCCTAGAAACAAAACTTTGCAAACTTTTACTTGATTAATTTCGAGTCTATGAATTGACTTTTGATTTGCATGTTTTGATGTACAAAATTAGAATATCTAATAAACGCTCACCCCTAACTTTTCTATCAAACACTTTTTTTTAAAAAATAAACACCCTGGTGTTTATTAGAATAATTAGGGTATCTGTTCATTCTTTTTGTTTTCTGAGAAAAATTGTTTTAAAGAAATTATTCTATTGGTAGGATAATCTTGCATCTAATGGCTTGTTTCAAAAGAGCCTTAGTTGCATGTTGCATGATCTAACAACGCACAACAAAAATAAGACACTAATTAGTGGTAAGCTATATTTAGAATTGGAATGGTCTGCCAGATATTTCTGAACATGTTTGAAAAATAAACATGGAAATGGAGGAAAATCTGCTCTTAGCATTGCAAGCTTGACTGAAGAAATGAATCTGTGTTGGAAAAAAATTCTCACGACATCTTAGCCTGCTCTTGCATAAGTTTAGATGTCTTTTGATATTTGTTATCTTTCAAAATCTCTGCAAAAATGAATTGATGTACTATGTTTCTTATTATGCTACTTCAACAAAATATTTTGAAACCAATACACAGTCTTGGCAAGTCAATTGCACTGTTTAACCAGGCTATGTTATAGTCTTTAATGAAAATACATGTAGTTTATTAGCTCACCTGAGCACAAAGTGCTCAAGGTGAGCTATTGTGGTCGCTTTTTGTCCGTCGTCCGTCCGTCTGTCCGTCCGTCTGTCCGTCCGTCCGTTCACAATTTCTTTAAACATCTTCTCCTCCTATATCAATGGGCCAATTTTTACCAAACTTGGCAGGAATGTTCCTTGGGTGACCCTTCTCAAAACTTGTTCGCAGATTTTTGATTCGTCAAAAAATGTGGGCGTGGCAGGGCGGGGCTTATCAGACTAAGAGAAATCAAAAGAAAATTCTTTAAAAATCAACCATTGGGCCAATTTGAACCAAACTTGGCAGGAATGTGCCTTGAGTCACTCTTCTCAAGATTTATTCACAAATTTTTAGATTTGTCAAAAAATGTGGCCGTGGCAGGGAGAAAGGGGCTTATCGGCTTAGAGGAAGCATAAGGAAATTCTTTAAAAATCAACCATAGGGCCCAATTGAACCAGACTTTGCAGGAATGTTCCTTGAGTCACTCTTTACAAAATTTGTTCAATTTTTTTTACATTTGTCAAAAAATGTCGCCGTGGCAGGGAGAAAGGGGCTTATTGGACATAGAGAAATCAGAAGAAAATTCTTTAAAAATCAACCATTGGGCCCAATTGAAGCAGACTTGGTAGGAATGTGCCTTGAGTCTCTGTTTTCGAATTTATTCACAATTTTTTACATTTGTCAAAAAATATTGCCGTGGCAGGGAGAAAGGGGCTTATCAGACTTACAGAAATCATAAGAAAATTCTTTAAAAATCAACCATAGGGCCCAATTGAACCAGACTTTGAAGGAATGTTCCTTAAGTCACTCTTCTCAAATTTTGTTCACAAATTTTTATGTTTGTCAAAAAATGTGGCAGTGGCAGAGAGAAAGGGGCTTATCAGACTTAGATAAAACAGAAGAAAATTCTTTAAAAATCAACCATTGGGCCCAATTGAAGCAGACTTGGTAGGAATGTGCCTTGAGTCACTGTTTTCGAATTTATTCACAATTTTTTACATTTGTCAAAAAATATGGCTGTGGCAGGGAGAAAGGGGCTTATCAGACTTAGAGAAATCATAAGAAAATTCTTTAAAAATCAACCATAGGGCCCAATTGAACCAGACTTTGAGGGAATGTTCCTTAAGTGACTCTTTTCAAAATTTGTTCACAAATTTTTACATTTGTCAAAAAATATGGCAGTGGCAGGGAGAAAGGGGCTTATCAGACTTAGATAAATCAGAAGAAAATTCTTTAAAAATCAACCATTGGGCCCAATTGAAGCAGACTTGGTAGGAATGTGTCTTGAGTCAATATTTTCGAATTTATTCACAATATTTTACATTTGTCAAAAAATATGGCCATGGCAGGGAGGAAGGGGCTTACCGGACTTTGAGAAATCATAAGAAAATTCTTTAAAAATCAACCATATGGCCAATTTTAATCAAACTTGGAAGGAATGTTCTCTAAGTCTCTCTTCTCAAAGTTTGTTCACAAATTTTTACATTTGTCAAAAAATGTGGGCGTGTCGGGGAGGAAGAGGCTTATCGGAAAAGAGAAATCATAAGAAAATTCTTTAAAAATCAACCATTTGGCCAATTTGAAAGAAACCTTGCTGGAAAGTTCCTTGAGTGATTCGTTTCAAAATTGTATCTTGTAATTTTTATTTCCTTAAAAAATATTTTGGTATGGCAGGATAAGGGAAATTCCGTGCGTTGAAAATTATACTGTACTGTGGGTTGTAATGGAGATACTTAGTTTTCTTCTAAACTGTTTGGCCTAGAACCTTGAAATTTTGTGTAAGACCTCATTTCATGAATGGCTTCCAGAATACAAGAAGCTGAAGATAAGAGGAGATAATTGCTTTTCAAAAAGCAATATTTTGTTTCAATATTCATGAAACCCTATGTTGTTGGTGATCATTACAATCATCTGCTTGAAAAAACTAATACATTCTACATAGTCTACATTTTGATATAAGTAATAAATTTGGAAAGCTTTTACTATTTCTCTTATCTATTTCTGTTATCAATATCTCTGGCTGGCCACATCTTTATCTTATGTAAACAAATAAGAAGGGATTATAAGCCTAGCTTATCAGATGGTTTGTCCTCATTTTCTATATACTTTCAAATCACATACCAAATCTTTCTTATAATATCATAAATAATCAATTTTAACAATCAGTATGCTTTGAAAATTAGCCCTATGTTGTATACTGAAAAATAATGAAATAATTATTGAAAAAAACTCAACCATTATGCTAATTCATACCCAACTTTACAGGATCAATTGGAACAAAATAATTACTTAATTGTTTCCAAACAGAAAGTCCTTATAAGTTTCATGCCTTTGAATTTGACAAAATTGCCATTATCACTCTTGTCATCTTGATTCAGGTGAGCGATTTAGGACCATCATGGTCCTCTTGTTTAAATGGTGCTAGAATAGATGGTGAATTAAGGAATTAAATGATTGACCTAGAAAATGCTTTTGGTGCTTGTGACTTGTAGATACAATGTGAATGATGGCATGCTTGCTTTGTAGCTTTATCCTTATCTTTGATGAGAAAACTTGCAGAAATGTAAAAAGTAGTCAAATGGTTGCTGAAGATGATTGAATTATATCTTAATGTTCAAATTAGTAGAACAAGAAAGATATTAATGGTAAATGGAGGAAGCGCACGAAACAAAGACTATTTTGCATGGTTGATACATTTGCTCATATAATAGTCAAGAAACAAAATAATGAAATGTGTATGAATGCTGGTCCTGATTAAAAACTCTGATGAATGAAAGATGTAAGTCCGAAAGAGTAATGTTTTGAATATGTAATATGATAGCAAAACCTAGCTTTCAAAGTTTAAAATTTGAGTCTACTTGAAAAAATAAACTTTGTTATGATATTTTGCATTTATTGTATATTTATAGAATTCATGTACCAAGAAGCGTTCCTGACGACCTACCGGACATTTATATCTTCAAAGGAGCTGATAGACAAACTTCTATATAGATTTAACAAGTTTCAGTACTCCCAGGATATACATAGGAAAAAGACAGCCAGAAATGCTTTCTCGTTGCTTATCAGAGTGATTGATTTGATGAGGTATTTATTCTGTTACATCATTTTTAGCTCCACTGGCCTTCAGGCCAGCGGGCTATTGTCATGGCACTGTGTCCGTCGTGCGTGCGTGCGTCCGTCCGTGCGTCCGGTCGTCAACTTTTTCTTAAAAAATCTTCTCCTCAGAAACTACAGAATGGATTTCAATCAAACTTCACAGGAATGATCCTTAGGTGGTCCTCTATCAGATTCCTTCAATTAATGCTGATTGAAGCAGAAAGTCAAGAGTTATCTGCCCTTGAATTAAAAAAAATGTCTGTTTTGACTTTGTTTTCACTCTAGCAAATACAAATATTGACCAATCAAGACAAAACTTGTACAGAATGTTGGTTACCATAAGATCTTGACTGAGTGCAATTTTCAGCTTGATCTGAATTTTATATCATGAGTTATGTGCCCTTGAAATTGACAGAATTTTCATTTTCTGCTTAATTTTTACTTTGTTTCACTCTAGAAATAACAAATATTTACCAATCAAGGCAAAACTTTAATAGAATTTTGGTGACAATAAGATCTTGCCTCGGTATAATTTTCAGCTTGATCTGAATTTTATATCATGAGTTATGTGCCCTTGAAATTGACAAAATTGTCATTTTCGGCTTTATTTTGGCTTTGTTTTCACTCTAGCAACTACAAATATTGACCTATCAAGACAGGACATTGACACAATATTGATGAACATAAAATCTTGCGAGAGTGTAATTTTCAGCTTAATCTGAATTTTACATCATGAGTTATGTCCCCTTGAAATTGACAAAATTACCATTTTTGACCTTATTTTTACTCAAACAGCCATAGATATTTCCCAATCAATATGAAACTTTCACATAATTTTACCGGCCAAAAGACCTCGCATGAATGTAATTTTCAGCATCATCTGAATCTTAAATCCTGATTTATGTGCCCTAGAAATTGACAAAATTGCTATTTTTCGACTGTTTTTACTCTCAGTCTCTTTATATCTACAAATATCGAACAAACAGGTCAAAACTAAACCAGATGTAGGCAAAGTTAATTAAGATCTTGCATTAGTGTGATTCTTAGCTTGATAGGAATATAAATCCTCAGTTATATGCCTTTCAATTTGAAAAAAATGCTAATTGTGACTTTGTTTTCACTATCTAATCAACACTTGGATTAAATATTAAAAGAATCTCAGGCCTGTGGAGCGATTCAAGACCTTCAGGTCTTCTAGTTCAAATACCCTTTAGAATAAACCAATTTCTGCCTTGTAAAGACTTGTGTCAAAGGCAAGCTTATAACAAATTCTGGAATACAGTTTTATGTTGTATCTCTTTTTGTAAAAGAAATCATTTTATGTAAGCTTTAAAAGTATTGTGAAAGAGCTCCATTTTTATACGCCCGTCGAAGACGGGACGTATTATGGGATCACCCATGGCGTCCGGCGTCCGGGCGTCCGGCGGCGTCCACTTCTTTGTCCGGAGCATAACTCTGTCACCTTAAATCTGATTGACTTTAAACTTGGCAGTTATATTCTTCTCATCATTACGGAGTGCAGTGCACAAGAACCATAACTCTACCTGGCTTATTTTTTGAGTTATTGCCCTTTGTTGTTTTTCATACTTGAATCTTGTCCAGAGTATATCTCTAAAAGTATAATAGCTAGGATCATGAAACTTCATGGGTGTATAGATCTCACCAAGGGGGAGTGCAGTGCACAAGAACCATAACTCTACCTGGCTTATTTTTTGAGTTATTGCCCTTTGTTGTTTTTCATACTTGAATCTTGTCCGGAGTTATCTCTAAAAGTATAATAGCTAGGATCATGAAATTTCATGGGTGTATAGATCTCACAAAGGGGGAGTGCAGTGCACAAGAATCATAATTCTACCTGGCTTATTTTTTGAGTTATTGCCCTTTGTTATTTTTCATACTTCATTTTTGTCCAGGGCATATCTCAAAAAGTATAATAGCTAAGACCATGAAACTTTTACCAACCTGCTCCGCCTGTTGACATAAAGCAGTGTTACGGGCGTATCTTGTGACAGCTTGACACCTTGTTCACACATGTCTTTCCTTTGACCATTGATACAAAGGTCATAGGGTGTATGTCTTACATCAGAACTAAATTTTTTGAGGGAAAAAATGTTATTTTGGCTTTGATGTTTCACAAGCACATCTTGATTCTATGGCTAAAACAATGTTCTGTTTCAGTTTACAAGAACTTGATGACAAAGCAATCAGCATGCTCATGGAACTTGTATTTGAGTTGTTGTGCCAAGGGGACCTGAGTTTAGCCAGGGTATTGAGGAGAAAGTTGATTGAGAAATGTGAGATCAAGAAAACAGTAGAAGCTGCGGCAACTGACAACAAACCCCTGTCTTCTATATCTGTTACAGCAAAGTAAGTGTTCTTTATATTTTATTTATAAGATACAAGTGAAGTCTGATAAATGATTTTTTCAACAAAAACCTTGGCACTGCAGCTTGTTTTAAGCTGGAATGAAGAGTTTTTCGTGAAAAGCGATGACATGATGCTGGTGGTACCTAATTATATCAGCCTGCATTATAGTTAATATGGTACATACAAAGCTTTATTTCATGCATCTATTGAGTTTCCAAAATAATGTGAAGTATTGATTGAACAAGGATATGTGAAAGAGAAAATTTCATGGGTCCTATCTATGTATTAATCCCTTGCACAAACCTTTCACAAACAACCCCTAGTTTTGACATCATAATAAAAAAACATCAAGGCAAAACAAGAGCATTCTAATACCCAGCCTTTTCTCCTTTTCTCTATTTATTTTCTGCACTATGTTGTACACTTATCCCATCTTTATCAACATTCGTTTTGTTGTCTACACAGCTTTCAATTTGGACTGCTCTAAAATTTTGTTGTTTGGTAAAAGCTAAAGATAGTTTTTAGTTTCCCTAGATTGTAAAACTGACGGCCCTTGGGTGAATTATGAAGAAATGAAAATCATATTGTTTTGCTTAGTCTGTCTGTCTGTCTGTCAGTAAAAATGTAACATGTAAAAATATTTTTCAGTCCACCAGACTTGCTCCATTTTAAATCTCATGAAATAGCAGAACAAATGACACTCATTGATGCAGAGTTGTTTCAGCGGATAGAGGTGGGTCTTTATAAAGCCATTCCACTCTTCTCAACCATTTATGAACACATCTTTCGTTCAAAATCAACATGAAGGAAATGCAAGATGTTAAGATATGTATGAAGAAATGTAATATTGTTTTAGGCCATGCAAGTGAGATCATTCAACCTCATCATGTGCAAGGTGCCAGTGTGGTATTAGTCACAGCAAAACGATTCTTGAGGTTTTTTTGCCCATTATCGAAAGGGAAACTGTTCTATACTGGTTTGAGCTGAGCTCGGATATCTCAGTCAGTAACGCCATAACGAGTGTATCAATCTAGGGGTCAAGAGTTCCAACCCCGGCTCGGCCAGGATCCAATCTGACATTTGACATTAGTTACAGGGTTTTCCCGGACGCAGGATATTGCGTCCTAGACTCTTAAAATTGGGTTCAGGACTCTTAAAAATATATTATGTGCGTCCCATGGGACTCCCAAATAAAAGTACAAGTACTAGCTTACTTGAAGTGCTATGATCGTCTAGTTTACCGAAACTACACCTGCTTACATTCATGTAGGAATTATTTAAGCAGACATTATGTGCATGACATCAAACACATTCTTGACAGACACTTGCATAAGGTTCCATTTTTATTACTCACAATAAGAAATACTCCTATAGGCGGGGGGGGGGGGGGGGGGGGGGGGGGGAAGGGATTTGTACCCAAATTGTTTTGTACTTTTCTGTGACTTTTCCTAATTTTTACCAGATTTGATAAAATCAAGACTACTTCCAGATGGGAGAAAGTGTTATACGAAAATCCAAACATATTCCTGTTTTCTGGGTAGCATTGGAACTCTGAATTAACATATTCCAGTCCTAAGTGTTCTTTGTAAATTACATTTATAAATTAAATTTGATTTTGATATTATTCAGAATGATTCCACCATTTTGGTCAATACAAACCCTATGACAGGCTGGATGCCTATATTTTGTTAAACATACAAAGCCAAATACTAATAATTGGTCTGAGTTTGCTGCAGTCTTTTTAAATATGGCCAATATTTAGTGTTCATATTTAACTGATTTTCTAAGAAAGGACTCTTAAAATTAACACAAGGACTCTCAAAAATAATAGCTGAGGGTCCCAAGGACTCCTTCTTTACAAGATCCAGGGAAAACCCTGCATTAGTCATTTGTCTCTCACCAATGGATGTGGATCATCTATCTGAGAGAGCAGCTGGAGGCTCAGTTTGAATATTGTGATAGTACTTGTGATAGAAATACCAAGAATACATGGTTAGGTGCTTCAGCTGCCGCAATACTACCATAGCAGTTGAAAACGGCCTTAAACCTCAATAAATCAAATTTATACTGGTTTGTAAACTAAAAGCTTCAAACTGATCGGTCTCTCAACTGGCAATTGATGCTGTCAAAATTTATTTGTATGATTTGTTTATTATGAATCCGTAAATTTACATTATATTTTCCAAATTCCAGATATCTGAAGTGTTACTCTGGGCCAAAGAACAATCAGAAGAGCTCAGTCCAAACTTAACCACATTTACCGAACATTTCAATAAAATGTCGTATTGGTGTCGGTCACGGATACTTCTCCAAAATGAAGCAAAGGAGCGTGAACGCTACATGGTCAAGTTCATAAAAATCATGAGACATTTACGGAAGATGAGCAACTTTAACTCATACTTGGCGTTATTATCTGCCCTTGATTCGGCTCCTGTGCGACGACTTGACTGGCAGAGACAGAGTTTGGAAGCTTTGAAGGAGTTTTGTCAATTGATTGACAGCTCAGCGTCGTTTAGGGCATATAGATTGGCACTGGCGGAAACTGAACCACCATGCATACCTTATATGTAAGTCACTTGTGTATCTATTGGCAGTTTGAGTTATGATGGTATAAATTTATTTGAGAAATGAAGAAGAAATAAGAGAAGATTATGGATCCAGATCAGACTGCGTGTATACACAGGCTGTTGTGGATCCATGGTGGTCTCAAATTCAAAATGAATTCTTCTGAATGTGAGTGGATAATGGTAAGAAGGACTGAAGGAGTTTTGTCAATTAATCGACAGTTCGGCATCACTAAGAACAAATAGATTTTCACTGGTGGAAACTGAACCACCATGCATACCTTTTATGAAAGTCTTATTTAATGGTGTACTGGTATCTATTTTTCCTTAACAGTAAAAGATTTGTAGTTTCAATACCCAAGTAGTCAGCAGTCTTAATTTGTTCAAGGAATTTAAGTTTTTAAATTTAAGAATTTAAGTTATCTGTTAGAGAAAGGAACTTCGATTTTAAACTCAGTTTTCATTAGAGCCATTTCTGTTTAGGGGAAAAATCTTTTTCACATTTAATACATTTCATCCCTCAGCTGTGCCTTATAATGTGAAGCAGCCTAAATTTTGAAATAATGGAAAGGATGTATGTAATAAGTGGTTTACGTTTCTTTCAGTGGATTGATCCTTCAAGATTTGACATTTATCAACATTGGCAACCAAGATCTACTGCAGGACAGTAACATTAACTTTGCCAAGCGTTGGCAGCAGTTCCATATACTTGATAGTATGAGGAGATTCAGAGACAAAAAATGGTAAGCAACCCTGAGCTATTACCATACCCGAATCTAGTAATTGCCATACAAAAGTAGGAACCTGGATGAAACATTTGATAGGGATGGAGGATATCTATCTTGTATGATTGGCAATTGAATACTTGCCTGACTAATATCCTTTCTTACATATGACGAGTGATCAATTTCTCATGAAAAGATAAATGGTCTATGAAATATCTTTGTTGGATCATTAGCTCATGGCTTAGCACAATACCAGATGGCAAATTTAATACTGGTACAAATTAAAAAATCTTGCACTGTAATTGCAAGAATTTTGACGGTGACATTAGACACTGTGCAATCAAATGTATTACTTTTGCTTCAAACAGTATGTACCAGTAGCAAGTTAAATACCACTTTGATGATGTCTTGTTTGGAACTTGTATTTAGCCATATTATGATCACTTATTGTTTCTATTTACAGTAAATTTGAAGTCAAGAAGAATGAAAAGATCATCACGATGTTTGACGGTTTTAGTGATTATCTTGGAGAAGAGGCGCTCTGGCAGATATCCGAGGAGATAAAACCACGAGGCGGCAAGAAAAAGGCGCCAGAGAATGAATCGTAGACTTCTAAGGACTATATAGTCGCTTTTCAACAAAAATCTTGTATCTGCAGCTTGTTTTAAGCTGCAGATACAAGGTTTTTGTTGAAAAGCAGCAATATTTTATAAGTGTGTTGTTCTATTTATTCGAAAAAGTGCTATTTTTATGCTCTCTTATGCTTGGATAGATATGAGGGTGATTGTTTTAATCTGGTCTGTCTGTTTGTAGAGATTTAGTGCAAAAAATATTTATTCATTCCCACACCAGTGATGCTTTTTTTTGGCACACATTAATACAAATGCTTTCAAAAACATTGTGGAAAATGAAGAAATTGCTCTTGACAAGCATTTTCTTTGTTTTCCACAATGGTTTTTACCCAGAAAGTAGAAAACATGTAAAACTCCATTCACATTGAATTGTTGTCTGCAAAACCTTTCAACTGGAATTTTCAAACTTTTCCAAAATTTTGTCATCTGGTAATGGGTTGATTTATTGGAACTTGAATACTTTTGCACTCAGCCCTCAAAGTTTTGTCATTGTTTGGGCAACAGTGTTTCACTTGCACGTCATGTTAGAAAGGGAGTGAAAATTTGGTAAGAAAAAATAAACAAAAAAAAATTGAAAATAAATTTTTGGGGTGGTTTGTGCAATAATTTTATGGTGTACCTGTTAAATATAACACGGTGTATAATCATGTGACTCAGAATTTCCGATTATCTTCAATATCTTTTTTAATACTTGAACAATTTGAATTTGGTTTGAAGCATAGAAGGTGGGGAAATGCCAGGAATAAGCTGGATGTGATGGATTTTTGAAAAATCAACTGATAAAAAAGTTATTGAAGATAAACCAAAATTTTGGTTTATCTTTAATAACTTTTTTATCAGTTGATTTTTCAAAAATCGAAAATGTCCATCTAATGTGTGACGTCAGTCCACATTCTCTGCTTTAAACGGAATTCAAATTGGTCCAGTAATAACAAAATTATTGAAGATTTTCTTAAAATATTGTATCACGTGATTGTCAACCGTGTATACGTTAAGCCTGTTACAACAAAACCATTGTAAGGGTATGACTTTATATTTTAGCATTTGTGACCTGTCAGGCTGCAATGGACCTTATCCGAACTCCAAAAATCCAAATTTTTACAAACTTGTCAGACTCGGCACAGGTCAACCAGATCTTGACATCCTGTATGCGAAAAATGAACACATAGTACGATAGGGAAAACATTCCGGATTTAGAAAATTACTTAAAAGTGAAAAGTGTCGGCCCTAGTCTGGCTGCGCTGACTGCACAGACTGACTAGAGTCAATATTTTTCACACTTCCTATAAGGTCCCTTTTAGCAAGATGGATCACATTTTCTCCCAAAACCTTGTGAATACAGCTTGTTTTAACCCTTTCTCAAACAAGACCTGGTTTTGACGTCCCTAATAGAAAAATGTTTTGGAAAACATTGAAACAAAAGAAGAAACTGCTGATAACCAGCAGTTTCTCCTTTTGTCTCAATATTTTCTTTGCCATATTTTACACAAATTGTATCTTTAATAACTTCCATTTTGTCATTTGTGGCAGTTTTTGAAGTGGATCTGCCTGAAATTTTGTCGTTTGGTAAAGGGTTAAACTAAGCAACTTAGAAAGTCGAGCGCGCTGTCTTCGGACAGCTCTTGTTGATGAAAAGCGACAATATAATGTAATGTACTTTCAATTGTTTTGAGCTAACCTTATTTATATACTGAATAGTTTCCTGCTGCTCTGCCGAATTTCTGGAGAGCATTTAATTTCTTAGATGAAACTTAAAGTGACATTTCACAATAATTTTTACATAAATTTAACTTTCATTTTATCTGAAAGACCATAATTTCTTACAAAAATTCTGAAAATTTCAAGCCAAAATATTCAACCGTTTACGAGAAATATATATTTTTGTGCTAAAATGTGACTCAGAATTTCCGATAATCTTCAATATCTTTTTTAATACTTGAACAATTTGAATTTGGTTTGAAGCATAGAATGCATTTTTGAAAAATCAACTTATAAAAAAGTTATTGAAGATAAACCAAAATTTTGGTTTATCTTCAATAACTTTTTTATCAGTTGATTTTTCAAAAATCGAAAATGTCCATCTAATGCGTGATGTCTGTCCACATTCTCTGCTTTAAACCGAATTCAAATCGGTCCAGTAATTACAAAATTATTGAAGATTTTCTGAAAATATTGTATCACATGATCAACCACCGTGTATACGTTAGCCTGTTACAACAAAACCATTGTAAGGGTATGACTTTATATTTTAGCATTTGTGACCTGTTAGGCTGAAATGGACCTTATCCGAACTCAAAAAATCCAAGTTTTGACAAACTTGTCAGACTCAGCACAGGTCAACCAGATCCTGTATGCGAAAAATGAGCACATAGTAAGATAGGGAAAACATTCCGGATTTACATAAAATTACATAAAAGTGAAAAGTGTCGGCCCTAGTCTGGCTGCGGGGACTGCGCAGACTGACTAGGGTCAATATTTTTCACACTTCCTATAAGGTCCCTTTTTAGCAAGACGGGTCACATTTTCTTCCAAAACCTTGTAAATACAGCTTGTTTTAACACGGTGGATAACCACGTGATACAATATTTTCAGAAATTCTTCAATGATTTTGTAAATACTGGACCAATTTGAATTCGGTTTGAAGCAGAGAATGTGGACAGATGTCATGCTTTAGATGGACGTGGTTGATTTCTGAAAAATCAACTGATAAAAAAGTTATTGAAGATAAACCAAAATTTTGGTTTATCTTCAATAACTTTTTTATCAGTTGATTTTTCAAACATTTAACACGTCCAGCTTATTTTCGGCATTTTCCCACCTTCTCTGCTTCAAACCGAATTCAAATTGGTCAAGTATTAAAAAAGATATTGAAGATAATCGGAAATTCTGAGTCACGTGATTATACACTGTGTTTAAGCTGCAGTAACAAGGTTTTTGATGAAAAGCGACAATATAATGTAATGTACTTTCAATTGTTTTGAACTAACCTTATTTATATACTGAACAGTTTCGTGCTGCTCTGCAGAACTTCTGGAGAGCATTTACAATGTAATTTCTTAGATGAAACTTAAAGTGACATTTCACAATAATTTTTACATAAATTTAACTTTCATTTTATCTGAAAGAGCATATTTTCTTATGAAAATTCTGAAAATTTCAAGCCAAAATATTGAACCGCTTACGAAAAATATATATTTTTGTGCTAAAATTAAATTAAGCAAATTGTTGTGGACAACAGTTCAGATTTATAGAATTTGTCATTTCTGTCTCAACTTTAAAGGCATATTTTTCGCTTATAAATAACAACTTCAAAAAACTGATAGTATATCTACGCATTAGAATAAACAATCTTTGCATCAAGACATGCTTTAAAAAAAATGAAATAAATGTCAAATGTCACTTTAAGGTTTGGTTAGACCTTTACTATCAAGGACATGAATTAATGCATAGGATAAGACTTTAAGAATGATTGAAAGAAAAATAGGAAATGCTTGAAATAAAGTTTTTTGTTGAATGATTAACCTTCAATCTGATGTATGATTTTCTCTGTTACATAATTCATAAAAACATGAGTGTTAAAATGATGTGCAACATAATCATTGTGTAGATTAGTTAATCATAATAAATATGCAGTTAATAGGTATTTTGCTCATTGCTATAGATTTAGAACCAAATCATTGTCATTGCAATATTTGAATACTGTTTTAACCCTTTCCCACACAAGACCTTGTTTTGACATTTCTAAATGAAAAGGCTTTGGAAAACATTAAGGCAGAAGAAGAAACTGCTGATAACCAACAGTTTCTTCTTTTGTCTCAATGTTTACTGAGCTATATTTACTGAGTTATTGTAGTTAGGGAAAGGGTTAAGTCAAAAGACCAAGGTAATTTCATCATAATTCTTTTCAAAATTGACTATTTGCCACTGTCAAAAGAATAATCAGTTAACCCTTTCCCAAACAAAATTTGGTTTTGACTTCCCTGATAGGAAAGGCTTGAGAAAATATTAAGGCAAAAGAAGAAAATGCTGGTGACCAGCATTTTCTTTCGTCTCAAAATTTTCTTTGCTATATTGTACACAAACTCCATAATTATTATCACCCATTTTGTCGTCTGCAGCTGCTTTCAAATTGGATCACCCTTAAATTTTGTCGTTAGGGATAGACTTAATTTATGTGGTGGTTACTGTTATATTCACTTGCTTATAAATAACCAAAGTTAACACTTTTCCTGATGGCAAAATTTTAGACTTGTACAAAATTTAAGATTTTACAGGCAATATTTTCAAGTGTATGAAGTTTTACATTTTCATGCCACCTTACCAATAGATCTGGGGCATATTGTTGTACTCATGTCAATCTGTCTGTCTGAAAACTTAAAATTGGCCTTTTCTCCAAAAGTATTCAACATGCTTAGCTCAAATTTGGTATGTAACCTTCTTTCAATGATACCTATCTGTTCCATGCAATATGACCTTCTTTGAGGTCATTCATTAACCCTTATGAACCCTTTACCTGAAAAATTTTAAAACATTGCCATTTCGAGGGCATTCGTGTTTCACAAACACATCTTGTTTTGTCTTTCTGTGTAGAAATCTTTTGCAGGATATGAAGAAATTGCTTTTCACATGTATTTTCTTATTTTGCACAATGTTTTCCAAAGCCTTACATGCTATTTGTGCATATATTTTGTAAGACAAAAAGGTACAACCCTGTCCCACAAAGATTTTTAGCAAACTTTTCTTTTTTCCGGGGATGTTTTTGTGCAAATTCTATAATTCATTTGTCATACCGTATACTTGTACATCTCTGAATTTGGGCTAGTCTAAGTTTTGGCTAGTTGGGAAAGGGTTAGATATGTTCATACAGGGTTCTTTTTAACATGACATTAAAAGGCTCGTATGGTATTCACCTACTAGAATAATTCAAAAAAATAGTTCAAATAACACAACAATCAATCTGATTGGATATGCATCTCGCCCAATCAGATGGCTTGTGATGCAATGTAGATCTTGAAGACAGTCCATGCTGATCTTTTACTAAATAGCGCACGATAAATGAACTGGTAGAGCATCTCTAGCTAATAGCTAGAGATGCTCTGCCAGATCATTTATTGTGAACTATACCAGCTAGAGATGCTCTGCCAGGTCATTTATTGTGAAATATACCAGACGCAAAGAGGCCAGCTTGAATTGAGACTTGGTTTTCACAATTTGGTGTATGTTTGTGTCATTGTCACAAGGGGTTACTGAACAACATAGGAGCTGGAATTCGGAAAAGGACTCTAATGGCATTTTCAAGTGATATGACAGTCACAATGGAATAATAAAAACTTACTGCAGACGACAAAACAGGTGTTGAAAAAAATGGATTTGTGTAAACTGTAGCTTAGAAAACATTGAGACAGAGGGAGAACATGCTGATTATTAGAATGTTTTTCCTTTTGTCAAAATGTTTTCAAGTGCTTTTTCATAAGGGAATTCAAAACCAAGGCTTTTTATGGAAACAGTGAAAGGTCAAAACAGTTGAGGCTCAAAGTGTCCACTGACATATATTTAGTTTATATACATGGCTTATTTATTGTAGGGAAGTTCTTTTTACTTTGTTTTTGGATGCATCGTGTACATTTTTGTTGAGGCTATACACTATTTAAACTTAATGAACATTGTGAATAAATCCATTGATAAATGCAACAAAGAGTCCTTCTTCTTTAGTTTGATTCACAGTGCAGTCCCTCATCATGTCTTGGGACTTTCATTACACCCCCCACACCCCTGCAAACAAAGTTTGGGGGGATAATTATAGGAATCACCTTTGTCTGTCTTATGTGTCCGTCCATTAAGAATTCTTGTGAACGCAACTTCTCCAAAATCACGGTGGGGATTGTGCATGATGGGATGGATAACAAATACGGACAAATTTGCCTCGCTTCAGGTAAGAAATTGTGCAATAATTTTCTTATTTCTGTGTCAATTTTCAAGCGGTTTGTTGCATGTACCAGCATTACTGAGCTCTTTCCTCAGATATATGACTTGTTAGTAGAATCTTTGTACTTTGTCCAAAAATTGATCCCAACCGATCAGAAAAACGACAAAAATCCAGGTCATTTTTCTAGTCGGTTGTGATCGATTTTTGAGAAAAGTCTGAGGAGTTTCCTGATAAGTAATACACCTGAGAAAAGGGCTCAGTAAGATAGAGTGCATGCAATAAACTGCATGAAAATTTACGCTAAAATAAGAAAGTTATTGCACAAATGCTTACCTGAAGCGTGGTTAATTTGGCCGTAGTCGTTACCATTTCGCTTTCTGGTCGGTTTGGACAATAATTTGGAAAAAGTAACACGAGTTATTAGCTCACCTGAGCACGAAGTGCTCATGGGGAGCTATTGTGGTCACTCACCGTCCGTCGTCCGTCCGTCCGTCTGTCCGTCTGTCCGTTCACATTTCTTTAAACATCTTCTTCTCCTAAACCATTCGGTAAATTTTGACCATACTTGGCAGGAATGTTCCCTTGGTGACCCTTTTCAAAACTTGTTCGCGGATTTTTGATTCGTCAAAAAATGTGGGCGTGGCAGGGCGTGGCTTATCGCACTTAGAGAAATCCTAAGAAAATTCTTTTAAAATCAACCATTGGGCCAATTTGAACCTAACTTGGCAGAAATGTTCCTTGGGTGACCCTTTTCAAAACTTGTTCGCGGATTTTTGATTCGTCAAAAAATGTAGGCGTGGCAGGGCGTGGCTTATCGGACTTAGAGAAATCCTAAGAAAATTCTTTAAAAATCAACCATTGGGCCAATTTGAACCTAACTTGGCAGAAATGTTCCTTGGGTGACCCTTTTTAAAGTTTGTTCGCAAATTTTTGATTCTTCAAAAAATGTGGGCGTGGCAGGGCGTGGCTTATAAGACTTAGAGAAATCCTAAGAAAATTCTTTAAAAATCAACCATTGGGCCAATTTGAACCTAACTTGGCAGAAATGTTTCTTGGGCGACCCTTTTCAAAACTTGTTCGCAAATTTGTGATTCGTCAAAAAAAATGGGCGTGGCAGGGCGTGGCTTATTGGACTTAGAGAAATTCTAAGAAAATTCTTTAAAAATCAACCATTGGCCCAATTTGAACCAAACTTGGCAGAAATGTACCTTTGGTGACACTCTTCAAAATTTGTTGGTGAATTTTTTATTTTACAGGAAAAGTGGGCGTGGCAGGGCGTGACTTATTGGACTTAGAGAAATTCTAAGAAAATTCCTTAAAAATCAACCGTTGGCCCAATTTGAACCAAACTTGGCAGTAATGTTCCCTGCGTGACTCTTTTCAAAACTTGTTCGCAAATTTTTGATTCGTCAGAAAAAGTGGGCGTGGCAGGACATGGCTTCTCGGACTTAGAGAAATCCTAAGAAAATTCCTCAAAAATCAACCTTTGGCCCAATTTGAACCAAACTTTACAGAAATATTCTTTTAGTGACTCTTTTTAAAATTTGTTTGCGGATTTTGATTTGTCAGATAAAGCGGGCGTGGCAGGGCTTGGCTTATCGAAGTTAGAGACACCCTAAGAAAATTCTTTAAAAAACACATTGGGCCAATTTGAACGAAACTTAGCAAGAATTTTCCTTGAGTGACTCTTTTAAAAATGCGTACACAAATTTTCTTTGTCGTCTAAAAATGTGGGTGTGGAAGGGCAGGGTTATCAGACTTAGAGAAATCATAAGAAAACTCTTTAAAAATCAAGCATTGGGCCAATTTGAACAAAACTTGGCAACAATGTTCCTTGAGTGACCCTTTTCAAAGTTTGTTCATGAATTTTTGATTTGTAAAAAAAAGTGGGCGTGTCACAAACTTCTTTCAGGTGAGCGATATAGGGCCATTCTGGCCCTCTTGTCTAATAATAAGTCATACATCCGATGAAAGAGCTCGGTAAGGCGGGGTACATGCAACAAACCTTTTGAAAATTGACGCACAAATAAGGAAGTTTTTGCAAAATATCTTACCAGAATCGAGATTATTTTGTCCGTATTCGTTATCCATCCCATGATGCACAATCTCCACCGTGATGGAGAAATTTCTTCGCTTTCTGAGGTCAACACAGGGAGATAATTTGACTGAATTTTTGACCAGTGTCAGCTGGGGTACTAGTCCTATCCACCACAGTTCTCACTGCTGGTGACCTCGGCCAAAGCGTGGGACGTTTTTTTTGCGATCATTGTATTCCGTCGGTGTTGTTATAAAATATCGTAACTATAATAGATTCACTATTAAACGAGAATAATTTCAGTTGTTTTGATAAAGCAGTTCAACTGTAATTATTCTCGTTTAATAGTGAATCGATTATACGGCTTCAATTTTATAACAACAATGATGGTTTGTCAATACTTATCAGTAAACCCGGTCTATTTTTAGACCAAATTCATTGTTATTAGAAAAACTATCCAATCAGAACTTTAAACTCACATTTCAACGCAAAATATCTGTACCTTGTTGTAGCGAAAAACGTCCCTCGCTTTGGCTGAGTTCACCACAAGTGGTTCTTGAAGTTCCAGGTTCGATCCCTGGCCTTGGCAAACATGCTTTTGGACAAAATTGTCTCCTACTAATGGTTTGATAATCTTTAACCTATGACGGTGAGCAGCTGGAGTCTTTGTAAGAATGTTATGGTAGTACTGGTATGAGAAATGACAGGAATTCATGCTTAGGTGCTCAAGCTGCTGCCATATGACCATAATTGTTGAAAGAGGTGTTAAAACGCAATTAACCAATTTCTCCTTTACAACAATATGATTCAGCAAACCGAGTTCGTAAATCTTCCATTTGTGTAGGTACCTGGGTACCCACAGGTGATTGTCAGACAGATACCCGGGTGGCTTGAGCACCAAGCCATGGATTCCAGCTGGTATTTCTCATCAGTACTACCACAATATCCAAAAGGAGCACCCAGCTGCTTTCTCACATAGATGATTCACACCCATGGGTGACAGACAAATGACTGGTTCAATGTCAGAATGGAAATTGGCCGAGCTGGAGTGTGAACTCACGACCCCTGGATTGACAGACTCAGACGTCACTGATTGGGCTATCCGGGCTCAGCTGTGGAAGGACAGACAGACGTAGAAGAGGATACCAATATATCGCTGGTTTTCATAAAAAAAACTTGTAACTGCAGCTGAAAAGAAGCTTCAGTTACAGGTTTTTGAAGAAAAGCAACAATATGAACAACTTGGGTAGTGGATAAAGAACAAAGTAAAATATGGAATGCACAGTTTTAATGATAACCAACAATGTATTCAAGAAATTAAGACTCAATTTCAATCAGAGCAACATATAACACAGTGGATAATCATGTGATACAATATTTTCAGAAAATCTTCAATAATTTTGTAAATACTGGACCGAATTCAGTTTGAAGCAGAGAATGTGGACAGACGTCTGTTACAACCTGAATTGTAATAAAACCGGAATTGTAATAAAATTATTACAAAACCGTTAAGGATGCAAGATTTTTGTTACATTTGGAAGACAACCGGTTTTGTAATAAACTTTTTTCTACCTATCCACGGCACTCAAACAGGCTTATCAGATTCTATACTCAAAATGATATCTACGTGTATATCCAGTCTATCAATGATCAGTACTTGCACTAATCACTCACTTTTTTTCAAACTTTGCATTTTTGTCACAAACATATTGACCCAACTATACAATGTCGAAACTGCTGTGGGGTGTTTTTTTCGCCGTAATTGGGGTTCTCTAACGTCTTACCCCGATTTTAACATGGAACAATTATAATATTCAGCAATTGAATTTTTATTACAAAACCGGTTGGAATGCAATATTTTTGTTACATTTGGAAGACAACCGGTTTTGCAATAAAACCGGTTTTGTAATAAACGTTTTTCTTCCTATCCACGATACTCAAACATGCTTATCTGTTATCCAAATGATATCTACGTGTATATTCACTCTATCAATGATCAGTACTTGCACTAGTCACTCACTTTTTTTGAAACTTTGCATTTTTGTCACAAACATATTGACCCAACTATACAATGTCGAAACTGCTGTGGGGTGTTATTTTAGCAGTAATTTGGGTTCTCTAACGTTTTACCAGGATTTCAGCATGGAACAATTCTAATATTCCAAAACTAAATTTTTATTACAAAACCGGTTGTTTTCCAAATGTAACAAAAATATTGCATTCCAACCGGTTTTGCAATAAAAATTTAATTGTGGAATATTAGAATTGTTCCGTGTTGAAATCGGGGTAAGATGTTAGAGAACCCCAATTATGGCGAAAATAACACCCCACGGCAGTTCTAACATTGTAAAGTTGGGTCAACATGTTTTTGACAAAATGCAAAGTTTAAGAAAAAGTGATTAATTAGTGCAAGTACTGATCAATGATAGGGTGAATATACACGTAGATATCATTTGGAGTACATGTAAGCTTGTTTGAGTACCGTAGATAGGTAGAAAAAAGTTTATTACAAACCGGTTTTATTACAAAACCGGTTGTCTTCCAAATGTAACGGCCGCGGCCTTAGCGCAGTTGGTAGCGCATCTGACCATCATTCGAGAGGTCCCGGGTTCGATACCCGTCCGCGGCTAATACCCTTTCTGACAAAATTGTCACTCACCTATGGGTTTGAAATCGTTAACCTAAGTGGGTGAGCAGCTGGAGGCTCGGTAAGGGTGTTGTGGTAGTACTGGTTTGAGAAACAACAGGAATCCATGGGTAGGTGCTCCAGCCGCCGCGATATGACCCTGGTAGTTGAAAACGGCGTAAAACCCCAATAAACTCAAACTCCAAATGTAACAAAAACATTGCATTCCAACCGGTTTTGTAATAAAATTTGATTGTGGAATTTTAGAAATGTTCCATGATGAAATCGTGGTAAAACGTTAGAGGACCCAAATTACGGCGAAAATAAAACCACACAGCAGTTTCTACATTGTATAGTTGGGTCAACATGTTTGTGACAAAAATGCAAAGTTTAAGAAAAAGCGAGTAATTAGTGCAAGTACTGATCATTGATAGAGTGAAAATACACGTAGATATCATTTGGAGTACAGATAAGCCTGTTTGAGTATTGTGGATAAATAGAAAAAAAGTTTATTACAAAACCGGTTGTCTTCCAAATGTAACAAAAATATTGCATTCCAACCGGTTTTGTAATAAAAATTTAATTGTGGAATATTAGAATTGCTCCGTGTTGAAATCATGGTAAGACGTTAGAGAACCCCAATAACGGCAAAAATAACAACCCACAGCAGTTTCGACATTGTATAGTTGGGTAAACATGTTTGTGACAAAAATGCAAAGTTTAAAAAAAAAGTGAGTGATTAGTGCAAGTACTGATCATTGATAGACTGGATATACACGTAGATATCATTTTGAGTATAGATAAGCCTGTTTGAGTGCCGTGGATAGGTAGAAAAAAAGTTTATTACAAAACCAGTTTTATTACAAAACCGGTTGTCTTCCAAATGTAACAAAAATCTTGCATCCCAACCGGTTTTGTAATAGAAAATTAATTGTGGAATATTAGAATTGTTCCATGATGAAATCGTGGTAAAACGTTAGAGAACCCCAATTACGGCGAAAATAACACCCCACAGCAGTTTCGACATTGTATAGTTGGGTAAACATGTTTGTTACAAAAATGCAAAGTTTGAAAAAAAGTGAGTGATTAGTGCAAGTACTGATCATTGATAGACTGGATATACACGTAGATATCATTTTGAGTATAGATAAGCCTGTTTGAGTGCCGTGGATAGGTAGAAAAAAGTTTATTACAAAACCAGTTTTATTACAAAACCGGTTGTCTTCCAAATGTAACAAAAATCTTGCATCCTTACCGGTTTTGTAATAATTTTATTACAATTCCGGTTTTATTACAATTCAGGTTATAACAGACGTCTCATTAGATGATCGTGGTTGACTTTTGAAAAATCAACTGATAAAAAAGTTATTGAAGATAAACCAAAATTTTGGTTTATCTTCAATAACTTTGTTATCAGTTGATTTTTCAAAAAACCAACACGTCTAGCTTATTCATGGCATTTACCCTCCTTCTCTGCTCTTAACGGAATTCAAATTGGTCAAGTATATATTAAAAAAGATATTGAAGATTAACGGAAATTGTGAGTCATGTGATTATACACTGTGGATAAGAGGGGATAAAGGTATTCTGTATTCTAAAAAAAAGATTCAGATTCAAACCCTATGTAGGGGTTTCTCAATTGAATCCTCTTGATGAGACGATTCTAATGAGTACCCACAATATAGGGTTTGATGAACTATAAATGAAATATTGCATTTTGAAAAGCTGTTACCTCCTTAGAACAGAATTTCATTGTGGGATGTTGTCAGAGACACAAAAAGAAAGGGGTGATTATAACCCTTTTCCTAATGAGGGAATTTCAGACCAGACCTATATGAAAGAAGTTGGAGATGACAAAAATAAAACACACCAAAAGCAGAAAATGTTTGTGTTAAAGCGCAGGACATATTGAGGGATAAGAATAAATTGCTGATTATCAGCAATTTATTCTTTTTCTTTCAATGTATTCCCAAAGCAATATTACAAGGGACATCAATAACAGATTTTGTAAAGGTAAGGGTTAATTAGTCAAGCAATAGTATGGTCAAATGCGACAATTCATTTTGTTCACTAATTAAAGCAGTCCACATTCACCATTACAGGGAGCGTTTTCCTGCAGGGCACCCCAGCAAAACTTGCCACCATTGGCCGCTGTACAATCTCGGGTTCGAGTCTTGACACCAGCAGTTCCTTCTGCCACGCCATCACAATAACAATCATTCCACTTGGACCACTGAGTCAATACTCCAGGCACTGAAAAGAAAGTTGATCTTGAAGCCATCGCAACTAGAGCTTTGAGCAGTGGCCTTAGTGAACTGGTGCATTTAATTGTACAATAGCATGTGATTCAAGATCCAATGAAGAAGAGGATTCTTAAAATAGTCAAGTGCTCAACAAGAAATATAATGTACATTGTATAAGTTTGAATTTGACATTATCAAATTACATGAGGATTTTAGTGGCCAGAGGGGTAGTATAACGTTTTCAACCTCTTTCAAATATAAAAATGCAGAAATGATTAACACAAATATCGCAAACTTGTCAAAGACAATCTGCTCCGCCAATTGACCAAACGCCAGCTGTCAATCAAAAACAAGCCAATGGACGATCAGAAAAATGCCACACACCCATTGTTTGTCTTAAATTCTTTGTTGCACTTGATATTGTAATGATCTATCGACTGACAATCAAAACAATTAACATGCCAATTAACAATTGTTTGTCTTAGATTCTATGTTGGCGGAGCGATCTGTCGATTGGCGTTTGGTCAATTGTAGGTTCTGGATGTTACAAGTTCTTTCTACACTTGCACATACAAACATAATACATACACACATACATACATAATCATGTACACACAAATACATACCAGGGCAGTCATTAGGACATGTATCAGTCTCTAAGGCTAATCCAACACAGTAGGGGTCATCTTGTTACATTTCTATATACGCATATCGTACATACATATAACATAAATGCATACAAACACACACATACTATATACACACAAATACATACCAGGGCAGTCATTAGGGCAAGTTTCTGTCTGGGTAGCTAGCCCCACACAGTCTGCTCCACCATTTATAGGGGTAGGATTATTGCATGTTCTATACACACATACATACAAACATGTGTACATATACACATACACACACACACAAATACATACCAGGGCAGTCATTAGGACAAGTTTCTGTCTGTGTAGCTAGCCCAACACAGTCTGCTCCACCATTGATAAGGGTAGGATTGTTGCATTTTCTATCTACACACAAACATACATTATGTACATATACACACATACACACACACACAAATACATACCAGGGCAATCATTAGGACATGTTTCTGTCTGTGTAGCTAGCCCAACACAGTCTGCTCCACCATTGATAAGGGTAGGATTGTTGCATTTTCTATCTACACACAAACATACATTATGTACATATACACACACATACACACACACACAAATACATACCAGGGCAATCATTAGGACATGTTTCAGTCTGAGTAGCTAATCCAACACAGTCTGCTCCACCATTGATAGGGGTGGGATTATTACATTTTCTTTCTCTTGTTCTTGTCATCTCAGTGGCAGGGGCTGAAGAAAAGGGGGAAAATCAGTCTTCCAGATTAGCAGGCCTTATACATGGACATTCCACAGCCAAAGCCATAAATTCTGCAGGCTAACTGCAGCATCTAAAAACATGTGCTAAGCCTGAATAGCTCAGTCGGTAACATCAGAGTCTGTCAATCCAGGGGTCATGAGTTTTAACCCCAGCTAAGCCTGAATCCATTCTGACATTTGACTTAAGTCATTTGTCTCTCACCAATGGGTGTGAATCTTATATGTGAGAGAGCAGCTGAAGGCTCAGTTTGGATATTGTGGTAGTACTGGTGTTTAAAATACCAGAAATCCTTGACAGGTGCTCCAGTCAGCGGGATATGATCATAGCAGTTGAAACGGGTAATACCCCAATAAATTAAATCAAAACATTTTTGTTTAAATTTCATGCAAGTTAAAAATTAAAATAAATATCTAATGTCAGCACTAAAGCATTGAGGCTATCAGAAAGCAGGTTGTCTGCAAAATCAAGTACAAATCCTTATTGCTTTAACCCTTTCCCAAACAAGACCTGGTTTTGACGACGCTTAAGTAGAAAAAGACTAGAGAAAACATTGAGACAAAAGAAGAAACTGCTGATAACCAGCAGTTTCTCCTTTCATCTCAATATTTTCTGTGCCATATTTTACACAAATCCTATGTTTGAGAACTTCCATTTTGTCATTTGTGGCAGTTTTTGAAGTGGATCACCCTAAAATTGTGTCGTTTGGTACTGGGTTAATAAAGATAAATTCTCCACTTACTATTACAGCAGTCTGTCCATCCAGCCCAGTCTCCCCATTGACCATCATGTGGGGCTCTTGTGTCACCTGCTCCCCAGTCCTAAAATGGATGTATATGTTATGTATTTTATGTTTTGTATAAACAAAGTGTAATATATAATACAACTTATCATTGCTTTTCAACATAAACCTCGTAACTGCAGCTTGTTTTGAGCTGCAGTTACGAGATTTTTGTTGAAAAGCAACAATATGGTCAACGGTCTGTCCATCCAGCCAAATATCCCCACTGACCATCATGAGGGGCCCTTGTGTCACCTGCTCCTCAGACCTGGAATCAAATCAAACGATATGTTAGTGTTCTCCCCAGCCCAATAATCTGTATTGGCCCCACTACAGCTTCATGTAAATCAGTGTTATGCCCCTACAGCTTCAAAAGCACCACACAGCTTAACTTCTTCAAAAAGCTCACCAAATGGAGGGATTTGTAGACATTTCTTGTCAAAAAGTGATAAATAATGCATTCTTGTGAAATTAAATGTAATAATTCTGTATACAAACATTATGGGAAAAGAAGAAATTGCACAAATTGAGCAATTTCTTCTTTTTCCATTATGTTTTTATTCACAATTATTTGCATGAACACGTTGCATTTCAAGGTTTACCAATACTTTTAATTTTTCACCACTGCTTCAAATTATTCTGCGGAGAACCCTGTATGTTACAATTCTTTACTGTTTGGGAATAAAAACAAGCTAGATATGATAACCTTCGACAATTCGACATTCCTCTAACTCAATTAAAGGACACAAATTTTCTTCTGTGAATTTCCCACTGTGAATATAGCGCATCTGCCTCTCATTCGAGAGGTCCCGGGTTCGATACCCGGCCGCGGCAAATACCCTTACTGACAAAAATGTCACCCATCAATGGCTTGATATTGTGAACCTATGTGGGGGAGCAGCTGGAGGCTCGGTAAGGGTGTTGTGGTAGTACTGGTATGAGAAACGACAGGAATCCATGGTTAGGTGCTCCAGCCGCCATGATATGACCAAAGTAGTTGAAAACGGCGTAAAACCCCAATAAACCAACCCACTGTGAATAAACAAAATATTTGAAATATATTATTTGATGGACTTGCAATTCATAATGAGCACTAACAAAGAATCGGTTGCCTTATTTGGTTTGCCAATTATTCCTATCAAAACGAAATTGACCAACTCTACTGGAAACTTTATGTAATAAAAACAAAAAGACTGAGATGGCACTGCAGTGCCTACGTGGGAGAGCTATACTTATTAAGTTTTGGAAGAAAAGCGATTATGTGTATTAACCCTTTCCCAAACAAGGCCTGATTTTTACATCCCTAATAGAAATTGTTTGGAAAAACATTGAGACGATAGAAGAAACTGCTGATAACCAGCAGTTTCTCCTTTTGTCTCAATATTTTCCATGCTATGTTTTACACAAATCCTGCCTGTATCAACATATATATTGACATCTGCAGCGGCTTTCCAAGTGGAAAAGTCAAAATTTCTGGGGTTTGAGAAAGGGTTAACTTACTGATTCTCTAGCCTTTGATGACAGTGTGCAAGATTCTGTTGGAATGTCCTTTAGATGAATGTCTGTGCTCAACTGAAAACGAAATAAAAATCTAAGATTGTTGTAACCAAACATTTACCTCACCAGGCCCCGGTTTCTCGAAAAAACTTAAGTATGTTCTCATGCTCAAATCTGAGCACCGTGCTCAAATCGAATGAAATCCATGTGAACTTCAATCGAATACCCTTCAACATTGGAGAGTTTCCCTTTGAAGTTGAGCATGTTCTCATGAGAATATACTTAAGTTTTTTCTAGAAACCGTGGCCAGGTCTATGTAGACGGAAAATGATTATTCAGTCAGTAGGTCTACAGTAGGTTTACATTTACAAAATACAATTTTACCCATTTTATACGTTGACACTTTTTGACACCTTTAAAGGAAAAGGCTAGGGAAAATATCGAGGCAAAAGAAGAAAATGCTGATAATCAGCATTTTCTCCTTTTGCCTCAACATTGTCCATGTTATATTGTGAGAAAAAAAAACATCTTTATCAACATCCACTTTGTCGTCTGCAACAGCTTTCAAATTGGACTATATTAAAATTTTGCCATCTGGTAATGAATTTAAGAATTTTGTTCTATTGAACAAAAAAAGCTTAACAAATTCAATATCTTAACAAGGTGTCAAACTGTCACAAGATAAGCCCGTAACACTGCTTTATGTCGACAGGGGGAGCGGGTTGGTAAAAGTTTCATGGTCCTAGCTATAATACTTATCGAGATATGCCCTAGACAAGATTCAAGTATGAAAACAACAAAGGGCAATAACTCAAAATATAGGCTAGGTAGAGATTTAGTTCTTGTACACTGCACTCCCACTTGATGAGATCTATACACCCATGAAGTTTCATGATCCTAGCTATTAAACTTTTTGAGATACCCCGGACAAGATTCAAGCATGAAAAATAACAAAGGGCAATAACTCAAAAAATAGGCCAGGTAGAGTTATGGTTCTTGTGCATCTGTCATCTTTAAACCTTTATCAACCCTTTACACGAAAACTTAACATTTAAGAACAAGAGCTTCGCAGTGCGGTGCATATACGCCCAAGAGGACTTGTCGGTAAAATTGGCCTTTTTTTCAATTCAAGGGCAGATAATTCAAACATGAAATGTTATCAAAATTTTGTTTGCACAACCCGAGACACCATAAAAATTCATTGTGGCTAGTTTGATTAATTTCTAGTAGAAACTGTACGGGTTGTGCACATGAGAAAATGGGCATTTTTCCTTAAATTCATGGGCAGATAATTCAAGAACAAAAACAGTTATCTGAATTCCGTAAGCGGTGTGCACGACTAGACACCATAGAGATTCATTATGGAAAGTTTGATAAAATTCTGATCAAAACTGTAGGAGGAGTTGCGCACACAAGAAAATGGGCATTTTTTTAAAGGGGGAATAACACTTAACATCTTGCAAATTTTCCGAGAACTTCGTACAAAAAAATAAATATATATTATTAAAATATGGTCTTTAAATTGCATATATGCCAAATCTTAGCTTTCTACCTTGTGTATTGGCTTAGATGTCGACGGATTTAAAACCCCATGATTTTTTGTCGGGGGGATAGAAATTATAATAATAAAACATATGGGGTTTTAAATCCGTCAACATCCTAGCCAATACACAAGATAGAAAGCTAAGATTTGGCATAGATGCAATTTAAAGGCCATATTTTCATAATATATATTTATTTTTTGCACGAAGTTCTCTGAAAATTTGTAAGATGTTAAGTGTTATTCCCCCTTTAATTAAAGGGCAGATAATTCAAGAACGAAAACAGTTATCTGAATTCCATAAGCAGTGTGCACAACTAGACACCATGGAGATTCATTGTGGCAAGTTTGATCAAATTTTGATCAAAACTGTAGGAGGAGTAACTGTTGCACACACAAGAAATTGCTAACAGACGGACGACCGGGGCCATAACATAATACGACCCTTCGGGGGCCATTTCGGGGGCATTTTGTGTTTCAAAAACACATCTTATTTAATTCCTCTTTCACCCACCTCTGCCTGTGTTGTAGTAAAACATGGTGTAAATGCGGGTACATTATTTTTCTTCACTGTGACCTCGAAATATGGACACCAGCTTCCAGGGCAATGATCTGTGTCAAAAGCATCCCAGTCTGGATTTCGCGCACGCTTGGACAGCATCTTGATGTAGATCATCCTGAAAGCAAATAGTTTA
This sequence comes from Fragum sueziense, assembly GCA_963680895.1. Taxonomy (NCBI): domain Eukaryota; kingdom Metazoa; phylum Mollusca; class Bivalvia; order Cardiida; family Cardiidae; genus Fragum; species Fragum sueziense. The sequence continues at coordinate 13,737,825 of OY804605.1, read as the reverse complement.
TAACACTGAAGACCATGACACTTGTAACATTAATTTGACCTTAACCCTTTCCCAGACGTCAAAATCTTATGGTGATCTATTTCAAAAGCTGCTACAGACCACAAATGGATGTTGATAAAGATTGGATTTGTACATATTGTAGCATGAAAAATATTGAGGCAAATGGAGAAAATGCTGGTCATCAGCATTTTCTCCTTTTGCATCAATGTTTTCCCGAGCCTTTTCTAATAGAGACGTCAAAATCAGGCCTTGTTTGGGAATGGGTTAAACTCTCTAATAAAAGCATCAGTAATCTTGCAAGGTATCGCATGAAAAATATGTTAGGATTCAGGAGGAATACATAATGAACTATGAAAGACTATAGCCATGTGCGATTTAGGCCGGTAGAGCTTTTTTAGAAGAGTCTGGTTCCCGCCTCTGATACACTAAGTTGTAGAAAAAATATGACGTAGTGTATCAGAGACGGGAACCAGACTAGCGCTTCCACTCCTAGAAGAGCTCTACCGGCCTAAATCGCACGCGGCTCTAGTTATGATTGCAAACTAATGATCAATACTTAAGTTTTTTCTTTCAAAAACAAATAGAGAAATAAACAGGAAACATTATATCAGATCCTATAAACCCTTTCCCAAATGACAAAATTTTTAGGGTGGTCAAATTTGAAAGACGATGCAGACATCAAAGGGGATACTGATTGAGACAGGATTAGTGTAGAAAAAAGTGCTGAAACTAGAACTGTCGCAAAGCAGACAAATACCCCCCACTAGCGCCTTGTCACTGAAAAAAGTGCTATAGGTCAAAAGGTTCTTTAGTTGGAGCATGGAAACAGATTTTAAACAAAGTCCAATTGTGACATTGACCTTTGACCTTCATGACCCAAAAACAATAGGGCACCTCCTTGGGTCATGGGCAACAACTGTGTAAAGTTTCATGATGCTAGGTCAACCGGTTCATAACTTAGAGCACAGAAAAAGGATTTTAAACAAAGTCTGATTGTGACCTTGACCTTTGACCTTCACAACCCAAAAACAATAGGGCACCTTCTTGGGTCATGGGCAACAACTGTGTAAAGTTTCATGATCCTAGGTCAACCGGTTCATGACTTAGAGCACGGAAACGGATTTTAAACAAAGTCCCATTGTGACCTTGACCTTTGACCTTTGTGAATCAAAAACAATAGGGCACCTCCTTGGGTCATTGGCAACAACTGTGTAAAGTTTCATGATCCTAGGTCAACCGGTTCATGACTTAGAGCACGGAAACGGATTTTAAACAAAGTCTGATTGTGACCTTGACCTTTGACCTTTGTGACCCAAAAACAATAGGGCACCTCCTTGGGTCATGGGCAACAAGTGTGTAAAGTTTCATGATCCTAGGTCAACCGGTTCATGACTTAGAGCACGGAAACGGATTTTAAACAAAGTCCGATTGTGACCTTGACCTTTGACCTTCGTGACCCAAAAACAATAGGGCACCTCCTTGGGTCATGGGCAACAACTGTGTAAAGTTTCATGATCCTAGGTCAACCGGTTCATGACTTAGAGCACGGAAACGGATATTAAACAAAGTCCAATTGTGACCTTGACCTTTGACCTTCATGACCCAAAAACAAGAGAGCACCTCCTTGGGTCATGGGCAACAACTGTGTAAAGTTTCATGATCCAAGGTCAACCGGTTCATGACTTAGAGCACGGAAACGGATTTTAAACAAAGTCCGATTGTGACCTTGACCTTTGACCTTCATGACCCAAAAACAATAGGGCACCTCCTTGGGTCATGGGCAACAAGTGTGTAAAGTTTCATGATCCTAGGTCAACCGGTTCATGACTTAGAGCACGGAAACGGATTTTAAACAAAGTCCAATTGTGACCTTGACCTTTGACCTTTGTGACCCAAAAACAATAGGGCACCTCCTTGGGTCATGGGCAACAACTGTGTAAAGTTTCATGATCCTAGGTCAACCGGTTCATGACTTAGAGCATGGAAACAGATTTTAAACAAAGTCCGATTGTGACCTTGACCTTTGACCTTCGTGACCCAAAAACAATAGGGCACCTCCTTGGGTCATGGGCAACAACTGTGTAAAGTTTCATGATCCTAGGTCAACCGGTTCATGACTTAGAGCACGGAAATGGATTTTAAACAAAGTCCGATTGTGACCTTGACCTTTGACCTTCACAACCCAAAAACAATAGGGCACCTCCTTGGGTCAAGGGCAACAACTGTGTAAAGTTCCATGATCCTAGGTCAACCGGTTCATGACTTAGAGCACGGAAACAGATTTTAAACAAAGTCTGATTTTGACCTTGACCTTTGACCTTTGTGAATCAAAAACAATAGGGCACCTCCTTGGGTCATTGGCAACAACTGTGTAAAGTTTCATGATCCTAGGTCAACCAGTTCATGACTTAGAGCACGGAAACGGATTTTAAACAAAGTCCGATTGTGACCTTGACCTTTGACCTTTGTGACCCAAAAACAATAGGGCACCTCCTTGGGTCATGGGCAACAAGTGTGTAAAGTTTCATGATCCTAGGTCAACCAGTTCATGACTTAGAGCACGAAAATGGATTTTAAACAAAGTCCAATTGTGACCTTGACCTTTGACCTTTGTGACCCAAAAACAATAGGGCACCTCCTTGGGTCATGGGCAACAACTGTGTAAAGTTTCATGATCCTAGGTCAACCGGTTCATGACTTAGAGCACAAAAATGGATTTTAAACAAAGTCCGATTGTGACCTTGACCTTTGACCTTCATGACCCAAAAACAATAGAACACTTCCTTGGGTCATGGGCAACAACTGTGTACAGTTTCATGATCCTAGGTCAACCGGTTCATGACTTAGAGCACGGAAACGGATTTTAAACAAAGTCCGATTGTGACCTTGACCTTTGACCTTCATGACCCAAAAACAATAGGGCACCTCCTTGGGTCATGGGCAACAACTGTGTAAAGTTTCATGATCCTAGGTCAACCGGTTCATGACTTAGAGCACGGAAACGGATTTTAAACAAAGTCCGATTGTGACCTTGACATTTGACCTTCGTGACCCCAAAACACTAGGGCACCTCCTTGGGTCATGGGCAACAACTGTGTAAAGTTTCATGATCCTAGGTCAACCGGTTCTTGACTTAGAGCACGGAAACGGATTTTAAACAAAGTCCGATTGTGACCTTGACCTTTGACCTTTGTGACCCAAAAACGATAGGGCACCTCCTTGGGTCATGGGCAACAACTGTGTAAAGTTTCATGATCCTAGGTCAACCGGTTCATGACTTAGAGCACGGAAACGGATTTTAAACAAAGTCCGATTGTGACCTTGACCTTTGACCTTTGTGACCCAAAAACAATAAGGCACCTCCTTGGGTCATGGGCAACAACTGTGTAAAGTTTCATGATCCTAGGTCAACCGGTTCTTGACTTAGAGCACGGAAACCGATTTTAAACAAAGTCCGATTGTGACCTTGACCTTTGACCTTTGTGACCCAAAAACAATAGGGCACCTCCTTGGGTCATGGGCAACAACTGTGTAAAGTTTCATGATCCTAGGTCAACCGGTTCATGACTTAGAGCACGGAAACGAAAAAGTCTACGGACGGACAGACAGACATGGTGAAACCAATATACCCCCCTCTACTTCGTAGGTGGGGGGTATAAATATTGAGACAAAAGGAGAAACTGCTGGTTTCAGCAGTTTCTTCTTTTGTCTAAATGTTTTCCCAAACCCTTTCTCTTAGGGACGTCAAAACCAGGTCTTGTTTGGGAAAGGGTTAATTGATGTGGAGGCACAAAATAAACAGAAAATTGGTAAAATGAAATCATATGCTCCCCGATCCAAATATTATGTAACAGCTTTCTAAATATTCTATAACAATACATTAACCCATTACCAAAGGACAAAATTTTAGGGTGGTCCAAATTGAAAGATCCAGCAGACGATAATTTCAAGTGAATGGAATTTGTAATTTTTAGTTCTTTTAAGTGGAAAACATTGTGGAAAATGAAGAAATAGCTTGTCACAAGCAACTTCTTCATTTTCCACAGTGTTAGATAGATTTTATTTAGGTAAAAGATACATGACAATACATGGTAAAACATAAAATAAAGGATCACAATGCAGTAAGCATATAAAACATCGTACATCGCATGATCACAGTTATCAACAGTTACCATGTCTGCCACATCCCTAGTGTTTTCCAAAGCCATTTAATTTTGAGGAGTCAAAAAGAGTCACTGTGTGGTAATGTGTTAAAATATGCAACAAACCAAAGGAGTCCATGTACCTTCCATCCAAGAAGACTCTAGTCATGGTTGTTAGACTAGACTGTTAACAAACGTAAACGCTATATTGTAAAAGAACCCAACAAAAAAGCATTAAATACCTTCCATCCAAGAAGTTCCTGGTCATTGTTGTGTCAGTTTTGAGTTCATCCAGACTATTTGCAAATGTAAATGCTGATGTTCTGAATAAATGATCATTTAGATGAATCTTTTTGTGCCAGTTTAATACTTTCCCAAATGATGGAATTTTAGGTTAGTCTAATTTTAAACATGTTGCAGACAACAAATAGGTAATGGAAAATATTGAGAGGACAGAAGAAAATGCTGATGATCAGCATTTTCTTCTTTTCTCTCAATGTTTTCCATAGCTTTTTCAGTAAGGGACATATAAAACAGAGCTTAATTGTAAAAGAACCCAACAAAAAAGCATTCCACACCTTCCATCCAAAAAGACTCTAGTCATTGTTGTGTCTGTTTTCAACTCATCTAGACTATTGACAAACGTAAACGCTGATGTTCTGAATGAATGGTCATTTCCTTGAATATTTTTGTGCCAGTTTAAAACTTTCCCAAATGACAAAATTTCAGGCCGGTCTAATTTGAAAGATGTTCCAGACAACAAGCAAATGCATGTAATGGAAAATATTGAGAGGAAAGAAGAAAATGCTGATGATCAGCATTTTCTTCTTTTCTCTTAATGTTTTCCATATTCTTTTCTAATAGGAACATGAAATTCAGGGCTTGATTGTGAAAGAATCTAACAAAAAAGCATTCCCTACCTTCCATCCAAGAAGACTCTAGTCATGGTTGTGTCTGTTTTCAATTCATCTAGACTATCTACAAACGTAAACGCTGATGTTCTGAAGGAATGGTCATTTCCATGAAACTTTTTGTGCCAGTTTAAAACTTTCCCAAATGACAAAATTTCAGACTGGTCTAATTCAAAAGATGTTCCAGACAACAAGCAAATACATGTAATGGAAAATATTGAGAGGAAAGAAGAAAATGCTGATGATCAGCATTTTCTTTTACTCTCAATGTTTTCTATAGCTTTTTCAGTAAGGGACAAATAAAACAGAGCTTAATTGTAAAAGAACCCAACAAAAAAGCATTCCATACCTTCCATCCAAAAAGACTCTAGTCATTGTTGTGTCAGTCTTTAGCTCATCTAGACTGTTAACAAACGTAAACGCTGATGTTCTGAATGAATGGTCATTTGGGTGACGGGCATAGAAATCCAGATCATCCTTTGTAAGTCCACTTGGTAAACACAAGCCAACAATAACTGGGTAGTTCCTGGAAAAGTTAAATATTGTTTTGTTTTGATGGAATGACCATAAAGAAAATCTGGGAATAGGTCTTGATATATGACCTGGCAGAGTATCTCCAGCTGTTAGATAGAGATGCTCTGCCAGGTCATTTATCAAGACCTATAAACAATGTGGATTTACTAGGCCAGCAAAAAACAATGTTGAGGCCCTGGATTTTCCTAAGACATCGCTGTTTCAGAAAGAGGATTATGAAAGAAAAACAGTCTAGTTGTTCTTAGAGTATTTCAAAATTCTACAAACACATTTAAATAGTTGTACACTATGCAATGATATTATCCTGCTAACCAAATTTAAATTGGATGAAATAAATGACATGAAAATTGGTTCGCTATAAGCTAATTTTAATACCTTTCAATGCCATTTCCAGTTACCCCCTGCTTTTTGACATTTCCGTTTGTGTACTGAAACTCATAATAGTATGTCTCTCCACCAAGAATCGCCATATACTCGTGTGTGTGAAGAGCAGAGCTATCTTCGTATGCCATGTCTGTTGCGTCGTCAAATCTTCGTCGGCGGATAACGCCTGCGTCATCCAGATCCTCATTGTTGAAGGTTTCGTGAAGTCTCATTGAAAACTGAAATATTATATAAAAAAAACTATCAAACATTTTTTGTGAAGCACAACATGATAATTGGTAAACAAGTGCATGTGTATTGCGATGCAATACAGGAGTCCTCCACCGGAAAACAAAAAGTTGTTTCTTATGATATATCTCCTACTTACTATATCTATAACTGTATACAAAGTTTGAAGTTGCTAGCACTTTTATGTTTTGGAAATTTGTTCTGAACAAAGATATGATGGTAAAAACAACCAAGGGCAATAACGCAAAAAGTGGGCATGGCAGAGTAACAATTCTTGTACATGACGCTCCTCCTCAATAAGATTTATAATTGTACCAAGTTTGAAGTTGCTAGCACTTATGATTTAGGAGATATGTTCCGGACAAAAATGTAAGAATAAAAACAACGAAGGGCAATTGCTTAAAAATAAGGCATGGCAGAGTAACAATTCTTGAACATGACACTTCTCCTCAATAAGATCTATAAGTGTACCAAGTTTCAAGTTGCCAGCACTTATGATTTAGGAGATATGTTCCGACAAAAATGTAAGGATAAAAACAACAAAGGGCAATCACTCAAAAAATGGGCGTGGCAGAATAACAATTCTTGTGCATGACACTTCATCTAAATGAGATCTATATATGTACCAAGTTTGAAGTTGCTAGTACTTATGGTTTAGAAGATATGCTCTGGACAAAAAGGATAAATCAAAGTACTGATAGTACTGAAGGTCGGGAAATAGAGTGTTCGAAATTCAATAAATTATCTTTTCTTTTCAAGTTTGAGAAATGAACGTTGAATTCGTCAAATATGCTCAATGTTCTTATCTGGTGGTCTCATTAAAATAAACCCTTATACTCTAATTCCCATGGTACGTCAGTAGAAAGGTGATATATATCTAGAAAAGACATCCTAATAGACGAGAGAGAAATGGTAAACTACATTATATGGTGTCGGTTTTTGTGGGCAACGGACGGGAGGGTTTTGGAGGGGTACGTGTACGTAAGATTTTTTTCTTTGGGTGATTTTCCATGACAAAAATAATTTCTCATCCCATTGTGAATCAGTATCCAAAGCTGCAGGTAGAGCTCTAGGAAGCGTGATATCAAAGGTACACCATTTTAAACACGTCGGATTTAACACCTATGAACTAGAAAGACCTGAAGGTCTTGAGTCGCTCCACAGTCCTGAATTTCTTTTAATATCAAATCCAAGTTTTACTAGATTTTTGAATACTTATGGTTCTTACAGCAAAAACAAAGTCAAAAGCAGCAATCATGTGGTCAATGCAAAAAGAAAGTAAATGATTGACCAATATTTTAGGGATGTTAGAGCGATAACAAAATTGAAAACTGTGATTTTGCAAAATTCAAAGACAAATAATTCAGTATGTATATTTAAAATCAAATCGAAAATTAAACACATGCAAGATGTTATGGTCACTCTCATTCTATTCAAATTTTGTCTATATTAGTCAATATTTGTGGCTTCAAGAGTGGAAAAAGTGTCGAAAAACTGAAGTTTTGTCAATTTCAAGGGCACATAACTCAGATTGTAACAGTGTGATAATGTTGAAAATTAGTTAAATTACACATAAGCAAGACCTTGTTGTCAACAAGATTCTTTCCAAGTATCATCTTGATTGGTTAACATTCGTGGTTGTTAGAGTGAAAACAAAGTCGAAAATTGCAATTTTGTCAAATTCAAGGGCACATAACTTGATCATGATTTAAGATTCTGATCAAGCTGAAAATTACACCCAGGCAGCATATAATGCTTATATATATTCTGTCCAAGTTTTGTCTTGGTTGGTTAATATTTATAGATTTTATAGTAAAAATAAAGTCAAAACCAGCAAAATAGAGCCGAAAATGGCAATTTTTTGCAATTTCAAGAGCACATAACTCATGATGTAAAATTCAGATCAAGTTGAAAATTTTACCAAGGCAAGATCTTATAGTCAGTATTATTCTGTCAAAGTTTTGTCTTGTTTAGTCAATATTTGTAGTTGCTAGAGTGAAAACAAAGTCAAAATACAGCTGAAAATGGCAATTTTGTCAATTTCAAGGGCACATAACTCATGATGTAAAATTCAGATCAAACTGAAAATTTTACCAAGGCAAGATCTTGTAGTCAGCATGATTCTGTCAAAGTTCTGTCTTGATTGTTCAATATTTGTAGATTTTAGAAGAAAACTAGTCAAAACCTGCTATTTTTGACATTCCAGGGCAGATAACTCAGGTTATACGGATTCAATCCATATTCTTTCAAGGAATCTGAGAGAGGGTCATCCAAGGATCATTCCTGTGAAGTTTGGTTGAAATCCATCCAGTAGTTTTTGAGAAGAAGATTTTTAAAGAAAAAGTTTACGGACGGACGCACGGACGGACGCACGGACGCACGACGGACATACCGCCATGACAATAGCCCGCTGGCCTGAAAGGCCAGTGGAGCTAAAAACTGTACTTCAACTGTGTCGCTCCGATCTTGGACTACGGTGCCTCTAGCTGGGGAGCAAAACATTACAAATCGACAACGTTCAGCACCGTGCTATGAGATACTTTATTGGGGTGCACAGATTTGCACCTATCAGCGCTCTTATATGAGATACGGGGTGGCTACCCAGCACCTATAGACATTGTATCATCATTCTCCGGTATTGGAACAGGCTACTATCATTTAAAGAAGACAGACTCACAAGACGCGTTTTTTAATATGACTATACGAGTGGCAAAAACAATTGGTGTAGCGAAGTCAGAATAAGACAAAAGTGAATATGGTGGAAGTTGAAGACAGAGTAAAAAGTTATTATAAGGAAATATGGTCCAACTCGGTTGAAACATTAGCAAGCTACAAACATATAGAGCTAAATTAGCGGCGGATCCAGGATTTCTTTGAGAAGGGTTCGTTTTTACAAAAAGGGGGGTTCGTTTTACAAGTATTACACAGCTGCTTATAAATCGGAAATTTCCAATGAAAAATACCTCCGACTGAATTTGGCAAAAAAAGGAAAGGTCCATTTTGGCACAATTCCGTTGTGGAATTTTGCCGCTTAGGATTGAAACCGGTCGGTATTTCGGTGAGCCAGAGAACGCTCGTTAATGTACGCTTTGTAATTCGGGAGAGGTTGAAAATGAGATACATTTCCTAATAGACTGCAGTGTTTATGCAACCGAGCGGAACATTATCCTGTCTAAGTACATGAACGACAATACTTTCAGACATTTAGAATCAAAAGAGAAACTGTCAATCGTCATGAAAAACGATCCCAGAAAAGCTGCCAGGTTTTTAACTAAAGCGTATATGAAAACATGTGAGCTCCTTTATCAGAGAAACTAGTTGTGCGTGCGATATTAACGCAGACTTACGGTAATATAGCTAACCCAACTAAACTGTTTCTAATATAACCCTTGCTCGTAGAGCCTATGGAGACACAGCACTGTCCATGGTATTTAGAGAAAAAAAGAAGCAAATACTGACAACAAACCCGCTGCCTAATACGATCATTTGTTGCTTCAAATTTCTAATATGATCAATTGTTACTTCAATACAAGCATTCTTTAGTCCACTAATCGGTTACAGATTTATTCTGATCTTCTGTAAAACTTTCAATTAATAACCATTCTAAGATTTTGCAGACCCTATATAAAGATTTAAACCTTTTTCAAAACATCATACTCAGATATTGTGGTAAATATTATACGGAATTTAGCACACGTTATATTGCTTTTAATATTGAAGGTAAAGGAGAGAAATGTTGAGAATTTGTATTTCCTTCTTTTCCTACAATGTTTTCTTGCCACTAATTCTTGTAGTTAGTCAAATTTTCTCCAAATGGTTTTGTTAAAGGGTCAAACGGTCTTAAAGATGAAATAATGTCGTCACCCATTGATTAATATATTGTTACCTCACAATAATGCATATGATCCCTCTGAGTCTACATATTTATATCCTCTATATACTTTATATATAGTTATATATAGAAGAGGTTGGTAAGAAGATCTCTTAGCTCTTCCTATTTCGTTTAGTGGAATAACTTACACAGCCAATCATTAATTCCATCACGGCCGCCGGCGCAGGGACTAGTTTTCCCCTTTTCTCTCAAAAGAAAAGTGGAAAACATGGCCGTTGCGCCCGCCACCGTCTAGAATTTTCTATAACAAGATTTTGACTGTCACTCACAGTAAAAAAATGAAATGTCAAGGTGACATATAGGCACATAGGGCTGGGTGTTTTCTTCAGTTTTCTGCTCTCTTTTATTGTAAAAAATTGTTAGCCTACATAACACATGTCACTATAATAAAAAAACTTACTTTTTTTGAGTAAACGAAATGACGCCATTTCATGGTCATTAACCCATAGCCACACACTGACTCTTTTTGACTCGCCTAAAAGGAAGGGCTATGGAAAACATTGTGAAAAATGAAGAAATTTCTTGTGGCAAGTAATTTCTTCATTTTCCACAATATTTTCTACTCAAAAAGACCAAAAAAGTTTAATTTTCGTTCATTTGAAATTATCGTCTGCAACTTCTTTGAATTTGGACCAGTCTAAAAATTTGTCATTCAGGAAAGGGTTAAAGTCCATTTCTGGCTTATTTCAACCATGTAGAATCGGTGAAAAAAATTAATCCAAGTCTGTATGGTACTTATGGAATCAGATTGGGTCAATGTAGGCTATAAATTACGAATTTTATAAAAAAAAAAATATAACGAAACATTGTTTGATAATTATGTTATTTTGCCTCCCCCCCAAAAAAATAAATCTCTAAACACGAACGTTATTGGAAATCACCAGGAGAAAAGATAAAATGATTACCCGCAATTTGCCTAGAATATGATTTAACAAATTTTGTATTTACAATAATATCGTCGTCTGTGACTGTTTAACCCTTTCCCAAATGGCGCAAATTGAAACTGTTTCAATTGTTCAGCATTCTTTCTCTTTTGCAAATGTCCATAGGTCTTATTTGTGAAAGGATCAAAATCGGCTGGCCTGCAATTTAATCGTTTTGGAGAGATGTAAAAATAGCAATAACATTGAAAAAGGCGTATTTTAATGAAACCTCTTTTTCATTTAAAACACAAATACATACTCATGTAATTATTTCGTGAAAAAAGGTCAGGATAACCAATACGCAAACAAATGAAACAGTTTGCTTTCGGGTAATTATCTAATGAACTAACATATCAATATCAATTACTATAAATCAAACGAAAGTAAAGGGTTTATCGCAAAGCTATTGTAAGTGCTATAAATTCTATCTCCACCTACAGTAGTCTTGCACAGTTTTAATTTTGCGGTAATCCCTGAATGTGTGACTGTTACCTTAGAAACCGATAAGAATTGAAACCAACCGATTGCCTTTTCGCCGCCCCAAACGACAAAGTGCCTTTTTACTTGTCGAATTAAATTGGACATTGTGCTTTGTCTTAGCATAGCCCTCATGTAATTTTACCATGGCGTGTAACTAACAGGTTTGTGTATCGAGTGAGCTACACCACGGCGAAATGTGTGTACTTATTTTGACGCATTGAACAGGTTAATCGAGGTTATAATGAATTTCCGTAATTCTACGAGTATTTTACGGAAACGTCCGATTACACGAATTGTTGCGTAGTTAGAATAGTTCGAAGTCAAAAAGAGAAGTTGAAAGTTTTCGCACTTATGAGCTCACTGCTGCATTGTTTTGATAAAACAATTAGGAAATGAAAGTCTATTTACGATGATTATGTTATTTGAGCAATTTTGAATTGTTCAAGGGTAGGTCTACTTTTTCGCAGCGGACTCAGACAAACAACTATGCGGTGGCCAGATGATATCGAAAACCTCGTATCTGCAGATAAAACAAAGCCGCAGATACGAGATTTTCTCGAGATTTTCGTAGAAAAGCGATACAAGCGTTGCGTAGCTATAGTTAGGAAAATCTCAAAGAGATTTCCCGACCTAAAAACAACAAAGGGCAATAACTCAAAAAGTGGCTGTGGCAGAGGAACAATACTTGTACATGACACTTCTCCCCAATGAGATATATCACAGTACAAAGTTTGAAGTTGCTCGCATTTATGGTTTAGAAGATATGTTCCGGACAAAAATGTAAGGGTAAAAACAACAAAGGGCAATAACTAATAAAAAGGGCATGGCAGAGTAACGGTTCTTGAACATGACACTTTTCCTCAATAAGATCTATAAGTGTACCAAGTTTTAAGTTGCTAGCACATATGTTTTAGAAGATACGGCCCGGACAAAAGTGTGACAGACAGATGGACAAACGGACGGACAGACAGATGGACAGAATCAAGCAAACCTATAGTCCCCCAACCGGTAATCGGTGGGGGACTAATAAGTTAACGAGCTCTAGACTGCTATAGTGCTAAGCTTTATTAGTTTTTACAAACAATGTATTTATTTTTCGTCAATTGGAAAACAAGTTCCTACAACTTAGATTAATCCCTGTCTATTCTCTGGCTGCAGCCATTGCACAGTTGGTAGCAAATCAGAATCCCTCCCATGAGGTTCCAGGTTCAATCCCTGGATGCGGCAAACATCCTTTCTGATAAAATTGTCTCACACAAATTGTAGCTGAAGAAACAACAATAAGGAACAACAGGAATCCATGGTTAGGTGCTCCAGCCTCCGCAATATGACCAGAGTAGTTGAAAGAGCCATTAACCCTTTCCCAAATGACAAAATTTAAGGGTGATCCACTTCAAAAACTGCGACAAATGACAAAATGGATGTTATTAAAGATATAATTTGTGTAAAATATAGCATAGAAAATATTGAAACAAAAGGAGAAACTGCTGGTTATCAGCAGTTTCTTCTTTAGTTTCAATGTTTTCCCAAGCCTTTTTAATAGGGACATCAAAACCAGGTCTTGTTTGGGAAAGGGTTAGCTCCCAATCAATCAATCAATCAATCAATCAAAACTCTCTGTTCTCCATCACAAAGGAACATCTGCATGGAGGTCCCAAGTCAGTTGAAACTCACCTTGTAGTTTCCAAGAAGCATTTTAGGTGACAAACTTACGAAGGGACACACAATAGGCATAATGCAATGACAACAGTTCAATAGACATTAGACTTATATTGCCTCTTAGTAGAGACATTTTCCAAAAAAATATAAACCGTATGTATACGCTACCTTTCCATAATGATCATTACAAGCAGCCATCTTCCAGTTTTCTCTATATTTACAATGCTCCGTCAACAAAACTTTCTCCGGCTTGACTACTTGTACTGATGTAGCGGGTGGAGCGTGACCGTCACATGTCGTCACTGACCCGTCAGCGTCACGGAATGTAGCACTTTCATCTCCGTCAAAGTTTCCGAACCCGAGAATCTCGTCGTCTATGTTTCCGTCAAACACTCGGTTTGAGAGGCCCTTCAAAAATGGAATGAAAACAAGATGTGTTTGTGAAACATGAATGCCCCCGAAATGGCCATTTTGCTAAAATGTTAAGTTTTTGTGTTAAGTGTTGATAAGGTACATCAGATGACCTTGAGGAATGTTATATTGCATGGAACAGATAGATATAATTGAAAGAAGTTTACATACCAAATTTCAGCTTTGTATGTAAAATACTTTTGGAGAAAAGGCAAAGGGGGGGGGGGGCAAATGTTTAAGTGAAAGGAACCCGACCGAGCGTAGCGTTGCTATAGGGTCTGGGGGCATGCCCCCCAGGAAATTTTGAATCATAAGAAGCCTTTCTTGAAGGAAAATATTGGTGTATTAATGGAAGGGGGGCATAGGATATGCTGCCCTCCCTTCTGAACTATTGGGGGGCCTGGCCCCCCTTCCTACGCCAGTGCTAAAGTGTTTAAAATGATTTCATTAATGAGAAGTTTCTTAAAAGTAAAAATTCAAACACTTACCCCATCAGTATAACCAAAATGAAGATTTTTCACTTGACTAACGACAGAACTTGAGAACTTGTTTTTAGGCTGGAAACCAAGAGCACCTGCGGCCCATGTATTGTTTGTGTCAGCGGAGAAACCGTTAAAGTAGCTGTCCTGCACCCAGATAGGGCCATCATAGAAAACAATACCTAGATAGTGGTTCATACTGAAAAAGACGGAAATATGTATGCTATATGCAGATCTACAAATTTTGTGAAACACATTTTCAAAGGCCTTGCAATATGAAGGTCAAATTGCATGGAGCAGTTAGCTATCATCGGAAAAAAGTTTTATACTAAATTGTCAACTTTGAGTTTCTTCGCATTGACAGAAGGATGGACAGACAAACAGACACATGAAAAAACCAATATGTCCCCCTATCATTTGACACAATGGCATAAAAACTATATTCCCGTTGTTTGCAGTGTCACCAATTTTTACAAAAGCTAAGGTTTTAGCGAAAAATAAAAGCTAAATACTCAGCCCCTGTTGTTCCAACAGAACAACCAATAAATGTGCTCTTTCTTAAAACATTTACTAGCATGGACAATTCTTCTTTTACCTCAATGTTTTCTATAGTTGTAGCATGTAGGCCTTGTTTGGAAAATACAGAAGAACTTAACCCTTTCCCAAACAAGACCTAGTTTTGACGTGCCTAATAATAAAGGCTTGGGAAAACATTGAAACAAAAGAAGAAACTGCTGATAACCAGCAGTTTCTCCTTTTGTCTCAATATTTTCTGTGCTATATTATACACAAATTCTATCTTAACAAACATCTATTTTGTTGTTTTCAATAGCTTTTATTAAGGAAATGTCCAAATTTTGGCTGTTTGGGAAAGGGTTAAACATACTCAGCCCTAGTAGTTCCATCAAGATAGCCATTTTCTTCAATTACTAACAGATAGTCAAATAAATGTGATCTTTCTCGCAAACTTCACTGGCGTGGAAAATATTGAGGTAAAATGAGAGTTATGGCAATGCCTTCTTTAGAAAAGGCATAATAAAATAAAACCTACTCGGCCCCCGTAGTTCCATCTGGATAGCCATTTTCTTCACTGTTAGATCGACCAATAGATGTGCTCTTTCTTACAAACTCTAGTGGAATAGAAAATGTTGAGGGAAAAGGAGAAAGTGCTGGTTTCCACACTGCTAACAAACCACTGTATATGACCTTTGTTGACCTGGAGAAAGCGTTTGACCGTGTGCCGCGTGATGTCATCTGGTGGGCTATGCGCAAACTTGGGATAGATGAGTGGCTTGTCCGTGTGGTCCAGTCCATGTACAAGGACGTGAGAAGCAGAGTGAGAGTAGGCAGTAGCTACAGCGAGGAATTTGAGGTCAGGGTCGGTGTCCATCAGGGCTCTGTCCTGAGTCCACTGTTATTCATCATAGTCCTGGAAGCACTATCGAGGGAGTTCCGCACAGGTTGTCCATGGGAGCTGTTATACGCAGATGATCTGATGATCAGCGATGAGTCTTTGGGAAAGGATGGGTTGCAGTAAGGGGTCAAAAAATAGATTTTCTTTAAAATTTGTGGATTGATAGAGTTACATAATATCTTTAATTTGTATGTGTAAAAAATCTGAAAAAAAAAATCTCCACACGTTTTATTTGAAACACGATTTTTATGAAACTTTACAGATGTATTATCCAGATATTAATGTAACTTTGTGTGAAATTTGAAAGAAAAGCGTTGGCCCATTGTTGAGATATTTGACCTTGACCTTCAAAATAACATCAAATTCGGGAATGTCCGTTAAAACTACGCATTGTTGGAAAAATGGTTAGGGTTGAATGGCATGTGACAGCCCATTCATAAAAGAATGCATTTCACACACGATTGGGGTTTTTATTGTATGATTTTACCGTTAAAATTGATATAATCAATAAAATAAACTTGGTCACCTCTCAGAGTTACCCGGTCGTTTCATCTAATGAAATCATTGATAGACAGATATTTATTTAAGGCCTGTCTATACATTTAACATTATTTTCTTTTTGTTGATATTATATAACGTTATATAAATATTTAGCTTAAGTTAATTAATTGTAAGCACATTTGTCATTTAGTAAAATCATTCACAATGCGTCTTCTTTATAACCACATAAGAAATACAATCTGAAAATGATTAGTTTTCTCCTAGCAAATTGATAATTCTTGTCCATCATGAGATGAGTGAATGAATATAAACTCTTAGACAATTCATGTTGCATATAAAGCTTTGGTAGTTCTAGCAATCTTAACATAATGCTAATATCTAATTTCACTCACCTGTGGTAGTAATATTAATCACAGCACTTTCCGCATAGACATGTTTCATGTGCAATATTTAGTTTGATAAGAAAACTGAGAAGTAAGAAGAATTTCTTTTCTTTCCCATTCTTCCGAATCGGTTGTACGATACAAAAAAGTAAATATTGCTACGAAACTCATTAGGAACAATAAAAAGAAACCATGTTTCCAATCCTTATGAATAAAATTGGCGCTTTAACTATCACATTTTGGCATTTCCCAAGTTTTGAAGTCATTTTGAAGGTCAAGGTCAAATATCTCAACAACGGGCCAACGCTTTTCTTTCAAATTTCACACAAAGTTACATTGATATCTGGACAATATATCTGTAAATTTTCATAGAAATCGGGTTTCAAATAAAACGTGTGGAGATAGTTTGGTAAAGTTGGTCGTTAAAAAATAGCGAAATTCTTCGAAAGAAAGAAGAATGAATATTACAGAAAAGATATACATGGAATATCAAATATAAGCCCATAAATGTTTAACGCATATATCACAAAACATGCATGCAAATTTTCACGCATCTTGGGCTAAAAATAAGAAAGATATGCGACTTAGAATAACCCCTACTGTGTTTCAGTCCATCTTACCCCACCCACTTTATTTACCCATATCTCAAAAAATAAGCCGAAACCAGATTTTTTACACATACAAATTAAAGATATTATGTAACCTTATCAATCCACGAAATTTAAAGAAAATCTATTTTTTGACCCCTTACTGCAACCCATCCTTTGCTTGTGAAGCTTAGAACCTGGAAATCAGGGATGGAGAAGAAGGGTCTGAGAGTCAACATGGGGAAGACAAAGATTATGATCTCAGGAAACAATCTCGACATTCTGAAGAAGTCTGGCAAGGATCCCTGTGGTGTCTGTCAGACCGGAGTGGGAAGGAATTCGATCTTCTGTGGTGGCTGTCTGTGCTGGATACATAAGAAATGCAGTGGCATTAAAGGTCTCCTGTGCCCAGATCCTGACTTCAGGTGTGCTCGATGTCTCGGTACAGCACGTCCCATCGACGGGCGAATCTTGACGGAAGTAGTGGTAGATGGAGAGAAACTTGAAGCTGTCCCCGAGTTCTGCTATCTTGGGGACATGCTCTCTGCAGGAGGAGGCTGTGAATTAGCATCTGTAACACGTTGCAAATCGGCTTGGGGCAAATTCCACCAACTGATCCCCCTTCTCTGCAACAGAAACCTACCACTCTTAACCAGAGGACGAGTCTATTCAACCTGTGTAAGAAGTGTCATGCTGCATGCATCAGAGACATGGGCCACAACAACTGCTTCACTGAACCGCCTCCAGCGAAACGACAGAGCAATGATACGCTGGATCTGCAATGTTAAAGCTACAGACAACACCAGTTCAAAGTCCCTGCTTACAAAGCTAGGTATAAAGGATCTAGATACAGTCCTACGTACCAACAGACTAAGGTGGTTCGGTCATGTGGAACGCAATACAGGATGGGTTTCCCGAGTGCGGACCTTAAACGTAGCTGCACAGAAAAGCTCAGGCAGACCTAAGAAAACGTGGGAAGAAGTTGTGCTGGACGACAGAAGAAAACTAGGGATGGTTTCCACTGACCCTCAGAACCGGTCCGAATGGAGAGGATGACTGGGCAGCAGACCTGTCACACAAGTCCAACCCTCAGTAGAGGAAAACAGACTTTAAAATGGATATGTATGTATGTATGTATGTTTTCCCACAGTATTTTTTAACCTTAATCTCTAGAAATTGTTAAAGGGAAAGGAAAACAACATACTCAGCCCCAGTCGTTCCATCTGGATATCCATTTTCTTCACTATTACCAATAGATCGACCAATAAATGTGCTCTTTCTCACAAACTGCTCCTGGTTACCTCCCCTGAAAAAGAATAAAGCCGTGTGCGATTTAGGCCGGTAGAGCTCTTCCAGAAGAGCGTGGTTCCCGGCTCTGATACACTACGTAGTATTTTTTCTACTACGTAGTGTATCAGAGCCAGGAACCAAACTAGCTCTTCTTCTTCCAGAAGACAACTTCTGGCCTAAATCGCACGCGGCTTAAATAAATCCGTTTGTTAATGAATCCTTTCCCAAATAACAAAGATTTGGACTTTTCTTATTTCCAAGGCGCTGCAGACTACAAAATCGGAATTGATGATGACAGGAACAAAGTGCAGACAATACGGAAGCATACGAAGAGAATGCTGATTATCAGCATTTTCTTCATTTTGTCTCAATGTTTTCCCAATCCTTCTATAGGCATGTCAAATGCTGGTTTTGTTTTGGAGAGGTTTAAATAAAACAAGGGATTTCTTGTAAAAGAGTTATCATTCAAAAGAATTAGATTTGGCAAAAAGATTAGGCATACAACAATGATTAATGAAATATTTTCAATTTTGCAATCCAGCAAAATATGCATAAACTGCAACCTAAAAGCAATAATTTTTTCAAAGTAGAAGGCTTTTATTTTCTGTGTTGAATAAGAATTAGGTATTATCTGCTTACGATCAGAAAAAAGACTATATTTTTCAAAAGCATGAAGCGGACAATAAATGGTAGAGATAACACTTACGAAGCAAGTTGAAGTCCCCTCTTGCTGTCGGCAGAGCTGAAATTATTAAGACAGATCTATCATATGTACATGATTTAAAGTACAATGTACCAATAAGCTGAAAATGACAGAAGAAGTCATCTTTGATCTCAGACATAGATTGTTATAGAATTTACATTTTTTCAACCAAATCTTTTTTCTATATTTCTTTCAAGTAGTCCACAATTTGGTTTGAATTTAATCTTTCACCAAAGTAAAAAAATTGAATTTGTCAAATTAAAAATAGTTGCAGATGACAATATCAGCCATCAACATATAAGCCATCAACAACTTACGAGTATTGTATAATCTGGAAGCCACCACCTCTGATCCATGTATTAATGCTAGGATTCTTGTAGGCTGTAAATAAACATGATATTTTTTTTCTTACAAGAGATTTCCGCGGACAACATAGCTCGTCTATACGGGAGCTTGTCACAAAAAACAGCTAATTCTTTAAAAGTAGGTCAAACTCCAAGGTCAAGGTCACAAGGTCAAGGGTCATGGTCCCATATGAATGGTCTTGGCAGGAGGTATCCATGTGTGAAATATCAAGGCTCTATCAATAATAGTGCATGAGATATAGGCCAGGTTAAAGTTTTTCAAAAGTAGGTCAAACTCCAAGGTCAAGGTCACAAGGTCAAAGGTCATGGTCCCAAATGAAAGGTCTTGTTGAGATGTATCCATGTATGAAATATCAAGGCTGTATCTTTAATAGTGCCTGAGATATAGACCAGGTTAAAGTTTTTCAAGTGAAGACGGGATGGGACGCGACACAGACACTAGGGCTGTGGCATTAGCTCCCGGGACATAAAATCCCAGCTCGCTAAAAATCAGAATTGATGACCAAAAAATGAATCTTAGAAAAGACAAGGACAAACAGGCCCATAGCATAATGATGTAATATTATGGAAGCCTGGTTTTGAGGAAACATTGAGGCAAGAAAAGAAAATGCTAGCAACTTTTGCTTTTACACTTTCTGTGCTATATTGTATATAATATCAATCAAAATTTTATCAACATCAATTTTGTCAATTTTGAAATTGGACCAGTAAAGTACAAACTGAACCAAAATTCTTCTTATTTATTGAATTAACTGGTATTTGAAAATGCAGAATGAACATTATTGTTTTGAAATGAATAAACTTACACATTATGAATAAATCATTTGAACCCATAACATCAGTGATTCATTAAGGACAGATCCTCCATTTATTTCCTACGGTAAGATTTTTTTTACTTTTTCTGTACTGATATTTAAATATATGAGAAGTAAAAAAATGACTTAAAAACTATAGGTCACCAAGCGAATTAAAAAGTTATTGGATTTCAAGGGAGACTACTCTTGTCTAAATTTGCAAAAATGAGGTGTCACTTAAATACCCACAAAAAGATGTTCGAAATGACTAGGATTACACAAATATATCTTTATTGTGTTCAATATGTTTTATTCTGTCTAAATGAGTATCAATTTGGGAAAATTTAGTGATGATTTTGAAATTTTTAGTAAATGCTTTTTCTTCGCAACGTTTCCGATAATAAAAAATATTCCAGCGGTAAGATTTTTTTCTTTTATTGTATAGACATAGTGCTTGGTTATACCTACAAAAACACAAAAAGAAAAATATATCAAACCAAGCGTTTTTCTTAGTTATTAGTAAAATTTGGTTTACTTTTTGCAGCTCTGTCCGAAATAAGTTCACTACTTTTATCCATTTTCTTCCTTATTACCATCTTTAGATAATAAAAAGTGTCGCCTTTTATGTCCATCTGAAGCGGACTAGCTCATAAAGACACCACTTTGCTTTTGTTGCTCCGTTTCCTATCACTAACGCCACATGTTGAACGCGTAACAGAAAGCGAAATGTACCATCCGAGTACTTTTACACTTTAATTGACCAAACAGAGAAAATGGAAATAACCGAAAAGGGTCTTGTCATTTATTAACCAAACATTAACTAAATGTAAAAAAGCATTTGCTGAAAAGACCAATTACTGAAACAGCTTTATTTCGTTATTTAGGCTATGCGCAGTAAGTTGCACAGTAACAACTGGAGGATCTGTCCTTAATTGAAATTCTGGTATACAAAACTATAATGCGCCTTGAAAACAGGAAAAAGCTGTTTTCTGAAAGTCAAGTTTAAACATATTATTTTCTTGACAATTACCTGTTAATCTAGAAATCTGTACCAGTACCCTGTCAGAGTTTTTGTCCAAGGGGTTGACAACCGGTGAATATCTCATACAGCCTATAGTGCCTCCGTCTTCTTGTAAAATGTTGTCAAAATTCATACCACCCTGTAATGAAAATCATTGCTTATCAACAAAAACCTTGTAACTGCAGCTTATTCTAAGCTGCAGTTACAAGGTTTCTGTTGTAAAGCAGCTGTATGTTAACATATTAGGGGTTAATTCTCATCCATTGTAAGTGCATATGCACTAACTTCCAACAGTTTTGTACTGATTCATTTAGACAACAGGAGAATATCTCGTACAGCCTATAGTGCCTCCATCTTCTTTAAGAATGTTGTCAAAATTCATACCACCCTGTAATATTTACATGATAACAAGAAGTAAGTGCCCATTATTACTGCTGCAAGCTGTGGCAGTTTCAGTATTTCTGTGAAGAGGTTCAAACATAGGGTGGGTCCACTTTGCCTGTATTATCCAATTTTGACCGACTTTCTACAAGAAAATGAAATAATCAGGCTACAGAGGGGGTTTGTTGGATCTAACACTGGTAAGTCCATATGAATTTGGTCAATTTGTTTAAATTCATTAACTCTTTCACTGCCATAGGCGACTTTTGTCGCTTTACCTTTCCCTGCCATAGGCGACTTTAGTCGACAAATTTATGGGGGCGAAATATGTGAATATCTTTTACAGCTTAGTGGTTTTCACACATTCTTTTTCTTATAGCACCGTTTTAGTAATCAAAGTACTAGCGTTTGACAGGTAAAACAGTTGAATTTGTGTTACAATCGGTAAGCTTTTTGTATTTTTATGGGGAATTTTCCAAGACAAAAGACAGCAATATGGCTGCCATTAGATCATACACTTGCTATTTATGCCTACAAGCTGTAAATATCTCTATGGATGACACCAACAATGCTGGAAAAGGCTTCGGGGTAGTTTGAAGTTATGTTTAGTTGACAATTCAACAATCTGTTCTGTCAAATTATTACACTTTCAACGAAAACATTTAGTCGAGGTTTGCTCACCCAATTTTTCCATTGTTCTACTAGATTGAAACAATTTGTAAGTTAGATAAAAAAGAAAAAAATATTGTCATTTCATGAATAACTTTGAAATTTTAGTAACATGAAGATGCTCCATTTATCTGTATGTCCTGAAAATTTGAAAGGAATCCATCTGATTTTGTGAACAGGGTATCGATTCTTGGAAATTTCTTCGAATTAATTCAGCGGTGAGAGACGCGTAAAAGGTCAATATTTGGCAGTGAAAGGGTTAAACAAGAATGTCTTGTGGTCTTTAAATCTGAATAATTTGTAATAGATTTTTCCTTTGCTATGGTACATGTACTTATGGCAAACAAGTGGATGACAAACAGCCATTCCACGAAAATTGACTCATTTACAAAAACGAAAATGTTGAAAAATGAACTTTTCTGCATGAGCACAATTTTTATGTTAAAGTAAAGTTTCACATGTCTACAATGTATGGTTAAAATTTTATCCATAACATTTTAAGTCCTGCTGAGTTATCGCATTTTCAAATATACCACTATAACCTAGCTGTTACGGAGCATATAAAGCAACTCGAGATACATATAGCGTGAGCTGTGGCCAATGTTATAACCCAACATCAAAAAGATTGTTTGTTTGACCATCATCAACCATTTGCACAACTTACAAGGACAAAATGATAACAATTCAGCTGTAACCCTATGTGGTGATATCAAAATGAGTATTTCACTGTTTAACGCAATATTCGAGCATTTTAAAAGTGTTTGTGATCGTTTGTATTCTTTTTGAAGCCATATTGCAAAGTAAAGTTAAAAGTAAATATTCCGATAGAAATGCCTCTTCAGATTTTGTTTTCCAGTGCATCTGGCTCTCGAGCTTTTATTTCTTAGTATGTATGATCGTGGAAAAAAATGGCCCTTGTGTTACGGAAAATAGATAATTTCCATAACCTTATTATCATTAGTGTCATTTCTTTCAAAGAACTTTAAACGCTAAACGTAAAGGTTCTTACACAAAAGAAACAACAAATTGGTATAAAACAAATACTAAATTCAATAATACGAATGAATAAACAGACCTTTCTTTTAGTACCCTTAAACTATTAATATCATTGGCAAAATTGCCGAACTGGTACCTTTGCTATTATTTAATATCACACTCAGAGTAACACTTACATTGTAAACATCGGGCAAAACAGTCTGCACAGATATGTCTGTATATGCACCACAAAGTCGTCAACCGGGTACCACCATGGACAATTTCTAGGATTTAGTTCCGATTGATCTACAACAACTAACCAACAAACAACAACTACTGCCAATTCGTCTATTTTGAAAACCAGTGCCACCTTGTCTACTCAGGTTTTGTATACCGTTTCCATTTCGTCAAAATTTGCCTGCTTTATATTTCAGTATGATATCTTATTTTTTGTTAGAAACAATGCGTTGTTTTTCTTAATTTATGAACATGTTATAAAATATGAATTTCGGGGGGGGGGGGGGGGGGGGGGGGGGGGGGGTCTAGAAATATGTAATTCGATGGTGTGCTAGACATGTGTGCATTGGTCGTGTAAATTTGTAAGGATGTTTCAATTTGAAGTTTCAATTGAACAATTTTCGGTAAGTGTGCAATTACTCGTCCCCTTCTCTTCTGAATTTCTTTTATTTCTAATTAAATCATATATATAAAAACACATATTATTTTTAAGTAAATTGGTTATTCATGCGAATCATATATTACTAAATAAAAATATGGCTCTCAAAAATCGTTAACAAATAACTCCATGAAATACAATTAAAATATGAATTACAAAGTGAAAAAATAAAAATGAATCATTTGATACAATTTGATGTCAAGCATAATTATTCCATTTATTGACAGGAAATAAAAGAAAAATGCATATATATTAAAATATTGAAATAAAAATTAAAATGAATCGTGTAGGTCTAGTAATGAAAAATGTATGATATATTGTAGACCAAGTCGAAGTAGACGAATTCTGAAAGTATATGAAAGTTGATTCTGACAATAAAAATGTAGCAAACGAACTGGGAGTAGAATAAACGTTGGGATGTTACAGTCACTTTGACTAGATCCAAAGCTTGATATCCAAAATCACAGCGTCCTAGACTGTCATACCCCCTGGTGATTGATTGGATTGGCCATGGTTGACACAAGGTTTAGGCTTTTTGCGTGTGAACTTGTGTCAAAGGATCAGTATTTGTAATTCCAATGGTGAGAGATCGGTGTAATTTGTCTTAGCCAATTACCTAGTAGAAGGGAACACCAGCTTTCGGAAAAGAAATATAGAGAAGCCCTTTTTTCACAAACTATTCAAGACCCGACAATACAAATATCTACATTTAGTTTCGGGAAAAAAGATGTCAGGATTAATGCAAACTAAAGAGAATGTACAACAACACAGCCTTGGAGTGTGTTACTTCAATATCAGCATTATAAAAAAGAAGGAAAAATGCACCCCGCATACCTACTCCTGAAACTTGGGGACTAAACTGTGACAAGTGAGTTGCAAGCCAAGTTTGCAGAAAATTATTCTTGTTAACATTATTGTCTGGCCCAGTTGAAAAGGAAAATGTTTGTGTCTTCTTTTATTTGCCAAAAAAATGACATATGCAGGTTTTCTAAAAACAACCAGTACAAAGCTGAAAAATGTCTAATGGTGGAATTAGAAAATGGAAATGGCGTTAGGACCAAAAGGGGCATATTTTATGGCCTAGACAATTATGTGTTTCGCTCGCAATAATCAATAGGCTGCTGTTACCATGTCTGTCTACTTGAGAAGCCACAATCTGTTTCAGACATGTTGTGTAACATGCTTAGATAGAACCTGAAGGGGTATGTTTGCTAATCTATCGCCCACAGATGGCAGTGTATGCTCAATATTCCATAAAATATAGTATATGCTTCCGTAACGAAGAATCTATATTTCGTAACGGAGTATTACTATGTGAATTAACAGATAAACACAATTAAGCGGCTTTGTTAGTATTCCTACTTCATATACTTTCTGAATTAATTATAATCAATTGACATCAAAATGTTTTATGTATCGTAATTTACGCACAAATTGTATACCCAAATATATGCTTCCGTAACATTTTCTTATAGCATATGTGGCAAAACATGATATGATAAGCTCTATTTAGACAACTTTTAACTATACGGAAATGTAAAATTCCATTTGATTCATGCAAACTCAAATAATCAGCAAAATAAATCTCATTAATATCCAGGACATGCTACCACCAAATAATATATGCTCCGTAACAGTTATTTTGACCGTAAAACAAAAAGGGTAGATGCGTAAATCCCGCATTACTTTGTTTTTTATTTGAGATTCCAGCTTTTGCACGTCAAATTAAAAAAGATTCGAGCATAAATAAAGAAGTTTTGTATTGCTAATTTGGAAATGAATTTGCATAATACTATATTTACATACTTCCACGTCGAATTTCACATTCAACATTCCATTTTTCTACTCGCAGTAGCCGATATAATGAATCTTTGATAACTACAGTGTATCATATTGTTCACTGTATTGAAATATTCCTGTTAGTTTAACTCAGGGCGTCCTTTGAAGTACGTTACGGAAAAATATGCGTAACG
Source organism: Fragum sueziense (assembly GCA_963680895.1). Taxonomy (NCBI): domain Eukaryota; kingdom Metazoa; phylum Mollusca; class Bivalvia; order Cardiida; family Cardiidae; genus Fragum; species Fragum sueziense. The sequence goes on along the minus strand of OY804605.1, from coordinate 13,712,050 downwards.
GAAGCATAGCGACCAAAGGACTTTCGAGTCTCTCAATATGTTATACTCTTGATTATACTTGAAACTCGCCTCTATTTCAACAGTTTGGCAACCACTCTGTCAAAATTTAACAGATTTAGGAATGTCCGTTCATTATTGTGGGCTACACGGACGTAACGGAAGCATAGTAAACGAAATGCGACAAATTCTATTTGTCCATGTTCTTCGCTTTAGTGAAGAAATACTAAGATATTCATAAACTTTAGGGTTTTGATAGTTAACCTAAGCCATTCTCGAACCAAAATAGTTTGAAAATCGGCAAATTGAGAGAAAAGTTGACTTTCTTTCATGCCTTTGAAAGTTCGTTACGCTCACATAGGTAAATCTGGCGACATACAAACAGACATGTTTAAATTCTATTTCATGTATGATGATGGAATCATACTTAATTTAGTCGTTGTAGTAGGGTTTGGGGAAAATAATGTCCAAGAGAACAATGTCTAAGTACAAAAACGGCTGATTTGGACGGTAGTTTAAAACAAAAAATTGTGCGGCGACATCAACATTTTGACGTTTTTGCAATATTCAACACAACCAAGCACATTCATAAGATCGTTTGAATAACTTAAAAATCATACTACTTTATTGCAAATTATGTCCCGTGATAAAAGATATCTTGCTTTTTGTTGTATCTAATTGATAAAGGTGTTAAATAATGCAATGAAGGTCGGCGACATGCATTTTCAGTAAATGGGTCAATTTTCGTGGAATGGCTGCAAAATCTTACGGTACAGATATTAAAGATACATATTACAGACACTTACTTATTTTCGGGGTAATGTGCTGTAAAAATAACTGTACATAATTAAAATATGGCTTTTAATTTTTCTCTGTGCCAAATTTCAGCCCTGTCTGATCTGTATTGGCTTAGACTACGACTGATCTAAAACCCAATAATATTTTTATCACATCATTTCGTAAACATGATCAACCCACTTCAAATATTTTACATACTTTTACACCGCTGCATGATTATCGATTTATGTCATTCAATGTATGAATCTTGTATTCTGTCTTATAAAGTCTATAAACGGTGCGACAACTTGCTAAAAGCCAACTTCTGTGGATCATAAGGGATTTAGGCCTGGGGATACTAATGTCCCTTTAAAGTTGGTACTGCAAGCAGAGGTCCATCATTTAAAATTGAAATTGATGGTAAACAATTTTGGAAATAAAGTAACGGTAAACATTGTATTACCCTGTAGTTTGAGTGTACCACATTGTTGTCAAATGTCCACAATGGAGTCCTCGAGGCTTCTTCTTTCTGATATACAAGACCTTTTGATATACCAACGGGAATCTCTGGGAAGGTGTACCAGATGCCAAAACCCTAAAAAAAAAGAGATTCATGCATTGAAAAAAAAAAGAGATTTATAAGTACTTTCATAGTAAAATTTTTTACATACACACCCTACAGTTTGAGTAAACATCAATAATTTCCAAAGTTATGAAGGTCTTGTTTCATAGAAGCACAATTGAAAATGACAAATATTTCTGAAGGGCATGAAAACACGATTGATAAATAAAAGTACTGGTATGTATTCATATATTAAAGCTACATTTCCAAACACAATTGATTGAGACAAAAAACATACCTCAGACCCGGCAGCTGCGTTTCCCTTCATAATTGTTTTAGGATTAGTGATCCAGAATCCAGTAGACTGGCTGTGATAAACAAAGTAGAATTTATTTTTGAAACATTGTGAAAATATTGCCAGGTTGAAGTATATGAAAGCATATCCATTAGATGTAGTACATTAGAGCACAAAATGCTTTTTTCTTGTTTGTTTTCTCTTAAATAGTAATTATGGATGATCAGAAAATTCACAAGATCACACATTGGCTTCATTTTCTAAAACAATATTAACCGGTACCTTGGTATTTGACTTTGACTATTGACCTTGACCTTGGTATCATATGAATAGCCTTGTCACAGAAAAGGATGTACAATTATGTAAACCCATTTTCATGAATGGCTTAAAAGTTATGGCCAATGATATTGAACTAATATTTGTAGAGAAAATTGAGGCAAATATTATTTTTTCCGTTATGACCTATAAATAGTTTGACACAATACAGGCAATGAAGATTTTAAAGTGATCCGAGTGCATGCTCTAAAACAAGACACTTCAGGCTAAATAACTTACTGTCTGTCAGATTTAAAGAATCCATTGTCCACGTTTCTGATCTCAGCAGCAAGATTCCCCTCAATCCTAGTGGCTGCTTCTGCCCCATCCTCTTGGAAGAAAGCATGACCCATAACATGGTAGGCAACATTTTCTATAATCTGTGGGAGAAAATATAAACCACTTAATCCTCTCTTAACCCTTTCCCAGCAGTTTCTCCTTTTGTCTCAATATTTTCTGTGCCATATTATACACAAATCCTATCTTTTATAACATCCATTTCGTCTTTCAAGGCAGGATTTGAAGTGGATCACCCTAAAATTTTGCCGTTTGGGAAAGGGTTAAATAAGACCTGGTTTTGATGTCCCTTAAAATAAAATTGGCATGAGAAAGCATTGAGGCAGAAGAAGAAAATGGTAGGCAACATTCTCTTCTATATAAGGGAAATAATGTTAAACCTTTCCCAAACAATACCAGGTTTTGACACCATTATTAAAAAGGCTTTTGAAAATATTAAGGCATAAGAAGAAAATGCTGATAATCAGCATTTTCTCCTTTTGTCTCAATATTTCTTTCTTATATTTCACAAAATTCTATATCAAATCTGTTGGAACAAATTGGAACAGTCTTAAATGTCATGTATGGAATATGGTTATTTAAATGTAAATTTTCAACATTTCTGATCTCAGCAGCAATATTTCCCTCAATCCTAGTAGCTGCTTCTGCCCCATCCTCTTGGAAGAAAGCATGACCCATCACATGGTAGGCAACATTTTCTACTATCTGAAGGAGATGATATTTTTAAAAACCTTTCCCAAACAATACCAGGTTTTGACATCATTATTAAAAAGGCTTTTGAAAATATTTAGGCAAAAGAAGAAAATGCTGATAATCAGCATTTTCTCCTTTTGCCTCAATATTTTTTCTATATTTCACAAAAATTCTATATTAAATCTGTTGGAACAAATTTGAACAGTCTAAAATTTCATGTATGGAATATGGTTAGGAAAATGTAAATTGTCCACATTTCTGATCTCAGCAGCAAGATTTCCCTCAATCCTAGTGGCTGCTTCTGCCTCATCCTCTTGGAAGAAAGCATGTCCCATTACATGGTAGGCTACATTTTCTACTATCTGTGGGAGAAAATATAAACCACTTAATCCTCTCTTAACCCTTTCCCAGCAGTTTCTCCTTTTGTCTCAATATTTTCTGTGCCATATTACATGTATACACAAATCCTATCTTTAATAACATCCATTTCGTCTTTCAAGGCAGGATTTGAAGTGGATCACCCTAAAATTTTGCCGTTTGGGAAAGGGTTAAATAAGACCTGGTTTTGATGTCCCTTAAAATAAAATTGGCATCAGAAAGCATTGAGGCAGAAGAAGAAAATGGTAGGCAACATTCTCTTCTATATAAGGGAGATAATGTTAAACCTTTCCCAAACAATATCAGGTTTTGACAACATTATTAAAAAGGCTTTTGAAAATATTTAGGCAAAAGAAGAAAATGCTGATTATCAGCATTTTCTCCTTTTGTCTCAATATTTCTTTCTTATATTTCACAAAAATTCTATATCAAATCTGTTGGAACAAATTGGAACAGTCTAAAATGTCATGTATAGAATATGGTTAGGAAAATGTAAATTGTCAACATTTCTGATCTCAGCAGCAAGATTTCCCTCAATCCTAGTAGCTGCTTCTGCCTCATCCTCTTGGAAGAAAGCATGACCCATCACATGGTAGGCAACATTTTCTACAATCTGGAGGAGATGATATTAAACCTTTCCCAAACAAGACTAGTTTTTGACACAATTATTGAAAAGGCTTTTGAAAATATTTAGGCAAAAGAAGAAAATGCTGATTATCAGCATTTTCTCCTTTTGTCTCAATATTTCTTTCTTATATTTCACAAAAATTCTATATTAAATCTGTTGGAACAAATTGGAACAGCCTAAAATGTCATGTTTGGGATATGGTTAAGTAAAATGTAAATTGTCAACATTTCTGATCTCAGCAGCAAGATTTCCCTCAATTCTAGTAGCTGCCTCTGTCCCATCTTCTTGGAAGAAAGCATGTCCCATTACATGGTAGGCTACATTTTCTACAATCTAATGAAAAAAAAAAAAAAACACTTACAGATTATTTGATGGTGTTACACAAATTTACAATACAATTATGCTGACTTAATTCGTTTTATTTTGCATTTATCCCCGTTATACTGATATCTCTCGTTATTTTGGTTGTTTTGGCAGGTAGCAAAGCCTAAGGAAAAGATAAATTTAACAATAAAGAAATTTACCTTGTATCTACTATTCTACAGTAGATACTGATGCAGTTTTCTAGCAACAAAATTGTGGTATGTAGACACATGATGAAGCATTTATTTGGTGCAGTAAAGATGGTCAATTTGAAGAAACATTCAAGGTTTCTCAAATGCCATGTCTTATTTAATAGTAAGTCATATTGAATGCTATGTTTTGTCACTTTACCTCAACACCAAGAGCGTTCTCAGAAGTTCCATAAGTTCCGTGAACAACAACAGCTCGCTGGAAAGTGTGGTGGATAGAATTCCTCTTGATCAGGGCTTTCTTACCAGTTACATCCAAACACATGTGGAAATGGATGGGGTAAAATCCTGGAAAGAATATAAAAAAACAACATTTTAGCCATATACTGCATTATCTAAAGCATGCAAACAAGTTTATAGTATAGTACTGATTCACTTTTTTGAGGTTGTTAACATTTGCAATGGCCCAACGAATATGATAATACCCGAGCGCAAAGCTATTAATGAATCAAATTCCAATGATAACTTACTTTAAATCTATCAGTATGTGCAATAAAATGATCGTTTTCTGCAAGACAATGATCAAAATAAAGTTGCACTTTGATGAAATACCCTACCTTTGTCAGTACTTTGCCCCACATGCTGCATCTCAATACCTTCAATATGGACAGATCCAAACCCACCAATTATCTGTAGGACAGAATACATTACACACATCATCATTGATTTTAATTTCCTTAATTCCTTTTCAAAAAAAACTAAATTTTTATTAAATTTTGTTCAAATTGAAAGGTGATTCAGATGACAATATATACCGTAATTATTCTAATAAACACCTGGGTGTTTATTATAAAAGTGTTCAATATAAAAGTTTGGGTGGGCGTTTGTTAGAGGTATTCTAATCTTGTTCATAACATGCAAATCAAATGTCAATTCATGGACACAATATTTGTCAAGTAAAAGTTGGAAAAGTTTTGTTACAAGGACTGTAAAATACGATTTTTGGATGAAATCCCTTCATTGTAAACATATTGGCTGACAGGAAATCATCTCTTTCGTTGCTTTTGGAAATGATCTTTGTTTATGACTTACATTATTTTAATCTGGAATAGGGGGATGGGCCTTTATTAGAATCACCCTTTCCTACCTAAATTGTTCTTCAAATATGCATATTTTCAGCTGAGATTTGGGGGTGGTTGTTTATTAGAATATGGGGGTTTATTAGAATAATTACGGTAAATATTAAAAAAAAGCTGAAAAAATAAAGGTCAAAATTAATTAGCACAGACAGCATAAAGGGGAAAAGAACAACAGAAAAGCAGAATCTGGACGTTATTGTTCATAATAATCGGTTCAAACGTTAATTCAAAGAATCAACAATAGATCTTATTAGGTAGGGCCTATTTGACCTAAATGCATTGTAACCTTTTCAAGATGTTAGAGTATAGATCTACTTTTTCCAACCTTTCAAAAAGATAAGGGGCCCGTTTTACTAACAAACTTACTAACATTTTTAAAACAACAACAAATATGATTGGCCGAATAATTACTGTTATTATTTCTCGTTCAATCAGATGTGTTGTTACAAGGTTTTTGCAAAAATATATGTTAGTAAAACGCGGCCAAGGTGATGACCATTTACCTTGATATGACCACCGTAAGCATCAAACTTCACTTTATTACAGTTGCCGTTTCTCTTAGGACACTCACGACCCACAATTCCCTGTACTTTGATATTCCGCGTCAACAAGCCAACTTCTGCTCGCATATCAACCCCATCTTCAATAGCTCCGTAATGACGGTATTCTAGCTCATCTGCATAAAGCAATGACAGTTTTCACATGGGCTCAACAAAGCTTTGCTATTTTTAAGAACAAGAAATCATGGTTGTATCTACATATAAGAGGTGAAAATTTTTTTTTTCAAATTGATAGGAACCTTCCAATGATAATAAAGAGGCAATGATGTGGGTACTTCTTGGAATTGTCTCATCCATGTTGTTTTACCAGGCAAAATGTTAGGATTTGAAGTAACGGATTTAGAATGCCTTTACACCCCCCCCCCCCAAACCCCGCGCTTTTGTTTGTAGCTCTACAATATGCCTTATTATCCCAATACGACATATTGACACTTTTTGGCGCCCAACAAGATTTAGGCTTTGGAAAACATTGTTGAAAATGAAGAAATTGCTTGGGACAAGCAATTTCTTCATTTCCAACAATGTTTTCTACCCATAAAACAAAAAAAAATGTTAAATTTAATTAACTTGACATTGTAATTTGCAACATCTTTGAATTTGGAACAGTCCAAAATTCTGCCACCTGGTAATGAATTAAAGAAATGCCATATAAAAAGTGGTAATTCTCACTTACTTTCCAGTACGATTGTGTTTCCGCTCACTTCTCGTATTTTGCGTACTTCTCCATGGTTAAACTTGTAATCAGTTGTCGTCAACAGAATCTCATCTCCTACAAGGGAAAGGGAAATTCGATTAATTTCATTTCTTTAATGCTTTTCGGTGGATTATCGGGAAATAACGGTAGATTATCATTTTGATAAACTCACAGCCTATCCAGTGAAATTATCAAAAACTTGTTCCCCGCTTTTGTTAATTTCACCCTATCTGACGTTATGTAAGCCGGGCCAAATAAGTGACGTCATCATAAGCGTTGCATAGCAGTCACGTGCAAAATGACGCGCTTTAAGAAAATCTGTCATAAAATCTTTGCATTTTGTCTAATTTTTGCATTAAAGAAATAGAATAATTGTTTGTTTTTCGAGTAAGATCCATTGATATTTCATTTTGTGAACAACGAAAGCTACATTTTCACTCGTGGCTCCGCCACCCATAAAAATAAAGCTTTTGTTGTTCACTCAATGAAATATAAATCGATCTTACACTGAAACAACGATTATTCTCTATTTACTCATCATCAGTTATCATATTCTATAGATACTTATAATTGCCAAAAATGCATGAAAATAGGCGTATTCGACTGAACCGTTTGTTGCCTAATTGTTTTTCGTTACTTAACTATTTTCATTCGACTGACAGAATGACGTCATAAAATTAAGTAATTTCTTAACGAAAAAAATTCCGCGTTAAGTATGTCACGTGACAAAACAAGTAGACAAATCTACTAATAATGTGGCTTAAATTCATTTCAATATGTACCTATTGCAATTTGATAGACAAACTTGATTTAATATTGATAGAATTTAAAGGATATTAAAAGATAAAAACAAGAAAGATGGTGCTTCATTTACGGATGTACACGAAGAGGTTTCATCGGGTGTTTCCGTTACCGAACAGTTACGAGAAACGCCGACAATGCACAGAATTCAAAATGGCGGCATTCTCGTCAACTAATTCCGTCTTTTGTATTCGACTGAACGAAAATCGTTGACTAATGGTGATGGTCTGCGCAGGTGGGCGGAGCTAAGCGTTACTTAACGAAAATGTTGCAGTCGAATACGCCTAATGTTAAGAAAGGGGCACTTCTCTTAAATCCTGAAAGATGAATAAATTAACCCTTTCCCTGACAAGACCTGGGCCCGTATTCACCAACGTTTCTAAATTGATTTTCTAAAGTAAAGTTCCATACCAACCAATCAGAGTGGCCGATTCTTTTGTTTATATTTGTCTCGGTCACTCTGATTGGTTGTAATGCAATTTTACTTTTTAGAAAATCAATTTAGAAAAGTTGATGAATACGGGCCCAGGTCTTGATATCCCTTATAGAAAAGGTTTGGTAAAATATTGATAAAAAAGATTTTTGCGCAATTCCTTCTTTTGCCTGAATACAGATTCTTACTAAGGTCCATTTTGTCTACTGCAACAGCTTTCGAATTAGAACAGTCTAAAATTTCTCTGCGTGGGAAAGGGTTAAAAAATGGTGGATTTTTTTTGTGGACAAATGTCTTCAACTATTGGAGCCAGAATGTAGAAACATTACCTTTATTCCATGAGCTAACATCATCCAAAACCGTAATTGTCGGGAATCCGACAGACTGATCAAGCACACGGGTATCTACAGACGATCGATGATATTGGCCAACAGTAACTTTTGAGGTGCCAGATATAACTTTGTCATTGTGAAGAATGGATGCAAAGGCTGAGCTAACAGTTTTGCCTTTCCTTGTGTCTAGCATTTGGTCATAGTCTCCTCCTATAAGATACATAATAACTGAGTCAGGATCTAGAAATATTCCCTGCAAGAATAAAAGCTGTGGAAAACATTGTGGAAAATGAAGAAACTGCACAGGACAAGCAAATTCTTTAAAAAAAATATTTCCAATTATGTTTTCTTCTCAGAAATACCAAAAAGTAAAATTCCATTCACTTGAAATTGTAGTCTGCAGTATCTTTCAATTCAAAACTTGTTGTTCTCTGAGATTACCTATGCGATACAAAGAAGCTTTCAGAGATCATAATACACAGGATGATCTGGATCCATGATGGTGTCAAATGCCATAACCCTTTCCCAAACGGCAAATTTTTAGGGTGATCAACTTCAAAAACGCCACAAATGACATAATGGTTGTTTTTAAAGATGTAATTTGTGTCAAATATGGCATGGAAAATATTGAGACAAAAGGAGAAACTGCTGGTTATCAGCAGTTTCTTCTTTTGTCTCAATGTTTTCCCAAACATTTTCTATCAGGGACGTCAATACCAGGTCTTGTTTGGGAAAGGGATAATGGTCCTTTTTCCAGAACCTAGCTCATAATTATGTTAGGGAAATACAAGTTTCCTTGAAACAGCCATTTTTTCTCAGATATGTACTTGACATTTAACATTGACCTTGCTTTCTGACCATTCAACCTTTAAATCAAAAGATTTGTATTAACCCCTTCGCTGCCAGACAAATATTGGATAATTGGTTCCTATTTGCCAGGCTATTTTCCAAGAAATTGAGGGTAGTGTAAGAAATCAACTTATAACTAAAAAACTATTCAATAACACTATATAAAACCTTATATTTTCTGAAAGATAATTGAAAATGCTATTCAGTGAATATATTTTTATTCATTTTAGAGAATTACATTTTTTTTCTTAAACTTTAAAAAAAAACATCGCTATCCCCTTATGACGGCCCAGGCCGTCACGGGGCAGTATAGCGACACTTTCGTATGACGGCTCAGGCTGTCACGGGGCAGCGAAAGGGTTAATGAATTTTACTGTCATACCAGAATGAGCCTTGTTCAGGAAATAAAGGTAAACATGAAATTGTAATATGCATAAAAAATGTAAAAAAAAATAAATGCATGGTGGTCAAGTTAGGATCAGAACCCAAGATCCCTGAATTGATAGTCTCTGATGTTTTTAACTTAACCCTTTCCCAAACAAGACCTGTTTTTGATGTCCCTAATAGAAAAGGCTCAGGAAAACATTGAAACAAAAGAAGAAACTGCTGATAACCAGCAGTTTCTCCTTTTGTCTCAATATTTTCTATGCCATATTTTACACAAATCCCATCTTTAATAACTTTCATTTAGTCATTTGTGGCAGTTTTTGAGGTGGATTACCCTAAAATTTTGCCGTTTGGGAAAGGGTTAAGACATTTTGCCTTGGCTTTGGACATATTTTGAAATCATCTAAATTCTACCTTTGTTAAAGACCAGAGAGAAAGCATCATCTTTTTCAGCTTGTCGAACCAGCAATTCTCCCTTAGCCATCCCTGCCAGATCTTCAATGAGGCTAAACAAGGGTTCAAGGTCAACTCCATCCGAGGTTTTAAATGTGTTGTGTATGTTGATGACCACTGTCTCATTGTCCTTCACTTCTGTAACCATGGAAACAAAAAGGGATTTCAGGGTATGTTCAGGATTCTTTCTTATTCTAATTTGAACAAGATATAATTATTATTTGAGACTAAATAAGTGTCAAAGGTCAAATGAGGTCAACTCCATTCGAAGTTTTAAATATGTTGTGTATGTTGATGACTCCTTCGCATTGTCCTCTGCCTCTGTTACTATGGAAACAAAACAGATATCAAACAGCTGTTACCATGGAAACAAAACAGGAATTAAACATGAACTTTAATGAGGTTAAGCAAGATTTCAAGGTCAACTCCATCCGAGGTTTGATATGTGTTGTGTATGTTGATGACTACTGTCTCAATGTCCTTCATCTGTGTTACCATGGAAACTGTCTCATTGTCTTTAACCTCTGAAACAAAACAGAAATTAAACATAAACTTCAATGAGGCTAAACAAGGGTTCAAGGTTGATACCATCCGTGGTTTGAAATGTGTTGTGTATGCTGATGACTACTGTCTCGTTGTCCTTTACCTCTGTAACCATGGTAACAAAACAGGATTTGAATTATATTGTTTGGAAAAATTGTTCCTGAAACATTCATTTTGTCAAATTTCAGATTGTACCTTACCCAAATTTTAACATGACATCTTTCTTAATCACATTAATAATATTTTCTATGCAACATAACTAATATTTATCATTTTAAAAAGAAAGCCTTTCCTATAATGATTACTACACTTTTTAACTCAAATGTTCCTATCAAATCTCCTATCAAATTTGGCATGCGAAGACTTTGATTTTGGAATTTTTAAAATATTTTACTTTCTTTTAGAAATGGAAAAATGCTGTTGATAAAATGATTAAAGAGTAAATTGATATGTTTAGCATAAATTTTTCTAAGAGAGTGTAAACTTTTGTCCATGAATCTATAAACATAGATCAAAATCTAGATTAAATGTATTGAAGAAAGCTTTACCATTCAACTTGGAGATCATTTTGTTAGCCACATCAGTTTCCTGGTTTGCGTTATTTTTCCACAGATCATAGACCTCATAGTATTTCTCTTCTAAAGCATGGCAGAATATGTACAGGGCAAATCCCTCATCCCACTGACGGTAGTCTTTAAAACTGGATGTCTGTAAGATGAAAAAATGGTTGACTAATGAACAGAAGAAACATACAGAATGAAAACTGACTGAAGAACTCAAATTTGTAAGGTTATGAATTCTTTGACCCATTCCCACATAGTGATGCTTTTCGACGCCACTCAACAAACAGGCTTTGGGAAAACATTGTGGAAAATGAAGAAATTGCCAATTTCAAATAGGCTAAAAATGGCAATTTCAAGCGAATGAAATTCTATATTGTTTGATCTTTTGTGGTCGAAAACATTGTGGGAAATGAAGAAATTGCTTGTCACAAGCAATTTCTTTATTTTCCACAATGTTTTCCGAAGCATATTTCTTGAGAGGCATCAAAAAGCCTCAAGGTGTAGTTTTGGGTTACTATTAAATAGAACTACAAAAAGAATCAACTTTGCTGGAGAACTCAAATATTTAAGATTATGAATGCTGTAACCCATTCCTGCACATTGATGCCTTTTGAAGCACCAAAATTAATTTCTTCATTTCCCACATTGTTTTCTACCCCAAAAAGACCAGAAAATATATACATTTTAGCCACATCAGTTTCTTGGTTTGCGTTGTTTTTCCACAGATCATAGACCTCATAGTATTTCTCTTCTAAAGCATGACAGAATATGTACAGAGCAAATACCTCATCCCAGTTACGATAGTCTTTAAAACTGGATGTCTGTACGATGAAAAATGATTAATCAATTACCAGACGGAAAATTTTAGACTGGTCCAATTTCAAAGATGATGCAGACAGCTATTTCAGGTGAATGAAATTTTACAATATTTGGTCTTTTTGGGTAGAAAACATTGTGGGAAATGAAGAAATTGCTTGTAACAAGCAATTTCTTCATTTCCCACATTGTTTTCTACCACAAAAAGACTAGAAAATATATACATTTTAGCCACATCAGTTTCTTGGTTTGCATTATTTTTCCACAGATCGTAGACCTCATAGTATTTCTCTTCTAAAGCATGACAGAATATGTACAGGGCAAATCCCTCATCCCAGTTATGAAAGTCTTTAAAACTGGATGTCTGGAAGATGAAAAATGATTAACCAATTACCAGACGGAAATTCTTTAGACTGGTCCAATTTCAAAGATGATGCAGACAGCTATTTCAGGTGAATGAAATTTTACAATATTTGGTCTTTTTGGGTAGAAAACATTGTGGGAAATGAAGAAATTGCTTGTGACAAGCAATTTCTTCATTTCCCACATTGTTTTCTACCCCAAAAAGACTAGAAAATATATACATTTTAGCCACATCAGTTTCTTGGTTTCCGTTATTTTTCCACAGATCATAGACCTCATAGTATTTCTCTTCTAAAGCATGGCAGAATATGTACAGAGCAAACCCCTCATCCCAGTTACGATAGTCTTTAAAACTTGATGTCTGTAAGATGAAAAATGATTAACTAATAAAAGGATACAAAATAGAATGAAAAATGACTGAAGAACTCAAATATAAAAGGTTATGAATTCTTTGACCAATTCCCACAGTGTTGCTTTTTGACGCTCCTCAACAAAAAGGCTTGGGAAAACATTGTGGAAAATGAAGAAATTGCTTGTGACAAGCAATTTCTTCATTTCCCACATTGTTTTCTACCCCAAAAAGAGCAGAAAATATATACATTTTAGCCACATCTGTTTCTTGGTTTGCATTATTTTTCCACAGATCATAGACCTCATAGTATTTCTCTTCTAAAGCATGGCAGAATATGTACAGGGCAAATCCCTCATCCCAGTTACGATAGTCTTTAAAACTGGATGTCTGTAACAGGAAAAGAAATACAAACAGACTTTATGTTGACGTCTTTCAGAGGCGTAGACATGTTATTTGTATTGGTGTGTCAGAAATGAGCTTGGAAGCAGTAAATGAGAGAACTGAAGGCATGTAGCTCTTCGAGGGGGTCCCAGGGAGTGCTCCCCAAATCTTTTTGAAACAAGATGTGTTTGTAAAACACAAATGCCCCCAAAATGGCTATTTTTCTAAAATGTCAAGTTCTTATGTTAAGGGTTGCTAAGGGTTACCAGATGACCTTGAGGAAGGTCATACGGCATATAACAGATAGATATCATTGAAAGGAAGTTACATACCAAATTTCAGCTTTGTATGTCTTATACTTTTGGAGAAAAGTTTTTGGACAGACAGACAAACGGACAGACATACTGACACAAGAATAACAATATGCCCCAGATCTTTCGATACAGGGTCATAAGAATGATGCAATTTGGTGCATTTAGACTGTTTTTGAATATACATGTATAACCCAATTTTATTGTAGCAACATGCCACAGTTACAGCAATTATTGGTGCGGCAAATATCAAACCTACCACACTCTTGTCTATGCCCATGCCTTCAAATAAGGGTCATACTTTTAACTTCACCTGATGTTGGTACTGTATTTTGGAAGTATCCACATTGAACCTCTCAGCAGTACTGGCCAGTTTGGTCCATGCCAATTTATCTTGACCATGAATAGAAAGCACACCATTTTCTTGGACAGCAATGTATTTATCCCCGTCTGGACCAACTTTGCTTCTGTCTTGAGTTCTGTCACCTATTCAAGGTTTAACAGAAAAGTACATGAAAAATGTTTCTAAAGACATAACAGATACCGTAATTATTCTAATAAACGCCCATATTCTAATAAACGCCTATCCCCCAATTGTCGGCTGAAAATCTGCTTGTTTTAAACACAATTTTAGCGGAAAAGGGTGATTCTAATAAACGCCCATCCACCGATTCCGGATTAAAATAATACAAGTCATAAACAAAGATAATTTCCAAAAGCTATGAAAAAGAGGTTGTCTAGCACTCAATCTGTTTGCAATGAAGGAAATTCATTAATAATCATATTTTGCAGTCCTTATAACAAAACTTTGCCAAATTCCTTTTGCCGAATTTCGAGTCCATGACACTTTATTCACAAATTTTGACTTACAAAATTAGAATACCTCTAATAAACGCCCATCCCCTACTTTTCCATGGACCATGTTTCTAATACATGCCCAGGCGTTTATTAGAATAATTAAGGTACTGTAAATATTCTAATAAGTGCCAAGGTGTTTATTGGAAACATGGTTGATGGAAAAGTCAGGGTGGGTGATTGTATTTGTTTGAAATATGGTAGTCAAAAATAGCAAATCAAGATTACAAAATTTTGGAATGGGGTCATTGGAGTTTATTAGAATAGCCCAATTTTTCTATAAGTGTACTTGAAATAGGCCAATTTCCACCTAGATTTATGGTTGGTTGTTAATTAGAATATGGGTGCTTATTAGAATGATTACAACCTTACAGACTGATACAAAAATATACGACAGTGTCCACATAACAGCACACCAAAACTCAACTCTGAGACCAAAATTTAAAGTGCTTTATTTTGGGAAAATTAGTGTTTCATTTGATTACTCTTACTCAAATATAGGCAAAACAGCTGAAACTTTAACACGGCATATCAAAATAATGATTTTTTTTCAACTTTTAATTTTTCCGTAGCTAATGTCAAAATTGGACAGAAAAATTGGACAGAAAATCATGACATTAGCAACAGCATTTTTATAATTTTTCTATGTAAATAAGATCTTAAATGTTTAAAATGTACTTTTTCTTGTTAAGAATCTCAAAATGCATTTATTTGTGAGAATTGTTAGTTTCACACCAGCTCATGTCATAAAAGCTGACCAGACCAAATTTTCCGGCAATGATCTGACGGAAGACACAAAATTTTCTGTCAAGCATCTGACGCTAGACACACGGTGACCTAGAAAATGCAGAAAAATCGTGTTGTGTAAACTGTACATGATGTATTAAATGCTTCATCTTAGTGTTTCAAACATTGTAAGCAATAAAATGGCGTGTCGGAACAAAGAAAACAGAATGTGTAGTTTCGATCGTCATGGGTGTATAACGTCAGAAACAATTGACAGACACCTGAAATTCCCTTTTCGTCCACTGTTTATTTATTTACTTTCAAACAACCGCCATCTTAGGGGAAACGGAAATAGATTTCGAAGCGCCTCCAGGCGGTAGCGGCTGTCGCAACAAGGGAGGTAATCAGGCTGATTCGTTTGATTTTTTCGAACGTCATTCACCGAAACAGACAGAATTGACATTCGCAGTTTTTGGGAATAAATTTCTTCAACATAGAAATTATGAATACTGATTGGCTAATTGGAAACAGGCGTTTGTCGCATGTATTTGTAAATTTGCATAAACGTGGTTGTGGGCTGTGCCCCAATTCTTTTCTGATCGCTCAACTGATCGAAGTTGATATCGTCAGAAAACTGGACAGAAAGAAAAACAATGCTTTCTTACTTTCATTTTTTTAATTTTTTCGTTATTTTTTGCTGAACAGGAAAAATATAAGTGAATATCCCATAAACAACAATATAATTGTAACAGTAAAACTATTTTTCCTTTCACCAAAACAAGAAATACTGTCATAAAAACACTCCTGAAGCCTCTACCGTCGTAAGCGCTGTCTAGTGCGATCGTCGATTTTTACAATTTTTGATATTATTTTTTCTTATTTCCTACATATTTTTTCAGCAAAAACATTTTAGTTGATTTTGATGATTACATAGGGTTTAAGAAAATTTAGCAAGATAAAATTATGTTCCTAATTCGTATTTACTAAAAATATCAGATCAATATATTTCTGGACAGAATTTGATTCATTTTTCGTGGAACCTGTCATACTCCCAAATGTATGGAAATAGATATACCTATGGGAATAAAAATGCAATCATGGTTTTGCTTTTAAATTCAACAGTAGTCTTTCTAGTCTACTAGAACTATAAATTATCTTTACCAATCATAGTTTGGATGACTGGTATGAATAAGAATTCCTATTTAGATTAGTCTAAAATATTGTCATATGTGACTGTCATTCAGGCCGTAGGAAGCATTTCATATTAGGTTGGCTGAAGCCCCTGTGTCTGAATATTGGAGGGCTAAATTGGATTTTCCATAAATTTTCAGTGTAAAATAAGGAAAATGTGGCATTTTTGGCCAACTTTGGGGGTATTAGACCCTCGTGCCCCCCCCCCCATGTTTTTACGGGCCTGTATTATTACACTGAAAGACGTTCCTCACCTTTCAGATAGATGTTCACTTTGTCAGTATGCCTACAATCTTCGCTACCAATAATCAGTTGTCCATCTCCCTTCACAAAAATGCCATTAGCCGTCAAGCTGATGCCAATCCCACGACCAAATACGAGTTTTCCATTCGCTCCATTGATCTCGATTGTACTGACCTCAACTTCGGCCAAATCAAGCAAGACTGGTTCTCTTATGACTATGGCTGAATTTTCCTGAAATTATGATAGATCTAGATCTAATGCAGATTAGACACATTTGTTTTCAGCTCGTTGGCATTGTATGTATTAATTTACCACATTTACCCGTGCAGTGTTGGACAGAAGTAGAATCTATATACGATTTTATTCTGCAAAGAATAACTCAAAATTTTCCCGCCTTTAAACAGCGCACGAGACCCTGAGAGTTAGACTAAAGAGCCGGCCCATATATTTAGACTAGATGTCCTGTCCCGTGTCCGATAATCGTAAACCTGTTAAGTTGTTAACTTCAACTACACTTTGTGGATTTTCACTACTATAATTTAAACTGTAGATTTAATTTAGTTATATCTAGATATCTTTATACGAGGGACGTTCAATTAATTTTGGAACCGGGGTTCTATAATCCATAGTTATGTCGCAATTCAATTTTAAGTTTCTTCAATCCTTCGAAGTATTCCTCTTTGACACCCACACACTTCTGAAGTTTTGAGATTCATTACTTATATGTCAATAAATGGGCCTCTTTTGGAACACCTCGCAGACACTGGAAAATTGCACTGCATATGGAATATGAAGACCTATACCGACGACCAGAGGCTTTTTTCGTCATCATGGGGAACACAAAAAAGCCACACGGGCTTAAGCCCGGCTACAAGGGTGGATGAAGACACTGTGCAGCATGTGTCTCTTTCAGGAGGTCTTGGACAAGATGACACCTGTAGACAGCTCCGTTGTCATGGATTTCGTACATGCCTCTTTAGCCGGTCCTAGACCTGCTCTTTTCGTGACATTTCTTTACTTTGACCGACATACATTTTTTGTATGAATGACCGGCGATAGTTGTTCTATTTGAAACAGTAATATGAACAATACACCCGTTACATTTGAAAAATTACCGCGTATAAAACTTTTGCCGCGCTTTTAATTTTTTGGCTATTACGGACCTTACCTGATCTTTTCGCAGCCATTGCTTGCTAATGACACGTCATTGGTGCTCATAATAATAGATTATTGTTTTGTCATATGTATAAAGCCCAGAAAGCCCACATTTATTGCATTTATTGCAATTACTTCAAAATATATTTTGCACGGGTGGCTCTCTGTCCATAGGCAGCAGGTGGAGGACCCAATGGGCATAAACCTTTCTGTGTTTCAACCCTTTATCGTTTAACATGTCCCCGATGAAAAACCAACTTTATCTGCTATTTCTTGCACATTGAACCATGCCTCTTGTTTGGTCATGTCGGAATCTACAGCAACATTTGCTTTGGTACTAGCTCTACCCGGGTTGCCTGAGAGGGGGGCATCATTCAGGCCAGTTTTACCAAATTTAATTTTCATTATCTTCCTAAAAACTGACGCATATTCAACGTTCGAATGTCCACGAATCTGATATAGTTCATTATAAACATGTGATGCAGATATTTCAAAGCCTATGCGACCTTTAATGTAGACCCGTGAACCAACTTTAAAGTTCAATAACTTTTGAAAGAGTGAACGAATTTGTCTCAAATTTTGACCAAGTATAGACAGTAATTTTCCGGTCAAATAGCCACAAGCACCACTAGTTCTATAGAACCATGAGGTATGGTGGACCATTAGTACCACTTTTAATTGAACGCCCCTCGTAATTATTTATATTTGATTTAAACTAAAAGATATTAAAAACTGTATTTAAACCTATAAAAACGTAACATTTAATGATATATCATTTCAGTACAAAATAAATTCGACATCGTATTTTAGTATACGCGCATGAATTTGCAGAAACAATCCTGCAAAACGTGAAATTTCAGTAGCATGTTGAGTTAAAGTATACCATGTCAGGTCTAGCAATTAAAATGTTATCACATGAATTTGCCCTTTTTAAAGAATGAACCGAAAAGAATTCGAAATACACTCAAAAGATGACACTGTGTAACGAGGCATCAAAGAATTAATTGTGCCTTTCTTACAAATTCTTAAAACAAGCGTTTTTTTTTTTTTTTTTTTTTTTTTTTTTTTTTTTTTTTTTTTTTTAATATGAGAACAAGCTGTAATTACGAAGTGGGCTTTTTTTTTTTTTCATTTAAAAAATCACGCGTTTTACATAGATAAAACTTGCAACTTTATGCTTATAAAATTAAATAAATTAAAAAAAAAACAACATTACCTTGGATAATAGGCAACATGACTTACATTAAAATTCGAAAATAAATCAGAAAACAGCGCCAGTCCAGGATCCTGGTGAGGACAGGAGCAGAACACTCCTCCAAAAAGGAGGATCACCCCAACAACACTCCCGAAATATTGCATCTCACAGCTTCTCCGAAAGGTCTTCGTCGGATTATGGGCTCATCTTGGTCAGAGGTCCTTTTATATACCCTTCATCCTTTCCTTGACAGAAAGGTCCGTTTATGTAAGATTGACCCTTTCCCTCTTAAGAGTTTTTGACTGGTGGCAATGCATATGAGTATAGATTAAATGTTTCATTTTATTTCATTTTTGTTCGTGAATTTGATAAAAATGAATACATAGTAGATAAAATCATGTTAAAAATTCATTTGAAGTTGATTTTGAAGCCGTTGCATTTGCGTTTTAACACTCTTGCTGCAAAGCGAAATTTTATATGAGAATGGGTGACAACAGTTCAAAGAGCAATTTATCAATTAAGTACCTCCAAACCATATCTTGTGTGTACTCATTGGAATCGTCTCCTCGAGACGATTCCAATGAGTACCCACAAGATAGGGATTGGCATTGAAATAACCAAATTACAACGCCTTTTATTCCTTCTTTTCTGCAATTTGCTTCAAAGTCACGTGTTTTCAGATGTACCAGCCGACTTGGGGACATCGTTGTATGACGTCAGCACACAGACGACCGGTTCGCCGTTAATTGAACCGTGCATCTGTTTGGACTGAAAATTAATAACGATGCTGCTATGACCGTTTAACCCTTTCCCAAACAAGATCTGGTTTTGGCGTCCGAAAGAAAAAGGCTTGGGAAAACACTGAGGCAAAAGGAGAAAGTGCTGATAATCAGCACTTTCTCCTTTTGCCTCAATATTTTCTGAGCTATTCTGTATATATATGCCATTCCTTTTTTAGCAACGTTCATTGTGTCGTCTGAAGCACCTTTCAATATCAACCACCCTAAAATTTTGTCGTTTGGGAAAGGGTTAATTAACTGAACCATACAAATGTTTGGACTAAAAATTAATAACAATATGATGGACTCAATTATCTCTCCATCATCTAGAAAAGATAACAAACACTTCGTAAACAACTGATGTTACTCTTCTATCATACGTGAAACATCTTCGTCCTTTATTTAGTATGGAATTCTGGCCTGTTTAAGAGACATAATTATCAGATGGCGACTTGCATATTTGTAAAATACATTCAATAATAATTTAACTTTTTAAAAAAAAATTTTGTATACATAATGTTTCGAAATATTTTACCCGAAAGACCTCAATTTTTGTCTTATATTCATTCTGGAGACAAAATTGGTAACTTTTTTTCATGAGATACCCAATTTGAATAGATTATGATACCGCAATTTCCTTCAAATGCAATTTTTATGTAGCATATGAGCAACTTCAAATGTCTTGGAAACGGTCTGGCTTGATAGGTGAAATATATATTGCTTGGGTTTGCTGGATCAAACATTCAAAAAGAAAGAAAGAAAAGTTAGGCAAAAGATAATACGTATCTTTAAGAAATGTTTTGGAAAACATTGAAGAAAATGAGAAAATTTCTTTTGATAAATTCTCAGGTGGATTTTTTTTTAAATAAATACTGTTCCAGTCTGACGGGTTGTCGAAGAGATCGAATTGAGTCCTTGTTTCTTTTATTAAATATGGATTTATCTTAAATTTAGAACAGAAACAATTATTGAAAAGTGCAAACAGGCTTATATACTCGGCAAAACTGCTAACGCATCACTCAGATCTTTGTTAATATTTCTTTAACGAATCCACAGGATACGTTCAAAATTTGCACATGTCGACTACAACCATTCGATAAGAAGCCTATGAAATTTCATAGTAAATGCTACAGTTTGTTATGAAAAATTGAAATTTTGATGAGGACACCCTTAAT
Source organism: Fragum sueziense (assembly GCA_963680895.1). Lineage (NCBI taxonomy): Eukaryota > Metazoa > Mollusca > Bivalvia > Cardiida > Cardiidae > Fragum > Fragum sueziense. The sequence continues at coordinate 13,691,300 of OY804605.1, read as the reverse complement.
TCTAAATTTCATAAAGTCTGAAATTTGATTAGAATTTGAAATTCACGCATATCTTTCAAACCGTTTGTATTGGCTGAAAGACTTCCTGTGTAGAAAAGTTACCCTTCCTTAAACAAAACGACGGCTTTAACACTTTTGTGGGCGCGTAATTTATTCCCGCAGAGGTAATGTTACGTCACTAGTGTCGTTAGTGTCATCGTTGGCGTCGACGGCGACGTCGGTTACGTAGACAAAAACGTATCGGTCTATATCTTATGAACTGTATGAGATACAGTCTTGATATTTCACACATAGACAGGTCCTACAAAGACCTTTCACCCGAGAGCATAAAATTTGACCTTGTGACCTTGACCTTGAAAATTTGACCTTTTCTTTTAAAAAGGTGCGTCTATGCGAGCTACGTTGTCCACGAACAGCCCTTATTACGTTAGATAAGGAATTAATTTTTTCAGACTTCAATCTAACAATGACCCAGCTTTCAAAATCAATTCAAACAAAAAGTATTGAAAAAGATCACAAGTTCCACGAGCCGAAAAACTGTTTTGGCCCCCTTTTCATATGACGCGGTCACATCAGCAGAAAACATTGAAATAAATTTATGAATGAGTGCAAAAACTTGTGGGATAAACGTATGTCAAATTATGAATCTAAATCTTTGACAATAGATAAGTTATGCAATTTTAAAAAGTGATGCGTTAGATCTTTTGCTGAGTATATAAACAAAATTTTCGTTTGTCTTAAAGTTTTCTCGAACGCTTCGCTATGTGGACGTTGAATCCGAGAATTATTTGGGCAATATTAATTAAGAATTCGTTTTTTCATAGTCCGATGCTTTAGATAAATATTCTTTAATTACACCGTATCTTTAGAAATGTCCTAAGTTAACAGCGGTCATTGAATCTTATTCAACCTCGTAGATGCCTAAAGGCAAAATAGTTCTTGCTCTTAATCCAGCTGTATGCTAAATTAATAACCCGTAACCAAACGGCAGATTTTTAGACTAGTCCAAATTCAGAAAAAGATGCAGACGACAATTTCAAGTGAATGATTTTTTTTTGGTCTTTTCACATAGAAAACATCGTGGTAAATGAAGAAATTGCTTGTCACAAGCAATTTCTTCATTTTCCACGATGTTTTCTAGAGCCGTTATCTTATGGGGAGTCAAAAGGAGTCACTGTGGGGTAATGAGTTAATAAATATTCTCGAAGTTTATGACCCCTTCGCGAATTCAATTAAGACTTTTCTCTATCTTATTTGTTTCGTTCTGTATTAATTCAAACGTAAACCGAAACCTGATCCCATTCAATCAGGAAAGTCCAATGTGGTATTTGTCAAAACTGTGTGCATTTTTGGCATGCAGGTTTCTGAGCTTTACTAACGAACTGTAGAAAAGAAATAATAATAAAAATGAAATAAAAAATCATCCGATAATTTGAATTGAATCGTTGATAAATAAAGAATTTGTGTGCATATATCACACAGAAAACATTTTTGGGGAAAGGGGCAAAAGAAATGTTGATGGTCAGCATTTTTTGTCTCTTTGCATTTTTTTTCCAATGTCTTTTCTATGAAAGACACAAAAACTAGGTGTTGTTTGGGAAAGTGTTAAAGCGTCCTAATTTCACACCTACCTTTATTTATTTATTTTACTCAATAATTCGGAACAATATTCTTAAAATGGATATACCCAAGAAATGAAAATATTAAATACAACAATAAATCACCGGGGGACTCTTTTATCTATATCAATCAGGGCTTATTTGTGTCGCATCAGGTAAAACAGGGCTAGCATATTATATCGTTGATCTTCAAAAACCTCGTAAATGCAGCTTGAAACAAGGTGCAGTTACGACGTTTTTGAAGAAAAGCGACGATAAAAATTACATTTTAAAACGACAAAAAATCAGAATGCCCATCCGAAAGCTGCTGCAGATGACGTTGTGTGTGTTGATTTGGATAGGATATGACGTGCACAAAAAGCGCAGATTAATCTTGAGACAAAATGAGGAGGGATTCGTCATTCTCTTCTTGTGCCTCAATGTTTTAAGCTTTTTACTTTCAGGAACGTCCAAAATCAATGTGTTGCTGAGAGAGTAATCGGGATGGTCCTTATTTGTCTAATGAGAAATAGGCTTTCACGTTGGAGATTGTGCATCATTGGGCGGATAACACCTACGGACAAAATAGTCTCGATGCTGCAATACCTTTCTTAATTCTGCGACAATTTTCAAAAGATATGTTGAATGTATCCCGCCTTACTGATTTCTTTTCTCATATATATGAATTATTTGTGGAATCCTTTTATTTTTACAAACAATTGGTCCCAACCGACCAGAAAACGAAATGATAACTACTACGGACAAAATAGCCAGGCCTTAGGTAAGAAATTGTGCAATACCTTTCTTATTCATGAGTCAATTTTCAAGCGGTGTGTTGCATGTACCCCGCCTTACTAAGCGCTTTCCTCCGGTGTATGACTTTTTTGAAAACTTCTCTCACACTTAAATTTACTCAAAAATCGATCCCAACCGACCGTCTGATTTTTGTCATTTTTCTGATCAGTTGGGATCATTTTTTTTCAAAAAGTACAAGAAGGTTTCGCGTGAGTCATACATCAGAGGGAAGAACTCGATAACGTCCCATGCTGCACAATCTCCACCGTGGACACGGGCGTTTTATCCCTTTCCGAAACGATGAATCGACTGATTTGAAAGCCTTTTGCAGAAGACATGAACACAAATAGAATGGACTTTATGCACACTTTATCACAGAAATATTTGGATAAAAGGAGAAAATGCTTGTTATAGACAACTGCTTCTTTTGCCTCGTGTTTTCCGAAGCTTTCCCCGGGATGTTGATGGGATCACGTGCTTTTCAGTTTGGATAAACAGTCTTTGTATTGGACAATGCGGTCTATGAATGAAAATATTTAATAAACTGGGTTTTCATCAATCGCTTGAAACTTGAAAGCAGATATAAGTCCCAATAAACAACCTGGCAGATCAGATCTAGGTAATAGCTAGAGATACTCAGCCAGGTAATTTATCGAGACATATAGTTAAGTTATAACGTGTTAACGATAAAATAAGCCACTCCCAACATTTTGATAGATCATAATTTCAAATTTTGGAAAGCGTCACTAAACACAGTGGTGGATCCAGAGGGGGTTCGGGGGGATTCAAACGAACCCCCTCTATAACCAACTTATTTCATTTTCATGCAGAAATTCAGTCAAACAAGTGTAAAACTGTAAGTCATGAGTACGGTAAGTCAAATTAATGTAAACACTTTCGCTCCCGATCAGACAGCACATACTTTATGTATGACACTGCGGCGGATTCAATATTTCTGTGAGGGGGGGGGATTGAAAAGTTTTCTTCCTAGTATTACAACATAAATATGGTTGAATTTCTGCATGAAAATAAAATGATCAGACTATAGAAGAGAGTTCCTTTGAACCGCAAGGCCTCCATTCCACCCCTCCGCTACTATAGGTGGATTCGTACTCCTGAAATACACAATTATGACTGAATTTCTATCTGAAAACGAAATAATAAAGCAACAGGGTGGGTTCGCTTGAACTCCCGTAAGCCTACTCCTCTGGATCCGCCTCTGTCAGACACAATAAGCATTGAGCTTTTCGAAATCACTCATAAAGGACACAAACTTATATGACGTGACGAAAATCTCTTAATAATATTATCATTATCATTATGGTCACTTCATATTGGATAGCCCTAGGCTTTGTCTATTCACTCGATCATCTTTGTTACTGTACAAAGAACTCTTGACCAAATGAACCAAGAAATTTCCCGACAGGGAAAAACGTGACACAACAAATTCAGAAAATCCTCATTAATTCTATCAATACGTGACCAATTTGAATTTGCGTTTGAAGTGGAAAAGGGGGAAAATCATCAGAAATTTTCTGGAAGATCTCTCTTAAAAAAATGAACCGATATAACAAAGTTATAGACGAACAAGTGAAATTTGACTTGGTCGTCAATGACATTTTAATATTTTTTATTATGTGATTTTTCCATGATCAGCACATTTCTGACGTATTTTCGCATTCTCTGCTTCAGACTATTTTCAAATTGGTCATTTATTAACAGAAGTATTGGCGATTTTCTCTAATGTGTCACGCGATTCTCCATTCTTGCGGTGGATGAAATATGTCCGTTATTTAGTGCTTATGCAATTTTATTCAATAAACCAGACCTCGTTTTGACGCCAATAACAGAAAAGAATTAAGGGATATTGTGGCAAAATAAGAAAATGCCGATTACCAGCAATTTTTCTTGTCTCCCAATACATGTGGGCTATTTTTTGTGCAGTAGATTGTCACTGGTGGTGAACTCGGCCAAAGCGAGGGACGTTTTTTCGCGATCAATGTATTCCGTCGGTGTTATTATAAAATATCGTAACTACGGCTTTATCGAAGCCGTAGTTACGAAATTTTATAACAACACCGACAGTTTGTCAATACAAAACGGTAAACCCGGTCTGTTTTTAGAACAAGTTCATTGTCATTAGAAAAAAATCTATAAACTCACATTTTAACGCAAAATATCTATACCTTGTTGTAGCGAAAATTGTTAAGTTCACCAACAGTGATTGTACACAAATTAGAAAAGTTAGGAAAAGATGATTCTGTGGATATTAACAAGTATGCATTCAATTGCAGCTTGGTGAGGGAAATTAGTGTGGTGGCAATATGCTGAACTTATGATATGGTCACCAGTTTGATCCTCTCTTGTCAAGCCTGTACAGCATAGTCGGTAATATCTGAGTCTATCAATACAGAGGTTTTCATTTCGAACCTTTGGCCAATATCTTTTCTTATATTTATGTCATTTGTCTCTCACCAATGAATAGTGAGAGCAGCAGGAGGCTCCGATTGGATATTGTGGTAGCACTGATGAAACTCCAACCAATAACCAATAAATAGATCGATCAATAGATCAATTAATCAATGAATTCTCTTTCTCCAGTCTTTCAGTTGGGACATTGAACCAAGGTCATATCTCCATATAAGCATATAAACATCTCCTACAACCGGATGTATATGCTCCTACGAGCAGTCTGCGTCTAAAATTAAGGCCCAGTAAAATAAGTACTACATTGGTGGATGCAAACACAATGCAGAATGGATGTAGCAAACAATTGACCATCCTGCGTTTTTTAGAACGTCAGGAGCATGCAAAAGCCTGTTATTACTTATAAATTGAGTTCAAAATCTCTGAAGACGAATGATTTACAAGGATGCATGATGGGTTGATAGAGAGGCTTTAGCTGTTGAGTGAGACACAAAATTCAGATCAATCACAGCTTGGTTGATTTCCTTGTCTTTGTACATGTACTTGTGTTTGTTATTACAAATATTACAAATTTATCATATAATGACGTCTTTTGATGCCCAACAAGATAGATGCTTTGGAAAACTATATGGAAAATTGAATAAATTGCTTGTGACAAGCAATTTCTTCATTTCCCAAAATGTTTTCTAGTCTGAAAGTCCAAAGAACCTAAAACTTTATTCATTTAAGATCATCATCTATAACATCTTTGCTTTTAGACCAATCTATAATTCTGTCATTGTGAAATACTAAGGTTTAATAGGATTTTTTTGGGGGATTTTTTTTTAAAAAAGACATATTATCTATAACTTACACATATTTATTACATAAATTTTATAAACAACATATCACAGATTGATACTGACTATAACAAAGACAATTTTCCTAAAAATTAAAACTCTTTAAAAAAATAAACAAACAAATAATCAAATTTATTTACAATTGAAAATATAACAAAATGTACAAAATTAACGTTGAGTCATTCAATTTGTCAGATGCAAAACTTTTCAGGAAATGAAGGCCTTTTGCACACCAAATGACAGACAAAAGCTGTTGCAGATGCAGGATTTCCGTGTTAAAGTGGGTTCAAACATATAAATAGGGGGATTCGTTTTCCTAGTTTAAAAAAAACAACTTTAAATGAATTTCTGTATGAAAATGATAAAATCAATCAACACAGGGGGCTTCCTTCGGATCTGGATTAAAACCAGTGTATTCAAAGGCTGATCTGGATCCATTTTGGTCTCAAATGTCATAAGGAACCTTTTTTCCTGATCCGGGCTCATTTACTTTGTCTATTGAAACAACTTTGAATTTAACCTATTCCAAAACAGCAAAAATGTAGGGTAGTCTAATTCAAAAGCTGCTTCAGTCGACAAGTACATGTAAATTTGCACACAATATAGCACAGAAAATATATAGACAGAAGAAGAAATGGATGATTATCAGCATTTTCTCCTTTTGTCACAATGTTTTCCCAATCTCTTTCTAATAGGGACATAAAAACCAGGGGCATATATTATCAAAGATCTTAGCAATCACATTTTTGTGTAAACTGTGTAACAACACACCCGATTGCACAAGAAATCAGAATGGGCCAATCCGGTTTGTTATTACAAGAGTTAATACGCAAAAAATATTTGTACGATCATTGATAGTACCTGCCCCTGATCTTGTTTCATAAATAGTTCAACCAGCCTATAATTTTTTTTCCTGCAAGAAAAGGTCAGAGTAAAGCTTATCTGATTGGACATCCCGTCATTTAGTAGCCATTTCAATATAAGTGTCTTATTACTCATCTGATTCAGCAATTTCCTGACATTTTTACACCTTCTCTGCTTCAAACCAAATTCAAATCAGTATCTCATTAACAGAATTATTTAAGAAGTTCTGAAACTCTTGTTATTGTTATACCACATGATTACCAACCATGTGGCTTGACTCACCAAAACTCAGGAACCATTTCATTCCTTTTCGAAAGTAGACTTGGTTTTGACACACAGAATAAGAAATCCTAGAGAAAAATGAGAAATACTGACAACCAGAATGTTCTTCTTTTACCTTGATATTTTCTGTGCTTAAGGAAGTCTATCACTTATGATATTTGCACGATTTCGGAACTAATGGGGCAAAATAGAAAACATTTGGCATGGAACCTTCTACCGCTGAATGTTTACAACCAAGCCCGAATAAGTTCGGATACGTAACAATGCCGCTTGAAAAAATCCAATGTTTTATGGATCTCAAAATGGCCACATTATGGGTATTCTACCTTAAACATAAACAAATTCAATCTTTATAAACATTAATTTTTGGCTTGCAACAGCATTCAAACTGGAGAAGTCTAAATTTTTGCCTTTTGGGAAGGTATTATCATCGAATAATCAAACAAGATTATTGCTTTTCCGTCCCTTAGCAGATATAGAAACACTGCAGATATAGAAATATTGACGGAGAATTTGCTTTGAATGTTTTTAGCCCTTTGAATGCAATTTACTTACAGATAGATCTCCAGTTCACCAAGCATGGTTTTGATGTTCTTATATGAGAAAAAACTTTGAAACCTTGCAACAAAAGAAAATTTTCTACGCTAAAACAACAAAAAAAATGCATTTAATTCATTCAATCCATTCCCACACAATGACTCTTTTTGACTTCCAACGAGAATAGGGCTTTGGGAAACATTGTGGTAAATGAAGAAATTGCATGTGACAAGCAATTTCTTCATTTAACACAATGTTTTCTACCCAGAAAGATAAAGAATGGCAAATTTCATTCACCTGAAACTGTCCTCTGCAACACCTTTGAATTTGGACCAGTCTTAAAATTGTGTGTTTGATAAATGGGTTAACATTTTTTGACATTTACAACAACTTCAACTTTAGACAAGTCTACAAATGCGTTGTCTTGGATTTAGCCACCTGAAAAGTCTAGAATAGCAATGAATTTTGTGTTAAAATAAATTGGGTTTACAGTTATGTATCGATAAACCATCAGGGTAGTTATAAAATCTCATAACTACTGTTTGAATCAAGCCGTAGTTAGGAGATTTTATTACAACATCTACGAAAAAGGCTACAATTGCTTGTCCGAAATTACATCACAGTTAACTGGAAATCCTTCCCTATTTTGCTGCCTTGTAAAGTTTTCAAGTACAATTTACTAGATCTACAATGACATGAAATATATAATTTTTTAATGTAATTTGTGTAAACACAACTATTGTACTAAAGTTGGATGTTTGCCAACACGGCCATGTGAAATCAGGGCGCTTGATTCCCAGCGTGTCAATCCATGAGAAATGGTGGGTGGGGCAGAATTTGCCGTGGGAATTGGTGTCATTACCGGCAGTGGATAGAAAGACTGAACAGTTTCTTGACGAGCCTTTAGTTGAGCGACGCGAGTCTTAGCCTCCAACATTCTGTCATTGGCCTCCTGCAGCATGCGCGTGTCAAGAGTTGCGCGCGCCATGGCTGATTCCGTCTGGCGCATGAGTTGTCGATGTTCAAGATACTTCTTCACAACCTCTTTCTGCTCTTTTTCAGCATCGCTCAGATTCTGAACGAAATCGTTTCTCGATTGTAAATTGTCCTCAAACTTAGCTTGCCGATCATGCCTCATTAGAGCATTAGATACTGATGTATGTTGGTTACTAAACTCTGTAATAAATGTATAATCTTGTCTAAATGACTTGGTCAGATCAGTCGCCTTGTTCTTAAAGTCATGTCTCCTGTCTAAATAGTTTAATCTCAACATTTCTCTCTTCTCAAGGTGTTCTAGAGTTTTGGCTCTCTCCATATCTCTCTGCTTTAAAGCGTTTGTCCTTTTCTCATCATGGTAGAGTTTAATTCTCTCCTTAGCTCGATCTCGCTCCTCTCTCATGTTAAGAATATGTTCCATCTTGGAAGCTGTTCTCTCCGCTTTTTCACGATCTTTATATGCTTGGTGCACGGCAAACAAACAAGACATTCCCATAGTACCATGTACACGAGAAAACATGCGCTGATCATTGTTCATGGTTTTTTTCTGTGTTTTTAACCTGGGTGTCGGGGCATCTTGCATTTTTCTCTGATGCTCCAATTCAGCCTCTCTGACCAGTCTACCAGCTTCTTGTTTAGCGAGGATCATTTCCGTGGTCGGATCAATCAGGATAATATTGGGACGAATCCCGCGCAGCCGATATTGTGTCACCGGCGATTCTTCTTCCTCCTCAGGCTGTTCCTCGACTTCTGGCGTCGGCGTCGACTCAACAACCGGACCAAAAAACTGCTTCACACTTTTAACAATCTTCTTCTGTGGAACTTTTTCTTTCTTTTTTCTGATTTTTTTCTTTTTATCGATTTCTAATTTATCCGCAGAATCCTGTGTCAGGATGGTTTCTGTGGCGATCTGCTCGTTGTACAAACTGGAGAATGTACCGGCCTGTAGTTTGGCAAGATTGATGTGTAGGTTTTTACGTTTACGTGGTGATATGTCACCCGTCTGGTTGTCAGATGGACTGCCAGGGTCGTACGCCATGTCCATGGGGGTGGGGAATGGCTCTTGGTAACCCTAAAATAGAGAGAACCGCAATGTGTCAAACAAATGTAACATTATTACCAACATTTTTTCAAGCATCAAATTCTTAGAAAGGTCCAATTCAACCTATTTTCACACAACAAAACCTTAGAATTGTCCAAATCAAACCTTTTTTGAAGCAACAAAATCTTAGAAAGGTCCAATTCAACTTTTTTAAAGCAACAAAATTTCAGAAAGGTCCAAATCAACCTTTTTCAATTTCAAGTAACATAATTTTAGAAATGTCCAAATTAACCCTTTTTCCAAGCAACATGATTTTAGAAAGGTCTAAATTGGGAGAAGTTGAATATGACCTACACAATGATGCTTTTTGAAACCCTCAATGTTTAAGGCTTTTTAAAACATAGCGAATAAAGAAGAAATTGCTTGTAACATGCAATTTCTTCATTTCCCACAATGTTTTCTATGCAAAAACACCTAAGTAATGTAACTTAAAGTTGTCCTGGATCAGTCTAAAATTTTGCCATCTGGTAATGGGATAAAAAAAATATTGCCATGTCTATCTGGCTTGGGAATGGATCTTAAATAACCCTGAAATGGGTAGATCATTGTGTTATACAATGTGTTTAAATTGATATAGTAAAAAGAATCGACTTGACCATGTCATTTCTGTAGTTATAACCTGTGAGTTAATAGTTAAATTACAAATTGGTTATATTACAAATCTAAATGACAATCCAGAGTGTCTTAAAGTTAATACTGAACCAAGCTAGTTTAATGCAAGTTTCGAAATATCACTTATAATCTCCACACATACATGTATATCAGCAATGGTAAAAACTGTAACAAATGAATTCACAAATTTCCCAAAAAGGTCAAAGTTTTTATCCAAAATATCGTTTGCGAAAGAAGCTCTAAAATCTGTAAAATTAATGACTGTCACGCTCACAATTTCTTGAATTTCTATCTTTCCCAAATCTATTATTTGATAAGATCTGAAGATTGAATGTCACTTAATGCAAAGTATCTAGACTATTATTCTATGAAAGATTGCAAGTGCTGTATACTATGTAAGAGGGACGTTATCGGAAGTATGAAAATTATAGTCAGTCTGCATAGTCCGCACAGACTAAATAGATCTCAAACTTTTCACTTTTAGGTAATTTTCTGATTCTAGAATGTTTTCTCTATCTTAAAATATTTTCATTTTCCAAATACAACATCGGGTTGGTTCTGGTCATTTTCTTGAAATTTGATTTTATGGTCTTAATATAAAGTCCCTTTTAGTCCCTTTGAGGGTAAAACTTCACACTATTAGATCTATACCTCTGCCTGTTCTCTCCGTTGGTACGATGTGGCGTCGCTTGGAGCAGCAGACAACTCTCGTACAGGTTTGGTAAATGTATCATATTCATTGCCTGGTTCAGATGGGGGTGGCTCCTAATATAGGGGGAAAGGAAGAATATAATAGGAAAGGAAAGAAATGGTTACAAGCTAAAAGCAAGCTAACTACAAATTTACTCTTCCCCAAACAATACCTAGTATTTTTATTATGCTTATAAAGTGAGTTTTCAAAAATGTTGAATAGAAGCAAGGAAAGACAGACATTACAAAAATGCAAATTGATATTTTCTTTTTTGTGCCATATCAAAAATAAATGTCCTGTTTTCCTTACATTTACTTGCAGTGTTTGTAACTTCTTTGGAAATTGGAATTCCATAATTTTGCCTTTCAACTTGGGAAAGAGTTAATTACAAGACAAGTTTTTGTCACTAAGTGTATATTGACAGGTGATAAAATCTTAGTATAGAACAGTCCTACAATTTGATTGATTCAAGAAGATCCTTTCTGCATGATGGCTAAAGCATTAAAACCCATTACCACTCAGTGACGCCTTTTGACACTCCACAAACAAAGGCTTTGGATAACAGCATGAAAAATGAAGAATTTGATTGTCAAACAATGTCTCTACCAAAAAAAAGACCAAAAATTTTTAAATTTCATTCACTTGAAATTGTCATCAGCAACAACTTTGAATTTGGACAAAAGTCTAAAATTGTGCTGTTTGGTAATGGGTTAAAATTTAAGTTACTATAAAAATATTAGTGAAGATGTAGGTCGATGTAAGCAAGAAAATACACAAAACTGATAGCACTAAAAGGACATTTACATGACATAGAATACTAAATTACTATAAAGATTATTTTTGATAAACATGTAGTTTTCATGGCTACATTCCAAGGACAATATTATTTTCTATATATTGTGCATTTGTCTACAGGTAGGTATATGAAAAGTTAGAAAGCACAATCTATAGAAGTTACAGAAATACATGTACTGCATGTGAGCTACAATCTGGAAAAAAGGCCCTTGAAGCATTCAAGATGACAATGTTTCAAAACGAGACTGTGCCTAAGTGCAGTCTAATAAAAACCAATACTGCCATCTTCATTCAGAATCTACTAGAGAAGAGTATGGCATGATGAGTCTTGATGGACTATTTATGAATATATTTGCAAGCTGATCTGGATCTAGGTTTGGTACTAAAGTTGGTAGATCTATGGTACTAAATAGCAAATGGACCCTCTCTCCTAGTCTTGGCTGCTCACATTGTAGCTTTCAACAAAAGCCTTTTAACTCCAGCTCAGTACAAGTTGCAGTTACGAGGTTTTTGTTGTGACTATATGTAAGATTTGACAATTTGCTAATAATCTATTGAGCTAGAATATGATAGATAAAGAAGAGGATGACTATCAAATATGAGTAAGCTATAATGCTGCTTTTCAACCAAAAACTCGTAACTGCAGCTTAAAACAAGCTGCAGTTACAAGTTTTTTTTTGTAATGCGATGATAACCTGTCATCCTTACCTGTTGAGTGCCATCATTTCCATCTGGTACTGGGGAAGAACTAGGGGGTGGGGGCACCAGATCAGACGGTACCAACGGCACCTTTGTAGACCCTGCTGATTTTGTCTTCGGAATTCTTGTTGCCCTGTATCTGGAATATCAAATTAATGTCATTTTTGTTAGCCTTTCCTTAATACCAACTGGTTTTAATGAATCCAATCAAAAAAGCTTAAGGAAACATTTAATTTTTAGATAGGCTTTGCCTTGATTCATAAATATTTGTAGTTGTTACAGCAAAAGCAATGTACAAATAAACAATTTTGTAGAATTGTCAAAAATTCTTTGTTTATAAACAGTAAATCAAGGAATGTCAAAATGAAGAATTATCAAATATTCTATAATTTTATGGTTTGTTGAGGATTGTAAGAGTTTCTTGAAAGATTATCAAAGATTCTTAAGGTTAAGCAATGGCTTGTTGAGGATTGTTAGAGTTTCTTGAAAGATTTTCAAAGATTCTTAAGGTTTAGCAATGGCTTGTTGAGGATTGTCAGAGTGTCTTGATTGATTGTCAATGATTCTCAAGGTTTAGCAATGGTTTGTGAGGGATTGTCAGTTTCTTGAAAGACTATCAAAGATTCTCAATGTTTAGCAATGGTTTGTGAGGGATTGTCAGAGTTTCTTGAAAGATTATCAAAGATTCTCAAGGTTTAGCAATGGCTTGTCAGGGAGTTTGAGTTTGAGTTTATTGGGGTTTTACTCCGTTTTCAACTACCAGGGTCATATCGCGGCGGCTGGAGCACCTACACATGGATTCCTGTTGTTTCTCAAACCAGTACTACCACAACACCCTTACCAAGCCTCCAGCTGCTCACCTTCTTAGGTTAACGATTTCAAACCCATTGGTGGGTGACAATTTTGTCAGAAAGGGTATTAGCCACGGCTGGTTATCGAACCCGGGACCTTTCCATTGAGGGTCAGATGTGCTACCAACTGCGCTAAGGCCGCAGCCCGCTTGTCAGGGAATGTCAGAGTTTCTTGAAAGATAATCAATGATTCTTAAGGTTAAGCAATGGTTTGTTGAGGATTGTTAGAGTTTCTTGAAAGATTCTCAAAGATTCTCAAGGTTTATCAATGGTTTGTGAGGGATTGTCAGAGTTTCTTGAAAGATTATCAAGGTTTATCAATAATTTGTCATGAATTGTCAAGAGTTTCTCTATGCATTCTCAAAGATTCTCAAAGCTAAGCATTGATTCGTCACAGTTTGTCAGAGTTTCTTGAAAGATTCTCAAAGTTTAGCAATGATTTGTCACATATTGTCAGAAATTGTTGAAGGATTCTCAAAGAATCTCAAGGTTTAGCCATGATTAGTCAAGGATTGCCAGAGTTTCTCGTAGGATTAACAAAGATTCTCAAGGTTGAGCATTGGTTTGCCAGGAATTACGATAGTTTCTTGAAGGATTGACTGATTCAAAATTTTATCAATGGTTTGTCTGGGATTGTCAGAGTTTCTTGAAGAATTTACAAAGATTCTCGAGGCTAAGAAATGGTTTGTTGAGGATTGTCAGAGTTTCTTAACAGATTATCAAAGATTCTCAAGGTTAAGCAATGGTTTGTCAGAATTTCTTGAAGGATTATCAAAGATTCTAAAGTTTTATCAATGGTTTGTCGAGGATTATCAGAGTTTCTTGAAGGATTATCAAAGATTTTCAAGGTTTATCAATTGTTTGTCATGGATTGTCAGAGTTTCTTGAAGGATTATCAAAGATTCTCAAGGTTTATCAATGGTTTGTCATAGATTGTCAGAGCTTCTCAACAGATAATCAAAGATTCTCAAAGTTTATCAATGGATTGTCATGGATTATCAGAGTTTCTCGAAGGATTATCAAATATTCTCAAGGCTTAGCAATGGTTTGTCATAGATTGTGGAAGATTCTTAAAGAATTATCAAAGATTCTCAAAGTTTAGCAACTGTATGTCATGGATTGTCAGTGTTTCTTGAAGGATTTAAAAAGATTCTCAAGGTTTAGCAAAAGTTTGTCATGGATTTTTAGAGTTTTTTAATGATAATCAAGGACTCTTTAAGTTTATCAATAGCTTGTCGAGGATTGTCAGAGATTCTCAAAAGATTATCAAAGATTCTCAAGGTTTATCCATGATTTGTCATGGATTGTAAGAGTTTTTTGAAGGATTGACAAAGATTCTCAAGGTTAATCAATGGTTTTTTCATGGATTGTCAAAGTTTCTTAACCCTTTCCTGGTTCTAGAGATAAGCTAAAGTACAGCCCCTATTGTTCAGAGATAGACTAAAAACCAATACTTTACCATATAAGGAAACTTTACCTTTACTGGACCTAGCTGTTTATAGGTTTATTGGTTTTTGTTTATTTCGGGTCATTTTTAATAGGTGTGTTACAAAAGTAAAAAAATGAGCTGTTGTTTCACTTTTTTCAGTTTTATGCTATATAAAAACTTTGTAAAGAAAAAGATGCCCTTTCTCATGGTGGTATTTGTTTTCTTGTGTGATGTTCAGGTATGAAATAAAGAAGCTATAAATGTCACTTTAAAATTCATGATATTTAATTTTGTGTTTAATTTGATTTGGTTCAACAGGTGTTTGTAAAAACCTAGAAAAAGATAATTCATTAATTATTTTACACTTTTGTTGTGTATATAAATTTTTACAGAATTGAATGCGCTTTTATTTGGTGTAATTCTTTAACATATATATTGTACCGTTTATTTGTAATTAAGATTTAAAGTTGAATGAGTTTTCATTAGAATTGTGGAAATTATTTTCACTAAAAATTAATGTATTTTTTTTTCTTATTTCAGGTAAGAATGGAAAAGAACAGATGAAAAAAATGGGCTGAGTTTGTGAAATATCAGATTCAACATTTCTCCAATTCTCATTCAGTAACATAGCCGCGGGACAGTTAACCCTTTCCCAAACAAGGCCTGGTTTTGACGTCCCTAATAGAAAAGGCTTGGGAAAACATTGAAACAAAAGAAGAAACTGCTGATAACTAGCAGTTTCTCCTTTTGTCTCATTATTTTCTATGTCATATTTTACACAAATTCTATCTTTAATAACATCCATTTTTCGATTTCTGGCAGTTTCTGAAGAGAATCACCCTAAAATTTTGTTGTTTGGGAAAGGGTTAAAAGACAATCCCAAAACACAGCGGGAGTAGATGTTTATTTCAGCAGCAGATACAACTGAGCATTTTCTTATATAAAAGTATTTTGAAGTTCTAGAAGAATCTATAAGATCTACAGAAAATTTGAATTTTTTTTATTTTGTCCGAGGATTTAGCAAGGAATTTTGTAATGTTGAAGCCCAAGGCGTATTGCAGAGTTCATTTGCTGCCCCAAAACAGGAAAGCTGCGGCAAATATTGTTGGAAATGAAGAATTTGCTCATAACAAGCAATTTCTTCATTTTCCAAAATGTTTTCTACCCAGAGAGACCAGAAATGTAAAATTACATTCACATGAAAGTGTCATCTGTAACATCTTTGAATTTGGAATAGTCATAATTGTTGTCATTTGGTAATGGGTTATGGGGGTTCCACGTGCACACAGGGGCCTGTTTTTCACACATTTTTTTCTTGTTCAGAAAGACCACTGCATGGGTACACTTGAAAAAATAATTATGTTGAAGTCCAGGCTTCCAGGTCTCTGCCTAGATATGCGCCTGTTGTCTATAATTTGTCTCTGTCATGATAAATCCATTTCCACTCAATGACTTTTTGACTCCCCACAAGATCATAGCTTTGGAAAACCTCGTAGAAAATGACGAAAGTACTTGTGACAAGCAATTTCTTCATTTTCCACACTGTTTTCTACCCTTTTAGACAGAAATATGTAATGTTTTATTATCTTGAAATTGTCTCCTGCAACGTATTTCAATTTGGACAAGCCTAAAATCTTGTCATCTGGTAATGGGTTAAAGGGATTAACAAAGATTCTCAAAGTTTATCAATGGTTTGTCATGGATTGTCAGAGTTTCTTAACGATCTGGAACCATAATGGATTTCGGTTATTATCGCCGATGATCGGGTATTTACGGCATTCGGTTATTTCCGTGAAACGCACTTCGGAAAGATTCGATTTTGTTCTCACCTCGGTTTACTTTCTCGTAAATATTAATATATATCGGCCGTGTAAGCTATCTAAAGTGTATTTTTCTGCATAGATAGAGATAATTCTCGTATTTCTCGTTGTTAGTAGCATGAAAAATGCTTAAATATTTTCGTTCTGAACACTCTGGCGATTAAACGTATATTAGACGTACATTCATTCCATTAGAATAGGAAATACATGAAAACTACTTTTTCATGTTGTATTCTATAAATAGCAACAAAAAAGAAAGTGAAAGTACAGCGAAATAGGGAACGATTTTATCCAGTTAATCGTGACGTTATTTCGGACATACAATAGTAATTCGTTGGAGCTGTTATGAAATCTCGTAGCTACGGCTTATTTTTTATCGTAAAGTTACGGAAAAAAACTTAGGAAATTCTAATCTTAGCTGCGAACATGTTTTGTAAAACGCACTTACGCAAAAAATTTGAACTTCCGTTCAAATCTACGAAAATAATGTGCGTAATTTCGTTGATAAAACGGGGCCCAGATCACTGATAGAAATAACAGAAAAACACTAAGAGAAATGAAGAAATAACTGTTTCAATAGGCCTACAATTGTTATGATTTGGTTTTAAAGAGCAAAGCACTGATATATCCTTCTCTTAACAAGTCTGGTTTTGACGTCCATTGTAGAAATAATTTGAGAAAACATTGAAAGAAAAGAAGAGGTTGTTGATTATGTTGTTAAATATGTCCCTTTTCCTCAGTGTTTTCTGTTCTTTTGGACTGGTACATTTTTTTTTTTTTTTGGGGGGGGGGGGGGTTTGTATGCACCAATACACTTGATTGATTCAAGATCTATAAAATAAATGCTTAAGACCAGGATTTGATATAGTATCAATATTTTTTTATTATTATAGTCCAGTCACAATA
This sequence comes from Fragum sueziense, assembly GCA_963680895.1. Taxonomy (NCBI): domain Eukaryota; kingdom Metazoa; phylum Mollusca; class Bivalvia; order Cardiida; family Cardiidae; genus Fragum; species Fragum sueziense. The sequence goes on along the minus strand of OY804605.1, from coordinate 13,674,057 downwards.
TAATGACACATGTTTACAAATTTTACAGTAATAAACAAAAGGTAATCCTTTTTAATTTTCAGTTCAACGTTGCATGTCTTGGTTCAAATCTTGAAGGTGAAAGGGACATGCAAGATTCGAACCACCACACGAAAATTTACTGTAGTTATGACTTTGCTATTGCGTTTTTTGCAATGGTAAATTTTGTAAACATGTGCCATAATATCGTTAGCCCTTTCCCAAACAAGACCTGGTTTTGACGTCCCTAATGGAAAAGGCTTTGGAAAACATTGAAACAAAAGAAGAAACTGCTGATAACCAGCAGTTTCTCCTTTTGTCTCAATATTTTCTGTGCCATATTTTACACAAATCTTTTCTTTTATATCCATTTTGTCATTTGTGGCAGTTTTTGAGGTGGATCACCCTAAAATTTTGTTGTTTGGGAAAGGGTTAATTAAAGGACTATAGGTATGTAAAGACCCGGTAATCAAAGATACATGTTCGTGTAAGATTAGCTTAATTTGATTAAAAAAGGCGTTCTTATACAGTAGTACATGACACCAATTTCAACCCTCTTCCACCCCACGAGTCTTATATCACGGCGGGGAATCGCCTGACATAACATTTTCGATATTTTCCAACAATTCTGTCAAAAGATGACCGATTTGAAAAGAAGAATTTAAGCAGAGACAACGGGAACACTCCATGACTTTGCTGAATGCCAAGGATAATCTTTGAAAAATCAGCTAATATGAAAGTTATTGACGACCAACCAAAACTTAATCTGGTCGTCAATAACGTTTTTATCACTTGATTTGTAAAAGAGTTACCACCTATCTGACATCGGGCGTTTAACACTTTTTTCTGTTTCAAGCCGATTTCAAATTGATCAAGTATTTACAAAATTATTGACGATTTTCTGAAATTTAGTGTCACATGATTCCCCACCGATGTATATAATGCCCTTGTTTTGTTAACAATAATTTATGTAGTAACTACAGGGAAATCTGGCAATGAATATTTGATAAAAATAAGTTCTTTATATAAGTTACTATAAAAAATAATGTGTTGTTACATTTGACCTTACAATGAATATTTGATGGAATGGAATGACCTATTTTGGATAATTTTGTCCTTGTCTTATGCGCCCCTACTAAGTTTGAATTCATGAAAAAAACAAAATTTAACGGTAACTTTTTCCCATTCTTGTTTTATTTGCACAAGTATAAATTAGAGATAATTTTGGTGTAGGTCTCATACCCTGCCAGTCAATATTACAATCAAAGGACTGAAGGTCCTTAAAGTCGCCATGAGGATGATACCTAATATTTTGGAACTTTGAATATTTGTGATCAATGATTCAGAATTTGTGACAAGAATAACCCGATAGTATTGTTTACAGGCAAACAGATGATAAGAGATCACAAACGCTCACCCCAAGCACTTACTGATCTAAAAACAGCTGAATTACAAGCTCCTTTTGTTCAGGTTGCTGTTCAATTTCAGATGCTAAGCCTTTTCTATTTATTCAAGAGTTCTGTTTGGCAGATTCTAAGCAGAATCTGACTGATAGAATGTAGTTTTACAACACTTTTAACAGTATGTCATATTGTGATGGATGCAACACCTACACATCGATTTCCCCAAACTCCACACAGCGACAATGCCTTACATTATCACTGCAGGCATATAAATCACGTGACCATGGTGAATGTCACGTGATATCGTAAATTTATTTATATTTCTGAAATCATTTTTTAAATCCAATTATATATATTTTTTTTTTATTTCTTTTTTATTCATATCTGACACCCCATATGCTTAAAACATCACATAAAGCATGTTTACGTTTCTAAATAAAAATCAATATAAGAAAATCAATTACCTGAAATCTTGGTAACTCAAGCTGTGCCGGCAGAGATCTCCCCAATCTCATTTCAGGGGAGATAACTTCAAAGGAGATTGCGATTTCCCACCACTATTACCACATCCTCTCTAAGCATCCAGTGTTTTATTGCACTTAGGTTTATGATTATCAACAATTAACAAAACTGCGAAATCTTGGGGTGATACAATTTGAAAAGAGTTGCAGACGACAAAATATATATTAACCCTTTCCCAAACAACAACATTTAAGGGTGGTCCACTTCAAAATATGCTGCAGAAAGCAAAACAAAAGTTAATGCAGGTGCAATGGATGTACAATATAGCTCATAAAATATTGAGATACAAGAGCTGTCACTGTAAGATGACAATGCCCCCGACACCGCTTTGATTGTCAAAAGGTCAAGGTCATCCAGGGGTCAAGGTCATCAAAATATGTGCCTTCAAAAAGGTAATGTGCCAAGGAATGTTGTACAAAAATATGAAGTGAATATGTTAAGTAAAAAGGAAGTTATGGCCAATGTTAAAGTTTTTTTGCCAATGTTAAAGTTTTTGGACTTTGATCGTCACAAGGTCAAGGTCATCCAGGGGTCAAGGTCATCAAAGCATTTGTTGAGAAAGGAAAAAATCATTTGAATACAAGCAATAATGAAAGGGTAATCAAAGACTGCATGGAAAGTACACGTGCTTGACCTATGTTGATATACGAATTTGGTCATATGCAATGGTATACAGCACAGAGAGACATGTGGCACTCAAAGCCCGCCCACTAAAACATGAGTCTCGTGGGGCATTAGGCATCCACGAGGATCTATGAAAACATATTACCTTATTTAGGAAAACTCGTAATACGTCACCACATGAATAAACAAATTGCACGTGCGATCATGACATTTTATCGCGGTCAAAAAAATCCGATATCTTGACTGCAATGTTCAACGCGTAAACGCTTTCGATTGTGAAATGACCGTCAAGTTTGAGTTTATTGGGGTTTTACGCCGTTTTCAAGAAATGACCGTCAATGCATTATAGTGAAACACATTTTCAAACGATTTATGAGAAAACCAGGAAATCCTTTCATTTGGTCGTAGTTGACCTTTAAAATTCATAGAATCCTCGGCGTACTAATTTTACAACTCAAATTTACTTTTGACATCAAGATATCCATTTTGAAGTTTTCATAAGATTGTATTTATCTTCAAAAGGAAAAATATAAGTCAAAGTATTACATTAAACAAACAATAAAGCTGCTTTTTTAAACTGTCTGCACTACTTTTTGGTGTCATTGGGTCCGGTGCAAAGAGAAAGAGTAAATCCCAGAAAAAAGTAGTTCTTTGCCTAAAGCAGTATACAGACACCCTGTACACTAGATCACCATATACACCCTTCCAGCTAATCGCAATAAGTCTGCCATTTTGACAAATGGCGACTTAAAAATTACAGATCAAAGAAAAATGTTCATTTTTCTTAAACATGGAAAAATTTCAGTCGCAAAATCATAAACCTTATGTATAATCAAGTGTTTTTTTCTCAATTTTGTTTTTCATAGTTTTGTATTTAGCTTATTTATGTTACATACATATCTGTTGTAGCATACAAGCTGAAAAATGTCAGATATTATCATCTTCTGGGAAAAAAATATGAGATTTACGAAGTTGGTGCTTCCCCTTTTCCCGCCTTTTTTTGTAAAAGGGGGTCAATAACTAAAAAAATATATAAAATTCCAACATATCGGTAAAAATTGTTTCAAGTTTCATTTTACCTCCGTCTTATATCATAGAAATAATATGTAACAATACTTTTTGTATTTTCAAAAGTGTCTATTATGGTTCCAGATCGTTAAAGGGATTAACAAAGATTCTCAAAGTTTATCTATGGTTTGTCATGGATTGTCAGAGTTTCTTGAAGGATTATCAAATAATCTCAAAGTTTATCAATGGTTTGCCGAGGACTGTCAGAGTTTCTTAAAGGATTATCAAAGATTCTCAAAGTTTATCAATGGTTTATCATGGATTGTCAGAATTTCTCGAAGAATTGTCAAAGATTCTCAAGGTTTAGCAAAGGTCTCAAAGTTTATCAATGGTTTCACTTTGACATGAATTTTCAGGGTTTCTCAAAGGTTTATTAAAGATTCTCAAGGATTATCAATGGTTTGTCATAGATTGTTAGAGTTTCTCCAAGAATGATCAAAAATTCTCAAGGTTTATCAATAGTTTGACACAGATTGTCAGAGATTCTCAAAGGATTATCTAAGGTTCTCAAGGCTAAGCTATGTCTTGTCATGGATTGTCAGAGGTTCTGAAGGGATTATGAAAAGATTCTTTAGGTTTATCAATGGTATATCATGAATTGACAGAGTTTCTTGAGGGATTATAAAAGATTCTCAACGTTTAGCAATGGTTTGTCATAGATTGTCAGGGTTTCTTGAAGATTGTCAATGGTTTGTATAGCATTGTCAGAGTTTCTTGAAGGATTATCAAAGATTCTCAAGGTTTGTCAATGGTTTGTCATGTATTGTCAGAGTTTCCTGAAGGATTATCAAAGATTCTCAAGGTTTGTCAATGGTTTGTCAAGCATTGTCAGGGTTTCTTGAAGGATTATCAAAGATTCTCAAGGTTTGTCAATGGTTTGTCATGGATTGTCAGAGGTTCTGAAGGGATTATGAAAAGATTCTTTAGGTTTATCAATGGTATATCATGGATTGACAGAGTTTCTCGAAGGATTATCAAACAATCTCAAGGTTTATCGATGGTTGGTCGAGGATTGTCAGAGTTTCTCGAAGGATTATAAAAGATTCTCAAGGTTTGTCAATGGTTTGTCAAGGACTTTAAGAGTTTCTTGAAGGATTATCAAAGATTCTCAAGGTTTCACAATGGTTTCTTATGGATGGTCAGAGTTTCTCGAAGGATTATAAAAGATTCTCAAGGTTTGTCAATGGTTTGTCTAGCATTGTCAAAGTTTCTCAAAGGATTATCAAAGATTCTGAAGGTTTATCAATGGTTTGTCATGGATTGTCAGAGTTTTTTGAAGGATTATCAAAGATTCTCAAGGTTTGTCAATGGTTTGTATAGCATTGTCAGAGTTTCTTGAAGGATTATCAAATATTCTCAAGGTTTGTCAATGGTATTTCTAGCATTGTCAGAGTTTCTTGAAGGATTATCAAATATTCTCAAGGTTGGTTAATGGTTTGTCTAGGATTGTCAGAGTTTCTCAAGGATTATCAAATATTCTCAAGGTTTGTCAATGGTTTGTCTAGCATTGTCAGAGTTTCTTGAAGGATTATCAAAGATTCTCAAGGTTTGTCAATGGTGTGTCATGGATTGTCAGAGTTTCTTGAAGGATTATCAAAGATTCTAAAGGTTTGTCAATGGTTTGTCAAGCATTGTCAGAGTTTCTCGAAGGATTATCAAAGATTCTCAAAGTTTGTCAATGGTTTGTCTAGCATTGTCAGAGTTTCTTGAAGGATTATCAAAGATTCTCAAGATTTGGCAATGGTTTGTCTAGGATTGTCAGGGTTTCTTGAAGGATTATCAAAGATTCTCAAGGTTTATCAATGGTTTGTCTAGCATTGTCAGAGTTTCTTGAAGGATTATAAAAGATTCTCAAGGTCAGAGTTTCTTGAAGGATTATCAAAGATTCTCAAGGTTTATCAATGGTTTGTCTAGCATTGTCAGAGTTTCTTGAAGGATTATAAAAGATTCTCAAGGTCAGAGTTTCTTGAAGGATTATCAAAGATTCTCAAGGTTTCACAGTGGTTTGTCATGTATTGTCAGAGTTTCTTGAAGGATTATCAAGGATTCTCAAGGTTTCACAATGGTTTGTCATGTATTGTCAGAGTTTCTTGAAGGATTATCAAAGATTCTCAAGGTTTCACAATGGTTTGTCATGTATTGTCAGAGTTTCTTGAAGGATTATCAAAGATTCTCAAGGTTTGTCAATGGTTTGTCATGTATTGTCAGAGTTTCTTGAAGGATTATCAAAGATTCTCAAGGTTTGTCAATGGTTTGTCATGGATTGTCAGAGTTTCTTGAAGGATTATCAAAGATTCTCAAGGTTTGTCAATGGTTTGTCATGTATTGTCAGGGTTTCTTGAAGGATTATCAAAGATTCTCAAGGTTTGTCAATGGTTTGTCATGTATTGTCAGAGTTTCTCGAAGGATTATCAAAGATTCTCAAGGTTTATCAATGGTGTGTCATGGATTGTCAGAGTTTCTTGAAGGATTATCAAAGATTCTCAAGGTTTGTCAATAGTTTGTCTAGCATTGTCAGAGTTTCTTGAAGGATTATCAAAGATTCTCAAGGTTTAACAATGGTTTGTATAGCATTGTCAGAGTTTCTTGAAGGATTATAAAATATTCTCAAGGTTTGGCAAAGGTTTGTCTAGCATTGTCAGAGTTTCTTGAAGGATTATCAAATATTCTCAAGGTTTGTCAATGGTTTGTATAGCATTGTCAGGGTTTCTTGAAGGATTATCAAATATTCTCAAGGTTTGTCAATGGTTTGTCTAGCATTGTAAGTTTCTTGAAGGATTATAAAAGATTCTCAAGGTTTGGCAATGGTTTGTCAAGCATTGTCAGAGTTTCTTGAATGATTGTCAAAGATTCTCAAGGTTTAACAATGGTTTGTCATGTATTGTCAGGGTTTCTTGAAGGATTATCAAAGATTCTCAAGGATTATCAATGGTTTGTCATAGATTGTTAGAGTTTCTCGAAGAATGATCAAAAATTCTCAAGGTTTATCAATAGTTTGACACAGATTGTCAGAGATTCTCAAAGGATTATCTAAGGTTCTCAAGGCTAAGCTATGTCTTGTCATGGATTGTCAGAGGTTCTGAAGGGATTATGAAAAGATTCTTTAGGTTTATCAATGGTATATCATGAATTGACAGAGTTTCTTGAGGGATTATAAAAGATTCTCAACGTTTAGCAATGGTTTGTCATAGATTGTCAGGGTTTCTTGAAGATTGTCAATGGTTTGTATAGCATTGTCAGAGTTTCTTGAAGGATTATCAAAGATTCTCAAGGTTTGTCAATGGTTTGTCATGTATTGTCAGAGTTTCCTGAAGGATTATCAAAGATTCTCAAGGTTTGTCAATGGTTTGTCAAGCATTGTCAGGGTTTCTTGAAGGATTATCAAAGATTCTCAAGGTTTGTCAATGGTTTGTCATGGATTGTCAGAGGTTCTGAAGGGATTATGAAAAGATTCTTTAGGTTTATCAATGGTATATCATGGATTGACAGAGTTTCTCGAAGGATTATCAAACAATCTCAAGGTTTATCGATGGTTGGTCGAGGATTGTCAGAGTTTCTCGAAGGATTATAAAAGATTCTCAAGGTTTGTCAATGGTTTGTCAAGGACTTTAAGAGTTTCTTGAAGGATTATCAAAGATTCTCAAGGTTTCACAATGGTTTCTTATGGATGGTCAGAGTTTCTCGAAGGATTATAAAAGATTCTCAAGGTTTGTCAATGGTTTGTCTAGCATTGTCAAAGTTTCTCAAAGGATTATCAAAGATTCTGAAGGTTTATCAATGGTTTGTCATGGATTGTCAGAGTTTTTTGAAGGATTATCAAAGATTCTCAAGGTTTGTCAATGGTTTGTATAGCATTGTCAGAGTTTCTTGAAGGATTATCAAATATTCTCAAGGTTTGTCAATGGTATTTCTAGCATTGTCAGAGTTTCTTGAAGGATTATCAAATATTCTCAAGGTTGGTTAATGGTTTGTCTAGGATTGTCAGAGTTTCTCAAGGATTATCAAATATTCTCAAGGTTTGTCAATGGTTTGTCTAGCATTGTCAGAGTTTCTTGAAGGATTATCAAAGATTCTCAAGGTTTGTCAATGGTGTGTCATGGATTGTCAGAGTTTCTTGAAGGATTATCAAAGATTCTAAAGGTTTGTCAATGGTTTGTCAAGCATTGTCAGAGTTTCTCGAAGGATTATCAAAGATTCTCAAAGTTTGTCAATGGTTTGTCTAGCATTGTCAGAGTTTCTTGAAGGATTATCAAAGATTCTCAAGATTTGGCAATGGTTTGTCTAGGATTGTCAGGGTTTCTTGAAGGATTATCAAAGATTCTCAAGGTTTATCAATGGTTTGTCTAGCATTGTCAGAGTTTCTTGAAGGATTATAAAAGATTCTCAAGGTCAGAGTTTCTTGAAGGATTATCAAAGATTCTCAAGGTTTATCAATGGTTTGTCTAGCATTGTCAGAGTTTCTTGAAGGATTATAAAAGATTCTCAAGGTCAGAGTTTCTTGAAGGATTATCAAAGATTCTCAAGGTTTCACAGTGGTTTGTCATGTATTGTCAGAGTTTCTTGAAGGATTATCAAGGATTCTCAAGGTTTCACAATGGTTTGTCATGTATTGTCAGAGTTTCTTGAAGGATTATCAAAGATTCTCAAGGTTTCACAATGGTTTGTCATGTATTGTCAGAGTTTCTTGAAGGATTATCAAAGATTCTCAAGGTTTGTCAATGGTTTGTCATGTATTGTCAGAGTTTCTTGAAGGATTATCAAAGATTCTCAAGGTTTGTCAATGGTTTGTCATGGATTGTCAGAGTTTCTTGAAGGATTATCAAAGATTCTCAAGGTTTGTCAATGGTTTGTCATGTATTGTCAGGGTTTCTTGAAGGATTATCAAAGATTCTCAAGGTTTGTCAATGGTTTGTCATGTATTGTCAGAGTTTCTCGAAGGATTATCAAAGATTCTCAAGGTTTATCAATGGTGTGTCATGGATTGTCAGAGTTTCTTGAAGGATTATCAAAGATTCTCAAGGTTTGTCAATAGTTTGTCTAGCATTGTCAGAGTTTCTTGAAGGATTATCAAAGATTCTCAAGGTTTAACAATGGTTTGTATAGCATTGTCAGAGTTTCTTGAAGGATTATAAAATATTCTCAAGGTTTGGCAAAGGTTTGTCTAGCATTGTCAGAGTTTCTTGAAGGATTATCAAATATTCTCAAGGTTTGTCAATGGTTTGTATAGCATTGTCAGGGTTTCTTGAAGGATTATCAAATATTCTCAAGGTTTGTCAATGGTTTGTCTAGCATTGTAAGTTTCTTGAAGGATTATAAAAGATTCTCAAGGTTTGGCAATGGTTTGTCAAGCATTGTCAGAGTTTCTTGAATGATTGTCAAAGATTCTCAAGGTTTAACAATGGTTTGTCATGTATTGTCAGGGTTTCTTGAAGGATTATCAAAGATTCTCAAGGTTTGTCAATGGTTTGTCATGGACTGTCAGAGTTTTTCGAAGGATTATCAAAGATTCTCAAGGTTTATAAATGGTTTGTCATGGACTGTCAGAGTTTCTTGAAAGATTATCAAAGATTCTCAAGATTTAACAATGGTTTGTCATGTATTGTCAGGGTTTCTTGAAGGATTATCAAAGATTCTCAAGGTTTGTTAATGGTTTGTCATGGACTGTCAGAGTTTTTCGAAGGATTATCAAAGATTCTCAAGGTTTATCAATGGTGTGTCATGGATTGTCAGAGTTTCTCGAAGGATTATCAAAGATTCTCAAGGTCTGACAATGGTTTGTCATGGATTGTCAGAGTTTCTCAAAGGATTATCAAAGATTCTCAAGGTTTATCAATGGTTTGTATAGCATTGTCAGAGTTTCTTGAAGGATTATAAAATATTCTCAAGGTTTGGCAATGGTTTGTCTAGCATTGTCAGAGTTTCTTGAAGGATTATCAAATATTCTCAAGGTTTGTCAATGGTTTGTCATGTATTGTCAGGGTTTCTTGAAGGATTATCAAAGATTCTCAAGGTTTGTCAATGGTTTGTCATGGACTGTCAGAGTTTTTCGAAGGATTATCAAAGATTCTCAAGGTTTATCAATGGTGTGTCATGGATTGTCAGAGTTTCTCGAAGGATTATCAAAGATTCTCAAGGTCTGACAATGGTTTGTCATGGATTGTCAGAGTTTCTCAAAGGATTATCAAAGATTCTCAAGGTTTAACAATGGTTTGTCTAGCATTGTCTGGTTTCTCGAAGGATTATCAAAGATTCTCAAGGTTTGTCAATGGTTTGTCATGGATTGTCTGAGTTTCTCAAAGGATTATCAAAGATTCTGAAGGTTTGTCAATGGTTTGTCATGGATTGTCTGAGTTTCTCAAAGGATTAATAAAGATTCTCAAACTTTAGCCATGGTTTGTTGTGGACTGTCAGAGTTTCTTGAAGAATCATCAAAGCTCCTCAAGGTTAAGCAATGGTTTGTCATGAATAGTCTGATTTTCCCAAAGAGTTATCAAAGATTCTCATTATTTAGCTTTTGTCATGGATTGTAAGAGTTTCTTGAAGGATTATTAAAGATTCCCATGGTTTAGTAACAAATTGTCGAGTTTGTTGAAGGATTATTAAAGGTTCTCAAGGTTTAGCTATGGTTTGTTGAGGATTGTCAGAATTTTCAGAAGGATTATCAAAGATTCTCAAGGTTTGTCAATGGTTTGTCATGGATTGTCAGAGTTTCCTGAAGGATTATCAAAGATTCTCAAGGTTTATCAATGGTTTGTTGAGGATTGTCAGAATTTTCAGAAGGATTATCAAAGATTCTAAAGGTTTGTCAATGGTTTGTCATGGATTGTCAGAGTTTCTCAAAGGATTAACAAAGATTCTCAAGGTTAAGCAATGGTTGTCAAAGATTGCTCAAGATTCTTAAAGGATTATAAAAGATTCACAATGTTTAGCTATTGCTTATTGTGGTTGTCAGAGTTTCTTGAAGGATTATCAAAGATTGTCAAAGTTAAGCTATGTTTGCCGTGGATTGTAAGAGATAATCAAAGATTCTGAAAGTTTAGAAATGGTTTGTCATGGAATGTCACAGTTTCTCAAAGAATTATCAAGATAAGTTTGTCAGGATTGTTGCAGCTTCTCAAAGAATTATCAAAGACTCTCAAGGTTATGCAACCGTTTGTCGGGGTTTGTCAGAGTTTCTACTAGTTGTCAGAGTTTCTAGAAGGATTATTAAAGTTTCTAGAGGTTAAGGTACGGTTTGTCATGAATTGTCAAATTTTCTTGAGGGATTGTCAAAGATTCTCAAGGTTAAACAATCGATTGTCATGGATTGTCAGAGTTTCTCAAAGGTTTAATAAAGATTTCAGATTCTTTTAGGTTGTCAGAGAATTGTACATGAAAGTCGTTGGATAAAATTTTGTTTAAAATTTGATTCAGAATGAAGTGCTTATTTTTACCTTTACTTGGTGAGATACCCTTTGATATTTTTCCTGTACAATCAATACCGGGCTCTGAAATGATTCTTACCTTTTCCTGGTGAGAAACCCTCGAATATTTTTCTGTACAATCAATACTGGAGAATGATGAGCCATGATATAGTTGATCCTCACTTCTGTGTCTTTTAATAGCTTCAGTTCATCTTCAAAGGTGTAATCCTGCAAAAATAAAGACAAATTTAAAGTTTGTAACAGTTTGTACTAGATTATGAAAAAAGAGCAACTTGAGTCACAAAATGAGGGCCTAAGAAAAAGACATTTCCAAACTACTATGCTACAACGTGGCATGTCAATATGAAAATAGCATTTATCATACAATACCTGTGCCCAGCATCATGCATCACCTCAAAATTACAAATTGTTTGGAATTGTGTAGAGAGAGAAATATTGTGAAACTATTTTGAGGTGTTTGAGGTGTCAAAGCAGTAGTCATATACAAATTCAAAAGGCTAAAAAGAGAGTGTTGCAGGCCCGTCTTTTAACCTTTTCCCAAACAAGACCTGGTTTTGATGTCTCTATAAAAGAAGGCATGGGAAAATATTGAGACAAAAGAAGAAACTGCTGATAACCAGCAGTTTCTCCTTTTGTCTCAATATTTTCTGTGCCATATTTTACACAAATCGTATCTTTAATAACACCCATTTTGTCATTTGTGGCGGTTTTTGAAGTGGACTACCATAAAATTTTGCCATTTGGGAAAGGGTTAATTTGTATCATTTATTCTGTGCATGTTAACTCTTTCGCTGCCAAATTTCCTGGAATTATGCTATTTCCAGTGCCAATTTTTTTTTAAACTTCATAACAGGGCTTATCAGTTTATAATGTAGTAAAATCATAATTTGATGAATTCTAAGCTGAAACCATCAGGAATGATTGCACATAAACTATTTTGTTGAATAGCATACTTTTTATCAGGCAGTTTGATCAGATGACCCTGACCTTGACTTTGAATGACCTAATTAAGCTATTGTTTTGAAGTCGCCAAAAGGCGACATTGGCAGTCTCCTAATAGGTCGCTTATCAGCGCCATTGGCAGCGAAAGAGTTAAGCACTGTTACATAACAGATCAATCACGCAAAGGTATTTTTTTGCCTTACATAGAAGACAGATACACAAATAGCCGGTCATGGCAAAGACTGTACCACATATGATATAACTATCTATCCAAGGGTATCAAAAATAAAATCCTCTACAAATTTTCAACTTACATCTGGTGTATGGTAGAACATGTTAATCCTGAATTCTGGATGTTTGGTTGAAAAATATCCTCCAAAAACTGCATCTTCAATGATTTCTTCATCAGATATCACAAAATTGTCAAGGGCCTGATAAATATACAAATACAAAGCTATTATACTCTTTGATGAGATACACAAAAATATATGTTATGCTGAGCAACAGATAAGAGGGAGTGAAACCATTCTGAATTTGTTCTTTCAAATCCAAACTGTATGTTTTGGGTACTCATTGGAATCGTCTCTCTGAAAACAATTCCAATGAGTCCCCACAACATAGGACTTGATGGACAACAAAGAATGTTAAGTGCTTTTAAATACTTTCACCCACTCATTTCTGTAGCCCTGAAAAGTATAAGACTTCAAAAGATACACAAAAAGATGTAATGCATTTGTAAAACACAATAATTTATTGCTCCAATGTTTTGTAATAAGTTGATAACAAGTTTGGTCAGGAACAAAGATAGGCAGACAGACAACAATGGGCCTCAGGTTTTTTTGATACAGCTTCACAAAAATCAAAAAGTGTGTTAACAATCACAAAAATCTAAATGTTGTTTATATCAAAGATCTCTTGCTTAACCCATTTTCAACAACAGAACTCTAGACTGGTCCAAATTTTAAATGAGTTAAAGACAACCAAATAAATGTAAAAAGAAAACCTGAAATTCCAAATGATATGATTTCTTTCTTTAGAGAAAAAAAGCATCTTTGTAATAATAAACATGTTTAATAAATGAAAATCTATTGAGAACATCAAATCACAAGTTTTTTAGGGAAGAAGGCAGTTAAAAGACTGATAAACCACTAGTATTGCACAACTAGACAAGTCCTGGATTGAAACCTAGCCTTTTCTCCTTCATATTTCCTTTGCTCTATTGTGTACAAATCTAATCTGTAAACATAAGTTTTGTCATCTGGATTCTGGAATAGCTTGAAAATTGCAGCAGACTAAAATTTTACTATTTTGGAAAGGCAAATAAGAACTAGATTGATTTTAAACAATCTACTTACCTTTAATGACCAAATACTGTTGACTACATGATGTCTGTAGTTCCGTTTCAAGCTGAGGGGCGTGTCATACATGGTGAGGCCAATCAGACTTGGGCATGTCGCGAGATTCTGCAGGTTCTCGTATTTACCGAGCGGGTTATCGTGGAGGTATATAAACTTGAGCTGACGAAATCCTGACCAAAATGCGATACCGGGTAACACTGTGAGCTGTTGAAAAAAAAAAAAAAATTAACCCATTACCAAACGACAAAATGTTAAGCCTGTCCAAATTGTAAGAAGTTGCAGACGACAATTTCAATGTGATGAAATTAGATTTTTTTTCATAAATTTTGGGGTAGAAAACAGTGTGGGAAATGAAGAAATTGCTTGTTACAAGCAATTTCTTCATTTTCCATGAAGCTTTACGAAAGCCCTTATCTTACTGGGCGTCAAAGGCATCACTGTGAGTTGATGGGTTAAGGTTATTGCACAACTGAAACATTTGCTGAACAAGTACAACAATCACATGTATATATGAGCCATGATCTGGAAAAACATCCTTTATTGCATTTAAGAACAACCTGGATCCAGACCAGCCTGTGCATATGCACAGTCTGATCAGGATCCATGCTTTCCTCAAAAATTTTCCTTGTGATTTGTAGCAACTACAAGAGAGCAGCACCGATCCTGATAAGGCTGCTCTTAGGTACATGCTGACCAGGAAACATGGTAGTCCTAATAACTATAAGAGACATTTTTCCAGATCCCGGCTCATATCTATAGATCTGACACTGTCCCAACTCAAAAATGTTAAAAAGCTGTTACATAATTGTTAATAACTAGTATTTTCTCCTCACAATAATTCCAAGCTATAATGTAGAAGATTGGCATCTTTCCTAACATTCATTTTGACTTTTGCAGTAGCCTTCAAATTTAGACATGTCAAAAGAGATTTTTTTTCTTCGAAGAATAGAAGAGGATACTGATAGTAAATTGAAGTAAAAATCCTGTAATAGAGATTCACATGACAGCATTTTTAAAGTGATGACGTAATCATTCGGCAGCAGAAAGTGGGGAAAAAATTTTGTTCAAAACTTATCCCTATAAATCCGATATTGCCAAACGCCCACATCAACTGAAAAATTCCGACATCGTATGAATCTCAAAATGGCCACGGTAAAGGTACATTCTACCTTTATGTTCTTTTTGTATTAGAATGCTTCATAGTTTTTATTTTGATTTTATTCAGTTAACCACTTTTAATTAGCAATATCAGTGAAAGTTGAATGCAGAGGTAAAAGAATTAGATTACCTGATTCATGCATTACATTTAAGTGATAAGGGCTTATTTCCTCACCTGGTTACTATGTAGATCCAGTTTCACAAGCTGCCTACAAGCTGCCAGGCCATCAATTTTGGTCAAAAAGTTGTTATTCAAGATACAAATCCGCAAATTTATACAGTAGCTCAGGTCTCCAATTTTCCGTAAATGTACACCACAAAGTCTCACAAGCTTCAGTTGAGTTACGTCCTTAATCTGTCGACCAAATGCATCCGGATTGTTATTTTTACAATTCTGTAACAAATACTCTTGAGTCGGTGTTCGAAGAAGTCCCTGTGTCTCCGCTAGACGTATTGTCTCCTCTTCACGTTGTTTGTAATATTTGTCGAGTGCGCCAACGTTGGTCGACTCTCGTTGTGTCTCGTGAAGACGTTGAAACTTCGTCCAATCTGGTATGCTGACCATTTTGGATGGTAAGTTAAGCTTCGAGTATTTGTCCCTTTTTTCTTGTATTTGGTATCTTCTCACATTGTGATCTGTAAAATAAACAAAATTTGTTTGAATTATGAACCATTTGTACAGCCCAACCGTGGTCTCTTAACCCTTTCCCAAACAAAACCGGCTTTTGATGTCCCGAGTAGACATGGTTTTGGAAAATATTGAAACAAAAGAAGAAACTGCTGATAACTTGCAGTTTCTCTTTTTGTCTCAATATTTTCTGTGCCACTTTTTACACAAATACTATCTTTAATAACTCCCATTTTGTCATTTTTTTACAGTTTTTGAAGTAGATCACCATAAAATTTTGTCATTAGGGAAACGGTTAAACCCTTATACATATTGCAAATGATTGACTGAATAGCGCTTTAAGTCTCTTTCAACTGCTATAGTCAAATCATGGCGACTGGAGCATCTAAACGGAGATTTTGTTTCCTAACCTCAAGCTGCATGCCAACATCACAGGGATTTTTAGCTTTTTTTGTTTCATTGAATATAATGACTATTATTAACTGTACATGTAGTATCAATCATGAAAAGGATAAAGACTATTTCAATGAACCAAGACAGGAATCAAAATGGATTTAAAGTCTCAGATTAAATCCTAATACTTTAAGTGTTAAATTAGCACACTTTTTATCAACTTAGATAATTATAATAAGTGGTTCGATTATTTTTTATTCAACTAAAAGTACATCCTATTTTAAGAATCTTTCATTATTCAAACTTAAACATAACCCTGACCTCCCAAGTATCTCCTATATGGTTTTGATTATATCCTCTTTCAAGATTATAGTTTCCAAAACTACAGAGAGAAATGAATAACATGAAAAATCAGCCATCTCTCCTATTCTCTCATTATATTCTGTGCTATGAAAGATTCTCTAACATTCAACAAGAGTGCCATCGTCACAATATACGCCGCCACTTATAAAACTTGAGACAAAAAAATGACATTGACAAGGATTTATAAATATTCACTGAAAAACCTTTAAAAAATTGTGTTCACAAAAAGGTTTTTATAAATATCCAGTGAAAAACCTGGAAGGAATTGCATTCACGAGGCTGAAATATCATTAAGCCCCAGAGACTAAGATTGAAGGGGGCATAATTCTGGCAAAAATCAATGAACCATGAAATCCTTCCTTCATGCACATCTACCAATTGAGGTGATAACATCCACCAAGTTTCATTAAGATCCAGCCAGAAACTTAGGAGGAGTTGTGTTGACAAGCCTGCAATTTCAATAAGCCCCAGAGACTAAGTTTTTAAGGGGCATAACTCAAGCAAAAATCAACGAACCATAAAATCCTTCCTTCATGCACATCTACCAATTGAGGTGATAACATTGACCAAGTTTCAAGAAGATCCAGCCAGAAACTTAGGAGGAGTTGCGTTGACAAGGCTGCAATTTCAATAAGCCCCAGAGACTAAGTTTTTAAGGGGCGTAACTCAGGCAAAAATCGACGAACCATAAAATCCTTCCTTCATGCACATCTACCAATTGAGGTGATAACATCCACCAAGTTTCAAGAAGATCCAGCCAGAAACTTAGGAGGAGTTGCGTTGACAAGGCTGCAATTTCAATAAGCCCCAGAGACTAAGTTTTTAAGGGGCGTAACTCAGGCAAAAATCGACGAACCATAAAATCCTTCCTTCATGCACATCTACCAATTGAGGTGATAACATTGACCAAGTTTCAAGAAGATCCAGCCAGAAACTTAGGAGGAGTTGCGTTGACAAGGCTGCAATTTCAATAAGCCCCAGAGACTAAGTTTTTAAGGGGCATAACTCAGGCAAAAATCAACGAACCATAAAATCCTTCCTTCATGCACATCTACCAATTGAGGTGATAACATTGACCAAGTTTCAAGAAGATCCAGCCAGAAACTTAGGAGGAGTTGCGTTGACAAGAAAAGTGGACGTACGTACGGACGGACGGACGGATGGACGGATGGACGGACGGACGGACGGACGGACAGACGGAGAAGATGACGCCAATATACGTCCGCCTCCGGCGGCGTATAAAAATAATTGATAGATATTTTTGTATTACTTACCTAAACACATAGCCATAGAAAAAATCAATGTTATTCCTTGGGCTACATTAACCCGTTAACACTCTTTTGACAAGACAAAGGCTTTGGAATACATTGTGAAAAATGAAGAAATTGCTTGTGACAAGCAATTTCTTCATTTCCCACAATGATTTCTATTGTTCACTAAAAATCATCATCTACAACATCTTTTAATTTTGAGAAGTCTAAATCTTTGCTGTCTGATAATGGCTAAAAGTGGTATTACCACTTACATTTCTATTCAAAATCATACAAAAAAAGGAGATCATCCATAATCAAAAGATATTTTCTTATCACCTGACACTTACCATTTAAAGAGAGAAAAATCGATGATATCCTAAATGAACTACAATCCCAAGTAACACTATCTTTTTTAATGCTAATGGATCTTTGGTCCGATATTGACAGTTTATTCCTCCATTCTATACATATTGATTAAAAAACGGCTGTTCAATAGAATATTTAAGCACAATTAAGGTAGACTTAGCAGTTTATAGCATTAAACCTTTACCAATATAAGCAAAATGGTAGCGAAATACTTTTCATTATTCTTTTGCAGGCTCGACATTAGCGTTATCATACAAACCATTTACTTTTCATTGGCACAAATGCTTATATGGACAGAGTAAATCAGCTGGTCACAAAAAAGTGCATTATTATTCAAATAATCATATTTTAGAGTTGCTACCTGTTTTAAAGAAATACATTTAGAATTCTGTCCTTGTTCAGAATCTTAACTTACATGTAATTCAAAGATGGTCAAAGAGAGTGATCATTTGAGAAATTTAAGTTTTGTAACTAGTTTTGCGAACTTTTTCTCTAGAACTGACAAGCGGTATTTATGCTTTTTGTGCTAAAGTATTCTAATAAATTTCTTGGCCTGATCGACAATTCTTTGAAACTCAATTTTTTCCCCTCATCATTAAGCATAAATAATTGCTACTTAGTCTACACTTTAAGACACTTCCAAAGCAACACTTACATTTTTCATCATAACTAAATAAATAATGCAGTATATTTTATGAAATTTTCAGCAAATATCAATCAATTACGTTTACATGTTTTCCGTAAGATTCAAGAAAATTGACTGATCCGAACATAAGAAATATTTAGGTTTTTCACTAAGACTCAAATATAAAAAGTCACAAAACCCCAGGCAATTGCAGAATTCAATAGCATCAAAGCAGCGTCACCAAATCATGCTCAAATCTCATATCACTGCTTCATAAGATTTGATAACATGCTTTCATGTGCGATGCAATACTAGAATTCAGTCGAACCTATTTTGTTTAATGTTTTCTACGTGTCAGCATTGCACAAAATCATTGAATTTGTAACCAGACATTAGTTTTTCGCCCTTTTGCCCCAAGAAATTTCCAACAACTGCAACAGGAACTTAATAGGGACGAGTTCAGAATGATCCCGCAAAGATTCACAATCGATTATGCTTTATCAATGAGAAGGGTGTGTCTTCGTGTCATTTAGGTTCATGACGGACACACAGAATGTCAGCATAATGTCATAAACTTTACTGCTGTTACATTAATAACAGGCCCGTAGGAACAGTGGGGGCTAGGGGGGGGGGCCTAGCCTCCCTAATGTTGCCCAAAATGCCAAATTTTCCTCATTTTACACTGAAAATGTAGGGAAAATCCAATTTAGCCTCGCAATAGCCAGACACAGGGGCTTCAGCCACCCCAATATGAAATTGCTTCCGACAGGCCTTAATAACATGAATTTACGTTATCAGCTCGCACAGCTTTTTTGCGACTTTTTGTTTTCAAGTCATATTACATGCACTGCAAATTTAATAATTTCTACTCAATGTTTCTTTATGAAAATTACAGATATTATGCAATTGTGAATGAATTAAATTTGTTGAAAATTTGATAAAGAATGGTTTGTTAAATATCAAGTTATTACCAAAAAGGTAAGTGTTGCGTTTGAAGTGCCTTCAAGTGTATATTATAGATAAAAGGTTTTTATTTGCTTAAAGAACAAAACTTTATATGTAACATGAAGTTGAATGAAAGCATTTTAAGGCAATAAACATTAAATTCAGAATAAATGGTCTTAGAGGTTCATTGATCATATTTCTATTTTATATTCAAACAAGTATCTGGTGTTGTATGCAACACATAAAGTCCCCTACCGGCTTCACATTGACTCAATATGGTAATCAATAATAGATTAAGATGAACAAGTCATCAAAATAATTGTCAAACATATGAAATGTTATGCCCAACTGGAGGTGATTAATACTGCTGCATCACCACCCTGACTAACATGGCTTATATTTTTTTTTACATTTTAAAACAGGTTTCATCAAGATAGCTTGCTTAGTTATTAAGTTATTGCAGGATCCATTTTTTGCCATATTTTCACTATTTCCGTTACCATAGCGACCACACTTTTCGTCAAATAACAAAGATAAAATGATGTGCATAATCTACACATTGCCATCTAGTCATATACCAAGTCTCATCAAATTAGCTTGCTTACTTATTAACTTATCGCAGGATCCAATATTTTTTGCCATATTTTCACTATTTCCGTAACCATAGCAACAACAATTTTAGTCTAAAAACAAAAATAAAATGATGTGCATAATCTACACATTGCCATATAGTCATATACCAAGTCTCATCAAACTAGCTTGCTTAGTTATTATCTTATCGCAGGATCCCATTTTTGGCCATATTTTCACTATTTCTGTAACCATAGCAACCTCAATTTAAGTCGAAAAACAAAAATAAAATGATGTGCATAATCTACACATTGCCATCTAGTCATATACCAACTTTCATCAAAAACGCTTGCTTAGTTATTAAGTTATCGCGGGATCCAGATTTGAGCGGACAGACGGACGGACGAACAGACGGACGGACGGACGGACAGACAGACAGACGTACGGATGGACGGACGGACAGACGGAGGGCAAACCTATAGTCCCCTCCGGTGTGAACACCGGTAGGGGACTAATAAGTTTTGGGCATTCAAGACCAACACCTAATTCTTTTCCAAAATGTTTCATACAGGCTAATTTTCCATGGCTAACATAAATGTAAATAACCTCATTTTCAAATGATCTTATCCATTTAAAGGTACTTTTTGCCTCAGAATAAGGTTGTATTAAGATCAATAATTTGATAATAAAGTGCCAAGAGTCAATACACTCTAGATCCTATTCATGTTCAGTAAAAATATTGTCATTTTGACAATTGAGTTATAATGATTACAGATTTAAATATCTGTGCTTTTCTATATTTGACTTTGAGTATAAGCTATCAGTAAAATCTTGGCTATGAGATAGTTACCCAAATACCACATGACACTTTTTGGCACTCTACAAGAAAAAAACTTTAGAAAACATGGTGGAAAATGAAGACATTGCTTGTCAAAACAAGAGCTGTCCGAAGACAGCGTGCTCGACTTTCTAAGTTGCTTAGTATAAAGGGGGCATAACTCCGAATATAGTGGAGCCAGGGTCATGGGCCCTGGTAGTAAGGTAGGGGGTGTGATGGTGAATAAGTATTCCAAGTTTGGGTTGAATCCCTTTGATAGTATGGAAGTCATTGATGTTTGACAAAACTTTAACCTTTGTTGCAACGCCGACGCCAACGCCCGGGTGACAGTATAAGCTCTCATTTTCTTCGAAAAGTCGAGCTAAAAATGAAAACAAAAATGATTCTATTGTTGAAATTGTGCAACATTTTTGAATATGGAACAGTCTAAAATTTTGCCGTCTGGTAATGGGTTAGTTTATTCAGTTCTTGTCATAATATCAAGAACACATCAAACATTAATTTTGTCAACACAAGGGAATAAGATACAAGATAGGAGTATTCCAAATGTAACATTATGTGGCGGGGAATTTCCCAAAGCTAATTATCTTTTAATCATGTAGTGGTTTGTTTATTCATACAGATATTTTACCAAAATAATACAGTTCTTTGATTTAAGTACATATTTCTTTCTGAGATGACATTAAAGGCTTTTTAATTGTACTGCAGTTATTGCAATCAACCATAAAAGTAAAAAAAAAAAAAAATAAAAAAATAAACAAAGTTTACACACCATGAATTAGTTATGTACATTGTACATGTAATTTGTTTTGGCAATCCTTCAAAAGACCTTGTAGTATGACAATACAGTTTTTTCTTTAACAAATGAAAAATAAACAATTATAATCCCTATAGACAAGAGAATTATATTTGCATTTTGTCAGTTAATTTGAAAATGCTGTAACTAAAGTTTAAACAAGCTGTATTTACTGTATTTTTAACATGACAAAGAAATTTTGTCTTCAATTGACAGTCTAACATTGTATAATTATCCCTTTCCCAAATGACAAAAGTTAATGTTGTTCCGATTTGAAAGCAGCTACAGATATTAACAAATTAGATATTGAGAAAAAAAGGGTTTGTGTAAACTATGATATAGAAAATATTGGAGCAAAAGGAGAAAATGCTGGTTGTCAGCATTTTCTTCTTTTGCTTTAATGTTTTCCTAAGCATTTATTATTAGGGATGTGAAAACAAGGTCATGTTTGGTAGATGGATATCAAGATTTAGCTGTCGCACATGGTATTGCGGCACTAAAATGTAACGTCAAACTAGCGGAAGCAAATTGCGTAACGTTAAGTTTTTGCGTAGACGGTTGTGTTGTGCTTTTAATGTTTATTCTTTATATAATCTAAACTGATTTATAAAGTTTAAGACAGGACCATGTTTTAAGAAATACCCCCACTGTTTCAATCTGTTGTCTTTCTATAGCTTTTCCGCCATTTTAATTCGTTCTTTTTTCATCTTAAAAATGTTCAAATTAGATAATTTCAGGATTACGTCAAATAAAAAAAGTTTATGTTCATAAATTTTTTGTCCACACGAACAAATTTGAATATCTCTTACACATTTTGTTATTTTGCATTGAAATTTTGAAAGAAATATGACATTATTTTTCAATTCAAAGGAAGATTATTTAATAACTACAAGTTATCTCAATATCAAAAGCAGCATGCGCAACAACACAAAGTGGAGATTCATTGTGGCAAGTTTGATTGAATTTCAATTAAAACTGTAGGAGATGCCAACAAGTGACAAGAAATTACTAACCAACAGACAGATGGATGGACAGATATGGATGACCTGGGCCATTACATTTGGCAGGGCTAGAATTTGTCTTGTTTTCCCATGATTTATTTCGCTTGCGCAAAAAATCTTGTTGCAGAAAAAATAACTGACAATTTGAGAAAAGATCGACTTTTTAGTTTAAAGGGGGGGCTAGCTAGGCTGTCGAAAAAGCAAGTGGCACAATAATTACAAACCAGAAATAACGTATGCAATTACCAACCTGAAGGGGTAGATAATTTGATATGTCCATTGTAAGCACTCATCGAGCTTTATTAAGTATTAAAATCCAAGTCAATGAATATAGTGTGTCCCGTTTTTATTGTCCTTGTTTTTGTTTTGTAACGGCTACATATGCCCAACCTTCAAAAATCAATTACGTCAGAAATATGACATCTGTGCTCAGCGAGATTCAACACACCATACAACCGGCTGCATGGAAAGTTTGCGAAGACAGATTCGGCATCTGATGTCATGTGCAAGGTATGTCAAATGAATTTACTTTTATAAATAAACGAAAGGATCTTTGGTATTCTATAGTTGATAAATATGCGTATAAATGTTCAGTGCTTGTACAAAATAAACCCTCCACGTATCCCTCGCAAATAAGATCACAGCCATGGACACACACGGTTTTACGGTGTGTTGATACCGCGGAGGTCGTGTCTCCTTGACCTTGACCTTGTCTCGTTTTGAAGTAAAAATAGAATGTGTAAACACGCTTGTGACAATGACAATGACAATGACAAATTTTTTATTAGCAATACAAGGCCACCGGCCCAAAATACCAATACGTAGTACAATAATATTAAGAGTCAACAGTCAAACGTAGAAATATAAACTTTTAAAATCATGACAATGTATTTTCATGTAGTTGTCAATCGTGTAAATAATATTTTTGCAATGCAATACATGTAGGAAACAATAGTCATCATATTTTGGATTTGTATGCGTTTCTTTAACCACGTTCAAGAGTGTCGTAACTATAACCTTTTACAGTTGTTTTTACGACAATCTTAAACCTAGTAGACGGTTTGTTATCAGTATTCATATTATAATAGAAAATAATTGTGTATGGTTAATTAATATTAACATTTATAAATATATCTATCCACATGTTTAAGTCATTTCGATTCAAATTTCTGTATGTTGGAATAATCATGTTATAAAATAATTGTATAAATCTTGAATAGGCTGCTAAACATCGGCATTATTGCTCTGTCTTAAGGTAAATGCAAAATACAAGTATTTCGCGAGTGCAAATATACTGTCCCTTCTCTGATCAGTCATTATTTTGACAAACATATTCACATTGGCATTGTCACTTTTCCAATCTGCTTGAAAATATTGCTCTCGTAATGTATCGTACATTGGACAAAACAGAAGAAAGTGTATCTCGTCCTCGATTACCATTTCACCACCATTCGCACAGTATTCACAGTATCTCATGTCTCTTTCTACTCCAAGATGTCTGCCCTTTTCAATCATAAGGTTATGCCCAGAACAACGGAAATTCGAAATAGCTCGCTTGTAAGCGTAAGGCATTGTTAAATATAGATACTTTTCTGGATTAAGCGCAGTCTTGTACACACAGTAGTTCATAGCTTTTGGGGAAGTATTTATATCTGTTATTAATGTTTGCTTTGCGCAGTCTATTAATCTGTTTTTAAAACTATGCATGAATACATTTGTGTTACCAACTTCATTCGCTAGCCACGCATACCCAAAACCATACTGGAACAACAATTGTTTGATATGAGTTGCCCATGTTACTTGTCCTGTATCGTCCATTCTGCGCAACATCAAGTAACACTGTTTGGGATATCGATTAGGTGTCATACTAAGGAGCTTTAACCAATATCTAATACATGACAGTTTATAATTTGTAGACAATGGCAATCGTCCACACTCACATGGAGCCAAAAAGTTTGCGACTTTACCGTTTAATAATGAAAGTCTTTTGCAGAATTCGACCTGAACCTTTTCGATTTCATCACACTCTTTGTATCCCCACAGGACAGACGAGTACAAAAGTATTGGTTTTATCATGGCGTCAAACAATTTAAATGCATCAGTTGGATCAAAATACCCAAAGTGTTTTTGGTAGCATAATATGGTATTAAAAGCTTTTCTAGCCTGTGTACATGACATAGTAATTGTTTTAGACCACGATAACTGAGAAGAAAAATATACACCAAGATATTTGTAATATGGAACAACTTCAATCGGCATACCTTTAAAGTACCATTTTTCGCCGTTTCTTAAAGGCCCACCTTTTCTGAACACTATTATTTTGGATTTATCCAAATTAAGTTTCATTCCGGAATTATCGCAGAATCTTTCAACAGCATTTATCTTGTGTTGTAGATTGATTACAGTGTCTGTGAATGTTGAAACGTCATCCGCGAACATAAGAGCGTGTAAGTCTTCGATTTCCTGGAATATGAAAATACCATATCTAGTTGAAGATCTGATATATGTGATTAACTCGTCTATAAATAGGAGAAAAATTGTCGTTGACGTCACGCAGCCTTGCTTTGTTCCGATCTCGCATTTGAAGAAATTTGTTAAGCCATCGTTTACGTTCACACATGACTTAAGCTGGCTATACATGGTTTTTAATATACCTAATAGTTTGCTATTTCTGTTGATTCCATTCTCACAAGGCCGTGCCATAACTGTTTATGTTCACACGAATCAAATGCTTTAAGGAAGTCAATGAAAAACACATAGAAACGTCCATTTTGATTTGTTAGATACTTCTGTATGACAGCGTTTAGACTGAATATATTGTCTATCGTAGAATAATTGGCTCTAAAACCGGCCTGCGATTCGTCTATCACGTTATTTACTTCAGTCCAATGTGTTAAATGGTTACTCACAATTTTCATGAATATCTTGCTTAAGCTATTTACAACGGATATCGCTCTATAGTTATTTGGTTCGTCTTTTGCGCCCTTTTTATGCACTGGCGTAATTAGACTTAAACACCATTCTTCAGGAATAGCGCCGGACGATAGAACACTATTGAAAAGTTTATTCAGGTATGATATCGTGATATTGATTGTCGATTTATACATATCGATACATGTTCCATCGACACCAGGAGCACTTGCACTTTTCAAACTTTTCAGGCTCATCATGATCTCATTATTTGATATTACGTCATCTAATGTATTTTGTTCGTACAAATTGACGTCATCGTGTTCATTTTCATCCAATTCATCACCATCACTTTCATTAGGCTTTGCAAATAAAGTAGCAAAATACTCAAACCATTTATCACTTGCTATACCACAATTATTGTTTTTTCTTTGTGTATTCTTATTCACTGATTTAATGCAATTCCAAAATGCCTTTGGATTCTTTCTATTGTCTAGCAACGTGTCTCTTCTTTGTCGTTCGAGATTAAGTCTTTTAGCTCGGCATAAGTTTTTAAAGGCTCTTTTACTATCAATATAGTTATTTAAGTCTTGGGTAGAGAGCGTTATACGATACTTTCTCAGTCTAGAGTATTTGTCATACTTCGCATTTTTACAATCTAAATCCCACCACTGTGGTTGTATTGTAACGTTGTGTATTTGCTGTTTACGTTTTTGCTTGATTTCCATACGTTCACCGGCTTTCTGATATAGTTTTATGAAATCACTTTGACTTGACAGTATATTTTCATCATTTATGGTTCGCTCAAAATCGACGAATAAATGCTCAAATATTTGTAGGAAAGACTGTCCTTCACTCTCTTTCCATTTAAACTTCTTTCTTGGAGTTAAATTTGCGTCCAGTGTGTTTGCACCAACTGCTGGGTATACCATGTTATCTGGTAGCGTTAAACAACAAACGATAGGAAAGTGATCAGAAATATCGAGATCATCAACGTAAAAGTCTGCTATATCTTTGTAAATAATGGAGGATACAATGAAATAGTCTACTGTGCTACTACCGCCGTTGGCAGTGCACGTAAAATTGCCGTTAACGTCACTGAATCGACCGTTTAATATACGCATACGTTTTGTACAGCACATATCAATCAGCGTACGACCAAACTTGTTACATTCCCTATCTTGATTTGCTCGGTTCTCGATGATTATGTCATCTGGATAGTCTGAATTTTCGCCGAATATAATGTCAAGATCGTCACCTATTATATAATCAGGCAAATCTTTCACTCTCGCGTTTAAATCTCCAGTAAGAATTAAGGGAACTTCACCAAAATCAGATTCAATGTGAGTTAGTTTATTGCTCAACGTTTCGATTCCGTTACGATTATAGTCTTTATATATTGGCGAAAACTCTGGTGCAACGTACGACGATACTAAGATAATATTGTCTGAGTTATTGTTTTTTGACAGTTCAAAATATTGTAACCAACCAGCCGTTTCTTCTCTATCTGTCAGGATTTGATGGCTGAGTTGATTTGGCTGGTCGACTACAAATAACAATGTTCTGCTTCTGTTAACTTACTGGTTAAACAGGAAGGGCCAAATAAAAACACAAGATTGAATCAAAGTATTAAAATAATTGCTAAATTACTCTTTTCTATAATTTCTCCATGTAAAATAAACAAACAGTACTGTTTACAAGCTTAAAAGGGGCCTGACCGATTGCTACAGACGACGGACGTTCCATTCTAGTTCTCATCTATGAATGTTGATCTCTTATTAAACTATTGAAGAAAAGAAGCTCATTGTTGTCTCTTTAGCCTCTAAAGGCATTGTTGGTTGAAGATCTTTTCTATTCTCCCATGTTGATGTGTTGGTGCCGTCCGAGCAATTGATGTGGAACGCTCTCGACTCAGCGCTTTTATAGGCGATTGGATGCTGGCGATGCTGGCGAAGTCCTTAGCCAATCAGAATCCTCCATTCCGTTTCGGCTGAGCCGGCCGGAATGGGTGATTCGGTCAAGGCCAACAACATAGGGTTTTTGACGCAAATCCCTTCAAGTAACATGAAAGGGATGTACAGGAAAACATTCTCTGTGTTTTAACGTCTTAAATCATATTATTTGCATGACCCGATTATCCGAGTAGAACGATCGAAATGTATCGCCAGCATTCGACCTCATCGGCAGCATTACGTGACAAAATAGTTCTTCGGCAGCATTACAATTACGAATTAAAAACAACTAAAACATGGCATAAAATATACACAAAATCACTTGTCAACCCAAATATTATCCGTTTCGACACTAACAAATGCTAAAATATTGCTTGCTGCGAAGATGACAACTTCCTTACGCCAGCGTTCTTGACAACGAATAGGCCGGAAAATGGCCGGAGCCAATTCGAAGAAAAACAATGCTGGCGATCACGATTACGGCTAATATACGGGTTGTCAACACACAAATCTATGCTGCCTCGTAAGTGAAAACATTAATCTAACTTCCTATACCCGGGTGAGATCGTGAAATGCTGGTTTCGATGTAAATTGCGATCTTGTTTATGCAAGTGCACCTATATCCGGATATTACAGCCTTCGACTACGACCTGGCTATTACACTTCCCCCACCTTAATATACAAACTTCTCCCGAAGTTTCCACATCGTAGATGGAGTAAGTGCATGACAAACTTTAGATTAATGTTTCTTACTAAGCTTAAAAACATGAATATTACAAATATTTATCACAAAATGTAACACTAATTGGCTCAATTAGTAAAACACACAGTCCTCGGAAATGTCCACATTGGATTGGAAAAGTAAGAATTCATCACTGGAACAGTTCAGTCACTTCAAATTAGCACTATTTAATTTACCACTTTTGATAATTTACTATACTTACACTTTTAAATTCAAAATAATTCACTATAATTGTCCATATTACACTGACAGACTCAATTACATAGTCACTAAATCTTAAGAAAATCACAATTCATATTCCCTAAATATGCACTTCATCGATTTTCTTCTACTTGATTTCAGAGTCTATGTATGTCCTTCACATGCGAATGGATTGGTCCTGGCTTCCTGGTTGGTATGGTAATGGTATGTTAGCGAGACGTCACCCTGGAGTAGTTCATCATGGCTCACGGTAGGTTCATCGGTTATCTTCCAAATCCTATGGATCGAATCAACTTCCCAAGTTGGATGGATCGAATCGACTGCCTGTTGAGGTATAGCGTAGGGGCAGTCGATAACACCTGATATATTATGTGACGTAACAGGTGATCTAATAGGAAGATTGTTTAACAGGAAATATGCTGGTCATTTCTCGACTCACAACTACTGCCACAGCCCATATCGGAACCCGCCAATATGTCTAGCAGTCTTACTCCACCAAGTTATCATTAGAAGTAGCTAACCCATTATTCATTGTTGCAGCAATCTCAATCATGATAGATGTACTCTAAGCCCAAGCCTCTCTTGTGGTTCTTCATCTCCAAAAATGAAAATAAAATAAAAGTTGACCCCACATTGAGTAAATCGTGGGACGGGTGATCAATCCTCCCTCATTACTCAGGATGCGCGACATCCAAATGGTCCAAAAATACACGTTAACTAAAAATAACCACTGCTTGACTTCTCTTACATCATTCCAATAAGAGAGACCCTTAGCCTACAACAAAATAACTCTCCCTGTAGCTATTTCCACGGATGTTGGATCATCGATGTTGTCTAAAACCAGTATTCTTCTTTTCAGGTGATGAGTTGTTGATGTGAAGTTCTAGGGGTGTTGACAATTCTTCGAACTACCATAACACGGGTATTGAGTCAAGGGGAAAGAAATAGCTGGACAGAATATGGCTATTCAAAGGTAAATTTGCCACACTTAAATAACTAAAACAAATTTAAAACTCAAACTGTTGATTAGGCTTCTTCATCTCAACACTTCCAAATACAAGCCTACAACAACAGTGTTTAAGTTTTCAACAACAATAACAATTACAAAACAAGGCAGGCGGTTGATCTCTATCTTCAGGAGTGTTGAATTCTCATTTTATTGTTGGGAAAATTCTTGCACACCTAGATTTGAATTAAATGGGCAAGATTTCCACAGATGCTCAAGTGATTTACATCCAAAACAGGCCTTTGGACCTCTGTTCAAAGACTGGACATTCATTTGGGACCTAGATTCCATTTTATCGAGTCTATCTTCAATGCGTTTAAATGTTGCACTAAGATCAGACTGCTGATCTCTGTCTTCACTTATGTTAGTTGCTTTAATCATTTGGTTTCCTAGGATAGACTGGTACCTTTCAATTTCCAAAACAGCTTCATTTATAGTGGTACAATTTTTATCCATACATCTGCATCTCATTTCAGGGCCAACCAGTTTATAGAGCTGATTCAAGGCCAGACGTTCTTGAGCAGGCCGATCGAAGTCAATAAAGGCCTTTTGGGAAAGCTGAAGAAGATCATCTCCTAAAGAAAAGATACTTTCGCCTTTATTCCTGTGTCGGTTTTCAAACTTTCTGAGCCAAAGACATTGGTTTTTGCTACTGAAACCAAACCTATCAGACAATTTAGTTACTAGCATTTTATAATGCCGACGCTCAGACTCTGACAAATTCATGTAGAAAGTTCTGGCTGATCCCCTAAGACTTGTTGCTAGGATCAGGACTTTCGTCCGAGAATCCCAGTCAGATAGTTCTGCACAGTCCTCAAAGTGTGAGAGGTACTGCTCAAAATTGCTGCTACCATCATATGTGTCAGGCTTTATAGAATGTAGAGATCTATATGATGACAATTGTTCAAAATGTCTAGTTGTGTATGAATTGTCAATGTCACCCTGGTCAAAATGTGTATTGTGTGAACTAGATCTATTGTGACATGTATAATTGTGGCAATTATTCATGTTGTGCTGATATGAATGATGTTCATCTCGAAAACGAACTTGCCGCGTGTCGTTGCATGATGATTCTCTATTTGTTGTGTGTTGTAATTCATCATGATGAGGCGAAAAAGATCTCGTTGGAGTGGTGATGTCATCATTCTCACTTTCTATGTCACTATCATCATGTGGTGATTCTTGTGCTGGTAAACTAAAAGAAATTTCAGGGTCTGGGGAGGCCATAATGAATTATAAGATACTTGTACTATAATGATGAAAACAAGCTCTTCCTACTATGAAAGTATTTCTCTACATATATGATAACTGACTATTTCAAATAATTTTTGAACATGCAGCAAGGTAGAATGACAAAATTTGAAGTTTTCTTATCCTTTACTTCTGACACCAAAATTGTAACCAACCAGCCGTTTCTCTCTATCTGTCAGGATTTGATGGCTGAGTTGATTTGGCTGGTCGACTACAAATAACAATGTTCTGCTTCTGTTAACTTACTGGTTAAACAGGAAGGGCCAAATAAAAACACAAGATTGAATCAAAGTATTAAAATAATTGCTAAATTACTCTTTTCTATAATTTCTCCATGTAAAATAAACAAACAGTACTGTTTACAAGCTTAAAAGGGGCCTGACCGATTGCTACAGACGACGGACGTTCCATTCTAGTTCTCATCTATGAATGTTGATCTCTTATTAAACTATTGAAGAAAAGAAGCTCATTGTTGTCTCTTTAGCCTCTAAAGGCATTGTTGGTTGAAGATCTTTTCTATTCTCCCATGTTGATGTGTTGGTGCCGTCCGAGCAATTGATGTGGAACGCTCTCGACTCAGCGCTTTTATAGGCGATTGGATGCTGGCGATGCTGGCGAAGTCCTTAGCCAATCAGAATCCTCCATTCCGTTTCGGCTGAGCCGGCCGGAATGGGTGATTCGGTCAAGGCCAACAACATAGGGTTTTTGACGCAAATCCCTTCAAGTAACATGAAAGGGATGTACAGGAAAACATTCTCTGTGTTTTAACGTCTTAAATCATATTATTTGCATGACCCGATTATCCGAGTAGAACGATCGAAATGTATCGCCAGCATTCGACCTCATCGGCAGCATTACGTGACAAAATAGTTCTTCGGCAGCATTACAATTACGAATTAAAAACAACTAAAACATGGCATAAAATATACACAAAATCACTTGTCAACCCAAATATTATCCGTTTCGACACTAACAAATGCTAAAATATTGCTTGCTGCGAAGATGACAACTTCCTTACGCCAGCGTTCTTGACAACGAATAGGCCGGAAAATGGCCGGAGCCAATTCGAAGAAAAACAATGCTGGCGATCACGATTACGGCTAATATACGGGTTGTCAACACACAAATCTATGCTGCCTCGTAAGTGAAAACATTAATCTAACTTCCTATACCCGGGTGAGATCGTGAAATGCTGGTTTCGATGTAAATTGCGATCTTGTTTATGCAAGTGCACCTATATCCGGATATTACAGTCTTCGACTACGACCTGGCTATTACACTTCCCCCACCTTAATATACAAACTTCTCCCGAAGTTTCCACATCGTAGATGGAGTAAGTGCATGACAAACTTTAGATTAATGTTTCTTACTAAGCTTAAAAACATGAATATTACAAATATTTATCACAAAATGTAACACTAATTGGCTCAATTAGTAAAACACACAGTCCTCGGAAATGTCCACATTGGATTGGAAAAGTAAGAATTCATCACTGGAACAGTTCAGTCACTTCAAATTAGCACTATTTAATTTACCACTTTTGATAATTTACTATACTTACACTTTTAAATTCAAAATAATTCACTATAATTGTCCATATTACACTGACAGACTCAATTACATAGTCACTAAATCTTAAGAAAATCACAATTCATATTCCCTAAATATGCACTTCATCGATTTTCTTCTACTTGATTTCAGAGTCTATGTATGTCCTTCACATGCGAATGGATTGGTCCTGGCTTCCTGGTTGGTATGGTAATGGTATGTTAGCGAGACGTCACCCTGGAGTAGTTCATCATGGCTCACGGTAGGTTCATCGGTTATCTTCCAAATCCTATGGATCGAATCAACTTCCCAAGTTGGATGGATCGAATCGACTGCCTGTTGAGGTATAGCGTAGGGGCAGTCGATAACACCTGATATATTATGTGACGTAACAGGTGATCTAATAGGAAGATTGTTTAACAGGAAATATGCTGGTCATTTCTCGACTCACAACTACTGCCACAGCCCATATCGGAACCCGCCAATATGTCTAGCAGTCTTACTCCACCAAGTTATCATTAGAAGTAGATAACCCATTATTCATTGTTGCAGCAATCTCAATCATGATAGATGTACTCTAAGCCCAAGCCTCTCTTGTGGTTCTTCATCTCCAAAAATGAAAATAAAATAAAAGTTGACCCCACATTGAGTAAATCGTGGGACGGGTGATCAATCCTCCCTCATTACTCAGGATGCGCGACATCCAAATGGTCCAAAAATACACGTTAACTAAAAATAACCACTGCTTGACTTCTCTTACATCATTCCAATAAGAGAGACCCTTAGCCTACAACAAAATAACTCTCCCTGTAGCTATTTCCACGGATGTTGGATCATCGATGTTGTCTAAAACCAGTATTCTTCTTTTCAGGTGATGAGTTGTTGATGTGAAGTTCTAGGGGTGTTGACAATTCTTCGAACTACCATAACACGGGTATTGAGTCAAGGGGAAAGAAATAGCTGGACAGAATATGGCTATTCAAAGGTAAATTTGCCACACTTAAATAACTAAAACAAATTTAAAACTCAAACTGTTGATTAGGCTTCTTCATCTCAACACTTCCAAATACAAGCCTACAACAACAGTGTTTAAGTTTTCAACAACAATAACAATTACAAAACAAGGCAGGCGGTTGATCTCTATCTTCAGGAGTGTTGAATTCTCATTTTATTGTTGGGAAAATTCTTGCACACCTAGATTTGAATTAAATGGGCAAGATTTCCACAGATGCTCAAGTGATTTACATCCAAAACAGGCCTTTGGACCTCTGTTCAAAGACTGGACATTCATTTGGGACCTAGTTTCCATTTTATCGAGTCTATCTTCAATGCGTTTAAATGTTGCACTAAGATCAGACTGCTGATCTCTGTCTTCACTTATGTTAGTTGCTTTAATCATTTGGTTTCCTAGGATAGACTGGTACCTTTCAATTTCCAAAACAGCTTCATTTATAGTGGTACAATTTTTATCCATACATCTGCATCTCATTTCAGGGCCAACCAGTTTATAGAGCTGATTCAAGGCCAGACGTTCTTGAGCAGGCCGATCGAAGTCAATAAAGGCCTTTTGGGAAAGCTGAAGAAGATCATCTCCTAAAGAAAAGATACTTTCGCCTTTATTCCTGTGTCGGTTTTCAAACTTTCTGAGCCAAAGACATTGGTTTTTGCTACTGAAACCAAACCTATCAGACAATTTAGTTACTAGCATTTTATAATGCCGACGCTCAGACTCTGACAAATTCAGGTAGAAAGTTCTGGCTGATCCCCTAAGACTTGTTGCTAGGATCAGGACTTTCGTCCGAGAATCCCAGTCAGATAGTTCTGCACAGTCCTCAAAGTGTGAGAGGTACTGCTCAAAATTGCTGCTACCATCATATGTGTCAGGCTTTATAGAATGTAGAGATCTATATGATGACAATTGTTCAAAATGTCTAGTTGTGTATGAATTGTCAATGTCACCCTGGTCAAAATGTGTATTGTGTGAACTAGATCTATTGTGACATGTATAATTGTGGCAATTATTCATGTTGTGCTGATATGAATGATGTTCATCTCGAAAACGAACTTGCCGCGTGTCGTTGCATGATGATTCTCTATTTGTTGTGTGTTGTAATTCATCATGATGAGGCGAAAAAGATCTCGTTGGAGTGGTGATGTCATCGATGTAAATTGCGATCTTGTTTATGCAAGTGCACCTATATCCGGATATTACAGTCTTCGACTACGACCTGGCTATTACAATATAATACGACACACTCTTCGAATTCGGGAAAAATGCGTTTTATAAAACCTTTCTTGTATAAGTCCTCTTTTATGAAAACAACTACACCACCGGCGCCACGATTGCCTTTAAATCGTTGTCTCGGGCTATCAAAATTCAAGAAACCTGGAAGAAGTCCATTATAGTTATCTGTATTTGTCTGCCACGTTTCACATAAACATACAATGTCATATTTTGAGCAATATCCTATAAAATCGGAATCGTCTGTGTATTTTCGTAAACCTTGGATGTTCATAGAACATATCGTAATTTTGTTAGAATAACTGGTAAATTGGTATTTTGAGCGTCGGCCAGATTGTTATTTGGTTACCAAAACCGGCCCTTTTGATTCTTCGTCAAACTTGTATGTTTGTCCGTTTACCACAAGTTGGTCATTTTTGAAGTATGCCTATTCCTTCTTTTCAATGCTGTCCTTAAAGAAAGGATATAACTTTGCTCTAGCTTTAGATGTAGCAATTGGCAAGTCTTCTCCTATTCGGAAAGGTAGCGCTGTTCCGTTTTTACGTAATGTACGGAATGATTTGAGGATCCGGTCTCTGATTGTCAGATTTGAACAGCGTAGTAATATTGGAGCAGACGGGCTTTTACTTCTAAGTTTATTTATGCTCTCAAACGAATCTGCTGTTTCTGAGAGTCCGAGTGAATCATTTAATGCGTGTATGATACTATCGTCCGTCGGAATATCATCGTCGGCTAAGTCCGATTCTCCTTTGAAATCGAATAGCTTTAGATTCTGTTTTTTGAATAACTGCTCGAGGTTATCATGTTTACGCGTACATGTTTCCAACTGTGATTCTAGAGTATCTACCCTACTTGTGAGGAACTCAACATCGGTTGTCAGTTTTTCATTTTGTTCTTTGAGCACTATGTTTTCACCCTGAAGCCTTTCAACGGAAACTTTAAGCTCGTCAAATTTCCTATTAGTTGATCGACATTCTTTAAGTATGTCTAACACAACAGAACGCATATCAAAATCTTCGTTTTCGGGGTTCGAATCTTGATCCCTACTGGTATCATGACGGATCCAATCGTTTAGAGATCGTTGTTCGATTTCGTTAGTTTTACGCCTGTTCATGTGGAAGCTTTCACCCATCTCTGGTTGAGATAGTGAAGGTGAGTATGTTGCTGTAGATGCGCGTGTGTTGATGCGTGTGGTACTTTGACCTCTACCTCTAGAGGGCCCAGATACAGGCTTAGGCCCAGATCCAGGTCCAGGATTCCGTTCAACACACTGTGTAACAAGCAGTAGAAACAATACTGTCCTGATAGTTAACGAAATACATTTCAACCCATTAATTGTGAGACCACTTTGCTTCGTTTTAAGTTTCGTTTTGACGTGGCGAACAAAGGAGCCTATTCTTGCACGCCATTGCTCTGTTGATATACCCATGGTTGTTTGTTAATGGCACTTTTTGTCCACCGTAGTTTTTATCTTGGATAAATGGCACTTTTGACCACCGTAGTTTTATCTGCAATCAATGGCACTTTTTGGCCACCGTAGTTTTTCTTGGGATCGATGTATTGTGTGATCGAGTGGTGATCACTCTCTTTACGACGATATGTTGTCACCACTTTTGTCTGGCTAACGGGATTAGTTATTACTGTGTATCGATATAGTGAATAGTGATCAGTCTAAATGTAACTTACAGTCAATCCTACATCATCCTTTAAATGTACATCTAACACATAATTCCATTTTTTATTTCACTATATCACTTCCCTGCAAGTTCCTTATCATACTCCTCAATTTGTAGGCTTTTTCCACAATTACTCCTTGACTTAAACTTCGATTACAGTCATATTTTGTGGAGCTCAGTAAAACACAACCGACCTGGTCGACTCTTAATCCATAAAGGATTGATCTATAGCAAAGGAAAGATGGTTATTCGCCGTGATTGAGGTTTTTATGCATTGCAAATTGTTTTTCCGTGCACAAATATGAGTCCCCGAACAGTTCGGAAGCATAAAAACCTAGCATGGCCCCCTTTAACCATTATGGGTTAACTGCTGATCTTCTTTGTTTACATCGGTGAATTCCCAAACGCTTGCCACAATACCAATGCCAAAAAAAGCGTTTAGGTGATTTTAGACTTGAAAAGAGTTTTTCATAGACTGGTTAGTGGTAATATCGATTTTTATAATCAGACGCATTATTTTGTATGCAAAGATCTTTAAGAAAGCACCCGGATGATATTGTACCTCGATCTTAGAAATACATAATCATGATGTCGTCTGAGCAAAAATGAAAGTAAAGTCTGACATTCTTTGGTGGTATAGTCAGCGAATCAAAGTTGAAAAGGAAAAATACCAATGACCAACTTCTACGAGGAAAGCTTTGAAAAAATGTTGGCAATAATATAATACTCAGTAGTTTTCTAGTGTTTTGCAAATTCGCACTGTATCCACAAAAAAAGTGAATTCCTTTACTCTCATTACGGACGATTTTTGGGCTTGTATGATCCCATGCCACATATGAAACATGTATATTTCATGATAGAGCAGGGCTGTGAATTTTTGACTGCGATTCTATATAAAATTGATATAATAAGGCAACAGAAAGAACCACCCTCTGGAACTGCCATTGAGGCCTTTCCTTTGTTTTTCTCTTTCAAGGTAAGGTCAGGAGCAGTATCGGATCCAGAATTTCTGAAAGGGGGGTTCGAATTTACTATTAGGGGGGTTCGTTTTCCTATTAATATATCCTTCTTTCTGCTCGATTCGTGGTACCCTATCGATTCGTGGACTTTTTTGATGACATATTTTTAGAATAAGAATGGCACTTTGCAAATTTTCCTTGGTTTCCAACCGACGCCAGCCATTTCGTCACAAGTCACCTGACTTGGTCCTAGTCACAATAGCGCTTGGGCGGGGCGCAACAGGGGAATTTTTCTCCCGTCGATTTCAAACACGATAACTTACAGGGGTCTCGTTTGCCAAATTTTGGGGCCGTTATTCGGCCCCATTCCCAATGGCAAAAAGTATCTTTTTTTTCCCAATTCTCTGGTGAAAATTCCCAATGAGGACCCAGAATGCCCCATTTTAAGACCTCATCTTCATTTACAAACATTTTGAAGACAGTTTTGGAGTAGATTCTTAAACAACAGTATGTACAAATGCATTTCACATCACTACAGTCTAATTTATAGCTGAAACTGAGTGACAGTATGAATACAAACTTGTTTTAGTTTTTCCCAATTTAGGTAAAAACGTCGCTATTTTTCCCAATTTCACTGGCCCCTGGCCCCGAACAAAAATTGGTAGCAAGACCCCTGACTTATAAGGTCATTTATAGAACATCCGGAGGGCTTACATTTAAAAACATAGCTAAAACAATGAACTTGGAATAAAATGAACAAATAGCCGAATAAAATACTTCGAATAAGTGAATAAAGTTGTTGGAGAAAGTCCCATGTGAATTTCCCCTTTGGGGCCCCAATATTTGCAGTTTGACCTAGATACCATGAATCTGACAGGAAGCTTCCGAATGATCCAGATCTGGTGACATTGACCCAATTTGAGGTAATGTTTACATTTAGTTTGTCGGTTTTTGGTGGTTTTTGACTTTTTTTTATCGTTAAACATGTTTTTATGATAATTGTCTTCATTAAAAAAATTGATGACACGCTGAAGTAATGCGCATGCGCCACTTGAAAAATTAAGACCCACGAATCCACCAGACAAGAGCATACAATTTTGACTAAATTTCTGCATGAAAATGAAAGAATTAGGCTTCAGATGGGATGAGGAGTCATTACAGACTGTAAAGTTGGCCTGTGTTCCTTCCTTTCTCTCCCCTCTCTCTCTCTAAATACACACGAATAACGAAATCGGTCACCAGTGTCATTGTCACACTATAGTACCGATGGATCTTTATCCGAATAAATGTGTATCCGAACTATATGTAACTCGATATTCTATCATCCAAAAGACAGTTTAAAGCTGGAATAGATTTTACTCTTACACACAACCATCTATTCGAACGTTGTGTGTTGAAATATAATTGAATAATCAAACAAATACCTTTAAATATTTACATTTTTCTTGGGTCATTGAAAATGAACGGTCGTCGCCATTTGTAAACAATCTCCGGGACAACAATTCTCGTGAGATTCTCGTTTGCAGCCTGTGTCTCTGATTTTTATTCTGAAACGGCGAAAAGTTTTAGGGAAAATTCCGACAACCATTCGCTTTGTCCTTCACCTTTAGAAAATTCGCCAATGGAAGGAAAACGCGGCCTCAATTCTACTTTCGGTTTACAAAACAATTTTCTAAATGTAAAGAAAACAACAACCTTTTCAAGAACCAAAACGTTGCAGTCTTATGGAGGAGGACAAATTTCAAAGCTCAGTAACAAACATTTGGATATTCAAAGTTTGAATAACTCATAATCAGTAAAATCTTCACAAATCAATTCAGAATCTAAATTTTGAATTGAAAATGAGCAAGTCCAGACTAGAAGTGTCATTTGACCGAGATCAAACTGTAAACACGAGCGCTCATCTGCCGTCAGGTAATGCAAGTTTGAGTGTTGAGATCTCTAGACAGGGACCAAGGAGGAGTAATGTTCGAGCCAAGATGAGCCGCCTAGATGAAGCTTCACCTGCACTTTTGATGCAGAATGTTAGAGAC
The DNA here is from genome assembly GCA_963680895.1 of Fragum sueziense. Taxonomy (NCBI): domain Eukaryota; kingdom Metazoa; phylum Mollusca; class Bivalvia; order Cardiida; family Cardiidae; genus Fragum; species Fragum sueziense. Next base: position 13,635,263 of record OY804605.1, on the reverse strand, counting down.
ATCAGGAAGCGACTGATGGAAACTGAGAAAACACTGAACACGATATCAAAGGCAGAGAAGAAGTTGGAACATGAGTAAATATTGTTTTCATTTACTAGGCCTAGGAAGAAGTTCTTTATTTGATTTATCATCAAATGTAATCAGTCGTCATACAAGCAGGAAGTGTAAAACAGTCATGGCGAAGACCGTCAGACCGGCAGACATGTCTGATGAAAATTCCTTCGGTCTGATGATTTTTTGGCTACTGTCAGTCCCACTGTCTGACACAAATTTTGATATGTAAGATAGTTGAATATAGTTCGGTCTGACAAAATTTTATTCAGTCTGACAGAATATTTGGTACTGTCAGACCGAATGTCTGACAAAGATTTCTAGTTCTTCGCCATGTCTGTGTAAAATAAGGATCTGAACGTCAGATAATCTGAGTCTTCTCTGTTGCAGATATCGCTCTTTGATATTAGACGTTGCTCCATTTACGTTGTTGTAAATGGAGCAACATCGGATATCAAAAAAGTGAAATTTGCTTTGATTAGAGATGACTGATTAACAGGGTGCTCATTCATATACTATGTAATTCACATTATGACATACAGGTTTATAAGGTATAGGTAACAATACAATGAAGTGACGTTTTCCATGTGACATCTGTTATTTACCGTCTCGTGTCATATAAACAAACCTGATATTTGATGTCATGTGAGGGTTGGTTTACCTTTGTCATGCTGAATTAACCCTTTCCCAAACGACAAAATTTTAAGGTGCTCCACTTCAAAAACTTCCACAAATCATAAAATGGATGTTTTTAAAGATGCCCATCGATTTGTGTAAATTATGGCACAGAAAATATTGAGACAAAAGGAGAAACTGCTGGTTATCAAAAGTTTCTTCTTTTGCCTCAATGTTTTCCCAAGCCTTTTCTATAAGGGACGTCAAAACCAGGTCTTGTTTAGGAAAGGGTTAAGGCAGTCTACCCTTTGCCTAATTAGATTAATGTGACATCAGAATTATTTCGGCGACATCGAAAACATTTGGAAACGTTCCGCCACCAAATGTTTACATCATTGCCCGAATAGGTTCAGAAAAATAACAAATGATAATGATGCTGCAAGAAAATTTCCAACTTAGAATGAATCTCATTATCGTAGTCTACCTTAAGCCTCCGTGAAACTATGACACTTTTTGATGCATTTGATAGTTTGCTTGGGAAATCATTGTTCAAGTAAATGATGTAAGAAAATGCTGATTATTAAGAATTAGGATTTTACCTTTTGTCTAAATTATTTTTTTCTGTGCTGCATCTTACATTGTACACAAATCTTATTATTTTCTCTTAACCCATTACCACTCAGTAGCTCTTATTTTCAACCTTTAATAAGTCTGGCAATCCTTTAAAATTTAAACATTTCTTTTATATGATTTAAGACAACTAAAGAAAATATGCACTTTGTCCTTTAACCCTTTCCCAAACAAGACCTGGTTTTGACGTCCCTAATAGAAATGGCTTGGGAAAATATTGAAACAAAAGAAGAAACTGCTGATAACCAGCAGTTTCTCCTTTTGTCTCAATATTTTCTGTACCATATTTTACACAAATCCTATCTTTAATAACATCCATTTTGTCATTTGTGGATGTTTTTGAAGTGGATCACCCTCAAATTTTGCCGTTTGGGAAAGGGTTAAAAAAAAGAGTAATTTGCAATTAAACATGACTGGGATCTGATAACTTTTTCAAAAATGCTTGAAATTTACTGTGGAAATACATCTGATTAAAATAATTTTGACCTCATTCAATTCCTTAAAATTGTTTTACTATATAATGATAAAAAAATTCTTAAAAATTATATAAAATTGTTGTTTTATTTCTGTTTGAAAAAAGTAAAAATCAATACCAAACAATGAAAGGGTACTGTGCTGCAAAGTCATTTTTTTTTTCAAAATGGCCAATTTCATTTTTACCAAAATTATATCATTTAAAAGGTATTTAAATTCTCTAAAAACTTTATATTTATCAAAAAAATGTAAAATAATGAATTATGCATCTATTTTAACAGTTGTTTAAGATAAGGTGCAAAAAGGGTTAAAATCCAATAATTCGTATCAGCATCTGTTTGTTCAAAACCGCTTTACACCCTTTCTCCCCGTGTGGTCATTGGTCATCAGCAGCAGACTGAGCCAGGAAGAAAAAGTTGGAGTTTATCAAACAGCGGTTCGTTTAGTCAATAAAATTGAAAATATATCCATTCTGAAATTGAGATGGTAAAAAATTTTGTTTGGGAAAGGGTTTGAAGTAATCTGGTCCTCTCCCTCTTCCTTTTTCAGTGATGATCTGGATGACCTGATATCTGTCACATCTGAAGATTCAAGACGTCCGCTGTCCGACAGATTGAAGGATGCTCGAGAGATCGAGGATGATCGAGAAAGTGTACAGTCAGGGATAGCAACTCTTCCTGAGTCTTCCTACGCAGGATTTGAAAGAGTTCAGCCCCCTAGTAGTACACCGAACAGACAGGTAGGTCCCAAATGACAAAATTTTAGGGTTGTCCAATTTGAAAGCTGCTTCAGACGACAAAAAGAATGTTGATGAAATTGGAATTTCTGTACAATTTAGTCCAGGAATTATTGAGGCAAAAAAGAAGAAATGCTGATTATCAGCGTTTCTTCTTTTGTCTCAATGTTTTCTCAAGCCTTTTCTATTAGACACCTCAAAACCCGGTCTTGTTTGGGAAAGGGTTAAACCATTTAGGCATTTATACATATTGACACCCCAAAAGACAAAGGCCAGGAAAACATTGTGGAAAATTAAGACATTGCTTTTGACAAGCAATGTCTTTTTTTTCCACCACCATTTTCTAGCCAGAAATACAAAAAAAGTTTAAATTTCATTCACATACAATTGTTGTCTACAACATCTTCAAATTTTGATTATGCAAAAATTTGCACTTGTTAATGGGTTAATAAATGTCATTGCAATTACGTTGAGTCTAGGTTGTAATGTTTGTGTTTTGTTAGTAGTTACCTACTCTACAACAGTCCCCTTTTACCAATTCACCTCCGCATGCAGAACTAGAGACCACAACGGCAGATCCAGGCGGAGTTTGAGGGGTTGTGAACCCCCTGGCCTCTATAGCCTGAAGGCTGATTATTTCTTTTTCATGCAGAAATTCAGTCGAAACTGTGTAATAATAGGAGTATGGTCTTTTTATATCAGAACAGGGCCTCATCACTGAAATTCTGGATTCGCCGCAGCATCACAGCTAAGTAATAAATGATATGTTATAAGATTTTGTATTTCTATTATTATTGGTTGTGATTGTCAATACATTTAATTAAGTAATCTGCTTTAAATTTTCATTTAGCTCAATCATATTGACTTTATGGCAGACATGGCGAAGAACGACAAACTTTTGTCAGACATTCGGTCTGACAGTAATGAGTTACCTGTCAGACCGAATAAAATTTTGTCAGTCCGAACTATCATTCTCTATCTTACAAGTCAAAATTAATGTCAGACAGTGGGACTGACATTAGCGAAAAAATTATCAGACCGAGGGAAATTTCATCAGACATGTCTGCCGGTCCGACGGTCTTCGCCATGACTGTTATGGAGTTAAAGTCAGTACTTTTATCACCCTCTTCTATACTGTTTTTCATTATACTTAAAGCAGGTCCCATCTCAATATGATAATATCTAGAATATGATAAAAAACTTTGTTTAATCAATTGATGATCATTTAGTGATCTTTAAATTTCAGGCCAAAAGTCGTCTAACTGGTCTACTAGAAATGATGGAATCTAAAGACAACCTCGACTCATCAAGAGAAAAACGTAACTCGGACATGGACGAAGAGAGACAGGACCAAAGAACTCAGGTTTGTATAGAGGATAATTGTTTGTTTCAGTGTAAGATGGATTTATATTTCATTGAGTGAACAACAAAAGCTTTATTTTCACCAGTGGCGAAGCCACAAGTGAAAATTTAGCTTTCTTTGTTCTTGAAATGAAATATAAATCAATCTTACTTGTAAAACAAACGATTATTCTATTTCTTTAATGCAAAAATTAGACAAAATGTAAAAAAATATGACAGATTTTCATAAGGCGCGTCATTTTGCATGTGACTGCTATGCAATGCTTATGATGACGTCACTTATTTGGCCGGGCTTAGATAACATCAGATAGTGTGAAATGAATGAAAGTGGGTCACAAGTTTTTGATAATTTTGCTGGATAGGCGGTGAGTTTATCAAAATGATAATCTACCGTTATTTCTCAATAATCCACCGAAAAGCATTAAAGAAAAATAAATGATTGTTCCTAAATGACTCAATGTGGACCTGTCCTTTGCAAGGGTGTTGTAATGTAGACGAAAAGATTTGTTTGACTTTCATTTGAAAATTAAGATTGTCTATGATAGCATAAATTTAAAAATATTGAGGAATAGCAGGAAATACTGCCTGGTAATCAATATTCAATATTTCTCCAAGCTTTAACACTTAAGTGTGTCATAAAACATCATTGATTGGAAAGGGTTTAGACAAATTATTGCTAATTTTCAAAGTAAATATTTGGTAACAGAAATAATTATTGTAAAACCTGAAACACAAGAAATATATATATAAAAAAAAAGAAATGTTTACTTTTGCAATATCACAAAATTGTTCCTCAGGGAATGTAGGTCACATATGTTTCCTTCCACAATTTTAGGTGCGATTTCTGAAGGAGGCTAATAAGAAGGTTCTTGTACAAAACCAAAAGTTGATGAATGAAGTGGAGAAAATGTCCTTTGAGCTGCAATCATCTAGAGCAAAGGTAAATATGTCCAACTGTTCTGTGATAGTATTAAAGTGACATTTCAGAATTTTTTGTCATGAATTTTACTTTTATTTTTATCTGAAAGAGCATATTTCCTTATGAAAATTTTGAAAATTTCAAGCCAAAATATTGCGCCATTTACGAGAAATCTATATTTTTGTGTTAAAATTGAACAAATTGTTGTGGACAACAGTTCGGATTTATATGCAATTTATTGATTATGTCTCAACTTTAAATGCGTGTTTCTCGCTTATTGGCAACAACTTAAAAAAACTAATAGTATTTATACTCACTAGAATAACCAATCCTGGCATCAAGACATACTTTAAAAAATTGAAATTGGAATGGAATGTCCCTTTAAAAAGAAAAATTGCATTTGAACAAATATTTTCGCATACATAGCGAATGTAAACAGTTTCAAACAAACAATTATGATGCCACATAAATCTGATTAGGGATGGACTACCTTATCAAACATGATAAATCTTCAATTTGTAGGTACGAGAGTTGAGTTATGAGCTAGATGAGTTCAGACAATCTGTACCAGATTTAGAAGATAAAGTACTCGGTCTACAGGCTGAAACTGAATCTCAGGATAAAGCTCTAAGGTGAGTTAAGATAGATCTATACTAATTATTGAGCCTGGATCTTGAAATAAAGATTTTATTGCTGCAGGCATTTGAGACCAATAGGGATCTAGATCAGCCTGGGTATACACATAACGGTAGTGTCATCTAGATCCATGTTTTCCTCTATTAGCCTCTTCAGTACCTGTTGAAAATGTGATAGAGAAAATGGATCCTGGGGCTGTATTCACCAACCAGTCTGAATCAAAGAATACCTTCATAATCACACAACAATCCACCCGATTGGCCGAGACATATGTCGCGTCCAATCAGATGGCTTGTAATGTAATTTTACTTTAGACTATCGATCACTGATCAGACTGGGCTTAGACAAAGGCTGATTGATTTTGATCCATGATGGTCTAAAAGCCTTTTAGGATCCTTTTCACATATCCCAGCTCAATTTCATACACCAATTAGTGGTGAGAGGGTTGGATTAATTCTGACAATCACTTCTAGACTTGTAAGATAAAGTACAAAGTACTTGGTCTAGACGCAGACACTGAATCTCAGGATAAAGCATTGAGGTGGCTATCTTGTTCTTTTGACTGTTGACAATCTCTGGTGTCATCCAAATCTTCATAAATTAAGCAAACGCCAGCTGTCAATCAAAAACATTGATAGGCCAATGGACGACCAGAAAAAATGCCATACCCCCATTGTTTGTCTTAAATTGTTCGATGCATGTAATATCATACCGATCTATCGACTGACAATCAGAACAATTGACATGCCAATTAACTATTGTTTGTCTTAGATTCTTTGTTGGGCGGAGCGATCTGTTGATTGGCGTTTGGTCATTTGACAGATTACTTAAGTTAAGGCAGTGTAAGGGGAAGGCATGAAACAAGTAAGGCAAAATAAATTTTATAGTACATTGTATTCATACTTTCTGTTTACAAACTCCCTGACCTTCATCCGGGTTATGTGAAAATGCACTGCTCTTTGGTCTAAAAAGAAGAATTTAACCCTTTTCCAAACAAGACCTGGTTTTGATGTCCCTAACAAAAATGGCTTTGTAAAACATTGAGACAAAAGAAGAAACTGCTGATAACCAGCAGTTTCTCCTTTTGTCTCAATATATTCTTGGCTACATTGCACACAAAAATATGTTTGAGTTACCATCTTTTAGTTGTCAACACCAATTTTCAAATTAAACTGCCCTAAAATGATGTTGTTTGGGAAAGGGTTAATACAATATGGTATTAAACAATTTGACTAAAAGGTTTTGGAGTACAATGTAAAAGAGTTTAAAAGAGAATCTTTGAAATATGTTCTATTTGAAATAATATCTCAAAAGGAAGAAAATTAAACAGCATAGAATTGAAAAAAAAAATCAAAATTGTTAAAGGGAAACATGAGTTAATTACATTATTATTTCAGAGATGCAGAGGAAAGATATGAAACATGTCAAAAAGAAGCAGTAAATTCAGAGAGAAAAGTTAAAGAGTTACAAGGGGAACTAGATGAAATAAGATCAGAGCTGAAGGAGGAAAGAAAAGTCAGGAAAAGGTAACTACTTTTATAAAATATATGCTTGTTATCAAAGAATTGATTCACAGTTCAAGCCCTCACAATTCCGATTGTTAACAGATACTTTGTTTGTAAATTACTAGTGTCAGCTTATCTTGAAATATTAAGGTCACATTCACTTGCAGGAAAGGGTCGGGAGAAGGTCCGGCATGTGTCTTGGCCATTTGAATTGATTGTTGTGTACTTTGAAAGGAATACTTGAAATGAAACTGCTTGGTGAATTCCTCTTCAGATTTCCAATAAAGTAACATTTTATGGACTCTTTCTTCAGTTTAGAAACTCAGAGGGATGAGGCTCTACAAAATTTCATTGATGCTCAAGATACTTTAGAAGATTACCAGAAAAAGACCAATGACAGATTGAAAAAGGTACAGTATGTATAAAAGAATTCATAAAGATAATTGATATCTTATCTTTGTTTCTCAAGAACATGCTTATTTCTGTATTTTCTGCTTTCTGTATTGTGGTTATTGTTTAGATACCATTGCATGGAAGTAATATTTCTTTTTCTACAGATGTATAACAAATAACGAAAAAAAAAACAAAAAAACTGGCATCTGAAAAATGATAAAGTCATATTCAACTTTTTCTTTGACTTTATACAATAGTATGAAGAAAATGAAGACCATCTGAGGGACAGTTTAACCCTTGCTAACAGAGAAAGGGAGGAGTTGATAGACAGGTTGTCATGGTTCCAGTCTAAGGTCAAAGGTCAACAGGAAGACATCAGGTAACATACCAACTTTACTTTGCAATCGTAGTAAACTACAGTATCTTTTTTCTGTTTGTCAATTTTCAATGAAGGGTTCTCTTTGACACTGTAGTGGTAAATTATATGAGTATCAGTCTGGTTAAACCTTGTAGCACATAGTGTTTATGCAAAAATTTTTGAATAAAAACATGATGAGAAATTAAAAAAATGCTCATATTGAGCAATTTGTATGTCCATCTTTCTGTCTGTCCATATGTCTGTCAGTTCAAAACTTAACACAAAAACTTAAGATTGGCCTTTTTGGGGGTATTGGTGTTTCAAAAACAGATCTTATTCCATGATGTTTTTATGCAAAATATTACATTTGCAATTATAGAAATGTTTCATGAAAACATCAAAATGTTTCTTTTTTGGTGAAAAATTGGTAGAAATTAAGTTGTGGGTTCTTTTGAAACTGTAGGGATATTACACTGATTCATTTTAAAATTTCATTGTTTGGGAATGGATCAATTAATCATGTCACGGTTTCATAGTTTTCTCATTTTTAGCTCGACTTTTCGAAGAAAATGAGAGCTTGTACTGTCACCCGGGCATCGGTGTCGGCATTGCAACAAAGGTTAAAGTTTTTTCAAACATCTATGACTTCTATACTATCAAAGGGATTCAACCCAAACTTGGAATACTTATTCACCACCACACCCTCTACCTTACTACTAGGGCCCATGACCCTGGCTCCACTATATTTGGAGTTATGCCCCCTTTATACTTAGAAAAATAGCGTCTAAGCAACTTAGAAAAGTCGAGCGTGCTGTCTTATGGACAGCTCTTGTATCTTCTCATTCTGTCTTTAAGGAATCTTCAGTCCATACAAGAAGTAGAGGAAAATACAAAAGAAGGAATAGAAGAACAGAATAATGAACTACGGACACAGATCTCAAAATTAACATCCAAAATAGGTAAATTATGCTGTCATATTAACTCTTTACCAAGCGACTAACTTTTTAGGTGTGTAAATTTGAAAACTACTGCAGACAGCAAAAAGTGCACATTGTTTAAGATTAAATTTGTGTGCAGTATTGCATGGAAAATATTGAGGCAAAAGGAGAAAATGCTGAATATCAGCATTTTCTTCTTTTGCCTTAATCTTTTCCCATGCCATTTCTATTAAAGACATCAAAACCAGGGGCCCGTTTTAGTAACGAACTTACGCAAGAATTTTTCGTAGATTTGAACGTAAGTTCAAATTATTTGCGTAAGTGCGTTTTACTAAAAATGTTCGCAGGTAAGATTTGCGTAAGTTTTTGCGTAACTTTACGATCAAAAAAAGTTGACGTAAGTATTTTCGTAACTAATGTCAGTGCCTCAATTTACCTTACAAAGCCTTGTAAACTAAATAATTACCGAAAAATTCAAAATATATATCAAAAGAAAGGTTGAAATTCAAAAATCCACGGAAAATGTATGTTTATTTCGTTGCATTTTCTCACTTTGTTTTGTGTTACTATTTATAGAACAGAACAACAACAACATGACAGCTATTATTTTTCATGTTTACCCGATTCTAATGGACACCTTCGAACGTTTGGAACCGCATGAGTGTTCAGCACAAAAATAGTTCAGCAATTCGCCTAAAATATCCAATTTCTGTAATTTTTAATAGCAGAATTACCTTTTTCAATGCTAAAAAGCACAGTTTAAAACTAGTACACAACTAGTATTCTTTTATATTTACGAGAAACTTAACCGGGATAAGAGCACATTGTTGATTTATTTTTAGCCACTGTTGTTCTATTTTTAGAGTTACGATAATTTTTTTCTTACGTTCAAAATTTTCTTACGATCGTTTTGTAAAACGCACTTAAGAATTTGCGTAAGAATTTTTTAGACGTAAAGTTACGCAAAAACTTACGCAAATCTTAGTAAAACGCTACCCAGGTCTTGTTTGGGAAAGGGTTTCCTAGGATGCACAAATCATGCATCATTGTCCAAATTTCAAAACAAATAACCCTATAGAATTTTACATTAATGACGAAAGTAATGGAGTTTTAAAATCTAGATTTTTGTTTGATACTTGATTCCTAAGGCATTTATAAAATTTGACCAACAAAATTAGAGAAATGGCACCAAACATTGCAGGGAAGGGGATCACAATGGCCCCCAAATTCTTATAATGCCAGTGGAAAACCCTGATATTAGCATTATGATTTATTATGTTTTTGTCTATGACTTGCCACCACAATTTTCAATTTCACAAATTTCTCTTACACTTTTGTCAGCATAATTCTAACTTCAATTCTTATCGAATATATTCTTCTTGGTAAAGATATAAATAACCTACATATAGGGAGAGTTAAATGATATATGAAGTTACATTTACAAATCATTGATTATGAAATCACAAAAATAAATATACCTATCCTTTTTCCATTTTCGAAACAAGATCTTGTTTTGATGTCTCCAGAAAAGATGAGTTGGAAAAACATTGAGACATCAGAAGAAAATGCTAATAATATTTTCTCTGTTTGCTGCAATATTTACTATGCTGTTTGTAAACAAACCCTTTCTTTGTTAAAATCCATTTTGTCATGTGTAATAGCTTAAATTTGAGCCACCCTGGAATTTTGCCATTTTTGAAAAGGGCTGATACTTTTGTCTTACAGCTAGATTAGAGGGTGACTCAAAATTATTAGAAAGTTTACAGTTTGAGAACAGACAACTGCAGTCTGAGTTAGATACTCAGAATCAACAGTTAGTCATGTGCCAACAAGAAATAGAGGAGAGTCGTACAATGTTGATGCAAGTGGAGCAGTTAGCCCATCAAGTACAGAGTAACTATAGTAGACCTTCTAGTGTAAGTTTTCCTTTTTATGCCCCCCTTCGAAGAAAATATTGTTTTGCTAGTGTCGGTTGGTTGGTAGGTTGGTCGGTCAGTCAGTAGACCGAACCTTGTGCGGAGCATAACTCGAAAAGTAAGTAAGGTAGAATCATGGAACTTTACAGGTGGATAGATCTCATTATGGAAAGGTGCAGTGCACAAGAACCGTAACTCTTCCAATTAAATGATTGGAGTTATTGCCCTTTGTTGATTTTCAAACTTGATTCTTGTACGAAGCATAACTCAAAAAGTATGTAAGGTAGAATCATGAAACTTTACAGATGGATAGATCTCATTCATTATAGAGAGGTGCAGTGCCCAAGAACCGTAACTCTGCCAATCAAATTTTTGGAGTTTTGCCCTTTGTTGTTTTTCACACTTAATTCTTAACCTGGCGTATATCTTGTGTCCTTTTACATATACAGCCTTGATATCTCACACATGGATACTTCCTATCAATATCATTCACATTTGACCATGACCTTGCAACCTTGACCTTGGAGTTTGACCTACTTTTAAAAAACTTAAACCAGGCATATACAGTCAATCTTGCTCAAGCAACCACGTGCATTAAGCGACTTTTTGCTTGAAGGAACCACTCTCTGGTCCTCCCGATGAAATTCCTTCTTTAAATTGTTGTATTAAGCGTTTTTTTCCCCAACACGACCAGCGACCGGCTTATTCGGGGCCCTCAAACAATAGAATGTTATTCTAAGCGACCGTTCCACATTACAGATAATTTGCAAAAGGTGTCAAACGCATGTACTCGAGATGAAAGATGTGAAAATTTGCCCAATTAATGGCAATTTTGTCACCTGTGGATCCATTCAATCAAAACTGTAAACAATACGACTCGACGCTGACCAATGGGGCTTTACGAAAGAAAAAAAAGCTTTAACCAATGAAATAGCATAGGATGATTGTTGGTTCACTTGTTTGTTGTGTATTCTGGATTGCCATAATTCATTTCGAATAATGTTCCCAATCATAGCCTATGTACACATTAATCTGAATTGACGAGTAATCTTGCATTGAAAAATCTGTCAAATCATATCTAAATGCAAAATACCAACTGTGGTTGATCGAGTTTGTTTAATTTACCTTTCTAAAGTAAACAGAAAAAAAAATTGTTCGATTAAATTATAAACAAGCGAAAAAAATCAAGTCAAGTCCTCATTGAAATAAACAAAGGGAATTCACTCTAATGTCCTACCAAAATACTTCGAAGTTAAGTTGAATTTTGCACAGAATTGGTGAAAAATAATCCTGTATGTCATCAATTGCCTTTTTTTTTATTTTCACAAATTGACTTAATCAAAGATTCTCCCCCATATCAACGGAATATTTCCTGTAATTTCACAATGAATAATCAATCATGCCATTGTTCTCTATGATCATATTTTATATAAAAAAAAATGTGGATAAAAAAGAACCAGCATGAAAATTTTGTATTAAGAGACCATTTCATTCAGCGACCATTTTTTGGATTCCCCTAGGCTGGTCTCTTAAAACAAGATTGACTGTATCTCCTGTCCTATTACACCTTCAGCCTTGATATTTCACACATGGAACCTCCAACCAAGACTTTTCTCATTTGACCATGACCTTGAACCTTGACCTTGGAGTTTGTCCTACTTTTGAAAAACTTTAACCTGGCCGATATTTCACGTCCTTTTACACATACAGCCTTGATATTTGACACATGGGCACCTACGGCCAAACCCTTTCACATTTGATCATGACCTTGGACCTTGTGACCTTGACCTTTGTATTTGGCCTACTTTTAAAATTTTTAACCAGGCCTATATTTTATGTCCTTTTACATATACAGCCTTGATTTTTCACACATGGACATCTGCTACCAAGACCTTTCATATTTGACCATGACCTTGTGACCTTGACCTTTAACCTACATCAAAAATATCATGTCAATTCATACAAAAATAAAGTTGGTAGATATAGTTTCGGGAAGTTATTACATCAAAAATAAGCAAAATCTGAGATTGACAGAAGAACAAATACAGAAAATCAACAAACTGTTATATATGATTAATGATTCTAAGAATCCTCTGTCCTTAGTACATTGAAAGTACATGCAAAATTTCAATTCTATCTGATCTATACAGAAAACGTTATTTAACTTCAAAGTACAAATTTGCTTCTCGTGTCAATTTACCCCACCCATTTTGTTAGCCATTATTTCCAAAAGTAAGCCCTCATCAGATTTTTTACCCTTAAAAATTAGAGATATTATGCAACCTTATCAATTCACAAAATTTAAAGAAAATCTATTCTTTGAGCGATTTTGAGTCCTTGTTGCAACCCATCCTTTGAAAGCTTCTACAGACGACAAAAAGGATTTAAATGAAAAAGGTGATTTGTGTAGACCGCAGCTCAGAAAATATTAAGGCAAAAGGAGAAAATGCTAATTACATGTATCAGCATTTTCTTCATTTGTTTCTATGTTTTCCCAAGCATTTTCTACTAGAGGGTGAAAGCCATGTCTTGTTTGGATTTCTTCAAGAATAAATCTTGTTTTGTTAAATATTTCTTACCCCAATTCAAAGACTCCGAGACTTTCTGATGTACATCCTAGTAGCAATTTCTGTTATAATAATTCATATAACAAATGATGACAGGATATAAAGACAAAGGTAAGAGGAAAATGTTGTATCAAACTGAGAGGGGTCTTTTGTTATTCTGTACCTTCTTTAAATATGAAAAGTTTTTTTTCTGCCCTATTAAAATTTATTTTTTGAAATGATAGGCATTTAATCCTTGCCAAAATCTTAATCCTTGCCAAAATCTTTCAGTAGATGCATTTCACATTCACATAAAGACTAATCATGTAAAGAATGCCATAAGACCCCATTTTGCTTGATGCAACAAATACTATTGTACTGACAATGTTCATTTATCTTTCACTAATATGTTGTTCATTTATCTGCAGCTTCACATACTTTGTTACAAATGTTCTGTAATGTTGCAATATTAACCAAGCTATTGTGAGGTATTTCTGCTTTCTGTTAAATGGAACAGTCATACAATGACCCATATGTATAACACTACAATCTTTTTTGTAAAACTATACAGCATTTTGGAAAGATGAATCCTTTTGTATGCGCAGTACTACTACCTTACTTGTAAATTTTGCCATACATCTAAAGATGATTAAGTTGAAAGGTTAAGTATTGTTTTTGATCAGCATGAAGTATATCTACATACTAGACCTTTAAACTATTAACACACTTTCATGCTACTAATGCAGAGCAATATTCTTTAATACAATTGTTACTTAAGACTATTACCATTATTTCTGTCTAGCTATTAAAACTATTTAATGCTCCATTGTTCACTAAGCATGATTAACAAAATGTGTATGTCCGCATTGTCTTGTAAATGTCACAGCATGTTATGATGTTGTAAAGTCTTGTTGGTTACTTGTACATTGCGCTTTGAGTAACCCTTTCCCAAACAAGAGGTGGTTTTGATTTCTCTAATAGAACATGCTTGGGAAAACATTGAGCAAAAAGAAGAAAATACTGATATTCAGCATTTTCTCATTTTGACTCAATATTTTCTCTGCTATATAGTACAAAAATCCTTTTTTCATGAACTTTAGTTTTGTTTTCTGCAACACCTTTCGAAGTAGACAAGTCAAAAAAATTGTCGTCTGATAATGAGTTAAGGTCACTGTAAAGTGTTTAGCTGTATATTTCCAGCTGCCTTTTCCTTATTTCAAATGGCTATAATCTTGGCTATTTATTTCCAAATTCATGAGAGGACTGGGAACAATTTTCTATGCGTAAATCCCAGTTACCTTCACTGTGAAAAAGCTTGAAAATGAAACCTATTTGCTCTCAAAATGTGAATCATTTTGAATTTGTAAATGAGCCAGGATCTGGAAAAATGTCCTTGAAGGCATTTCAGAACAACCTGCATCCAGAGTAGATGTTGTTTAAAGATAGAATTTCTTTTCAATATAGCAATGAAAACATAGAGGCAAAGGGAAAAAAATGCTGATTATCAGCATTTTCCTCTTTTGCCTCAATTTTTTTCAAGCTTTTTCTTTTAGGGATGTCAAACGCAGGTCTTCATTGGGAAAGGGTTAAAGTAACTTTATGTCTCTTTCTACAGAGGAACAACAGTTTCAGTAATGACAGTGGTAACTTCAGTATTCGTGTCGGGGGTGACTCGTCAGCGTCATTCCACAAGTCATCTGTCGTCCAGGAGTCACTGTTTCAACAAGGTGCTTCTTCTGTACCACAAACTGGCGCTACCTCCTCTAAAAATGTTCTTGCAGATCTCAGGTAAGTGTTGTTATTTTCAATTCACTTAGGTTACTCTTCACAAAATTCTGTGCTAATGTTTACCCATTCCCACACATTGACTGTTTTCGACTCCCCTACTGATAAATGCTTTGGAAAACAAGCAATTTCTTCATTTCCCACAATGTTTTCTACCCAAAAAGTTTGGTTTATAGGAGTTCAAGCTAATAATATTTATGTTGCTTAAATAAAGATTGTAGACTGATATATAAAAATAAAAATAAAGAGAAGAAAACTCATAGAATTTTAATCAAGCTTAAATCTTCAAAGAAAAAGAAATAATTATCATTAGCAACAATGTTGAGACTTTATTAGGATTTGCTGGTTGATATATTTTCTTTTGACTGGTTCCAGAATGAAGTTAGCCTTAAAGGATGCAGAAATACAAAGATTGCAAAACAGTCTACATGAACGAGAAACAAACAACCAGTCTAGTGTGATTGACAGTTTGAGATCAGACCTGGAGGCGCTGATCGAACAGAACCAGAGAAGTATGGTTGATTTTCAGATATTTTCTAGGATCTTTATTAGAAAAATATCTCAGAATAACTTATTTGCAGCTCTTCCCCCGTTTTGGTTAGTTTGTATGAAGTTAGTGGACATTGTTTGGCATCGATGTTTTACAAGTACACCTGGGTGATAATAAACAAAATTCTAAAAAAAATGGAGGAGGGGGGATGGAAGATGAATTTTATACAATACCTTAGAAAATGCTTGTCGTGAGCATTTCCCTTATATTTCATTTATGAATCATTGTTAGGAAAGCGACGACCATTATAAAATATAAAAAGAAAAGATGATTGAACAAAACAAAATTTATTGCAGGTGCAGAACAAGCACAGGAGCTGGATTCCTGTATAGCCAAATCTGAGCAGGAAAAACAGCGATTGTTGACCCAAATAAAGGAGCTGCGGCGGGAGCTGAACGACAGAGATTCACAAAACTCCTCATTTGAGATCCGGATCAGTCAGCGTAACACTCAGCTTGTAGAGCTTCAAGAACAGGTCAATGAGAAGGCAATGGAGGCTTCTAAACTGGAGCGGGAGGTATTTATCTAATCATCCTAAAACTTTCCCATACAAAAAAAAAACTCATGACTTGTCAAAGCTGAATTTAGTTGCAGGTGACACATTTATGGAAACTTGAAATATTCACATAGTAAAATTATGGGGGATATCAAACATATTCAATTGTTGCTGCTTTTAGCTTGCAATTTATTTCAGAATGATTTTTATGTATTCTACCTTGGAAATCAGTAAAATAAATCTGGAGAAACAATATTAATATGAATAAGCCATAAAATTGAAAATGATTGTACATGTAAACAGCACTGTTCCACAAAATTGACTGCAACCTGTTTTTAATCATTTGACCACCAAAAAATCTTTTTCATTTCAGCTGAGACAAAAATCTTCAAAAGTCACAATGTTAGAAGAAGAACTGACAGACAAAAAGTCAGAGTGTTCACATCAGTCGGCCAAGATAAAACAACTGGAAGAGGCTGTAAAAGCTCACGAGAGCGAAGCTGAAGCCCTACATCGTGAGCTCCATGACAAGAAAGATGGGGTACAGAGGGTCAAGGATGATACAGATAGAATACAGCGTATACATGAAGAACAGTGTAGGGATTACCAGAAACAAATTGATATTGTAAGTTTGTTGTAAGTTTTATTGAGACTCATTGCATTTGCTATGATAAAGTAGATCTACTTTGGCAATCGGTATTTAACCCTTTCCCAAACAAGACCTGGTTTTGACGTCCTTAGAAGGAAAGGCTTGGGAAAACATTGAGACAAAAGAAGAAATTGCTGATAATCAGCAATTTCTCCTTTTGTCTAAATATTTTCTGTGCTACATTGTACACAAATCCTGCCTTTATCAACATCAATTTTGACATCTGCGGCGGATTTCTAATTGGAAATGTCCAAATTTTTATACGCCCGAAGGGTCGTATTATGTTATGGCCCCGCTCGTCTGTCTGTCCGTCTGTCCGTCCGTCCGTCCGTCTGTCCGTCCGTCCGTCTGTCCGTCCGTCTGTTAGCAATTTCTTGTGTGCGCAACTCCTCCTACAGTTTTGATCGGAATTCAATCAAACTTGCCACAATGAATCTCAATGGTGTCTAGTTGTGCATCCCGCTTACGGAATTTAATTAACTCTTTTCGTTCTTGAATTATCTGCCCTTGAATTAAAAAAATGCCCATTTTCTTGTGTGCGCAACTCCTCCTACAGTTTTGATCAGAATTTGATCAAACTTGCCACAATGAATCTCCATGGTGTCTAGTTGTGCATACCGCTTACGGAATTTAGATAACTGTTTTCGTTCTTGAATTATCTGCCCTTGAATTTAAGAAAAAATGCCCATTTTCTCAAAAATGTCCATTTTCTCCTGTGTGCAACTTCTACAGTTTCAACCAGAATTTAATCAAACTAGCCACAATGAATCTCTGGTGTTTTATTGTGCAAACAAAATTTTGATAACTTTTCATGTTTTAATTATCTGCCCTTGAATCCAAAAAATGGCCAATTTTACTGACAAGCCCCTCTCGGGCGTATATGCGCCGCTCTGCGAAGCTCTTGTCATCATTTGGAAAAGGGTTAAATCTAGGCACTTGCCTGAAGTATGGACAAAGTATTACCATGTTGAGTCTGGATAAAAACTGACTGTGTATATAAATGTCTCTGCTTTAAAACAGTACTTTAGCTCTCAAGAAAAAAGCAACTCATCACAGATTCTCAAGTGTAATTCTTGTACAAAGATGTAATGTTTTCCGGGACTGTTTCCCCCTTCTTTAACAGAATCCTATAAAAAGGCTACTTCCTAATTAAAAAGACGCTTCAATAGAAACAGAAAAATTTCCCCCAAAGTAGTGCTTACAATACAAAAAATAGCCCTGCTTTCTTTTCATTTGCCTTATCATTTAATATTCAATTTGGTAGGTGTATCCTGTACTCTTAATTAAATGTCCTGTTTAAACTTTCTTTACTACAATATTTACTATTTGTTTGTTATTTCAGTTACAAGAAAGAGCAGAAAACAAATCTAGTCAAGTGAATGAATGGGAAAAACAAACAGATATATTGAGGAGAGATCTATCAGAGAAAAATCACAGAATTCATGAAATGGAAAAAATACTGAACAGAACACAAGAGGTGAGTAACTTAACCAATTACCAGACGATGAGCCTGGATAGCTCACTTGGTAACATCGGAGTCTGTCAATCCAGGGGTGGCTAGTTCGAACCCGGCTCGGCCAGTATCCATTCTGACATTTGACAAAAAAGTCATGTGTCTCTCACCAATGGGTCCGAATAATCCATGTAAGAGAGCAGCTGGAGGCTTGGTTTGAATACTGTGGTGGTACTGGTGAGAGAAATACCAGGAACCCATGGGTAGGTGCTCCAGCTGCGATATGACCATACCAGTTGAAAACGGCGTACAACCCCAATAAAATTAGAAAATAAAAGTGGTATAGATATTTTTATGCTCCCCGAAGGGAGAGCATATAGTCGCCGCTTCGTCTGTCCGTCCGTCCGTCCGTCCGTCCGTCCGTCCGTCATTCCGTCCGTCCGTCCGTCCGTCCGTCCGTCCGTCTGTCCGTCCGAAGTGATTTCTCCATAACCCTTGGGCCAAATCAAATGAAACTTACCATTTGAACTCCCTATGACAAAGTGCCGATGTACTTTTCCCGGTTTTTTGATTTGAGGCCTCGTCATGGGAAAAGGGGACTTAAGGTTAAATACAGTTTTTCTCTAATTTCTCCTAGTCTAATGGTCAGAATTTGATGAAATTTCATATTTGAGTAGCAAATCAGATGCCCTTGACAATAAACTATTTAAAATTTGCGTATACAAAATATGTCATGGAAAAAGGGGGCTTAACATTTGCTAGCTTTATGTTAGCTCTGCATGGCATATATTTATTGTGACAATGCCTTATTCGGGGAGCATTGTCCGTCTCTGACGGCTCTTGTGATAATTTCAGGACCTAGTGTGAAGCCATTGTAAGTGTATTTATCATTACATAGTATGCCATGGAGGGGAATCACATCACCCAACATTTGGGATATTTTCCAGTAATTTTGTTAATATTTGACCGATTTAAAAACATTGGGAGAAAAGAAGGCAGGAAAGTGCTAGGGTTATTCTGAATGCAAAGGTTTTTTTTAAAAATCAGCTGATAAAAAAATTTTTGATGACCAACCAAATTTTGGTTGGTCATCAACAATTTTTCTATCAGCTGATTTTTGAAAGATCTACAACACCCAGCTTATTCCTGGCATTTGTCTACCTTCTCTGCTTTAAATTGATTCAAATTGGTCAAGTATTAGCCCCACGATAGTATGCACTCTTATGATGTAACTCCCAATAAATGACCTGGTAGAGCATCTCATTTGATTAGCATGGGCTGCTCTGCCAGGTCATTTATCGTGAGCTATGGTTGATGCTAATCCCACCCATGTTTTGTTCCACAGGAGCTAGAAAATAAGAAAGAACAAAGTAAAGAGATCCTTAAACAACTAGAGGCCCAGGCAAGAGATGGTACGAGTCAAATCAAACAACTTGAAGCTGCTCTTGGTTTATGTAAAGAGGAGATTAAAACTTATATTGGTGCTCTAGAGGAGTCAAAGGAAATGTATGATAAAGAGATAGCCGAAAAGGAGGAAAAGGTGAGCATATTTATATTGTATATTTTCTCTGCTGCTTCCCAACAACTTTTAAATGGTTCTTAACCCATTACCAAACAATGGTGCTGATTGACACCCCACAAGATAAAGGCTTTTGAAAACATTGTGGAAAATGAAGAAATTGCTTGTGAACAGCAATTTCTTCATTTCCCATATAGTTTTCTACCCAGAAAGACCAGAAAGTATAAAGTTCTATTCACTTGAAGTTGTTGTTTGCACCCTCTCTGAATGTCGACCAGCCTAAAAGTGTTCTGTCTGGTAATGGATTAATAAGTTCAATAATTCCTAAAAGAATAGAGAAAGACAGTTTCATATCAATGAAGATATTTGTCACATCTTATATCACAGCATCTTCGCAAGCCAAGGGTGACATCTACGACGTAACGTCGTTTCTGTATTCACCCTTGGCGGATTTAGTCCGATTTTCTTGGTCTCCTGGAAAGCGTTTTCATTGGTTCCAGCGAGGTCTCGCTGGAACCAATCAGATTGTCGACTGATACATTTGTTATGAGTAACCAAATCATGACAACGGGCGGGAAAAAGCATTGCATTTGCAACTCAAAAACGCGAAGATGGGCGATTTTTCCTACGAATTTCACTGCAATAGACAGGAATTCTCTAACTTTAATCGACGAATTATTATACTTTCGACAATTCGACCGAAAAAACAGCTAACTTTTACATAATCTGCACGATGTACGACGCGAAAGACAACACGCGTTTATGACGTCATCAATAATGGACGTAAACAACCAGCAGAACAACTGCTAGGCGGCGCTTCGCGATTTCAAGAAAATCGGACTAAATCCGCCAAGGGTGAATACAAACGTAGGTGGGTTCAACCTTGGCTAGCGAAGATGATATCACAGGGACATGTACAGATTATAGGCTCTTTGTAATAGATTTATTTTAGTATTACCTATATATCTATTACACAGAGCCTAGAATACATTGGCCATTTTGAGGGCATTCATGTTTCACAAACACATCTCCTTTTTATACCCCCCACCTACGAAGTAGAGGAGGGTATATTGGTTTCACCATGTCTGTCTGTCTGTCCATCCATCCGTCCGTAGACTTTTTCATTTCCGTACTCTAACTCAACAACCATTTGACCTAGGATCATGAAACTTTACACAGTCGTTGCCTGTGACCCAAGGAGGTGCCCTATTGTTTTTGGGTCACCAAGGTCAAAGGTCAAGGTCACAGTCTGACTTTGTTATACCCCCTACCTACGAAGTAGAGGGAGGTATATTGGTTTCACCATGTCTGTCTGTCTGTCAGTCCGTCCGTCCGTAGACTTTTTTGTTTCCGTGCTCTAACTCAAGAACGGTTTGACCTAGGATCATGAAACTTTATACAGTTGTTGCCTGTGACCCAAGGAGGTGCCCTATTGTTATTGGGTCACCACGGTCAAAGGTCAAGGTCACAATCGGACTTTGTTTAAAATCCAATTTCGTGCTCTTAGTCAAGAACCAGTTGACCTAGGATCATGAAACTTTACGCAGTTGTTGCCTGTGACCCAAGGAGGTGCCCTATTGTTATTGGGTCACCAAGGTCAAAGGTCAAGGTCACAATCAGACTTTGTTTAAAATCTGTTTCAATGCTCTTAGTCAAGAACCAGTTGACCTAGGATCATGAAATTTTACACACTTGTTGCCCATTACCCAAGGAGGTGCCCTATTGTTTTTGGGTCACCAAGGTCAAAGGTTAAGGTCACAATCAGACTTTATTTAATATCCATTTCCGTGCTCTAAGTCAAGAACCGGTTGACCTACAGCACTTTTTCAGTGACAAGGCGTTAGTGGGGGGTATTTGCAACAGTTCTAGTTTATACAGATAAAGAGACTGAAAAGACAATCCAAGGTTACAGGTCACCAGTTAGAAGTGAAGACTCAGGAATTCGAAGACCTAGAAACAGACATTACTTGAATCTCAAATTATATTGGGCTTTTTGGAGAGATTTTTTTTTAAATAAAACCCAAACTTTTATCTCTTAATATTTCTAACCCTACAGATAAAAAGATTGGAAAGACAATCCAAGGTTACAGGTCACCAGTTAGAAGTTAAGACTCAGGAATGCGAGGATTTAGAAACTCAGTTACTTGAATCTCAAACTATGCTGGAACAAGGAACAGGCAGAATCTCTGAGTTAGAGGAGGTCCAGTCTCAATTACAAAGACAGGTATATTCCTGTAATATATGTGGCCTGTCATGCTAAAAGGGATCTTCTGGGAAGTTCATAAATCAAATTTTCTAAAAACAGATAGGACTTAACAAACGTCAATTAGATGTTGCATTTGGAAAATGAACAAATAATAGTGAGATAGGAGAAGCAATGTAGATCCAGAAAATTACCTTAGAGTGAAAAGTATCAATCCTAGTCAGTCTGCGCAGTTCGCGCAGACTGACTAGGATCAATTCTTTTCACACTTCTGAGAAGGTCCCTTTTAGTGTGAAGTGTCACATATGTATTTCTAACCATGCATATTTCATACAAAAATCAACTCTATCAGTATCCAAGCTCTCATTTGTGTGTATGAAGAAACGTTAAAAAAATCCCATTTCTTAGCCGGAAGTAGCTACGCTTCATAAAGTAGTTTTCGAGGTCCTCCAAATGAACAACCATGGCAACTTGCGGGACTTGCAGGCTGTAATCATTCTAAAAAGAGAGGACACTGGAACTGCAAACAATGTATTTGAGTATCATTATCGCTTCATTGTTGACATTTGTCACAGACGAACGTTTTGAATTGTTGTTCTTTTCTATTCTATTTATAGTCTGAAAGTAGTTCTAC
Organism: Fragum sueziense; assembly: GCA_963680895.1. Classification (NCBI taxonomy): domain Eukaryota; kingdom Metazoa; phylum Mollusca; class Bivalvia; order Cardiida; family Cardiidae; genus Fragum; species Fragum sueziense. The sequence goes on along the minus strand of OY804605.1, from coordinate 13,612,895 downwards.
GACTTGCATCCAAGGTATGATTCGACAGAATTGTACGTGGTGTTCCAAATGGCTCAGATAGCTCAAATGATGGAGTCTACTAATCCAAAGGTTGTGGGTTCTAACTCCTCCTCAGCCAATAATATATCCTCTTTGGCTTGAGTGATTTGTCTCTCACCAATGGATGTGTATTAAGTAAGAGCATCTGGAGGTTCAGATTTGAAGTTGTGTTGTACATGTAGTACTAATGAGAACCCAGGAACCCATGGCCAGGTGCTCCAGCTGCCACAGTATTAACATAGAACTTAAAAGAAGCGTAAAAATTATAAATTTGTACTCAAATTAAAGTTTTATGAGTAAATAATACTTACCTGACAGTACTATATGGATTTTCCTTTTCGGTAGTTTCTCTAATTCGCTCCATTTCCGGAAGTAAAACTTTTTTATCTCCCTTGAATACTCCCGGAGCATGCGTTTACTTCAGTTTCCTATTGAGGCGACCGAGTCGCAAGAAACTTTAACAATGTGGGGTAGGATGGGTGGGTATACCTGTACTGTCAGGTAAGTATTATTTACTCATAAAACTTTAATTTGAGTACAAATTTATAATTTTCATTTCGTAAATAAACTTACCTGACAGTACTATATGGATTTTTCCAGATTTCCAAGCAGTACTATCAGGTGGTGGGATTGTTTAAGTAAGATAAAACAGTATAGCTCTTACCTTTTTCCAAAAGAAAGAGACTGTTGCTTCCAGCACTATCTGTCTAAATATGCTGTATTTACATCCACATGTTTACAGGTACATTCCATGTACTCATCAATATCTTCCCACTATGTACATAATCAATCATAGTTCATATATTATGTTACACAAAACTGTCTGTTTCTAAAACATGTACCCCACGAAATTCGCCGGAAAAAAGAAATAGGCTCCCAAAGTACATATTATGTGTTTCCTAACACTTAGCCTATGGGTTTAAAAAATCGAAGCCCACTGGTTTCAAATAGTGTCTGATAAAAGTGGTCTCCCTTGACCAATCAGCTGAATCTAGAACCTGATCTAAAGATGCTCCTTTAAACAAAGCCCATGATGGACCCATACTTCGTGTAGAATGACCTTTAACTTTCCCACTTGGAATGTCCTGACTTTTGTAAGCAAATTTAATAACATTCACTATCCACTTTGATATAGTCTGACTTGACACTGGATTATGAGGTTTATTTATTGCCAAAAACAGCTTGATAATGTCCTCAGAACCCTTTAGTCTGAACGGCTCAGTCTTTTTTAAGTAATATGTCAATGCCCTTTTGGGATCAAGTTTTTTATTTTTAGGTAAAGATGGTATGAAAATTCTCACTGAGTGATGACTAGGTCTATCCTGCTTTGCTAAACCTGCCCTCATAAACGTTATTCCTTTTTGCTGTACGTTGGCATTTCCTTCTCCTAAACGTAAGGCCTGTAAGTCACTGCATCGACGAAAACAAGTAATGGCAATCAGAAAACAGGTTTTCCATGTGACAAACTTCAAAGCAGCATCCTTCATCGGTTCAAAAGGTGGATCTTGTAAACAACCTAAAACAAGAGGCAAATCCCATTCGGGTATTAGCTTTTTGAGGGGAGGTCTTTGGTTAAAGACCCCTCTCAACAGACGTATTATGACAGGATGTTGTCCAACTGGGGTTCTACCTATTGGAGCTAGGACAGAAGAAAGCATTGACCTATATCCTGTAATTGTCTTGTATTTTAGACCTTTGCTAAACAAATGAGTCAAGAAATGAGCACAGTCTTTCAGAGATGCTGTATAGGGATCAATTTCTTGTTCACGACACCAGCGATTGAATTTTCTGAATTTGCAGTTGTAATCTTTTTGTGTCCCAGATCTCCAAGAGGCAGACAACAGTTTTCTAGTCTCATTTGAAAAGCCCTCTGAGCTGAATTTTCTGTCGAGAGAAGCCATGCAGTCAAGTTCAAGCTGCCCGGGTTGGGATGAACTATTTTCTTTCTGCCCTGAGTCAAAAGATCGTCCATTACTGGCAGACTGATTGGGCAAGCTATCAGCATTTCCAACAGATAGGGAAACCAATGCTGTCTTGGCCAATTTGGCGCAATCAGAATTATTTTGCAATGGAACAGTCTCATGTGACTCAGAAGCTTTGGAATTAATTGAATTGGTGGAAATGCAAATGCATACATGTTCTGCCATGCAATTGATAGGGCATCCAAAGCTAACGCTTGGGGATGATGTTGCCATGAGCAAAATAGGGGCGTCTGTTTGTTTTCGTTTGTTGCAAAAAGATCTATCAGGGGATAGCCCCATAGATTGAAAATCTTCGACACCACTATTTTGTTCAGTGACCACTCTGTGTCCCGCACTATCTGCCTGCTCAGAGTATCTGCTAAGACATTCAATTTTCCCTGAATGTGTGCTGCTTTCAGAAAAATGTTGTTCTCTAATGCCATTTGCCAAAGATCCCACGCTAAGTGGCACAGATCCACAGACCGAGTGCCTCCCTGGCGATTGATGTACTGGCACACTGTCGAATTGTCTGACCGAATCAGAACATTCTGATTTCTGAGAGAAGGCAGAAAGTGTTGGACTGTCATAAAGACCGCTTTCATCTCTAGAACATTTATATGCAGTAATTTCTCTGTTTGGGACCACTGGCCTTGCACGGTAAGGAAATTCATGTGACCATCCCAGCCCCACGTACCACTCGCATCGGTGGTTACTGTCATCGGAAACTGCCTGTGTACAACAGATCTTCCCTTCCGAATGTTTTGATCTAGTAACCACCATCTTACATGAGGAACTAGCGACGCTGTCAGAGTAACTTCGTGATCTAAAGCCATTCTGACAGGACTCCAGTTCTGAAGTAAGTGAAGCTGAATTGGTCTCATGAATAACCTTGCATTGGGAATTAGGTCTAAGCATGAAGCTATCATTCCGAGAAAAATCAAATAATCTTTTGCAGTCACATGACCTTTGATTAAATTTTGAGCAGCATTTTTCAGCTTTTGAATTCTCTCTTGAGTCGGAAAGACCAGACCCTTTTCCATGTCGAACAACCCTCCTATATACACGAAATTTTGAGAGGGAACTAGAGCCGATTTTGTCTTGTTGATTATGAAACCTAGTTGAAAAAGGAGACTTAAAACAGTCCTGCGATCGGTGTAAAGATTCAACCTTAATTGGTTCAGGGCTAGCCAATCGTCGAGGTACACAGACATGCGTAAACCCCGCTTTCGTAGAAACGCTGCCACGACTGACATCACCTTGGAAAAAACCCTTGGTGCTACCGTTGGACCGAAACACATGGCTCGAAATTGGTAAATTTTCTTTTGAAAACAGAACCTTAGGTATTTTCGATGCTTTTTGAAAATTTTCAGATGGAAATACCCATCCTTCAGATCCAAATTTATTCCGAAGTCTCCTTTTTGAACTAAGTTCAAATCTTTCGACATAGTGTCCATTTTGAAATGAATTTTTCTCAGATACCTGTTCAGAGGTTTCAAATTTATCACAGGCCGCATTTCCCCGTTCTTTTTGGGGACTAAGAACAATGTGCTGTAGAAACCTTTTTGTACATTTGAAGGATCGACCATCTCTATTGCATTTTTTGTTAAAAGACTCTTTATTTCTTCTTCTATGATGGGCACCTGATGAGAGGGTACTTTTGTTTCCTTGATTCCTGAGAAACAAGGAAATTCCTGGAACTCCAGCTTGTAACCCTCCCGAATCAGGTCCAGTACCCATTTGTCTGATGTAATTTGTTTCCACTGGTCTAGAAAATTTGAAAGGCGGCCTCCAACAGGTATCTGAGGACATTTTGCAATTGTGCTCACCTTGTCATTGACTAGCTGGCTTTGCCAACTTTCCCCTTGAAGAGGAATTTCTTCTCCCAGAGTAGTCTGAAGATCTTGATCGGCCATTTCTATTCCAGCCTGACTGATTTGAGTTAGATCTGGATCTATCATTGTCTCCTGGTGTTTTTGGAATCCGAAAACCTCCCCAAGACGATTTCGACTGTGTTGAAGACGAATTATTGTACGAATTATTGTAAAGCCGTTTGGCATCTAAAGGTCTATCTGGAGAAAGTTTTCTTTTCCTGTCTTTCCTTTTGAGTTCAGGCAACATTTCATCTAGCTGCTTTTTCTTTTCTTTGCGCGACTTAAGCAGAACCTCCAAATCGGACCCAAACACGCCTTCACCAGACAGCGGTAAATTTGAGAAGTCTTTTGAGTCAGAAAGATCACATAACGCAGTATCCGTCATTGCCACAGTACGACGAACGATGTGATGAAACGCACCAGACCGGCTGATTTGATCAAGTCCTTTTGTTGACATAGCAAAAATGTCTTTTACATGCTGAACAGCTTTCTCTTTACCGTCAAAGTCACTTGAATTTAAGAACTCTACCAGATTCCCAAGACTTTGCTGCATGCATCCATTTTGCTGTCTAAACTCGCGAATTTTTCATTCCATTTTCTCTCCATGTCGTCTAGACGCGTATCTGGGGCGAGAGCGGTACTCTCTCCATTCTCCTTAGCCATTTGAACTTCAAGTTCAGCCATAATACGGAGCGTTGAATAGAAAAACACGACCCGACTCGGTCGCCGAAAAAAAGAAACTGAAGTAAACGCATGCTCCGGGAGTATTCAAGGGAGATAAAAAAGTTTTACTTCCGGAAATGGAGCGAATTAGAGAAACTACCGAAAAGGAAAATCCATATAGTACTGTCAGGTAAGTTTATTTACGAAATGAAACCCTATTCAATTAACCATTCTCTTATTCTTAAAATACATTTGACCTTTAGCCATGACACTTCCAACAAGCTATAAAGTTAATCTTGAAATATCCTTTTATTTTCATTCTAAGATTAAGTAAAAAAAACCCAACATCTAACTCCTTTCAGGTTTCAACCCTAGAACATCAGTTATTATCTGGCAATTCTCAATGGATGAGCGATCAACAAACGATGGACACCAAGTTAAAACAAGCTTGTGAAGATCTAGAAAAGAGAACTTATCAACTTAAACAGCTAACTGAAACATTGAAGTAAGTGATACTATATTACTAAACATTGACATAAGTGATACTATATTATTGAAATATTGTGGTAAAAGATATATTCCATTACTTGATTGTAATTCACAATGGATGAGTGATCAACAAACGATGGACACCAAGTTAAAACAGGCTAATTGTTAGGACTTGGAAAAGATAACTTATCAACTGAAACAGCTTACTGAAACTTTGAAGTAAGTGATTAGAATTCTTGCTTACAGTCTTACCTTTTCAAATAAAAAAAATGTAGGGTTAGATCCATGGATTTTGCGTTTAGCAAAGTTAAGCCTTTCCAAACAAGACCTGATTTTGGCCTGCCAAAAATCTTGAGGCAAAAGAAGAAAACCACAGAATTAGTCCAATTTAATTTAACTTCTTCCATAGTTGTAAATGTGCAAGACATATATTTTGTAATTCCATCAATAATGATTGAGTTACGGCCCTTGATTTTGCTTGAAATGCGTCTGTCGCAAGAAATGTAACTGCATGGGTATTTATCACCTTTGGTGATGTTTTATGTCTTTACTGTAGAAATGTACAAGAGCAGAAGAACCAGTTTTCTGGTGAGATTGACATTCTGGAGGCTCAACTTTTAGATGAACATTAGGACAATGTTGAGAAAACTGATGTTGTGATCTACAAGATAGCTTTAATCCATTCGCAAACTGTGATGCCTTTTGATGCCGGACAAAACAAAGGCTTTAGAAAACATTGTGGAAAATGAAGAAATTGCATGTCACAAGCAATTTCTTCATTTCCCACTATGTTTTCTACGCAAAAAGACAAAAAAATGTAACAAGAAATTATTCATTGAAAATTATTTTGCCATGTGAAACTTCTTTTAATTTGGGAAAGGGTTTACAACTTACATATTTCTTTTCTTTTTTACAGAAGTGTTCAAGAGCAGAAGAACCAATTTTCCGGTGAGATTGACATTCTGGAGACTCAGCTTCGCGATGAACAAGAGGACAATGATGAAAAAACGGATGTTATCAACAAGTTAGAACATGATCTACGAGATATGAGGGTCCAGCTTGAACAAAAAATAGAGCTAGGTATGATCTCTTGCCCCCCCCCCCCCCCCCCCCCCCCAACCCCTCATTGAAAGATTGGGGTATATTGTTACACTCATGTCGATCTGTTGTGTCTGTCTGTCTGAAAACTTAATATTGGCCATATTTTGAGCATTGATGTTTCACAGACACATCTTATTATGCCCCCTTTCGAAGAAAATGGGGGTATATTGTTTTGCAAGTGTCGGTCGGAAGGTCGGTCGGTCGGTCGGTCCGTATGTCGGTCGGTCTGTCCGTAGACCAAACCTTGTCCGGAGCATAACTCGAAAAGTATTAAAGGTAGAATCATGAAACTTCATAGGTAGATAGATCTCATTATGGAGAGGTGCAGTGCACAAGAACCGTAACTCTGCCGATCAATTTTTTTGAGTTATTGCCCTTTGTTGATTTTATAACTTGATTCTTGTCCGGAGCATAACTCAAAAAGTATGTAAGGTACAATCATGAAACTTTACAGGTGGATAGATCTCATTATGGAGAGGTGCAGTGTACAAGAACCGTAACTCTGCTGATCAAATTTTTTGAGTTATTGCCCTTTGTTGATTTTCAAACTTGATTTTTGTCCGGAGCATAACTCAAAAACTATGTTAGGTAGAATCATGAAACTTTACAGGTGAATAGATCTCATTATGGAGAGGTGCAGTGCACAAGAACCGTAACTCTGCTGATCAAATTTTTTGAGTTATTGCCCTTTGTTGATTTTCAAACTTGATTATTGTCCGGAGCATAATTCAAAAAGTGTGTAAGGCAGAATCATGAAACTTAATAGGTAGATAGATCTCATTATGGAGAGGTGCAGTGCACAAGACCCGTAACTCTGCTGATCAAATTTTTTGAGTTATTGCCCTTTGTTGATTTTCAAACTTGATTATTGTCCGGAGCATAACTCAAAAAGTATGTAAGGTAGAATCATGAAACTTAATAGGTGGATAGATCTCATTATGGAGAGGTGCAGTGCCCAAGAACCGTAACTCTGTCGATCAAATTTTCTGATTAATTGCCCTTTGTTGAGTTGATAATTTGATTCTTGTCCGGAGCACAACTCAAAAAATATGTAAGGTAGAATCATGAAACTTTACAGGTGAACAGATTTTATTACGGAGAGGTGCAGTGTACAAGAACCGTAACTCTGCCAATCAAATTCTTGGAGTTATTGCCCTTTGTTGATTTTTACACTTAATTCTTAACCGTGCCTATATCTCATGTCCTTTTACACATACAGCCTTGATATCTCACACATAGATACCTCCTATCAACATCGTTCAGATTTAACCATGACCTTGGACCTTGTGACCTTGACCTTGGAGTTTGACCAATTTTGAAAAAATTAAACCCGGCAAATATCTCATGACCTTTTACAAATACAGCCTTGATATTTCACACATGGACACATCTTACCAAGACCTTTCATAATTGACCATGACCTTGGACTCTGTGACTTTGACCTTGGAGTTTGACCTACTTTTGAAACACTTTAACCTGACCGATATATCATGTCCTTTTACACATACAGCCTTGATATTTGACACATGGAAACCTACGACCAAGACCTATCACATACGACTATGACCTTGGACCATGTGGCCTTGACCTTGGAGTTTGACCTACTTTTAAATAAATTAAACTGGGCCTATATCTTATGTGCTATTACACATACAGCCTTGGTATTTCACACATGGACACATCTTACCAAGACCTTTCGCATTTGACCATGATCTTGGACCTTGTGACCTTGACCTTGGACTTTGACCTACTTTAAAAAAAACTTTAATCTAGCCAATATATCATGTCCTTTTACACATACAGCCTTGGTATTTCTCACATGGACACCTACGATCAAGACCTTTCACATTTGACCATGACCTTGGACCTTGTGACCTTGACCTTGGTGTTTAATCTACTTTAATAATACATTAATCTTGCCTATATTTCATGTCATTTTACATTTACAGCCTTGAAATTTCACATATGGTCACTTCCAACCAAGATATTTCACTTTTGACCATGACCTTGGACCTTGACCTTGGAGTTTTACCTACTTTAAAAAAAACTTAAACTAGGCCTATATCTCATGTCCTGTTACCTATACAGTCTCAATATTTTAGACATGGACACCCCCTACCAAGACCTTTCACATTTGACCATGACCTTGGCCTGTATGTCATTGACCTTTGATATTTACATACTTTTAGAAATCTTTAACATAGCCTTTATCTTATGTCCTATTACACCTACAGCCTTGATATTTCACACATAGACACCTCCTACCAAGACCTTTCACATTTGACCATGACTTTGAATATTGCAACCTTGACCTTGGAGTTTGACCTACTTTTAAAAAGACTGAAACCAGGCATATATATCATGTCCTTTTACACCTACAGCCTTGATATTTCACACATGGACACCTCCAACCAAGACCTTTCACATTTGACCATGACCTTGACATTTGGCCTACTTGTAAAAACTTTAACCTGGCCTATGTTTCATTTTACTTTTAAATATACAGCTTTGATATTTCACACATAGACACCTCCTACCAAGACCTTCCATATGTGACCATGACCTTGGACCTTGTTAACTTGACCTTGGACTTTGACCTACATCAAATGTAGGCCCTTGAGGGGGCATATATGTTTTACAAACATCTCTTGTTTCCTTTGCCTTTAACGATTTTTTTGCCATAAAAAATATGAGAAAATGCATGTCGTCAACAAGTTTGAACATGTGCGAGATATTAGGGCACAGCTTGAACAAAAGATAGAGCTAGGTATGATCATTTGCCAGCATTTTTATGCCCCCGTATCGAGAGATCGTGGGCATATTGTTTTACTTGTGTCCGTCTGTCTGACTGTCTGTCCGAAAACTTAACATTTGCCTTTTCTCCAAAGGTATTTCACATACAAAGCTCAAATTTGGTGTGCAACTTCCTTTTAATGGTATCTATCTGTTCCATGCAATTTGACCTTCCTCAAGGTCATCAGTTAATCCTTATCAACCCTTTACTCTTTGAAAACTTAACATTTTACTCCGAAAACTTAACATTTGCCTTTTCTCCAAAAGTATTTGACATACAAAGCTCAAATTTGGTATGCTACATCCTTTTATAGATAGCTATCTGTTCCATGCAATTTTACCTTCCTCAAGGTCATCCCTTAACCATTATCAACCCTTTACTCTACAAAAACTTAACATTTTACAAAAATGGCCATTTCGGGGGCATTTGTGTTTCACAAACATATCTTGTTTCCTTTGCCTTTAATGTTTGTATTATAAAATTATATTGACCCCGGAATGACCTACCTCATTTAAATAATTGCACATTTCAAAACAGGTAAATCAGGTTAAACACGTAATTATTGAAGAACGTTACGGTAAATATTTGTAATGTAACGTATATATTCACCAGTCTGGTTAGCTCAATAGGGTGCGCGTTGGACTTGAAACCTATTGGATCCAGGTTCATATACGAAGCAGAATTACTTTTTTTACTTATCCGAAGGATTTCTATTTTACCTTTCTTATGCACATTACCATATTCGAACCATAAGGATCACAAATTTTTCATGCTTTTTCCAAATAAAGTAAGCATAATTAATAAATACTGACTTGAAATATTGTCAGTGGTAGATAGACGTGTAAAGAACCCCCGCGGACGCAGATATTGCCCGCGGACGACTAATGTCACAAACAAACCGCAGACCTTTGGACTAAGAGCAAAAGAAATAGTTTTTAATGAACCAAATTAATTTGTGAAGTAGCAGCAGAACTACAACAGAAATCAATCTTCCACATAATTATGTAGACCAAAAATCGTCCAGAAGCCACTGGGGTCAGTAAAATTATGACCTTACATAAAATAAGAAAGGAGCTGATCGCCAATGGCGTCTTGATGTCACAAACGATGGGATAAGAGACGAACAGAGTTGTAAATATAAGGTAAAAAAAGATGAAAAAATAAAATATAGGCGTAATGGTTCTGTGGGGATTCGAACCCCGTACTTTCAAACTTCTACACTGACGACTCTACCAGTTGAGCTATCGAGCAGTCGACATTGAAGGCACACCTTGAGAGTAGAGAATCTCGTGCAAGTTATCTGAAAAATCCCGACACATCTTTTATCGGATAAACTCGTCCAAGTGAGTATGCAAATGAAGCAGGTCATTCCGGGGTCAATTTAAAAAATCAATATTGCCATAATAAAGATGAGAAAGGGGATGTTATCAACAAATTAGAGCATGATCTATGTGGTACAAGAGTCCAGCTGGAACAAAAGATAGAGTTAGGTATGATTACTTGCTAGAATTTGCTCTTTTGTCTTTAATGTTTTCTTCGCTGTAATTAAGATGAGAAAATTGATGTTATCTTCAAGTTCAAGCATGATCTACCAGATAGGAGGGTCCAATTGGAATAAAAGGTAGAGTTTTGTTTTGGAAAGGGTTAATTAAAAGGAGTTTTGTCTCATTTTTCAGTGACAGATTTTGAAGATCAATTACAACAAAAGAACAGAGATATGGAACAACAACTCCAGTTAGTCAGCGACCTTGACATTGAAATTAAACGATTACAGGTTAGGATTATTTAGGAAACTTTTTGACAGTTGAGCACTTTCACTGAGGTATGAAAGTTAAGAAGAGAACTTTTGACTGCTGGAAATCTTTCCTTTTCATGATAGGTCATTTTCAACAAAAACATCAATTGATCAAGAGTCATTTAGTCGTGTTTATGTCTTACAGTATATGACCAAAAAATCTCTTTTGTTTCTATTGATTAATTTCGTTTTTGCATAAAATCTGTGAAATATGAAGCAGAAAGAAGTCTAGCTTGTCAAATGTTTGCTCGTAACAAATGTTGTTAAGTGAGTTTTGGAATTACCATATGTTTAAAAGGAACGGTCCAAATTCAATGTAATTCTAAATGGTGCAAAATTATTGCAATATGAAGCTAAAAGCAATTTACTATATTTTCTTCATTGAATAGGATACCTATCAAGATGCCATGGACAAGAACGCAGAACTAGAGAAAGAATTAGACAAAGCAGGTTATGAGTCTAAAGCTAAAGATGAAATGATGCAAGACATGAAAGATTCTCTAGCGTATGTATAGAAATATGATTTTTAGAGCAACTATTCGTGGAATAGGGGGGCTATTCTAGTCACTCAGGCGTCGTTGAAAGCTATTGCTTTTAAACTTTACACATGCTTCTGTGACCATAGTATCAGCTTATAAGCAAAGATTCATTACTCTGGCACTTTAGGTATTCTACCCCTAATGGGATTTCCGCTTCGTTGGAATTATTAGGGAGACGTCGAAAACATTCTGTGGTGGAACTTTTCGCCGCAGAAAGTTTACGACTGCGCCTAAATAAGTTCAGATACGCAACGACGACGGTTGAAAAATCTGATGTTTTATGAATCTCAAAATGGCCACATTACGGGTATTCAACCTTAATTTAGTGAAATTTAAACCTTCTAGGACTTAGAATTTTTCACTATCCAGCATTTGATAGTCACACTTTGTTGTCCTTTAACAGCTCTTGTTTACTTTTGACAATACAAGATGACAGTTCATATTTGCTAACAGTCAGTGTTTAACTATCAACTAATTAGTAAAGCTTTAGTTAAAAGCTATCAAATATTTCATATGTTCTTTTAATTCTTTGACCTTTTTGTCTTTTTGTTCTTCTTGTAACAAGCAATCACTCTGCAAATTCAAAGTTGTGCGAACATTTGTAAAACTCTAAAATAGGGCCCTTCCGCGAAAATTTTGCTTTGCAAATATTTTGACGTGTACAGTACCACAACATAGGGTTTAGATTTGAAAAAATTGCTTTTAAAAAAGCCCAAAACCCCCTCATATCTGTAGCTCTGTTTGATAACCTATTTTCAGGACTGTCCAAGAAGAGCTCAGTAACAGAAAATCGGAAGTGACCAACTTGAAGAATATGCTTGATGAGAGACAACATGAACTGGAGGAGAGGGTATCTATGGTGAGTTCCCAAACAAGTACTGGGCCGGTATTTACCAGCATGTGTAAATCAAATATCTAAAGTAGAATTACATAACAAGCCATCTGATTGGACTAGATGCATGTCTCGAGCAATCAGATTGATTTTTGTGTGATTTTAAAGGTATTATTGCATTTAGATTGGTTTGTGAAAACCATCCCTCATTTTGGTTTCCCTTATAAAGAATTTTTTCAAATGTATTTGGAAGAAGGGATAGAAATACTGATAACCATGATAAATCGTCAGCAGTGATAAAGAAAAATCTTCTTTTATGAGATGCCCTTTCTTCTTAGAAAATCAATGTGACATTTTGAATACTGAAGTGACAATTTTTAGGCAAAGATTACTCAATTTATAACTACAAGAGCGCACTTTTTTGCTAAAACAATGTGAAATTTTGGATTTAAATGCAACTATTGGGCATGACTTAGACCTGTCCTAGTAATTGCATCACTCATTTAACAAATGGGTATCAAATTTTATTTGCAAACTCAAAACAAACAAAGGACATTAAAAATCCTCATATACATTACATTTGAGCTTGATCGGGATAAAGGTCCTTTAAGGCTTTTGGGCCCAACATGGTTCCAGATCAGCCTGCGTATTCATGCAGTCTGATCAGGAACAATATTGTTCTCTTACAGCTTCTTCATGGCCTGTAGCAACCGTATAAAAGTAGCATGGATCACAGTCAGACTTCACTTAGGCTCAGGCTGATGTGGAAACGTGGTAGTCTGAAAAGCTTTAACCCTTTCCCAAACAAGACCTGGTTTTGACGTCCCCAATAGAAAAGGCTTGGGAAAACATTGAAACAAAAGAAGAAACTACTGATAACCAGCAGTTTCTCCTTTTGTCTCAATATTTTTTTTGCCTTATTTTACACAATTTCTGTCTTTAATAACATCCAATTTGTGGCAGTTTTTGAAGTGGATCACCCTAAATTTTGTCGTTTGGGAAAGGGTTAAGAGCCCTTTTTCTAGATCCATGTGCATTTGTTTTTATTACAGGTTAATCAGTTAGACCAAACTATCAAGGAACAGCACCGAGAAATGGAACAGAGAATACAAAAACTGGACAACAATGTGAGGAAAAATGAGACAGAAGTAGTGGAACGCACAAAACAGGTGAGATTTTGGTTATTAAACCATCACCAAATAATGACCATTTTTGACGCTACATAAGATAAAGGCGTTGGGAAACATAGTTGAAAATGAAGAAATTGCTTGTAACAAGCAATTTCCTCATTTCCCACATTGTTTTCTACCCAGAGAGACCAAAAGATGTAAATTTCAATTCACTTTGAATTGTCATCTGTATCATCTCTGAATCTGGACCAGTCTAGAATTTTGCTGTCTGTTAATGGGTTAAATAGAAAGGAGTCATAAGTAGGTACAACAGATGTTGCTTAAGTGACAGAAAATTACTGGGGCAGGGTTTTTATGCTCCCCGAAGGGAGAGCATATAGTCGCCGCTTTGTCTGTCCGTCCGTCCGTCCGTCCTGTCCGTCCGTCCGTCCGTCCGTCCGTCCGTCCGAAGCGATTTCTCCATAACCCTTGGGCTAAATCAAATGAAACTTACCATGTGAACTCCCTATGACAAAATGCCGATGTACTTTTCCCGGTTTTTGGATTTGAGGCCTCGTCATGGGAAAAGGGGACTTAAGGTTGAATATAGTTTTTCTCTAATTTCTCCTAGTCTAATGGTCAGAATTTGATGAAATTTCACATTTGAGTAGCAAATCAGATGCCCTTGACAATAAACTATTTAAAATTTGCGTATACAAAATATGTCATGCAAAAAGGGGGCTTAACATTTGTTAGCTTTATATTAGCTCTGCATGGCATATATTTATTGTGACAATGCCTTATTCGGGGAGCATTGTCCGTCTCTGACGGCTCTTGTCTTTAGTGCACAAATTTTTGCATTTTGACACACTTTTAACTTGAAGGACCTACTAAAAATTATCAGCTTCACCAGAAAGACACAGTGTTTCACTAGACATGACCCCCTTATTTGAAGACCAGGACTCAATTGTATAAACTTTGGTTAGAGCTAGCCAAGTGATTAAATATCTGTTTTAGTTAGATTCCCCTATGACTACAAAGTCAATTTTAACCAAAACAGGTATTTAACTATTTGGTTTGTGTTAACCCATGTTTATACAACTGGGCTAGGGGGACATAATGACCCCCTTTAGAAAAAGTCAAGGGAAAGCCCTGACTGAGGTATGAGAATGAATGGCAAAATAGAAAATGGAAATTATTTTTTCCGCTGTTTACAGATAGCTGATTTAGATGACAAACTACAGCAGTCCCAAACAGACCTGAGGGAGAAAACTCTACAAGCACAACAAGTGGAACAAATTAGTCAAAAACAACAGATAGAATTACAGGCCAAGTCTGCGAAGCTGCAGGAGTTGGAAACTGTAAGTCTTGCTTTAACCCATTCCCACACAATGACACTTTTACAAGATAAATGCTTCTGAAAACATTGTAGAAAATGAAGACATTGCTTGTAACCAGTCATTTCTTTATTTTCCACAATGTTTTCTAACTCAGAATGGAAAGATCTTTGTGCCCCCTTTCAAAGAAAATGGTGGTATATTGTTTTGCAAGTGTCAGTTGGCCGACAACGGGTTGAACAAATTTATCAAAAACAACAGATAGAATTACAAGCCAAGTCAGCTAAACTGCAGGTGTTACAAACTGTAAGTTGCGTTTTATGGCTTTTAGGGTGACTTTTCTTAGAATAGGGGAGCTATTCTAGTCACTCAGGTGTCGTTGTTAGCGTCGGCATACTGCTTTGGTTAAGTTTTCACATGCAAGTTTGTCAAATTTATGTTTCTCTTGGTGTCCAAATTTTGGCTCAATCATTATCAAAATGTTTAGAATGTTTGTCTTCATCCATCTTAAAATCCAGAGAGCTCTGGAATTTCGCAAGTTAATTTTCCGGGTGTCCAAATATTGACTCAATCATTATCTACTGATACTTTTGCTCTGAAACTTTGCACATTTTTCTGTGACCATAATATGAGCCTCTAGGCGAAGATTTTTCACTCTGGCATGCAATTTAGTGGAATTTTGGACTTTGAATTTTTCACTATCCAGCGCTTGATAGTCACACTTGGCTGTCTTGAGACGGCTCTTGTTTTTATTTTTGACGTTGCAAGGTACAGAAGACTGGTAGATTTTTATGTTCACAAAGGGATAGAAGCTTCATTTCCAACTGTCGGACAGCAGCACAGATCTTGATAAGACTGCATGTTTTTGATGGCTGATCTTAATCCTTATTGATTTTAAATGCCGTAAGGACTCTTTCTCAGATCCAGGATCATTTTAGTTTTACTATTTGAAATTTCAGTTGGTAAGCAGACAGAAACAGAAGCTAGAAGAACAGAAGGAAGAGAATGTAGAAATTACACAGGAACTGAGATTGACCAGGTAAATACTTAGATAGATCTTGGTGGATAATCATGTGATACACCATTTCAGAAAATCTTCAATAATTTTGTTAATACTGGACTGATTTGAATTTCGGTTTGAAACTGAGAAGGCGGACATATTAGATGGTTTTGATTGATTTTTAAAAAAATCAAGTGATAAATAAGTTGTTGAAGATCAACCAAAATGTTGGTTGATCTTCAATAGCTTTTTTATCATCCAATTTTTCAAAAATCCACCACTTCCAGTTAATTCCTGGCATTATCCCACTTTCTCTGCTTCAAAGCAAATTCAAATTGAACTTGTATTTATAAAAATATTTAAGATTTTCTTAAATTTTGATTCACATGATTAACCACTCTTTAGATTTTTGATAGATTTTATTTGGTAAGGTATGATGACAATACATGGTACATGTTATAAAACATATTGATAAAAAGTATCACAGTATGTTAGAATAACCCATGTCTGCCCCATCCAAACCTGGGTTAATACAATAAAGAGATCCTCGATCTCTTATTTCCATTGTGGACCCATGTCTGGATGTGACTGACACAGAGAGGCGTAATATCAAACATTACTAAATTGAGTTGATCAGTTAAATTATCAAAATTACAATTGAAAATAGAAATTAAAAATTAAAACTGCTATATTTGAATGTACGAATAAACAGTCTGAATTCCTAGAGATTGTACTAATTAAAATATTACATGTGATGCTTAAAGGGACCTTATATAAATACACTCAAGGGGGTAATTAAACTTCATAATGGGACAAGGCTCTGTTATTAGTCTACTTTGCCCAAGTTCTTGTTTCTATTTGCCTCCAGGGAACAACTACAACAACAACAACATACTTTATGTCTGTCTACTAGAAGAGAACTGACCCAGTCTAACAGAGAACAAGACAGGTTACAGAGAGAGATAGAAGAAAATATTGAGGCAAAAGAAGAAAATGCTGATTATCAAGAAATTCTTCTTTTGCCTCAAGTCAATGTTTTCTCAAGCTATTTCTGTTAGGTGTGTCAATAGGTGGCAATATTAACTCTTTCTCAATCAAGACATGGTTTTGACGTCCCTATCAGAATTGGCTTGGGAAAACATTGAGACAAAAGAAGAAACTGCTGATAAGCAGCAGTTTCTCCTTTTGCCTCAATATTTTCTTGGCAATAACACAAACAATTTGGCCTGTTGTGATCATTTATTTTGTCGTCTGCGTCATCTTTGAAACTGGACCTTAAAATTTTGTGGTTTGCGAAAGGGTTTAACCCTTTCCTACACAAGACCTGGTTTTGACGTCCCTAATCAAATAAGCTTGGGAAAACATTGAAACAAAAGAAGAAACTGCTGATAACCAGCAGTTTCTCCTTTTGTCTCAATATTTTCTTTGACATATTTTACACATGTTCTATCTTTAATAACTTCCATTTCGTAATTTGTGGCAGTTTTTGAAGTGGATCGCCCTAAAATTTTGTGCGAAAGGGTTTAAGAAATGGTTAAGTTCTTGTTTCTATTAAACTATATAGGGAACAACTCCAACAACATGCAGACTTTATGTCTACTAGAAGAGAACTGACCCAGTCTAACAGAGAACAAGAGAGGTTACAGAGAGAACTAGAAGAAAATGTTGAGGCAAAAGGAGAAAATGATGTTCTTCTTTTGCCTCAATGTTTCCCAAGTTTTTTTCTATTAGGTGTATTAAAAAGGTGTCAATATTAAAGAAATATTAAAGTTCTTGTTTCTATTTTCCTACAGAGAACAACTACAACAACAACATGCAGACTTTATGTCTACTAGAAGAGAACTGACTCAGTCTAACAGAGAACAAGAGAGATTACAGAGAGAGCTAGAAGAAATAAAATCCATGATCGAGGTAAAACTTAACTAGATTTAACCCATTCTACACAGTAACGCCTTTTGATGCCCTTGAAGAAAAATGCTTGGGAAAACAGTGTGGAAAATGAACAAAATGCTTGTTACAAAGCATACCAATTTTACAAGAATTGGATCTATTCAAGGCTCAAATTTATTTGATATAAATAAAACAAAATGTATGAAAAAAGGGGTTGTTTCAATTGATATAATTCCTGTATTGGCAAAGTTACATTGTGATGCTTTACCACAAAGAAAATTGTTTAGCCATGTGTGATTCAACCCATTCCCAAACAAGGCCTGGTTTTGACGTCCCTGATAGAATTGGCATGAGAAAACATCAGGACAAAAGAAGAAAATGCTGATAATCAGCATTTTCTCCTTTGCCTTAATGTTTACTGTGCTATATCATTCACCAATTTTACCTTAATAAGCATCCATTTTGTTGTCTGCAGCACCTTTCTAAATGGATTACCCTAAAATTTTGTTGTTTGGGAAAGGTTTAAGCCAGAAGAGGTCATCTGGAAGTTAAAGAGCTTAGATTCTGTTCGTTTAAAAAAAAATGACATGTGACTCCCAATCGGGATAAATTGAACGGGACTTCTGTTTCTGGCAGCTCTACTGCCTCTTCCGAATTTTCAGCAGAAGAGTTAGTTACAAAGTGTGCATTTTTACAATTCATTGGGATAGTTTATTTACAGCTATTTTATATTAATTGCAAGACAACAAAAGGAGAAACTGCTGCTTATCAGCAGTTTCTTCTTTTGTTTTAATGTTTTCTAAAGCCTTTCCTATTAGGGGCGTCAAAACCAGGTCTTGCTTGGCAAAGGGTTAAAAAAGCTGTGCTGAATTAGAGACCACCATTCTAATTCCCTCCTTTTTGAAGAGCAATTTGATAGATATTCCACTTCCTTTTTTCAATTTCAAGACATGGTAGATTTGTCTATCTTCTGCACATCTTCTATCATGTGACTTAACACCCTCTGTCATGTGATATTCTGCTTCTGGAAGACTTAAATTGCACATACTCGTAAATTAATTAGGAATTATGAAAACATTTTCAGTCAAGGGAGGGCGATGCTGCAAGATTAGCAGAAGAGCTCGGAGCTGCCAAGGCTAAAGAGAGTGAGGCAGAGAGCAAACTGAATGTGGAGATGATCAGATTAAATGAGGAACACGAAGATATTATAACTAAATACCAATCAGAGGTGGGTCTTCTACTTTAGCCTTTTACCATACGACAAAATTTTAGACTGATCCAAGTTCAAAGATGTTGCCATCGACAATTTCATGTGAAGAAATTTTCACACTTTATTTTAATTCCTGGTAGAAAACATTGTTGGAAAAGAAGTTTGTCACAAGCAATTTCTTTATTTTCTACGATGTTTTCCAAAGCCTTTTGTCTAGTGGGGTGTTAAAAGGGTCACTGTGTGGTTATGGGCTTAATCCATGTTGTGGTTATCCTTGTACATTAAAGGTCCTTTGGCAGGCAGTGTTGCACAAGGTCAGTCTGCACATATGTGCAGTCTGACCTTACTTCCTGTTGCTTGCATGTTATTGAGAAGAGAATTTATGTCTGCAAATTCCATAAAAAATACTTTGACCTCTTTTTATGCACACGCTAGCAAGTAGGCTATCTATATTGTTCAAAGACAATTTTTGTTTAACTTGCTTGTTCAAAAACTAGAAAAAGCAATTTTATGTTGAATATACACTAAGAAATTGTTGCAGGATTTTGACAAAAAATCCTTATTACTTTAACAGCTGTGGCCAAAGTGCAGTTAGGTGTTCTAGCTACCTGGATATAACCATTGCAATTGAAACAGGCGTTAAAACCAATCAATCAATCATCCTTATGTATTACAGATTCGATCATTGAGGGAAGAAAATGCAGATTATGTGGAAGCTAACGATGTCCTAAAGGCCCAATTAAAGGACAAAACAAAACAACTAGGTGAAATGGAGCAGCATTATGCGGACCAAGTCCAAGATGCAGCGAAAGCTTTAGATGATATTACAGACGAGATCGAAGATAGAAAGAAACAGATGGACTCAAATAATGAACAACTTATACTTAAGGTTTGTTGGATTTATAAGCTTTAGTCATGCTTATCCTTATGATGTTCTAAAGGCCCAATTAAAGGAAGAGACAAAACAACTAGGTGAAGTGGAGCAGCATTATGCAGACCAAGTCCAGGATGCTGCTTAGGCTTTAGATATAACAGAGGAGATCGAAGATAGAAAGAAACAGATGGACTCGAATAATGAACAACTTATACTATAGCTTTGTATTTATCTATCTATCTGACGGTACTGTACTCGCTCCAAATTGTTCAATAGGTAAAATTCATTGGCGGATCCAGAGGGGGTTTGGGGTCTAAACCCCCACCCCCACCCACTTTGAAGCCTGATTATTTCATTTTCATGCAGAAATTCTGTCAAAATAGTGTAATACTAGGAAAAGAAACCCCTCTTGATGATATTACAAACGCAATTGAAGATAGAAAAAAAAATAGATGGATTCGAATAATGAACAACTTTTACTAAAGGTTTGTTGGATTTATAGACTTTTGTCATGCTTATCCTTAACCCTATTCCAAACAAAATCTGTCGGCATCCCTGTGAGAAAACACCTTTGAAAAAATTGAGGCAAAAGAAGAAAATGCTGATAAATCCGCATTTTCTCCTTTTGTCTCAATATTTTCTGTGCAATATCATACCCAAATCCTACCTTAAACCTTTCCCAAACAAGACCTGGTTTTGATGTCTCTAATAGAAAAGGCTTGGGAAAACATTGAAACAAAAGAAGAAACTGCTGATAACCAGCAGTTTCTCCTTTTGTCTCAATATTTTCTGTGCCATATTTTACACAAACCCTATCTTTAATAACATCCATTTTGTCATTTGTGGCAGTTTTTGAATTTGATCACCCTAAAATTTTGTCATTTGGGATAGTGTTAATCAACATCTTTATTGTCATCTGCAGGAGCTTTTGATTGGGACAACCCTAAATTTTTGTTGTTTGGGAAAGGGTTAATTCGCTATTGAAGACAATTTATGGTTATTTCAGCTTATACTAATGTTGTTTACTTATACACTGTACATTAATCATAAAAGACAAAATACTTCAACCAGAATTAACCCAGTACAACTTCATTTTCGTTCGCAAAATGTGTTAGTTGAGCATCCTAAGAAAACATTGCTGAAGTGAGGTCATTACATAAGCAGATGTCTGGGGTTAATTTTGGTGGACTATATTCTTAACTGTTCATTTATGTTTATAATTTCCTTATCTGTTTAACAATGCCAAAAACTTAAGTGGTTTGTTGTTTCATCTTTGCATTCACTTGAGATTTACTGAGATTTTCTATGAAAACTTCATTTTCAAGAGCTCTTCATACAACAAGGAAATTAGATCAATTCTAAAGTTTAGTTATGAAGTACACAATGTAGCAATAGTTTACCATCTTTTTCTTGGAATTTTTATCCTTTCCTCAAAAAAAGACTGGGGTTTGATGTCCCTAATTCAATAGACGTGAGAAAACAATGAGGCAAAAGGAGAAAATGCTGATGATCAGCATTTTCACATTTTGCCTCAATATTTCCTGTGTCCAAATCCTATCTTTATGCACACAAATATTTTCATCTGCAGCAGCTTTCAAATTGAACCAGCCTAAAATTTTGCTGGTGAGGAAATGGTTAACTCTTTCCGAAACAAGACCTTTTTTACGTTGTTATTAGAAAAGGCTAGGGAAAACATTATGGCAAAAGAAGAATATGCTGATAATTAGCATTTTCTCCTGTTGCCTCAATATTTTCTGTCTTCAAATTATATCTTTATTAACACCTATTTTGTAGCTTGCACCAGCTTTCAAATTGAACCAACTTAAATATTTCTGGTTGGGAGATGGTTAAGTTGCCATCTACCAGCACACAGCTATCATCTTACAAATTGTCTCCACAGGATTCCGAGATAGCAAGACTACAAGCCAAGATTTCAGGTTTAGAGAGAACCATCACGGCTATGAGGGCTGCAGAAAGCTTCAATATATCCCAGGTCTCGTTTGTGGAGCAGTCAGGAACTACAGGTTTGCATTACTGAAGTTTTTAGAGACATTTCACAGATATTTCATCAAATTTTACTTTTATTTCTATCTGAAAAAGCATATTTTTGTAAGAAAATTCTGAAAATTTCAAGTAAAAGTATAGCACCATTTATGAGGAATATATGTATGCCGCCCTTTTGAAAAAAATGGGTTTATATTGTTTAAGAAGTGTCTTTCGGTCGGATGGTGTGTCAGTAGACCAAACCCTGTCCGGAGCATGCCTGGAAAAGTATTAAAGGTAGAATCAAGAAACTTCTTAGGTGGATAGATCTTATTATGGAGAGGTGCAGTGCAGAAGAACCGTTACTCTGCTGATCTTATTTTTGGAGTTATTGTCCTTTGTTCATTTTCATACTTCATTTTTGTCTGGAGCATAATTCAGAGAAAGTATGTAAGTTAGAATCATGAATCATGTGGGTTGATCTCATTATGGAGAAGAACAGTGCACAAGAACTGCTACTCTGCTTATCATAATTTTATACCCCCCACCTACGAAGTAGAGGGGGGTATATTGGTTTCACCATGTCTGTCTGTCTGTCCATCCGTCCATCCGTCCATCCATCCATCCATCCATCCATCCGTCCGTAGACTTTTTCGTTTCCGTGCTCTAACTGGAGAACCGGTTGACCTAGGATCATGAAACTTTACACAGTTGTTGCCCATGACCCAAGGAGGTGCCCTATTGTTTTTGGGTCACCAAGGTCAAAGGTCAAGGTCACAATCAGACTTTGTTTAAAATCTGTTTCCGCACTCTAACTCAAGAACCAGTTGACCTAGGATCATGAAACTTTACACAGTTGTTTCCCATGACCCAAGGAGGTGCCCTATTGTTTTTGGGTCACCAAGGTCAAAGGTCAAGGTCACAATCGGACTTTGTTTAAAATCCGTTTCCGTGCTCTAACTGGAGAACCGGTTGACCTAGGATCATGAAACTTTACACAGTTGTTGCCCATGACCCAAGGAGGTGCCCTATTGTTTTTGGGTCACCAAAGTCAAAGGTCAAGGTCACAATCAGACTTTGTTTAAAATCCGTTTCCGCACTCTAACTCAAGAACCGGTTGACCTAGGACCATGAAACTTTACACAGTTGTTGCCCATGACCCAAGGAGGTGCCCTATTGTTTTTGGGTCACCAAGGTCAAAGGTCAAGGTCACAATCGGACTTTGTTTAAAATCCGTTTCCGTGCTCTAACTGGAGAACCGGTTGACCTAGGATCATGAAACTTTACACAGTTGTTGCCCATGACCCAAGGAGGTGCTCTATTGTTTTTGGGTCACCAAGGTCAAAGGTCAAGGTCACAATCGGACTTAGTTTAAAATCCGGTTCCACGCTCTAACTCGAGATTAGTTCAACTTCATATGTTTATAGATCTCTCATTATGTAGATGTCCAGTGCACAAGAACTGTTACTCTGCCAATCATATTTATGGAGTTATTGCTCTTTGTTGGTTTTCATACTTGATAAAATACTGCCATTGGACTGCTTCATTTGTTAAAGGTAGGCCCTTGAGGGAGTATACATGTTTTTCAAACAGCTCTTGTGTACCACCTAAGAAATGAATATGTGACCCGTCGCGCTAAAAGGGACCTTATCGGGTGTGTGAAAAATATCAACCCTAGTCAGTCTGCGCAGTCCGCGCAGCCAGACTAGGGCCGACACTTTTCACTTGTATGTACTTTTTTTATATCTGGAATGTTTTCCCTATCTTACTTTACGTTCATTTTTCGAATACAGTATCTGGTTGACCTATGATGAGTCTGACAACTTTGTCAAAATTTTGATTTTTGGTATTCGGATAAGGTCCCTTTTAGCGTGACGGGTCACATATTTCTACTTTTGGAGCAACATTGTCTCACTCTCACGTATCATCTCTTTGATAAACTTACTTCTTTTACAGACCAGATTTTCTCACCATTGAAGAAAGACAAGAGTCACAAGACAGACAAGGACACGGATAGGAACGATGTTGTTTTATCAGATGTGTCCGTCAAACTTCCAAACAACCAGTATTCTCTCAAAAACATTGAATTTGGACAAGAAGTGGAAATTCATTTCCTTCCAAAAGGCAGCAACAATAATTGTGATAAAATACAAACAAAAACAGACAAATCCAATAAGGATCAAGAAAACATTGAACCTTCAGGACCTGTCAGAGTTTTAAATTTCTCAGACTGTGACGAGAAAAATAATTATAATTCTGTGATACATAGACCTAAACCAGTCTTGCCTAGTAATGCTTACTCTAGGAGTAGAGAATCAGGTGTGACTGGGTCCTCAAAGGAATCCTCAGGGGCAGCAAAACAACCGGCCCAACCTCAAAGTGCTTTCTCGAGAATATCGAAGGATAAAAAATCGGGGAAAGATGACAAAGATAAAACTCTACCTGGTGAAAAAGAATTAGGTAAGAAAAGGCGCAATTTCTTTTACAGAAGGTAGGATAACTTCTTAATTTGTTGAATACCAAGGATCTTTTAAACTGTATATTATCAAAAAGTTATTAACAACCAACCAAATCAAACGATCAAACCTATCAAATGTTGTTTGGGAAAGTGTTAAAAGGATTTATTTGAAGAGGTATTGGGGTCTTTCTAGCTTATTGAGTTTTGGAGAACACTGTGCCATTGTTTAACAGAATCTATATCTTTTTTTCAGAGCCCCTAACAGCCATGAGACTTTATAACCCAGAATCTTTTGATGTCAATGTGGAAAATATGGACCCTGAACAATGGTAAAAACAATCTTTATCCATTTACAGATGCACAATACTTTTAATCTGATCCAATTTGATGTTTCCAAAGTTAACACATTACCGCACTCGGACGCCTTTTGACACCCAACAAGGTTACGGCTTTTGAAAACATTGTGAAAAATGAAGAAATTGCTTGTCACAAGCAATTTCTTCATTAACCACAATGTTTTTACACAGAAAGACCAAAATACATAATGTTTAATGCAATTGAAATTGTTGTCTGCGTCATCTTTGTATTTAGATCAGTCTAAAATTTTGTTGTCTGGTAATGGGTTAATTTTATCTTCAGAAGAAGTTTTTATGCCCCCGATAGGGAGGCATCATAAATTTGACTTGTCCGTCCGTCTGTCCGTCCGTCCGTCCGTCATTCCGTCCAAAAACTTTAACATTGGCCATAACTTCCTTATTACTTAACATATTCGCTTCATACTTTACCACAACATTCCTTGGTACATTACCTTTCTGTAGGCACATACTTTGGTGACCTTGACCCCTGGATGACCTTGACCTTGAACATAGATTGGCCATAATTTAAAATCAAAGCGGTGTCGGGGGCATTGTCATCTTACAGTGACAGCTCTTGTTGGGTGATATTTACGAATCAAACGTAGTCAGTCTGTCCACATGTACCGGTATTTCATAAAAGCGAAACTCCTCTTAAAAGTCTTGGAATGATTTTGATGAAAATTTACATGAATGGTCAGTTTGACATGGGGATTCACACCAGAAATGTTTTGACTCCCAACTGTTTTGCATAAATGCATAACTTTTAACCCATCACTGCACAGTGACGCCGTTTTACTCCTTCACAAGAAAATGCTTTGGACATGATTGTGGAAAATGAAGAAATTACTTGAGACAAGCAATATCTTCATTTTCCACAATGATTTTTTACCCAAAATGAAAAGATTTTTGAAATTTCATCAACTTGAAATTGTCGTCTGCAACACCTTTCAAATTGGAACTATTCAATTTCATGTTTGGAAAAATGTTAAATGGCAGTATTATCACATAACATTGACCTTGATATTGAATAATTACATCCCCGCAAAACTAATGTCTTTTTAGGTGTATTGGAATCAGCCTGTCTGTCTGTCTGTCTGTCCGTCC
This sequence comes from Fragum sueziense, assembly GCA_963680895.1. Taxonomy (NCBI): domain Eukaryota; kingdom Metazoa; phylum Mollusca; class Bivalvia; order Cardiida; family Cardiidae; genus Fragum; species Fragum sueziense. Next base: position 13,587,490 of record OY804605.1, on the reverse strand, counting down.
GAGTACAAAATACTTGGTCAGAGCATATCTCTGAAAGTTAAGTAGCTATGATCGTGAAACTTCATGGGTAGTTAGATCTCACTAAGGAGAGGTGCAATGCACACTTCTACCTTGCTTATTTTTTGAGTTTTTGCACACTTCTACCTTGCCTATTTAGTGAGTTTTTGCCCTTTGTTTTAGACAAATATGCATGTCCTGATAAATGTAGTGGCAGGGATATTTTATGACATTTAGTGATAGATTTCTAGTTTTCACTGAAAAGGTGTTGTTTTGAAGTTGCCAAATTTCAAAATTGGCACTGTTTGGTATATATTGCTTATCAGAAACATTGGCAGTGAAAGAGCTAATTAATTGATCTTAACCCATTCCCAGACATTAACGCTTTTTGACGCACACATGAAAAATGATTAGGGAAAACATTGCTTGTGACAAGCAATTTCTTCATTTTCCACAATGTTTCCTATCCCTAAATGAAGACATTTTTCAAATTTAATCAACTTAAAATTGTCGTCTTCAACACCTTTCAATTTAGACCACCCTTAAATTTTGCTGTCTGGTAATGGGTTAAAGTCTTTGTTTTTCACTTTCAGTATGAAAGAGCTACAAGAAAGAATCCGAGCCAATGAGCTCAGACAACAAGATATCGACAGACAGTTACAAAACTTGGATGATGATGACAATGATGATGATCATCAACAGTCAAATAGATGATGAAAATTTGTTGTTGTAGCTCAGCTGCAGATAATGGGAATAATTAAACCTTTTGCCCAATTGCAAGAAATAAACTTGAAAACTGCTGCAGGTGACAAAATAGATGGTGAAAATGTTAGGATTTTTGTACAATATAGCATAAAAAGATATTGAGACGAAAGGAGAAATTGCTGATCATCAGCAATTTCTTCTTTTCTCTCAATATTTTCACAAACTATTTCAAACAGAAAGATGAAAATTCATTTGTCATTGTAGCTGAGCTACTGATACTAGGGAGCAATTTAACCCTTTCCCAAACAAGACCTGGTTTTGACATCTTTTGTAGAAATAGTGTGGGAAAACATGTGGGAGATTCTTGGTTGGATTTTTATGTGCAACTGTTATATACCTGTGATAACTTTTTTTTGTAACAACTATTACTTTCAAACTTTGCACAAGTTTCTGTAACCATAATATCAACCCCTAGGCAAAGATTCATTACTTTGGCTTTAATGAAATGGAATTTTTACCCTTTTAGGACTTGGAATTGTTCACTATCCAGTACTTGATAGTCATGCTTGGCGTCCTGAGACAGCTCTTGTTGCCTTTCCAATCATTATATTGTAGTATTAACCTTTATTCAAACATTGACACCTTTTGACACATCTAAGTGTGGCAGCTTTAAAGAGACATTTCAGAATTTTTTGTCATAAATTTTACTTTTATTTTTATTTGAAAGAGCATATTTCCTTATGAAAATTCTGAAAATTTCAAGCCAAAATATTGCGCCGTTTTCGAGAAATTTATATTTTTGTGTTAAAATTGAACAAATTGTTGTGGACAACAGTTCAGATTTATATGCAATTTATCGATTATGTCTCAATTTTACACGCGTGTTTCTCGCTTATTGGCAACAACTTAAAAAAACTAATAGTATTTATAATCATTAGAATAACCAATCTTGGCATCTAGACATACTTTAAAAAATTGAAATTGGAATGAAATGTCCCTTTAAAAAATGTTGAAGATAAAAGGAAGAAAAGCATTTTGTCCTGGTGCCTCAATAGTTTCCATCCTGTCAGAAAGTTTTCACCATGACAGTACTTTTAATTTTGTCATCTGAGATGCATCTGAATTTTGACCACTCTAAAATTAAATTATATGTCATTTGGGAAAGGGTTGAAATTTTGCTATGACTGACACATGAAACTGAACAAAGCCTGTACTTGCAGTTTTGCTTTTATCTCAATGTTCATTAAGGGTTTGTCTCATTTTTTTCTGTATCTATTTTCTGTTCATATATGCATTTTAACCCATTCCCACATAGTTAAGCCTTTCAACTCCCCAAAAAAGAAAGGCTTTGGAAAACTTTAACATTGTAAAAAATGGAGAAATTACTCGTCACAAGCAATTTCTTAATTTCCAACAATGTTTCTATTCCAAAAGACTGAACATTTGTAAATTTATTCACTTAAAATTGTTGTCTGCAACATTTTGAATTTTGAACGGTCTAGAATTTAGCCGTTTGGTAATGGATAATATTGTCTCAATTTTTTAGCGAGCCGGGACTTTATGTCCGGGGAGCTAATGTCACAGCCCTAGTGTCGGCATCGCGTCCCGTCCCGTCCCGTCTTCACTTGAAAAACTTTAACCTGGTCAATATCTCAGGCACTATTACAGATACAGCCTTGATATTTCACACATAGATAGTTCTCGACAAGACCTTTCATTTGGGACCATGACCTTTGACCTGATGACCTTGACCTTGGAGTTTGACCTACCTTTAAAAAACTTTAACCTGGCCTATGTCTCATGCACTATTGTAGATAGAGCCTTGATATTTCACACATGGATACCTCTTGCCAAGACCTTTCATTTGTGACCATGACCTTTGACCTGTGACCTTGACCTTTGAGTTTGACCTACTTTTAAACAAGAGGCCCAGGAGGGCCTGAATCGCTCCACTGGTTAAAGTGGAAGAATTATCCCATGATTTCTTGTAAGCCTTACACAGCGGCAGCCAAATCTTGATATTTGTGAATAAATTTTGAAGAGAGACTCAAAGAACATTCTTGCAAAGTCTGGTTCAAATTGGCCTTATGGTTGATTTTTAAAGAATTTTCTTATGATTTCTCTAAGTCTGATAAGCCCCCTTCTCCCTGCCACAGCCACATTTTTTTGACAAATATAGAAATTTGTGAACAAATTTTAAGAAGAACGACTTAAGGCACATTCCTGCAAAGTTTGGTTCAATTGGGCACACTGGTTGATTTTTAGCTCCACTGGCCGAAGGCCAGCGGGCTATTGTCATGGCGTTGTGTCCGTCGTGCGTCCGTGCGTCCGTCCGTTAACTTTTTCTTTAAAAATCTTCTCCTCTTATACCAGTGGGCCAATTTTGACCAAACTTGGCAGGAATGTTCCTTGGGTGACCCTTTTCAAAACTTGTTCGCGAATTTTTGATTCGTCAAAAAATGTGGGCGTGGCAGGGCGGGGCTTATCAGACTTAGAGAAATCATAAGAAAATTCTTTAAAAATCAACCATTGGGCCAATTTGAACCAAACCTGGCAGGAATGTGCCTTGAGTCATTCTTTTCAAAATTTGTTCACAAATTTTTACATTTGTCAAAAAATGTGGCCGTGGCAGGGAGAAAGGGGCTTATCAGACTTAAAGAAATCATAAGAAAATTCTTTAAAAATCAACCATTGGGCCAATTTGAGCCAAACCTGGCAGGAATGTGCCTTGAGTCATTCTTTTCAAAATTTGTTCACAAATTTTTACATTTGTCAAAAAATGTGGCAGTGGCAGGGAGAAAGGGGCTTATCAGACTTAAAGAAATCATAAGAAAATTCTTTAAAAATCAACCATAAGGCCAATTTGAACCAGACTTTGCAGGAATGTTCTTTTAGTCTCTCTTTTCAAAATTTATTCACAATTTTTTTACATTTGTCAAAAAATGTGGCCGTGGCAGGGAGGAAGGGGCTTATCAGACTTATAGAAATCATAAGAAAATTCTTAAAAAATCAACCAGTGTGCCCAATCGAACCAAACTTTGCAGGAATGTGCCTTTAGTCGTTCTTTTTAAAATTTGTCCACAAATTTTTATATTTGTCAAAAACATGTGGCTGTGGCAGGGAGAAAGGGGCTTATCAGCTTTAGAGAAATCATAAGAAAATTCTTAAAAAATCAACCATAAGGCCAATTTGAACCAGACTTTGCAAGAATCGTCTTTGAGTCTCTCTTCAAAATTAATTCACAAATATCAAGATTTGGCTGCCGGCTGCCGCTGTTTAAGGCTTACAAGAAATCATGGGATAATTCTTCCACTATAACCAGTGGAGCGATTCAGGCCCTCCTGGGCCTCTTGTTTAAGAATTTTCTTATGATTTTAAGTCTGATAAGCCCCTTCCTCCCTGCCACGGCCACATTTTTTGACAAATGTAAAAAATTGTGAATAAATTTTGAAAAGAGAGACTCAAAGAACACTTCTGCAAAGTGTGGTTCAAATTGGCCCTATTGTTGATTTTTAAAGAATTTTCTTATGATTTCTTTAAGTCTGATAAGCCCCTTTCTCCCTGCCACGGCCACATTTTTTGACAAATGTAAAAATTTGTGAACAAATTTTGAAAAGAATGACTCAAGGCACATTCCTGCCAGGTTTGGTTCAAATTGGCCCAGTGGTTGATTTTTAAAGAATTTTCTTATGATCTTTAAGTCTGATAAGCCCCTTTCTCCCTGCCACGGCCACATTTTTTGACAAATGTAAAAATTTGTGAACAAATTTTGAAAAGAATGACTCGAGGCACATTCCTGTCAGGTTTGGTTCAAATTGGCCCAATGGTTGATTTTTAAAGAATTTTCATATGATTTCTCTAAGTCTGATAAGCCCCGCCCTGCCACGCCCACATTTTTTGACGAATCAATAATTCGCGAACAAGTTTTAAAAAGGGTCACCCAAGGAACATTCCTGCCAAGTTTGGTCAAAATTGGCCCACTGGTATAAGAGGAGAAGATGTTTAAAGAAAAAGTTAACGGACGGACGCACGCACGGACGCACGACGGACACAACGCCATGACAATAGCCCGCTGGCCTTCGGCCAGTGGAGCTAAAAATTAGCTGTTTTTGTGACAAGCCCCCATGGAGGCGAGCTACATTGTCTGCGGACAACTCTTGTTATGTCTCTTTTTTTCTGGTCTTCAATGCATTTTTGAAAAGTATTTAAAATTGTTGATAGTGCATATTAGCATTTCTGCGCTTGTTTGTGAAGTTAAAAAAAAAAAAAAAAAACAAAGCAAGACTATGCTCTTACATGCACAAGTATAATTTCTTATCTTTTCCTCCAATGTTTATTAAGCATTGGTAATAAAGGTAAAACCAATGAATATTTATTGTAAAAGAAATATGTTTTGTTATAAAGTTAGATCTGATTATATGTGTTGAAAGATATTAGAATACAAAGCATTTCATATAAATCTTAAAATACTTATAAAATTACAGTGTTTTATTTTGTGCATTTTATGCCTTGCATAGGATTAACCCACTCCAATGTAATTTTGTGTGTCAGAAGTCATTTCAGTGTTCTCCCCAGGCTAGTAAGCTGTATCGGCCCCCTACAGCTTCAAGTAAATCAGGTTGATGCCTCCCACAGCTTCAAAAGTGCCCAACAACTTAATTTTCCTCAAAATGATCAATAAATAGAGGAGTTTGCCTTATTTCATGTCAAAAACTGATGAATAAGGCATTTTGTACAATATACATACATAAAAATATTATGGGAAAAGGAGAAATTGCTCAAAATGAGCAATTTCTTCTTTTCCCATTATGTTTTTAATCACAATTATTTGCATAATCACTGTATTGTAAGCTTCCAACGACACTGCCACTACAGTTTAAAATAATTCTGGGGAGAACCCTGCATTTGTCGAAAGTTTGCTTGTATCATGGTGGCATGACTCTCTACCAAAATTTTTGTTGTCTTCCTTCAAAGATGAATGAAACTTGGCTGGTTATTGCTCTAAGAAGAGTGAGGCTGAGGATATTTAAAATCTTTTCCTAAAAGCCTCAATACTGTGTACGGTAAGCGAAATAAATGGCAATCTTGTTGCTGTTTGGGAAATACACTATATTGTAAACCCCATTAGACACATGCTGGCTAAAAATGTTCTCAAAGTTAAAACATAAGGGCCATTAGCAATATCTTAAAAAAAAACCTTCCTGCATAACTTAAGATAAACAACCTGGCAGATTTTCCCTAACAATTAGCTAGAGATGCTCTACCAAGTCATGTATCATGAGCTATACATGTTACATGTAGGCCCTTGTGAAGTATACAACATAAAGGAAATAAACACTCCAATTTAAAAGTATTTTGTCGCTTTTCAACGAAAACCTGGTAACTGCAGCTTGTTTTAAGCTGCAGTTACGAGGTTTTCAATGAAAAGCAGGGATTTACAAGAAATAAGTAAGTGGACAATGAAGTGCTTAACCCTTACCTAAACGATGCATGGTTTTGACATCTCTGATAGGTCTAGATGCTTTGGAAAGCATGGAGGGAAAAGGAGAAAATGATGATCAGTACTTTATATGCTATGATTTCAAATACCATGTTTGTCTTAACATAAGTCTTGTTAAACATTTGAAATTCAAGATGTTCAAAACAGTGTTGTTTGGAAAAGGATAAAAAAATCCCCAAAACAGATAAAAAGGACCTTACAATAATTAACACTTTCCCAAACAAATCTAGTTGGAAATGTTGAATCTCAATATTTTTAAGCTGTAGCCTATGGACTATCTGTTTCTAAAATTACTATTTTTGACGCCTGCAACAGCTTTGAATAAACACTTGTCTAAGATATGGCCATTTAGACAAGGGTTAAGGCTAACATGTTTACAGAAATGCCTAGGTACATATACATCTATGTGGTACCCAACAATCGATTTCCTATTTCCATAACAGGGCGGATACACACAGTCTGATTAAGACCCACACTGCTTCCTTTCATCTTCTTAACCCTTTCCGAAACATCATGCTCAAAAAGCTTGGGAAACATTGAGGCAAAAGAAAAAATGCTGTTGACCAGAATTTTCTCCTTTTGTCTCAACACTTTCTTTGCTAAATTTTACACAAATATTAATTAAAGTTCAATTTGTTATCTGCAGATACTTTCAAATTTGACCACCCCAAAATTATGTCGTTATGGAAAAGGGTTAAATGTCATTATCCCTTTCCCAAACAAGACCTGGTTTTGACGTCCCTAATGGAACAGGCTTGGGAAAACATTGAAACAAAAGAAGAAACTGCTGATAATCAGCAGTTTCTCCTTTTGTCTCAATATTTTCTGTGCCATATTTTACACAAATTCTATCTTTAATAACATCCATATTGTCATTTGTGGCAGTTTTTGAAGTGGATCACCCTAAAATTTTGTCGTTCGGGAAAGGGTTAAGGCCCCCTTCTTCTAGTTCCCGGCTCAGTTATATGATAGGCAGTATTAGTCAAGCCAAGAGATAAATTCACATGATTTAGAAATTTTGACTAAAAAAGTGATTCTACTTATAAATTACTGACGGCGAGGACTATGTAAAGGCAATTTAGTGTTTTTATCCTCTCCTAAACTACAACTTTTATATAGTTCCAGTTTTAAAGTTGCGGAGGACGTCAAAAATGGATGTTGATCAAGGTGGGTTTTGTATACATTACATCACATGAAATATTGAGTTAATTGAGAAAATTATCAGTATTTACAGTCTTACATACAAACCCAGATTTTGACTTGAGACATTATGACCCTGCAGTTCATAAAAGATAATCAATTGGCAATAAAATCACAGCATGACAACTTATTTGCTGGCAATATGATAGTTAGAGTATGCCTGCTTATAACAGTATGGGATCACCACCATATGGTACACATGTATAGATAGTACTTAGCCTATGTACAGTAACGAAACATGTCAGTGAATTTTCAGATTTTGTTATGGAAATGCCAGGGAATTTTATTTCCTCTGACTCATGGCAATCCTGATTAGCATGTTTGTTATCTAGCCTTCATAATAGTGTTGTTTATATTTGAATTAATGTTTGCGTGAAAACAACTTGATATTGTTGCTGTTAAAATGTACTTTTCACATCCTTGCCTAGTATACAATGAATCCCTAATTACATTCCAAACAAAGACACAATCTTGACACCCAACTAGACATGGGTCTAAAAACCTTTTGCTGTCCAGAGAAGAAATAAATGCTGATCAGCATTTTCTCTTTCTCCTTCAAGATTTTCTGACTACAAATAAAGCTCCTATCTGCGAATTCTTTCCAGTTAGAGTAGCATGAAATAGTGTCGTTTAGGAATGGGTTAATAAATTCCAATACATAGATGCATTTTACTCCTATTAACAAAAATATGTTGGACAAAACATTGTGGAAAAATGAAGTAATTGCTTCAGAGTTAAGACAAACATTTGTCTAATTTTGCACATTTTCTACCCAGAATGGCAGAAAATAGAATTTCTTTCACTTGAATTTGTCGCCTGCAATATCTTCCAGTTCGGACCAGTCTTATGTTGTCTGGTAATGGGTTAAAGTTTAAGCCGACATTTTAGTCCCCTACTGGTGAAGCCGAAGGGGACTTTAGGTTTGCACTCTGTCCGTCAGTCAGTCCGTCCGTCCCTCCGTCCGTCCGTCCGTCCGGTGAATTGGTTTTCCGGACTAATAACTATTTAGCTGAATTTTGGTATGTATAGACCTGCATTGATGAGTTACAAAACAAGCTTGGGTTTCGCTCCAGTCCAGTGATTTTTAGGAGGATATGGATGCTGGACTTTTAATGGAATTTATTGGAAATCGCAGTTTTCCGCATTTTTTTTCTAAATGCTACAGAACAAGTTTGACTTTCATTCCGGTCCAGTGATTTTTAAGGAAGATACGGATGCTGGACTTAAAAAAAATTACTAGGAAAACTGTGATTCCTAACTTTTTTCTAAACCCTGGCATTGATGAGTTACAGAACAAGTTTGAGTTCGGTTCTGATCCAGTGATTTTTTGAGGGAGATAGGCCCCTACAGATGCTGGACTACTGGTAAATCACATTTTTCCGGACTTTTTTCTAAACGCTTGCAGGTTTTGAGCTGATTTTTGGTATATGAACACACATATATTAGTTACAGAATGAGAGTGATTTTCATTCTGTTCCAGTGATTTTTGAGGAAGATATGGACAGTTTTCTGGGCTTCTTTTTCTAAATACATATTTAAAGCCGGTAGGGGACTTGGTATTGTTTTGCAATACTTCAGAATGCTGGTTGTATTAGTAAAGGTGGTAAATTTTGTGTGGATATTTTTCAATTTTGTAAATCTATAATGACCGTATTTTCGAAATATATACACTGCCCTCCAAAAGTTCCTTCACACTCAAGTTTAATTTTACTGAAATCAATGTAATACCTCACTTGTAAAGAAGCAAATCCTCGTGTCACGTAAAATAATTTTGCAAAAACGGGTTTTCCCTGTCTATGGAGAATACTTCTGAGGTCTAGTTGTCAATGATACCCAGACTACTAAAAGATGAAATTGCAGAATAGGTCACATTTTCCGAACTTTGAAAATATGTGAAAAACACCCACTGAACGCAGTGTCATGGGACAGTCCCGTCACCAAGCAATTTTGTTTCAATTTTTGCAGATATCTGTTCAAAAATGTATTATCTAAAATGTATCAACAAAAATACAAAATAAATTTTATTTTAGTAAAGTTTATGACTGGTATGCAAAGGGAGCATTTTTGACGAATTTTCAATTTTCAGATTCTGAAGCCTCTATCAAGTTTCGGACATCCATCACAATAATTTTCAATGGATAACATAATTATGAAATTTTCTTTACAAGGACAAAGTAAAGTTTTGAAAAAATACTACATTTCAACTTAGACAACTATTTCTGAAGAAGATAGGTATTTACATGGATTATAGAACAAGAAAATATCAGTGTGAAGGAACTTTTGGAGGGCAGTGTACAAGCTATATTTTTATATTAGTATCATACGATTAAATATCTCTACACAAACACGAACAATTAGTATGATTACGAAAGTATTTACAGTTTTGACTTAGATGTTTAACCAAAGTTTTGCCCTTGTGGGCTTCTTCTTTTATGTGATATTAGTATCTGAACTGTTTCCTAAATGACAAGATTGTATAATTTTATGTTCCAATCTGGAATCTGATGCAGACGACGTAATGGATGTTGATTCAGATATCATGTGAATATATTACAACACAGAAATTGATGAAGTAAAATAGGTTAAATGGTTGATTGTCAGCATTATTTTGTTCAGTGTTTTCCCAAGCTTTCTTCCTTGTGGTAGTCAAAACCAAGTCTTGTTTGAGAAAGGATAAACCATACCGATATATATTATATGTTTGCATGCGAAAATTTGTAATACTATCCAAGGACAAAACTGCTATTTTGATGCATCATGAATAAATCTGTTTCTTATTTGCGGAAATACAGACACATATTAAGTGTACATTTGATGAAGTTACTTTATTGTTTTGCAATGAGGAGCTATAATCTCTCTGCTTTCTGCATTTTGGAAAAGTTCAGATAGGATAATAACTTTTGAAAACGTCGTGGAAAATGAAAAAAATGCTTATGACAAGCATTTTCTTGGTTCCAACAATGTTTTTCTACCCATAATGACCAAAAGATGAAAATATCTTTCACAAGAAACTGTCTTCTACAAATTACGATGTCATTGAACTTGGTCTAAAATTTTCCATAGGTAAAGTGTTGGGTGACCATGATAAAACCCATTCCCACATGTTGACTCCTTTTTTTTTACTTCTCAAAAGATAAATGCTTTGGAAAATTGAAAATGTGCCAAGCAACTTCTTCATTTCCCACAATTCCTTCTACCCCAAAAGACAAAAAAATATTTTCGTTGGCTTCAATTTGTCGTGTGCAACATCTTTGAATTTGGACCAGTCTAAAATGCAGTTATTTGGTAATGGATTTGAATAGGAGAAATAATGTAAAAAAATGTTGAGACAAAAAAAACCCTTGAGTTTGTGATAAATCAATGTATAAATAATTTAATATTATTTTCATACAGGACTGCAACTACATGTACTTAAATATTTTTTCTTATTTGAATGAACAAACATGAACAATTTGGCATGATATGTTTATTTTGGATAAATATGTAAAGGCATATATTTAAAGTGATAAAAACAAATGCTAATTAAACACATGCATACATCATCTTTACTTTTCTCCTTATCCTGAGTCCATGCTGTCTGAATTAGTGACCACAGTGGTAGACACAGTATCTACCTTTCCCTGCTGTGATCATTAACTCCTACCAATTATACCAGGATCCTCAAATTGAGGTTGGATTTTGGGGATGTATGTAAGACTGTTTACTGCCTTTGCCTCAATGCTTTCCTGAACAATTTGCTTCTTACGTTGTCAAAAACCTAAGGATTTATATGGATTTTACATTTCTTTTTCAAAAGAAGCCTGTTTCCATTCTTTAGATAAGATTAAAAATACTGACTTCCAGTTATATTTTCTTCCTGTGTGTCAACGTAGGTATATTTTCTACTGTTGATAACAATTATGTGGTCTTCAACCCCTTCTGGATAAGATCAGTCTAAAATTTTGCCGTTTTTGGAAAGGGATTAAAACGAGTGATTTAATTACAGGGCCTACTGTGAATGGCTGTTGACAGAAGATGGAAAATATTACATTGGCTCATATAAACATGAGTAATTCCTCTATCAACGAAGTAACAGAATGGAAGAACAAAATCGAAGCAATAGTATCTATCCCAATGGTCATATTCCAGAGTATTATTTTGATAACAAGTGTTTTAGCAAATGGACACGTTTTCTACATCTATCGGTCAAAACGTGAAAATAATGAATTTGTTTTAGGCTTTGGTAGTACTGACATAATCATGCCTGTAATTATCGTAGTGATCGGATTGGTCGCATTTTTCAACCCTAAGACTAAAAATGTATCCCTAACGTATGGGTTTCTCATATCATGTACATCACTTATGTCTGCTTGTCTGATTATTATAACAGTCAAACAGTATAATGTGGTCTTTAAACCCACATGTTGTCAGATCACCTCCAGATGCACTTGGTTAATTTGTTTATTTATCACAGTTGTATTTTTCTCTGTGTTTGTTTCTATTGGCTACGCAATTGACGGTAAATCAAACACGACATATAATGCCACAAACAATTTGGAATTTGGTGATATGGAGTTGGATGTTCCAGTAACAAGATTTTTCTTTTGGTTTTCTTTGAGCGGAATAGTCATATTCATTGCGGCGTTGATCACGGTTGGTGTCATGGACATTTTGATTGCAGTGAGGCTATTTCAACAGAGTAGAGAAGCAGGACGGATATACGAGGATGAAGTACTAGATACTTCTCTCCTTTGCATTATAATGGAACGATAAAAAGAATCAATTATCCTTAACGACAAAGCCAAAAAACAAACTATCAGCATGATAATAGTTTCTGTGGTCTTTTTTGTTACTTGTGCACCAACATTTGTGTCGATAGCAATTCAGATTGCAATGAAGGGTATGCCAACGACGACGGAGATGGTAATTCTTTTGTTTTTCCAAGAAAGTTACATGTTGAATTTCGTCACAAAGCCAATCATATACTTAGTATATGATCCCCATTTCAGGAAGGAATGTCGAAGAATTCTGCCTGGAATATTCAACAACTGTCTACGAAGACTTGGGAGAAGATGCAGCAAACATTGAACCACCATCATGCAATGTTTGGGTTAAACATATAGATCATTTGACGAATATCAGTTTTCGCCGGACGAGTTGAATTTCTGTCGGACAAAAAATAACATTCGTTGGACTCAAACGATATTGGTCGGATGCAAATTCATATCCATCCTTCAAAAAAGAATATTTGTCAAACCAAAATGAATATATCCCTACAACAAAAATAATATTTGTCCACCTAGAGATGGTATTCTGTCAATGTTATTGCAAAACCTCGTAACTCCAGCTGTAATCAAGCTGGAGTTTCGAGGTTTTACAACAACACCGCCAATTTGTCTGTCAAAAAATAATATACGTCTGACAATATAAACCCAAAAATGTATGCCATACAAAGCAACATATTTTCGTTTTTCTTTCAAAACCTTGTACGTGTAACTACAGCGCCGTTAAAGCTGTAGGTATGAGGTTTTCGATGAAAATCATTCAAATGTTATACAGACAAGATACATGATCTGCTCTAAGATCCCTAACAGAAAATACTTAGGCAAGATAAGGGGAAATAGATACTGATAACTATCATAATCTCCTTTTGCCTAAATCTTTTCTTTATTAAAGTTAAATCAAATCTATCAACACAAAGTTCGTTGTTTGCTGCACAGCTTTTAACAGGACAACACTGCCCATGTATATTCCTGTTTTGGAAAGGGTTTAACCCTTTCCCAAACAAGACCCGGTTTTTACGTCCCTCATAGAAAAGGCTTGGGAAAACATTGAAACAAAAGAAGAAACTGCTGATAATCAACAGTTTCTCCTTTTGTCTCAATATTTTCTGTGCAATATTTTATACAAATTCTATCTTTAGTTACTTCCACTTTGTCATTTGTGACAGTTTTTGAAGTGGATCACCCTAAAATTTTGTTGTTTGGGAAAGGGTTAAATCTTTCCCAAAACAATAGTTATAGGGTTGTCTAAATCGACAAGTGCAGTAGGCGACATTTGACAAAATGTCAACAAAACTTTTCCATCTATTGTTGGCGCAAGATCATATGGCACATGTTTACATTTTGTCCAAATGTAAACAAAACAGTGTTGTATAGAAGATGAAAAAATCTTTATAATTATTGACGTAGACATGTTGAAAATTTAACTACAATGATAGAGCGGTCTGTTCACTGTTCAGAGTTTTCTGTGTTTTATCGAACAATGTTTTGTTTACATTTGAACAAAACGTAAACATGTGCCATACGATCTTTCGCCAACAATAGTAGAGAAGAAAATAATCAAAATATTGAGGCAAAAGGGAGAAATGCTGGTTATCAGCCTTCTCTCCTTGTTGTGTCAGTGTTTTCCCACGCCTTCTTCATTAGGGAAGTCAAAACAAGAGATGGTTCTTGAGCGAGGTCAACCCTTTCCAAAACAACAAAATTTTAGGGTGATCCACTTCAAAAACTACCAAATGACAATATGGAAGATATTAAAAATAGGATTTGTGTAAAATTTGGCATAGAAAATATTGAGACAAAAGGAGAAATTGCTGGTTATCAGCAGTTTCTTCTTTTGTTTCAATGTTTTCCCAAGTCATTTCGATTAGGGACGTCAAAACCAAGTCTTGTTTGGGAAAGGGTTATTCACAGATATTCATTAAAGTTTGGTTCATAGTGTTACATTGATATAACTTGTATGTGTAAATATGTTATGTTGTTGTTTTTATACCCCCACCTATGGAGTAGAGGGGGGTATATTGGTTTCACCATGTCTGTCTGTCTGTCCATCCGTCCGTAGACTTTCGTTTTCCGTGCTCTAACTCAAGAACCGTTTGACCTAGGATCATGAAACTTTACACAGTTGTTGCCCATGACCCAAGGAGGTCCCTTGTTGTTTTTGGGTCACGAAGGTCAAAGGTTAAGGTCACAATTGAATTTTGTTTAAATCTGTTTCCGTGCTCTAAGTCAAGAAGCTTCTGACCTAGGATCATGAAACTTTACACAGTTGTTGCCCATGACCCAAGGATGTGCCCTATTGTTTTTGGGTAATGAAGGTCAAAGGTCAAGGTCACAATTGGACTTTGTTTAAAACCTGTTTCTGTGCTCAGACTAAAGAACCTTTTGACCTAAAGCACTTTTTCAGTGACAAGGCGCTAGTGGGGGTATTTGTCAGCTTTGCGACAGTTCTAGTTTTTGTCAGAAAGCCTGAATCCTTTCCCAAACAGCAAATTTCTAAGATGATCCAATTCAAAAGCTGCTGCAGACAACAAAAGGGGTGTTATTAAAGATAGAATTTGTGTATAAGATGGCACAGAAAATATTGAGACAAAAGGATAAATTGTTGGTCATCAGCAGTTTTTTCTGTTGTCTCAATGTTTCCCCAAGCGATTTCTAATAGAGATGTAAAAATCCTGTCTTGTTTGGGAAAGGGTTAATGGCTGACAAAGTGGGAGTTTGTATGTTGATCTAAGAAGCAAACTTTTTCTTTAAAGTTTTTTTTTTTTTTTATCTTTTTATGTCCCTGAATCGAAAGATTGGAAGCATATTAATTTACTGTTGTCTGTATGTCTGTCTCTCCATCAGAAACTTGAAAATGTGAAAAACTTATCATTGGCCATTTGGGTGGCATTAGTGTTTCACAAACATTTTCTTTTCTATATATGAATTTAAAATGGAATTTTGCATGTACATGTGCTTGAAATTGAAAAGAGCAGATCATTACTAATCATTAATCAAATATTTTAGTTTGTTTTTATTCTGTATTTTTTCTGTTAATCTCAGATTTTGCTATCTTTTTTTGTACTAACTTATCAAACTATTAGTCCATAGTCCCTGCAGTCTGATCAAGATCCAACTCATCTTTAATACTTTCTTCATAACCAATCTAGCTCACTTTAAATGATCTGGCAGAGCATCTGTAGCTAGAGATGCTCTGCCAGGTTATTTATCGTGAGCTATAAAAACCTTTGAAGGCAGCATGTACTCTGATGAGACTGGACTTTGCTAAAGGAATCCATGGTTAGGAGCTCCATCCACCATGATATAACAATATCAGTTTAAATTGTCTTTGAACCCTTTTGAAACAGTCAAATGGATTCTGTCATAATAAAATATGGGTGTGGAATGTCATAAATCAGTTTTTCTTGAGATACTGATTTAAAGTAATGACAAGAGGACCATGATGGTCCTATATCGCTCACCTGAACCAAGATGATATGAGCCGCAGTTATGTTTGAATCAATTAATATTTGTGACATTAAGACTGAAAACAAACTTATGGTCATCGACATTGTGTTCCTGTTTCGTCTTTATAGGTCAATATATCTGGTTGTAAAGAGTGAAAACAAAGTAAACAAGAGGACCATGATGGTCCTATATCGCTCACCTGAACCAAAATGATATAAGCAACACTTTTCTTCATTTCAAAAAATATTTATGACTTTAAGACTGAAAACGAACTTATGGTCAATAACATTGTGAAAATCGAACTCATCCAAGATTTCATCGTGCCCAACATTGTGTCCAAGATTTGTCTTGTTTGATAAATAATTGTAGATTCTGGAGTATAAACAAGGTCAAAAACAGCCGAAAACAGCAATTTTGTCAAATTCAAGGGCACATAACTCTCGACTTTCTAGTCAGATCAGGCTGAAAATCGAACTCATCCGAGATCTTATGATATCCAACATTGTGTCCAAGATTTGTCTTAATTGATAAGTAATAGTAGATTATAGAGTGTAAACAATGTCAAAAACAGCCGAAATCGGCAATTTTATCAAATTCAAGGGCACATAACTCTCCATTTTTTATCAGATTGGACTGAAAATCAAACTTATCCAAGATCTTATGGTCTCAAACATTGTGTTCAAGTTTTGTCTTAATTGATAAATAATAGTAGATTATAGAGTGTAAACAATGTCAAAAACAGCCGAAATCGGCAATTTTATCAAATTAAACTCTCACCTTTCTGGTCAGATCAGACTGAAAATCAAACTCATATGAGATCTTATGGTCTCCAACCTTGTGTCCAAAATTTGTCTTGATTGGTCAAAAATTGTAGATTCTAGAGTGTAAATAAGGTCAAAAACGGCAATTTTGTCAAATTCAAGGGCTCATAACTCTCATCTTTCTGATCAGATAAGACTGAAAATCAAACTCATCCCAGATCTTATGATCCCCAATATTGTGTCCAAGTTTTGGATTGATTGATCAATAATTGTAGATTCTAGAGTGTAAACATCGTCGAAAACAGCACAAAATGACAATTTTGTCAAATTCAAGGGCAAGTAACTCTCGACTTTCTGATCAGATCAGACTGAAAATCATACTCATCCAAGATCTCATGGTCCCAAACATTGTGTCAAAGTTTTGTCTTGATTGATGAATAATTGTAGATTCTATAGTGTAAACAAGGTCAAAAACAGCCGAAAATGGCAATTTTGTCAAATTCAAGGGCACATAACTCTTGTCTTTCTGGTCAGATCAGACTGAAAATCGAACTCATCCGAGATCTTATGGTCTGCAATGTTATGTCCAAGATTTGTCTTGATTGATCAATAATTGTAGATGCTAGAGTGTAAACAGTGTCAAAACTAAGTATTTTTCGCATTCAAGGGCAGATAACTCCTGACTTTCTAGTTCGATCTGACCCATAATCGAACTCATCCCAGATCTTATGGCCATACATGTTTTGACCAAGTTTGGTCAAGATTGGCTTATATTTGTAGATGCTAGAGTGTAAACACGAAATTGTGGACGGACGGACGGACAGACAGACAGACAGACAGACGGACGACGGACAAAAAGTGACCACAATAGCTCACCTTGAGCACTTCGTGCTCAGGTGAGCTAAAAACCGATCAACACACATTGATTTTGCGTTAAATGGCAATTTTCAGCAAAGGGCCATAACTCATTCAAAAATCAATGAAACATTACCGAAAATTGATATGCACATATTTGAGAGCCAGTAAGCATAACTGGAAATTCTTTTTGAATTCTGTCTATTAGTTTCCGAGAAATTGAACGGACAAGAAAATTCACTCAAGGGCCATAACTCCGTCAAAAATCTATGGACCGTGAAAAAAATTTAGTATGCACATCTCAACTTAGTAATGAGTTCACATGTGATGTTTGAACAAAATTGGTCTAATAGTTTATGAGAAATAGAGTGGACAAAAAATTGAAAAAACGATCAAAACACATTGATTTTGCGTAAAATGGCAATTTTCAGCAAAGGGCCATAACTCAGTCAAAAATCAATGAATCATCACCAAAATTTGATATGCACATATTTGAGAGCTACTAAGCATAACTGTAAAGTTTTTTTTGAAATCCGTCCTTTAGTTTCCGAGAAATTGAGCGGACAAGAAAATTCACTCAAGGGCCCTAACTCCGTCAAAAATCAGTGGACCGTGAAAATTTTTTTAGTATGCACATTTCAACTTAGTAATGAGTTCACATGTGAAGTTTGAACAAAATTGGTCCAATAGTTTATGAGAAATAGAGTGGACAAAAAATTGAAAAACCGATCAACACACGTTGATTTTGCGTTAAATGGCAATTTTCAGCAAAGGGCCATAACTCAGTCAAAAATCAATGAATCATCACCAAAATTTGATATGCACATATTTGAGAGCTACTAAGCATAACTGTAAAGTTTTTTTTGAAATCCGTCCTTTAGTTTCCGAGAAATTGAGCGGACAAGAAAATTCACTCAAGGGCCCTAACTCCGTCAAAAATCAGTGGACCGTGAAAATTTTTTTAGTATGCACATTTCAACTTAGTAATGAGTTCACATGTGAAGTTTGAACAAAATTGGTCCAATAGTTTATGAGAAATAGAGTGGACAAAAAATTGAAAAACCGATCAACACACGTTGATTTTGCGTTAAATGGCAATTTTCAGCAAAGGGCCATAACTCAGTCAAAAATCAATGAATCATCACCAAAATTTGATATGCACATATTTGAGAGCTACTGTGCATAACTGCAAAGTTTGTTTGAAATCCATCCATTAGTTACCGAAAAATTGAGCGGACAAGAAAATTCACTCAAGGGCCATAACTCTGTGAAAAATCAATGGACCATGACCAAAATGTGATATGCACATCTCCACTTGGTAATCAATTCATATGTTGAGTTTGAATAAAATTGGTTGAATACTTTATGAGAAATTGAGCGGACAAAAAACCAACAGACGGACCAACAGACAGACCGACAGACAGACAGACCAACGGACAAGCTGACTCCTATATACCCCCCAAATTGAATTTGGGGGGTATAATTACACTAATCCAAGATCAAGTCCCCAACATTGTCTCTAAGTTTTGTCTTGATTGATTACTAATTGTAGATTCTAGAGTGTAAACAAGGTCGAAAACAGCAGAAAATGGCAATTTTGTCCAATTCAAGGGCACATAACTCTCGTCTTTCAATTCAGATCAGACCGAAAATCATACTAATCCGAGATCTTATGGTCACCAACATTGTGTCAAAGTTTTGTCTTGATTGATCGATATTTGTAGATACTGGAGTGTAAACAATGTCAAAACTAGCTATTTATCGCATTCAAGGGCAGATAACTCTGGACTTTCTTGTCCGATCTGACCCATAATCAAACTCATCCAAGACCTTATGGTCATACATGTTTTGACCAAGTTTGGTCAAGATTGGCTTATATTTGTAGATGCTAGAGTGTAAACACAAAATTGTGGACGGACAGACAGACAGACGGACGACGGACAAAAAGTGATCACAATAGCTCACCTTGAGCACTTCGTGCTCAGGTGAGCTAAAAACGAGAATTTTGTCCATTTCAAGGGCAGATAACTCAGCAACTGCATGTCTAATTTTGCTGAAGTTCAAACTCATCCATGATCTTATGGTAATTAACCATTATAATTGTCCAAGATCAAAGTTTTGTCTTGATTGGTCACCATTCATTTTGTGGTTGTTAGAGTAAAAACAAAGTCGAAAACAGCAATTTTGTCAAATTCAGATCCTGACTTTCTGGTCCGATCTGACCCAAATTCAAACTCATTCGAGATCTTATAGTCACCAACATTGTGTCCAACTTTTGTGTTGATTGGTCAATATTTGTAGATGCTATAGTGTAAACAAAGTCAAAAGTAGCTATTTTTTACATTCAAGGGCAGATAACTCCTGACTTTCTACTCCGATCTGACCCAAATTCAAACTCATTCAAGATCTTATAGTCACTAACATTGTGTTAAAGTTTTGTTTTGATTGGTCAATAATTGTATATGCTATAGTGTAAACAAAGTCGAAAACGGTCAAAAACGACAACTTTGTCAAATTCAAGGGCAGGTAACTCCTGACTTTCTGGTCCGATCTGACCCAAATTCAAACTCATCCGAGATCTTATAGTCACCAACATTGTGTCCAACTCTTGTATTGATTAGCCAATATTTGTAGATGCTAGAGTGTAAACAATGTCAAAAGTAGCTATTTTTTACATTCAAGGGCAGATAACTCCTGACTTTCTGGTCCGATCTGACCCAAATTTGAACTCATCCGAGATCTCATGGTCATACATGTTTTGACCAAGTTTGATTAAGATTGGCTTATATTTGTAGATGCTAGAGTGTAAACACCAAATTGTTGACAGACGGACGGACGGACGACGGACAAAAAGCGATCACAATAGCTCACCTTGAGCACTTCGTGCTCAGGTGAGCTAATAAAACAAAATAAATTTATCTTTTCTCCCTCTAAATGATGATGCCATATTGGAAAAAGTTGACTCTTTCAATATATTGCCTGGTTTTATGAATTCATTGTGATCTTTGTGGATAGCAATCACATTTTCCCTAGATGCGGAATTAGCACTCAGTCACTTTTTCCCTAGATGCTGATTGGGCATTTTGTCACTTTTTCCCTATTTTCCAATTTAGAAATTAGTCACATTTTCCCTAGATGCAGATTTACTGATATGTCACTTTTTATACGCCCGAAGGGTCGTATTATGTTATGGCCCCGCTCGTCTGTCCGTCCGTCTGTCCGTCCGTTAGCAATTTCTTGTATGCGCAACTCCTCCTACAGTTTTGATCGGAATTTGATCAAACTTGCCACAATGAATCTCCATGGTGTCTAGTTGTGCATCCCGCTTACGGAATTTAATTAACTCTTTTCGTTCTTGAATTATCTGCCCTTGAATTAAAAAAATGCCCATTTTCTTGTGTGCGCAACTCCTCCTACAGTTTTGATCAGAATTTGATCAAACTTGCCACAATGAATCTCCATGGTGTCTAGTTGTGCACACCGCTTACGGAATTTAGATAACTGTTTTCGTTCTTGAATTATCTGCCCTTGAATTTAAGAAAAAATGCCCATTTTCTCAAAAATGTCCATTTTCTCCTGTGTGCAACTCCTATAGTTTCAACCAGAATTTAATCAAACTAGCCACAATGAATCTCTATGGTGTCTTGTTGTGCAAACAAAAGCTTTTGATAACTTTTCATGTTTGAATTAACTGCCCTTGAATAAAAAAAATGGCAAATTTTACTGACAAGCCCCTCTCGGGCGTATATGCGCCGCTTTGCGAAGCTCTTGTTCCTTAAATGCTGATCTAGCAATGTCACTTTTTCCTTATATGCTGATTTAGAGATAGGTCACTTTTTTCCATGATTTTTCATGAAGAAAAAACAATGAACACATCATAAACTTTTGTAAGTTTTAATATTCATTTTGATAAGCTTCACTGTTGCGGTGGGCAAAGAACAAACAAAATAATACTATAAAAATGAAAATTGTTTCATTTTTCCCCCAACTATGATGTCATATTGGAGGAATTTTATCCTTTCCGAACAGACATGGTTTTCATGTCCATTTAATAAGCATTTTTTTCTTTTTGCTCCATGTTTCATGCCATGGACATCATAACCAACAGTCAAAGATGTTACTGACCACAATATAAAGGGAATGAATATATAATGGGAAATGAAGGAATTGCTTATCTCAAGCAATTCACAATCATTTCTTCACAATCATTTCTTTTTTTTCTATACTGATGTCAAATAGAAACTCCTCGGCCCTAATAAATGTCCGATTATTCAGTAAATCTGATTTGAAATTACGAATACTGATTTCCATCTGTAAATTTGATTATCTGTTGTTGAAAAATGATGATAAAGAAACTATCAAATTGTTACAGTTTACAAAAAACGGCACATTTAACCCTTTCCCAAACAAGACCTGGTTTTGACGTCCCTAATTGAATAGGTTTGGGGAAAACATTGAAACAAAAGAAGAAACTGCTGATAACCAGCAGTTTCTGCTTTTGTCTCAATATTTTCTGTGCCATATTTTACACAAATCCTATCTTTAATAACATCCATTTTGATATTTGTGGCAGCTTTGGAAGTGGACATACCTAAAATTTGTCGTTTGGGAAAGGGTTAAACAGAGCGGTATCAGAATTTCCATTTGAAAAGCAGTAGCGCATGGTTCAAACTTTACTTGTGACGACAAGATACCGTACAACATCTTATTTGGTGACCACAGTTAGTGAATACTAAACCCGATGTTGATTTCAACGTCTCAAGCCTGAAACACACATGACGTTAACGAAAGACAGCTTCTTGTATAACAGGGGTTACATGAGGTCTATCTGAATCTGGCCGATTGGCAAATGTTTCTGTAACTCTTACTCGTCGATCAAGATGCATAATAATGTAGTGCAAGACGTCAATACGTCAGGCGGCTTGTTCTTGATTTTCCCGTTTTCGAAAATGGCTAATCTACCAGCTCTATTTTCCAAGCAGTGTGTCTATTTCAAACGATACTTGCAACAACAACAGTTGCCAGAAACAAGAGGGCCGATGGCCCTAGGTCGCTCACCTGAGATGGGGTTTTATAACAGATCAGATTTCTTACAGGTAATACAATAAAGGGTCAAAGATCATATAAACGCCGCTATGCGATTTCAAACCATAGAAAACCCAGAAAACTACCTTAGTGCAATATCATATGTAACTCAAATATGAAGTATCATCAAATTCGGCTATGCGGTTATGGAGAAATTGCTTCTGACAGAAGAAAAGTACCTCTTAGCAATATCATGAGCAATGCAAATATTAAGTTTTGTCAAATTTGGCTCTGCAGTTATTGAGAAATTGCTTCTGACAGATTTCGTGTAATTTCTCTTTTTCTGTTGCCATGGCAACCAGATTTGTTGTTTTTTTTATAAATTGCAATTCTGTTAGCAATTTTTTAAATGTGACCTCCTAAGGAATATTTCTGCCTAGTCTGGTGGAAATTAGCCTGTTAGTTTAGGAGGAGATATCATTCAACGATGTCATTGAGATTTGGTGGAAAATCTCCTTTTCTGTTGCCATGGCTACCAGAGCTTTTAAAGGATTTCAATTCTTTTAGCATTTTTTGAAAAGGAACCTCCTCAGAAATATTTCTGCCAAGTTTGGTAGAAATTGGCCAAGTAGTTTAGAGATGTTGTTCAAAGAAATTATTGGGAATTAGTCAAATTTCTCCTTTTCTGGTGCCATGGCAACCAGAGTTTTTAGTCAATTTCAATTCTTTCAGCAATTCTTAAAGAGGACCTCCTAAGGAATATTTTTGCCAAGTTTAGTTGAAATTGGCCTGGTAGTTTAGGAGGAGATGTCGTTCAAAGATAGTATTGAGATTCAGTCAAATTTCTCCTTTTCTGGTGCCATAGCAACCAGAGTTTTTTTATGGATTTCAATTCTTTTAGCAATTCTGAAAGGGGGTCATCTAAGGGACATTCCTGCCAAGTTTGGTTGAAATTGGCCTGGTAGTTTAGGAGGAGATGTCGTTCAAAGATGGTATTGAGATTCAGTCAAATTTCTCCTTTTCGGTTGCCATGGCAACCAGAGTTTTTTATGGATTTCAATTCTTTTAGCAATTCTGAAAGGGGGTCACCTAAGGAACATTCCTGCCAAGTTTGGTTGAAATTGGCCAGGTAGTGTAGGAGGAGATGTCGTTCAAAGATAGTATTGAGATTCAGTCAAATTTCTCCTTTTCTGGTGCCATGGCAACCAGAGTTTTTCATGGATTTCAATTCTTTTAGCAATTCTGAAAGGGGGTCACCTAAGGTACATTCCTGCCAAGTTTGGTTGAAATTGGCCAAGTAGTTTAGGAGGAGATGTCATTTAAAGAAATTGTTGACGGACGACAGACGACGGACGGACGCCGGACAAAAGGTGATCACAATAGCTCACTTGAGCACCTTGTGCTCAGGTGAGCTAAAAACACAGAGTTGGCCACCACATTTACCGACTATTCGACAGAACATTGATAAAAACGTCACAAACCTGAAACATACATGACGTTAACGTGGAGAATTATCTTGCTTTACAGGCGTTACATGAGGTCTTGTTGAGCGTGGCCGATCAATAAATGTTCGCAGAATTCTAACGCATCAATCAAGACACCGAATCGAGAAACACAATACGTTAAACTGTCTTGCAACTTGTTTGTGCATTCGTCGCATTCAAAAACGGCTAAATTACGAGCTTCTTTTTTAGAATTTAGTCTTGGAATCCTTCAATTCGGATGTTTCATAAGAAAATCTTTGAATTTGTGGTTGCCTATCCACTAACACATGTTACTGTATAAAATGTGACAAATTTCATCACGTGATGAACATACACGAAGTGCACATAACAAACGTGACCAGTCATTGGAAATGGACATGTTAATGGATAGAAACGCTTATTTTTTTCATTTGCCGTAATTGCTGGTCAAAATGATGATATGCAGTATACATTTCAACAACATTGTAATAGGCATAAGGAAACTAATGACATATTTCATTGGGGCATTTCTATTTGACGTCAGTATATAAATGTTCTCCAAAAGTCTTTTTTAGTGACATAAAAATCAGGCCTTCTGTACGAAAAGGATTAAAATGAAAATACATTACAACAACAATTAATGGAATGAGATGTGTTGCATTGAGTAGAAATGTGTATTTTGGCATCCAATCACGAAGTCTACTAAAGATCCATGTTGTTTATTGTATAATCTATAGCAACTACCGGACAGCTTGGATCCTAATCAGACTGCACTTAGGGGCAGATTGATCTAAATCCATGTAGATCTTGTATGAAATAACCCATTACCAGATGGCGAAATTTTGAACTTACCTAATTTGAAAGGTGTTGTAGACTAGAATTACAAGTGAATTAAACTTAAATCTTTGGGGTTATAAAACATTGTGGGTAATGAAGAAATTGCTTGTTACAAGCAGTTTCTTCTTTTTCCACAACGCTTTCCAAAGCCATTATCATGTAGGGAGTCAAAAAGAGTCATTGTGTGGTAATTGGATAAGGTCCATTTTTAAGTAATTTCCCAAATGCAATCTGATGCCTTAACACCTATATTACTCAAATTGCAACACAAACGAAATGTTCTATTGCACTACATTCATTTAATCCTTTCCCAAACAACACAGTTTAGGACTTGTTTGAAATGAATGCTCCTACAGACAGCAAAATGGATATTGACAGAGACCAGTTTTGTGTACCATATTGAATGAAGATATTGCGACAAAAGTGCCATTTGCTGATTATCAGCATTTTCTTCTTTTCCTTTAGTGTTTTCTCATTTTTTTTTTCAATTGGGGTTGCCAAAACTAGGTCTTGTTTGGGAAAGTATTAATTAATAAATACATAACCAACAAATATACAGTAACATGAAAAATTCTTAAACGGAGAACAGTTGAAATACAATTGAAATCAAATACTGTATAGCACTTTATTTCTGCGGGGACTTTATTTCTGCTATTTCTGCTGTCCTGGACGGCTCCGCAGAATATGAATCCCCCAAAGGTAAAGATTGTTGTTCTGCAATTTTAGTCAGTACACGTAAACGTTAAACAGTAACCCCTTGATGCAAAGCATATTGTCATAACAATGGAGTTCTTTCCCATTCAAAAATAGTGTTCTACATCTTTAATTAAGATGTAGATAAGACATTTTTGTTTATCCATGAATAACGATTCAACAAGTTTGACTGATTGATAACAGTTTGACACGGCTTTCTTTTCACACCTATCTGTATAAGCCATTGTTTCCCATAACGACTTTACAGATAAGTGATAGGGATTATCCCTTAACCATCATGGAGTAATTCAAATATTTTGTAAGCATCATCTTTAAACTAGAACTGATTTCATAACGCAGAAATGAAATCTTTAACTTGACGAAGTGAGAGACAGCAGAAATATGTTACGCATAAATTTAACCCTGGTGATTTTGGGAAACAAGAGGACCATGATGGTCCTAAATCGCTCACCTGAATCAAGATGACAAGAGTGATAATGGCAATTTTGTCAAATTCATAGGCATGAAACTTATAAGAAGGACTTTCTGTTTGGAAACAATTAAGAAATAATTTTGTTCCAATCGATCCTGTAAGGTTGGGTATGAATTAGCACAATTGTTGAGTTAGTTAATTTTCAACAATTATTTCATGATTTCGCAATATACAACATAGGGCTAATTTTCAAAGCATACTGATCTGTTAGAGATTGATCATTTATGATAGGCTCAATTAACAAGATTTTGTCTGTGATTGATAGAATATAGTGAAAGATTACCATCTGATAAGCTAAAGCTAATCCCTTATTTGTTTACATAAGATAAACATGGGGCCAGCCTGAGAGCAACAGATAAGGGAAATAGAAACACATTTTGAAAAGAGTAACTCAAGGAACATTCCAGTAAAGTCTGGTTCAATTGGGCACAATGGTTGATTTTTAAAGAATTTTCTTATGATTTCTTTAAGTCCGATAAGCCCCTTCCTCCCTGCCACACCCACATTTTTTGACGAATCAAAAATCCGCGAAAAAGTTTTGAGAAGGGTCACTCAAGGAACCTTTCAGCAAAGTCTGCTTCAATTAGGCACAATGGTTGTTTTTTAAAGAATTTTCTTATGATTTCTCTAAGTCTAATAAACCCCTTTCTCCCTGCCACAGTCACAGTTTTTTACAAATGAAAAAAACTGTGAACAAATTTTGAAAAGAGAGACTCAAAGAACATTCCTGCAAAGTCTGCTTAAAATTGGCCCATTGGTTGATTTTTTTAAGAATTTTCTTATGATTTCTCCAAGTCTGATAAGCCCCTTTCTCCCTGCCAAGGCCACAATATTTTACAAATAAAAAGATTTGTGGTCAAATTTTGAAAAGAATGACTCAAGGCACATTCCTGCAAGGTCTGGTTCAAATTGGCCCAATGGTTGATTTTTAAAGAATTTTCTTATGATTTCTCTAAGTCTAATAAGCCCCTTTATCCCTGCCACGGCCATGTTTTTTTTTTCAAATGTAAAATTTCTGAACAAATTTTGAAAAGAATGACTTAAGGCACATTCCTGCCAAGTATGGTTCAAATTGGCCCAATGGTTGATTTTTAAAAAAATTTCTTCTGATTTCTCCAAGTCTGATAAGCCCCTTTTTCCCTGCCACGGCCACAATTTTTTACAAATGAAAAAAAAATGTGAACAAATTTTGACAAGAATGACTCAAGGCACATTCCTGCAAAGTAAGGTTCAAATTGGCCCAATGGTTGATTTTTAAAGAATTTTCTAATGATTTCTCTAAGTCTAATAAGCCCCTTTCTCCCTGCCACGGCCACATTTTTTGACAAATATAAAAATTTGTGAACAAATTTTGAAAAGAGTGACTCAAGGAATATTCCTGCAGAGTTTGGTTCAATTGGGCCCAATGGTTGATTTTTAAAGAATTTTCTTATGATTTCTAATCTGATAAGCCCCTTTCTGCCTGCCACGCCCGCATTTTTTGACAAATCAAAAATTCACGAACAAATTTTGAAAAGTATCTCACAAGGAACATTCCTGCCAAGTTTGGTGAAAATTGGTCCAATGGTTTAGGAGGAGAAGATGTTGAAAGAAATTGTGAACGGACGGACGGACAGATGGACGGACGGACGGACGGACGACGGACAAAAAGCGACCACAATAGCTCACCTTGAGCACTTCGTGCTCAGGTGAGCTAAAAATGCATAATTTAGACCCTGCAGAAATAAAGTGCTTTACGGTATTTCTTTTTGTGTATCACTTTTCATCATTGATAGTCAAGAGTCAAAAGCCAGGAATTAGCTGGATGTGGTAGATCCTTCTAAGTAAACTGATAAAAAAAAAGTTTGATGACCAACCAAAATTTCGATTGGTCATCAACAACTTTTTTATCAACTGAGTTTAAAAGATCTTTTGCATTCTGTAAATCCTCCGGCATTTTCCCACCTCTGTTTCAAATCTTTCCAAGAGTTGGTACAAGTTATTATGATAATTATTAAGAACAACATAGATCATGTATGCACAGTCTTATCAAGATCTGTGTTGGGCTACAATGTCATTAGGTTCCCTTTTTCGTATATCACTGCATTTCTTCCTTTAACCCTTTCCCAAACGACAAAATTTTATGGTGGTCCCATTTGAGAACCACTGCAAACGACAAAATGGTTGTGGATCAACACAGGATTTGTGTATATTTGAGTACAGAAAATATTGAGACAAAAGGAGAAACTGCTGGTTATCAGCAGTTTCTTCTTTTGTCTCAATGTTTTCCCAAGCCATATCTATATGGGACATCAAAACCAGGTTTTGTTTGGGAAAGGGTTAATTTCCTCATCACAAAAACAGTTTAATATCACTTATTCTTTGGTCGTTGAATCTTTCCTATTCAACTCTTTTGTGGAATCCTTTCTCTGAAATTCCTTTCCTTCTTTATCTTTCTGTTGGGTTTTTGTCGTAACTTCCTTTATCGAATTAATCGTTTTTGAAAACCAAGTATTTTTTGAGGCCTGTATTTCACTGACGGCTGAATTAAGTTGATGTGTTAAGTCCTGTGTTTTGCACTCTGATTCAACAAGTGCTAATTTAGTTTGTGCAAGTTCGAGCTCCAGTTCTCGCACTTGTCTTTCAAGGTCCATAACTCTTGGATTGATACTAGCCGGGTCAACGACTGGTTCGGGCACTTGGACCGTCCCGTCTGTATTAAATATGGAGGAACACTTCTCACAGGATTTCACAAAACTCTGGAAAAGAGCAAAACAAAATAGTTTTGGAAACATAACTGTCTGTACAAAGGCAAATTTTCTTACTGTAAAATAGGATTAATTGTTATGTATGTTAAAATGGTAGTTTATGGAAAATAAAGTACTTCACTTAGACCTTAACTGATTCCCATACAGCAAAATTTAAGGGTTGTCCATTTCGAAAAATACTGCAAGCAACAAAATGGATGTTGATAAAGATAAGCTTAAGTGAAATATAGCACAGAAAATATTGACACAAAAGGAGAAAATGCTGATTTCATTAGCATTTTCTTCTTTTGCCTTAATGTTTTCCCAAGTCCCTTCTCTCAGGGACGTCAAACCTGATCTTGTTTTAAAAAGGTTATACTGTTTAGAACATAATACTATTTCAGTAACTATTCTAGGGTTTCAAAAGTAGAGGGAAAACTTGTTAAAAATGGATGACAATGCAACAAAGATGGAAAAATTTTGCTCTTTCTCAATGTAAATAATTCCATCATCTTTTTCAAAAGTCTGTGCTAAAATGTGCAATCCCCCTTCATAACCTTTTCCCAAACAAGACGGGGTTTTGACGTCCCTAATAGAAAATGCTTGGGAAAACATTGAAACAAAAGAAGAAAGTGCTGGAGACCAGCACTTTCTGCTTTTGCCTCAATATTTTCTGGACTATAACATGGACTATAACATGCATATTTTCTCCTTTTGATACAATTTATTTCGTCATCTACAACCCCTTTGGATTTTTGTCATTTGGTAAGGGTTAAATAGACACTGTTATTTTTCTCCTCTTTAGGAAACTTACTCTGATATTCTCTAACTCTGTCCGAGACGAGGTTTGTTGTTTTTCTAATCTCTCACTTAACTGCGAACAAATCTGAAATTAAAAAAAAAGAAGCACTTCAATCATCCACTAAGCATTCATTTAATCCTTCCTAATGAAGACCTGATTTTCACATCTCTTGTCGAAAAGGCTTGGAAAAAACATTGAAGCATAATAAGAAATTCTTATAAACAGCTTTTTCTCCTTTTTCTTCACTATTATCTGTGTAATCTAGCACACACATTTCATCTTTAAAACCATCATCTTTGTCGTCTGTAGCATTTTCCAATTGGACCATCCTAAGATTTTGTCATCAGAACATGAATCATCAGCAGCTATTTGTTCTTTCGTCATAACATAATATACTCCCTAAAAACATGTTTAATTGTTTAATTGGGGTTAAGCCCATTGCCATACAGCAAAAACAATTTCTAGGTTATGGAATCTTACGTTTTTTCCATCTTTATGGGCAGAAATATTGTTGCAAATGCAGAAATTGCTTGTCACAAAAAAATCTTTAATTCCACAATGTTTTCCAAAATCCTTTCTAGTGTGGGAGTCAAAACATATCATTGTGCAGTAATAGGTGAACAACTCAATCAACATGTATGGTCATATGAAGGTAGCTGGAGCACCTAACCACATATTCCTGTTATTTCCGTCACCGGTACTACCACAACATCCTCTCTGAGCCTCTAGCTGCTTGCTAACAAAGGTTAACGATTATCAAACAATTGGCAGGTGACAAAAAGACAACTAGGAATGTTCTGTGAAAATGTCAAATACATCATTAATTGTAGGTGTAGTGTTAATCAGATGTGATGGACATACATATGGACATAAGTATTGCCGATTTTTTTTAAATTGTTGTGTCACATGATTCTCTTCATAGCAAATGCAGTGCCTGTTTACCCATACCTGTTTATAATCTGCCACTATTGCCGTATTTCTGGAATTATCCGTCTCTAATCTCTCTAATTCTCTTCTACACATTTCTTTCACCTTAAACATTAACAAAATTTGACAATGCAGTTAAAATAACCAAGGTTTGTCAATGTGTAAATAATGAAACATGTTTAAATAATAATTATTGCTGGTGCAAATTTTTGTGTATAAGGGTCTAAAATGGCACTTTTTTATTTTTGTGATTATAGTTTTTAGCTCCACTGGCCTTTCAGGCCAGCGAGCTATTGTCATGGCGCTGTGTCCGTCGTGCGTGCGTGCGTGCGTGCGTCCGGTCGTCAACTTTTTTCTTTAAAAATCTTCTTCTCAGAAAGTACTGGATGGATTTCAACCAAACTTCACAGGAATGATTCTTAGGTGACCCTCTTTCAGATTCCTTCAAATTATTTTGATTGAACCAGAAAGTTTGGAGTTATCTGCCCTTGCATGTCAATAATGATATTTTCACCTTAACAACTTCGAATATTGACAAATGATGACAAAACTTGTGCAGAATGTTGGTGACTGTTAGATCTTGATAGTGTGTACATTTCAGCTTGATCCGGATTTTACTTCCTGAGTTATGTGCTCATTTATATGGATAATGATATGAAGCTAATGCTAAAAAATGAGTAAAGTGTGAAATGGGTGAAAGGGTTAAAGGTTAGTGAGGGTCAATCTTGGTTAGTGAGAGTCACTAAGTGGTGTACTTGGAAGGGAGAGAGTTGTTGGTCACAGTGCAGGCAATATTTGTTTTGTTTGAAGATATTTGTGTCAATATTAAGCAAATGTGATATAAGTTGAAATAGCTACAGATGAAATAAAAAACACACATGGGACATGAACACATCTTTGTGAAAAGTTTTTGATTGTTCATTGAAAGATTTTATGGATGTTTAAGCTGTGTTGTTTTAAGTTGATAGATTCTATACTTTTCTTCTTTGCATGCACAGTGTGGTTTCTTCACAGACATACTTTTAACTCTTTCCCAAAGAAGACCTAGTTTTGATGTCCCCTTTAGAAAACACTTTGAAAAATTTGAGACAAAAGAAGAAATTGCTGATAATCAGCATTTTCTCCCTTTAACTCAATGTTTTCTCATCTAAATTGTACAATATACTTAACCCTTTCCCTAACAGAGAAATTTTAGGATGGGTCAGTTTGAAAGCTTTTGCAAAAGACAAAAATGTATGTTGCTAATAAAATGAACAAAATAGCTCAAAAAAATAATGAGGCAAAAAGAAAAAGTGCTGATTGTCAGCACTTTCTCCTTTTGCCTTAATGTTTTCCAAAACCTAATCATTTAAGAACGTCAAAAACAGGTCTTGTTTGGGAAAGGGTTAAGCCACACAATTTTTTTAACCCTTTCCCAAACAACAAAATTTCAGAACCAGAGTAACCACTGAAATTTTGTTGTTTGGGAAAGGGTTAAAAAAAATTGTGTGGCTTAACCCTTTCCCAAACAAGACCTGTTTTTGACGGATCGTGAGCAAAAATAACACTAAAATTTTCTTTTTATCACATTTTGATCCCCTTGATATGCACTTGCCCACGGACAAGCTCAATTGAAAAAAGCCCTTGCCCATCCACCACAAAACCCAGGTCGGGCAAGTCGGGCATGTGAATTCCACACCCCTGCCTAACAAGATAAAATCTTTGGAAAAAAACATCGTTGAAATTGAAGAAATTGCTTGTGACAATCGATATCTTCATTTCCCACGATGTTTTCTACCCAAAAAATTGTGAAATTTTTAAATCTAATCACATTGAAATTGTCGTCTGCAACTTCTTTCAAGTTGGACAAACTTTTTTTCGTTTGGTATTAGGTAAAGATTAAATACTTTTTTAATTTTGAATATCTTTTTAATTATACAGATTCAAATCACAATATCAGAACACATGATGTATTCCTCCCTAAAGATTCAGAAAATACAAAATTTTGAATTTCTGAAAAATGTGTGGGTACAATATAAGTTTTGCGCTGAGCCCTCTAAATGCTGGTTATCAGCATTTTTTTCTTTTGTCTCAATGTTTTAGGGACATCAAAAGCTGGCCTTGTTTGGGAAAGAGCTTTATTGTTCAAAATAGTGGGGGAGCTTAAGTCCAAAAAGTGGCAGAATACTTCACTTTGTGATACAAGCACCAAATTTGGCACAAATGTTGCTCAGAGTGTACTATTTTCAAAACAAATGGTATCCACGATGAAAAACCAAAATGGCGGCCATTTTTCCAAGATGGCCGCCATCTCTAGAGGTAAAAAAATCAGAAAAAATACTTCATTTCGAGATGCAAGCACCAAATTTGGCACAAATGTTCCCCAGAATATACTCTTTTCAAAACATATGGTATACACCATGACAAACCAACATGGCTGCCAAATTCTGAGATGGCCGCCATCCCTATATTTAAAGAAAATCAAGAAACCCCTTCTTTTTGACGATACAAGCACCAAATTAAGCTCACATGTTCATAAAAGTACACATTTTTCAAAACATATGGTATCCATTTTAAAAATCCAACATGGCTGCCATTTTCCGAAATGTCCGCCATCTTCATAGAAGAAAAAAATCTGAAAAAATCCTTATCTTTGAGATACACTCACCAAATTTGACACAGATGTTTCTTAGAGTTATCTGTTTTCAAAAAGCAAGATTTCCATAGTGAAATCAACCTTGTGGTCATTTCCCAAGATGGCCGCCATTTCTGTAACTCAACATATTGGAAAATGCTTCTTTTTGCACTATAACCACTAAATGTGGCACACATGTTCCTAAGAGTGTACCATTTTCAAAAATAATGGTGTCCACTTTGAAAACACAACAACATGGCTGTCATTTTCAAAGGTGGCTGCCATCTATATATAGGTCTCAATATGGGTAAAAAACATTTTCGATGTAAAAAACAGATTTTTTACACAAACGTTTTTTTGTGGAGTAGATGTTTGTTAAATATGTTATCATACTTGAGGTATCGGAATGTGCTTCCATTTTTTTTTCAAATGGCTTTAAAATAGTATGTATAACTGTGTTATCATTTTGTTTTTTGCAATGCGCATCAAAGTTTCTGCATCTTTATAGCGCGGTTCTATTCATGGAATACTATCCTTGTAGGTGAAGACAAAACAGCTGACATTTCAATAGGCCTATATGGTGGCCATTTCGATTATCATCTATAAAAGTATTAAACTATAATTCAATATAACCAAATTTATAGTGTTCAATCCTACATAAATTGTCATTGAAACATCAAGAAGTAATCTCTTAGCAAGCTTTGTCATCGTAAAAAATTGCTTCCCACCAAAATAGTTGTCTTAGTATTAAATTAAAGACATGGGTTCTTCATGGGCAATGACAAATCATAAACTACAAACTATGAAATACAAAACATAGATTGTTTCTGCAATATAAAGGAAGTAACTTATTCGTTCTACGTATTCTACATATATCGTTATTCTGTACAAAATATATGATGGGCTGAGAGGCCTTAAATACAATTCTGAAAGAATAAACATCAAATGATGATAAAATAATAAAGTTTTCCACATATTTAAAATATAAAATACACATCAAACCCTGTTGTCAGTTAAATCGGGAATTAATAACGCATAACATTTTATGTAAAACAGTTTGGGGCCTTTTTAGATATATTTGACAAATCTTTCACTTAATAAAAATGTGCATGGACAAAATATTCCCTACTCTATACTTCGATATATAGTCACATATAATTCGCAGAACATACATTCTTCAAAATGCATGGCATTGTCCTAAAAAGTCAAAACACCTTAGTGATTTCAAATAAGTCCAACTTTACTAAAGTCAAAATAGTGGTCTTTGATTTTGTCATGCAAGCCCAAATTTCGCACAAATGTTTCTTAGATTATATTTTCTTCAAAATACCGTACAGTATAGTATCTGCCATGAAACACTAACAAAGCTGCTGCAAAATTTGTGAGATAACTGTATATGATTTTTAAAGGTTCAAATATTTGAAAGATCTACAAAATGATCACAATGACACTAAGTTGCAGCTTAATATAATAAAAATTTGTTGATACATAATTGTGGCTTTATTTGTATCAAATCGTCAATTACAAATTAAAGGAATGTTTTTAAAGTGGTAGCCAAGTAGTTCTTTAACACAGCATGGTGAAAATTTTGACCAAGACAATTTCACAAGAACAGCAATACTGACAAAATTGTTTGGTTAACAATGAATTAGTCCGTCAAGTTTTGAAATTATTTTGTTATTGAGCACAAGAACAATTTTGCTATAAATTGTCATAGTCTTTATCATTTTATGACAAAAATATGGCTATGTAAGAAATCCTATTTCACAAAGAATGACTGATCCATAAAAACTTGAAAAAAAAAAGAATGGTGCTTGTAACCTAGAAAATTATTTTGACCCATATGTGATCTACAGAGATGGCAGTTATCTTGGAAAATGGCAGCCATGAGGTTGTTTTATCTTGATGGAAACCATTATGTCTGAAAATGGTATACTCTGAGAAACATGAGTGCCAAATTTGGTGCTTATATCACAAAAAGAAATACTTTCCAATATTTTAAGTATAGAAATGGCGGCCATCTTGGTAAATGGCCACAAGGTTTATTTCACCTGTGGATATCTTGCTTTTTGAAAACGGTTCACTCTTAGAAACATCTGTGTCAAATTTGGTGATTGTATCTCAAAAATAAGGATTTTTTCAAATTTTTTTCCTCGATGAAGATGGCGGCCATTCTGGAAAATGGCAGCCATGTTGGATTTTTAATGTGGATACCATATGTTTTGAAAATAGTGTACTTTTATGAACATAATGTGCTTAATTTTGTGCTTGTATCTTCAAAAAGAAGGGTTTTCTTAATTTTCTTTACATATATGGATGGCGGCCATCTTAGAAATTGGCAGCCATGTTGATTTTTCATGGTGGATACCATATGTTTTGAAAAGAGTATATTCTGGGGGAACATTTGTGCCAAATTTGGTGCTTGTATCTCGAAATGAAGTATTTTTTCTGTTTTTTTTACTTCAAAAGATGGCGGCCATCTTGGAAAAATAGCCGCCATTTTGGTTTTTCATCGTGGATACCATTTGTTTTGAAAAAAGTACACTCTGAGGAACATTTGTGCCAAATTTGGTGCTTGTATCACTAAGTGAAGTATTTTGGGATAAGCTCCCCCACTAAAAGTATAAAGTAAAACTGTTATCAGTAACAAAAAGCTCAATAGATCTCTATCAAAATTGGTAAGTTGCATGAAAAATAATTAATCAATCAGCCTCTAAATTCAGTGGGGTAGGAAGGTTTGGAGTGTAGGACAAAACCCCACCAGGACAAAACCCCACCAGGACAAAACCCCACCAGGACAAAACCCCACCAGGACAAAACCCCATCAGGACAAAACCCCACCAGGACAAAACCCCACCAGTATATAAAATATAGTAGAAAAAATTTATGACATAGAAAGAAATATTTGGTTAGGAAAACATTTTAAAATATAAGAAACTTGATTATGTTTCACAATTAATTATTTTATGAATTAATTATTTATTTGAAAAAATGATCTAGATCTATATTGTAATTTTGTATTTATTGTATTTTAAAAAGCATTGTTTTTTACACTTATTTCCCATTCTTTGTTTATTGAAATATCCAAATAAGGCAATTTTGCTTTAAAAATGGAAACAATTATGGGAAAAGGAGAGGTTACTGGGAATAAGATGAAGCCTAATATTATCTTGACATCAAATTTTTGTCACCTAAATAAGTCATTTGGCATGCATTATATCATTCCCTTATCTATGAAATCAATTATCACCTATCATAATCAGGACAATAGATGACATCAAGACTTAACACCTCAGAAGAAAGAAACACTTCTAATTTTAAATAAGTTTATTCCCATGAATCATGCTTTAAATATTAATATTCATCAAAGGCATTAATTAATCAATTGAAACTTTTTTGGGAAAAAATGTATTTATGATATTCAGCGATAACTTCTTCATTCATTATCAATTTATGATTTAGCAATAAATACTTTTTTTGTTCCAAAAACAAATTTTTAGGCTTAAAAAAACCTTCAAAAAATCATATATCTAAGAATATTACAACAAGAGGACCATGATGGTCCTATATCGCTCACCTGAACCAAAATGATAAAAGCAACACTTTTCTTCATTTCAAAAAATATTTATAGCTTTAAGACTGAAAACGAACTTATGGTCAATAACATTGTGAAAATCGAACTCATCCAAGATTTCATCGTGCCCAACATTGTGTCCAAGATTTGTCTTGTTTGATAAATAATGGTAGATTCTGGAGTATAAACAAGGTCGAAAACAGCCGAAAACAGCAATTTTGTCAAATTCAAGGGCACATAACTCTCGACTTTCTAGTCAGATCAGGCTGAAAATCAAACTCATCCGCGATCTTATGATATCCAACATTGTGTCCAGGTTTTGTCTTAATTGATAAATAATAGTAGATTATAGAGTGTAAACAATGTCAAAAACAGCCGAAATCGGCAATTTTATCAAATTTAAGGGCACATAACTCTCCATTTTTTTTATCAGATTGGACTGAAAATCAAACATATCCAAGATCTTATGGTCTCAAACATTGTGTTCAAGTTTTGTCTTAACCCATTACCAAACGACACAATTTTTGGGTAGTCCAAATTAAAAGATCCTGCAGACGACAATTTCAAATGAATGGAATTTCTAATTTTTATGACTTTTTGGATGAAAAACATTGTGGGAAATGAAGAAATTGCTTGTCACAAGCAATTTCTTCATTTTCCACGATGTTTTCCAAAGCCATTATCTTGTGAGGAGTCAAAAGGAGTCACTGTGTGGTAATGGGTTAATTGATAAATAATAGTAGATTATAGAGTGTAAACAATGTCAAAAACAGCCAAAATCGGCAATTTTATCAAATTCAAGGGCACATAACTCTCACCTTTCTGGTCAGATCAGACTGAAAATCAAACTCATATGAGATCTTATGGTCTCCAACCTTGTGTCCAAAATTTGTCTTGATTGGTCAAAAATTGTAGATTCTAGAGTGTAAATAAGGTCAAAAACAGTCAAAAACGGCAATTTTGTCAAATTCAAGGGCTCATAACTCTCATCTTTCTGATCAGATAAGACTGAAAATCAAACTCATCCCAGATCTTATGATCCCCAATATTGTGTCCAAGTTTTGGATTGATTGATCAATAATTGTAGATTCTAGAGTGTAAACATCGTCGAAAACAGCCAAAAATGACAATTTTGTCAAATTCAAGGGCAAGTAACTCTCGACTTTCTGATCAGATCAGACTGAAAATCATACTCATCCCAGATATCATGGTCCCAAACATTGTGTCAAAGTTTTGTCTTGATTGATGAATAATTGTAGATTCTAGAGTGTAAACAAGGTCAAAAACAGCCGAAAATGGCAATTTTGTCAAATTCAAGGGCACATAACTTTTGTCTTTCTGGTCAGATCAGACTGAAAATCGAACTCATCCCAGATCTTATGGTCTGCAATGTTATGTCCAAGATTTGTCTTGATTGATCAGTAATTGTAGATGCTAGAGTGTAAACAATGTCAAAACTAAGTATTTTTCGCATTCAAGGGCAGATAACTCCTGACTTTCTGGTTCGATCTGACCCATAATCGAACTCATCCGAGATCTTATGGCCATACATGTTTTGACTAAGTTTGGTCAAGGTTGGCTTATATTTGTAGATGCTAGAGTGTAAACACGAAATTGTGGACGGACGGACGGACAGACAGACGGACAGACAGACAGACAGACGGACGACGGACAAAAAGTGACCACAATAGCTCACCTTGAGCACTTCGTGCTCAGGTGAGCTAAAAATAAATCAATGATAATATATACCATGTAAAAAATAATATTAGTCCTACATTATAATTGTATTATGAGTCTTATTTCTTTCCAGTAATTTTCATTCATCAAACATCAAAAATGAGAAAAATAGAAAATAAATTATCAAAGCATTACTATTGCAATACTTGATCAAATGCAAATTTATTTGTTTCAATAATAATTTATTGTTGAATGATTTGAAAATAAATGAAATACTAGAACTGTCGCAAAGCGGACAAATACCCCCCACTAGCGCGTTGTCACTGAAAAAGTGCTAAAGTTCAAAGTGGCATAACTCTGAAACTACTGCCTGGATCAAGATGAAAATTGCAGGTGCACAACTTCATGTTATAGGGAACAAACTGGTAAAATTTCAGCAAAATCGGTCAAAAACTGTGGGAGGAGAAGAGGACACAAAATTATGTCCACGGACGGACGGACAGACGGACGGACGGACGGACGGACGGACAGACGGACGGACAACCTGAATCCAGTATACCCCCCCATAACTTTGTTGTGGGGGGTATAATAAGACTGGTGGGGTTTTGTCCGCCTTGCCAATTTTAGTGGTGGGGTTTTGTCCGAGGGGGTTTTGTCCGAGGGGGTTTTGTCCTGGTGGGGTTTTGTCCTGGTGGGGTTTTGTCCGTACCCCGAAGGTTTGTAATATTGGGGGGGCCAAACGTTCTAGTATATGGAAAAATGGTTGTTTTATGGGGGGCCATAGGGGGGGGCAGACCCCTTTTTCAAATTATTGGGGGGGGGCAGGCCCCCCTGGCCCCCCTCTTCCTACGCCTATGTAATTATAGATTCAATTAAGTTGGAGCTGTTAACAAAATGACTGATGTCAAAAGAAGAGATTCTGAGTGTAACTATGTTGAAAGTATTAAGTGGAAAGGAGAAATTGCTTAACCTTTTCTTCTTTTCTTTCAATGTTTTCATAAAGTGTTTTAATGTTGACGCCAAAACCATTGCAAAAATTTATTTAATTTATTTGATTCAAATCTTTAACAGTCTTCATCTTGTTTGGAAAGGGATTTAAGACACACATGAAGTGTAGAAAAGAACTGAACTGATTAAAGGGTTATAGTTGTAAATTCCCTCTACTGGGAATCACACCAAATACCAGCAATTGGGGGGAGAAATCTTACATAATGTTATATAATACAACTACTGCCATCTTCTGCAGGTGTCAGCTGTGGCCTTTAGTTTTGACCAGTGTAATTTTCATGGCCTTCAGAGGAAACATGTTATTCTTTAGGTTACCATTCTTTATAACCCTTCCCCAAACGTCTATTGTTGAATCTTGAATTTGGCATAATGACAGTTTTCAACTTAATCATCTCTCTAAAAATCCCCAAAATATTGGTCAATCATTTACCTTCTTTTCTCTTTGACCACATGATTGCTTCTTTTTACTTTGTTTTTGCTCTAAGAACAACAAGTCTTGAGAAATCTAGATTTTCTATGAACACATTGCTGTATTTTACTTTGTTGCTGCTCTAAGAATCACAAAAATTTAACAAGAGGGCCATGATGGCCCTAGATCGCTCACCTGAAATTTCTTGCCTTGTTGAAATAAACATTTTGACCTGTATAGCAGCAAATTAAGAATTTTGCAATAAAGCCCCTTTTCCTTAGTTTTTCAAAAGAATGAAACAAAATTCAGCCTTTTCAAAAGTGTTTGCTGTTTTACCCTTTTTCTGATGCCACTGCACTAAGAGCTTTGATATTAATCAAATTCTTATAACAATTTTGAAAGCCCTTCACCCAAAGATCATTCATGTGAAGTTTTAAGAATATTGGCCCACTACATGTAGTAAGCCAGAAGATTTTTAAAAGATTTGGCTATTTTCCCCTTTTCTCATGCTGCGGATGTCAAAGGCTTTGATGGAATCAAAGTCTCTCAAAAACTTTGAAAGCCCTTCACCAAAGGATCATTCATGGGAAGTTTCAAGAATATTGGCCAACTAGTTGAAGGCAGAAGATTTTTACAAGATTTGGCTATTTTTCCCTTTTCTCATGCCGCGGCAGCCAGAGTCTTTGATGGAATCAAATTCTCTTAACAACTTTGAAAGCCCTTCACTCAAGGATCATTCATGTGAAGTTTCCAGAATATTGGCTTGCTAATTAGGCAGAAGAAGATTTTTAAAATATTTGGCTATTTTCCCCTTTTCTCATGCCGCGGCAGCCAGAGTCTTTGATGGAATGAAATTTTTTTAACAACTTTGAAAGCCCTACACTCAAGGATCATTCATGTGAAATTTCAAGAATATTGGCTGACTGGTTAGGCAGAAGAAGATTTTTAAAAGATTTGGCTATTTTCCGCTTTTCTCATACCGCGGCAGCCAAAGTCTGTGATGGAATCAAATTCTTTTAACAACTTTGAAAGCCCTTCACTCAAGGATCATTCATGTGAAGTTTCAAGAATATTGACCAACTGGTTAGGCAGAAGAAGATTTTTAGAAGAGTTGGCTATTTTACCCTTTTCTCATGCCGCGGAAGCCAGAGTCTTTGATGGAATCAAATTCCTTTAACAACTTTGAAAGCCCTTCACCCAAGGATCATTCCTGCCAAGTTTCAAGAAAATTGGTCTACTGGTTTGGGAGAAGAAGATCTTAAAAGAAATTGTGGACGGACGGCCAGCCGGCCGGCCGGACGGACGGACGACGGACAACGACCGATCACAATACCTCACCTTGAGCACTTTGTGCTCAGGTGAGCTAAAAACGTATCAGTTTAAGCATTTAGATAAATTTGTCAATTTTTTTATATTAAACCACAAGAAATTCAGGCCTGTGGAGCGACTCAAGACCTTCAGGTCTTTCTAGTTGACATTTCATAGCCCAAATAAAGTTTATAATGTACAACATGTCATTCATGTTTTGTTATGCAAAATTGTGTATTTAGACGAGTATGTAATGTACAAGTCTTAATAAATCTTTGTTCAGTTCTGTTCTCAACTGTATAATCTTAGGCACATTCTTGAGAGCGAGAATTTCTAAATTTGTTTAGATGTTGTAGATAAAACGTTTTTGAGAACTAGATTCTGACCAAGATGTTCCAAATGCTTCATACTTCATACAAATGAAATCATAATGACTTCATTTGTATGAAGTAATGAGCATTACCATGGTATCATGGAGCAGTCAGAACAACTCGTTCAATTCTCTTTTATATTGTTTCTACAGAGTTAACTGAGGGGCCGCACGAAGTATAGGGTAATGGCGCCTCGCATTGAGCTTATTAAATATCTTGCTCTTAAGAACACTTTATCATAAAAAATCATAACAGGGGTGTAAAATTCCACTCGCCCGCTCGCATTGGCGAGTAGCAATTGGCAACGGGCGAGTGGAAAAGGTTACCTACTAGTCCTACCGGGCGAGTAAAAATATTGTCTAGCAAATGAATAAAAACATATTTCAAACTCAATACTGTGTTTTTTTCTTGGTCCCGATCTGTTCAATAAATTTATAAACGCTGTCAGATTAAAAGGAGTCATATTTTGTTTTTTACAGTACCTATGAGAAACAGGAAGTTTTCAGGCAGGTATGGGGATTAATTGTCTGTGGTGACACCGTGACATATTAACATAATTTATTACTGTGTATAAATTACGTCACCGCTGTCTACTGCAATCAACAAGTCAAAGAACGATTCTTAAAAGGTTGTTATTCGGGTCGAAAGTTCATGGAATGCCGATGAAAAATGAGAAAAAGAATGAGCATTTCTACAAAATGAAAAGAGTAAGTCACAACAAAAGGTGTATGACAAGTAAACATTGGAATTCTAGTCTTTGCTCTCGTGTTTTCGTGGGCCTAAAAAGAAGGAAACGAGTTGTTCTGTAAACTTTAGAGAAAATATCCAGCATTTAACAGACAAGAAATCTTTGTTGTTAATTTGAATCATGTCAAAACGTAAGAAAGAGACTTTGAAGTTTCATGATAAAAGGCCTAAACACACGAAATGCGACGATCATCAACATGTTGTAGATAACCTTCCTACCTCTTCCTTAAAAAAGACAAACACATAATACAATTACAGGACGAGTAACATAATCATAAGGGCGAGTAACCTTTTTTGGCTACTAGTCCTACAGGACGAGTGGAAGAAAAAATAATTTTACACCCCTGCATAAGAAATCTCAAGATATCACAAGAAATCTCATTCTAAAGAACATGCCTCTGTTATCAACTGTATAATCAGATCTAACCTGTGTAGACTCTAGTTCTAATCTCTGTTTTTCTTCCTCCGTCTCATTTAGTCTTTTCTTAGTCTGGATTAATTCAGCTGTGAGAGCTTCACAGGTATCTTGACTCTGTAACAGTTTGTTTATAATTGACCCATTACCAGACAGCAAAATTTAAGACTTTGGCACAAATCTAAAGATGTTTCAGACAACAATTTAAGTAAATGAAAGTTAACATGTTTTGATATTTTTAGGTAGAAAACATTGTGGGAAATGAAGAAATTGCTTAGCATAAGCAATTTCTTCATTTTCCACAATGTTTTACCTTTCCTTTATCTTGTGGGGTGTCAAAGCGTCATTATGTAGTAATGGGTTAACAATGGCAAAAAAGATTGCCATCATTTAAACAAATGTCTCATTTACAAAAACATTAAATCACATTCTGCAACTTTGTAACCTTATCAGAAACTAGCAAACATACCTTAATGTTGGCCAATAGGCATAAAAAAGATCTGTATGTGAAACACAAATGCCTTCTAGACACAAGGATGGACAACATTTCAACAATATGGTCCAGTTACCTATATTATCAATGATCTTACAACCATGTTTTTTGTGTAAACTGTGCCAAAAAACATCTGATTGCACAAGAAATTGGATTGGGCCAATCAGGTCGGTTGTTACAAGTAATTACACAAAAATGAATAGTATGATCATTGATAATACAGGCCCCAGATCTTAAAAAATATGTGTGGGCATAAGAATATCAAGCAACCGAATGTAAGCAAATTATTTTGAACAATTTTAACACTTTTTGCTTGATTGACATAAAAGCAGTCACCTACAGTCGAAACTGTCGTATGCAGCCAGCCAAGGGACACACCAAAATTGGCTGCATACGACAGTTGGTTGCTTAACACAGAAAATAATATTCTGAAGGCTGGGTGTAAGTGTCTACTTGTATGACTGGCCCTATTAACATGAAGAAAAAGCAAGTGTTGTAAAGTAAAAAGGGTAATAGTCAGGACAAAATTCTGAAAAAGTCGATTAGTTTTTAAGGTATAGGCATTTTGTGAAGAAAAGGGTTTGAGATTGATTCTAGGGGTATTTGGGTATGCTGAGTCCGAAAAACAATGTTGCCAAGCTGTAAAATGGCTCCTTCATAATCTAATTTGCATATTTTCAAAATGGCCGCCAAAACCTCAAATATGCAATAATAATGCTGTTATTTATCCTTTTTTCGACATCTTTTTTTTCTGAATATCACAAATTTCTTGTTAACAGACTAAAACTAAATGATGAAATAGGTAATTGAGAAAAAAAATATATTCATTTTTGAAAATTACCGTATAAATGGCAATAAACCCCATTGAAACACTAACATTAATCTATATTTTCTTTTCCTGTGTGAAATGCAGTAAAATTGTTCAATGTACTATTTTGAAAATGTTATGCATTAAATGTAAAGTTTCAAATGCAGATATGATAAAGAACACACATTTGAGCACGGCTGCCCTTTGACCATATATTAATGCTTTTAACGTAGATCTACCTCAAACACTCCAATTCAAAAACCATGAAAATAATTGTTCGCATAATTTTGCCAAAATAATGATACATCCTTGCCACTATATTGAAATCGTGATTTGGTTAAACTTGTTGCCAAAATATCCACAATAAATTCTTAGAAATATAAATCAATGTCCAAAACTTTTGGAAAAAAGTTTACCGTATTCATTCTAATGAAGGATAGTGTAGTGTGGGAAATTCCATTTTGTGGGAAATTCCATTTTTTGCACTTTCATATACACTCATGATTCCAAACTGTTGAAGATATAGTTACTAAAAATTGTTTTAATTTACATTTTGATATCCTTAGAAATTAAATTGTGTATGATTATTTGAAATTGAACACATATTAAACAGGTAACTAACTTAGGCACTGGACAATATTAAAAAGTTACAATTATCTTAGATTTCCAAATTTTGTTACATTGCAAAATTGGTTGAGTGTGGCAAATCTAATTCGCTGTAGTATGTTGAACTTAAATTTTTCAGAAGAAGTTCATTTTGACACTATTTCAAAGAGGCAACTTATTGATCTACCTACGATATATATAATAACCCGGTAATAGAAACTGGATATAGTGACTAATATACTATATAATACAGATTTTCTACTCAACAAATACATGTTACA
The DNA here is from genome assembly GCA_963680895.1 of Fragum sueziense. Lineage (NCBI taxonomy): Eukaryota > Metazoa > Mollusca > Bivalvia > Cardiida > Cardiidae > Fragum > Fragum sueziense. The sequence continues at coordinate 13,542,985 of OY804605.1, read as the reverse complement.
TAAACTTTAATGATTGAATGGAGTTAAATTGTCACTAACATCACAGTGACTGAAGCATATATCCATCATGTTCCTGACTTGTTTCGAACAGGTACAACATCCAAAGCCAATAGATGCTTATCACACGTACATGTAGATTATATGTAGGCGATTCATCCTTTGGATACAGACTTTTTGTAATACCTCAAAAAGCATTTTGACATCCATGGGTTTGAACCCACAAGCCCTGGATAGATAGTATCTTTTGTTATTTATTGAACTATTGCAGCTTTATCCGAAACTGTTAGAACCATTTCATCTATTTAATGATAGTGCGTAAAGTATTGACAGTTTCATCTAGAGCCCCTATCATTGGTTGTGCACTTACATTTGTATAAAAATCCCTTTTAGCTGTGATCATGACAAGGGCGATAGCATTTGTCATGAATGGTCATAAATGTAAAATATGGATTTCTTGGTGTATACCCCCATGTGTTCAAAGTTCACACAAGTTTAAAAATGAAGGCTCAAATATGGACGCCACACCAGGACATTATTAAGAATAGCCTAGACAGAGGCATTGGCGTCTTCAATGCTCAACATTTCTTCACACAAGGCAACCGTACCTGAGAGGCAAGTAAAAAGGAAATGATTATGATAAGAGAAGTGGTTTTTCGCCTGATACTGCACAGAGACATTAATAGCTATAATTATTGACATGAAGGAATCAAATTCTGACATTTCAAATTCGCTTTGTCATATAATTGTTTGTAGAATACAAACTGAAGCTTATGTTCAAGTATTTACCCATGCTCTGCAGATGTTTACATCAATTCCATCGGTTCTCATGTATGAAAAATCTCAAAAAGGAACAATAAGTCTCAATTTCCAGATCCATCTGTTACGAAAGTTCATTGTCTTTGTATGTATACTTATTAAAATTGAATAGTTGAAAAATCAGATATGTTACATGGAAAGAATCATTGTAATAACTTTTTTTGGAAACGAGTGTTAGGCATGTTTCATATGATAAATTATGTTATGTACCGAATATAAATATTTTTTAATGTCTTTGATAATTCCGCACTTCGTTGCTGACCCAAGATTTGCAAAATGTCATTTAAATGTAGTCGGTTTTTAGATGCGCTATTTGCATTCTAAAAAATACAGTTTCCAACCTATCAAAAACGTTGTGTTTGTTCACAACGTCTACGTTATTTCTGATAAAGACATCTGACTTACATTTTCTATTCAAATGTTTCATTTTATTACTTCTTTAGCTCAGTGTAGTCGTCATTTTTTCATGCATGTTTGTAGACAACTTTTTCGATGTTCTAAGAGGGGCCATGCTAGTAAGTTAAACATAAAAGCAGGTAAGAAATATCATATGGATTGGTCAACCTGTATGGGTAGATACTTACTGTATCATGAATAATTGCATCAAATTCATTTAGTCCTTCTATATGAAGTTGTATCTAACTTTACCTACCAAATTGTTAGTTTCTCATTAAATTTATAGGAAACTAATCATTGATGAAAACCTTGGTACTAACGACATAATCCTTTTTCTGTCCAGAAAATATGATGTGCATACCACTTAGTAAACTCTAATTGCCCCCATGTTATTCTGATGCCAGAAATATCTAGCATGGCCCCTTTAAGTAGACAGGGAAATGTCTAATCACCAGCGAGATCATACATTTTCTACAGGATCGTAATGCGCTTGCACTAAACGTATGATTATATGAAGATAGCAATTTTATATTTGAAAATTGGACACATTCATGTTCTTTGGCATGTAACTCAATTCAAAAACTGTATATATGGTGTGTTAAGGTTTTATTGGAATAAATACGGTGCTTAGCTCTAATGACATTTTCTGTTATCAAATCAATTCTGGTATAAACAAATTCAGATGATATTTTTTCCGGAGCTAATTTCGATCTAGCCATAAGTACCAAAGACATGTTAAATTTTTTTAGCATAGCATTATTTTGAAATTGAACCAAATTATTTTATGAAGGCTAAATCTAAAATGTCAAAGTTTTTTTAAAATCAAAATGTATATGTAAACGTCTAAATTGGTATTGTTGACAGCGCTTTTTTTCAAAAACAAAAAATGATAATAACAAAAAAATGATCAATAAATTCAATGTGAAAGTGATATTCTGTGTGTCTAAAAATGTTTTATTGTCAGTAATACGGTAAAAGATGATTAAAAATAGTATCAACGTGGTTCTATTTACTTTTGAAATTATTTTCTCATTAGTTTTAAACAATTTATGGCAAAACATCTCAACAATTTGGTTAAGATTATGGCAAAAACTTGAAACTTGAAAGTGATATTCTGTATGTTTAAAAAGAGTTTATTGCCAGTAATACGGTAAAATATTATTAAAATTAGTGTCAACGTGATTATATTTACTTTTGAAATTAATTGCTCATTAGTTTTAAACAATTAATAGCAAAATATCTCAACAATTTGGTTAAGATTATGCCCAAAACTTTGATACTATATAGCAGAATTTATGTTTTTGGCGGCCATTTTGAAAATATGCAAATTAGATGGCGAAAGAGCCATTTTTTCCCTCATTGACATGGTAAACCATTTAGTTTTAGTCTGTTAACATGAAATTTGCGATATTCAGAGCAAAACATGACGAAAAAATGATACATAACAACATAATTATTGCATATTTGAGGTTTTGGCAGCCATTTTGAAAATATGCAAATTAGATGATGAAGAAGCCATTTTTCAGCTTGGCAACATTGTTTTTCGGATTCAGCATACCAAAATACCCCTAAAACCGATCTCGAACCCTTTTCTTCACAAAATGCCTTTAGGTGATAACTTTTCTAAATTCGTGCCCTGACTATAAACTTTTATATGACATTTAATTGTTTATCACACCTTTTCATGGTTTATACACATGATTAGGCAAATTGCCAGATGTGTTATCAATATTTCACACATTGCCTGCCACCTATTTGTTGTGCATGGCTGCTTAACGGGATAAAGGTAAAGAGCAATTGGGACAATTAAAGCTGGCCACTGACCACATTAGACAGTTTAGTGTTATTCACAGTTACTTTAAAGAGTAAAATTGCTTGGGAGGACCTGGACTGGCTGCATATGACAGTTTGGCTGCTATACACAGGTGGCCGCTAACACAGTTTTGACTGTATACTTAATTATCAAACATTTTAACAACCCAACACTCAGAGTAGGGCAAATGTTAAGAATTGTGGCACATAAAAAGAATGAACCTGACTGTTTATTCAGACTAAGTTTACCATCCTATCGTGGGCTAAATCATCATTCTCTTGAAGAAGCTACCATATTAGAGAGCAGCTATGATCTTCATAAGGCTGTGTGTATGCACAGGCTGATCAAGACCCATGGTGTTTTCAAATGTCTTAACCCATTACCAGACAGCAAAATTTTTGACTGGCCTAAATGCAAAGATGCTGCAGACAACAATTTCCAAGCGAAAATGTTTTTACACTTTTATGTCATTCCTGATAAAAAACATTGTGGGATATAAGCATTGCTTCATTTTCTACAATGTTTCCTAAAGCCTATATCTTTCAGGGAGTCAATTTAAAGGCATCACTGTTTTGGAATGAGTTAATGGTCCTTTTTCCAAATGCCAGCTTGTATAATGCTAGGTCCCAACTGAGGATCAAATCAAGTCGATCTAGCCCAATCAATTGATCGAGTGTATGTGATCAATCGACAAAAGTAATCCGGAATGGTTGGGTGATTGAGTTTGATCTGCATCGATTGGGCATCTTTCTTGAATTTTTTTTGACTGTCAGAAATATTAGTGTGCAATCAAGTAGAAAATTGATAGGAAGTGACTGGTAGAAGATCAACCTGATCGGGAATCAATCATGTCTGAAAATCCAGTGTGATCAGGTTAATATCTTTCACTTGACCTGCACCCAACCTGCAATCAATTTGTACTCAAGTGACTCCCGACCACATATCAATCAACTCAACCTCTGCTTCATCTGTCCACCTGATCAAATCGACTGTAGAAGTCGGGTTGATCAACTTGTAACTGAGAAGAATCTGTTTGTTGGGATTGATCAGGGAATTAAAGCAATCAAGTTGATCAACTTGATTTGATCTTCAGTGGGAACCTTGCATAAAATAAACTGACTAAACAATACTTACAGAATCTAATTGTTTACTCAGACTAAGTTTACTCTCCACCATCTCATGTGCTAAATCATCATTTTCTTAAAAACATTATTAGAGAACAACATGGATCTTGATCAGACTGTGCGTAAGCATAGGCTGATCAAGATCCATTTTGGTCTCAAATGTCTTTCAGCCCTTTTTCCACATCACAGTTCATATAAAATTCATAAACTAGAGAATCCAGCTGTTTACTCAATTTACTCTCCACCTACTCATGTGCTAAGCACAAGCTGATCAAGATCCATGTTGGTCTCAAATGTTAAAACTGACCATTTCCCTTCTCATATAAAATACACAGAGTAAACAATACTTACAGAATCTAATTGTTTACTCAGACTAAGCTTACTCTCCACCATCTCATGTGCTAGGTCATCGTTCTCTTGTTCTAACCTCATGTTGGCCTCCATGAGACGCTTATTCTCTCGCTGGAATAGAGAAATGAATCAAATATGACCTTTCCACAAGGACAGATCTGACACAAACTTTAAAAAGAATGTATTTGTGAAAAACTAAAGCCCCTGGAAAGGCAAATGTTAAGTTTTCGGACTGACAGACAATGGTAAAACAATATGCCAACATTTTCTTCCTTTCTCCCAATGCTATCCATGCCGTAAGAAACAAATTTTTATACTTCTAGTTACATCCATATTTCATCACGCAGCCTCTATCAATTTGGTCTGATCAAGAATTTTGTTGTTTGGTGAAAGGGTAATGATTCATTGGGGCTTAACACCATTTTCAACTGCTATGGTCATATTGCAGCGGCTGGAGAACCCAACCATGGTTTCCCCATTTTTCTCTCACCAGTACCACCACAATATCCAAACCGAGCCTCTAGCTGCTGTCTCACATAGATTCACACCCATTTGTGAGAGACAAATGAATTTTGTCAAATATCAGAATGGATACTGGCCCAGCCGGAGTCCAAACTCATGACCCTGGATTGACAGACTTCAACGTTACTGACTTAGCTATCCCGGCTCAGCAAAAGGGGTAATAAAGATAGCAAATTGTACCTACCTCAATTCTTTCTATAGGATCTTCCTGCTGAAGCTCTTGTTCTTTCATATATTGATACTCTTTCTCATACTTTTTCAATTTCTTAGAGTTCACTTTGATGCTAACTGCTAGTCGCATAAATTCTTTTGTTGCTTCTTCTGTGCGGAACTTTTTGGGAAGTTGAACACGGAAATACTTCAAGACACCTTCAAAGTCTAAAGCTAATAGGTCTTTCCTAGAGGACTGAAATTAATTGAATCCATATTTACCAACAATTCTTAAATAATTATGAAATTCAAATTAACAAAATATGTAATGTGATTGAATTAAACTAATGCAATTCTTCGAATATCAACTTAAACTAATGTAATTCTTCTAACATCAACGTTTCAAACTGTTTGGTGAATATGAGCCAAAGAGAATATCAAAACTCATTAACCCATTACTACACAATAACTCCTTTTGACTCCTTACAAGATAATGGTTGGGAAAACAATGTGGAAAATGAAGAAATTGCTTGTGACGAGTAATTTCTTCATTTACCACAATGTTTTCTACACAAAAATTCCACAACAAGAGCTGTCCATAAGACAGCGCGCTCAACTTTTCTCAGTTGCTTAGACACTATTTTCTAAGTATAAAGGGGGCATAACTCCAAATATAGTGGAGCTAGGGTCATGGGCCCTGGTAGTAAGGTAGAGGGTGTGATGGTGAATAAGTATTCCAAGTTTGGGTTGAATCCCTTTGATAGTGTGGAAGTGATTAATGTTTGAAAAAACTTTAGCCTTTGTTGCAACGCCGACGCCAATGCCGACGCCCGGGTGACAGTATAAGCTCTCATTTTCTTCGAAAAGTCGAGCTAAAAATGTAAAATTGCATTCACTTGAAATTGTCGTTTGCATGATCTTTCAATTTGGACCAGTCTAAAATTTTGCCGTTTTGTAATGGGTTGGTTAAAACATGTACAGAGCTCTGTTTTGAGCTGATCCCTGATTTGTAAAAATCTGAAATTTTGTCGTGAGGTAATGAAAAACCTGTTCTCTGTCAGCACTTTCAAATATTTTTTCCATATAATGTTTCCTTAAGCCTTTCCCATACCTGTCAACTCACACGAAAAAATCGTGACTAACACGAATTCAAGTGCAGATTTCATCACATGCACGAATGGTCTAAAATTGCTAAAAAACACGATTTTCCAGCAATCACACGCTTGCAATTTCTGTCTGCCATTATTGTTTATCATTGTGAAATTGCACCCTTACTTGCTCAATTAGCATTATCTAGTATATTGTCACCTTCCTTGATTGACAATCAAAACGCGCCGATGCGTAACTAACTCGACGATCTCGGGTATTGACTTATTACAAATGAGGTAAGTGTAAGGCGTGGCTAATATCGACAAGTCAACCAATCAAAACGCGCGATATGTTATCAAGGGGCCAGTTTTCCGATAATCTGTCGATGACAATTATAGATAGACAACGACCTGTGAATGATCAAAGATCAGCGAGTCTAAATTGACGGGGGAAGAGGGATTTCGAGATATAAAAATATGTGACTCGAACCCATCTCCCTGTAATAAATTGACGAAGTACTATCTGAATACAGCTACTGAACTCACAAGGCATCATGGACAGCACGCAATACCTGTCATTGTTCGCTTTTATTCAGTGGAAAAAAGGCACTCCTCCCTATTTACATTTACATTACATTTATGTATTGGAATATACCATAAACTTTCGTCGCGGCTCACGACTTGATGTCCATTTATAGTGCTTGCCCATTCAGTTGTAAACAAACTGTGATGATCGAGTTTATCTTCGCAATTCTACCATTTAACAAGATTTAATGGATGATGATAAACTAGAATAACACCCTTCACTGAGAATATCAGATCGATCGTCGGCCACCGCTTCGATAAGATTATTTACCTTCCAGAAAATCGGTATTTCGCACACGTAGGTTGTTTCGCCCCATTATGTTTTGCGGTTTACCTTGAATTCAACTATATTGCACTTCAAATGGTTTTTTGATGAACAAAATAACCGCGATATGGTCACACAGGCATTATTTTACATCTTTTACCAGACTAATAAAAAGGAAAATAAAACAAGAGGACCATGATGGTCCTTAATCGCTCACCTGCACCTAGATAGAATGAAAGTCCCAATGTTGTCAAGTTCAAGAGCACATAATTTAAGATGCGAGATTATGATCCAGCTGAAAACTGCATTCATGATCAATATTTGTAGCTGTTACAGTAACAAGAGCCGTCACAGACGGATTATGCTCCCCGAATAAGTGTTTGTCACAAAATAAAAACTATCATACATTAAGCCCCCTTTTCCCATGACAGCTTTTTTGTACACACATTATTTATAGAATATGGTCTAGAACATCCTATTTATTACATGAGCACGAAATTTCATTAAATTCTGCCCATTAGATGAAGAGAAATAAGAGAAAAACTAATTTTTACACTAAGGCCCCTTTTTCCATGACGCAGCCTTAAATTTACAAACGGAGAAAAAGGTCCCTAGGTATTGACCCAGGGAGTTCACATGTGAAGTTTCATTGAATTTGGTCCAAGGGTTGCTGAGATATGGCTGTGGACGGACGGACGGACGGACAGACGGACGGACACACGGACACACGGACGGACGGACGTACGGACGGACAGCGTGGCGACTATATGCTCCCCCGAAATTTTTTCGGGGAGCATAAAAACAAAGTGAAAGAAAACAACAATTTTGTCAGAGTAAAGGGCACATAACTCTTTTCTGATAAAGATATTTCCATCAGCATTCTGTCCAAGTTTTTTAATGGGTTAATATTTATTAGGGATGGTAACGAGTACCAATTTTACTAATCGAGTACTCGGTCATCCTTCCGATCGAGTACTCGAGTACTCGGATAGAAACATCGTCTTTTGGTTGTAGTATGGGGGTTTTCCATCATGTTCATAATTATGCGATTTATGCAGCATATCTTCGGCCATAATGACTCTTTAGATGTCATTTCATGCCTTATTTGAGAAAAATGGACAATTGTTAAATATGTGAAAAGAATTACAGAAAGTTTCAAAATCTTATTATTAAACTGAAAAACTTATTGTTAAAAAATTTAAAAAATCCCCGCAAAGTTGTTGTTATTTACTTCCAAATGTGTCCGTAATATTAAAGCATATTGTGAGATATATACATGTCACTATAGACTTAGCAGGAGGCATTGTCAGATTTTCTGGAATTTACTTGGGTGTAATCGGGAATGAGATGACTCTCCTTCGGGTAACAAATAGCAATAGAATGAAATGATCTTAACAATAATTAGGCTGAATGAATATTGGATTAACCAATCAACTCAAAGGTTAATCTTACGTACACCCAATTAAAATGCACCGCAATCAGAGTAAAGACCGGCGAAGGTGCAAAAATTTATGACACTGTTTGACAGCGAAAACAATAGCTGTTGGCACTTGATTGCAAATTAGGACAATATAGAGGGATTAAATAATCGATGGACGACCAGCTGTTATATAATCTAGATCTACCCTTTGCATGGCGCAGTGTTGTAAAAGAGCTATCAATATTTTCTGAAAACTTTAGTCTGGAAACGGATTTCATTTCTGTACTGATCATTTTTTCTTTCCGATTACTCGAGTAGCGATTTTGGTAATCGATACTCGGACATTCGATCGAGTACTCGATTACTCGAGTACTCGTTCCCATCCCTAATATTTATTATTGCCTAAAATGTGTGTTTTCAGTCTGTTATTGGCATTTGATAACAAGCAAAAATCAGTCTGATATTGTCAAAAACGGTCGTTATTCAGTAAATTCACGTGCATTATCGGACCGATTTTGCATTCACATATCCTCGATCGGGGATTTGTTGTGAGTGCTTCAGAAAATTGAAAATAAAGCTGAAATTTTGTCATTTCCCTTTTCCGCGATGTAAATTCTTATAAGACCCCATTTCCAGTTTATACCCCAATAAATAGTAAATAAGGTCTCCCAGTGTAACCATATCTGATGACGTAATATAGTGACGTAGGTTTAATTCTTGGAATCAAAAGGTAAACAAACGGGCAGCTGACAGATTTTGAACTAAAAGTGGATTTCGTGGACATGGAAGAATATAAATTAGAATTGAGTGGTTGTGGTCTAGGTCAAATGTGATGGTAAGCCTATGTGTTTCTTGTTCTTCTTTTAGTTACTGCAATTTTTCCTTTACAACTTTGTTTTTTATCGAAATGAACGAATGTCTGAAACGAACCAGAGATCTACCTCGGAAGTTCCGACCTTTTGTTTTATTACTGTACCCGCACTGAAATGAACGTTAGAATATCCAGAGTATGTTTCAAAAAGAAAACTTAGTCGAATATTGTTACGATTTCGCCAACCCAAATGAAGATTATGTCAGTAAAAATGCGATGAAACTTGACTACATAGCTACACAATGAAAATCTAACGGCCCGTCTAGTGGATATCGGACTTACTCGATATATGTCGAGTCGAATGCCGGAAAACTCTGGTGTCTGTCGGTGAAAATGTGGCTAAATTTTCACAAAGTTTTTCAGTTATTCGTCGTATTTTATTACATTTCTTTGCAAATTCTTCATATTTTATGCAATAATAGCGTCAATTCAAGTTTTTTCGCTCGTTAACATTCTCAGAGGCCCACAAAATGGGTTATCGCCCTCGACCTTCGGTCTCAGGCGATAACGCATTTTTTGGGCCTCTGAGAATGTTAACGACATCAAAAACGTGAATTAACCCTATATTGCTGTTTGAGAGAAAACAAAGTCGAAAACGACAATTTTGTAACCGTCAAAGGCACACAACTCTGCTTTTTTAGTCCAATCAATCTGACAAATTAAAACATAGATAAGATATTATGGTCAACAACATTGTGACCAAGCTATGTCTTGATTGGTCCATATTTGTTTGTTAGAGAGAAAATAAAGTTGAAAACGGTAATTTTATGAAATTCAAGGGCCAATTACTCTTGTATTTCTGGCCAAATCAAGTTGAAAATTTAACTCATCAAGGATCTTATAATAGTCACCAACATTGTGGCCAAGTTTTGTCTTGATTAGTCAATAAATGTAGATGCTACGGTGTAAACAAAGTCGAAAACAGCAATTTTGTCAAATTCAAGGGCACATAACTCCTGACTTCCTGCTCTTATCACACTGAAAATCGAACTCATCCAAGATCTTATAGCTACCAACATTGTGGCAAAGTTTTGTCTTGATTGGTCAACATTTGTAGATGCTAGAGTGGTAACAAAGTCAAAACTAGCCATTTTTGACGTTCAAGGGCACATAACTCCGGACTTCCTAATCCGATCTGACTCAAAATCGAACTCATATGAGAACTTATGGTCATACATGTTTTGACCAAGTTTGGTTAAGATTGGTCAATATTTGTAGATACAAGAGTGGTAACAAAGTCAAAACTAGCCATTTTTGACATTCAAGGGCACATAACTCTGGACTTCCTGGTCCGATCTGACTCAAAATCGAACTCATCCAAGAACTTATGGTCATACATGTTTTGACCAAGTTTGGATATGATTGGTCAATATTTGTAGATACTAGAGTGGTAACAAAGTCAAAACTAGCAATTTTTGACGTTCAAGAGCACATAACTCTGGACTTCCTGGTCTGATCTGACTCAAAACCGAACTCATTCGAGAACTTATGGCCATACATGTTTTGACCAAGTTTGGATATGATTGGTCAATATTTGTAGATACAAGAGTGGTAACGAAGTCAAAACTAGCCATTTTTGACATTCAAGGGCACATAACTCTGGACTTCCTGCTCCGATCTGACTCAAAATTGAACTCATCTGAGAACTTATGGTAATACATGTTTTGACCAAGTTTGGTCAAGATTGGTCAATATTTGTGGATGCTAGAGTGGTAACAACAAATTGTGGACGGACAGACGGACGGACGACGGACAAAAAGCGACCACAATAGCTCACCTTGAGCACTTCGTGCTCAGGTGAGCTAAAAAGAAGGACATTGGCAATTGCTTAACCCTTTCCCAAACAAGACCTGGTTTTGACGTCCCTTATAGAAAAGGCTTGGGAAAACATTGAAACAAAAGAAGAAACTGCTGATAACCAGCAGTTTCTCCTTTTGTCTCAATATTTTCTATGCCATATTTTACACAAATATCATCTTTAGTTACATCCATTCTGTCATTTGTGGCAGTTTATGAAGTGGATCACCCTAAAATTTTGCCGTTTGGAAAAGGGTTAACAAGCTATAGAAGATTTTTTTTTAATGCATAACAGAAAGTTAGAGAGAAAGTTTTGAACAAATTGGTGAGATTTGTTTGGAACAATGGATGTCTTGTTTCCCACAATAATTATCCTTAGTGAACTTTGCTTTTTAACTATTCTCCTTTTGTAAAGAAATAAAATGATAAATATAAGACCTAGAGAACAAGCTACTGTCATTGGTTAAAGCCTCAAGTTGAAGAAACACTGCAAAAAAATCTTACTCCTAAAAGTTGAGGTAAAATCACTCCGCGCGAAAAATACCCGCGAAAACTCTTCATTTAAAGGTTGTCACGCGCAATCTCACTCTTTGAAATTTCCAAAAGTTGACAGGTATGGCCTTTCCCAAATGGTTACCAAGCAAATTCGTTGAATTGATATCCCCCGCCGAACATATTTTCATTGTCAATAAAGTATCGCAAAAACGAATACAAGAGGACCATGATGGTCCTATATCGCTCACCTGAACCAAAATGATATAAGCAACACTTTTCTTCATTTCAAAAAATATTTATGACTGTAAGACTGAAAACGAACTTATGGTCAATAACATTGTGAAAATCGAACTCATCCAAGATTTCATCGTGCCCAACATTGTGTCCAAGATTTGTCTTGTTTGATAAATAATTGTAGATTCTGGAGTATAAACAAGGTCGAAAACAGCCGAAAACAGCAATTTTGTCAAATTCAAGGGCACATAACTCTCGACTTTCTAGTCAGATAAGGCTGAAAATCAACCTCATCCGAGATCTTATGATATCCAACATTGTGTCCAAGATTTGTCTTAATTGATAAATAATAGTAGATTATAGAGTGTAAACAATGTCAAAAACAGCCGAAATCGGCAATTTTATCAAATTCAAGGGCACATAACTCTCCATTTTTTTATCAGATTGGACTGAAAATCAAACTTATCCAAGATCTTATGGTCTCAAACATTGCGTTCAAGTTTTGTCTTAATTGATAAATAATAGTAGATTATAGAGTGTAAACAATGTCAAAAACAGCCGAAATCGGCAATTTTATCAAATTCAAGGGCACATAACTCTCACCTTTCTGGTCAGATCAGACTGAAAATCAAACTCATATGAGATCTTATGGTCTCCAACCTTGTGTCCAAAATTTGTCTTGATTGGTCAAAAATTGTAGATTCTAGAGTGTAAATAAGGTCAAAAACAGTCAAAAACGGCAATTTTGTCAAATTCAAGGGCTCATAACTCTCATCTTTCTGATCAAATAAGACTGAAAACCAAACTCATCCCAGATCTTATGATCCCCAATATTGTGTCCAAGTTTTGGATTGATTGATCAATAATTGTAGATTCTAGAGTGTAAACATCGTCGAAAACAGCCAAAAATGACAATTTTGTCAAATTCAAGGGCAAGTAACTCTCGACTTTCTGATCAGATCAGACTGAAAATCATACTCATCCGAGATCTCATGGTCCCAAACATTGTGTCAAAGTTTTGTCTTGATTGATGAATAATTGTAGATTCTAGAGTGTAAACAAGGTCAAAAACAGCCGAAAATGGCAATTTTGTCAAATTCAAGGGCACATAACTCTTGTCTTTCTGGTCAGATCAGACTGAAAATCAAACTCATCCGAGATCTTATGGTCTGCAATGTTATGTCCAAGATTTGTCTTGATTGATCAATAATTGTAGATGCTAGAGTGTAAACAATGTCAAAACTAAGTATTTTTCGCATTCAAGGGCAGATAACTCCTGACTTTCTAGTTCGATCTGACCCATAATCGAACTCATCCGAGATCTTATGGCCATACATGTTTTGACCAAGTTTGGTCAAGATTGGCTTATATTTGTAGATGCTAGAGTGTAAACACGAAATTGTGGACGGACGGACGGACGGACAGACAGACGGACAGACAGACAGACAGACAGACGGACGACGGACAAAAAGTGACCACAATAGCTCACCTTGAGCACTTTGTGCTCAGGTGAGCTAATAACTCTGTATGTATATGGCTTCAACAGAACAAATATCACTCTGTATATATCACTCTGTACGTATATGGCTTAAACAGTCAGGGGCAGTAACTCTAAATTCGGCAGTCGAACCGGGTAACCCCGACGATATGCGCATGTCCACTTTGTAGTGAATCTGTGTGCCAAGTTTCATCGAAATCGGGTCTACAGTTTTCAAGAAATAGCGCGGAAACGAATATCACTCTGTATGTATATGGCTTAAACAGTCAGGGGCAGTAACTCTAAATTCGGTGGTCGAACCGGGTAACCCCGACGATATGCGCATGTCCACTTTGTAGTGAAGCTGTGTGCCAAGTTTCATCGAAATCCGGTCTATAGTTTCCAAGAAATAGCGCGGAAACGAATATCACTCTGTATGTATATGGCTTAAACAGTCAGGGGCAGTAACTCTAAATTTGACGGTCAAACCGGGTAACCCCGATAATATGCGCATGTCCTCATTGTAGTGAAGCTGTGTGCCAAGTTTCATTGAAATCCGGTTTATAGTTTTCAAGAAATAGCGCGGAAACGAATATCACTCTGTATATATATGGCTAAAACAGTCAGGGGCAGTAACTCTAAATTCGGCGGTGGAACCAGGTAACCCCGACGATATGTGCATGTCCATTTTGTAGTGAATCTGTGTGCCAAGTTTCATCGAAATCCGGTCTACAGTTTTCAAGAAATAGCGCGGAAATGAATATCACTCTGTATGTATATGGCTTAAACAGTCAGGGGCAGTAACTCTGAATTCAATGGTCGAACCGAGTAACCCCGACGATATGCGCATGTCCTCTTTGTAGTGAAGCTGTGTGCCAAGTTTCATCGAAATCCGGTCTATAGTTTCCAAGAAATAGCGCGGAAACGAATGTCGGACGGACGGACGGACGGACGGACATGGCAAAAACAATATTCCCCCCCCCCCCCATTCCAATTCTAAAGCTACTGCAGACTACAAAATGGATGTTGATATAGACAAGATTTGTGTACAATAGAGCACAGAAAATATTGAGATAAAAGGAGAAAATGCTGCATCATCAGCATTTTCTTCTTTTGTCTTAATGCTTTCTCAAGCCTGTTCAATTACGGACATCAAAATCAGGTCTTGTTTGGAAAAGGGTTAATTTAAGTAAGTACACTTACCTTCAGCAAAGCAACAGCAACATTGAAAATAAAATTCTTTCCCTGAAAGAAAGCAGTGAAAGAAAAACTAAATTCTATAATCAAAGCCCTGAAGGGCCTGAAAGTCGCTACAACAGAATTATTTGTAAAACAAGATTTGCTTTTCATGATCTTATCAGAGAATGCTTTGAAGTATTGAATGAAATGTATGTATGCCCCTACAAGGGTAAACCTTTAACAATTGAAGTAGTGCAATTGTAGTATTAATTTACATCAAGAATGAAAAGGGAAAATTGGCAATAACTCCACGAACATTATCAGCAGAGTTATATTTTTGTACAATACACTTCTACATAATGACACCATCCACCTATGAAGTTGCACGATTCTACCTCGCATAATTTTAGTAATGCTCTTGACAAACAATTAAATATGAAAATCAACAAAGGGCACAAACCCAAAAATATGATTGACAGAGTATCAATTCTTACCTATGAAGTTTTATGCAATGTAAACAAGACCTAGATCTCCATTTTAAGTAAGCAAAATATATCTTGTCAAAATGACGATAAAGTTTATAAACGATGACCGAACTCGTGATTAGATCACATTCTTTAGAAACAAATTGAAAAAAAAAAAAAAAAAAAACAATAATAAAATGAAAGACAAAACAAGTTATAGAATATTTACAGAGAAACACAGCTTTATTTTTCATCCATATCTATATATACAAATTCATAATACCATAGGCTACAGCAAATCCATAGATAATTATATCGTTAAAATGAATGCTACATATGAAAAGCAGTGGAAGCTAGATCTATTTTCAAAATGTTAGATTGGTCCAATTTGTAGGTAATTTTGGGGTGTTTAGTGATTGGGAGTAAAAACGTCGTAACTACATATTTCTGAAAGGGGCCCATGCTACGTTTTTATGCTTCTGAACTATTCGGGAACTCATATTTGTACATGGAAAAACAATTTGCAATGCATAAAAACCTCAATCACGGCGAATATCCATCTTTCCTTTGCTATAGATCAATCCTTTACAAGCGCGTTTACAGATTCTATTTTACTTCGAAACGAGACAAGGTCAAGGTCAACGAGACACATCCCCAGCAGTATTAACACACTGTACAACCGGCTGCGTCGATGACTGTGACCTTATTTGCGAGGGATGCGTGGAAAGGTTTATTTTGTAGAAGCAGTTAGCACTGAAGATTTATACACGTATTTATCAACTATAGAATACCAAAGATCCTTTCGTTTATTCATAAAAGTAAATTAATTTGACCTACCATGCACCTGACATCAGATGCCGAATCTGTCTTCGTTGACGACGCAGCCGGTTGTACGGTGTGTTGAATCTCACTGAGCACAGATGACGTACCTCTGACGTAATTGCTTTTTGAAGGTTGGGCATGTGTAACCGTTACAAAACAAAAACCAAGGACAATAAAATGCGGATCTGCACGTTATTCATTGACTTGGATTTTTATACTTGATAAAGCTCAATGAGTGCTAACAATGGACCCCTTCAGGTTTGTAATTTCATACGTTTATATCTGGTTTGTAATTTTTGTGCCATTTGCATTTTCGACAGCCTAGCAGGTCCCCCTTTAATCTGTAGTTGCGATGTTTTGGCTGCATGTCCCGTAAATTGACTGGAATTGATACTAAACCAAATTCTGGGTAAGAACGATGTTTTAAATGAAATATTTACCCATTTTGTTCTATTCAGATTTCCCAATTTCAGAAGATGTCACAGACATTCATTGAATAAAATAGATCTATACTTCATAACGCATTCCTCACTTAACTAAAACCCCTCAAAATCAAACTTGTCCTCCCTGGGTGAAAGTTAGATACTTTCAAAATACTGAATTTTACAGCTGGGGGCCATGGACCACAGGGCCCCCGATGGGTCTATGGAAACGCCCTGGCCAGGGGTCCACGGGGCCAGAGCCACCCGGGAGCTCTTGAGAAATAGCGTTTTCAACCCTCAGGAAGGCGTTCATGACACTATAAATTCTACCATCTTTTGATGCAAGTTTTCCAAATCATTTATCACTCAGTTTAAAATTATGACTCAATATGATGCACTTTTTTACATCATTTTTTTTTCAATTTCGAAATAAGAACTTATACGTTCTAGTATGCAATGGTGGCTCAAGGATTTTTTTCCGAGCCTAAATGATGGCATAAAATGTGTAAAATGTGTAACGTTACATTAAAGTTATACAGCTTAAAAATAATTTTCAGATAATTCCAGGAGGGAGGTCCAAAACACACACCCCACCGACCCCCTCTCGATCCGCCCGTGGTATGACATGGCAAATTTCAAAATATGCACATATTTCACGGTAGTTGCAATAATGTAACCGATACCATTTTGAATATTGATCTGGGTTTCGGATAAAATTCCTTCCTATTTGTTGCAATGGAGCAGGTACTGGAATGATTCATTCCAGCAAGTTTAGCAAAGTCAAACTTCAAAATAAAGCTGTTGAATGTAGTGAGAATGTTACCTGACAACAGGTTAAACCATTTTTCTGTCAATCCATCTTAGTTTTATGTCGAAATCACTTTCAAATAAAGTTTAATTTAATTTTGAAGCGGACTAGACTACCCACCCATTTTATTCTACTGAGACATGGATTTTCTGTTGGAAGAAAAAATATCAAAACAGTTCTTGTCTTTTATACCAAATGGACTATGTTCTTATCGGATTTACTTCTGATATAATATGTTGGCATTTAAAAACGTATACAAGAAAATGTGTTTTACACCTGTTTGCTTTACTCCAAAGAAGCAAGAGGGAGGACTCGTAGCCACCAACCAATACCGGTTATCAAATGTGTGGCTACGATTTCGCAGCTAATTTCACGGTGTCACTACCATTCGCAATTCAATCTTGATTTCAAGATTGTATTTATTTTTCGGATGCATCAAGGCAACTATTACTTAGCTATATTTGAAAAACTTTTGGAAGTTGACTTTCCGAAATTATCTTATAAAACGGTGATCAATACGACTACACCCCCCGCCCCTGGAAAACAATCGCAGATATGCTGTACCCGTCCTTGCGAGACGTTGATCTTTGCTGTTGTATTTCCACACTTGCACTTTTGTCACCCCTCTTGGTGACCGTGATATTTCTCAAGATTGATATCATTTAGGTACGCAATATTTTACAGTCACAGAAATGAATAATCTCTAGAACTGTTTATTGCGGCAAGCCTAAAGTCGTGATTAATCGATAATTTGAGCCTCCAATAATGGTTTATTCACGAATTAACTTCCCCTCTCTTCACAAAAACTATTTTATTTCACGTTGATTATTCGGTGATTAATGATAAGAAATTTAATCGCAGAAACGTCGACTGAATCGACGGACGCTCGACAATTTAATTTGAATGGTAATTCATGCAGATTTTATGATGTAAAGTAGAAAATTATACATCTAGGTTTAGAAGGTTATTTTGTTTTTGGTCGGCAAGCGATAATGTCATGATGATACGAAGAAAATGATACCTGTTAGTCTATTATCCAAACCAAAAATTCACCGGTAATAATCCAACTAACATATTTTGAAACAGTTTCCAAAATAACTGAGCAGGTGTTGGCGGTGTTTTTGAAGTCACAATTCCAGCCCAGATTGAGTAGACGCTACGTCATCAAGACGTCATATTGTTTTTTTAACAAAATGGATCCGACTGTATCACGTGCTTATTCATCTGAGAAGCATGTCAATCAACTAGTAAGTCAATGAATGGGCGGGGACAATTCTCTTTTTCAACCAATCTGTATAAATTTTACAAGCATTGCTTCATAAAAGATCTAGAACTTAAAGGGCAATCGTCAGAAAAGAAGCTTTACCCCGAGTCTCTCCCTTAATCGGTCACATTTTAGTGAATATTTATTAGAGTGTTGACCTCTACATTTTTAAATTTTAGAGTAGATAGATTTAAGAGACAGTTTAATTTCATAAAGAGTTTTCAAAAGAAGAACGAAATTCAAAGGGTAGACTATTTCAGTGTATTTAGTGAAAAGAAAATTTCTTGCAGATGTAGATCTACATGACTCGTGCTTATACTTGCTACTCTCTTAAAACAAAGTACAGTACATTACCTCTTATGAAATGATATGTAATTAGTAATGTATTTTGATGATCTAATCAATAGACATCGGCTTTGGAGAGTAATACTTGCCGACGTTCGTCTATATAACCTCTCTCTTAAATCCTTTCACAAACAAGACTTGATTCCGACGACAATCATGGGAACAAAAAGATTGGAAAACATTGAAAAGAAGAAATTGTCGATAACTAGCCATTTCTCCGTTCACCCGAGATACTTTCCGTGATGTAATTCAATCTTTTTTTAAGAAGTTATGTCGTATGCATGCAACAGCTTTCAAAGTGGAGCAGTCTAAAAAATATTTCTGTTTTGGGGTAAACAAAATGACGAAAATTGAACATCCATGAATTACACTTTGGGGCTAACGATTATCCATACATACACAAAAATCAAAACGTGTGGGCTGAAATATTTATTCTGATCTGAAACGAAGGTAAGTTTTAGCTGCGATCTTTCGGGGGAACCGTATCATACAAAATGCCCGTGACTTGCAAAGCTGCTTTTGTGCCGTCTATGATCGCCTACCGGTCGCGATATTCAACCTAATCCGAGTCTTCTCTGATGTAAATACGCTCTTTGATATTTTGATTTTTCGCTATTTAAATAGCGAAAAATCAAAATATCAAAGAGCGTATTTACATCAGAGAAGACTCGGATTAGATTCAACCCTGCAAATCAACAATTTCATTTCGGTAAATCCGGCGACGTAAAACCCTTTGTTTAAAGTAATCCTCGGATATGCACATCTTGCATATTTCAGGATCGTCAACATCACGGAACCAGCCGAGTAGTTAAGTCTCGTTTCTTTGATGTGGTCCCGTAGGTTTTCCCATTGATAAGCTGGCCAGGTGTGTAATAAAATGTTTTTTTTCTGAGCCGCGTGCGATTTAGGCCAGAAGTTGTCTTCTGGAAGAAGAAGATGTAGTCTGGTTCCCGGCTCTGATACACTACGTAGTTGAAAAAATACTACGTAGTGTATCAGAGCCGGGAACCACACTCTTCTGGAAGAGCTCTACCGGCCTAAATCGCACGCGGCTATGGTCTTCCCGGTAAAATATTCATGAACCTGCAACACTACCCAGAAGAAGCTTTGAACTCGCCCTGGATTTTGTATTTTGGTCCTTGTCGAGTTGAAGGGCCTTGGCGCGAATCCCGATCCTACTTACAACATAGCCACTTGCCCGTAACTCCAAAATCCAATCATTCAGATCATTTTCCTGTGGCTCATATGGACTGATCCGAATAACCCTCCATTTCTGCGATTTTGGACTATCACAGATCTTTGTCTTGTTTTTTCGCCAGTCTCTCACTAGCTTTCCACTGATGCCGAAATCACTCTCAGCCGCACAGTTTTTCGAATTTTCGGCAAATTTGATCACACGATTTTTTAAGCTATTGTCATCACCAAGTAATTGCAGATTAAAACAATATGCAGTTACGAGGTTTTCGAAGAAAAGTGACGACTGCTTGTTGTGTACAATTATGTCGTGTGTTAATTTAGGGCATATTGATTGCGAGATTACACGCTTGAAATGGCAGAACGATGCATATCAAGCAAGACACCTTGTTAAAATGGAATTTATTATTATAAAAAGAATCAAGCAAATGAGTATTCCGTCGTTGTCGTATGTTTATTGTCGCCGAGTCATAAAGTCGATGTCTATTTCCCCCACATTCTGAATAGTTTTTTTCCTTGACTTATAGCCGAAGATATACAGTATTGAATATTGACTATCTAAGGGAAGTAACTCTTTCATGAAAACTGTCTAATTTAAACCTGGTTATTTCCCTTAGACCAATATACCTCAGAAAACGGAATTATTGCGCGCGATAAATTTTCTCCGCCAAAAAAGTAGTTCTACATAAAACGTATAATTTCCTTGTTCAACAATGATTATTTGGCATGTCAGTTTAGAAATTGTAGAAAGTCGAATTTCAATATTAAATCAAAGTGTGGACAAGAAATCAGAGATCTACTTTGTCTCAAAACAGAAATACAGAAGAAGTTAAGAGGTCCGTCTTTGACCTTATTTGACCTGTCCAGAAAAACTCGTACGGCCCCAAAAAGTCGCAGCGCGAGCGCTAAGCGACTTAAAAAATGTGAAAATATTTATACAAAAGTAAGAGTGGATGCCTGCCGCTTCAAACCCTAGCATTCAAACCAGTAAATTAATATATTCTACAGGTCATAAGACTCTCATTTAATATTCTTTTCAGGCAAAAAAGAAATCTATATCTCAAATTAGAGAGTAAATTCTAATCAAAAAGCTTCAAAGGTGGTATTCATCTAATCTTGTTACAAGAGTGCCTTGGTCACAATATACCCCACCCTTCCCAGAAACTAAGTTCTAAGGGGGCATAAGTCTGGCAAAGAATCAATGAACCATAAAACCCTTTCTTCATGCACATCTTCCAATTGTGGTGATAACATTGACTAAGTTTCAAAAAGATCCCGCCAGAAACTTAGGAGGAGTTGCGCTCACAAGAAAAGTGGACATACATACAGATGGACAAACAGACAGACAAACGTAGAAGATGACGCCAATATACGACCGCCTCCTGTGGTGTATAAAAAGGCAAATATCCATATCAAGTAGTCAATACTTTTCTAACAAGAAATACAAACCATTCTTTACTGGAAATTATCAGACAGAGATTAAGTCAGTTAGAATCTGTAAATACATTCAATATGAACAATTTGTTTTTGAAAGTAGAACAGACAAGTTTATTTTTTTCAATCACTTACCTCACTCAAGAATATATCTAGAATATGGAAGACCATAAATAGAGGAAACTTTGCAGTAAAAAGAGTGAGGAACCATTGTGAGGCATACATATGAGCTTCAAGTCCCATCTGGATAAAGTGGTCAAATAGATCTGGCATCTGATCCTGAAATGATATGTAAGGAGGAAGCTTTGCCATACAAAAACAGACTGATCTTAGTCTACACTACCTAATACACAAGAGTATCTTCAATCTTTAGCCCATTCCCACACAATGACTATTTTTGACTCCCTACAAGATATTGGCTTTAGAAAAAACATTGCGGAAAATGAAGAAATTGTTTGTGACAAGTTTTCAACTGACAAAGGCTAAAATATGTAAAATTTGATTCACTTAAAATTGCCCTCTGCAACATATTTGATTTAGGAAAAGTCTAATATTATCAGACCAAATTTCAGCCTGGTCAATACTCAAAGATATTACAGACAATAATCTTTAGGGTACGGAATTTTACACATGTCTTTATGGGTAGAAAAACATTGTGGAAAATGAACAAATTCTGGTCACAAGCATTTTTTTCATTTTCCACTATGTTTTACAAAACCGTAAAGTGTCATTATGTGAGTAAGAGTTAGCAATCTAATCAAAGTATTAAACAATGATAGATATCATAAACAAACATTGAATGATTTCATAAATAAAGATCAGCCTGCACATAAGTGTAGTCTGACTTAAGTCTACACTCCCAGCTTAATTGAGCGTAAAAAAGAGACTGGTTTATCAAGAAGTGATAGATACAAGTTATGCTGGTTATGACTTATCAAAACACCTTGGTCAATTCACTAAAATAAAGCCTCTGATGTAAGTCATAGTTCTAACTTTAGATTAGAAATTACAATAAAAACAAAAGTGCCATGGTCACAATATACGCCGCCACTTATAAAACTTGAGACAAAAAAAAAATGACATTGACAAGGATTTATAAATATTCACTCAAAAACCTGTAAAAAGTTGTGTTCACAAAAAGGTTTTTATAAATATCCAGCCAAAAACCTGGAAGGAATTGCGTTCACGAGGCTGAAATATCATTAAGCCCCAGAGACTAAGATTGAAGGGGGCATAACTCAGGCAAAAATCAATGAACCATAAAATCCTTACTTCATGTACATCTACCAATTAAGGTTATAACATCTAACCAAGTTTCATTAGGATCCAGTCAGAATCTTAGGAGGAGTTGCGTTGACAAGGCTGCAATTTCAATAAGCCCCAGAGACTAAGTTTTAAAGGGGCATAACTCTAGCAAAAATCAATGAACCATAAAATCCTTCCTTCATGCACATCTACCAATTGAGATGATAACATTGACCAAGTTTAAAAAAGATCCAGCCAGAAACTTAGGAGGAGTTGTGTTGGCAAGGCTGCAATTTCAATAAGCCCCAGAGACTAAGTTTTCAAGGGGCATAACTCTCGCAGAAATCAAAATCCTTCCTTCATGCACATCTACCAATTGAGGTGATAACATTGACCAAGTTTCATTAAGATCCAGCCAAAAACTTAGGAGGAGTTGCGTTGACAAGGCTGCAATTTCAATAAGTCCCAGAGACTAAGTTTTCAAGGAACATAATTCAGGCAAAAATCAGCAAACCATAAAAGCCTTCCTTCATGCACATCTACCAATTGAGGTGATAACATTGACCAAGTTTCAAGAAGATCCAGCCGGAAACTTAGGAGGAGTTGCGATGACAAGAAAAGTCGACGGACATACGGACGGACAGACGGAGAAGATGACGCCAATATACGTCCGCCTCCGGCGGCGTATAAATATTCAAGCAGATAGAAAAGGCCTGAATATCAGTTATTCTTTATTGCAATTAAATCTCAGAATTTTGGTTTCCTCATCAAATAGATGCAATATGTAACTTTTTCAATTTTGGAAAACTTGAAAGCCCTTTGCTGTGGTAAAATCGGCTACTTCCAGCTAAGAAATATTTAATTCAAACATTTCTTCATACACATACATCCTTGGTATAATTCAGAGAATTGATCAAGGAATTCCAAATAAATGGCTTACTTGTAATAATCTCTCAAGCTGATGAAAATGTAGATGTAAAACTTCAAAATCTCTCCGGAAGAAATCTCGCAGTCCAAAATCAAACATTATCTTGACTAGAACACTGAACGCTTGCTCTTCAGGCATCTAAAAGTGAAATCCATCCATCAAACCATTACCAGACAGCAAAATATAAAAGTATATTTGAAAACAATTGAAATTGATAAGTATACAATTTATGTACAATTTGAGTTTATTGGGGTTTTATGCAGTTTTCAACTGCCAGGGTCATATCGCAGTGGCTGGAGCACCTACCCATGGATTCCTGTTGTTTCTCAAACCAGTACTACCACAACACCCTTACCGAGCCTCCAGCTGCTCGCCCACTTAGGTAAACGATTTCAAACCCATTGGTGGATGGCAATTTTGTCAGAAAGGGTATTTGCTGCAGCCGGGTATTGAACCCGGGACCTCTCGAATGAGAGGCAGATGCGCTACCAACTGCTGTATGGCCGCGGCCCAATTTATGTACAAAGTAGCACAGAAAATATAGATACAAAAGGAGAAAACGCTGTGCATCAACATTTACTTCTTTTGCCTCAATGTTTTCCCTGGCCTTTTTTTAAAATGGATGTCAAAACCAGGTACCCATTTACTAATGATCTCATAACTATGTTTTTTTGCAAACTGTGTAACAAGACATCTGATTGCATGAGAAATCCGATTGGGCCAATAAGTTTGTTGTTACAAGTAATTACTTGTCATCATACGTTTGTTGGTATATGGGGGCCAATGAAGTGGATTCTAATATTTGTGAAGGACTCTCATAATTAATTTTCCCTCAACAAAATTTTCATGGAAAGGCAGTATTCTTAATTGCAAGAACTTATGGCAATACCATTTTTCCTGAAACATTCCCAATCTACTTTATTACACTCAAGAGGATTCCCAAACAATGGGTCGAAATATCACAATCCCAATTTCTTGCGTTTGTTAGTTACATTTTATTTGTCACTTTCTAAAACACCATACTTTCCTAGTTCAGTTCAGTTTACCATTTCAGACAAAACACAAGGGCCGTCGGAGACGGACAATGCTCCCTGAATAAGGCATTGTCACAATAAATGTATGCCATGGAGAGCACTTTATTGTCAAGGGCATCTGATTTGCTACTCAAATATGAAATTTCATCAAATTCTGACCATTAGACTAGGAGAAATTAGAGAAAAACTGTATTTTACCTTAAGTCCCCTTTTCCCATGACGAGGCCTCAAATCCAAAAAATCGGGAAAAGTACATCGGCATTATGTCATAGGGAGTTCACATGGTAAGTTTCATTTGATTTGGCCCAAGGGTTATGGAGAAATCACTTCGGACGGACGGATGGAATGACGGACAGACGGACGGACGGACAGACAAAGCAGCGACTATATGCTCTCCCTTCGGGGAGCATAATAATGCTGACACACTACTTACATGTAAGAGAAGAGCAGCAGCAAGAAAGGACTGTCCTTGACAATAACCAATCTCTTCATCATACACAGAATAGGCCTGGAACACAACTTCATAGTCAACCCTTTCCCAAACAACAAAATTTTAGGGTGATCCACTTCAAAAACAGCCAAGAATGACCAAATGGATGTTATTAAAGATAGGATTTGTGTAAAATATGGGATAAAAAATATTGAGACAAAAGGAGAAAATGCAGATTATCAGCATTTTCTTCTTTTGTTTCAATGTTTTTTAAGTCTTTTCTATTATGGACGTCAAAACCAGGTCTTGTTTGGGAAAGGGTTAATCTTTGTCCAGCTTACTTTAAATCTACTTTCAAACAATTGTCAATCACAGAGACATTTCAATAAACTTATCTCAAGTTTTTGTCACCATGATTGAGAGCAACAGTGACAGTGTAGGCTAAGATCAGACTGCACATCTGTGCAGGCTGATTTTAGTCTATACTGACTGCCAAAGCTATGGTCACAATAGGAATACGACGCAAACAGCAAAAGTCAAATACTTTAACCCTTTCCCAAAAAGTAAATATTTAGGTTTCACCAATTAACAAGAGTTGTCCGCGGACAACGTAGCTCGCATAAACGAGAGCTTGTCACAAAAACAGCAATTTTTTAAAAGTAGGTCAAACTCCACGGTCAAGGTCACAAGGTCAAAGGTCATGGTCACAAATGAAAGGTCTTGTCGAGATGTATCTATGTATGAAGTATCAAGGCTGTATCTCTAATAGTGCCTGAGATATAGACCAGGTTAAAGTTTTTCAAGTGAAGACGCGACGGGACGCGACGCCGACGCTGACGCCGACGCCAACACTAGGGCTGTGACATTAGCTCCCCGGACATAAAGTCCCGGCTCGCTAAAAAGCTGCTGCCAACGAAAAATGGATATTAATAAAGATAGGATTTATGTTCTATGTAGCACATGAGATATTGATGCAAAGGGAGGAAATGATGATTTTGCAGCATTTATCTTCTTTTGTCTCAATGTTTTCCCAAGCCTTTCCGACCATCAGGGCCGTCAATACTAGATCTTGTTTGGGAAAGGGTTGAAAAATGCAAAAAGAACTAGAGCTTATGAAAATTAACACCTATGAATAAGTTCTTATTCTAAACAGTAGCATGTAATAGGCTTCGATTTTTCCGTGTGAACAAATATGTCATCGTCACGCCTCACTGGTCTAAAAATAGATTGGGAATCCCTTATCGTACAAATATGGCTGTGAATCTCGCGAAGATTTTCCACGTTCAACTTACCGGAGATAACATTCTAAGAGCTTGATTGCTGTAATCATTTCTTGAGAAACATTCTAATTCCGAGTTGAGAAGGTTGCTGCACTGTCGTGTACTTTTTAAGATCGGTAACTATGAAATAAGCAGTTGACAAGTAATGTTTACACATACGGACATGTCCTGACTTCATCGTGCCGCTTGTGCGTGCTCGCTTACCCTTTCCAAAACGACATAATGTCATGTTGGGCTAAATTGAAAAAAAAGGTCTGCAGACGACAAAACGGATGTGAATATCTTAAGTGTTTTATCTCGAAGAAAATATTGAGGCAAAAGAAGGATGATCATCAATATCCAAAGAAGTTATTCACACCCATTTTTTCTGCTGTGCATGCCTTTTCGATTTTGTCGATCATCATTTTCTTCTTTTGCCTCAATGTTTTCCCAAGAATTTTCTGTTGCGGATGTCAAAACCGGTCTTGTTTGGGAAAGGGTTAATATAGAAAAAAACTAGAATTTGTCGCTGAATGTGATTTGATACCCCATAGGCTTTCACTACAACAATGGGCAATAACTCACAAAATAAGCAAGATAGAGTTATGTTCCTTGTATGTTGCACTTCTCCTTGGTGAGATCTATCTACCAGAGAAGTTTCATGATCATAGCTACTTTACTTTCAGAACTTTTCGATGTTTTTTCTGGTTAAGCTGCTGAGGAATCTCAAGAAAAAACGTTTGTCATTTCTGGTCTGTCTCCGTATCTGGAAGCAATGTTGCATGTTGCATATGCGCAATGTTTCGTAGTTTTAGTTCCCACCTGCATTATCTATGATCGACTAATATCGCGCTTGAAAATAATATTTTTTCCCTAACACGGTTACGGAAAATTGTCCGATTCATTGACTGATAAACAAAATATTAGACTGGTACCCGGCAAACGTTGTTGGGGTATTCCCATCGGAAATCTATTTTTAGCACACGAACGCGGGAAAACTGTTCGCTATTTTTCAGTTTTTTTTTAAAAGATGAAATAAAGAAAATTAGAAAACTGAATTTCCCAAAGTAATGGGTAAGCCAAAACTTTAATGGTTTTTCTTCTTTTATTCACAAAGACTAGACCTGCATTATTCTTGGAAAATTCAAGTTAAGGTAGTCCAGTCCTAATGAGATTGATGAAACATCAAAATTTTTCAGGTGACGTCATAAAACATTCAGCAGTGGAAAAAGCCAATTTTTCTAACTAATTGGCTCAGTATAGATGGGATGTTACAAATGTTTAAGATGTTGCATGAAAAATTATTTCGTGTGCATCTCATTAGGGGTGGGCTACCTTCAAATGGTTTCTGATGGTATTTACAAGCCTTACCTTACTAATTTTGTAGAGTGATTCCTGCCCCACTCCACCATTCTCCTTGAAGTAATCATGTGCAGGGAATGTACGGTTTATATCTCTCTGTATCACATTCTCACAGGCTGACTCCTACATAAATCATAAACAGGATTTGCTTCCAATGAAATGTGTTTGTGAAACGCTAATGCCCCCCAAAAAGGGCCAATGTTAAGTTTTCAGGTTAAGTTTCGGAGTGACACACAGACAGACAGACAACAGTAAAGCAATATGTCCCCGATCTTTAGATGCGGGCATGAAAATTCATTGCCAGAGCAACAGATAAGAGGGAGGTAAGGACATTTTAAATTAATTATTCAAAATCCAAACACTTTGTTTTGGGTTCTCATTTGAATCGTCTCGTAGTATACACAATATAGGGTTTTATCAACATTTAATGATATTTTCCTTAACACCCCTCTTCCCTGTAGCTAAGAATTGCAGATAGACAAGCAGGACAAAGGAGATCAGGTTATTCAAAGATTGACAAAGGAGAACAACTCTTCTTTTTCAGAGTATTAGGCTAAGGGCTTGAGGAGAGATATTTAATAAGTAAGAGCCATCATTGCTCAAGCTTTGTGTACTGAAAGACAATTTTTTATAGCATTTAATCTCACACAAATGCATCTTACTTAAATTGACTTTCACCCATTACCAAACAGCAACATTTCAGACTGGTCCAAATTGAAAGATTTTGCAGACGAAAATTGAAATTTAAAACATCTTTGCATTTTGGGTTACAAACATTGTGGATTATGAAGAAATTGCTTGAAGAAATTGCTTGTCACAAGCAATTTCTTCATTATCAATAATGTTTTCTCAAGCATTTTTTCTTGAGGGGCGTCAAAAAGCCTCACTGTGTGGGAATGGATAAAACGACTAGACAGCCCTGGCGGTCTGGAAGCGCTCCACAGGCCTGATTGTCTTGTTGAATGCAATTTCAAAGGTTCAGACTGCGCAAACAAGCAAATGCATGACCAAGCTGAAAATTACAAGTAAGTAAGATTGTATGGTCAGTAAGATTCTGTGAAAGTTCTGTATTGATTAGTTAATACTAATGGTTGTAAAAGTGAAAATAAAGCCGAAAATGGCAATTTTGTCAATTTCAAGGCCACATAACTCATGATGTAAAACTCAGAACAAGCTGAAAATTATACAAAGGCAAGATCTTATAGTCACCAACACTCTGTCCTAGTTTTGTATGGAATTGTCAATATTTGTAGTTGCTAGAGTGAAAACAAAGTCAAAATAGAGCTGAAAATGGCAACTTTGTCAATTTCAAGGGCACATAACTCATGATGTAAAATTCAGATCAAGCTGAAAATTATACAAAGGCAGTATCTTATAGTAACCATCCTTCTGTTAAAGTTTTGTCTTTTTTGGTCAATATTTGTTAGTTGCTAGAGTGAAAACAAAGTCAAAATAGAGCCTAAAATGGCAATTTTGTCAATTTCATGGGCACATAACTCATTGTAAAAAGTTCAGATCAAGCTGAAAATTATACCAAGGCAAGATCTTATAGTCACCATCATTCTGTCAAAGTTTTGTCTTTATTGTTTAATATTTGTAGATTTTGAAGTAAAGCTAAAGTCAAAACCAGCTCTTTTTTCACATTCAAGGGCAGATAACTCAGGTTATTCTTATCTAATCAAAATGCTTTGAAGGAATCTGAGAGAGGGTCACCCAAGGATCATTCCTGTGAAGTTTGATTGAAAAATCCATCTAGTAGTTTCTGAGAAGAAGATTTAAAAAAAAAAAGTTTACGGACGGACGGACGCACGACGGACACACCGCCATGACAATAGCCCGCTGGCCTGATGGCCAGTGGAGCTAACAAGATGCAATTAACAAATGAATACCAACCTTTGTAATGAGGACTCTATATGCCTCTAGAAGTTCCTGATTATTTTCACACCCAGCTAATAACTGCCATACTTCCCCTCTCAATGCCTCTGGGACACCTTTACGAGCTAAATGATGGACCTACAAGTACAAAACACCAACCAAAATGAAATCATAAAGTGTATGAGTCTTAAAGATAGCTTTGAACAGCTTTAACTCATTACCAAATGGCAAAATTTTGGAATGGTCCAAATTCAAAGATGTTGCAGAAAACATCTTCAAATGAATGAAATTTTACAATATTTGGTCATTCTTGGTAGACAAATTGTGGGAAATGACACAAGCAATTTCTACCATGTTTTCCAAAGCCTTTATCTTGTGGGCGTCAAAGGGCAATGGATTAATCTCTACTAACTTGGTTATTTTAACTTTTTTCTCTACTTTCTAAATAATCCAAACTTAATACTTTTCATTTATTGCCTGTTTTCTATCTAAAGTTATGTTGCCCAGTCATAGAAAAAGAATCAGAGTTTTTCGTTGTCATTGTGACTCCCTTGCCTTCAAAGTTGGGGGTCATTTCTTCCATTTTGTGAGTCAAATTTTATAAATTCCTTAAAATCTGGATTTTAAAACTTTCGGTCATAAATCACAGTCTGGTAAATATGTTTTGAAATTGCGACAATGATGCATGATTTGTGCATCATGGAAAACTCTGAAGCATGCTCACCTGTTTTGGTTTTTGAGACAGATTTTGATGCCATCTTTTAAGAACATCCTTCCAAGCTTCAAGGAGGTTCTCATCCGTAATCTCTTTGCTTACAATGCCAGATCCACTCAATAAGGGCTCATCTCCATCTGAAATTAAAATGAGAACGAGTCTGGAAAAACATCCCTAAAAGCATTTGAGACATTCATGTTTCAAGATCAGCATGTGTCTAAATGCAGTCTGACATGGATCCATGTTACCCTCAAATGGTTGCTACAGACCATGTGGAGGCTATTGGAGAACAACATGGTTCCTGATCAGACTGTGTGTATACACAGGCTAATCTGGAACCATGTTGGGCTCAAAGGCCTTAAGGGACCTTTTTCAAGATCCTGGCTCAATTTTTTTTATAATTTCTACCATTTTTAGCTTACAAGAGTATGGAACAAGAGTGCTAGAATGGCACTTAATCGGCTCACCTGAATTTTTTCAACACATGATCATGAAACAGGACAAGTTTTTAATCTTACAAGATCATATTTTGTTGGTTTGTTCTTTTCGTTGACTTTGACAAACTGTATTGAGATTTACAGGATACAAAGTCACCTTCATGCTTACAGACACTATCGACTATGTTCCACAGCATACAATTTCTGATGAGTATTGATTATTCTGCATCACAATTATTCATTGAATATTTGTCAGGTTCAAGTGATTTTTTATTACCAATACACATCAAGGAATCATGCAATACAACATTTTCAATATTTTTCAACTCTTTTTTTAACTATTAACGCATGACAAATTTGAAAAAGGTTTTAGGCAGAGAATGTGGGGAAACGCCAGGGATTGTCACAAGGTGAAGGATCTTTTTAAAATCTGCTGCCAAAAAAAATATTGATGACCAACAAAATTTTTTTGGTCATCAATAATTCTTTTAGTAGCTGCTTTCTCTGCTTCAAACAAAATTTCAATTGGTCGCATGTTAACACAATTACTATTTTCTGAAATTGTGGTGTCACATGACTCCCCACAGTGAGATATATTCATGTTAGAAAATGCAGATCACCAAATAAGAGGGGGTGAAGACATTCTAAATGTTTTATTTCAAATCCAAACCATAAATTGTGAGTACTCATTTAACCCTTTCCCAAACAGCAAAATTTTACAGTGATCCACTTCAAAAACTGCAACAAATGAGAAAATGGATGTTATTAAAGATAGGATTTGTGTAAAATATGGCACAGAAAATATTGAGACAAAAGGAGAAACTGCTGGTTATCAGCAGTTTCTTCTTTTGTTTCAATGTTTTCCCAAGCCTTTTCTATTAGGGACGTCAAAACCAGGTCTTGTTTGGGAAAGGGTTAAATCATCTCGATGAGACAATTCTAATGAGTACCCACAACATAAGGTTTGATGAACACTAAGAAAAATATTGCATTTTGAAAAGCCATCACTCCCTCTTATCTTGGATAGTTGTGGAAAAGTGTTCCAACTCTCACCTGATTCATCGTCTGGCCCATCTTGAGGCGTTTTGATATCTTCTGGTATAAATTTGTTGTGCCCTAGAGGTAGAGACATGCCCGCTTTCTTCCGATCCAACTCTGTCTGGCTGATCACATGCATTACTTCATATGATGTGTCACCTCCTTCATTTTCAACCTAAAATGAGAATTTTGAATAACATTTTAATGATGTTGGTTTATGCATCGCTAAAATGGGCAATTTGTTTGTAACAAAATTAATAGCCATCAGGATAAGGATTGGACAGCCAATTGGACTGAAACTGTTGGAGGAGTTGTGCTTTGCAAATATCATTTTGTGGACAGACCGAAGGGCAGCCCGACTGACAGGCTGATTCCAGTATACTGTAAACCAGGATAAGTTCGCGTCAAGAAATGTTCGCGTTTTTATGCACTTGGGCGTGTTCGCAGTGTTTAAAATTCGCGGATCAATGCTGTCCGCGAATCGCGCGAAACAAAACACGCTATGGGGGAATTGAACTAGAAAGACCTGAAGGTCTTGAGTCGCTCCACAGGCCTGAATTTCTTTTAATATTCAATAAAAGTTTTGACTAGATTTTTGGATACTTGTGGTTCTTACAGCAAACACAAAGTCAAAAGCAACAATCATGTGGTCAATGCAAAAAGAAAGTACATGTAAATGATTGACTAATATTTTAGGGATGTTAGTGTAAAATTGAAACTGTGATTTTGCCAAATTCAAGGACACATAATTCAGTTTGTATATTTAGAATCAAATCCAAAATCAAAAACATGCAAGATCTTATGGTCACTATCATTCTGTTCACATTTTGTCTATATTAGTCAATATTCGTGGCTTCAAGAGTGGAAAGTGTTGGAAACTGAAATTTTGTCAATTTCAAGGGCACATAACTCAGATTGTAACAGCGTGATCATGTTGAAAATAACACATAAGCAAGATCTTGTTGTCAACAAGATTCTTTCCAAGTATCATCTTGATTGGTTAACATTTGTGGTTGTTAGAGTGAAAACAAAGTTGAAAATGGCAATTTTGTCAAATTCAAGGGCACATAACTCATGATGTAAAATTCAGAAGCTGAAAATTACACAAAGGCAGCATTTAATGCTTATATATTTTCTGTCCAAGTTTTGTCTTGATTGGTCAATATTTGTAGATTTTAGAGTAAAAATAAAGTCAAAACCAGCAAAATAGCCGACAATGGCAATTTTTGGCAATTTCAAGGGCACATAACTCATGCTATAAAATTCAGATCAAGCTGAAAATTTTACCAAGGCAAGATCTTATAGTCAGCATCATTCTGTCAAAGTTTTATATTGTTTAGTTAATATTTGTAGTTGCTAGAGTGAAAACAAAGTCAAAATACAGCCGAAAATGGCAATTCTGTCAATTTCAAGGGCACATAACTCATGATGTAAAATTCAGATCAAGCTGAAAATTTTACCAAGGCAAGATCTTGTAATCAGCATCATTCTGTCAAAGTTTTGTCTTGATTGTTCAATATTTGTAGATGTTAGAGTAAAAATAAAGTCAAAACCAGCAAAATAGAGCCGAAAATGGCAATTTTTGGCAATTTCAAGGGCACATAACTCATGCTATAAAATTCAGATCAAGCTGAAAATTTTACCAAGGCAAGACCTTATAGTAAGCATTATTCTGTCAAAGTTTTATCTTGTTTAATTAATATTTGTAGTTGCTAGAGTGAAAACAAAGTCAAAATACAGCCGAAAATGGCAATTCTGTCAATTTCAAGGGCACATAACTCATGATGTAAAATTCAGATCAAGCGGAAAATTTTACCAAGGCAAGATCTTGTAGTCAGCATCATTCTGTCAAAGTTTTGTCTTGATTGTTCAATATTTGTAGATTTTAGAGTAAAAATAAAGTCAAAACCTGCTATTTTTGACATTCAAGGGCAGATAACTCAGGTTATTCTGGTTCAATCCATATTCTTTGAAGGAATCTGAGAGAGGGTCACCCAAGGATCATTCCTGTGAAGTTTGGTTGAAATCCATCCAGTACTTTTTGAGAAGAAGATTTTTAAAGAAAAAGTTTACGGACGCACGGACGGACGGACGGACGGACGCACGACGGACACACCGCCATGACAATAGCCCGCTGGCCTGAAAGGCCAGTGGAGCTAAAATTAACATGTTGAATAATATGGGGAATCGGATAATTACATATTGAATTATGACTGTATTTACGATATTTTAGTCGCCATTGACAGTTTCGTCGAAGTAAGTTTCAATCAACCCATTGTTTTATTTCACACTTTATAGTATACTGGATTACAGTTTGTAACACAATGCATAGAATTTGAGCGTTACATTAAAGTTCACACCTTTTTACCTATAGCGCCGAGAAGCGATAATAACAGTTTTATTCAATATCATCGAAGGACGATTCAAACCTCGTAGCTGTGGCTAATTTCAAACTACAGTTACGAGATTTTTATACCTCAATCCACGTTTGCTATCATACTCGGCATTCGAATGCCAAATAACCCATTTTCTCAATTTCAGGCAGGTTTATCTATTTGAATAAGTTGGGTCGTGTTTTTCAATATGTCTCAATATCTATGTATTTTTGGATAAAAACGAAAGTAGTCTGAAATAGAGAACACTAAGTCTTTTCATTTACATCCTGTTATGAAAAAGCTATTTCCCCTGTTTACATAGGGTGCGTTCAGGGTTCTCCCATCGGTAGCCATCGGTGCCGTTGGTAACCATCGGTAGCCATCGGTAACCGTCGGCATACCGAGGGATATTTTGTTGGTAACCAATTGTCCCGAGAGTAGACAAGTCGGGTAGCATCGGTAGCCTCGTTTTCATTACAGTAAGATGGCGGATAGCAATCCAACTACGGCGATCATAATCATATATTTTCTTCAATAGCAAGCGAATAGCATTCTAACCGTTCTTGATAGAATTTATTGTAATAGTTGAAGCTACAGTTATTTTATTTAGCCATTTATTTCTGAAAATATCTTTTTATTCATATTTTTTGAAAACGAACGATCACTCTGCGGGGAGAATACGCTCTTGGTAATTGATTATCCGCCTTTTTTTACCGATCGGTACAATTTTCGTTCAGAGTTCGTTGGTTGCCGACGGTGCCATCGGCTACCGATGGTACCATCGGTAGCCGACGGTAAATACACTCGGTTACCGATGGGAGAACCCTGAACGCACCCATAGTAACGAATACGTCTAGTGTAAATAAAACATCTGCCCATAGGTTTTCCCGAAACAAAAACTATCAAAGCGATTAAAGTTTGCGTTTTTTATTGAAAGTAGCCTATTCGCGGCATTTTAAGTTCGCGGATCACAAAGACGCTAACTTAAAAAGCGTGAAATAATTTCCTGGTTTACAGTACCCTCCTTGACTTTGTTTATGAGTATATAATCACATTATAGACAAGTGACTTACAGTTGGAATTTTAACCATATAAGGTGCCACACAGCATAACATGTTCTTCCCAGTTTTTTTAAATCCCATTTTTTGTTTGTATTATCTGTTCATCTATATTTATGCATGCAAAGTCTGCCACAAATGACTTGTTTCAAGTTCTCGTTTTAATTAATCTTTCAAAACAACAGCCCAGAATCACTTTTTTTCTCTATTTTATCTTCTATCAGTGAATTAATAGAAATAGTCCACTTTTTTTCTCCTGAACTCCAAGTCATATAATCCCTAAAGCAATTACTGTGAAGAAATAACTCATCTATTTAAGGAATGTCATTTATCCTTTTTCCAAAAGTGAAAGTAAACATTTTTTGGAAATAAAAGCAATTAGTGAGGAAAAAACAGCTTCCTTGAGTAATTATGATGTTTGAGGTAAATTAATAACCCTTTACTCCTTAACCTTTTTCGAAACAAGACCTGGATTTGATGTCCCTAATAGAAAAGACTTAGGAAAACATTTAGACAAAAGAAGAAAATGCTGATAATCAGAATTCTTTTACTTTTACCTCAATATTTTCTGTGCTATATTATACACAAATCTTATCATTATCAATATCAATATTGTTGTCTGCAACAACTTTCTAGTTGTAATACGGTAAAATCTTGCTCTTTAGGAAAGGGTTTACATTGACCCAAAACCAGGCCTGATGTTGAATTTTTTTTCAATGAAAACATTTACTCATCACCAGATGGCAAACATTTCGACTGGTCCAAATTCAAAGATGCTGCAAAAGACTATTTCAAGTCAATGAAATTTAAAATCATATTTTGTCTTTTTAGGTAGAAAACATTGTTGAAAATGAAATTATTGCTTGTATCATTTTCCATGTTTTCCAAACCAATCATTTTATGGGGAGTCATAAAGAGTCGGTGTGGAAATGGGTTAGACATTTTGCCATTTGGGAAAGGGTTAAGGATTAATTGGTAAAATAATGACATGAACTTTTGTCATGAAAAACCCATTTCACATCCTACTAAAATTTCGGAAAATCCATAGCAACATTTTTACAGTAAATA
The DNA here is from genome assembly GCA_963680895.1 of Fragum sueziense. NCBI lineage: Eukaryota > Metazoa > Mollusca > Bivalvia > Cardiida > Cardiidae > Fragum > Fragum sueziense. The sequence continues at coordinate 13,506,825 of OY804605.1, read as the reverse complement.
TGTTTTATTTATTGCATTAATTTATTGCATTAGTCATACCACATTTTTACCTATGACACTTATATCTAACTATATTAGCCCTTTCCAAAACGGCGAAAAATTAGAGCGTTACAATTTGAAAGCTGATACAGACGAAAAATAGATGTGGATAAAGATAGAATTTATATTGAATATAGCAAAGAGAATTTTGAGAAAAAAGGAGAAAATGCTGATCATCAGCATTTTCTTCTTTTGCCTCAATGTTTTCCCAAGCCTTTTCTATTAGGGACATCAAAGTCAGGTATTGTTTGGGAAAGGGTTAAAACATCTTCCCATTTCACTATCATTTTATCCTTTGTTTATAAAACTTTTTCAAGACAACAAAATCTTACATAAGTGAAAGAAATTGCAATGACCATTCTTTCATCTTCTTCCATAGGGTATGAAACATAGAGGGAAAAGCAGAACAAGAGGGCCATTGGCCCTGAAGCGCTCACCTGATATAATAACTTTTTTTTGTAAACCAATTTTCAGGTTGATTGGACAAAGAATGTGACCTCTAGGGTGCACACAAGGTTTATCTAAGATTTGACCTCATGACCTAGAATTGATCAAGACAATCATTCTGATCAATTTTCAGGTTGATTGGGCAAAAAATGTGGCCTCTAGAGTGCACACAAGGTTTTACAAAGATTTTACCTCATGACCTAGTTTATGACCCCAGATGACCCAATTTCAATCTTGTCTGAAAATTGATCAAGACAATCATTCTAATCAATTTTCAGGGTGATTGGGTAAAAAATGTGGCCTCTAGAGTGCACACAAGGTTTTTCTAAGATTTGACCCCGTGACCTAGTTTTTGACTTCAGATGACCCAATTTCAAAATTGTCCGAGATTTCACCAAGACAATCATTCTGATCAATTTTCAGGTTGATTGGGCAACAAATGTGGCCTCTAGAGTGCACACAAGGTTTTTCTAAGATTTGACCCCATGACCTAGTTTTTGACCCCATATGACCCAATTTCAAAATTGTGCGAGATTTTATCAAGCCAATCATTCTGAGCAATTTTCAGGTTGATTGGGCAAAAAATGTGGCCTCTAGAGTGCACACAAGGTTTTTCTAAGATTTGACCCTGTGACCTAGTTTTAGACCCCAGATGACCCTATATCAACTTGTGCGAGATTTTATCAAGTCAATCATTCTGAGCAATTTTCAGGTTGATTGGGCAAAAACTGTGGCCTCTAGAGTGCACACAAAGTTTTTCTAAGATTTGACCCCGTGACCTAGTTTTTGACCCCAGATGACCCAATTTCAAACTTGTCCGAGCTTTCATCAAGACAATCATTCTGAGCAAATTTCAGGTTGATTGGGCAAAAGATGGGGCCTCTAGAGTGCACACAAGGTTTTTCTAAGATTTGACCCTGTGACCTAGTTTTTGACCCCAGATGACCCAATTTCGAACTTGTCCGAGATTTTATCCAGACAATAATTCTGATCAATTTTCAGGTTGATTGGGCAAAAAATGTGGCCTCTAGAGTGCACACAAGGTTTTTCTAAGATTTGACCCCGTGACCTAGTTTTTGACCCCAGATGACCCAATTTCAAACTTGTACAAGATTTCACCAAAACAATCATTCTGAGCAAATTTCAGGTTGATTGGGCAAAAAATGTGACCTCTATAGTGCACACAAGGTTTTTCTAAGATTTGACCCAGTGACCTAGTTTTTGACCCAAGATGACCCAATTTTGAACTTGTCCAAGATTTTATTAAGACAATTATTCTGAGCAAATTTTAAGTTGATTGGGCAAAAAATGTGACCTCTAGAGTGCACACAAGGTTTTTCTAAGATTTGACCCCGTGACCTAGTTTTTGACCCCAGATGACCCAATTTCGAACTTGTCCGAGATTTCATCAAGACAATCATTCTGAGCAAATTTCAGGTTGATTGGGCAAAAAATGTGACCTCTATAGTGCACACAAGGTTTTTCTAAGATTTGACCCCGTGACCTAGTTTTTGACCCCAGATGACCCAATTTCAATCTTGTCTGAAAATTGATCAAGACAATCATTCTAATCAATTTTCAGGGTGATTGGGTAAAAAATGTGGCCTCTAGAGTGCACACAAGGTTTTTCTAAGATTTGACCCCGTGACCTAGTTTTTGACTTCAGATGACCCAATTTCAAAATTGTCCGAGATTTCACCAAGACAATCATTCTGATCAATTTTCAGGTTGATTGGGCAACAAATGTGGCCTCTAGAGTGCACACAAGGTTTTTCTAAGATTTGACCCCATGACCTAGTTTTTGACCCCATATGACCCAATTTCAAAATTGTGCGAGATTTTATCAAGCCAATCATTCTGAGCAATTTTCAGGTTGATTGGGCAAAAAATGTGGCCTCTAGAGTGCACACAAGGTTTTTCTAAGATTTGACCCTGTGACCTAGTTTTAGACCCCAGATGACCCTATATCAACTTGTGCGAGATTTTATCAAGTCAATCATTCTGAGCAATTTTCAGGTTGATTGGGCAAAAACTGTGGCCTCTAGAGTGCACACAAAGTTTTTCTAAGATTTGACCCCGTGACCTAGTTTTTGACCCCAGATGACCCAATTTCAAACTTGTCCGAGCTTTCATCAAGACAATCATTCTGAGCAAATTTCAGGTTGATTGGGCAAAAGATGGGGCCTCTAGAGTGCACACAAGGTTTTTCTAAGATTTGACCCTGTGACCTAGTTTTTGACCCCAGATGACCCAATTTCGAACTTGTCCGAGATTTTATCCAGACAATAATTCTGATCAATTTTCAGGTTGATTGGGCAAAAAATGTGGCCTCTAGAGTGCACACAAGGTTTTTCTAAGATTTGACCCCGTGACCTAGTTTTTGACCCCAGATGACCCAATTTCAAACTTGTACAAGATTTCACCAAAACAATCATTCTGAGCAAATTTCAGGTTGATTGGGCAAAAAATGTGACCTCTATAGTGCACACAAGGTTTTTCTAAGATTTGACCCAGTGACCTAGTTTTTGACCCAAGATGACCCAATTTTGAACTTGTCCAAGATTTTATTAAGACAATTATTCTGAGCAAATTTTAAGTTGATTGGGCAAAAAATGTGACCTCTAGAGTGCACACAAGGTTTTTCTAAGATTTGACCCCGTGACCTAGTTTTTGACCCCAGATGACCCAATTTCGAACTTGTCCGAGATTTCATCAAGACAATCATTCTGAGCAAATTTCAGGTTGATTGGGCAAAAAATGTGACCTCTATAGTGCACACAAGGTTTTTCTAAGATTTGACCCCGTGACCTAGTTTTTGACCCCAGATGACCCAATTTCAAACTTGTCCGAGATTTTATCAAGACAATCATTCTGAGCAATTTTCAGGTTGATTGGGCAAAAAATGTGGCCTCTAGAGTGCACACAAGGTTTTTCTAAGATTTGACCCCGTGACCTAGTTTTTGACCCCAGATGACCCAATTTCGAACTTGTCCGAGATTTCATCAAGACAATCATTCTGAGCAAATTTCAGGTTGATTGGGCAAAAAATGTGGCCTCTAGAGTGCACACAAGGCAAAGTTTGACGGACGACGGACGACGGACGACGGACGACGGACGACGGACACCGGACGCCGGACGACGGACGCCGGACACAGCGGTATCACAATAGCTCACCATGAGCACATTCGTGCTCAGGTGAGCTAAAAAGCTGACTATCTACAATATTGCATTTCCTTCTCATTTCATGTTTTTAACCATAATATTGGTTTTAAGGATTTCATAGAAGGTCCCTTTTATCATAACAGATCACAAATATGTAATCATACTCACTCCTTTAACCTAATACCAGACCACAAAATTAAGGCTGTCCCAAATTGAAAGATGTTGCAGACAACAATTTCAAGAAAACAGAATTTTACACCTTCTTGTCTTTCTGGGTAGAAAGCATTGTTGGAAATGAAGAAATTGCTTGTCACAAGCAATTTCTTCATTTGCCACAATGTTTTCCAAAACATTTACCATTTGAAGCGTCAATGTGTGGGAATGGGATTTAAGGGCTTCAATGTCCCTTTGAGCATAACTGATTGCAAATCAATAATGATACTCACTTACTTAAATTTTTCAAAGCCTTACAGGGTATTTCCATCTCAAACATTTTTATTCACAACCTTACAAAAAAGTGATAAAACAAAATAGGAACAAATTTCTTTGCTAGATGAAAGGAAACTACTGGTTACCAATTGAGATAGGAACAAAACATTGTGCAAGCAAACAGATAAGAAAGAGATAGTCCATTTTGGACATCTAAACAAAACTTGTATCTTTTGTGATCCTTAACTTTGAACTGGCTCAGGTTGAGGGCTATTTATATGTTTTTAAGTTTAAAGGCTGCCTAATAGGGAAAGATTTTATCTAGTTAATTGTGACGTAAATTCGGGCAAACAAAATAGTACTTCGTAGGTGTTGTTATAAAATCTCGTAACTACGGCTTGATTTAAGCCGTAGTTACGGGATTTAATAACAAGAGGGCCAAGATGGCCCTGTATCGCTCCACTGGCTTTTAGACATTTAGACTAGGAACTTCTTTAGGGAACACAATAGAGGTCTATTCAAAGAAGATTCATGCTACACGAGAATGAAATCCAATAAGAGATTAAGGAACAGAAATGTTTTTAAAATTTTCTTAAAATTACACTGTTTCATATAGCAAAAAAAAAGCCTAGCCCACAACGGCCAAGCTTTTCATCCAATCGTGAAAAAATTTGGAAGAGATTCATGCAAGGAAGATTCTTGTGAAGTTCGGTTGAAATTGGTCCTGTAGTTTTGGAGAAGAAGACTGTTTAACAAAATTTAATCTATTTAATTATTCAAAATTTAAGTTCTACATAGAGTTTATTTTTTTAAAGGAATTAAGAATAGATTAATGCAAGGAACATTTCTGTAAAGTTTGGTTGAAATTGGTCCGGTTGTTTTGGAGAAGAATTATTTTTAAAGATTTTTCGAAAATTTAAATCAATTAAATTCAAGTTCTGCACGGATTTTATTCTTTTGAAGGAATTAAACAGAGATTCATGCAAGGAAGATTTCTGTGAAGTTTGGTTGAAATTGGTCCAGTAGTTTTGGAGAAGAAGAAATTTTAAAGATTTTTCGAAAATTGAATTCAATTAAATTAATTAAAACTCAAGTTCTGCATAGATTTTATTCTTTTAAAGGAATTTGGTAGAGATTCATGCAAGGAAGATTTCTGTGAAGTTTGGTTGAAATTGGTCCAGTAGTTTTGGAGAAGAAGAAATTTTAAAGATTTTTCGAAAATCTAAATCAATTAAATTAATTAAAATTCAAGTTCTGCAAGGATTTTATTCTTTTGAAGGAATTTGGTAGAGATTCATCCAAGGAAGATTTCTGTGAAGTTTGGTTGAAATTGGTCCAATAGTTTTGGAGAAGAAAATTTTTTAAAGAATTTTCGAAAATTTAAATTAATTAATTAAATTAAAATCAAAATTCTAAACGGAATTTGATTTTTCGAAGGAATTTGAAAAAGGTTCATGCAAGGAAGATTCCTGTGAAGTTTGGTTGAAATTGGTCCAGTAGTTTTGGAGAAGAAGATGTTTAAATAAAAAGTTGACGCACGCACGGACGGACGGACGCACGCACGACGGACACAGGGCCATGACATAAGCCCCGCTGGCCTTCGGCCAGTGGAGCTAACAACACCGACGGTTGTTATCAAAACATAACAGGAAACCTAGTCTATTGTTAGCACAAAATTCTTTGCCATTCTTTCCAAACCAACAAAGAATTTGGGAAAGATGTTTTATGATTATAAAATAAATACTAATAAATAATATTTTCATCACCATTTCCATACGATAGGGAAAGAATAGAGGCAAAGGAGAAATTTTGCGTAAACAAGTTAAGTCTGACAAAGTGTTACTAATTGAATTCAGTTTGTATATCAATGCAGAGAAAACAATGAGAGGAAAAGAGAAAATTATGGTTTTCAGAATTTTCCCCTTTCTCTCAATTCTTTTTAAATTCTTTTCAATGTTTACCCAAGCTTCTTTTATTGGAAGTCAATGTGTTGTTTGGGAAAGGGTTAAATGGGGAAAGTGGCAGAATATTCTAAGACAAGTCTACAAAAGCTAGAAATACCCTGAATTATAATCTACAAGCCTCCATTTTTCATGTAACAAATATTTCATAATGCCACACCTGTAATCAACAATGAAATGAACACACCAGCTGTACTTTCAGTTTTCAACTGTTTTGGACACTCAGGCAGAATAGACTAAGATCAGATTTAAGGTTTACGAACTGAGAATGAAAACACCGCTTTCTAGCCATACGAAATGCACCAAATTACACAGACTTGTAAATACACTTCACATAAGTTGATTCACCAGGCCGGATTTCAAGATTATGATTCAAGAAGAAAATGATTTACAAATATCATTTTACTCTTTGTTCATATGCAAGGGAGGTAATTTTGAACATTTTTGCCAAATATTTCCATAAGTATGCATTAATTCAAAATTCTAAACCATACAAAATGCTTATGTTTGTATTTGGAATGGAAAAAAAAAACACAGTTTAGGAATTACTGGCACTTTTCAAATTTCGCCTCTGGCTCTGCATTTCATTCTCAGTTCGTAAACCTTAACCCTTTCCCACATATTGACGCTTTTGGATGCCCCACAAAATAAAGGCTTTGGAAAACATTGTGGAAAATGGAGAAATCGCTTGTAACAAGCAAGCAATTTCTTCATTTCCCACAATTTTTTCTACCAAGACCATAAAATGTTAAATTTGTTCAATGGAACATTTCATCTGCAACACCTATGAGTTTGGACTTGGCAAAAATTTTGTTGTTTGGTACTGGGTTAAATCAATTTGTTATGATGTTCATCGATAATTCATGCTATGACAGGCAGTGTAGACTAAGATCAGCCTGCACATAATTGAAGTCTGATCTTTGTCTACACAGCCTGCAAAAGCAAGAATAATCTCAAATAAACAAGCCCATTTTATACAATATTTGGACATCTCACACCTGCAATCAACAATGAAATCAACACACCTGTACTTTCAGTTTCCAATTCAGGTAACTTTCTGTCTTTACACTGTTTACAGGTAACAAATAACCGGCATCCATCATTTTAGTCAAGAAAACAATAAATTTCCACTAATATTACAAGAGTTGCTTCATCCAAACTAGGCTGATGAATGTCGTCTAAGTCAATAGTTCACTTTTCACAAATAGTAATGGCGAAGATGAACAATTTCCCAGAGCAACAGATAAAAGGGGGTGGAGACATCCTACAAAGTTTGTTATTTGAATTCTAAACCCTATGTTGTGAGTACTCATTTGAATTGTCTCTATGAGACAATTCTAAAGAGTACTCACAACAAAGATTAAGAATTCAAACTAGAACTGTCGCAAAGCGGACAAATACCCCCCACTAGCGTGTTGTCACTGAAAAAGTGCTAAAGTTCAAAGTGGCATAACTCTGAAACTACTGCCTGGATCAAGATGAAAATTGCAGGTGCACAACTTCATGTTATAGGGAACAACCTGCTAAAATTTCAGCAAAATCGGTCAAAAACTGTGGGAGGAGAAGAGGACACAAAATTATGTCCACGGACGGACGGACGGACGGACGGACAACCTGAATCCAGTATACCCCCCCATAACTTTGTTGTGGGGGGTATAATAACAAAGTAAGAATGCCTTCACCACCACTTTTCTGATGCTCCAGTGAAAATGGACAATTTCCTATATTCAGGCTGTCCACCTGTCAATCTGTGTAGAAAGACACTCATAGAATTTGGTGTAGATACAAAGGTGAATCCTTGCCTCTAATCTTGGCTTTAACCCTTTGATAAAGGACAAAATTTCTGACCTATCAAAATTTAAAAAGTGATGCAACTGACAAAATATAAATGCTAAATTACAAAGAAATTTGTATGTCATTGTCATAGCATATAGAAAATATTGATAGAAAATGTGAAATTGTTGCTTATTAGCCCTTCCTTTTTCTTTTCTGTCTGTATTTACCAAAAGCATTCACTTTAACGGATGTCAAAGTAGGAATTGTATTAGAAAATGTCAACACTTGAATATCAGCAACAATCACAAAATGGTCTAAAGTGCCCCACTCAAAAACTGTAGTATCTTTTGAAATCGGTTCGTAACTTCAAGAAGTAGTGCTATTGAAAATATTGAGACAAATAATAAGTGACAGATGATGTCCATTTCTTTTATCTCTACTCATTGACCAAATCCCATTCAAGAATCAAACTAAAAAACTATTGTAGAAGCAATAATTTTCTTATGTTTTTACAAAAGTTGCACAAAATCTTTTAAATCAAATTTTATTATATCATCTGCAAAAGTTTTATTCTAAAGTTAAGACCATTTCATTCCATCACTTTGTAAATGTTGATTTTTTTATCATAATTAAATTTCTAGCACAATTTAATGCCCAGTGCAAATCACTTTAAATTTCTCTAACAAGACCAATTCTTGACATCCCCAATACTTAAGGAATGGTAAAACATTGAGACAAAAGAAGAGAAATGCTGATAATCATTGTTTTCTCCTTTTTTCTCAATACTTCATGTGCTATATTATACACAAATCTTATTTATATCATCATCCGTCTTGTCATGTATAGCATCTTTCCAATCTGAGCAGTAAAAACATTTGCCATTTGGTAGTGATTGAATAATAAGGAAGTGACATCCTCATGAATTCTTCTAGTCCTTGGGCCAGATATGGTTGGAGTTACCACCAAAATGGACAAAGGGACACCTATATATCTTGAAAGACCTATCCAAAGGAAGAACAAAAATGCAATGATATCCACTCTGCAGAGTAGCTATACCTCAGAATGTGCATTTGAAATTTGATAGGGTTTGGATAGTTGAAAAGCAGTGCAAGGTTTTGAAATGCTTAAAATAATGTGGCTTTACTGCTTTCTACACTAAGCATACACTGCATATATAAACCAGATGCATAGAAATACAATTCATGTTGAATAATTTGTCCTACACAGCATGTATATGGCAAAAATCACAACAGGTATATCCATAAAGGGAGGTAATAAGCCGTTCAATATGGAGTATGGCATTATTACGTCATAAGCCAAAATTGAAAACCCTCTGTATTTTCTTGAACCTGTTAATGAATTCTGACTGTTGTTCCATTTCAAAGTGCCGGATAAGCAAAATTTAACAACCTTCTTGTTTCCATGGCAACTGTCTTATAGAAGTTTCAGCATTAGCTTCAACTAATCGCAAAAAAAACATTTTAAAACTATTATAGTAATAAAACATACATTTTAGTTTTGAAATGTTATTTTGTTAAGACATCTCTTACACAAAACTACTTAGTATGCTTATGAATATTAATAAGAACTTTAATAACAAGATCGTGAAACACAAATGCCCAAGGAATGGCAATGTTAAGTTTTTATGCTAAGTTTTCGAGTTAAGGATTGATAAGGGTTAATGAATGACCTTGAGGAAGGTCATATTGATATTGCACGAACAGATAAATATCATTGTTCAAAAGAAGGTTACATACAAAATTATAGCTTTGTATGTCAAATATTTTTGGAGAAAATGCCAGCTTTAAGTTTTCATACAGACAGATGGATGGACAGACAGACAGACAAGAGTAAAACAATATGCTCCTGCGTGTTCAGATTGCTGAAATGAGACATTTCTAGTTGCAATGTAAATGTGATGTGTGTTTTATACCGTAATTCAAAAGGTAAAATAACACAAATAAATTAATTATTACTTCGTTGGCAAATTATGGACAATTATGGGTAAACTGCATGTAGATCTAAAAGGAGACAAGAAAGTACAGTGTTTTTTGACAGCATTTGGGGTTAAGGATAAATTCCTGTTGTAAGCCCTTTAAAGTTTAAGTTTTTTAAAAGTAGGTCAAACTCAAAGGTCAGGGTAACTAGGTCAAAGGTTATGGTCCCAAATAAATGGGCGTGGTGGGAGTCCTCATCCGGTGGGTTTCAAACCAAGGCCAAAGAAGTTCAAGACTTAACCATCTGCATGCAAAGTCGCATATCTATCACCCTTCCACTTCTGTTTGTTTCTTGTCCCCCTCAATACCATGCTGAATGACACTGGACATGGATATGACATCCAAGGCAAGAAGATCAACCATCTTTTCTACGTGGATGACCTAAAGACCTTTGCCAAGAACGATCACCAACAAAAACAACTGCTCGAGACAGTAAAGGTCTTTAGTGATGATATATGAATGCAATTTGAACTGGACAAGTGTCTAAAAGCCAACTTCAAACAAGAGGCCCAGGAGGGCCTGAATCGCTCCACTGGTTAAAGTGGAAGAATTATCCCACGATTTCTTGTAAGCCTTACACAGGGGCAGCCAAATCTTGATATTTGTGAATAAATTTTGAAAAGAGACTCAAAGAACATTCTTGCAAAGTCTGGTTACAATTGGCCTTATGGTTGATTTTTAAAGAATTTTCTTATGATTTCTGTAAGTCTGATAAGCCCCTTTCTCCCTGCCACAGCCACATTTTTTTGACAAATATAAAAATTTGTGAACAAATTTTAAAAAGAACGACTAAAGGCTCATTCCTGCAAAGTTTGGTTCAATTGGGCACACTGGTTGATTTTTTAAGAATTTTCTTATGATTTCTTTAAGTCTGATAAGCCCCTTCCTCCCTGCCATGGCCACATTTTTTGACAAATGTAAACAAGCTGAAAATTACACCAAGGCAAGATCTTATAGTCACCAACATTTTGTGAAAGTTTTGTTTAGATTTGTCAATATTTGTAGTTGCTAGAGTGAAATCAAAGTCAAAATAGAGTTGAAAATGGCAATTTTGTCAAATTCAAGGGCACATAACTCATGATATATAATTCCGATCAAGCTAAAAATTATACCCAGGCAGGATATTATGCTTATATATATTCTGTCCAAGTTTTGTCTTGATTAGTTGATATTTGTAGATTTTAGAGTAAAAATAAAGTCAAAACCAGCTATTTTTGACATTCAAGGGCAGATAACTCAGGTTATTCTGGTTCGATCAAAATTCTTTGAAGGAATCTGAGAAAGGGTCACCCAAGGATCATTCCTGTGAAGTTTGGTTGAAATACATCCAGTAGTTTCTGAGGAGAAGATTTTTAAAGAAAAAGTTAACGGACGGACGGACGGACGCACGGACGGACGGACGCACGCACGCACGACGGACACAACGCCATGACAATAGCTCGCTGGCCTTCGGCCAGTGGAGCTAAAAAGGAAAACTAACATCAACATCTGACATACAGCTAGAAAGAGACAACATCATCAAGAAACTAGACCAAGACTCTAAATACAAATACCTTGTGTTAATGAAGGTTACGGAATTCAACATGCAGCAATGAGAGAAAAGATCAGAAAAGAGTATTACAGAAGAGTTAAGGCTTGCCATCAAGAGTGAGCTAAAAGCTGCAGATAAGAATGAAGCCATAAACACCCTGGCAGTCCCAGTTGTCACATACAATTTCAATATCATAAACTGGCAAATGCAAGAAAAAAGGAAAACTTGACACAAAGACCAGACAGTTACTAACAACAGAAAGAATGCACCAGACAAAGGTTGACGTTGAAAGATTGTACCTACCACGAAAGATCGGTGGTAGGGGCCTCTTATAGATTGAGATGGCATAAACACGTATTTGGAGACAACACAAGACAATCTGCTACATCTGATCCGGGAACATGAACGTAACAAGAAACTTTACTCAATCTCAGAGCAAGCCAGAAAATTCATTCAAGAACTGAACATTGCACAAACGACAAGAAATGGAGAAGAATCCGTCACAGAGTATGCCAAAAGAACAAGACGGACAAAGGCAAATGCCCAAAAGGGGATGACACAAACATTGAAAGCCAAACCAATGCATGGGCAATACCCGCAAGGTTTGACAAACCAGATGTTGACCAAGATCAGACACATAAGAGGCTCTCTAGTGCAGGTTTCAATGCAGAAACAGAGGGAATGGTGATAGCAGCACAAGCTCAGAGTTTGGCTACAAGAGCATATCACAATAAGATCATCAAAGATGGTACAGATGCAAAGTGTAGACTATGCAACCAATATGATGAAATTGTCTCGGGCTGTCCAACATTAGTGCCAACATAGTACATTCAAAGACATGACAAGGCAGCAGGGTACATTCATTGGAAAATCTGCAAGCAATTTGGACTCCCAACAAACAAAAAATTGTATGAACATCAACCTAAAACTGTCGTAGAGGGACATGTCCGTGAATAATGGTACAGAGATCAAGGCTAACAGACCAGACATCATCATCAAGAACAAATTGGACAAGACGTTCATCATGATTGACATGACGGTTCCTTCTGAAAGAAATGTCTCCGTCCAGGCACTTGAGAAACTATCAAAATACAAAGACCTTGAGATAGAAGTAGCCAGAATGTGGGGTATGGAGACGACAACTGTACAAGTCGTTGTAGGTGCACTTGGTCTCATTAAGAAGGGACTTGACAAAATATTCAAACAAATCCCTAGTGCACCAGTTATCGAGGAATTGCAGAAGATCATACTCCTCGGAAGCGCACATATCATCCAAAGAACGCTGTATAATAATAATGAAAACACTATAATTGAAAATTTATACCTTCTGTCGTAGATCTAGCTATCCCCTAAAGAATCTGCTATATACATGTATACGACCTACAACCTTAATTTTAAACGATGTCAATAAACTGTCAATATACATGTATTGCAGTTGCCCTTTTTGTTAATCCATGTGTTTTGATTCTACTTTGAATTCTAAAAGTATCAAACGAGATGATTTGAACCATCTAATCAGTTCTGTTCATCATCATGATTATTCAATCATTAGTTTAAATTGTGCAAAGAAAGTGTTAGAATATTTAACAATTATTTATAATAATGTATTCAGTTTACTGTATCAGTGTTTTCCTAAACTTTAGGGACATTATTTTCTATTTGATGTTGGATTTAGGGTGTATTATTTTACGTTCAAAAGGGTTGTTTAGCCCTTATATTAAAGCAGATTTACAGTAAGATGCAAAATTACGGATGCTAAAAAATGATTGAATCTTGCATGAAAATGAGTGAATATGCCAAACGAACGAACATTAACTGTTACTAGATAACATAACAGATGCTAATCTTAGAAGCAAGAGCAAATGCCAAGTTTGAAAGCAATAGTTATGACAGAAACAAACTTATTTGTGACAGATGTTTGAAAGATGCTCATTAAAGTTTGATGAAGAATTTCTAGGCAACAAAAGGGTAAAAATTGCTCGACATTAAATATTAGAGCAATAGATATCTGTCTTGAGGTTGGTACCGTGGTCATAGAGGTATGTGCAAAGTTTTAGAGTAATGACGTTAGTAAAACAGAGATATGACACTTTTACCAAACAAAAACCTAATTCGCAAAAAGGGTCACAGTTTTAAGTAGTGTCATTAATATTCGCGAATATGCAAATAAGGTAATTTGCATAAAATTTATGGTTAATTATTGAACAAGTCATAAACTTTCATTTGATACCATTCTTACATCTGTAGGTCAATATTCAACCAAGACATGACCAAAAACGTTTTGAAATGACTGAACAATTTTATAGGGTTAAGGGTTTAGATAAGGTTTATGACCCAAAGCCCCTACGGCCAAATTAAGTGCAAACATCGCTCAAAATGTTTGATATATTAATTTTCTTTAAGGTTTGATATGTTTACGTAATTCCCCTGCGCAAAAATGCCTCGTTTTGGAAAGTATTTACCAAATTTCCGTAGAAAATCGCAATTTTAGGAAAATTCGTGAATATGCAAATGAGCTAATTTGCATAACATAACTAAAATGAAAAAATAAGTCATAAGCTTTCATTTGATATCATTCTGACAATTGTGTGCATATATTCAATGAAGATATGGCCGAATTCATTTTCAAAATTTATATAAGTAATTTGATGGGGCTAAGGGTTTAGATAAGGGTTACGGCAAAAAGCCCCAACCGCCAGAGTGTAAACAAGGCTCAAAATGTTTCTAATAAAATGTTCTTTAAAAAAATCATGTTTTCAAAATTCCCCCTGAAAAGAAACGCCTTGTTTTGGAAAGTATTTATCAAAATTTACGCCAAAAAAGGAATTTTTAAGGGAAATCATTAATATTCATGAATATGCAAATGAGATAATTTAAATAAGATAACTACAAACAAAAGAACGAGCCATAAGCTTTCATTTGATACCATTTTGACACCTGTAGGTCAATATTCAATGGAAATATGACCAAATAAGTGTTATAAATTTGAATGCAAAAATGATAGGGTTAAGGGTTTAAGATAAGGGTTACAGCCAAAAGCCCCGATGGCCAGAGAGCAAACAAAGCTCAAAATGTTTCTAAGATAATGTACTTTATGAAAAAACATGTCTTCTTGCATTAGAAATAAATGATAATTATAGAAAAATACTTTTTCGAATATTTCGGCCAGTTCTTATACTTGATTGCACATAAAGCATAATTTGAAGAGGAGTAATGACGTCATAATAATTACATAATTTAAAAAAATCATGATTCATAAATAGTGAAATACATGCTCATACATATGGATTCAAATAAACAGATTTAAACATTCATTTGACATTTTTAAGTCGCTGAGCGCTCGCGCTGCGACTTATTGGTGCCGTACGAGTTTTCTGGACAGGTCAAATAAGGTCAAAGACGGACCTCTTAACTTCTTCTGTATTTCTGTTTTGAGACAAAGTAGATCTCTGATTTCTTGTCCACACTTTGATTTAATATTGAAATTCGATTTTCTACAATTTCTAAACTGACATGCCAAATAATCATTGTTGAACGAGGAAATTGTACGTTTTATGTAGAACTACTTTTTTGGCGGAGAAAATTTATCGCGCGCAATAATTCCGTTTTCTGATGTATATTGGTCTAAGGGAAATAACCAGGTTTAAATTAGACAGTTTTCATGAAAGAGTTACTTCCCTTAGATAGTCAATAGTCAATACTCATTTGCTCGATTCTTTTTATAATAATAAATTCCATTTTAACAAGGTGTCTTGCTTGATATGCATCGTTCTGCCATTTCAAGCGTGTAATCTCGCAATCAATATGCCCTAAATTAACACACGACATAATTGTACACAACAAGCAGTCGTCACTTTTCTTCGAAAACCTCGTAACTGCATATTGTTTTAATCTGCAATTACTTGGTGATGACAATAGTTTAAAAAATCGTGTGATCAAATTTGCCGAAAATTCGAAAAACTGTGCGGCTGAGAGTGATTTCGGCATCAGTGGAAAGCTAGTGAGAGACTGGCGAAAAAACAAGACAAAGATCTGTGATTGTCCAAAATCGCAGAAATGGAGGGTTATTCGGATCAGTCCCTATGAGCCACAGGAAAATGATCTGAATGATTGGATTTTGGAGTTACGGGCAAGTGGCTATGTTGTAAGTATGATCGGGATTCGCGTCAAGGCCCTTCAACTCGACAAGGACCAAAATACAAAATCCAGGGCGAGTTCAAAGCTTCTTCTGGGTAGTGTTACAGGTTCATGAATATTTTAGTCAATACCGGGAAGACCAGAAAAAAAAAACATTTTATTACACACCTGGCCAGCTTATCAATGGGAAAACCTACGGGACCACATCAAAGAAACGAGACTTAACTACTCGGCTGGTTCCGTGATGTTGACGATCCCGAAATATGCAAGATGTGCATATCCGACGATTACTTTAAACAAAGGGTTTTACGTCGCCGGATTTACGGAAATGAAATTGTTGATTTGCAGGGTTGAATCTCGCGACCGGTAGGCGATCATAGACGGCACAAAAGCAGCTTTGCAAGTCACGGGCATTTTGTATGATACGGTTCCCCCGAAAGATCGCAGCTAAAACCTTACCTTCGTTTCAGATCAGAATAAATATTTCAGCCCACACGTTTTGATTTTTGTGTATGTATGGATAATCGTCAGCCCCAAAGTGTAATTCATGGATATTTACATTCAGTTCAATTTTCGTCATTTTGTTTACCCCAAAACAGAAATATTTTTTAGACTGCTCCATTTTGAAAGCTGTTGCATGCATACGGCATAACTTCTTAAAAAAGATTGAATTACATCATGGAAAGTATCTCGGGTGAACGGAGAAATGGCTAGTTATCGACAATTTCTTCTTTTCAATGTTTTCCAATCTTTTTGTTCCCATGATTGTCGTCGGAATCAAGTCTTGTTTGTGAAAGGATTTAAGAGAGAGGTTATATAGACGAACGTCGGCAAGTATTACTCTCCAAAGCCGATGTCTATTGATTAGATCATCAAAATACATTACTAATTACATATCATTTCATAAGAGGTAATGTACTGTACTTTGTTTTAAGAGAGTAGCAAGTATAAGCACGAGTCATGTAGATCTACATCTGCAAGAAATTTTCTTTTCACTAAATACACTGAAATAGTCTACCCTTTGAATTTCGTTCTTCTTTTGAAAACTCTTTATGAAGTTAAACTGTCTCTTAAATCTATCTACTCTAAAATTTTAAAAATGTAGAGGTCAACACTCTAATAAATATTCACTAAAATGTGACCGATTAAGGGAGAGACTCGGGGTAAAGCTTCTTTTTCTGACGATTGCCCTTTAAGTTCTAGATCTTTTATGAAGCAATGCTTGTAAAATTTATAGGCCTACAGATTGGTTGAAAAAGAGAATTGTCCCCGCCCATTCATTGACTTACTAGTTGATTGACATGCTTCTCAGATGAATAAGCACGTGATACAGTCGGATCCATTTTGTTAAAAAAACAATATGACGTCTTGATGACGTAGCGTCTACTCAATCTGGGCTGGAATAGTGACTTCAAAAACACCGCCAACACCTGCTCAGTTATTTCGGAAACTGTTTCAAAATATGTTAGTTGGATTATTACCGGTGCGGTGATTTTTTGGTTTGGATAGTAGACTAACAGGTATCATTTTCTTCGTATCATCATGACATTATCGCTTGCCGACCAAAAACAAAATAACCTTCTAAACCTAGATGTATAATTTTCTACTTTACATCATAAAATCTGCATGAATTACCATTTAAATTAATTTGTCGAGCGTCCGTCGATTCAGTCGACGTTTCTGCGATTAAATTTCTTATCATTAATCACCGAATAATCAACGTGAAATAAAATAGTTTTTGTGAAGAGAGGGGAAGTTAATTTGTGAATAAACCATTATTGGAGGCTCAAATTATCGATTAATCACGACTTTAGGCTTGCCGCAATAAACAGTTCTAGAGATTATTCATTTCTGTGACTGTAAAATATTGCGTACCTAAATGATATCAATCTTGAGAAATATCACGGTCACCATTGCATACTAGAACGTATAAGTTCTTATTTCGAAATTGAAAAAAAAAAAATGATGTAAAAAAGTGCATCATATTGAGTTATAATTTGAAACTGAGTGATAAATGATTTGGAAAACTTGCATCAAAAGATGGTAGAATTTATAGTGTCACGAACGCCTTCCTGAGGGTTGAAAACGCTATTTCTCAAGAGCTCCCGGGTGGCTCTGGCCCCGTGGACCCCTGGCCAGGGCGTTTCCATAGACCCATCGGGGGCCCTGTGGTCCATGGCCCCCCAGCTGTAAAATTCAGTATTTTGAAAGTATCTAACTTTCACCCAGGGTCGATGTTTTAAATGAAATAGTTTGATTTTGAGGGGTTTTAGTTAAGTGAGGAATGCGTTATGAAGTATAGATCTATTTTATTCAATGAATTTCTGTGACATCTTCTGAAATTGGGAAATCTGAATAGAACAAAATGGGTAAATATTTCTTTTAAAACATCGTTCTTACCCAGAATTTAGTTTAGTATCAATTCCAGTCAATTTACGGGACATGCAGCCAAAACATCACAACTACAGATTAAAGGGGGACCTGCTAGGCTGTCGAAAATGCAAATGGCACAAAAATTACAAACCAGATATAAACGTATGAAATTACAAACCTGAAGGGGTCCATTGTTAGCACTCATTGAGCTTTATCAAGTATAAAAATCCAAGTCAATGAATAACGTGCAGATCCGCATTTTATTGTCCTTGGTTTTTAGCTCACCTGAGCACAAAGTGCTCAAGGTGAGCTATTGTGGTCGCTCACCGTCCGTCGTCCGTCCGTCCGTCTGTCCGTCCGTCCGTCCACAATTTCTTTAAACATCTTCTCCTCCTATACCATTGGGCCAATTTTTGTTTTTAAACGGTTACACATGCCCAACCTTCAAAAGGCAATTACGTCAGAGGTACGTCATCGGTGCTCAGCGAGATTCAACACACCGTACAACCGGCTGCGGCGTCAACGAAGACAGATTCGGCATCTGATGTCAGGTGCATGGTAGGTCAAATTAATTTACTTTTATGAATAAACGAAAGGATCTTTGGTATTCTATAGTTGATAAATACGTGTATAAATGTTCAGTGCTAACTGCTTCTACAAAATAAACCTTTCCACGCATCCCTCGCAAATAAGGTCACAGTCATCGACGCAGCCGGTTGTACAGTGTGTTAATACTGCTGGGGATGTGTCTCGTTGACCTTGACCTTGTCTCGTTTCGAAGTAAAAATAGAATCTGTAAACACGCTTGTAAAGGATTGATCTATAGCAAAGGAAAGATGGATATTCGCCGTGATTGAGGTTTTTATGCATTGCAAATTGTTTTTCCATGTACAAATATGAGTTCCCGAATAGTTCAGAAGCATAAAAACGTAGCATGGGCCCCTTTCAGAAATCTGTAGTTACGATGTTTTTACTCCCAATCACTAAACACCCCAAAATTACCTACAAATTGGACCAATCTAACATTTTGAAAATAGATCTAGCTTCCACTGCTTTTCATATGTAGCATTCATTTTAACGATATAATTATCTATGGATTTGCTGTAACCTATGGTATTATGAATTTGTATATATAGATATGGATGAAAAATAAAGCTGTGTTTCTCTGTAAATATTCTATAACTTGTTTTGTCTTTCATTTTATTATTGTTTTTTTTTTTTTTTCAATTTGTTTCTAAAGAATGTGATCTAATCACGAGTTCGGTCATCGTTTATAAACTTTATCGTCATTTTGACAAGATATATTTTGCGTACTTAAAATGGAGATCTAGGTCTTGTTTACATTGCATAAAACTTCATAGGTAAGAATTGATACTCTGTCAATCATATTTTTGGGTTTTTGCCCTTTGTTGATTTTCATATTTAATTGTTTGTCAAGAGCATTACTAAAAATTATGCGAGGTAGATTCGTGCAACTTCATAGGTGGATGGTGTCATTATGTAGAAGTGTATTGTACAAAAATATAACTCTGCTGATAATGTTCGTGGAGTTATTGCCAATTTTCCCTTTTCATTCTTGATGTAAATTAATACTACAATTGCACTACTTCAATTGTTAAAGGTTTACCCTTGTGGGGGCATACATACATTTCATTCAATACTTCAAAGCATTCTCTGATAGGATCATGAAAAGCAAATCTTGTTTTACAAATAATTCTGTTGTAGCGACTTTCAGGCCCTTCAGGGCTTTGATTTATTAATTTTTCCCTTTCCCTTACCCCAAACCAGATTGTCATTCATGTCGTGAAGGGTACCTATATAAAGGTAAGGGTAAAACATATTTAGCTACTCTTCATGTCGGATATCATCACCGAAAAACATCCGTCAGATGTATATCTACAAATATATATAGGTGTCCTTTTGTCCTTTTTTCTGGTAATACTTACCCCATTTTCCTGGTCCTGGCCCAAGGACTATTCTTCCTTTTACAAACACACACATCTTTGAAATAATGTTTATTTTCAAATGCACATCTTATTCATAGACACATCCTTAAAGTGATATTACACAAATTTTGAAATAGCAATGAATTTTGTGCTGAAAATAGACTGACTGAGTTAAGAGTTATGTTTTGATAAACCGTCCGTGTTGTTATAAAGTCTCATAACTATGGCTTGAATCAAGCTGTACTTACGAGATTTTACAACAACACTTACGAAATACTACTGTTTATCCGAAACTATGTCATGATTAACCTGATAAAATCAATCCCTAAAGGAGCTGTATGAGAATAGAATATTAAAATATCCATTTACAAGTGTTATAGTATCTTAACCCTTTCCAAAACTAAACCAAGTTTGGAGTTTTCTAGTCGAAATAATACGGAAAAAAACACTGAGAGAAATTAAGAAATTGACCCTTTTCCCTCAATATGTCCTGTGCTATCAAATACTCGATTTTTGCTTTTGACTTATTTTGTCATCAGTAACAGCTTTCAAGTGTAAACAAAATGAAATTGTGTCATTTGGGAAAGGGTTAAGTACATATACACTGTACAGTCACTTTATTGCTACTATCTTCATCAATGAAATGATAATAAAATAGAGGTTTTTTTTGTTTGAAATAAGATACTACAGTGTATAACAGATACTAGTGATATACAGTGCACTCCGTGTATAACGAGATCGCCGGGACATCGCTCGATGCCTCGTTATATCCATGTCTCGCTAAAGCCGAATTGTAACAGAATGCGTGAAAAATGGTCACTTGCCCATGTCACTTGCCCATGTCTACTTTCGCTTTCACCGGAAGTGAACTATGACACATTTATAATCTCCTTTTTAGACAGCATAAAGATAGATAACTCTTGATATTTTAATGCACACCACTAAGAGTAACATACGAACATTACACTTCACAGTTCATAAGTGCGCTTAAAATACTAATGGTTATGTACATCATAAAATATTTATTTGAAAAACATTGTGATTTTTCATTGTCCTTATGGAAAATCCCTGTTCTTATTTATTCTTGATTTCAAATTTCAACTCTAAGGAAAAAGATTTCCGCTTTTTAGTCGTGTCTCCCGTATTTTTCGTATTTTCCAAATTCATCGCATATGGTCGATGTTGGAACAAATGCTCATAACTCGAGCTGGATAAATGTTGGAGTGTTTTGCAATAACACTTTGTCAATATGACAATAGGTAGTTCGGAACGTGTTAATCCCGTAATTGATCGATAATTACCTTGAAATGTCAGATTGCCGACGGCACACTTTTGGACCTAGTAGATAGGTGTGAAAAATACAGCCAGGGCTAGGGCAATGTTGTTTGCAGACGACACGCTTTGTGACCAAACCTCGTTAATGTGTGAAAAATAGAGTCGGGACCAAGAAAATATGTACGCTATAGCCGATTTTTCGCTCAAACCAATCTTGCATTATCCGATATAAAACAAAAGGAAAATAGAAGGGAAATGACAGGGACTTTGTTTTGTACTCGTTAAAGACGATATCTCGTATTACCCGAACTCGTAATACGTGGAGTGCACTGTATTCATTTTCATATGAATATCAGTTTCTTTTTCTTTTTACATTGTAATAGTTTCTTTCCAAAACAAGACCTTGTTTTGACGTCCTTAAATGAAAAGGCTTGGGGCAATATTGAGGAAAAAGAAGAAATGCTGATAATTAGGGCTGAAAGGAGTGTACATTTGTACTTGGGTACCTGATATAACTAGAACTGTCGCAAAGCGGACAAATACCCCCCACTAGCGCCCTAACACTGAAAAAGTGCTATAGGTCAAAAGGTTCTTTAGTTGGAGCATGGAAACAGATTTTAGACAAAGTCCAATTGTGACCTTGAATTTTGACCTTTGTGACCTAAAAACAATAGGGCACCTCCTTGGGTCATGGGCAACAACTGTGTAAAGTTTCATGATCCTAGGTCAACCGGTTCATGACTTAGAGCACGGAAACGGATTTTAAACAAAGTCCGATTGTGACCTTGACCTTTGACCTTTGTGACCCCAAAACAATAGGGCACCTCCTTGGGTCATGGGCAACAACTGTGTAAAGTTTCATGATCCTAGGTCACCCGGTTCATGACTTAGAGCACGGAAACAGATTTTAAACTAGAACTGTCGCAAAGCGGACAAATACCCCCCACTAGCGCCTTGTCACTGAAAAAAGTGCTATAGGTCAAAAGGTTCTTTAGTTGGAGAACAGAAACGGATTTTAAACAAAGTCCAATTGTGACCTTGACCTTTGACCTTTGTGACCCCCAAAAAATAGGGCACCTCCTTGGGTCATGGGCAACAACTGTGTAAAGTTTCATGATCCTAGGTCAACCGGTTCATGACTTAGAGCACGGAAACGGATTTTAAACAAAGTCCGATTGTGACCTTGACCTTTGACCTTTGTGACCCAAAAACGATAAGGCACCTCCTTAGGTCATGGGCAACAACTGTGTAAAGTTTCATGATCCTAGGTCACCCGGTTCATGACTTAGAGCACGGAAACGGATTTTAAACAAAGTCTGATTGTGACCTTGACTTTTGACCTTCGTGACCCAAAAACAATAGGGCACCTCCTTGGGTCATGGGCAACAACTGTGTAAAATTTCATGATCGTAGGTCAACCGGTTCATGACTTAGAGCACGGAAACGGATTTTAAACAAAGTCTGATTGTGACCTTGACCTTTGACCTTTGTGACCCAAAAACAATAGGGCACCTCCTTGGGTCATAGGCAACAACTGTGTAAAGTTTCATGATCCTAGGTCAACCGGTTCATGACTTAGAGCACGGAAACGGATTTCAAACAAAGTCCGATTGTGACCTTGACCTTTGACCTTTGTGACCCAAAAACAATAGGGCACCTCCTTGGGTCATGGGCAACAACTGTGTAAAGTTTCATGATCCTAAGTCAACCGATTCATGACTTAGAGCACGGAAACAGATTTTAAACAAAGTCCGATTGTGACCTTGACCTTTGACCTTTGTGACCCAAAAACAATAGGGCACCTCCTTGGGTCATGGGCAACAACTGTGTAAAGTTTCATGATCCTAAGTCAACCGATTCATGACTTAGAGCACGGAAACAGATTTTAAACAAAGTCCGATTGTGACCTTGACCTTTGACCTTCGTGACCCAAAAACAATAGGGCACCTCCTTGGGTCATGGGCAACAACTGTGTAAAGTTTCATGATCCTAGGTCAACCGGTTCATGACTTAGAGCACGGAAACGAAAAAGTCTACGGACGGACGGACGGACGGACGGATGGACGGACGGACGGACGGATGGACAGACAGACAGACATGGTGAAACCAATATACCCCCCTCTACTTCGTAGGTGGGGGGTATAACAAAGTCCAATTGTGACCTTGACCTTTGTGACCGAAAAACAATAGGGCACCTCCTTGGGTAATAAGCAACAACTGTGTAAAGTTTCATGATCCTAAGTCAACCGATTCATGACTTAGAGCACGGAAACAGATTTTAAACAAAGTCCGATTGTGACCTTGACCTTTGACCTTTGTGACCCAAAAACAATAGGGCACCTCCTTGGGTCATGGGCAACAACTGTGTAAAGTTTCATGATCCTAAGTCAACCGATTCATGACTTAGAGCACGGAAACAGATTTTAAACAAAGTCCGATTGTGACCTTGACCTTTGACCTTCGTGACCCAAAAACAATAGGGCACCTCCTTGGGTCATGGGCAACAACTGTGTAAAGTTTCATGATCCTAGGTCAACCGGTTCATGACTTAGAGCACGGAAACGAAAAAGTCTACGGACGGACGGACGGACGGACGGATGGACGGACGGACGGACGGATGGACAGACAGACAGACATGGTGAAACCAATATACCCCCCTCTACTTCGTAGGTGGGGGGTATAACAAAGTCCAATTGTGACCTTGACCTTTGTGACCGAAAAACAATAGGGCACCTCCTTGGGTAATAAGCAACAACTGTGTAAAGTTTCATGATCCTAGGTCAACCGGTTCATGACTTAGAGCACGGAAATGGATTTTAAACAAAGTCCGATTGTGACCTTGACCTTTGACCTTCATGACCCCAAAACAATAGGGCACCTCCTTGGGTCATGGGCAACAACTGTGTAAAGTTTCATGATCCTAGGTCAACCGGTTCATGACTTAGAGCACGGAAACGGATTTTAAACAAAGTCCGATTGTGACCTTGACCTTTGTGACCCAAAAACGATAGGGCACATCCTTGGGTCATGGGCAACAACTGTGTAAAGTTTCATGATCCTAGGTCAACCGGTTCATGACTTAGAGCACGGAAACGGATTTTAAACAAAGTCCAATTGTGACCTTGACCTTTGACCTTTGTGACCCAAAAACAATAGGGCACCTCCTTGGGTCATGGGCAACAACTGTGTAAAGTTTCATGATCCTAGGTCAACCGGTTCATGACTTAGAGCACGGAAACGGATTTTAAACAAAGTCCGATTGTAACCTTGACCTTTGACCTTTGTGACCCAAAAACAATAGGGCACCTCCTTGGGTCATAAGCAACAACTGTGTAAAGTTTCATGATCCTAGGTCAACCGGTTCATGACTTAGAGCACGGAAACGGATTTTAAACAAAGTCAGATTGTGACCTTGACCTTTGACCTTCGTGACCCAAAAACAATAGGGCACCTCCTTGGGTCATGGGCAACAACTGTGTAAAGTTTCATGATCCTAGGTCAACCGAATCATGACTTAGAGCACGGAAACGGATTTAAAACAAAGTCTGATTGTGACCTTGACCTTTGACCTTCGTGACCCAAAAACAATAGGGCACCTCCTTGGGTCATGGGCAACAACTGTGTAAAGTTTCATGATCCTAGGTCAACCGGTTCATGAGTTAGAGCACGGAAACGAAAAAGTCTACGGACGGAGGGACGGACGGACGGACGGACAGACAGACAGACATGGTGAAACCAATATACCCCCTTCTACTTCGTAGGTGGGGGGTATAACTAGAACTGTCGCAGAGCGGACAAATACCCCCCACTAGCGCCCTGTCACTGAAAAAGTGCTGTAGGTCAACCGGTTCTTGAGTTAGAGCACGGAAACGGATTTTAAACAAAGTCTGATTGTGATCTTGACCTTTGACCTTCGTGACCCCAAACAATAGGGCACCTCCTTGGGTCATGGGCAACAACTGTGTAAAGTTTCATGATCCTAGGCCAACCGGTTCTTGATTTAGAGCACGGAAACGGATTTTAAACAAAGCCCGATTGTGACCTTTACCTTTGACCTTCGTGACCCAAAAACAATAGGGCACCTCCTTGGGTCATGGGCAACAACTGTGTAAAGTTTCATGATCCTAGGCCAACCGGTTCTTGATTTAGAGCACGGAAACGGATTTTAAACAAAGCCCGATTGTGACCTTGACCTTTGACCTTTGTGACCCAAAAACAATAGGGCACCTCCTTGGGTCATGGGCAACAACTGTGTAAAGTTTCATGATCCTAGGTCAACCGGTTCTTGACTTAGAGCACGGAAACGGATTTTAAACAAAGTCTGATTGTGACCTTGACCTTTGACCTTCGTGACCCAAAAACAATAGGGCACCTCCTTGGGTCATGGGCAACAACTGTGTAAAGTTTCATGATCCTAGGTCAACCGGTTCTTGACTTAGAGCACTGAAACGGATTTTAAACAAAGTCCGATTGTGACCTTGACCTTTGACCTTCGTGACCCCAAAACAATAGGGCACCTCCTTGGGTCATGGGCAACAACTGTGTAAAATTTCATGATCGTAGGTCAACCGGTTCTTGACTTAGAGCACGGAAACGGATTTTAAACAAAGTCTGATTGTGACCTTGACCTTTGACCTTCGTGACCCAAAAACAATAGGGCACCTCCTTGGGTCATGGGCAACAACTGTGTAAAGTTTCATGATCCTAGGTCAACCGGTTCTTGACTTAGAGCACGGAAACGGATTTTAAACAAAGTCCGATTGTGACCTTGACCTTTGACCTTCGTGACCCAAAAACAATAGGGCACCTCCTTGGTTCGTGGGCAACAAGTGTGTAAAGTTTCATGATCCTAGGTCAACCGGTTCTTGACTTAGAGCACGGAAACGAAAAAGTCTACGGACGGACGGACGGACGGACAGACAGACAGACATGGTGAAACCAATATACCCCCCTCTACTTCGTAGGTGGGGGGTATAATTACCAGCAGATACATGGGTACCCACACAAACAGATATATCATGAATTTGGATGGTTCATTCAGCTAGCAGGGTGTTCCCTGGGCATAAGAATTTGAAGATCATTGTGACCCCCTTGAACAATGACCCCCTTGACTCTAAAGTTGGGGGGGGGGGGGGGGGGTCATATCTCCAATTTTGTGGGTCAATTCTTTTAAACACTTTGGGACTAGAGTATTGTGCAAACTTGGGATTTTAAACCTTCAGTCATTAATGACCCTCAGGTAAATTTCTAATGTTTTTTTGTTTTTGTTTTGAAATTGCAACAACAATCCCCAGTTTGTGCACTATGGAAAACCCTGTGCTAGACTTTAATATGGGAGCAATCCACCCTTTTATCCCTTTTTCTTCATTTTTTATCATGAAGCAAATCCCAAATTTGAATTTTATCCAAGGTGACCTTTAAGCCCCCGCTAGAAGACAATTGACCCCACCTCCTAAAAAATCCTGGATCCACCCTTGTATGCTATAAGGTCCCTTTTTCGAGATTCTGGAAAATATACCACAGTAATAGGATATCAATTTTGACGTCTTTCTGAATCAGATGACCAAATAATAAAGGACACCTTCCCTTTTATACTTCCTCCTTTTGTCTTCAATTTTTCAAAGGTTTTTACTTGCAAAGATCCAATTCACCATTTCATAGATGACTCAACTTAACTAGAAAGACCTGAAGGTCTTGAGTCGCTCCACAGGCCTGGAAATTTGTAAATATTTAATCCAGTTTTTACTAGATTGTTCAAAACTTGTTAGAGAAAAAAATGAAACTAAAACTAAATGTTTGCCACTTGGAAAAGGATTAAAGGAACAGGCAAAAATTCAAGCTTAGGTGGTGATACTAGCAATGAAAGTTTTCCTGATCTTAATTTATTGATCAATTACTCCTTTATATTCTATGTTTTTACCAGCTTCTTCTGTAATTGTAGTACTTGAAGCAAAAAAGTAAAACTAGATGAAACAATGTAGAAAATGCTTGTGACAAGCAATTTCTGCATTTTATAAAATTATTTCTACCCCAAAAGACCAAAAATTGTAAAATTCTATTCACATGAAATTGTTGGTCATCTGCAAGCTCCCATTTAGACCTGCTTAAAATCTTGCCCTCTGGTAATAAGTAAAGTGTGAAATGGGTGGAAGGGTTACTGCTTGCAGTATATTTATCTGGAGTGTAGGACAATTACCCTACCTCATACTGCAAGCAGTAACCCTTTCACCCATTTCACACTTTACTCATTACCTAGCTGAGTTTATGCCATATAAATAAGCTCATAACTCAGGCAGTGAAATTCCAATCAAGCTGAAATATACACTCATGCAAGATCTACCAGTCACCAACATTCTGTCCAAGTTTTTTATTGATTGGTCAATATTTGTTGTTGCTAGAGTGAAAAAAAAACCAAAACGGCCATTTAGATATTCAAGGGCAGATAACTCCAGACTTCAAAGTTCAATCAAAATCATTTCGAGGAATCTGAGAGAGGGTCACCCAAGGATCATTCCTGTAAAGTTTGATTGAAATCCATCCAGTAGTTTCTGAGAAGAAGATTTTTAAAGAAAAAGTTGACCGGACGCACGCACGCACGACGGACACAACACCATGACAATAGCCCACTGGCCTGAAAGGCCAGTGGAGCTAAAAATGATCATGTTTGAAAGTTATTGCAGGCCACCAAATTGGTGAATATTAGAACAGAAAACTTAAAAGCCCGAATATCATTAGGGAAAAGGGATAAAATGCACCTCATTTTCACAAGGTTCCTTTTTCAGGCACATCACTAAATCTACTGTCTAAAAATATGACTAGACATGGCCATTTTTAAGGGAGATTAATATCTATTCTAATTTTTTTCTGGTGAAAAAACAACAACAAACATACTAGTAAGCGCTTTAAAGCCGGTTTAACCCTTTCCCTAACAAGACCTAGTTTTGAGGTCCCCAATAAAAATGCTTGGGAAAACATTGAAACAAAAGAAGAAAGTGCTGATAACAAGCAGTTTCTCCTTTTGTCTCATTGTTTTCTATGTTATACAAATTATCTCTTTAATAAATTCCATTTTGTCATTTGTTGTAGTTTTCAAATTGGATCACCCTGAATTTTGCCGTTTGGGAAAGTGTTAAAAGACAAACTGCACAACTATCAATTTAGTATAACATTGTCCGACAAAAAGAAAGCTTCATTTGTGTCACTGGAACAAACAAAAATTTCTTTCTTGAAGAATGATGAAAATTCAAAGTAACAGCTTCAAACTGAATAAATATTCTGAATGGTCAAATGACTTTTTATTAATTTTCAAAATGTAATTTATCAAGAAGAAGCATAATTCAAATGATAATGGACATAAAAACACCAAAATAAACTGTATCCTACCTGTTTAAGTTTAACATGGAACATTTCTATGTGTGGTTTTCGTGTAAAGTACCAAAACCTCTCTGATTGTGGGAATACTTTGGCCTTTGTCTCTATAGCAAATCTTACAGGCTCTTGTATACCAAGAATTACTAAATCTATTGCCACTGTCAGGAATACTCTTGTGTCTGAAAAATAAAAGGATTTCATTTTAAATAAAAGATGCTCTTATACAAAACATGAAATGTCTCCAAACAAGACCGGTTTTTGACATCCCCAATATAAAATAATTAGGAAAACATTGAGACAAAAGAAGAAAATGCTGATACTCAGCTTTTTCTTCTTTAGCCTCAACATTTTTGTGGCTATTCTCTACACAAAAACTATCACGTTCGAAACTCAAATAGTCGTCTGGAGAAGCTTCAAAATTGAAACAGTCCAAAATTTTGCAGTTTGGGAAAGGGTTAAGGCAAGAATCTTTCAAATAATAGGAAATGTATATGAGCAGAGCTCTTGAAAAATGTCCCTTATAGCATTTCAGACATATATGTCTCAAGATCAGCCTGTGCCTAAATAAAGTCTGGCTGGGACTCATGTTACTCTCATATGGTTTAGTTGCCACATGTCATGAATAATCTATTGGGGAACAATATGGATTTCAATCAGTCTGCGTGTATATGCAGGCTGATCTGGAACCATGTTGGGCTCAAAAGTCTCAAGGGACCTTTTTCTAGATCCTGGCTCAATTACATTGAGTGTTGTCCTCTATTGCACTTTGAAAATCTTATTGTGTCCAATTTTAGAAAACTGCCCTCTTGTTTGTGCTATGGTATACATAAAACACTTAACTGAATCAAAACATACAAACTTTGAATGTCTGCCAAATGACTATTTCTGCTTGTTCAGTTATAATTTTTTAAAACAGCTGAAAAGATATGCTTTTCCCCCTTAAATCAGATACTAGAAGGGTGCTTCCACACTAGTGGGCGTTATGGGGTTGGGTTTAATAATTAAGAAAATATACTATTTAGCTGCTGGAAAGTTATATATTGATTATACCTATGAAAAAGTAATAAAATATAGTCATATCAAACATATTTTCATGTAAAAATAAATTGAGGAAATTAATATTTTATAACTTTTTTTTAAAAAAAACCCATGTTTTTAAGCATTTTAAATGGGACATTACAGTATGTTGTTTGCTGTGTTGCACTCTGCATGAAAACGACTGCTTAAAATATCTTTTTTGTTGTTGTTTTAATGAAATAAATGCCAATTTTATGTAAAGAAAGTCTCACAAAGCATTTACTTAGGAAAAGAAGTTTAAAAAATGAGTTTAATTGCAACCTGTAACTCTCGTTACGATGGTGTCCTATCAGTTGCTGAAGTTCTCAAAAGGATCCCTAGACACCTTAAACAAATAATACGTTTATAATTGTTTTTTTCTTAAATGACAAGTCT
Source organism: Fragum sueziense (assembly GCA_963680895.1). NCBI lineage: Eukaryota > Metazoa > Mollusca > Bivalvia > Cardiida > Cardiidae > Fragum > Fragum sueziense. Next base: position 13,476,929 of record OY804605.1, on the reverse strand, counting down.
TCGTGGGCTGAAAAGGTATGATTATATTGATAAAACGGTGATGCGATGAGATTTATTGTTCATTTTTTATAAAGAGGACTTTTCGTGTCCAATTAGTAACGAGCGTTCAGTTGCGTCTAGTCTAGCCGACAATGTTGCGGTGAGGGTTTATACCGTACACAAACATTGGCGCGTGTACACACATAAAGATGACGTAAATCACAGGTTTTTACTGGGACTGTCATGGAAGCCAGCGGAGAAGCAGAGACGGTGTCCAAAATGGTAACGAGTGTTACAGGTAACGAGCGAACACATTTAAAATCATAACCAGTCTTAAAAACAAAACAAGAGGACCATGATGGTCCTATATCGCTCACCTGAACCAAAATGATATAAGCAACACTTTTCTTCAATTCAAAAAATACATATGACTTAACTTTAAGACTGAAAACGAACTTATGGTCAACAACATTGTGAAAATCGAACTCATCCAAGTTTTCATCGTGCCCAACATTGTGTTCAAGATTTGTCTTGTTTGTAAATAATTGTAGATTCTGGAGTATAAACAAGGTCGAAAAACAGCTGAAAACAGCAATTTTCTCAAATTCAAGGGCACATAACTCTCGACTTTCTAGTCAGATCAGGCTGAAAATCAAACTCATCCGCGATCTTATGATATCCAATATTGTGTCCAAGAATTGTCTTGATTGGTCAATAATTGTAGATTCTAGAGTGTGAACAAGTTCTAAAGCAGCCGAAAACGGAAATTTGATCAAATTCAAGGGCACATAACTCTCCACTTTTTGATCAGATCGGACTGAAAATCAAACTTATCCAAGATCTTATGGTCTCAAACATTGTGTTCAAGTTTTGTCTTAATTGATAAATAATAGTAGATTATAGAGTGTAAACAATGTCAAAAACAGCCGAAATCGGCAATTTTATCAAATTCAAGGGCACATAACTCTAATATTTCTGGTCAAATCAAACTCATCTGAGATCTTATGGTCTCCAACCTTGTGTCCAAGATTTGTCATGATTGGTCAAAAATTGTAGATTCTAGAGTGTAAATAAGGTCGAAAACAGTCAAAAACGGCAATTTTGTCAAATTCAAGGGCTTATAACTCTCAACTTTCTGATCAGATAAGACTGAAAATCAAACTCATCCCAGATCTTATGATCCCCAATATTGTGTCCAAGTTTTGGATTGATTGATCAATAATTGTAGATTCTAGAGTGTAAACATCGTCGAAAACAACCAAAAATGACAATTTTGTCAAATTCAAGGGCAAGTAACTCTCAACTTTCTAATCAGATTAGACTGAAAATCATACTCATCCAAGATCTCATGGTCCCAAATATTGTGTCAAAGTTTTGTCTTGATTGATGAATAATTGTAGATTCTAGAGTGTAAACAAGGTCAAAAACAGCAGAAAATGGCAATTTTGTCAAATTCAAGGGCGCATAACTCTCGTCTTTCTGGTCAGATCAGACTGAAAATCAAACTCATCCGAGATCTTATGGTCTGCAATCTTATGTCCAAGATTTGTCTTGATTGATCAATAATTGTAGATGCTAGAGTGTAAACAATGTCAAAACTAAGTATTTTTCGCATTCAAGGGCAGATAACTCCTGCATTTCTAGTTTGATCTGACCCATAATCGAACTCATCCGAGATCTTATGGCCATACATGTTTTGATAAAGTTTGGTCAAGATTGGCTTATATTTGTAGATGCTAGAGTGTAAACACGAAATTGTGGACGGACGGACGGACGGACGGACAGACGGACAGACGGACAGACAGACAGACAGACGGACGACGGACAAAAAGTGACCACAATAGCTCACCTTGAGCACTTCGTGCTCAGGTGAGCTAATAAGGAATATTTTTTTCTGTGGTATAAGTCAGTAGATGCATTTCTGCGTACAACTTAAAAATTTGTTGCAACTTCTTGCAAAAATGGTGCATGTCACGAAGGTAGTTTGCATCAACGAGACACAATGTTTTTGAACTCGCGTTACAGACAGACGCGAAAATTCAGTGTCCTATTACGATAAGTAACGATCGTGCATGAAGTCATGTCTAGTCAATGTAAATTAGTACTTGGATTTGGCTGATGTTATTTTAGGCTCGTTTTGAAATTGAAAAATGTTTTGAAATGATTTATGGAAATCACCACAAGTTATTATATTTAATTTGTTGCCAAAACGGAACTCCTGTTACAAACAGACACTGAAAATGTGAACCATTGTTACAAAGGACACAAAATTGTAAGAAATGTAACAAGTGTTTCAAAAGTTGGTCTACAATGAAAGCTAGCTAGTTTTACTGGAGTCCAGTTACAATTGTTCTTCCAAGTACCTGTTCAGCTACAATTTGTTCACCTTTTGTTTACCATAGTTCACATTTGGTTTCTTTTGTTCAACTTTTCTTGCACACATTTCTTGTATATTACCATACGCCACTTCACAAATTGAAGTAGGGGCTATTTGGATTAAACTGGTCGCTGCCTCGCATCACACCCATTATGTCACACCTTTAACTTGTATTGATCACTATTAAAGTGGTTATATATTAATAATGTTCAAAACAGGTTCACAATGTTTGCCTTGATAATATCTAAGGCAGGCATGAATCTTGGTCACATGGTTAAAAAAATAGGTCTTTAGATCAAATTTTAAAAGACATTGTTCACACCCTAGCTGTTGTCAAAGTGGTGTTATTTACAGAACTTTAGGAACATCATGAATTTGACAATTTATGCCAACCCGCTCCGACTCACTAACACAAGCGCTCCCGTTCCACTCTGCTCCTAGTCTTCCATATTAATTTTGGTGAATTATTTAGCCACCAATCATTTGTCCAATGTTTCTGATGAATCTCTTATGAAAATGTTGTGGGAAAAGTAGAAATTACTCGTCTCGAGCAATTTCTGCTTTTCTCAGAATATTTTTTGACAGGAATCCGATAATTTTCATGCAGCATTCGATCCAATGCCATAGAAGTTAGGCTCTGCTCAGCTCATGTTCCATCCACTCTTGCTGTCAAATTGATGATGTACCTTAAGTCCTGGCTATAGTTCAGTTTGAGGTTTTAGTAACTGTCTATAATTACAAAAGCAGAATTTACATTTATTTATAAATCTGAATTTAGAGCCTTCAGCTTGCTCAGCCAAATGTTTTGGATCAATTGGTTGTTCACGAATGATTTAATTCTTAATTCATAATTCTTGCAGGTTCACAACTGGTGATATGTCCAATTCTACAAAAGGCATTTATATAAACAAACAAATATGTACAGCGAACGCTATATTACAGTAAGACTTTCTATTTATAACCCTGCCGGGATAGCGCCAGCTCCACAATCTGAAGGATACCGAAGGTCATGATTTCAAATCCAAGTGATCGCAAACATCTATCCTGTGAAATTACATTTTGCACCTCTGTTTTAAGTGTGAAAGTAGACAGAGACTTTGGAAGGTTGTGTGATTACTGGTATGAGTAGCCCTGAAAATATGGGTAGGTGCACTGATCGTTGTGACGTAACCTTTAGATGTTGAGAGCAGCATTAAACCCTAAACAAAATTTCTATTTACAAAAAGTACTATTAAAAGTAACCCAATTACAAAGTCATTTAATTTATTCGACTTGTGATTTATAATTCTATTAATGACGTCTTTGAACTCTCTACCCAGACATGGGGCAATTTCTTTTTATAAAAATTACAGTATTGAACATAATAATATGACAATTTATTCACTATTCCTAAAATAAGTGTTCCATTCCACTATTGCTGTTCCATTCCACTATTGTTGTTTTATTCCACTATTGCCGTTTCATGCAAATATTGGTAAATTATTTACTCAGTAATCTTGTGTTTAGTGTCTCTGACATAAAATTAATTTAAAAAACATTGTAGCAAAAGTAGAAATTGCTCATTATGAGCAATTTTTACTTTTCATAGAATATTTCTTAAACAGTTACAGCCTGTTACAGCTAGAAAAATCAGAGATCTAAGATTATGTTAAAATGTTAGAAGTACAGTCAGACCTGTCTTAAAGCAAGCACCCAAAGGACATTAAAAAGGTGCTTGCTTTAGACAGGACTGGTGCCTTTTTAATACGGGTCAATTTCAGTGCAATTTATTCATTTGGGAACTCGGTAACCACTTGCTTAATACAGGTTGCTTGCTGAATACAGGTGGCTGCTAAGACGGGTTTGACTGTACTTACTTCAGTAATTTTCTTATACCCTTAGAACCATTAGAACTAATTTATCTTTGCAGAATTCAAAGAATGAGATGTACCCGGTATACCTGCTCAGTGGTGGACCAGTTACAGCTTTTTGTTCTTTTGCTGTGTCTTACTCTGTCCTTACCAATAAAGTTTAATGTTTCAAATGTTTTGTGTTATGGTACTGCAACAGAACACTGTGCATTTATTTTATCATTAAACCTTTACCAGACAATCCCGTATTCCCTTTGGTTGAAGTAAGAATCTTTGAAAACATTCTGGTAAAAGAAGAAATTGCTCAAAACAAGCAATTTCTTCTTTTTCAAGAATGATTTCTATCCAAAATGAACTATAATTCATTAAAATCATTTTCTGAATTGTTGTCTGCATTTGCCTTCAATGCCAAACCGTCTCACATTTGTCGTTTGGTAAAGAGTTTTAAAATTATTTTATTCCACTTATCTGAACCCCAAGGTTGCATTGTACTTGCAGAGCCTTGTTAGTGGCTTAAATGGTAATAAAGTACATTATCCACACCCACCATGTAGACTATGTTACAAAGCAGATAAGCGCCATGCTACAGAGGGTAACTAAAACCCAGTAGGTGCAAATAGAAAAAAAGTGCCAGAGTTAACATAATGAAGTTTATTTACCCTCGCTTTATTAGCTCACCTGAGCACAAAGTGCTGAAGGTGAGCTATTGTGGTCGCTTTTTGTCTGTGGTCCATCCGTCCGACTGTCCGTCTGTCCATTCACAATTTCTTCAAACATCTTCTCCTCCTTAACCATTTGGCCAATTTTGACCAAACTTGGCAGGAATGTTCCTTAATTAACCCTGTTTAAAAATCAACCATTTGGCCAATTGGAACCAAACTTGGCAGAAATATTCTTTTAGTAACTCTTTTAAAAATCTGACCACAAATTTTAAGATTTGTCAAAAAATGTGGGTGTGTCAGGTTTTGGCTTATCAGACTTGGAGAAATCCTAAGCAAATTCTTTAGAAATCAAACAGGTATCATACGGTTAGTGGGAGTCAAAACCTTGTAACTACAGCTTGACAAAGCTGGAGTTACGAGATTTGATCCCCCACTGGGGATATATCTAATCATATAAAATAAACAAAGATGAGAAATGTTTACAAAAGACTGTCAGAATGGGGAGCTGCTGGTAAAAGGGGGTAAATACATTCTATTTGTTATTTAAGCTATCCTTTCTTATTGGTACTCATTTAAATAGTTAAGATTAGATCATTCAAATGAATACCCACATCACAGGGTTTGATAAACATTAAAAGATATTTTACAATTTGGAAAGCCTTTGACCTCTCCTGTTTGAATCTCTAGTACTTTCATACAGTACAGACCATCATGAATTTTACAGCAAGAGTGGAGCAGAGCATAAGCACTGTGGAATTGGAATGAATGCTGAACAAAAAAATTCTCAGATTGCTGTTAGAAAATTATGTGAGAATAGCAGAAATTGCTCGTAAGGAACACTTTCTACTTTTCCCACAATATTTTCTGAAGAGATTTATGTCAGAAACATTGGACAAAAGATTAGTGGCTTAATAATTCACCAAAATTAACATGGAACGCTAGGAGCGGAATGGTATGTGAAAGCTTATGTTTAGGAGAGGGTCCAGCGGGAATGATTCTATAGAGCAGGTTCGCATTTAAATTGACAAATTCATGATGTTCCATAACTACTGTATTTAGCGAGCTCTCTACAGTTGGCTATAAGTGTGTACACATATATAGAAGGAAAGTGTTAGCGTGAACTTTCAGGGGTTTACCCCTTATATATAATGTCGGTAGTGCAGTTAGTATTAAATGAAGCCATGCAAGACAAAAGTACAAGGCAGATAAATGCATTGATAAATTACATACATGAGGGAAAATAATACACAAAATGCATACAATAATGGTTCTGGCATACACTAAACATGAACATGGAAATGTTTCAAATAAAGCTAAAAAATGCATCACATTTACATTATGTGATGTAACACTTGTTACTTGGTGTCCTTAATGTGTTTTTTATTGGCACTTGTATGTTTTTTTCCTGGTTTCAGACAATAAATCGTCACATGAAAAGGTTAGTACCTTTCATTACAGGTGCAATTTCTAAAGAAAATAATGACAAATTACGAAGTTGCATTGGACACGATGTAACAAGTGTTATGAAGTGTCAACTGTAACAGGAGTTACACATGGTAAATTTATGTGGATTATTTGAGCTAAATTGCTTGTTACAAAGGTGCACATAATGCAATAGATTTAAACATGGGGTTACTCTATTCATGGTACCTTCCTTACATAGAATCATAAGACAAAAAACATTAAAAACCAAAGTAAACCCATCAATTAATAACTGGATGTATGGATTTGAAATTTATACACATATTTTTCTCTAAAATAGAGAAAATAACTCTACTTTTGAGAATATAGTGAAAAGATTTAATGATTTTTAACCATTTTGTTGTCTAATTTGCAAAACACCAAGCTGTGTTATGTAAAGATGATGAAAATTAGGACACAATGTAACAAGAGTTACATTTTGGACCGCATAAAATTGAATGCTATTTATTTCATTGTGATGTAAAAAATTATCTTGCCATCACAATTTTCTGAAAAAAGAAGTATTTTTCTAGGGGAATAAAGTGAGAAACATCAAATTTACAGCATTTAGAAATTTAATGATATGTCCCACTATGTTTCCCACTTGTATGGAAACACCCAGAATGATTCAATCCATCATATAATTTTACTAGAATAAACATCTTAAAAATTACATAAACGAGCATCCTTATTTTCATGACTAATCCATTAACAAACCCAATCAATTATTTGCTTCTAACACAGTTTGCATGCTATTTGTCTTACAGCTAATATTGCCAAGTTCCTATGAATATAAATATATATTAAAGATTTAACAAAGACAAATATTACGTAAACAATTACCTCTGGGTGTTTCTGTGTTTAAAACTGCAAAACATTGCTCTGTGGGGTCCCAGTGTCCAGATATAGCATAGACATTGTCATCTGTTGCATAGCCCATTGATGTCTGAAATTTGTAAAACACACTTCATCCATGAATTACTAGATGTCAAAATTTTAGATTGGTCCAAATTCAAAGAATTTTACAGAAGACAAAATCAAGTGTATGAAAGTTTACATTTTCTTTTTGTGTGTGTGTAGAAAACATTGTGAAAATGAAGAGAGTGCTTGTCGCAGGCAATTTCTTTATTTTCACAATGTTTTCCAAAGCCATTATCTTGTAGGGCATTAAAGGCATTGATGTTTGGGAATTGATTCACAATGCAGACATTACTTTCCAAATCTCTTTCAAAACCTTTCTCAGAACAAATTTTTGGAAATATTAGGAGAAAGATTTATTCATTATCAAGACAAAACAAGAGGACCCTGAGGGCCCTAAATCGCTCACCTGAGTAATGTTTTAATAATGCCAAATAACTTTGCATATGTTACGCATTGTTGTCCCAGAGAAGAATTTGGCCATGTACTGTAGTTTAGGAGGACATGTTGTTTACAGAAATCGATCAGCTTTTATGACATTTCCCATTTTCTGATGCCACAGCAATCAGAGTTTTTCATGGATTTCACTTCTTTTAGCAAAGTTTATAAGGGACCACCCAATGAACATTTCTGCCAAGTTTGGTTGATTTTGACCGAGAAGTTAAGGAGGAGATGTCGTTTAAAGAAATTGTTGAGCTTTTTTGAAATTTCCCATTTTCCGATGAAACGGCAACCAAAGTTTTTCATGGATTTCAATTCCTTTAGCATTTTTTATAAGGGACTACCCAAGGAACATTTCTGCCAAGTTTGGTTGATTTTGACCCCGAAGTTGAGGAGATGTCGTTTAAAGAAATGGTTGAGCTTTTGTGAAATTTCCCATTTTCCGTTGCCGCGGCAACCACAGTTTTTTCATGGATTTCAATTCCTTTAATTTTCATAAGGAACCACCCAAGGAACATTTCTGCCAAGTTTGGTCGATTTTGACCCTGAAGTTTAGGAGGAAATGTCATTTAAAGAAGTTGTTGAACTTTTGTGAAAATTCCCATTTCTGCCAAGTTTGGTTGATTTTGACTAAAAAGTTAAGGAGGAGATGTCGTTTAAAGAAATGGTTGAGCTTTTGTGAAATTTCCCATTTTCTGATGCCACGGCAACCAAAGTTTTCCACTGATTTCAATTATTTTAGCAATTTTTATAAGGGACCACCTAAGGAACATTCCTGCCAAGTTTGGTTGATTTTGACCCTGTAGTTTAGGGGGAGATGTCGTTTAAAGAAATTGTTGAGCTTTTGTGAAATTTCCCATTTTCCGATGCCACGGCAACCAGAGTTTTTCATTGATTTCAATTATTTTAGCAATTTTTATAAGGGACCACCCAAGGAACATTTCTGCCAAGTTTGGTTGATTTTGACCCAGTAGTTTAGGAGGAGATGTCGTTTAAAGAAATTGTTGACACTGTGACGGACAGACGGACGCCAGACATTGATAGATCACAATACCTCACCTTGAGCACTTTGTGCTCAGGTGAGCTAAAAAGGTAAAAAGTTTCAAGACAAGAGGGCCAGAATGGCCCTATATCGCTCACCTGAAAGAAGTTTAAAGACACGCCCACTTTTTTGACGAATCAAAAATTTGCAAACAAATTTTGAAAAGGGTCACTCAAGGAACATTGTTGCCAAATTTATTTGAAATTGCCCCAATGCTTGATTTTTAAAGAATTTTCTTATGATTTCTATAAGTCTGATAAGCCACGCCCTGCCACGGCCACTTTTTTGTCCAATACAAAATTTGCCAACACTGTAAGTCCGATAAGCTACGCCCACTTTTTCTGACAATTAAAAAAATTGAGAACAAATTTTGAAAAGAGTCATCCAAGGAACATTTCTGCCAAGTGTGGTTCAAATTGGGCCAATGGTTGATTTTTAAAGAATTTTCTTAGAATTTTTCTGAGTCCAATAAGTCACGCCCTGCCACGCCCACTTTTTCAGACGAAACAAAAAATCACATTTTTTTAAGGGTCACCAAAGGAACATTTCTGCCAAGTTTGGTTAAAATTGGGCCAATGATTGATTTTCAAAGAATTTCCTTATGATTTCTCCAAGTCCGATAAGTGCTGACCTGCCACTCCAACAATTTTGGACGAATAAAAATCCACGAACAAATCTTAAGAAGTGTCACCTAAGGAACATTCCTGCCAAATTTGGTTCTAATTGGCCCAATGGTTAGGGAGAAGAAGATTTTTGAAGATTTTTTTAAACAATTTCTCTTGGTTAGATAAGCCCTGCCCTGCCACACCCACATTTCTTGACGAAACTTTAAATTTATGAACAAATGTTGAAAAGGGTCACTCAAGGAACAATTCTGCAAAGTTTGGTTCAAGTTGGCCCATTGGTTGATTTTTAAAGAATTTTCTTATGATTTCTCTAAGTCTGATAAGCCCCTTTCTCCCTGCCACGGCCACATTTTTTGACGAATCAAAAATCTGTGAACAAGTTTTGGAAAGGGTCACTCAAGGAACAATTCTGCCAAGTTTGGTTCAAATTGGCCCAATGGCTGATTTTTAAAGAATTTTCTTAGGATTTCTCTAAGTGCGATAAGCCCCGCCCTGCCAATCCCACATTTTTTGATGAATCAAAAATTCGCGAACAAGTTTTGAGAAGGGTCACTCAAGGAACATTCCTGCCAAGTTTGGACCCCAGAACCCCCTCTGGATCCGCCACTGATAATAATTATATTAAGAGTACAAGATACAATTCTTACCATTTCTATCAAGTTCATGTCTCCATGTTTTACATTTCTGCCAGGACTTACCAACAAACCAAAACACCTGTAATTGAAAAGTAAACAATCAGTGATCTTATATACTAGAACAAAAAAGATACGCAACCCCAATTTTTCGAAATTATTTCGACCAAATATGTTTTAAATGGATATTGAGAACATTTTTGATATTCCTGCCTCCATATGCATAAATACAGTGTCGTTTCTTTCAGATGTCGTAAATTCATCACGTGATACATAGTGAATTGTTAAAAACTGATTATCCCCCTGCCGTGGTTTCTAAATGACTACTATCAAAACAAATTTTCTTCAAACACAACCTAAAACATAGACTAAGAAGATGCCAAAGCATTCATACACTTCTCGCTACCCTACGCATAGCACGACTACGCCAAACCCAGCGCCAGCCTGCAGTACGGATGTTGTTTGTTTGAAAAGGTCAAATTGTTGTCGCAAGACATTGATGGGGCAACAAATCGAAACATGTTCGACGATTTACGCTGTTGGCTCTCAATAGGACCACAACCGATCGAGCACGGAGCGGACGTGCAAGAGATATGACGGCAAGGCAGGACCGTATCATCAGGTTAACCCCACCTATGGGATAGGTTTAAGACTGCAACGGAGACCGCTAATAAATCGCATGGACTTCACAACATTCGAATATCGGACCAAACTAAACAAAACAGAATGTGTTTTTCGACCTACATTCACTTTTTTTTGTCAAATTGAGTTGACGCCCGGTGTAAACTGGGTGTTTTCTTATTAATGGAATTTGCTACAATTAAGATTTTGTTGACTTTATAAGGTGAAATGTTATTGCTTAAAATGCATCACATTTTGTTCAAATCTGATTTGATGTCTTTGCGTAAAAAGGAATTGAAATGGAAGTTGCCTTTCTTTTTTGTTTCAGTATATTATTAGATTAGCATTGGATTATTTTATGTTAACCCATTCCCACACAGTGACACTTTTTGATGCTAATTAAGTAATATGCTTGGGAAAAAATGGTGGAAAATGAAGAAATGGCTTGTTACAAGCAATTTTTCCATTTTGCACAATGTTATCTACCTGAAATTCAGTATTCAGTATTCAAAATCTAATCATACTGAAAATGTCATCCGTGACACAATCAAATTGGAATAGTCTAAAATTTTGCCGTCTGGTAATGGGTTAAATATCCATGGCCTTCAATAGCTCTAAATTATTTTTAATATATGTAGGGTTCAACAATAACTTTTTGGTTACTAGACTGTTGGGCTTGTTGCCGCCAGATGCTGCTGGTCCTGACCAAATATTTACATCAGAAGGATAATAAGGAAAAGATGTAAATAACAATTATCCTTTCATATATATGCTAGAAGACCATTTTAAATCACAAATGGGTGAACATTTTAAAGGGCCCATATTCTTGTTGTTACATATCCTGTCAATTCTGTATTTTCATTATGAAATGAGGCTAACCAGTTGGTCCTGCATCTTTTAGATCTAGCCAAACCTAACCAAGCCACAGGCAGGTGATGTCTGTTGTGCAAAGGTTACTGTTGAACCCTGATTAGATAAATACAGTCAATCTTGCTCATGCGACCACGTGCATTAAGCGACTTTTTGTTTGAAGCGACCACTCTCAGGTCCTCCCGATGAAATTCCTTCTTTAAATTGTTGCATTAAGCGTTTTTCCCCTAACACGACCAGCGACCGGCATTTTTGGGGCCCTCAAACAATGGAATGTTATTTTAAGCGACCGTCCCACAGTACTGATCATTTAGGAAAGGTGTCAAACGTATGTAATCGATATGAAAGCTGTGAAATTGCCCTAATTAACAGCAATTTAGTCACCTGTGAAGTCAATCAAAACTGTTTAATAAAATGACAGATTGCGTTTTGTTTGTTATGCAATCTGGATTACCGAAATTGATTTGGAATAATGTTCCCCATATAATCTGTTTATACTTTGATCAGAATTCAAGAATATTATTGGATGGCAAAACACGGGGAGATCATGTCTTATCGGTAATAATAAAGTCTGGCCTATCGAGTATGCGTTATTTAACCATATAAAGAGGAAGATCTAAAGTGAAAATATTTTTTGTTCGATCAAATTTAAGAACAAAATAAATCAAGTCACCTTTGAAATAAATAAACAAAAGGAAGTAGAACTGTAATGTTTACCAAAAATCGGGAAAATGAAACTGAAATTAATCACCCAGAGATGGTGAAATAATATCTTGTATGTCATTAATTCTTTCGTTTCTTTTCACAAGTTGACTAAATCAACTATTTTTTCCCTAAATCAGAGATATATTTCCTTTAACTTAACAATAAATTGATCTTTCATACTGTTGGTCGTTATTCAATAGCCCTCTTTTCCAGAAGTAGAAATGTTGGATAAACATTGTGTGCAAGGAAGAACTCGCATGAAAAGTTAGACATTGTATTCAGAGACCGTTTTGTTAAGCGACCGCTTTTGGAATTCCCCAAGGGTGGTCTCTTAATACAAGATTGACTGTAATGGTTTTCTAACCCACTACCAAGAGACAAAATTTTAGACTGCTTCAAATTCAAAGATGTTGCAGACGACAATTTCAAGTGAATGGATCTAAAAAAAATTGGTCCATTTGGGTAGAAAACATTGTGGGAAATGAAGAAATTGCTAGTCATAAGCAATTTCTTCATTTTCCACAATGTTTTCCAAAGCCATCAAATTTTAGGGAGTCAAAAAGAGTCACTGTGTGGTAATGGGTTAAAACAAATGCATCATTTATGCTCTTGAGCATGTCCTTGGTTGTATATCCTCATTAAAGTTGGATCCATTCAATTTGACAAATATACCAGTAATATGTAGCAAGAAACTAGAATTTGACGACAAATAATTAAGAATGTCATCGTTCCTTTTCATCTAGAGCTTCTGACCTTCATAAGATTTCCAGTATGATAGAATATATCAATGCTTTTCAACTAAAACCTTACAACTGTGGCTTGTTTTAAGCTGCAGTTAAGAGATTTTTGTTGAAAAGCGACAATATAATCATGTTGTTGTTTTTACAAAGCCTTAGGGCTTTCATCAATTTTATTATTTGTATACCCATATATCATCAACAGTATAAAGATAGTTATGTCATGGAAATATCAACTGGCAACAATTGTTTATGTTTTTTAACCAAAGAGCTGTATTTACAAATCATATGTCAAGGAAGTATAACGTTTCAACCTTTTCCAAAACAGCAAATTTTTAGGGTGGTACATTTTAACCCTTTCCCAAACAGCAAAATTTTAACTTTTCCAACTAGAAATCCGCTGCAGATGTCAAATGGACAGTGATAAAGGCAGGATTTGTGTTAAATGTAGCTCAGAAAATATTGAGACAAAAGGAGAAACTGCTGGTCATCAGCAGTTTCTTCTTTTGTCTCAATGTTTTCCCAAGCCTTTTCTATTAGGGACGTCAAAAGCAGGTCTTGTTTGGGAAAGGGTTAAGATCTGCTGAAAACAACAAAATGGATATTGAAAAAGATTGGATATGTGCACAATAAAGCACAGAAAATATTGAGGCAAAAGGAGAAAATGCTGGTTATCAGCATTTTCTTCTTTTGTTTCAATGTTTTCTTGTGCTTTCTCTATCAGGGACATCTATCGGAGATGTCAAAACCAGATTTAATTAGGGCAAAGGATAAACAAACTAACCTTTCAATCTTTAGATCCCTTACACCAGTCTGTTGCACAGTTATTCCAATCCGTTTCTCTAAATCACATTTCCATTTAAACACATTTTTGTCTCTAGGGCAGTATGTAAAGCCCCCTTTTCCGTCGTCCTCACGGAATTCCAAATTCACCGTAAACACATGATCGTGATCCGCATCTGACAGAGGTTTTGCGATCGCTGTTCTATTCTTTGGCACTCTACGGAATGTATTTGCAAAACAATACAAAATCTTGGCTACCTGTGAAAGTGCAAAAACCAGTAAAACAGAATTAACAAAAGAACTAAGCTGTTCTCTTATTGCTCATATTATAGCACCAATAACTCTTTTGGTATTAATGTCATCCAGAGACATGTAATTGACAACACAATTGGCAAAGATTGAGCAAATATCAAGACTTGTAAATGGGTAAAACAAAGTTGCCATGAATGGCAGGTTTTTCTGCATTATCCAATAGGATGTGTGACATACATTTCCAGCAGATTTTGACATGGATTTTGCCGAGACTGTGACCTACAGAAAGGGAACAGATATATACACCTTTCGAAAGTTATTTTTTATGGAAAGTCACTTTTTTTTAAAATGGCTCTTTAAAAATACAAAACAAAATCTTTCAAGCAGAATTGATAAATATTGAGAATATGTCTACTTGTTTTCATTCAAAAAGACAAAACTAAACTGTTTCCAAAAGAAGACCTAGTATGATGTCCATAATAGAATTCACTGGGGAAAACATTGAGGCAAAAGAAGAAAATACTGATAATCAGCATTTTCTTCTATTGCCTCTATGTTTTCTTTGCTCTCATTCGTAAATAAGTTACTTCCATTTTTTCCATCTGCAGCAGCTTTCATATTGGATAACTTGAAAAACTAGAAAGACCTGAAGGTCTTGAGTCGCTCCACAGGCCTGAATTTCTTAAGGTTCATGCTGAAAATTACACAAAGGCAATATCTTATCGTCACCAACATTCTGTTCTAGTTTTGTCTTGATTAGTCCATATTTGTAGATGCTAGAGTGAAATCAAAGTCAAAATAGAGCCGAAAATGGCAATTTTGTCAATTTCAAGGGCACATAACTCATGATATAAAATTCATATCAAGCTGAAAATTATACCAAGGCAAGATCTTATGGTCACCAATATTCTGTACAAGTTTTGTCTTGATTAATCAGTATTTGTAGTTGCTAGAGTGAAAACAAAGTCAAAATAGAGCCGAAAATGGTAATTTTGTCAATTTCAAAGGCACATAACTCATGATGTAAAATTAAGATCAAGCTGAAAATTACACCAAGGCAAGATCTTATAGTCACCAACATTTTGTCAAAGTTTTGTCTAGATTTGTCAATATTTGTAGTTGCTAGAGTGAAAACATGTCAAAATAGAGCCGAAAATAGCAATTTTGTCAATTTCAAGGGCACATAACTCAAGATGTAAAATTCAGATCAAGCTGAAAATTAAACCCAGGCAGGATATTATGCTTATATATATTCTGTCCAAGTTTTGTCTTGATTGGTTGATATTTGTAGATTTTAGAGCAAAAATAAAGTCAAAACCAATTATTTTTGAAATTCAAGGGCAGATAACTCAGGTTATTCTGGTTCGATCAAAATTCTTTGAAGGAATCTGAGAAAGGGTCACCCAAGGATCATTCCTGTGAAGTTTGGTTGAAATCCATCCAGTAGTTTCTGAGGAGAAGATTTTTAAAGAAAAAGTTTACGGACGCACGCACGCACGGACGCACTGACGCACGACGGACACACCGCCATGACAATAGCCCGCTGGCCTGAAAGGCCAGTGGAGCTAAAAATTTTGGGAAAGGGTTAACCAAACATAAGAAAATAGATCAAACTCACTGCCTCAGGAAGATCACATCTAAACACATGGCACTGAAATATGGCTGTCTCTGCTGTGTCCCCATGACTGAATGTAAACGCAAAACATCGCTTCTCACTGCTGTCAACCGGTCCCCGGGCACAAAACAGGATCCTGTGTATCTTATAGCTGGATATCTCTACTTCGGTACCTGGCTCTAGTAATCTGAAAATAGGCAAGCGATAGAAATGTAAGCACAACTGACTGGCTCATTCAACGGTATCTTTTCTGACTGGCTGGGAATAAGTCTTTAACCCTTTCCCAAACAAGACCTGATTTTGACGTCCCTAGTCAAAAAGCTTTGGGAAAAGATTGAGGTAAAAGAAGAAAGTGCTGATAATCAGCACTTTCTCCTTTTGCTTCAATATTTTCTGAGCTATTTTGGACTCAATTCCTGTGTGTAGAAATATCTGTTTTGTCGTCTGTAGCAGTTTTCAAATAGGACCACCCTTAAATTTGGTTGTTTGGAAAAAGGTTAACCAGTTACCAGACTGCATACTTTGGACTATTCCAAATTGAAAGGGGATGCAGATGACAATTTCAAGTTCATGAAAATTTAGAAATCTTTCCATTTTGGGTAAGAAAATTTTGTGGAAAATGAAGAATGTGCTTGTCACAAGCATTTTCTTCTTTTTCCACAATGAATTCCCAATCCTTTTCTTGTGATGGGGTCAAAAGGCATCACTGTGCTGTAATAGGATGAGCACAACTTGGCATTGCATTAAGTTCAAACAAGAGATGTTTGTAAAACGTATATGCCCCCTTAAGGGCCTACATTTGATGTAGGTCAAAGTCCAAGGTCAAATTAACAAGGTCAAAGGTCATGGTCAAATATGAAAGGTCTTGGTAGGAGGTGTCTATGTGTGAAATATCAAAGCTGTATATGTAAAAGTAAAATGAAACATAGGCCTGGTAAAAGTTTTTTAAAGTAGGCCAAATGCCAAGGTCAAGGTCATTGTCAAATGTGAAAGGTCTTGGTTGGAGGTGGCCATGTGTGAAATATCAAGGCTGTAGGTGTAAAAGGACATGATATAATATATGCCTGGTTTCAGTCTTTTTAAAAGTAGGTCAAAATCCAAGGTCTAGGTTGCAATATGTATTAATGTATTATTAAAGTAGGTCAAACACCAAGGTCAAGGTCACAAGGTCCAAGGTCACACAGGCCAAGGTCATAGTCAAATGTGAAAGGTCTTGGTAGGAGGTGTCCATGTGTAAAATATCAAGGCTGTATATGTAAAATGACATGAAATATAGGCCAGATTAATGTATTATTAAAGTAGGTCAAACACCAAGGTCAAGGTCACAAGGTCCAAGGTCATGGTCAAATGTGAAAGGTCTTGGTCGGAGGTTTCCATGTGTCAAATATCAAGGCTGTATGTGTAAAAGGACATGATATATCCGCCAGGTTAAAGTTTTTTAAAAGTAGGTCAAACTCCAAGGCCAAGGTCACAAAGTCCAAGGTCATAGTCAATTGTGAAAGGTCTTGGTAAGATGTGTCCATGTGTGAAATATCAAGGCTGCATTTGTAAAAGGTCATGAGATATATGCTGGGTTTAATTTTTTTAAAGTAGGTCAAACTTCAAGGTCAAGGTCCAAGGTCATGGTTAAATGTGAAAGATGTTGATAGGAGGTATCTATGTGTGAAATACCAAGGCTGTATGTGTAATAGCACATAAGATATAGGCCCAGTTTAATTTTTTTAAAAGTAGGTCAAACTCCAAGGTCAAGGCCACATGGTCCAAGGTCAAAGTCGTATGTGATAGGTCTTGGTCGGAGGTTTCCATGTGTCAAATATCAAGGCTGTATGTGTAAAAGGACATGATATATCGGCCAGGTTAATGTTTTTGAAAAGTAGGTCAAACTCCAAGGTCAAGGTCACAAACTCCAAGGTCATGATCAATTGTGAAAGATATTGGTAAGATGTGTCCATGTGTGAAATATCAAAGCTGTATTTGTAAAAGGTCATGAGATATATGCCGGGTTTAGTTTTTTTTTAAAGTATGTCAAACTCCAAGGTCAAGGTCACAAGGTCCAAGGTCATGGTTAAATGTGAACGATGTTGATAGGAGGTATCTATGTGTGAGATATCAAGGCTGTATAAGTAAAAGGACATGAGATATAGGCAAGGTTAAGAATTAAGTGTAAAAATCAACAAAGGGCAATAACTCCAAGAATTTGATTGGCAGAGTTACGGTTCTTGTGCACTGCACCTCTCCATAATGAGATCTATTCACCTGTAAAGTTTCATGATTCTACCTTATATATTTTTTGTTTTGTGCTCCGGACAAGAATCAAGTTATAAAATCAACAAAGGGCAATAACTCAAAAAATTTGATCGGCAGAGTTACGGTTCTTGTGCACTGCACCTCTCCATAATGAGATCTATCCACCTGTAAAGTTTCATGATTCTACCTTACATACTTTTTGAATTATGCGCCGGACAATAATCAAATTTGAAAATCAACAAAGGGCAATAACTCCAAAAATATGATCGGCAGAGTTACGGTTCTTGTGCACTGCACTTCTCCATAATGAGATCTATTCACCTGTAAAGTTTCATGATTCTACCTAACATAGTTTTTGAGTTATGCTCCGGACAAGAATCAAGTTTGAAAATCAACAAAGGGCAATAACTCAAAAAATTTGATCAGCAGAGTTACAGTTCTTGTGCACTGCACCACTCCATAATGAGATCTATCCACCTGTAAAAGTTTCATAATTGTACCTTACATACTTTTTGAATTATGCTCCGGACAAGAATCAAGTTATAAAATCATCAAAGGGCAATGACTCAAAAAATTTGATCGGCAGAGTTACGGTTCTTGGTGCACTGCACCTCTCCATAATGAGATCTATCCACCTATGAAGTTTCATGAGTCTACCTTTAATACTTTTCGAGTTATGCTCCGGACAAGGTTTGGTCTACGGACAGACCGACTGACCTACGGACCGACCGACCTACGGACCGACCGACACTTGCAAAACAATATACCCCCATTTTCTTCGAAATGGGGCATAATAACTTTTCCAATATAAATCAGTCTCCTTTTAGCCCATCTGCTTTTTATATTCTTAGTGAAAAGAGTGATGATTATGGGTTGCTGATTCTTGATATAAAGTGAATCAATTGCAAGGGCGGATCCAGGATTTTTTTCCAGGGGGGGTCCAAGGCCAATTTTTTTTCCAGGGGGGGTCCAAGCCCAAATTATGGCTTAAAATGTAGTAAATTTGTAACGTTACACTAAATTTATATAGTCAAAATTCAATTTTCGGACAATGCCAGGGGGGGTCCGGACCCCCCCCAACCCCCCCCTCTAGATCCGCCCATGAATTGGTACATTAGCTTTTTGGCCAAAGATATTCAATGAGGTGTGTCACACAACTACCCATGCTCATCTGTTGATCTGATGTCTATATTTTCAATGCAGGGTCCAATTGAACTCAATATTGATTGGAATTGTCACATGGTCTCTTTTCGCATCACAAGACTTTTTGTGAATAATCTTCAAGGTGCAGTCTGGTGGGAAAAGGTTTGGATATAATTATGAATCTGATAGGTCTATATGCATGAGAAGGGAGTTTGCAGAGTAGGTTAGGGAATCTAATTCCTTCCTCTAA